>JAUMIR010000008.1:1226071-2452142 GCA_030847615.1 Gambelia wislizenii
TGTCTAGAGTGAAATTCACTCCACCAGAAACTACCATCCCGCAAATGTTGAGGTAGATGAGCTGCCTTAGTTTGAGGTTGTTTCCCCTCGGTTCCACCGTTTCCATGTTTCTTTACACTCACTTTTACTTGGCACTTTAAGCTTTTCTCAGTGTACTGTTTTAACACTGAAATCATTTTTTGGGTGGGGGAGAGGGAGGTGGGTCTCTGATATCAATACTGATCTCCAGTATTCCATTACTGGGCCAGTGTCGGAGCCTATTAGGTGGAACTTAGTTGGACGGAGGTCCAGGGCAGGGCAGGCTTGCTGGGAGAAGTGTAGCAGCCAGGGTTGCCCTGGCATTGCCCAGCTCACCTGTGGAGGCGCTGCTTGTTTTATTTCCGCCGATAGGCAAAGACCTTTCGATTTAGGCTGGGCTTTGGACTTAATGGGTTGTGGCAGAAGGGTTTTTTTAATGGGATGGGCTATCCTTTCACCTTTTTACTATTTTTTAAATTAGTGTTTTTAATAGGATTACTTTTTAACAGTGTTTAAACACTTTTATATGAATAGATTTTTGGTAGCTCATTTTTAAAATCTATGTTGCCAGCTGCCTTGGACCCTGTGCCTGAAGAAAGGCAGGATATTAAGTAAAGAAAGGATGGGTGGGTGGGATCTCTGTGGTGGGGGTGGCATGTGTAGCAGCTCTGTTCTTTGCAACTCTCTGGGAAGTCATGCTGGGCCTTTGTGTGTCCCACACTTACTGTATTCTGTGTGGAGAAGAGGAGGATGGAGGGGGTGCCGGGGATGGTGAGAAATTTGGGGGTGCTGAGTATCTCCTTCTTTCCCAGGAGGGTCCCTTCACTCCCGGTACAGTGCTGCTCAGAACATAAGGAGCCTGGGTTTCCCACTGGAGCATGGCCATGTTCTGCCTGCGCAGCATGGCCTTCCTTTGCGGCCAGATGTGAACCTTGTCTGAGTGCAGAGTGAGGATTTGCTGGCATGTCTCTGACCCGGTGGTTAGTTTCCCTTGTGCTTGGTCTGGTTAGTTCTGCCTGAGTGGGGGTGTCCCAGTTTGTATTTGTGGCCAGTGTCAGAGTGTCACAGCTCCTCACCTGTCACTTTGGGGAAAGAGGCCTAGCTCTTTGGAGTGTGCCCCTTGTCTACAAGGAGGAGCTGTTACTGGCTAGGACTGATCACTGCCTCACACTCTGCCTGGCTTTCTTCAGAGTGATTCCAAGTAGGGCAAGAGAGATCTCAACAGGATAGGAAAAGCCGGGTTGTTTTCATATCCTGTTGGTTAAAATTAATGGCCGCCCTTTCTGCTTCACCTCTGGTGAAGTAAGAGAGGGGCTTGGGCAAGAGGAATCATAAACTCCCCCAGCACCCTCTTCCCAAAGCCTTGGTTTCATGACAGCCTCTCCTAAGAGCGCCCAGCGGGAAGGATGTGGTTAGCAGGATTGTGGCAGGCAGAGCAAAGGCATGCGGCAGTCCTCTGAAACGTGGTGGGAATCTCATAAACCCTCAGCTTGCTCCCTCCACCAGACACTTGTCATCAGCAGCGGCTCATGGCTTTCATTAAGCAACAAGAGAGGAAGCTCCAGCTGCTGACTTGTTCCAGAATGTTTTCCTTGTTCGGCTGCCTCCCAAACCCAGGAGGAACCGCCAGTTGCCAGACTTCTGAGCCACCAGGACTCTTGGCAGTGCTTTGGGGTCCCTCTGCTGGCTGCATCTGGCATGAAACACATTTCTCCTCCCAACGCCGCTGGGATCTGACTCTTCCTGCTGCAAGTACCCCTGGTGTCCAAGCCTGGCCTAGCCCCGGCCATTTGTCTCTAGTGGGCCTGCTTCTTCTCCAGAAGCTCTTCTCTGCCCTTTGGGCTTGCCCAGAAAAGACAGCAGACGTGGCCACATCTTGCAACACACTGAGGGCTTTGCGTGGCAAGCACAAGAGTGTAAAGGCCTCAGCCCTTGCTGGGGTTAGAGCAACCGTTCCCTTCAGCCCCTTCCTTGCTTGTCTGCCTTTGCTCTGGCCTGTTTGAAGTGGTCAGGAAGGGGACCCAAGGCAAAGCCCCTGCCTTGCACGCAGCAGGTTCTCCATTCATTCTCTGAAGAGGATTTGGGGGGCAAGTGGTGCCCAAATGTCCCATGCACAAACTCACATTTGCATCTGGGATGCTTCGGTAGTTGATGCTCCATCTCGCTAACCCCCTTCACCATCACCTTGGTGGCACATCAGGAGCTCGCAGTACATGCGAAAGGGATGTAGGAGTCTTAGTGGACCACAAGCTGAATGTGTGGTGCAGCAGCTAAAAAAACCAATGCGATTCTAGGCTGCCTTAATAGGAGTATAGTGTCTAGATCAAGGGAAGTCTTACTGCCTCTCTGTTCTGCTTTGGTCAGACCTCACCTTGAATACTGTGTCCAGTTCTAGGCACCACAATTCAGGAAGAGTATTGACAAGCTGGGGCGGGTCCAGAGGATGGCGACCAGGATGGTGGGAAGTCTGGAAGCCATGATGCCCTATGAGGAACGGCTTTGGAAACTGGGCATGTTTCGTCTGGAGAAGAGACGGTTGAGAGGTGACATGATAGCCATGTTTAAATATTTAAAGGGATGTCATTCTGAGCACGGAGCAAGTTTGTTTTCTGCTGCTCCAGAGACTAGGACACGGAGCAATGGGTTCAAACTACAGGAAAAAAGATTCCACCTAAATATTAGGAAGAACTTCCTGATGGTAAGGGCTGTTTGGAAGTGGAATACACTGCCTTGGAGTGTGGTAGAGTCTCCTTCTTTGGAGGTTTTTAAGCAGAGGCTAGATGGCCATCTGTTGGGAGGGCTTTGATTGTGTGTTCCTGCATGGCAGAAGGGGGTTGGACTGGATGGCCCTTGTGGTCTCTTCCAACTCCATGATTCTATGATTGAGTTCCAGAGGGAGCTGCAACCTGACACATGTGATGCCAGCACAAGGTTTTCCTTGAACGCCAGTTGCTGTGCTGGGGGGCATGGGGAGGAAAGGCCGAGGTGTCCCTTTTTTGGGTGCACCAGTGGTACGAACTCTTCTCCCCCGGCCTTGGTTAGGCCCTTGTGGTTGGGACTTCCAGGTAAGGGCCGGCAGCACCTCCTTGCCTCATTGCTGCCTCCCTCAGGCCAGGCAGGGTTTGGTTTGTCCTCCACTGCTGGCCTGTTGCTTGCTTTGCTGCTGCATTTGTGGTAGGACAATAGCATGAATTCCAGTGTAGGCAGGCATGCAGGCAGCTCTATTCTACCTCAGTGGTGCAGCGGTTTCTTCTTTCCAGGCTAGCTCACACAGGCGCTCTCCTCTCCCTGTCTCCTTCCTTGGCTGTGGGGTAGGGATTCTGGAGAAGGGCAAAGGTTCTGGAGAAGCTCAGACCCAGTGTGCCGTGGGGGAGGGAAAGGCACAAGCATGATAGTGAATTGGATTCCTCCCCCCCCCCCCGCCAGGTGCGTTCTTGTAGTGGCCTTCTAGCAGTGCAGAGTGAGGGGAGCAGGAGGCATAGGATGAAGGAGAGGGGAGCCGAGCGGGCAGTTATGGTTGGGAAGCAGCATAGAAGGGGCACACTAGAGCAAAGGCTGCTGCAAATTTCCACTTGCCCCCACCCCCAGGCCTGCAGGACTGGAGCTAAGGAAAGGCCCCATTCAGTTGCTCCCTCCCCACACACACACACACACACACACACTTAAATGTGCATTACTGTTGCTTTAAATGTCAACACAGACACAAGGAGTCCCTCTGTGAGGTTGCTGAGTGTTAAGATGAGGCCGCCCAGCTTCCAGTGGGTTCCTGTGAAGAATTGTCATGGGCTTCCTCCTTGGCTGCAGAAGAGGAGTCAAACTCTCTCTGTACTGTCTTGAGAGCACCTAGCACCTGCCCTTAAAATGCCTGGGGGTTGGCCTTTTCATGGGGCAAGACTGGTCTTCCTTTTCTAGCAAACTGGGAGAAGAAGCCCCCAGCACTTCTGGCTGCGTTGGAGGCCTACAACGGCATGAAGGCAGTGGGCAGGAAAATACTTTATTGCTAAGTATTTCTGCTCCCTTTGCCCCCCCCCCCCAACCTCACCAAATCCATTTCTAAAAATGCATTGTTAAATAAAATGGAATAGTAAGAGGATGAATGGATAAGGTAGCAGGCCGACTGAGCAGCTTCAAAGCACTAATTAACTTTCCCCTCCAAGGACTCTAGCTTCCTTCTCATGTTCTGCCCACACATTCAATCATTGTACAGAGCAGCAGGAGCAGGACTGGGGCCACGGGCCCTGCCCCCCCCCCGCCCACCAATGCCTGAACTGCAGAGGTTGAGAGGCTGAGTGCACACAGAGGCTGCTGTTTACAATGGAGATTCGGGGCAGAGCCAACAGGTTCAATCCTGCCCCCCTTCCTCAAGGGCATAGAAGGGTCTGAGAGCAGGGTTCATGCCTAGGAAGGAGGTCTCTGTAATTCTCAGGCTCTGCTCTTCAGAGCCTCTTCCTATTCACCTGTAACCATTCTCAGTGCTTGTATTTTTTTTCCTTAGAATGTACCCAGTGTCATGGGCAGGAACTGCATGTCTCCAAGTATTTTCATGTGTTCCAGTAAGAAGAATTGTGAAGTTAAGCTTTAAATTTCTTTAAATATGTTTAATTCAGCCCAATCTCATGCATGCTTACTCAGAAGTAAGATTCACCCATTTCAGCAGAGCTCAATCCCTATGTGTGCCAAGATTACTTTATTGATTTATTCCTAATCAAATATTTTAGTTCAAAGTGTTTTAGGTATTGAAAAAACTATTTTGACATGTAAAATTAAGGGGACATACATTTTTGGTTGGCTGAATAGAACCATCCCAATCAATTTAGAATGCTGTGATATTTTCAGGGGAAAGCTCTGATGAATTTTGTTTCTAAAAACCCACATCACTGTATTTTTTAAAAAACAAACCTTTCTGTCTACTTTTTAGAAGTGTTCTTTGGAGCAACAGTAGAAATGTTCCTTTTGTATTATCTTTTCTTATAAATGCTGACCTTGTGGTCTCTTCCAACTCTATGATTCTATGATTGAGTTCCAGATAATCATTGTCTTCATAGAAATGGCTCTGCTTTGAATATTATCCTCTCTTTTTGTTTTGTTCTTGTTTTCGGTTGTGGTATAATATTGGCAAATCCTGACAGCAATAAATTGAATAAATGGCATTGTGGCCGATGACCAAAGATCAGGTTTGCACACCGATTTTCAGTTACTTCATTGTACTCTGAAAGGCAACCCTTCTCCCTCTCGTGCCAAGGAGGCAAATCAAAGTGCTTTGAAATGCCACTCATACTGGGCTGCCAGATAGCAAGCGCAGCTGTGGCTCGAATTGTCCTTCATGGGGAAAGGCTTGGGGGCCAGGCCGAGCTTTTCCTTGCAGTGTCTGCTCTTGGCTGGTGCACAGAAGTGTCCCAGACCGGTTGGTGATCTGGGGGTGGCTCCGTGCACCCCTACGGAGAGACTCCCTCCTAGCTTGTGCCAATTGGCAAGTCTGATCATCTGGTGCTGCTACTGGGCTCCTGCCCTGGCTGGGTAATCATGCAGGCATAAATTCAGAAAGTTGCAAAGCTCTGAGCAGTCTTCTGAGCATTAAAAGTGTCCTCTTTGCCAGAAAGGTCGTTCATAACTTGGCTGCACTGCTGATGTACAGTCAGTGATATTGATTGATTAATGTATAAAAAGCACCAAATGCATTTGCTTCTATGAAAGAGAATAAAGTGCAGGCGAGTCTCTCTTTATTTTCACCTCATCCCTTTGTTTGAAGGACATCCCCCCCCTCTGTTTTTTTTGTTTTGCTGGCTTCGTTTAAGGGGGATACAAAAAGCCAGTTTCTGCCAAGTAATGCGTTCACAAAAGGAACATTGATTCACATCAGTGTCGCTTGAGTTACTCTTGCGAAGAAGTGGTTCTTGCATTAACCCTTCTGTTCATCAAAGATGAACTAAGACATACAATTAGCTCTGACTCTCTCATCTCAGGACGGGTTGCAAGAGAAGTATTGCCTCTGTTGTTAATTGCTACAAAAGGCATGGCCCCCTCCCAGCCACTGCCTGGTGTGGAATGGCTTCCTTTGCCCTCACCTGGGGCAAATTCTTGCTCTCTCCCTCTTGGCTTACACACCGGAACATCTCTCCAAGGGCCAGAGCCTTCTCTGGGCCTGCCTGGCCGCCTTTGCTGGTGGTTGGTGGCTTTGTTTCCCAAACAGAGGGGCACCCTGGTTGGTGGCCTCCCCTCCTCCCCGCCCCCCCCACACAATGTTGAGCTCTTTCACAATCCTGTGACAAGGGAGGAGAGAGGGCAAAGGGCACACAGGGGCTTCTCAGAGTCAATGGAGAACTTCTGGCAGGGCATCTTCTTGGCAGCCAAGATCCCAGCCTCCACAGCCGTCAAGCAAGCCTTCTCTGAGGAGGTAGGAGCTGCCCAGACATGGCTGGGGGTTGCCTCCTCTGGAGGAAGCATGTGCACTGTGGGGCATGGCAGGTTCCCATGGCGGCTGACATACCTCTGCCTCAGAGCCAGAAGTGTATGTGGCCTGTGGTGTGCCTGCCGGGGCTGCCATTAATTCTGTCTTCTCAGAGGAAAGCCCCGCAAGCCCTACTTCTTGGCTGAAGACAACATGCTCAGCAGCTCCCCCCTCCGCGGCAGTCTTCCTTCTCCACTTCCTGCTCCATGACAGAATGAGCTTGAAAATCTGAGGGTGGTGAGGAGTGCAGGCTTTGCCATACGCCTGCTGATCATGGGTCCCTTTCCTCCCCTCCCATGGTGCACCACAGATTTTGCCTGACCTAAGTGCATGGCTCCCTCCTGCTGCCACTGCCCTTTCCATAGCTGCTCAAGAATTCAGTGGCCTCTTCTCCATGCATCTGCCTGCAGACTGAGGGCTGGGTGGAAAGTGGCCACAGCAAAAGCAACAACAACAAAACCTACTGTTCATTCTCAGGCATCGTGGCTTTAGGGGACGTGTGTGGTAGCCGGTCTGCAGAGGCCCATTTTCCTGTTGAACGGTGGAAAGAGAGGCCTATAAGAGAAAATGGCTGTCGGTAACAGAGAGGAGATAGTGTGGGGATGAGTCAGATCACTGAGAAGCTCATCTCATAACATCATCACTCTGCCTCCCTCATGTGCGCTCACACTTGGTGCCTTTGTTGGAGATGGACTTGTTTTCCTTTGAATGTCGAATCCCTACAACAGGACAAAAAGGGGCTAGGATGGGGTGCAGCTGTGTGTGAACACAGCTTTCTGGTGAGATGGAAGCAAACAGTCTTGCAGGCACTCCTCTTTTCCGAAGGATTTAATTCTAGGTGCTAAGCAGCCTTTCCTGCAGCTCTTAGTGGTTGAGATCTATCCTCCATGCTCTTTTTGGCCACTGGGACTAGTGGGAGTGGGGGAGGTTAGCTTCTTTCCCCCCATCCCTAAAGAGATCACTGGAGCAGTAACTGTGCCAGAGAGTTGCTGAGTAGATACATTAATCCAGTTAATACTGGACAACACAATTTTAATGCAGTATTTCTGATAGTGTATACTATCAGAAATACATAATTCATGGGCTTGTGGTGCTAAGGCACAACATCGCAGTTAGATAGGATGACCATTAAAGTAAAGAAATATTCAGGCATATGTGCGCATGTGTGCACACGTCTACCCTTCCCCCAGAGAGATTTGTTTATTTTACAGTGGCACAGATACCTTTTAATTTTTTGCATTGGGACAGAATATTTTGCATATTTCTTCTCTGTGTGAATAACTGATTTCAAACTCACTGTTTATATCTATCAAAATATACTTGGATTTTTAGGAGGGTCCAGAGTTAAGATAAGTGATTGGAAGTTTGCGTGTGTGTGTGTGTGTGTGTGTGTATGAGTACCTAGAAGACAAGTTGGCCCTTGTAAGGTGGGGGTGCACATGACCCAGCCAGGTCTTTGCTCCTTAATCCCAGAGCTTTTTGCTGGCATCTGCTTGGCTGGTATTCAGACACATCTCCGCAAACTAAAGGCCTACAAAACTTACGTGGCTTTCCTGAATAGATACCCGGCCATCTTAATTAGTCCGATCCCATCCAGCTTTTTATTGTGTTGTTTTGAGTATTTTTAGTATTTATTGTGTTTTAAATGTTTAATTATTTAATTGTATTTTAAAGGGTGGGTGGGATGGAGGGGTTATTTGTAGATTTTAATGTTGTAAGCCGCCCCAATTGCATTTTGTAGAGGGGTGGGATATAAATAAATGTTATTACTATTACTATTACTATTATTATTATTATTATTACATGAAAGCTGAGAATCTCTGAATGTGATAGCAGTTGTGGATTCACCTGAATATTAGAATTCACCACAGAAGCAGGAATTTTCAGGGCACTAGCAAATGCCTTGGGAGGTGACCAAGCACAAGGGTCTGTCTCTCTCAGCTCCCCCCCCCCAAAATCTGTATGGAGAGGGGGACTCCTGATGGAGGGCGGAGAGGCTCTCATCTTTATGCTATGACTTCTGCAGCAGAGAAGAAAATGCTTGAAGCAGTCAGGACGAAATTGTTAATTGCTTTGTTTGCCTCTCCTTGTAGGATGGTACAAATACAGGAGGCATGGCCCTCATGGCCTTGCCCTCCTCACTATTTTTAACTGGTGCTTTGTATTGTAAAGACAGGGAAGGCATCCCTGTGCTGGATACCACTAAAGAGCAGAAGGAAAGAGTTTCCTGAAGGTCCCTGTGTCCATTGGCTTCACCTCCTGCTTCTGCCAGGTGTCTGTGGCTGCTCTTCTTGGCTCAACTCCTCCTCCCCAGCTGTGTTCAGCTTCAGGGCTGCTTTGTCATTGCCCACCACCACTATCACCACCGATCTCAACATGGCCCACATCCCTTGTTCCACTCCTCCCTTCCTCTGATGTGTTTCTTCCTGTTTGAGTTTCCAGCACGTGTCTCAGGAGGATGTGAAATCCAAGAACCAGATCTCTGAGATTTCAGAATAAAATAAAAGTAAACTCTGCTTGAAAACACTTTAGCAGGAAAGCCAGGCTAATTGTAAATCAATGAGTCTTAAAATGCAGCATTGATCTCCAGTTAGAAGTTTGAAAGGGAAAGCGGTAATTACTGTGCTCCAAAGGTAGCTTTTTCTCTCATAAGTTCTGGGCAGAAAGGAGACTCATTAGGGCCAGCAATTTGGAAACTGAGTAATTAGTTTAAAAAGTACTTTTGTGATGTTATTCCCTGACTTGAAATGACTTTATAGTTTAGGCCTGAGAAGATTTCATTTATTAACGGGCTGGGTGGGAGGTCTCTTTAAGGTCCAGTTGGAGAACTGAGCACTGCCTGATGCTGTGGCCTCTGCGACCCTCGGCTTCCTTCTGTGTTTTCACAGGGTCTGTTTCCGTGGTTTGCGGGACAAAAGTCTCAGTATCGCATGTACATTCACAGAAGAGTGGAAACACACACACACACACACTTTCTTCACTCAGCTGCTCTTGTGAGGATGGAAGCTGGGAAATGGTTGAGGCGCTTCTCCAGAGATTGCCCCGGCTTTTGGCAGCTGCCAGCCGGCCAGCTAGCCAGCCTCCATGCCAAAGCCCAGGCCCCGTTGCCTCTTTCCCTCCTCCCTGTTTTGGCCAGGAGGCAGAGCAACCAGCAACTGCCATCATCCTTTGCCCTCCACTTGGAAGATGGCAATGGCCAGTCGGGTCCCAGAGCTTCATGAGAGTGTCTTCTACATGTTCAGCTGCTGGTAGAACGCTTCCCTGAAAGAGGCCAAAGACCGGTTACAAACTGATCAGGAAAATCCCTGTCAGAAGAATGATTATGCCCAATCATCTTTTTGGAAATGACAGCTTATGCATTTGAAAAGAAGAATCACCTTCAGAGTCCAGGTCGCTTTGGATGAATCAGGGGTATCAGGGGTACCTTGTGCTCCCCTTCCCCTGAATTCCTCAACATGTTGCCCCCAGATGTGAATACGTTGTTGCATCCAACAGCCTGGAAGAGCCACAAAATACTGAAAGGTGTTTGAAGAGCCACAGGGGAGTGGTCTACAGCTCCTGTGGAGAACAAGTCTTGCATCACTGTGGATGCCTGGACTGATAAATTGTGTGGAGGAATGGAGGGTGTGTGGCCAAGGGACCCACAGGCAGTGGGAAGAGGGCCTGTGGTCAGACTCACCCAAGAAGACAGAGAAACCCTTCAAATACATTCTTCTTTGCCCTGGCTCTCAGCTCCTGCCTTCTAACAAGCAGAGAAGCAAATGGCAGCCGCTGGCCAGAAATTGATTACATTAATTGATATGCCAATAAGAGAGCTTGTTACATCTGCCATTGGTTAGGCCAGCTAACAAGCCCTGCTGATCAATGAAACCAATAAAGATTTTATCCATTAATGAGCAACATGGTAATTAATGTTATCCATAAACCAATTAGCCGGGTGGCCAATGTGCTGGTTAGTGCAGTGAATGGCAGCCAGTGGTCTGTGTGGGGAGGAGAGCATCAACCACAAGAGAGCCTCTGTATGCTCCCCAGCAAGAGACTGGAGGGTCGACTTGACACGTTAGCGCACTGGAGACTCTGTGCACGTTAAGAGTTCCGGGCAGCAAAAAGTTTTAGCAGAGTGTCCATCATCCAGGTGAAGAAAATAAAGCAAACAGACACAAATGTAGTGTCTAGTTCTACTTGTCTTTACTGGAACATATATAAAAAATATATAATGTCACAGAGAATCCTCTCTGTAAACTACATTTCTCAGTCATCAGGAAAAACACAGTTCTGGTACTGCATAGACCCAGAACAGCAAGCGACTGAAATACAAAGTCACATTGCATTTTCAATAACATACTGCTTACAGAGACATACAGTTCCCATGTAGATTACATTTCTCAGGTCAGATAGTGTCTCCGTCTCAAGGCTGCTTTCTCAGGCCTGTAAACCATAACGCAGGTCAGCTGTGGATCGTGTTCAGTGTTAGCCCCCTGTAGGTCAATATGTTGACCTTCATGCTCTTTAGAGCATTGTGGGGAAGGCAGCAGACACAGTGTGGAAACGCTAAGACGGGCCTCCCTTCCTCTGTGGCATTGCTGACATGGCAGTGGACCCTTCCTGCTCCTCCAGGGAGCACTGGGGCAGTGGCATCCTATTTCTGCTCTGCACCATTCTTTGGCCTCAAAGGAGGAAGAGTTGTGCCAAAATATGAGGGGAAATCCACTTAAAATCATGTGGCAAGGTCTTGAAATGGCCCTCTTCCCCCATTAGTGGTGTGCTACTGAGTCGGTGCCTCGATGTGCCCACAGCCTGTGAGGCAGGATGTAAGGGAAAGGGCTGTGCTTGGTGTATGGAAGGGTTGCTCAATGCCACCTAAAAAGGGGGAAGTTCACAGCAAGGCACAGCAGAAGTACCCCTGACTGCCCCCATCATGAGCTAGGCCACCATCTTCTGTGCCAGCTGATGGTTCTGGGCCATCAGGAATTGCCCCCGTTCCATCTCTCCCTCCCTAGAGCACATTGCATTGGCCTAGCGTTGGATGTTTCACTGGCAAGCATGTCTCTTAGCATATCCGGAGCATTTAGAAACACTCCCATTTTTCTGAATGGAGAGACAATGAAAGGCAGGTATCATCACTTCTACTTCCTAGGCTCCAGTTGCAGCCTTAACTCCAGGAATGCTCTAGACCGCTGAACCAGAAAGACCAGGGCAGCCTGAACAGCACACCTCAAACCAGGTCACAAGACTGGAGTGACACCGTTACTTGCACTCCCCTTCGGCTCATTTGTCTGTATCCATTTTGGCATGCAGAGGCACTGCGGGGCTTGGGTCAGATGAAAAATGGAGAGAAGTAGCACTTGCCTAGTGAAAAGGCTGAACTCCAGAGCATTGTGTGGTGGTGCAGGAAGGGAATGAGAAGATGGAGCCCTGCGGGACTCTGCCAGGAAGGCACCGGGCTCTGCTGGCAGCCTCTACTGTCTTCCGGCCCTCAGGAACAAGGGCTCCTCCAGAGCAGCCCTCCTGAGGCACCATCCCAAGAGAGAGACCAGTGAAGCTTTGGTGGAATAGGCCAAGAGGATGGGTTCTGGGTTCAGGAGGGAGGGAGGGAGCTGCTCTGGATGCCACTAGGAGAAGGCCTGGGAGTATGGCTGTCACTGGAAGAGGAAGTGTAGAAAGCTGTAGATGTGCCTCTGAGCGCCAAGGCTGATAACTTCATTGCAGCATTTCCTTTGCATTGTTAGGTATTGACCCTGGAAGACCCCTTGTGGATTCCTAATTGAAAATTAATACTAGATCAATGCCATGAGCAATTTGCATATTGATCATAAACAACTTTGAAGGCACCAAGTGTGTGTTGGATCAATAGGGTTCTCTGCTGGCTGCAGCAGAAGTGCTTCCCGTCATCTTGGTCTCTGCACACCACCACCAAGGATTTGGGGAGGGCTGTCTCGGCACAGGAGGAGGAGGAGGAGGAGGAAGGGAAACCATTTGGGCATGCTGTGAGGGCCCAGCAACTGAGGAAGGCAGGCCCACCCTTGAGAGAGGCCATTTGCAGTGGGATGGAGCAGTAGTTTTTTAGTAGAATGGTCTTACTCCAATAAAAAATTCCCTAAAAATTCCCTAAGCAGCAGCCAGTAACCAGGACCACCCCTGTTGTGAGTAGCCAGGAGGCTTAGGATGGGACCTGTGCATGGGATGGTCTAATTTGAGGGCCTTTGGGGGAGATGGCTGCTGCTGCACTGATGAGCTGCCACCGGTCATCAGAGCTTGTAATTTCAGAAGCAAGATCCCCCTGGAATCCCCACCCCACCTCCAGGCATGTTCCCTCCTGAGAAGCCCTGAATCCTTGGAGAGCAGGAGCAGGTCTTCCCTTACCCTCCAACTGGCCTGAGTTGGCAGGGACACTCCAATTAGTCCTCTCTTCCTCCACTTTTTCAGCTGCTTTTCTCTTTCTTCCTCTCTCTTTCCTCCTTGGTCCTGAGATTACTTTACTTGCTACAAACTGAGCTCAAAGTACAAAAGCAGCTTCTAGTCAGTGGAGGGAGAGGAGGGTGGTGGGGTCTCACCCTTCCCAGTAGATTCAGGCAAAAGCAAACCGCTACCCCCTGGGATCATATGTGTTTACACCTGTGAAATGTTGGAGGGTGTGCCTTCCGTGTTTAGGCAAGAACTGGTCAGGGAGAGGGAGAGGGTTCTGCGTTGCCTGGCTGTCCTCCTACTTGTGTGCTTTAGTTGACTGGATGGGGCTTCAGAAGGCCTTGGCCGCAAGGGGCAAATCCTGGACTATGGAGGGAATCCTGGACTATGGAGCCAAGCCAGGAGAGCCTGCAACATTTGTCAGATAAAGGCACAGGTTCAGTTGCCTGCGGGCAGCCATGTTAGCCTTGCTTCCTGAAGGCCAAGTTGGCAAGTTTCTTGCCCTTTTTCTTTCCCTGTCGCACCGGCCAGTATCTCAGAGGAAAAAGAAGACTTGGACCACTTGTATTTTGAAGCTTGACAAAGGGACCCTGGGAAGCTGCATTATGATGCCCAGAAAGCTATTAGTGGCAGGAGGAAGGAGTCACAAGTGTCCTTCTGGTTTTTCTGCCCATGCCAGAGACAGAGCTGCCTGGCCTCCTGCTGGGGCGCCTCTGATTTATACCTTGCCTTCCTCCTGCCATGGAACCCCAGGGCAGCTTATAACAAATTAAAATAAAAGTTTAGCTAAAATGTTATGTTACAGAAGTAAAAAAAAAAAAACCAATTAAACAGCAGTTCTATTAAAAGGACATTGTTAAAAACAGTTTAAAATATATTTAACACACAATTGAAAACATACAAGATAAAATGCAGGACACTATTTTCAAACACTGTTCTCTCTCTCACATGATTAAAAATACAAAGGCCTTACCTTGTCAGCAGAAGGAGAGCAAAGAGGGGGACCTCCCATGGATCGGGGTTTTATGGACTGGGAGGAGCCTCAGAGAAGGCCCTGTCACCCTTGTCCTCCCCAAACGTATCTGTGATGGCGGTGGGGTCGGGAGAAAGCCCTGCCCACAAGATCTTACAACTCAAGACTATGGAGATACGATGTTTTAGAGCATTTGGACCCAAACCATGTGGAGTTTTAAAGGTCATAACCAGCACTTTGAATGCTGCCCAGAAACAGACCAGTAGCCAGTGAAGCTGTTTCAACAGGGGAGTTAGATGACCCCAGTAACCAGCCCTGGTCAGTACTCTGCCTGCAGCATTTTGGATCTCCTGAATTTTCGAAACAGTTTCAAAAGGCACCCCATGTAGAGCATGTTATGGTAATCCAAATGAGATGCAATCAAGGTATGTGTCACAGTGGCCAGGTCAGGCATCTCCAGGAACAGATGCAGTTGGTGCTCAAATTTTAAATGTGCAAAGACATTCTTGGCCACTGCCAAAAGCTGGACCTCCGGGTTCAATGCTGGGTCCAAGAGCACACCTAAACTGCATACCTGAGCCTCTTCAGCAGGAGTGTAACTCCATCCAGCACAGGCTGTATCCCTAATCCCTCTTCTGCCTTTTAACTAACCAGGAGCACCTCTGTCTTCTCTGGATTGAGCCATCCGACCATTACTGATGCCAGAGGCTGATTTAACACAAAAGCAGCTTCCGCAGAGTTAAGTGGGAAGGAGAAATAGAGCTGAGTGTCATTGGCACACTGGTGACACTGAACTCTAAACCTCCGGGCAACCTACCTCACTGGTTTCATGTAGATGCTGAATAGCATGGGGACAGAACTGACCCTTAAGGGACCCCCCCCCCAGACCAATGGCCAAGGAGTCAAACAGGCGTCTCCCGGCACCACCTGCTGGGTTTTCCCTGCCAGGGAGGAATGGAGCTACTGCAAAATAGTGCCTCCAAGTCCCATCCCAGCAAGGCTGAGCAGAAGAATATTGTGGCCCATGGTATAGAAAGCCACTGAGAGGCCCAGCAGAATCAACAGGGACACACTCCTCTGGTCTAGCTCACAGCATAGGTCATTTACCAAAGCAGCCTAAGTTGTCTCCATCCCACAGGCAGGCCTGAAGTCAGATTGAAATCCTCTGTTTATTGGAAGTCTGCAAACCTTCAGGGGGGTCAGGAACCTCCATCCTTATTGACTACACTAATGAAGGCGCAATTTAGCAGGGGAATGTAAGAGGCTGGAAGGTGCTCTGTGCCTCTACTCAGAGGCCCTCATCACCAAGAGATGGTGATGGGGTGGTAGGCTACAAAGAGGAAGAGCCGCCACCTCCTCTTCCTCCTCCTCCATGGTGGTGGTGGCCGGGTTGTGGGATGCTTTCCCCAGGAAGCCTGGCCTGGCCCCTCTCCTGGTGTTATTTCAGTGCAGCCACTTCCTTGGCCTTTCAGTTACATTCAGTTAGCTCAATTGTGCTTCAATTTGTTGTTTGGGGGGGGATGCGACCCTTAGTGACTTGAACATCTTTTTTTTTTATTCTGTGTATTACATTTTGAATTATCATGCTTTCAAAATTTTGTAAGCTGGGAGTCTGACTGAAGGGCAGGGTACAGATCTGTCATGCCAAGTTAACCAAGGCACAGGCATTCTGCTGTGAGAAACCTGTGCTGGGACTGCATTTTTCAGAGCGAGCCAGAGAGAGAATGAGCTTCTCAGGGTCTGTTCTGTATCTTCTGGGCTGGGGTGAGATGTGGAGCTGTGTGGGATACAGGAGAGCATCCTCCTACCCATTATCCCCTCCCCACTCCCCGGGTGTCTTAGGCAGCCTTTGCATTCCCCGGTTGTAGGCTTTGGGGCCTAATCGATTCCACCCAAATCTGTGCTTATGTGCAGTTTTAGACTACATGTGTTTACTTTTAAATTGTCTGCAACCATTTAACCACTTGTGAATGGTTTTATTTGAAGTATCAAATTGTTTAATAGGCTTTTAATCAGTTTATATTCTTATTGATGATTTTAAATTGTTTTAAACTGTTTAAAATTAAGTTGGGGGGCTTAAGCTCACTCTCAAGGGTGCTTTAACCATAGATTCCTTCTCAGATGGGGAAGGCGAGGAGAGGAACTAGATGGCCTTTGTGGTCCCTTCCAAGTATATGATTATCTGTGAAATTGGTTTTATGCTCGGCACCCTGAAATCCTTGGATATAGAGCAGCATATACATCTTTTAATAAATAAAATCATATAAATGCTCTTCTGCATGCCTGGAAGAGCAGGCAGGGCGGGTGCCATCCTTCTCAGAGGGTCCAAGAACTCCCTCCAGCCATCAGGTTGACTTGGAGAGGACTCTGAGGCTCAGGGCAGGATCTGCAGAGCAAGAGGCAGCCCCAGTCTCCTTTGCAGACAGCCACCCTGCCTCTGCGTAAGGTGTGTCACTGCTGTGAATTATTAGGACAAGCACCTTGCTTAACAACATTTGCTTCATCATGGCCGGAGCCTGAAGACTCTTAACTCCTGGCTGCTTTTCCTTGGTCGAAAGCAAAGGGATGACTGTGTGATCTAAGCGTGTTACAAGAGTTCCTGTGGTTCTCTGAGGGGCTTATCCTTAACCTGGCATCTGAGGCAGGGGCAAATAGAGATGCGAAAGCCTGGATAAAATTGGTCTGCGTATGTGTTTGTGCATTGCCCAGGTTTTAGGACACCCAGGCCCCAGACTGTTTTCTCCCATTTTTTTAATGGAAACATTGGGAGATTTGGGAGGGGTGTGTGTGTGTGTGTAAGCTTATGAAATATTTTCTTTTCCATTTTTTGGAACGTGGGAAATTAGTTTGAAGACAAACTTATACTTGCTCAAAATGTGTCTTGTGAAGAATTTAATGTAAGATGATCTATTGCGGTATTAGAGAATAATGATTCCTGTACATCATGTAGACTTGAGCTTAAGTAGCAAAAGATGTGAAAGCCCACACACAGCCCAAAACAGTACCGGGTATACAAGCACCCCTCAGTTAACAAAGCTTTTGATGGACAAGCCCCTTTTTACACCCGTCTAATCCCTGCTTTTCTTGCTTGTCCTCTGTCCTAGCTGACAGTTTTGTAGAAGCATGGGCACTTGGCGGATGGTGAAGGAAGGCTGGAGAAACACAGACTTTTGGTGTCAATTGCCACAGCGTAAACAATGCAATAAACCTGGAGCTGGGAAAGAATGGGATTCTACTCTAGCTGAACCTATTATAGCCAAGTATGCGTGCATACAACAGGCAAGGTCAACAGCAGCTGCCTCCAGAATCTCTTGCTGAGCATATGGGAACAACAAAAACAGACCAAATTGGGGTGACCAAATAAGTCTGCCTCACCAGCTCCCCAAGCATGGTTAAAAAACAATAGATCTGTAGGTTTGGCCACTAAAACGGAAATCATAAGAAAAATGGAAGCTGGTAATAGACAAGGTCATCCTGGATGCATTTTGGAAGAAGTCTTCAAGTGGTCTCCAGAAGGTTCAATATGTTTGAGGTGTTTGTGTTTTGTTTTTACTTATGCAAGGTTTACCTAACCTGGTTGCTTGTTTTTCCACGTACAAATTGTTACTTTTGAATTAAAAACTGCACTAAAGCTGCTATTCTTTCCATGTTATTCCTGCCCATGTACCACATTTTTCATTAAAGAAGTAATGCTCAGGAACAAATCTATTTTGTTAACTGAGGAATATCTGTGTTCTCAGTTTTGCTTATACAAAACTAAGGTTGCAGTTCTAGAGAATGGCTTTGCTGGAAGGAAACCTCACTGAACTCAAAGGAGCTTGCTTCTGCAAGGCATTTATATTTTTTAGGCTGCAGGCTTGTGCAGGCTTGCCTGAGGGTAAAGTCCATAAAAAAAAAATAAAACATATATATGACTATTTTATGTAAGCCATCTTGGGAGGATTCCTCCCAAAACTGTTGCCTAGAAAAAGGTGCTTAAATAAATATGTAATTGTTACTGCTCTGTAAATCTCCTAAATAATGCCAAACAGTACAGTTTTGTATGTTAGCTAAGTTATAATGTGTTTTAGGTTGTTAAAGCAAAATAATAAGTTTTGGGTGGCTAGGAATGTTAGCATTGCATCTATTTCAGATTTCCCTCCAAAGGTTCATGATTTCTCTGGGGCGGGGCTGGGGAGACGAGCTGCAGGGAGGGCCCATCACCATTGCCACACTCTTCGCAAGGAGTGCGCAGTGGTTGCCCATGGCTGCCCCTGCGGGCAAGAGTGCCTGGCTTCCTACTCCCAGCCATTCCATTGAGGTTGGATGTGTGCCATTAGGGTGAAAGAAGGGGGATTCTAAGCAGCCCTCTCCACTAAAGTAAGTAAGTGTGTGTGCGTGTGTGTGTGTGTGTTTCAGGTGTTGCTGTTTCTGCTCCAACCTGGAGAACTGTGTTGAGCCCATGTGTGGCTGCTTGGGAAGAGGGAAAGAAAGGCAAATAGTGTGAAAAATATCATTTGGGAAGGAGTGGAAAATATAGCTGCCAATATTGTAAGGTAATGTAAAACTGTGGTGCAACTATAATTGGACTAATGGGTATCCTGTAGTGGCTACTGTGTCTGAAAAGGATCTCATAGTGCTGGAAAAGGGGCCACCCTAATGGCGCAGAGGCTGCAGTAAATGATCCTTTTTGGCTTTTCAGCTCAGAAAAGGGGAAGTCAATGGGACATGATGGGGTGGATGAATGGATGTGCGGTGTGGATGGGGAGAATTGCTTTCGCCCTCTGTCATGGTCCTAGAAGCCAACTGACTTACCCACTGGGGCTGAGTTCAGGACAGAGGAAAGGAAGGAGGAGCTGGGTGCAGGGAGGCAATTTTCAAAGAGAGAGCTCTACCAAGTCCTGTGTTAGAATTACAGAATCGTAGAGTTGGGAGAGACCACAAGGGCCATCCAGTCCAACCCCATTCTGCCATACAGGAATGCACAATCAAATCATTCCCAATGACAGATGGCCATCCAGCCTCTGCTTAACAACCTCCAAAGAAGGAGATTCCACCACACTCCCGAGACAGCAGTGAAAACGAGCTTCCTCCATCCTCAGTGTGACATCCCTTCAAATATTCAAACACGGCTATCATGTCACTTCTCAACCTTCTCTTCTCCAGACTTGTGGGGGTGGGGGGAGTCTGTCATAGAATCATAGAATTGCAGAGTTGGAAGAGACCACGAGGGCCATCCAGTCCAATCCCATTCTGCCATGCAGGAAATCACAATCAAAGCATCCCCGACAGATGGCCATCCAGCCTCTGTTTAAAGACCTCGAAGGAAGGAGACCCCACCACGCTCCGAGGGAGTGTGTTCTACTGCCGAACAGCTCTTACTGTCAAAATGTTCCTCCTCATGTTGAGGTGGAATCTCTGTTCCTGGAGCTTGCATCCATTGCTCCGTGTTCCAGTCTCTGGAGCAGCAGAAAACAAGCCTGCTCCATCCTCAATGTGACACCCCTTCAAATACTTAAACAGGGCTATCATATCGCCTCTTAACCGTCTTTTTTCCAGACTAAACATACCCAGCTCCCTAAGTCTCTCCTCATAAGGCATGGTTTCCAGACCTTTCACCATTTTAGTCGCCCTCCTCTGGACACGCTCCAATTTGTCCATATCCTTTTTGAATTGTGGTGCCCAGAACTGGACAGAGTATTCTAGGTGAGGTCTGACCAAGGCAGAATAGAGCGGCACTATGACTTCCCTTGATCTGGACACTATGCTTCTATTGATGCAGCCCAAAATCGCATTGGCCTTTTTAGCTGCCACATCACACTGTTGACTCATCCTGCCAATTCCCTTCTCGTGTGCAGTGAAGGGCCGGGTACCCAGTGAGTGTGTACAAGTGTTCTGCCAACAGAGTTTCCTCCCAGAGACAACCTCTCCAGGGCTTGAGGCATGTGAGAGGCCCATGGGGCCCACACAACCCCTGCTCCCAGGAAGCCTGTGCTAACCCTTTCTCCTCCCTTGGGCTGCTGTTCACCAGAAGGCTTGGGGAGAAGGGCCCCAGTGCTTGCCAGGAAAGGCGGCTGAGCTTCAGGCCTGGGCTGCTCCCATCTTCATCGGTCTCCCCCAAGTTCGAGCTGGAGCAAGCTGGTTGGGGTTTGCTGGGAGTAGATGAAGCCATTTTTGGAGCTTTGTGTTGGCTCTGCTGCTTTGCTTATGCATTTCACTTCATTCCTACCTTCCTGCACAAAGTGGGTTGGGGAGTCGGGCTTCTCTGCGGGCACATTCAGGCTGCTGTGCCAGCCACAACCCCCTTTGCTGCTTTGCCAGTCTGCCCTCAGCCCTGGCTAGCCAAGCTTCCCTGTGACCTTTGGCTTTCTCTCCCAGGGCTTCAGCCTGCCTATTATTGCTGAGCTGTCCACCAAAACAAACACACACACACACACAAAACCAGCCCCTGGGTGGGAGTGAGGTCACAGTAAGGGTTTATCTGGCTAGCTTGGGGGGTGGGGGAGGAATCCTTCCATGTTTCAAAGAAGCAGCCTGTGTACAATTAAAACTTGTTTCTGGTAAACCCCATTCCAGGAAGATGAGCTTTTAACAAAAGGCTTTTGACAGCTGCAGGGTATTTCAATTTTTTTAAATGCCGAATGAAAAATCAATACATTTTTCTGGGTTATACATATTCAGAACAGGCTGGATATTTCCATTATAATGGAAAATGGGTGTCTGTGCCCATCTCGCCTGTCAGAGCTGCACCATCACATTTTCCAAGCCACTGCTAAATATTTCAAACCCGATTTGATTGTGGTTCATGACAGCTAATGTTTCTCCATTCTTGAGTCTATTGGAATGGCGGGAGGGGGGTCATTAGAGGGGAAAATGCTCCACGTCCCTCCTCTCCCTTGTCCTACCCTTCCATCTTCTGTAAATCTTTATAGAGAAGGGTTTGCTTGAGGGCTGTCATTTTGTTAAGGGAGAATGGGGTGGGGGTGGGCTCTAAGGAGAACCTGTTCACCTGGCAGTTTTCCAGGTGGGAAGGAAATTGCCCCTGTCAGGGAGGGGGAAGCGGGAGGGAGCTGGGGGGCAGCTGGTCACTTTTATTTGGATCAGTTCTGCCCACTCCACCAAAGGCCAGGAGATGCCGTCACTGTTACCGCCGCCTTTTTGGAGAACACTTCACCTGGGGTGACCAACTGTTGAGGCCAGCCGAGGACTTTCAGTGGGCAAGGAAAGCATTCTGTGAATTTCCTAGGCTGCCCATCCCAGCCACTGGCCAGTTCCAGTGGGCGGGAGGTGGTCAGCAACTGGTCTCCAGTCTGAACCCCTGCCCCCAGTCTTCTGGCAGCTGCCACAGGATGTAGGCCGAACACAAAGGGCCAACCAGCAAAAGCCACCCATCCTGCCAGCCAGGTGAGACCCCTCTCTTGCACTCTGCTACCTGCTGCCCCCACCCCACTTGTGCTTTACAAAGAGAAACCCAACTATAAGACGTGAGGGGCCCGTGTGGTCTGGAGGACAAGGATTTCCCATTCACGTAACTCCAAGGCCTGCGCCTGTCTGCTGAGCCCTGAGGTACAGGGTGGGAAGGCTGTAGTGGTCTTTCCTCAGTCAGGAGAAGACCTGGCCTTCTGCCCGAATGGCTGCAGCAAGGGCCTCTGTCCATGTGCGTGTGTGTCTGTGTACACACATTGTTCTACAAAGGTTGGGACTAGGCCAGCTACAGTGACAAAGTGACAAAGGGAATGTATCTCAGAATAGTCCTTTTGGATGAGAGGGTGTTTGCACACACACACCATTATTCATGGTTCACATTTTCCTGTTGACTGTCAATCTGGCCTTTCATCTGTTTTAAAGAGCTATTTTCTTTCCTGCTGTTGTTCTTGCTGGTGGTGGTATAAAGACAGTTGGTGTAACTGCTTATGAATGTCCTGTTTTAGTTCCTCTGAACCAGACAGTTTGCTGGAAGATGTATATTATTTCCACATGCTTCCGAGGGGAGCCCACAGTCGCTGGTCACACAACCTAGTCAGCCCTGTCCTGGCCATGTAGAGAGCGACATCTCCAGGCGGCGGCTGGGACTTCAGGGGGCCTCCTGCCTCGCTGGCCCCAAAGGAGGGGCCCAGGCAACACAGCAGCCTTCCTCACCCTGGAAGAGCAAGGGTGCCTTTGTTGGTGCCTCCTGGAGGAAATCCTTTCACCTCTGAGGGTGGTGCTCAGCTATGACCTGGGCAGTCAGCCATGGGCGCTTTAGGGCTGAACAACTGCCTGCCCCCTAAGCTCCCTTCATGCACTTTCTGTCTCAGCTACCTTGGAGGTCATCCAGCCCAACCCCCTGCTTAATGCAGGATCTGTAGAGCAGGAGGTTGCCATGGTCTCCCTGGCAGATGGCTCCCCAGCCTCAGCTTAAACACCTCCAGGGACACCCTGCACTGCCTGAGGCAGTCTGTTCCACTATCAGGCAGTTTCTCCTCAGCTTTAGCCAAAACCTGTTGCCCTGCTCTTCCCACCCACTGGTTCACTTCGTGCTCTCTGGAGCAAGAGAGAAACAGGTCTAGGGCAGATTGTGGTCACTTAGCCTAACCTACCTCATCAGATCGTTGTGAGGGTAAAATGAGACAATACGTGCTGCTCTGGATTCTTTGCAGTAAGGCAGGATAAGCAAAAAAAAAAAAATCCCAACTAATTATTTTTGTTGCATTTTATTAAATTTTTATTCTGTTTTGCCTTTAAAAGTAATGTTCAAGGCACCTAACATCACCGCTGGAAACAGATTAAACAATATGAGTCAGCAGTGTGATGCGGTAGCCAGAAAAGCCAACATGATTCTAGGCTACATCAATAGGAGTCTAGTGTCTAGATCAAGAGAAGTAATTGTGCCACTCTATTCTGCTTTGGTCAGACCTCACCTGCAATACTGTGACACCACAATTCAAGGAGGATGTTGACAAGCTGGAACGTGTCCAGAGGAGGGCAACCAAAATGGTAGGAGGTCTGGAAGCCATGCCCTATGAGGAACGGCTTAGGGAGCTGGGTATGTTTATCCTGAGAAGAGAAGGTTAAGAGGAGACATGATAGCCATGTTTAAATATTTGAAGAGGTGCCATACTGAGGATGGAGCAAGCTTGTTTTCTGCTGCTCCAGAGACTAGGACATGGAGCCATGGACTCAGTACTCCAGGAAAAGAGGTTCCACCTAAATATTAGGAGGAACTTCCGGATAGTAAGAGCTGTTCAGCAGTGGAATATGCTGTGGTTTCGGAATGTGGTGGAATCTCCTCCTTTGGAGGTTTTTAAACAGAGGCTGGATGGCCATCTGTCGGGAGGGCTTTGATTGTGTATTCCTGCATGGCAGAAGGGGGTTGGACTGGATGGCCCTTGTGGTCTCTTCCAACTCTATGGTTCTATGATTCTATGAATAATCTGTTGAAATTAATAGTCAGTAAACATCAAAACAGTTGTAAAGGCCAGTTTGAAGAGAGGTCTTTTCACACCCTTCCTAATTCCTCCCAAAGCCTTGGGCTGTTGGAGGAGAATTGCTGCTTACTCTCGCTCTCTCTCGCTCTCTCTCTTGTTTGTACACATGATGCTTTGAACACTCTTAAGCATGATAGAAATATTAGGTATTCTCCTCTTTTCTTAGGAGATATATATCAGTGAGTTCTTTATTCCAACCAGTTGTGGTGGTGGTGATGGTGGTGCTGGGACAATGGACTGCTTCCAGGGCTTGAGTCTGCAGGCATCAATTGCTTTTTGGCATGCCAAGGGGACGTGCCTGCTGTGTCACACTCCAGTGGCTCCTGCAAGGGAGAACTGAGAGGGGAGAACATGGCTGGTCCAGCTAGAGAAACAAACCTGGACTGGTTTTCATGGGGGTGGTTCTGATGGTGCCCCTTCCCCGGCCACTGGTGGCGCAGTGGTTAAATGCCAGTACTACAAGCCATCACATTGCAAGTTCGATCCCAAGGGCTCCAAGGTTCACTCAGCCTTCCATCCTTTCGTAGGTCGGTAAAATGAGTACCCAGATTGTGGAGGCAATTAGCTAACACACCTTGGAAACCACTTAATGTGGTGTAGATGTGTAAATTGTTATTGCCAAAACAATTTGTATGCTGCTGTGAGAGCCTTTGTGGCTAAAGAGCAGGATATAAATACCTGAATATATAAATAAATAATGTGGGGTCATTGGTGCAAAATAATTTGGTTCCTCATTGCCATGCTGCACAAGTGGCACATGGTACATCTCTGCAGACAAGGTTTATGAGGGTTTACCTAATCTAGCTCTAATGAATAGGTGTGGGATTGCTGGCCTTTTTCCAGGACCAGAGAGCAGGCCTAGCCTTGGGACTGGTGAAGTGGCACAGGGTGGTTTTCTTATGAGTAGCTCCCCTCTCTGTTGGCTGTTGTCCTTGCTGACCCAGCCACAATTACAGAAGGCACCTCTCCCTTTCCCTGCAGCAACTCATTGACAGCTAAGCATGGAAGAACAGTTCTGGGAGGCTGGCCTGCTGAGGATGAATTTTCGTGGCCGGACTCATATGTTTTGAGGGGGTTGGGTTTGACCACACACAGTCATATCACTCCTGGCCGGAGTATTTTATCCCAGGAGAGGCCTGGCACCTGCTTGTGGTTGCTTCTGTGATCCCCACAGCAGCAGCTGAGCTCCTCCCTTCCACCATGGGAATCTCTTGGGGCTTCCTTTTGGCAACCTGACTTGTGCTAGGCTTTGGAGAGGTAAGAAGGGTCCAGTGGGCAGCTGGAGGATTCCTGGAAAGGATGCAGAGTAGTGCTGGACCCACTGGGGTTGTAAGTCCTGGAGTGGTAGGATTTGAGTCCTGCCTACCTTTACCTTTGTCTTCTTACCTTTCAGAGGAGTTAATTGAAGATGCTGAAGGACCCGGTGAGGCAGCAGCGGACCCTGAAGAGCCTGCTAAAGACCCCGAGAGCACAGTGGACAAGGACCAGCTCAAATGGACAGGTGAGTGGGAGGAGAAAGCCTCTGGTCCTCCACACGGATGCCTCATCCAGAAGTTGAGCTCACTCAAGATACTCCCCTGTTATTCTTCTTTTTCTGTTTCCTCACCAATCTCTTGTTTGACAGAAGCCTAGGAAATAGGTGGCATGTAAAGTGAACTTAAGAGTTATGGGCATTTTTTAAAAAAAAACCAAAATGGTTTAAGCCAAATGGATTTTGCGAAGAAGTGCAAAACCCAGAGGGAATTCTTAAACCAGCCTTGCATGAATGTTTGTGTAGACTTCAGGCAAAAGTTCACCTACTAAGAACTGTCAGAAGACAGCCAGGAAAGAAAGAAACAGACACCTGTGTGGTACAACAAAGAGGTGCAGAGGTGTGGCAGAAGAGACTTAAGGCCCACCTAGTCCCACACTCTGTTCCCATCCTGGCCAGCTCCTGGTACTGGAAGGGACATCTGACCATCATGATTGGGAGGCCCTTCTTTTTTGATTGGGTTCTTCTGAAGTCCAGCATGTATGAAAGGACACAGTTTGACCTTCTTTCTGTATCAGAAAGAAAGAAAGAAGGAGAAATGTTTGTACAGTACTTTGCTTCTTAACACGGAGATAGTGAGCTGTGAAGTGATGCTTCCTCCATTAGAAATATGGGTTGCAGTATGGTTTTTCCAGGAGGGGAGAAGGAGTAGAATTTAAAAATATATAAGTTAAAGTATTTGTGAATTGAATACGGCTTTGAGGCACAAAGTCCCTAAGCCATTTTTTTTTAAAGCTAGCTTGGTATAGAAGCATTCCATGTGTTTGGATGCACTAGAACTCACCTTGAGCTTCGCAGTTGGGCAGGATCACAGATTAACAAAGCCATGGTTGTAGCAGAACAGCCTAGAGAGCTTTTAAATGCTCCCCATTTTTAGAGATTGGCGGGGCTCCCCTAATGCAGCAATCAGTGCAGCAGAGCATCTGTAATTTGCACCCATGGCAGATTGCTATTAAGGGAGGTATTAATGGGCTGCCAAGGGCTGGGAAATGGTTGCGGAAAAGTGTGTTTATGGAGTGCGGAGCTGGCAGGCATGATTGCAATTGGGTTTGACATGTTTAACATAAATGGCTGCTGCACAGCTCTTGCCCTTTATGAATAATTCCTACAGGCCCACTATATTTCTAATTACAGAAACAGGAAAGGGGGAGATCAGCACACCCCTAACCAGAGCAGCCCCCCACCCTGATGTGGCTCTCTTCCTGCCGTGTCCTCCTGCTGTCCTATACAGCCCGGGCTCCATTGAGCTTCTCCTGCCTGTGGTGTGAGGAGGCAGGAGAGAGCCAGAGCAGGTGGTGTTTGAGGCTTCAGGAGCCCTCAGTGCCTGCAGGGCAGGGGCACTGAAACATCAGTGGAGTGGGACCCACGGTGTGTTGAAATCCTCATTTGGGGGGCTGCCTGCAGTCTGTACAGTACCTGCTCTGTTGAAATGGACATCTTCTGTGGTCCGTACAAAAACATTTTGGTATTTGATGCCCAAGGATCCACATTTTCTAAAATCCTCATCAATATGAGGTTCTATCAACCTACAGATTGGTTGCATGATTTAGGGTCATCGTTGTTCGAGGTACCACTTCTCTCCCCACTCCCACCCACCCCCGTCCCATTTTGACAGGGTGGGAGAGGTTCAGTGGGACTCCAGATGGCTTAAGCTTCAGCATTCCTGACAGAGCTGTGTCCAACACCTACATACCCGCCTACCTACCTTTTCTGACATCTGCTTAGATTCTTCTCCTTGTAGAATACTATCCAATCTACTTTCATTGTCTCCCTTACTGGGCCTAAATACTCTGAAGGCACTGGATCCTGTCTGATCTTGGAAGCTAAGCAAGGTCGGCCCGGGTTAGTACTTCGATGGGAAAATGCCAATGAATACCCAGTGCTGGAGGCTCCATTTCAGAGGAAGGAACTGGCAAAACCACCTCTGAGGAGTCTTTCCCTAAGTAAATTCTAGGAAATGCATGGGGTCGCTATCAGTCAACAGATGGCTTGAAGGTGTGCATACACACATACACACACCCTTGCTGGGATCCAGGCAGACAAGAGCTGAAGACAGTAGATCCAGGAAGGGGGCAGGCTAAGGCTAAGCTGGGGGGTTAAGCCCCCAAATATAATCCAGCAGTGTTTATATTTCAGTGTGTATATAGCCATTGTACTGTCTATTCTCCTTTATGGGTCTGAAACATGGGTCACCTATCGCCACCACTTACGACTCCTCGAACGCTTCCGTCAGTGCTGTTTACACACAATCCTAAATATACACTGGACTGACTATGTGACGAATGTTGCTCTCCTTGAGGAAGCAGGGATCACCAGCATTGAGGCCATGATATTGAGAACACAGCTGTGCTGGGCAGGGCATGTGTCTAGGATGGAGGACCATCGCCTCCCAAAAATAATACTCTACGGTGAACTCACCACAGGTCAGCGTAAGAGGGACACTCCAAAAAAAATGATACAAGGACTCCCTGAAACAACATCTCAGGCTCGGCCAAATTGATCACCAACAATGGTCCACCCTGGCCTCACATCGGAGGCATGAAGACGCACTATCCACAATGCTGCAGCCTTATTTGAGAACTCACGCCGAACAAGTCTTGAAGAGAAACGACAACGCAGAAAGAGTCACAACCCAGAAACATCACCCAAGGAGACCTTCTGCTGTGCTTTCTGCAACCGGACTTGTCTATCTCGGATTGGCCTTTTTAGTCATCAGCGTGCTTGCAGAAAGCGCGGGATGAGTCCTTCCTGAATCTTCGTTGCGAAGAGAAGCCAGAGAGAGAGAGAGAGAGAGAGAGAGAGAATCCGGCACCAAGGCTCAGGACCACCAAGGCTCATGTGTAGTTGATTCCCCTGAGGTTCTTTCTAATGTTTAAGTGACATCTCTTTTCCTGTAGTTTGACTCTATTGCTCCATGTCCCAGTCTCTGGAGCAGCAGAAAACAAGCTTGCTCCATTCTCAGAATGACATCCCTTCAAATATTTAAACATGGCTATCATGTCACCTCTTAACCTTCTCATCCCCAAGCTAAACATACTCAGCTCCCTAAGCTGCTCCCTCCTAGGGCATAATGGCATCCACACCTCCCACCATTCCGGTCGCCCTCCTCTGGAAACATTCTAGCTTCTCAATATGCTTCTTGAATTTTAGTGCCCAGAACTGGACACAGTATTCCAGGTAAGGTCTCACTAAAGCAGACTAGAGTGGCACTATTACTCCTCTCGATCTAGACACTACTATTGATGCAGCCTAGAATCACATTGGCTTTTTTAGCGGCTGCATCACACTGCTGACTCATGCTAGCTTGTGGTAAATGTAAAGCTGCCTCTTCTCTTTCTTGCTGGCTGCACTTGTGGCAAGGAGCCAGGAGGCTCCCTGTTGGGCTCAGCTGTCTTTGCCAATAACCTGGGCAGTGGGTTTCTGGTTTACCAGGGTACAAACAGGCCAACAAAGGTGGGCTAAATGTCTAGACTGATCTTGTGGGACTGGAAAACTGGGTTAAAAGGAAAATTCAGGCTGAGAGTGGGTCACACAGGAAAGGCCCACCCAAAGCCTGGCAAGGCTCAGCCTTCTGCCCGCTAGTGGCCCTGGGCTTTGAGCCCTTCGTCCCCTCTCCACATGCTGCCAGCCACCTGAGTGGCAGCTTTGCCCTTTCCCCCCCCCCAGCTGCTGGAGTCCTAAGCAGGGGGTGGGTGTACTGGAGAGAGCCAACCTCACAGAGTCCTGCTGTAAATTTCTGAGGCCAGTGGCGAGTTGGTTTACGGAATGCAGAGAAATGAGACCCCTAGCTTACGGAAAGGAGCATGAATTAATAATCATTTAATTGGCTTCTCCATTATGCTGCTGGGTAGTAGATGGAAGTTTAGACGAAGGGGCTGTCAGTGGTGCTTGAGCTAAAAGAAGCTGATGGCTGGGGAGGGGGAGCTGTCTCTGGTCAGCTACATCTCCCCCCCCCTCCACTGCCACTGAAGCTACTGGACTGCTTGAGTTCCACCTCAGTGCTTTCGCCCATGGAGGCAGCGGGTCCTCATGGCGTCATGGCAGAGGCACCATCAGTCTAGAGTGTGTTTCATATGTTCTGGGGTCTTTGTTCTGGGTGGCTTTCATTCCCAAGTGCTGAGCTACATAGGAAGCAGCTTGTTGTGCTTCTAGCTGCTCTCCCATTCTGTTCTTCTGGAGGCTGAGATTGCTTTGTGCTTGTCTACCCCTTTCCTGAAGATGAAAGTCAAATGATCCAGTCCCGATGGAAGTCTCCCTTTGGTAGAGCAATGCGCTCCATCTCCTGGCCCCTTTGGTGCCCTCTCGCGCTCTCTCTTGTCCCCATGGGTGATTGCAACATTTAAAGTTTCTGCACCTTGTCTGTCTGGTCTGTAGGCACTTAAAACACATTTTATTTTATGTCTCTAAGAGTATGGGAGAAATATAAGCAGAGGTTGCATACTAAAATTCCAGGGTGGGTTTCAGGTCAGGAAGCCTTTCATATAATTGATAAGAATGCAAAAGAAAAATGGTTGAGATATAATGATGTATTGATATGGGAAGTAAGTAAGTATAGGATCAAAACAAATGAAGGGTTGATGAAAGAAGGTACATTATACATTGGTTTAATTATAGGCGACTAATAGAGCAATAGAAATTAGACCAGAAAAATTCTGATTTTGAACAAAAGAAATCAAGCTTTGAAGAACAATTTTATGAAAGAGAAGATCATCTAATTGGTAGACTTTATAAGATGCTATTAGCACTAAATCTGGAAGATGAACAAGTAAAAGAATATATGATTAAATGGTCACAAAATGTAGGTAAAAATATAGAAATGATTCACTGGGAGAAAATGTGGACTAAAGGAATTAAAGGTACCCTATCATATAATTTAAAAGAATTTTTTTATAAGATAATGTACCGATGGCATCTGACTCCTGTTAAATTAGCTAAAATATATAAAAACTGTAATAATAAATGCTGGAAGTGTAACAAACAGGAAGGGACATACTTTCATTTATGGTGGTCTTGTGATAAATCAAAGGGATTTTGGAAACAAATTCAAGAAAAAGCTGGTGAAATATTAAAACTTAAAATTCCCCTTAAACCAGAATATTTTTAATTGTTTTTTTAAAAAGAGGTGAGTAATGAACATAGAACATTATTATTATATATGATAACAGCTGCAAGGTTATGCTTTGCTAGAATGTGGAGAAATCAAGATATACCAAATATAGAGGATTACGTGGTAAAAGTTTATAAAATGTCAGAGCAATTTTTTAAAAATTGGCATTCATTCTTAATGTATATTAAAGAAACTAAAAAAGGAACATCCATTGGTTTTGATAGTTACTAAGTAGGATGTTTAAATCAGATATAGAATTATTTTCAGTATAGGATAATAGTGTCATCAAGGAAATCATTGATAAGCAAGAGAACTTAAGAGTAAATTAATAATAGATATATGAAATGTATTGTCTGGGAAGCTAGTGGGAAGTCTTTTTAACATATGTTATATGTTATATGTCATAGATAATAGGGTGTTTAGTCACATTTAATATATATAGTAATTAAATCTAGATATTAGTTGTCAAGTGATATGTAGAGTTGTTTAGGATGAATTTTATTTTAGAGGAGTGTTGTTGTTTGTGTTGTCTGTGGAAAGAATAGGTATGTGTTGTTAGATAAGTTGTGTTTTGTTTTGATTTGTTATATTTGTTATAGAGTATAATGTTTATTAAGCGTACTAAATTTTAAAAAAACACACATTTTATTTTATAACCATGATCCTGGAGCCAAAGCAGGTGGCTTCCACTAGAGTAAGATCAGACCGGAACAAAATGCACCGCTGGGCGGGGACTGAACTGAGTAAGGCTGCCATCTTGCCTCCGCCTTCTCTGCTGTGCAGCTCTGTCCCTGAGACCACCGTCGCTTTGCCTCACCATCGCATGGCCTCCCTCCATCTTCTCCTGCTCTGGTCTTCTCTGCTTGTGCTGCTGCTACTCACCCACTCATGCCTCTTGTCAGCTCTTGGTCTGGGTGTCCACTCTCCCAAGAGCCGTTTTTTGTTTTGCTATTATTTATGAGGCTTCCCCCTGCCTTTCTTCCTCATCCCAACCCCAGATGGGACATGAGCCCTCCCTCCCTGTGTCTCTGTCCAAGCTGCCATGCTATGGAAGAGGAGGAGGTCAAAAACACTGGCAAAATCCACACCTTCATCCTTTCCTCCTCTTCTCATCCCTCTGTGTCCCTACCAAGCAACACCTCTGCAGAGCAGCCCTGACCCACGCCTGTTCTTGACGCCCTGCTAAGGCATGGTCCTGCATGCCTCTAGCCCTTCCTTTCCACACAAGAAGGTGTGTCCCCTTTCATTACTAATATTTTTAATAAGGTTGTTGGCGGGGAATGGGGTAAAATGCCTGCGGAATGGTGGGAAGGCACTAGCAGCTGGGGGGCTGGTTGCACAAGGAGGAAGGGAGGGAGAGAGGAAGGAAGGAAGGAACCACTAGTGGCACCTCCAGGGCCTTGCTCTCAGGCTGAGCCAATCTTCCTGCCTTTCTTTGTGATTTTTCAACAAACTTCCCTCTCTGAACCTGCTTTGCATCTTTGGGGGGAGTGAGCAGAGGTGGATGGGAGCACGCTAGGAGCGTTAAACCGCCTAGTTAATCGGCAGCCAATCCATCATGTTAAATATCCAGCCGTCATATATTACCTTTCAAGTGAAAATGAATAACTCCCATTAAGGATGAAATGGGTTTGAAGTCGATTCGAGACAGATTAAAGTACTGTTCTGAATGTGTGCATTTGTGGGGGCTGTGTGTAATAGGCTTGTCCTTGTACTTTTTAAATAATAGATGCCCTGCAAATTTATGAGCTCCAGGGTACATAGTTCAAAGGTCATGTGGTGGGCATTCTGGGAAGAGCATCAACTTCCTGGAAGATGCTCTGCAGTTTATTCAGCCTTGCTTGGGTGTCTGTGGGTTGGGGTGACCATTCTGTTCGTGTGTGTGTGTGTGTGTCTGAGAGAGAGAGAGAGAGCATATATACTTGTCTCCTAGTATCAATGATAACCTTTATCCCTACCTTGAAATCGCAATGGGAGTCCCAATGCAAAGTGAGCTAGGTAGCTGTGGGGAGGGGGATGAGAAGAGGAGGAGGAGGAGGAGGAGGAGGAACAGAAAGAAAGAGAGAGAGAGAGGCAGTCTGCGATGTTCTTCTGTTTGTGGGACTGAATTGAATTGGAAATCCATGTAGTCTTTCAGTTTTGACATGTTCCCTGCCTGAAATCCTTCTCCAGAATGATCCCAGAAGCACTGATGGGCCTCAGCCTTATCTCAGAATTTGAGGCTGATTTGGTTGAGCCTGCAGGGCTGTCCCAAGAGTAGAGATCCCCTGTGCCTGCTCCTCTGGTTTGATCCTAAATGGTCAATCCTGTTGATTACTGAAGGCTAGGTGTGCTGTTACATGGAAAGAAGGTTGTTCCTCGGAGTGGGACAACCTGGGGCAAAATGATGCTTTGTGAAACACACTTCATCCCTTTAAGAAGCCCAGCCCTTTATGGGTGGAGCAGGGCGGACGGGTGGTTTCTTGTTGCAGGAGCATTATAGAGACAGGGTAACAACCCCCACATATTTGGGCTTCTTTCAACCCACTTCTTGTGGCCCCACTTATTTGATGCTGCCACACCATTTTCCCTTCCCAGATTGCCCCCCCTCTCTCACTCATTGCCTAACCTTGATGTTCGACAGCCAATCAGGTGTGACTATGCCATGACATCACTGAGGGTAAACAAAGCCAGTTTGGAGAGAGGGCTCAACAGAGCTTTGGATGTGGGATGGCAATGAGTCTGTGAATATCTTTCTTTCCTCACAAGCCCTTCCAGAACAAGTGTGTCTCAAATGCACATTCACATAGTTGTATTTTCACTCTTTCTGCAGCACAAGCTACCCAGGCTGAGAAGGAGTTGACAGAGACCCCGGCATCTTCCAAACGTATTCCATTTCCAAGGAGCTCTGAGTCCCCTGTCACCAAATGGCCCAAAACATCAGATGAGACGAAACTGGAGCAGGTGAGATGCTGGGGTGACTGGTGTTCCTGGAAAGTTCCGTCTGCCTCCCACTTTACGAAATGCATCTCCTGCTTTTCTGTCAGCTGGAGCCCTAGAGCTTGCTCACAGCCAAGCGGCATCAAGGCTGCCTGTGGGCTGAAAGCAGTAGCCTCTTCTTAGAGGAGCCAGGCAGGTGTGGGTGGTGGACTGGAGGAGGCCCTGTGTGTCTCCAGGCCTTGACACACACCCCAAGCACACACTCTCTTTTGCCCGCCTCCAGATGTATCAGTGCCCATACTGCAAGTACTGCAACACCGACGTGAACCGCCTGAGAGTCCACGCCATGACACAGCACTCGGTCCAGCCCATGCTTCGGTGCCCACTCTGCCAGGACATGCTCAGCAACAAAATCCACCTGCAGCTACACCTCACCCACCTGCACAGTGTTTCCCCTGACTGCGTTGAGAAGCTCATTTTAACGGTGAGAGCCTAGGCTATGATTTGTTGCAGGGGGTGGGATCCATTGCCGCCTTTGGAGATGCTCTTTGTTGCCTGCCTGCAATGCCCTCTCCTGGAGGCAAGCAGAAACCAGCAGTGGCTCATGTGCCTGCCTGGGCCAGACCTGCACCGGGAGGCTGTGACCTGTGCTGATCACCTGGGACGTGAGCATACTGGTCCTTGGGCCTTCTTTGCTCACTAGAAGCCACACGTGGAGGGGAGGAGGGAGGGAGGCAAGCTCAAAGCAAATGGGCTCTTCCACCTCCCTGGCGGGTCAGGCAGTCATCCCTCAAACCCAGCCGGGTGCCTCCCTACGAGGACACTAAGGGGCTGGACTTCAGTCTGCCCAGGAGCTGGCCTGCCTGGTAGCTGCTGTGGATGGAAGTGCCCTCCCTCCAGCAGTTGCCACTCTCCTTCTGAAAAGCCGTCTCAGGGAGCAGCAGTGGTCGCCACATCATGCGGCAGGGAATTGTCAGGTGGTGATGATGCAGCTGCTGCTGCTGCTACAACAGAAGAAGGGAAGAGAGGCACCCACCCAGCTCTGCTCAGCCTACCCCAGCTCTCCTGCTGGGTGCCCAGCTCCACTTCGGCCTCAGTGAGGTTCTTGTTTCCAGGGCTGCTCTAGAGGGCCGCTCTCACCACTGAAAGAAGGCTCCTTCTGCTTCACAGGGAGCACTTCAGCGCCATTCATTCTCCTGAAGCCCGCCTGCCCTCAGATCCATGAGAGGATGCTCCCCTGGGAAAGGCAGAGGCCAGTAGGCAGGGTTCCCATCATATCTCTGGTGCTGCCTCCGGGGACCCTAGGCGGCTGGGAAGGGCAGGATAGGAAGGAAGGTCTCTTCATCATAGGCCTGCCTTTCAGGAACCTGCTATGTTTAATATGACTGTTCCCATAGCAGCTGCTGCTGCTTCCTTGTACTGAGCATCTCATCACTGCCTGCCACTGCCCCCACCCCTTGCCTCCCCGTGGGGTGTTGCATGGTCCCCCCACCCTCACCCGCCATTGGCAGGAGCTTTGCTGCTTTCCAGGCCTGCTCGTGCAAGGAGGGGGTAGGGGGTAGGCCGAGGGCTCCACCCCCGGCTGAGCTCCAGGCTTTTGGCCCAGTGGCCGGCTTTGACAGAGCCCTTTGCAGCTGGGGGCCTAAAGCTGTCAGAGGTGCAGCATCAGCCCCTCCGGGAGAGCAGGCTTGCTCCTTCCATCCTCTTCCACACCGTCTTCCTCCTTGCTTTCCGGAGGTGGGGTCGAGGTGCCCCCCCTTCCCACAGCCTTCTACTGTCATTCAGCTGCTCTCTTTTCTCCCTCGCTTCACCCCACCTACCCACCCGGTCTCGGATGAAGGTAATGAAAATAATCGGCCTTCATTAATTCTGAGGCCTGTGAGATGATAGCCATTTGGAGCCATGTTTGCCAATTAGGTGGTCTAAATTAGAAGTGACCTTGGTACAGTGCCATCCCTTTGCCTCTTTGAGCCTAATGAAGCTTTTCTCTCCAGCCCGACAGACACACACACACACACACACACCAGCCTGCCTGCCTGCCTGCTCTCTCTCTCTCTCTCTCTTGTTCTTTGTAATGGAAATTGCCTCCTTTGTCTGGCTCTGGAACCTCATCTTGTGAGACTCCCCCCCACCCCCACCCAGCATGGACAGCCAGCCGAGATGTTAATGTGTCTCCTCAGACTCTTGCTGCTGATTTCATTTTGGACCAATTAGATTTCGGCCATAGAGCAAGGAGGGGAGGCGGGAGTGGGATGAGTGTGCTCCCTGGAACCAACAAAGGGGTCTGGGGCAAGAAAGAAGCCCTAGGGTGGGTTTTGGCGTGGGTGTGTGTGTGTGTGTGTGTGAGAGAGAGAGATCGCAGAGTGCCAGCATCTTTTCCGAGAAGGGCCCAGGACCCCGCTTGGGCATGGGGGAGGAGAGGGGTGCTGTCTCTTCAGAGCTCTCTTGCACCAAAGCTTGGGGGGCAGTCTATAAGAGCAATCTAGAGCAGCCTAGGGGCTTAACCACCATAGGCCACTCTGGGAGGGGAAGGGGAGCAGAGGAACAGGCCGCAGCCCCCCACCCATCTCTGCTGCCCAAGCAGATGAGGGCAAGCAGCGCTTTTACTGATGTGGCGGCAGCAGCTCAGATTGCCTGCCTGTGACCCTCCTCCAAGTGTGAATCTCTTTTTCTCCCTGTAAGGAGTCAGTGCAGCCTCTCTCATGGCCACTGCATCTTGCTGGGAGCGGCCCTTGGAGGAGCATCTCTTGCTGAGCGTGGTCTCTCTGGATTCTCTTCCTGGCCCATAACAGTAGAGGGAAGCAGAGAAGGGCTGGCTGGTTTGGAGCAGCAGATTGAGATGCAGAGAAGCACGTGAGGTTGATGATTATATTTCAGGGAGAGTTAATTGACAGAAGGTGAAGGCAGACAAAGAATCGCTGCTTACTGCCTTCTTGAATCCCAATCAGGAATTATGATTAAAGACGCGGCAAGACAACAGACGCCTGATGAATTGCGCTCTCTCTCTCTCTCTCTCTCCCTAGGTTTGCCGTCATTCACACTTGATTGACTTCAACCTTTCAAGTGCAAAAGCCTCTCTTTCCATTATTATTCGTAGCCATCTGAGTTTTTCTAATTAAAGTGTATGAAAACAATTACTGATCCATCGTATGGGGTCTCTTAGTTTGGATGGCTACCCTCCTAGATTCCTACAGAAAGATTGTGCTTTGCTGTAATAATGTGCAACTTAGGACTGGATAATATTTCCCCCATGCACCACTGGCCTCTGTCCCTCTCTCTTTTACTTTCTCTGGAATAATTTTCATTGTTGTTTGAGAAAAGACTTCTTCTGTTGATAGTACCAGGAGTGACACTGGGGTTCCTCCCTCCCTCTCTCTCTTCTAGACCCCTTTCCCCTTCTGCTGGGCCCTGGGGCTAGCCTGTAGCTCTTTTTCTCTGGGCAGGAGAGGGGCTCTCTGTCCTACCTCTATCCAGATAATGGGCTTTCTCTTTTTTTGGATGTCCTGTGCAGGGTGTGAGCCCAGGTTCCCTGGGAAAACCTCCCCCAGCTCTCTGGGCTTAGTTGGGTGTTGGCCTGTGTGAACTGCCCATGGGTGTTGCTGGCCAGCTCCCCCTCACCCAGATGCCTGGGGGCTCCTTAGTGGTGGACAGGGCAACTCAAGTAGCAGAACATTTGCAAGAGGACAAATACAGAAACTAGGAGAGGTGGGGACTGCCTGTAGGTTGGGGGAGGCATCCTCATGGAGGAGAGGGATTGTCCAAACTCATATTTGGTTTGGCTTGAGGCCTGGTAAAGGGACAGAGAGGGCTTGGCCACCTTTGTGGACAACATTCACCAAGATGTTGAAAGGGGGACAGTTCCTGGTGGTTCTTTTTGTGAACCTTTCATACGGCTGGTTGTCCTGGGGGTCCCTCTGGGCCACCTCCGTGGGATGGAACTTAGGGGGGTGTTTTCCAGTGACTTTGGCCTTCCCTGGAGAGATGGACTCAGCAGGTGATGCAGGGAGAAGCCTGTCCAGTGCTATGGCCACTGCTCTGTGGGCTCCCTCGGGACTCTCTGTCGCCCACCATGTTATATAACATACATCAAGAGAGGCTGTCTGGAATTTTACATCTAGTGTTGTTACTGACAACACTCAACTCTTTCCCTGTAACCACTCCCAATTTTTGGAAAATAGCACCAACCTGACGTCTCATGCTTTCCTTGGAACATTTAAAAAAATTATGTTGCAAGCCACCTTGCATCCCAGCCCAGGGAAAGAGGCAGGATGTAATTAATCCTTGAGTGGAAACTTTTGACAGGGAGGATTGGATGTGGTTCTCCCATTATTGGGAGATTTTCTGTTTCCATTGGTTCTTGTTCCCACTTTTCACAGTGTGTGTCTGTGGTTTTAGGCACGCAGCAGAGCATCCACACATACTTTCCAGGATGTCACACAAGAATGGGCTTTTGCATTCAGGTTGCTGCCCATCTCCCCTGGCACATGATTTGTTTCCAGCACCAGGGGCAGCAGCACCTGTGGAAACTCACAAGCAATCAAGGGGGCAAGCCCTCTCTGGTTTCTATAGGGACGTGATATGAATGAGGGAGCTCCCTTGAGGCACCATAGCTAATAATCCTGAATAGACACACACCTTCCATGTATTTGTTTAAAGCTTCTAAAAATGTCCTGTAAACTTGAAGCCGTTCGGACCTCTTGCAGCTGTGAATTCTATCCGCTTAGTGTGCATTCTTTAGAGAAATACTTTCTTCTGTCAGTTCTGTAACCTATTGGCAATCAATTTTAGTGGATGACCTAGATTTCTAGTCTTTTAAGAAATTTTCTCTCTTTCTCTCTCTCTCTCTGTCTTTTCCCTTGCCCCACTTCTTCCAGTTTTCTAACCATGTACACCTCTTGACATTTCAGCTGTTTAGTCACACACACACACACCGCCAAAGAACTGAAATGCCTTTAAGCCTTTCCTCACAAGGGATGTGCTCCAGCCTCTTGACCATCTGGGTTGCCCTTTTCTAGTTTTACAAGATCCTTCTGGGCTGCCAGATCCTTACAGCTACTTTTAAACTGTGGCTACAGCATAGATCTGTTCGGCAACATGACAGCTCCTCTCCTCTTCCTTCTAGAAATCTTTTCTGATAATTTCCTTTTTTGCTGCTTAGCAAACTCAGCTCTTTTTTTTTACGGAGCTTTCCACTCACAGCAAAATGGCTGTACGTGTGGCCTATCAGAGATGGCCTGTTGTTCTAGAGGACCCATGGGTGTGTCTACTGGCCCTTCAGCTCATGGGAGAGGAATGCTACGGCTCCCCACAGAAGAAGCCTCCCTCCCTTGGGAAGCAGCCTTGGCCATCCTTGCTGGCAGGCAGACACTCTCTCTCAGGCTCTCTCTCCTGTGTGCTTGTCTCAGGCTCCCTTTTATCATCCCTAGCATGTACCTGGATGGTTCCTTTTATTATTTTTAGCCATAACAAAAGTGGCTGTCCTGGATGTTGACCTTCTGAGTTTTGCTATCCAAGGATGCTGCTTGTTCTTGGAGCCTGAGTGTGAGCATGTAGATCTGTATGCACAGGCCACTGCCACTGCTTTTCCCACTAGAGCACGGAACGGGTGCTTGAAGCATGTCTGCCAGTCAAAGGCAGGCCGCCTTTCTCCCCTTCCCCACCCTGCCCGCCCTTACTTGCCAGGGCTCTCCTTTTCCCTCCTTCCTTTCCTTTTCTGGCCCCTTCTTTATGGTAACAAGTCACTTGAAAAGAGTGCTCCAGCCTTTCGTAGTTCAAGACCAGAGTGTTCCTTTTGAGATAAGGTTTGATGACAACCTTCCTTGCGGTCTCTGCTGCTTAAGGTGGGCCTTTCAACTTACATACCTAATTGGGTGCACAAGAACCTTCCCAGCCATGACAAAACATGGTCAATGAGCATAAAGGGAAAATGTTAATAATATTTTTCATAGAGACTATGCCACTAATTATGTCCAGAACATAATAGCAGAAACATTCTTGACAGATCTGTGCTTTCTCTAATAAGTGACATTCTGTGAAAGATACCATAACTTGACACCCAGGCATTCTGATGGTGCTAAAAAGTCCTCCATGGCTAAGGTTATTGAAAGCATTTTTGTCTATCTCTTTCTGGGCATCCACAGGTGACGACTCCAGAGGTCATGATGCCCAGCAGTATGTTTATCCCAGCTGCAACACCAGATCGAGATGGGAATGCCAGCACTGATGAGCCAACCAAGCTCCCTGGTCAGTTGCTTGAAGAGTGGCCCTGGAGGCAAATTTTCTTCAGGATACCTGGATGCCCCACATCCATCTCAGAAGGGTCTCGTGGCATGTCTGAGCTAGTCTCTGCTGCTTCTTAGGACTCACACCTGGGGTGGGGGTAGGGAGCATCAGGGCCCACAAGGCACAACCTGTATACCTGTTTGCTTTGTGGCTACATGCAAATACTTTTCCTGTACTACCCACAGAGAGCCAGTATGGTGTAATGGTTTGACTGATGTACTAGAACCCTAGGAGCCCTTGAGCAAGGCACACTCTCTTAGCCTCAGCCTTAGCCTTAGCAGATGGCAATGACAGTCAGTGGCAAGCCTGCTCGGAAGAAATCCTTCCCAGAAAGCGCTCTGGGAAGGATGCCGTAAGGCAGAGGCCACGTGAAGGCTCGTTACAACAGCCACCACCTCAGGCTTTGTGGCTCCAGAGCCATTGCTGTTGAATCATAGCAGGGGCCCTGAGCCACAAAAAGGTGGTTCTCATGCTCTGCTGGCCTGGCTTGATGTGGAAGAATGAGCTAAAAGTGGTGTCCTCTCTTCCAACAAACCCATTTGTTGCCTGGGGACACTTTCTGCTTTTCGTTCAGAGAGCTGGAGAGCAAGGCTTCCTTGTCCAGATCTCTCCCATAATATTCCTCTCTAGGGGTGGGAAGAATATTCACTGTTATTTATTTCCCAGCCAAAAAAAATATAAAATGGTTTCCTAATAGTCAGGAAACCCTGTCAGAAAGAATAACACAGAGGCAACATTTTTTATAGTTTTCACTCAGTATTTGCACATCCTGCAGTTTCAGGAAGTTTCTGCACAGAACTACATGTGGGGGATTTGTGCAAAACCCACATCTTTTGCACTTTCCCCCCCAGAAATACATGGTATTTTGTGCAAAATTACAAAAACACAGGTTTTTTTGGAAATGGGGTATTTTGTAGAGGGATGAGGCATGTAGTTTTTGCATAAAAATGCAGCCATGTTTTCCACAAAAACTCCACATGTATTTTTTGCACAAAATAATTCCCTCAAATCCTTCAAGTTATACAAATGCCAGGTAAAAATGGCACAAAAATATTTATTTATTTCTCCTGTAGTGAAGAGGAAACTGCCAAAATTAATAACACTCAAGTGTGAGACAAAACAGTTCCACTGTGTCCATCTCTGCTACCACCACACCCCAGTCTGTCTTCAAAGTGATTAGCACTGTGGCTGACATGTCTCAAAATTCAGTGCTGTGCCCCCTCACAACACTGTGGGCCCCTCATTACTGGAGTGTATTGGTACCAAATTGGGAAGCCTGAGGGGAATCATTGAATGTCTAAGGGGAGAAGCAGAGCTCCCTTCCTTCCGCTGAGAGGTGGGAGGGGGGTGCCAGCCCTGTGGCCAGATGTTTGCCAGTGGTGCATTTGAGAAAAGGCTGTCAAGGGTCCTCTGTATGGTGAAAGCCCAGCTCCAGATGATAGCAAACAGCTGATGAATTCTTAATGAAGGCACCTCTGGGTGTCTCACTGTCTCTCTTCTGGTTGCCTCTCCACAGAGACCTCTGACGACCTGGGCAAAGGCCTCCTACTGCTGCCTCCTGAGCAGCCAGCACGAGGGGGAGAGCCAAAGCTGCCAGAGCAGGCCTCTGCCAGAGAGGATGCGGGGTTTCTCTGCTGGAAGAAGGGCTGCAGCCAGGCCTTCAAAAGCTCCACCTCCCTCCAGGCCCATTTCAGTGAAGTGCACACCAAGCGGCCCCAGCTGCCTGTCTCTGACCGGCATGTCTACAAGTACCGCTGCAACCAGTGCAGCCTGGCCTTTAAAACAATTGAGAAGCTGCAGCTACACTCCCAATACCACGTCATCCGGGCAGCCACCATGTGCTGCCTTTGCCAGCGCAGCTTCCGTACTTTCCAGGCCCTCAAGAAGCACCTCGAAAGCAGCCACCTGGAACTGAGTGAAGCAGACATCCAGCAGCTGTACAGCGGGCTCCTGGTCAACGGAGACCTCTTGGCCATGGGCGACCCGTCACTGGCAGAAGAGCACACTCTCCTTGTCGAGGAAGACAGAGATGACGAGAGTGACCCAGAGGACAAGCAGAGCCCCACAGGGAGCGACTCTGGCTCCGTGCAGGAGGACTCCGGCTCAGAACCCAAACGGGCTCTCCCCTTCCGGAAGGGGCCAAACTTCACCATGGAGAAGTTCTTGGACCCCTCCCGCCCGTACAAGTGCACCGTCTGCAAAGAATCCTTTACACAGAAAAACATCCTTTTAGTCCACTACAATTCCGTCTCCCACCTGCACAAGCTGAAGCGAGCCCTCCAGGAGTCCAGCACTGGCCAGCCGGAGCCCACCAGCAGCCCTGACAATAAGCCCTTCAAGTGCAGCACCTGCAGCGTGGCCTACAGCCAGAGCTCCACCCTAGAGATCCACATGCGATCTGTCCTCCACCAGACCAAAGCACGAGCAGCCAAGCTGGAGGCGGTGGGGGGAGGCAGCACAGGTGGAGCTGGGGGTGGCAGTGCTGGTGTTTCCCTGAGCTCTTCCACACCTAGCCCCGTGAGCACGAGCTCTGCCGCTGCCACCACCACCCCAGCCGTAGCCCCAACTTCCTTTGCCACCACCCGCACGAGCAGCGCCAGCGCAGCCCCCATCCCCAGCCTGCTCAGCCAGGTCTCCTGCGACAGCACAGGGATCCCTCCGCTCAGCACCCCTCTCAGTGCCAGCACTGCCCCTGCAGCTGCCTCTGGCTCATCAGCAGAGCCTAAAGAGGTCAACCGGAAGAAGCTGGCCGACATGATTGCCTCCCGGCAGCAGCAGCAGCAGCAGCAGCAAGCACACACTTTGGCCCAGGCTCAGGCCCAGGTTCAGGCACAGCTTCAGCAAGAACTGCAGCAGCAAGCGGCCCTTCTGCAGTCCCAGCTCTTCAACCCAGCCATCTTGCCCCACTTCCCAATGACCACTGAGACCCTCCTTCAGCTCCAGCAACAGCAGCAGCATCACCTCCTCTTTCCCTTCTATATTCCCAGCACAGAGTTCCAGCTAAACTCGGACGTGAGCTTGCCTGTGACCAGCGGCACCCTCACACTGACTGGGACTGGGCCCAGCCTGCTGGACGACTTGAAGGTGCAGCTCCCCCAGTCCAGCCATCCGCAGATGCTGCCTCCGCAGCAGCAGCAGCAGCAGCAGCAGCACCCCCCAGCCCCGCCACTGCCTCCAGGGCAGCTGCCCCCGCAGCCTCACTGCGCCCTCCTCCAGCAGAGCCCCCACCTGGACAAGAAGAGCAGAGTCCCCGGGAAGGAGAAGGAGAAGGAGAAGGAGAAGGAGGGCCAGAGGGAGCGGGAGAGCGGGGAGAAGGGGGAGAGCAGCTCCACCATGAAGGAGCCCCGGCCCGACCCCTGCCTGAAGCCCAAAGAGAAGGCGGAGGCGGCAGAGGTGGCGGGCCCTTGGGAACCTTCCCTGCTCCCTCCCCGCATCGCATCCGATGCACGCGGGAATGCCACAAAGGCCCTGCTGGAAAACTTTGGCTTTGAGCTGGTCATCCAGTACAACGAGAATAAGCAGAAGGTGCAGAAGAAAGCAGGGAAGGCAGAGCCGGGAGACCGCTTGGAGAAGCTGGAATGTGACTTCTGTGGCAAGTTCTTCTCCAACATCCTCATCCTGAAGAGTCACCAGGAGCACGTCCACCAGCATTACTTCCCCTTCAAGCAGCTGGAGAGGTTTGCCAAGCAGTACCGGGAGCACTATGACCAGCTCTACCCACTGCGTCCCCAGACGCCAGAGCCACTGCCACCTCCCCCGCCGCCACCTCCCCCACCGCCGCCGCCGCCCCCCCTGCCCACCGCACCCCCCCAGCAGCCCTCCACACCCACCGTCCCAGTTTCAGCTCCACCCATCACCTCTCCCGCCATTGCGCCCGCCCAGCCGTCTCTGCCCCTCACTCAGCTCTCCATGCCTATGGAGCTGCCCATCTTCTCCCCACTGATGATGCAGACCCTGCCCCTGCAGACCCTGCCAGCCCAGTTGCCACCACAGCTGGGCCCCGTTGACCCTCTGCCTGCAGACTTGGCCCAGCTGTACCAGCACCAGCTCAACCCAGGCCTTCTGCAGCAGCAGCAGCAGCAGCAGCAGAACAAGAGGCCCCGCACACGGATCACTGACGACCAGCTCCGGGTATTGAGGCAATACTTTGACATCAATAATTCCCCCAGCGAGGAGCAGATCAAAGAGATGGCGGATAAGTCTGGCTTGCCCCAGAAGGTGATCAAGCACTGGTTTCGGAACACCCTCTTCAAAGAGCGGCAGCGCAACAAGGACTCCCCATATAACTTTAGCAACCCTCCCATTACTAGCCTGGAGGACTTGAAGGTAGATTCTCGGCCTCCCTCCCCAGAGCCCCAAAAGCCAGAGTACTGGGGGAGCAAGAGGTCCTCCCGAACTCGCTTCACTGACTACCAGCTTCGGGTCCTGCAGGACTTCTTTGATGCCAATGCCTACCCAAAGGATGATGAATTTGAGCAGCTGTCTAATCTGCTCAACCTCCCAACCCGGGTGATTGTGGTGTGGTTTCAGAATGCACGGCAGAAAGCCCGGAAGAACTATGAGAACCAGGGGGATGGGAAAGACGGGGAGAGGCGAGAGCTGACCAATGACAGGTACATTCGCACAAGCAACCTGAATTACCAGTGCAAGAAGTGCAGCCTTGTCTTCCAGCGCATCTTCGACCTGATCAAGCACCAGAAGAAGCTGTGCTACAAGGATGAGGATGAAGACGGCCAGGAGGAGAGCCAGAACGAGGATTCCATGGATGCTGCCGAACTCCTGACCCCCACCAGCTCTTCATGCAGCACCCCAATGCCTTCCCAGGCCTATAGCACCCCCACACCTTCTGCCAATGCTGCTTGCTCTTCCTCCTCCTCCACGTCCTCCTCCTCCTCCTCCTCCGCCTTCCTCCCACAAGTCGCTCCTGAGGCTGATGACGATTCCACCACCTACAGTTCTAAAGCAGAAGCAACTGACGAGAAACCAAAGCAACCTGAACCTCTAAGTACACAGCAAAACCAAACTCCAGAGAAGCAAATGCAACCAAAGCAGGAGGTGCAGCAGCAAGACCAAGGAGAGCCCAAGGCTGGCTCGGTGCACCCAAAGGCCTCCCCACCCACTCTGCAGCAGCCAGCCCAGCCACCTCCATGCATCCTGCCCCAGTCCAGTCCTGCCCCATCCCAGCTCTCTCACCTGCCCCTCAAGCCTCTTCACACATCCACTCCACAGCAGCTGGCCAACTTGCCTCCTCAGCTCATCCCTTACCAGTGTGACCAGTGCAAGCTGGCCTTCCCTTCCTTCGAGCACTGGCAAGAACATCAGCAGCTTCACTTCTTGAGTGCTCAGAACCAGTTCATCCACCCCCAGTTCCTGGACAGGACACTTGAGATGCCTTTCATGCTCTTTGACCCCAGCAACCCCCTTTTGGCCAGCCAGCTGCTCTCTGGCACCCTGCCCCAGCTGCCTATGAGCTCTGCCACTTCACCCTCTACCCCGACCTCCACTGTCAGCAGCACCCTGAAGAGGAAGCTGGAGGAAAAGGCCAGCGCCAGCCCTGGGGAGAATGATAGCAGTACTGGTGGGGAGGAGCCCCAGAGGGACAAGCGCCTCCGGACCACCATCACCCCTGAGCAGCTGGAAGTCCTGTACCAGAAGTACCTGCTGGACTCCAACCCCACCCGGAAGATGTTGGACCACATCGCTCATGAGGTGGGCTTGAAGAAACGAGTGGTGCAGGTTTGGTTCCAGAACACCCGGGCCCGAGAGCGGAAGGGGCAGTTCCGGGCAGTGGGCCCTGCCCAGGCTCACCGGCGGTGCCCCTTCTGCCGGGCACTCTTCAAAGCCAAAACAGCCCTGGAAGCACACATCCGCTCCCGGCACTGGCACGAAGCCAAGCGGGCGGGATACAACTTGACTCTGTCTGCCATGCTCTTAGATTGTGATGGAGGGCTCCAGGTGAAGGCAGACCTCTTCGATGGGGCCAGCTTTTCCCACCTGCCTCCCCCCAGCAGTAGCAGTGATGGCCAGGGCATCCCCCTCTCCCCAGCGAGCAAGTCCCTAGAGCTCTCCCCTCGGGCCCTGCTGAGCCCGTCCTCCATCAAGGTGGAAGGTATGGAGGACTTTGAGAGCCCCTCCATGTCCTCAGTCCACTTGAGCTTTGACCCAGGTAAGCTGGACAACGACGACTGCTCCTCTGTCAACACAGCCCTCACAGATACCACCACAGGCGACGAGGGCAATGCAGACAATGACAGCACCACCGGGATCGCCACAGAAGCTAAATGTGGATTGGGGCCTAGTGAGGGTCTGACCAAGGCTGCCATGATCGCCATGTCAGAGTATGAGGACAGGCTGTCTTCTGGCCTGGTCAGCCCAGCGCCCAGCTACTACAGCAAGGAATATGACAATGAAGGGACCGTGGACTATAGCGAGACCTCCAGCCTGGCAGACCCCTGCTCGCCCAGCCCTGGCACGAGCGGTTCGACCGGCAAGTCTGGAGAGAGTGGGGATCGGCCAGGACAGAAGCGCTTCCGCACACAGATGACGAACCTCCAGCTGAAGGTGCTGAAGTCTTGCTTTAACGACTACCGGACACCCACCATGCTGGAGTGCGAGGTGCTGGGCAATGACATCGGGCTGCCCAAGAGAGTCGTTCAGGTCTGGTTCCAAAACGCTCGAGCCAAGGAGAAGAAGTCCAAGCTCAGCATGGCCAAGCACTTTGGCATCAACCAGGCCAGCTACGAGGGACCCAAAACGGAATGCACTTTGTGTGGCATCAAGTACAGTGCCCGCCTGTCTGTGCGGGACCACATCTTCTCTCAGCAGCACATCTCCAAAGTCAAGGACACCATCGGCAGCCAGCTGGACAAAGAGAAGGAGTACTTTGACCCAGCCACCGTCCGGCAACTGATGGCGCAGCAGGAGCTGGACCGGATCAAGAAGGCCAATGAAGTCCTTGGTCTGGCAACCCAGCAGCAAGGCATGTTCGACAGCCCCCCTTTGCAGACGCTGAACCTCCCCGCCACCTATCCAGCAGCTCTTCAGGGCATCCCGCCCGTCCTTTTGCCGGGCCTCAACAGCCCCTCGCTACCCAGCTTCACTCCCTCAAACACAGGTGAGTTGCTCCCCTGACCTGGCCCTCAGTGAACCTCCGGGCTGCCCGGGGCAGAAAAGGGTCTCCCAAGAAGGCTGATCCCCATGTGCCTTCCCTGCCCCCACCAGGATCCAGGCAGTGGGGGCAAGCTGGTGGGGAGTGTGGTGCTTGCCTGTCTCCCTTTCAGTTCCAAAAGCAGTTCCTTTGCTTGGGCAAAAATTGTGGAGGCTCCTGGAGGGACTGGGAAGTGGGGAAATGAGAGTCTGGGGCATCTTGTCTCTGTCCTTTGGGGCAGGACGGGAGGCAGAGCAGTATCAGGCCCTCCCACCCAGCAGGCCTCTTGTCCTCACCAGCCAGCCAGCCAGCCATTCCAGAGACTCCCAAGCAGGCAAGCTGCTCTCCTGGCCTCAGCCCTCCACCCCAACCTGGGGGGTGGCTTGGAATTTGGGAGACGCCAGCATAGAGCCATGCTTTCTTGGCAGGCACCCGAAGGGTTTTCGTGGGGTTGGGGTTGGTTGGAGAAAGCCCCTCTGCCTCCAGCTTTCTTGTGGCTGTATCAGGCAAAGGTGCTGCCGTGGGTTCCTCTGGCCCAGGCTGGCTTTCTGCTTTGGACAGCTCAGGGAGAGGGGAATGGGGGAACCTCTCCCAGGGATGGAGGCAGGGCGGGCTGAGGCAGAGCAAGCGCTGCTTTCCCACTGAAGCCTTGGGGGGGGGGTTGCCTCCCAGCAAAGGCTTCCTTTGGCTTTAGGGTGCTGGACTTGAGGCTGCTTCTCTTCTCTTCGCCTCTAGCTTATTTGCCTCTCCCCTTCTCTCCTCTTTGTCCTGGCAATGGGTGTGCCTCTCCCCCCTCCGCAGAGAGGGACATCAGCCATCAAAGGGCAACCAGTTCCCCCTTGACCCTCCAAGGGGTTTTGACAAGGCCCCAAATGTGAGAGGGCCCTTTTCTCCCCCAGGGGAAGGTGGGCAGCTCCCCTCCTCCTCCCCACACCCTAGCCAGCCAGTCCCTGCGGCAGGACATGGGGCTTGGCCCTCCTGCTCTGGGGCCCTGGGCAGAAGGGCCAGCTCTCCCCACCTGACTCTCCTTTTCTCTCCTGACTTTCTAGCTTTAACTTCTCCCAAGCCCAGTCTGATGGCTCTTCCCGGCACAAGTGTCCCCTCGCCTGGGCTTCCCACCTCTGGATTACCAAATAAGCAGCCCTCAGCCGCGCTGAGCTCCCACACCCCAGCACAAGGCCCGGCGGTGGCAGCAGCCCCCCAGCCCCCGCCAGCCCCCCGAAAGGATAAAGAAAGTGAGAAAGCAAAAGAAAAGGACAAAGCCTCCAAGGGCAAGGGGGAGCCCCTGCCAGCCCCCAAGAAGGACAAAGCAGAGGCGCCTGCCCTGGTCCCCACCCTCTCTGCCAGCACACTGCCTGCTGTGGAGTACTCTGTGGAGCCCAGCCAGCTCCAGGCTCTGCAGGCAGCTCTGAATTCGGACCCCACGGCTTTGCTGACGAGTCAGTTCCTCCCCTACTTTGTCCCCGGCTTTTCCCCCTACTACACCCCTCAGATCCCAGGAGCTTTGCAGAGTGGGTACCTTCAGCCCATGTATGGCATGGAAGGGCTGTTCCCCTACAGCCCAGCGCTGTCGCAGGCCCTGCTTGGCTTGTCCCCGGGCTCCCTCTTGCAACAGTACCAGCAATATCAGCAGAGCCTGCAGGAAGCGTTGCAACAGCAGCAGAGGCAAGCGCAGCAGCAGCAGCAGCAGCAGCAGCAGAAATTGCTTCAGCAGCAGCCGCAGCCGCCACCGCCACAGCCCAAAGGAAGCCAAACCCCAGTCCCCTCAGGGGCTGCTACCCCAGAAAAAGATCCTGCCAAAGAATCCCCCAAACAGGAAGAGCAGAAAAATGCACCCCCCGAGGTGTCCCCCCACCTGCCCAAGCCCCCAGGAGAGCCAGAGGCAGAAAGCAACGGTGCCGCCGCAGACTCCCTCTGCGACCCCTTCATTGTCCCAAAGGTGCAGTACCGGCTGGTCTGCCGGAAGTGCCAGGCAGGCTTCAGCAGCCAGGAGGCGGCCAGCGACCACCTGAAGTCCCTCTGCTTCTTCGGCCAGTCTGTGGTGAATCTGCAAGAGATGGTGCTTCATGTGCCCGCTGGCAAGGGCAGCAGCAGTGGCTCGTACCAGTGCGTGGCGTGCGAGAGCACAGTGTGTGGGGAAGAAGCCCTCCGACAGCATCTCGAGTCTGCCCTGCACAAACATCGAACAATCCCAAGAGCAGCAAGAAACGCCAAAGAGCACCCCAGTCTATTACCTCACTCCGCCTGCCTCCCCGATCCTAGCACCGCATCTACCTCGCAGCCTGCCGCTCACTCAAAGGACAGCCCCTCACCCCCCTCCGCAGCTTCCCCCCACACCTCCAGAAAGTCTTGGCCTCAAGTGGCTGCCCGGGGGGCCACCCTGGGAAAGCCCCCGCCTCCTCCTCCGCCTCCGCCTCCTCTCTCCTCATCGTCAACGGTTACCTCAAGTTCATGCAGCACCTCAGGGGTTCAGCCCTCGATGCCAACAGATGACTATTTGGAGGAGTCTGACTCGGATCTTAGCCAAAAGTCGGACAGACAGGCTAGCCCAACGACAGAGAGGCCTGAGGAGCCGAACTGCCCCAAGGACAGTGGTCTCACTGGCGTAGAAATGGACACCTTTAGATTGTAAGCTTTGAAGATGAACAATTTAAAAAAAATGAATTTAAAAAAAAGATTAACAAACCAATTTCAAAAACACACTAACTGCAATTCCAAAGCTTCTAACCAAAAAAGAAAAAGAAAAAAAGAAGAGCGGAGTGTGGGTTGTTTTCCCATATACCAATGCCGGCAGATTTTTCCATGGCTTTCTTTTTGCATTTTGGCTGTTGAGAGATACACTGGATTGATCTCAAAGGCACGAGTCCCTCTGGCCTCTCCAGTGTCTGTCTGTCCGTCTGTCTGTCTGTCTGTCCGTCTGTCTGTCTGTGGCGCTCCAGACCCCCTTTCAATAATAATGCTCCCACCCACCCACCCCGAGAGCACAGCAGAGGCCGGCATAACTGTATGGGAAAGCAGACCACTTGTTACAGTTTTAAATTTCTTGCTATCTTAGCATTCAGAAACCAATGGCTTGCTAAAAGGAAAAAAAAGAGAAAGAAATGTAACGTCTTTTTATTCTCAGGTCAATCGCTCACACTTTGTTCGGTTTTCAGAATCATTGTTTTATATAAATATATATATATATATATATAATTTCTTTTTTGGTTTTGATTTTTTTTCCAAAAAGAAAAGGATTTTTTTTGTTTGTTAATTTAAAAAATGGGCAGAAAGTATTCATGAGAGAAACAATGTGAACTGAGTTAGCTTTCTGGGGATTTTAAGGGTAGCTTTTCTGCTGAAGCCAATTTCAAGGGGAAAAGTTCAGCACTCCCACTTTTCAGAAAAGGAAACAACAACAACACACAAAGAGTGTTATATGGACTTGGAGCTTAAAAATAAGTTTTAAAAACAACTGACTTTCTGTATTTATGATAGATATGACCATTTTTGGTGTTGAGTAGATTGTTGCATTGGAAATGAACTGAATCAGTATGGTAGATTTAAAAGAAAAAAAACCCTTTTGTGTACATTTAGCTTTTGTATGGTCCCGCTGACGGCTTCTCATTTGATGTTGTCTTGTTCATTCCTAGCCAGGTAGGTTCCAACCCACCGACTCGCCGAAGCTTTTCTCCCTTTGTACCTTGACTCCTTTCGCCATCCTGTACTCTTCTTCCACTTACAGTCACTGCCTTCATTTCTTGGAGGGTGGTTGCAGAATTATTTTATAAAAACTAAAGAAAAAAAAAGTCAAAGGGTTTCCAAGGGGTCAGTAGGATCCCTTGCCGAATATTTTTGTTGGGGGTTTGAAACTTTTTAAGGTGTCTACATGTCTGTTACCCTTGTGCACTTAACTCTATCTTTTCCTTCTTCTCCTTCTTTTGTCTTTCTTTTGGCTTCCTTTCCTCATTCTGTAAATGCTTCAAAGACTCTGTTTTGGAAGTGTCGGCCTTTGTTTGGGAAATTAGGGTGCACTTGTTCCTTTTCCAAGGATTTTTTTGTTATGTATCCCCAGGCATGTGTGCGTGGGGGCTTTGTTTTTTCCTGTTTTATTTTGTTTTTCTTTCCTCAAAAGAAATTCATGCTTTAAATAAAATCCAAAGACAACCCTTTTCACCACTGGTGCAGAATGAGCAAAAAGGATTCTTTCCACTTGAGGATTTCTTTCTGATTTCAGCCGCAAGACTCAGTTTAAAGAATAAAAGGCGTAGGCAGTTCTCTGGGCTTTTTCTGCCAGCAGAGGAACAGCCCTGCCTGCAGCTCCACAAACCAAAAGATGCGTCTTGAGCTTCTCACAGGCCCGTGTCTGTGCTAAGCGGTGTGAGTGGTGTGTGCGAGACCCCTGAGGTGGTGCGTACAGCAAGAAGAGAGCAACATGCATTGTGGGGGGGGGGGTCTGGTGTGACTCTCTCTCTCTCTCTCTCTCTCTCCTCCCTCTGTCTCCATCTGCTCCCCCTTTGTGACATCTTCTGTCCGGACATTGGAAGGAAAACTTTGTGCTGCTACCAGGTAGAGTTTGGGAGGGAAGCGGGGCCTGCCTGGTCACTTCCTGGCCAGAGGTCCACCAGCCCTGCTTCCTGGCCCCTCCCCATGGGAATGCCCCTCCTCGCCCCCTCCCCACCCTTCCTTTGCCTGCTTTAAAAGGGAACATAGACTGTGAATGCAGGGAGGGGGCTGCCCCTCCTGGCTCCTTGCCCCTCTCTGCCCAGGCCAACCCCCTGACCATTCCTGGCAGGAGGAAGGAGGCTGGCACCTGGGGGTGGTGGAGGGAGGCCGCCCTTCCTTTTTCTTCTTCCCCTTTCCGCCGCAGCTGCCTCCTTCCTAGCCAGGACTTTTCCTTCCATCCTTTTTTGTCAAGGTCAGTGGAAGACTCATCCTTGGACTGTGGTAGACATTTCTTGCAAGCCCGATGATGCGCAGTGCCCTTTCTCTCGGTTGTTTCACGAGGCTGCGCTGTGAAGCGCAGGCGGAGCATGGCTGCCAGTATCCTGTTGTAGCATAAGTTGTCAAAAGCAGGCACAAATGGGCAAGACTTTGTTGCCGCCTCCCTTTAACAAAGATCCTTGTATTTCTCCCCTGCTTGAGATGAACATTTTTTAAATTTTAAAGTTGTACAGTTTTGGTTTCCATTATTTTGACTTGTTTGTAATTCTATGAAAAAAATATATAGATATATATATATTTTTTGCCATTTAACTGTTGTATGTTACTCTGTATCATATAGAAGGTTTGTTTTGTTTTGTTTTTGGTTCCCTGTGTGGTATCAGTTGCCAGTTTAACACTAGCTTTACCTGTCAGGTTTGGTGGTCTGCTTTGAAACCATTCTGTTTCTAACTCCCCGCCCCATCCGTTAGTTACATGCACGCTCTCCTTTCTCCTCCCTCCCTCCCTCCTTCCCAACATCCAAAGAGCCTTTCAGTGCATTTCCCAATATTCCTGGGGGGGGGTGTAGAGTCTCTCCCAGTGCCAAGAGAGAGTCTTCTGTCCCGGAAGGGCCCCAGAGCAGCCAATGGGCAGCCTCCCATTTGGGCCCCTGCCCCACTCCCTCCTGGAGTCCACCCTGAGCCAGGACAGACTCCTAGGAGGGGGCCTCTGTGCCCACGCCTGCTGCCTCCTGAGATTCTGCCAGCCTCTTCCGTTCCCTTCGCTCTCTTCGTCTGTCCCTGACCCTGCAGACAGACACCTTGTCTCCTTTGTAAGGGCCTCTGTCCCTCAATGATGGACTCCAAGCCAAGCAGGAGAGAGAGAATCTGCGTGGTGTTGATCAGCAGGGCATCCGCTTTGTGGCCGAGGGGGATCTGCAGCAGAGAAGGGTGCCAGCTGTGGCCCAGACCAAGTCAGCAGCAGGGGGGGGGGCGAGGTGAGAGGGGGTCCAGTCAAGGTCCCCCCCCCAATGCAGGCCAGCATAGTTGGCGGCAGGTTGAGGCTCACTTAACGCAGAAGCAGAACTGCTGATGGCCAGTCAGGTGGACAGCACTGACCATCCTGCCCACTGTGAGACACAAACATTTTTGACTATTTTTAATCTGTTCAATTTGGGAGGAGGCAGCTGGGAGGGGGGACTGACAAGTCTGGATAAAACCGAAAGCATAAATGAGGTGAAGAGGTATATGAACAGCCTTTGCAATGTACAAAAACTAGAGCAAGTGAAACCAAAAATGATGTTCTTGGTGTTTTTCTATAATGTAGTCTTGTTAGCTTTTTTGTTACTGTAACAATGCTGATCTCGAACTGTACCAAAATACTTGGAGATGGACAAAAACAGAAACCACACGGAACTCTAAACAACAACAAGAAAAGATTTTGTCACAAAACACTTTGTTGTCATAGTTAAGTTGATTGTAGATGGTAATTGAATATACTCCTTTGAAAATATTTCATCAAGTATGTTTCCTGCTCATTGTGATACATTAAAAAAATGAGCAAAAGCTCTTTGTCTCGGCTTTCCCCAGGCGTGTGTGAATGCAGGCACCTGCCCGCCAGAAGGAGGAGCACCTTTGAGTGCGTTGGACGGAGTGAGACTAAGCGCAGCGGTGGCAGCAACAACACACCCACTGGTGAGCAGGGCAGTGCCCATTCTGGCACCCAGTCATGTTGCTGTTTTCTAGGGAGATCTGACCAAATTCTCCAGCGGAGGAAGCCCTCTTCAACCTGGTTTGGAGCGTGTGCAGACCTGGTGGTGGGAGGTGGGGAATGAGCTCCGGTTTTGGCCATGATGGGGAGCCCTACTCTATAATCCACAAAGAAGCAAGCGGCCCGTTTGCTACTGAAGTGGCTCATGGACGCGGCTGGGACGTTCTTGGACAATCGCCCCAAAGCATGTGGGGGGTAGCTTGGGAGAAGTCTAAAAAAAGCACAGCGTACTTTTTGCGGATCTCTTAGGGTGCCGGGGAGGAGTCTTACTGCCCATTGCCAAATGTGGAAACATCCCATCGCTGAATGGGAAAAGGAGGAGCAACAAAGAATTGAACTCAGGAGAAACCAAACAATTAGGTTGCCCAGGTTTCCTAGAAAAGGGGAGTCAAGAAAGAAAAGCTGCCTGTGGGGCAACTTGGGTGATTTGTGCCCCCAAAGCCAGCACACAAGTAGCCAAGGGTCCCCTGGAGAGGGAAGGGTTTGCAGAAAGAGGGGGCCCAATGACCCATCTGCCAAGCTGGGGCCTGGGGTGTGTGTGAACCATCCCTCTCTAGAATGGGGTGTCCTCCTGAGCAGGCAGGTTTGAGACTGATTTATTCCTCTGGCGTCTTCAGCGTCCCTTGGAGTCTTTCACCTCCAGCACCAAAGCCCCCATTCCTTCCTGGGAGCAGAGGAGCAAAGCTGCCTTGCTGTTTGTGTGCCCTGGGCCTGGGTTGCCACAGGAAAGCAGGACTCGTGCATCCGTCCCTCACTTTGCATTTTAAGCAGTGTTTGTAAACCCGCAAAAAACGGGAGGGCCCCATTGCCTGTCAAGAAACCATTCCCTGCATGGCTGTGCTGTGAACATCCCCCCAAATGTCACTGCCTTCTTGTTCCGCATCTAGCTCAGAACTGGTCGTCTCCATTTGCCAAGTGCATTGTGGGGCAGGGCTGCTAAATGCACCAGTTGTAGGGGAAACGGATCCCTCCCAGTGTGTAGGGAAGAGAAGAATGGCCATTCCCTTCTCTCCCCGCCCCCACCCGCCCCATGCCTTTCCCTCCTTTGTCTACATTCTCTAGCACAGACCCCACCCCATTCCCAACCTCCCGTGGTGCACTGCAGAGATGGGAAGGCTTGCTTGGCAGGGAATAAAAAGTGCAGGGCAGGCAAGGCACTGGCAGGGTCATCCAGGTGGGGTGTGGACATGTTAGTCCATGTGGCAGAACAGAACACCTAGGCTGAAGAGCCTGCCAGTCACTCCTCTAGGCCTGGGCCATCCCTAAGGTGGGCAGACAGGAAGCCCTTGCCTTTCCCCTGTAGATGTCCCGGGCCTGGAGAACAAAGCAAGAGCCTGAAAGGGAGGGAGGTCCAGGAAGTTTGCTCCCCCTTTCTTGCAGCTGGAGGAAAGCTGGGCATGGCTGGCAACATGAACCAGATTGAGCACAACTGATTTGGGGAGCCCCCCACCCCACCCCGACAGCATGGTCCACACTGGGCGAGTGGCAGTAGGGCCTCAGCATCCTCCATGGCTGATCTGCTCCCCAAACCTGGTGAAGCAAGGCCACCTCTGCACCCCCTCCTCTCTGCCCACCTCAGTTGCCTCGGTGGAGAGGGCAAATTGGTACTTGCCTTCTGTCATGGCCCAGCTGGGCTTTGGGCCCCCTGGCAGTGGGCTCCCTCTTGCTTTATACTTACTGCAGCAGAGGTGCGTAATCCACAGAGACTAGATTTGGGGGGTGAGTCCCCGGGGTTTCTCTGTGTTGTTTCCCACAGCTGCTCCTGTCCCACCTTTGCCTCGCCAGTTTGGCCCTCACCAGTGGCAAGGTTCCTTGGATGCGCCCCCTACTTTCTTTCACGTTCTCCTTCAATGTTCAGAGGATGAAAGAGGTTTTTTTTCAGCACAGTTGCCAGTTTCCTCACCCTACCTTTTCACTTAGCTCATTTCCCCAGGCACCTTTGCTTACTAACCCAAAGCTTCCCCAAAAATCATCAGCTCCTGACCTCCCTGCTCCTTCTTAAAGTGCCCCCCCTTCAACCGCAGACCTCCTGGGGGGCCCTCTCTCCTTCCCCCATCTCCAATGGGAGAGTGGCCATTTCCTCCCAGACAAGGCATCAAGACAAACGCCACCCCTCCTGTCATTCCTTTCCTCCATCATTCAGAATGTACATTCTCCTGATGTTAAAGAAAGGCGGTCACACTCTGACCATGTGGTGTCTTTTATGAGGCCACCCAAAGAGACCCTAAAATGTGTGCAACTACTCCAAGTCTCTTCACACAATGGTAGGGGAGAGGAAAGGATGCTTTGGGCTTGCAGTCCAGAAGTCTGTAAAAGCTTCTTTTTTTAAAAAAATGGGTGTGTGTAGTGGAATCCCAACTCACCTTGGTCTTCCTTGTTTGGACCCTCACTACCTGAATCACCTTTACTGTCCTGCCCATTAGGATGGCCCTGTTCCTGAGACCCCCTTTGCTGAGGTGCCCGTGTGTTGTGGCGCTTTCCTTTGCACACCTGGGACAGAAGTGGACCCAGGGTCATGAGTGCCACAGTGGGCTCCCACGGGACTGGCCAGTGTCTCTGAGAAGACTCTAAGCAGGAGGTAGCCGAGCAGGACCGTTTCCTCCCCAGGAGTTGATGCCTCAACTGTGCTGCGGCTGTTAGGAAGACCTGCGGCACCCCCACAACTGCCAGGCTCATCAGCCCATCGGAAGTGGACTCAGAAGGCTCCCTCCACTGTGACCTCTGGACCAGCAGTGGTGCCGTGGCCCCAACGCCCTGTACATCCAGAGGGAAGCCAGTTTCATATAGACTCTCACCTCCCAGAGATTGGTTGGGGGAGCGACATTTGGGCTGAAATACTGGCGTGGAGTTCTCTGGGGCAAGCAGAGCAGGCCTGCAGGACTCAGTCTGCCTTTTCATGTGGGGATGGGGACCCATTGCTGGTGGACCCATTTCTCCTCCTGAGGCGGCAGAGGCACCTCCTGTCCCCACGGAGCCTGCCTGCAGACCACTCCTCTGCCTCCTCTTTTGAGGCCTCCCCACACAGCTGCTTTTGGCTATTTTTGTCCAGTCATTTGAGAATTCAAAATACAGCAATGCCAAGCTGGGATTTTCATGGCCAAGCAAAGAAGCAAAGCAGTTTGTTTTCTACACACACACCCGCACTCCGCCCGCCCGCCCACTGATCTGCCCAGCTTCCAATGAAGCAAAAATGGGAGGTGTTGCAGGAGAGAACTGCCATATGCAGATTTGATTTTTACAATGGAGCTAGATTGCTGAATAAAGCTGTGGAAGGAGGGGAAGAAGGGGTTCTTGATGCCATGGGCAGGCAGTCAGTGGGAGCAGAATAAAAGCTTTGGGGGCAGAGTGTCCACAGGTGGAGGTGCTCCGGATGCGAAAGGCAGCCGGAGGAGAAACACTGGCGGAAAGGCTGGCCTTGCCACTGGTGGGCAGGGGTGAGGATGGGTCTTTAGCCACCACTGCTGCCACTGCAGCCCCTCCCAGGAAACCTCTGCCTCCCTCCACTGGTCCCTAGGCCCAAGTTGGGTTGTTTCTTCCATTGCTAAGTAGCTAAACGGAGATGCTGTGTATAAGAAATGGAAAGTGACAGGATATGACCAAGGCATTGGAAATCAATCTAGACTAAATGTGCTTCTTAACTGTAAGTGAACAGTTGAAAACAACCCTCTCTTATAGCCATGGAGATAAATACTCTGTTTTTATTAGGAAAAAATGGCTTTGGACTGAATAAAGTCGTTTGATTAACTAGTCAAAGCAGATGGTTTATTGATGTTTCACAAAAGAATTTACAAAGTCTGCTAGAAAAAGAGAACCAGCTCTGAATTAACAAATTACCCTGCTACGAGCGACGTTGACAGCTCACTGTAATAGATTTATGAGCTACAAACTGATGTTTTGTTCACATGTGGTTTATGAAGATAAAATGTTGAGACCTGGCCATCCTATATCCTTCTTGCAATCTACTGTGTTGACCCTTGAACTCCAGAATGCCGTGCCAAAGCTGGGCATTATAATCTGAATTTGTTTCAACCCAATAGGCTCAGTTCTCATCTTGCAGCTTATTATAAAGTGTGTCTGTGTCCACAGTACACAGCTGAGGGGTGTTACATTCACTTGCATCCTCGGTTTATATTGTGCGCGTTGTTTTAACTGTTAGGCAGGAAGGTCCTAGTTGCCTGCTATACTCTCTTGAACATGGGGAAGTTGATACGCCTGTGGCTATGCCTTGCGATACCCTTGCTGCAGTGTTGCCCAGGCACACAGACCTCAGTGGCTAGCAGACAGGGAAGATTCAGACCGGTCCTCTTCCCAGCCTGTCTCTGGAGCCTTTCAGGTGCCACAGGTCCAGGCTCTTAGACAGGATGCAGGCAGCTCAGCACAAGACACATCGCTTGGGCACCCATCCAGCTCTTTGGTTAGGATGGCACCACTGAGGATGGATCTGGTGGTTCTGGAGTTCTGGGCACCTGAAGAGGTCAGATGGAAGCCCCTTGTGGCTAGCTCACCAAAAAGCAAAGAGAGCCATACCCTGAGGAACGATTCCATACACCCCGGAAATGCCGAATCACACAGGCTACCCACTGCTGAAATTTGGCAATGTGACAGAAGTAGGTTCCCGCTTCCACCTTAGAGCAAGGGCCATGGGAATCCAGTTTTAGAAGCTGAATTGTATTTCTGGGAACATGACTTTCCTCTAGGCATGTGCTCTCTGTGTACCTTGCTGTAGAGTAAAAATGGGTGTAGCTTTGCCACACTCCAAAATGGGTGAATCTCCTTCAAAGACCCAACACATACAAATGTGGCCCCTGCCTTCCTTTCCTGCTGAGTGTGAGGGACAACATTTCCATGTGGCTGACAGAACTGCACAGGATCACTGAGTCTCCTCCAGCTCTGTCACCATCCCACAAGTGTTTGAGACCCCTTATTTCTGTAGGAGGATCTAACAGAAAGCAAGGCTAGGTGAAGCAAAACTGGCTGGCTGTGCTTGCACACCACCGCACTCCTTCAGCCTCTGTAGGCAAGCAAGGGCAGGGGCAGCAGTCACTGGATGTCCTGTAACCCAAAGGTAAGCATGCACACACCCCAGGATGAAGTGACCTTTCCAAGAAGAAAGTCAAGGGATCTAAGGCCCACAGCAGGGACAGGCGATCTTGCAAGATCCAACAAACCAACAGGTTCAAATGGCCTTCTTTGCCAGAACAGGGTGAAGTTCTACGCCTCCCAAGAGTCCTCTTGGTGCTGAAAACTGGCACACATTACTGCTATCAGCTCATAAAACAACACACCCTATATAACAGAGGCAGGGTTCAAGCAGCTCTCCAAATATTGTTGGACTGTCACTCCCATCAGCCACTGGCCAACATAGATAATAGGGATGCTGAGAGCTGCAGTTCAACAACATCTGGAGAGCTCCATAACTCCCACCCCTGAAATGGAAGGAAAATTGATGTGTGGTTTCTGCCAAAGTACATCCTATTTCCTTCAGTTCTTAAGAGTTCTCAGCCTACATGGGGATAGAAGGAAGACTTTGGAAACAACCTCCTCTTTATTTGTACCTCGCCTTTCCCCCCAAACCAGGGCATTGGTTACTAGGACTTTCAGTGGGCTTTTGACAAAAGTCCTTCACCCAAGACTCCTCAGCAGTCATGGGGTAAGAGGAGATTTGGAAACTGTGTGTTTGTTTGTTTTTAAAGGCAAGAAAGAAGAGGGGTGGCCATTTCATGTAACAGTGCAGTGGACTTCCCCACAGATCTGAGTCCTTTTAACTCATTCACAACCTGCTAATGATTAAAATAGCAATAGCATTGATATTTATATACCACTTACCAGTATCAAAGCACTCCCTAAATGGTTTACAATGTTTTTTAGCTAATTGTCCTCCACAAGCTGGGTACCCATTTTACAGACCAAGGGAAGGCTGAGTCGACTTTGGAGCCCTCTGAGATCGAACTCATAACCTTGTGGCTGGCAATACTGGCATTTCACCACTGCGCCACCAGGGCAGTGAAATGAATAATAATAATTAAAAAAATTATTTTTACCCCATCCCTCTGTTAAAAACAACTGGGATGGCTTACAACAATTAAAATACAAATGCAGATTAAAATCCCTAAACACCACCCACCCCCACCTTCCCCCATAAAAAGATATTAAAGCAGTATAAAAATTTTTTAAAACAGCCAATCTAAAACCACATTTTAATAAAATTGATAGCCAGCAAGACGAAAAGAGGCCAGGAGCTCCTGAGGCCGGGATCTAATTAGGAAAGGCCTGCCAAAAGAGATTCATCTTTAGTGCTTTTTAAAAGCTACTCAAGCTCGTCATCCGACGGATCTCATTCAGAAGACCATTCCATAATTTGGGGGCGATTACCGAAAAGGCCCTCTGGGAGGTTGCAGACAGCCTAGATTTTTGTGGCTGAAGCAAATTCCTCCCAGAGGACCAGAGTGCGCGGGGAGGATTGTATGGGAGGAGGCCGTTACGAAGATAAGTTGGACCCAAGCCATTTAGGGCTTTAAATAACCAACACTGACTGTTCTTCAAATTTATTTCAGACCAGCTTCTATGCAAAATGGACCAAAGCCAGCATTTTTTTGAAAAAGCTGACGGTTTGGCTGAGTGGTTCCAAAGTTGCAAGATGCCAACCAAATGCTAAATATCAAGCTGATCAAAATAGGAAAGTCAAAAGTGTTTGTTCTGAGATAACAGGGTCTCTCATAACCATAATGGGATGCTCTTCTTTCCATTAGCCAGCATGCCAAGTGTGGGGACTGGAGACCCAGTAGGTGGGCTTGCGTGGCATCAACAGCCAGTCCAATGCTTCCCTTCAGTGCCAGTGGTTCCCAAACTTTGGGTCTCCAGATGTTTTGGACTTCAGCTCCCAGAATTCCTAACCTGTTGGCCAAGTCATCTAGGCTTCTGGGAGTTGAAGTCCAAAACACCTGGAGGACCAAAGTTTGGGAATCACTGCTTCAGACTGTACTACAGGTATTTATAGTCTGCCTAGTCAACAGCACCATTTGCAACAATGTTCAAACGATATTTTTAAATCTCTCCTTGGGTTTTGAAAGTATGGCTACAACGAAAAGAAAAAACAAGGAAGGCTTCTGCCCGCCTCGGGGCGGCCATTTCCCGGCCTTCTTTCCCGCCCGAGTCCCACCCAGGCGTCGCCATGGCGACGGGACGCCGCGCTCCCTCTACCGAGCTTGCCAGTAGGGGGCGGTGCCTCCCTCCGAAGCCCGCTGCTTATTGGCGCAGCCGCGGAGACAGGGCGTCCAATCGCCTCCCTCGGGTACTCGCTAGCAGGGTAGGGCGGCTCCGCAGCCGGAGAGGGCCAATGAGCGCCTCTCCGCCACTGGGGCCGCGCTGGTTGGCCTGCAGCCCGGTGCGCAGGCGGGCTCAAGGCCGGAGGGTCCGCAGCGGCTGGCTGAGGGCTGCGTCCGTCACAAGCGAGCGGCGGCGGCGGCCTCGTTTGAAGCACGGCGGGCCACGGCGGTGGAGAAGGGCCGCTCGGTGAGCGCGGTGAGGCGGCCGGCAGGGAGAGGGACCCCGAGGCAGGCTCCGCGGGAGGGCGGGCGGGAGGGCGGTTGCCCGCCCTGGCCGCGGTTCTCGAGGCCGTCCGTGGGGGCCGAGCTGCGGCCCTCAGGCGCTCTGGACTCCCACTCCCAGAAGCCCCAGCCAGCGGGCCCAACGGTCAGGGATTCTGGGAGCTGTAGTCCAAAAACACCTGGGCGGGGGGCAGAGCTTGGGCCTCGCTTTCCCCCTTGTAAGCTTTCATTTCTGTAAGTATTGGGGGGAAATCTTGCATCGCACCACCATCATCTGATGACCACCAGAGCTTAGAAAACACACTTCCCTCGGACTACATTTCCCAGAGTCCCCTCCGCCGGCATGAGGCACCGTCGCTAGCTGGGGGATTCTGGGAGTTGTGACCTAAAATGGTATTCCCCCCCCCCCAAGTCTCGTTTGAATGGCATACACAATCTATGCCACTGGTGTCCAACCTGGGGCCCTCCAGGCGTTTTGGACTACAACTCCCCAAAGCCTGAGCCAGCTGGCCCAACGGTCAGGGCTTCTGGGAACTGTAGTCCAAAACACCTGGAGAGCAGCAGAGGACTTTATGGTCCTTAAAACGCCTTTGTTGAGCTTTAGGCTGCGTCTGCACGCCCAATGAAGGCATTTTAAGGACCATAAAGTCCCTTTTCAATTACTATTATTACTGTGTATTATTATTTTATTGTTAGGCTTTTAAATCTTGAGTTAAGTCTTGGGGAACCATGGCAACAAAAGATATTTAAAGTGTGTCCCTGGTAAAGAAAAGGTTATGAGCCACTGCCCTATGGCAGTCATGGGCTTGCCATAAATTCACAGGCCATGCACACACACACATACACACAGAGAGAGGCATGTGAAGAGCAGATGTAAATGAGTGCCAAGGAGAAAATAAAATAGTTTTAGTTTTTTATTTATTTATTCCCCACTCTTCAGCCACAAGGCTATCAGAGCGGCTTACAAATTGTTTTAAGCAATAGCCATTTACACATCTACACTGCATTAAGCAGCTTCCAATGTGTGTTAGCTAATTGCCCCCACAAGCTGGGTACTCAATTTACCAATCTACGAAGGGTTGGAAGGCTGAGTGAACCTTGGAGCCCGCTGGAGCTACTGCCCAGGGTTCTTCCAGGCTTGGCCAGCATCCCTGGATTCGTGCATTTCCTCTGCCCATATCTTCTTCGGGGGCAGCCTGAGTACCGTATTCTCTCAGTGTGAGTCATTTCTGACTTATGGTGACCCTAAGGTAAACCTATCACAGGGTTTGCTTAGCAAGATTTGTTCACAGGAGGTTGGAGGCTGAGAAAGCGTGACTTGCCGAAAGTCACCCAGTGGGTCTCCATGGCTGAACAAAGGAGATTTGAACCCTGGTCTCCAGAGGTTTACTCCAACGCTCAAGCCACTACACCATGCTGGCTCTCTCCACACCACACCACAGATACACATGAAGAGAAATAGAGGGTATCTCATTATTGAGTGGAAGAACAATCAGTCTCCGCTAAGAGGTGGATTTTACTGAACTCAGATTCCTACAGAGAGTGTTTGCTTGCTCTTGTTGTCCAAATACAGTTGTCCCTTCACATTCGCTGGGGATTGGTTCTAGGATCCCCCGTGAATACTCAAGTCCCATTATATGCAATGGCATAGCAAAATGGTGTCCCTTACATAAGATGGCAAAATTGAGCTTTGTTTTTTGGATTATTTTTTTAAGAATGTTTTCAAGCTGTGAATACTTAAATCCGTGAATGTAGGATAACTGTAGTGACTAATTAGAGGATGAGTTGTTCTCTCTTTGCAAGGATCTCAACTTGTGATCTGAAATCCAAGACTGGGTTCCAGTTCAGCTGAGTGAAATATAACTCACTAATTTACATTTGCACTAATTTAAAATGTAATTCCCTAATTTACAGTTCTGTATTTCTGGCATTTGGGCAAGAAAATCAAAAGTGACTCTTTTTTTCTTTTCTCTGGAGCAGGAATGAGGTGTCCTTGGTAAAAAGGCTTAGAACTCCCCAGCTGGATATAGCTTAAGTTCAGGGGGTTCTGTTTGACTGGTAGTGGCATTTTCAGTAAATGGTTTGGGGGGAGAACCCTTGTGTTAAAAAAAAAAAAAAGGCAAGCCAGTAGTATGGAATGTTAGCCCACGTCCCATGCTTCTTTCCCCCAATGAGTGACACAAAGATTTGGAGACAACTCTGATAGCAGGGCCAGTTTTCTTCTGGGAGCAGTGGGAATGGTGGCTGGTACGGAATACCGGGGCATCTGGCAAGGTTTGGAAGGAGAGCACTGGCTTGGCTTGCAGGCCCAAGTGGGTACCCCTTGGAGGTGCAGTTGGCACAACCCTCATCTCATCTGCTTGATGCTCGGAAACTTAAAAATGGAGCCAGCAGAACACTTTGACTTAGTTGACCAATGTGATCCTGAGTTGCCAGTGAGATAGCTGAACATCCTTGCTAGAAGTGACTCCAGGAGGCTGCACCAGAAGGCGAGGAACCCTGACCCCTCTGCCTGGGCAAAGAGCCTTTGGCCCCTGTGAAGGATCCTCGCTTGCTCTGTTTGTAAGGTGTGCATCTCTTTCTTTGGTCTTTCTTGTTTTGGAGTAGCCTTATTCCTGGAGAGTTAAAACCTGGGCAGAGCTACAGTTCTGTTGGCTCTGGCTATCTGGGGGTGCAAAATGTTGAAAGCTGTTTTGTGCTGTGCAGCCGTAGGCCTGTTTTGACCTCCACAACCAGCACAAGTGAAATGAATTGCCTTGGAGGTGGGGGAGCAGCCTCCCCTCCCCTGCTGATATTCTTAGCGGGAACAGAGATTGAAAAGTGCCAGTGCGGGCTTGTCCAGGGTCCCTGCTGACCCTTCATTCAAGCGGAGAAAATGTAGTCTCCAATACTGCTCTGAAACCTCTGAAGAACCAGAGCACTGGAGGGCTTCTGATGAGCTGCAGAACAGAGGCCCTTGTTCATTAGGCACTCCGTTTCTATCTTTGGAAACTGAAAGCCTGGAACACAAGGGCTGGCCGGCCTTTTATCCTTTGCGGAAGGGGGAAGGGGGGATGAGCTGATGGAGATGAGGAGGTCACCTGGGACTGGGGAGAGGGAGGCAGGGTGGAAGTGGTCTACCCCACACCAAGAGCCAGAGCGCTGCCATTTTGGGCACAGGATGGGAATTGGGGGGACACCCACCACCCACCCAAGTGTGTATGCCTTGTGTATTCTCTCTGCTAGAGGATTGCTCTGGGGTGAGATCTGTGGAGGTGCAGAGGAAAAGGCACGCTTGGCTTGTCTGCCTCTTGGCCAGGACTCCTGCTTTCCAGTAAGATGTCTGCTCTACGGAGGTGTATAACCCTAATGGCTTGTTGTATGCCATTAAAAGGTATTGTACACTCATAAAAGAATGACATTTTGATCAATGCTGTTATAAGAATTACTGTCTTGACACAGAAAAGCTTTCCTGCTGCAAGTTTAAAAATACGCCTTTAAAAGCTTTTTATTGAATAGCTTTGCATCCCTGAGAAATTTGCTGTTTTGGTGTGAGGTTGCTCTGAAGTGCTCCTTGGTGTCGCCGAGATGCAAAGCTCCTTTTTATTGTTGGAAGGAGGGTGTGTGTGTGTGCTTCATTGCTCTCTGAGAAGCAAGGCAGAAAAACTCCTTCAGCTCATGCCCTAAAAACAAATTTCTTTGTTGCTTTTGTTTCTTTCTTTCCCCCCCTCTACCTAGGAAGAATAATTCATATAGGTTCTGGCTCCCCCCCACCCAGCAACACTTTGGGCCTGGACCTTTAGCAGTACTGGGTTCAGGCTGCTTTATTGTTGGGGTGCCTTGGCTGGGAGCGCCGAGCCTGGAATCTTGAACACCTGTCCCATCACAACATCTTATATTTAGTTAATTGTAGGAGTTCTGTGTTTCCTTGTTTCCCCTTCCAGCTAAAAGCTGTTGCAAAACACAGCTCAGCTTGCCTTCTCACTGAGCATTCTTGGCAGCTCCATCTGACTTCTCAAGTGAGTTTGTAAAATCTTCTTGCTACTTCGTATTTGCAAAGGCTTTCCAGGCAGCAAGTCCGGTCCAAGACATTTGGCTGCTTGAGGTAGAGCACCCGTCCCCTCCCTCCACTCCCCAGTCACACTCCATAGCACCAAGGCCAGTCAAGATATTTTGGTATGGAGACAGGAAATCCTCCAAGTGCCTTCCTCCCTCCCTAACAGTTTGATTAGCAGTGGTGACCATCCATGCTCTGCGTGGCCTTTTTCCTGTTATCTAAGTAGAGTTTAACTGACGGGATCCAGAAGAACTCTAGACTGAAACCAGGAATATTGTCAGGGAAGAATGAAAAAGCAGATTATCTGAAACCAAAAAGAAAGAAAAGCCCTACTGGATGACTGATGAAATGCTTCAAACACTGAAGGACAGATGGTAAACAAAAGTAAAAATTGACAGAAACAGGGTGAGAATCCTGAATACAACTGTTCAGCAATTTGCGCATACCAGCAAAGAAAACTATTATCATAATCAGTCCAAGGAAATAGGAAAATATTACAAAAGAGAGAGAGAGCTACAGACCTCTTGCACAAGATCCAATAATTTAAAGAGAAATTCAAACCAAGAATAGGGTTGCTATATCACCAACAGGCAATTACATGATCAGGTTAAGGTTTAAAGAGGGTGGAAGCAATGCACTAAGAAATTATATAAAAGAGACAGAAGGATGATAGATTCCTTCACAGAAGAACCTTGTGACAAACTTAGTTTTTAAAAGTGAAATGGAAGAGGCTCTCAAAGGATTTGGATGAAAAAAATCACCAGAAACAGATGGCATATCAATAGGGCAATTTTACGCTATAGAGACAGAACCCATTCACATTCTAAGAAAAATCTGTCAGCAAATAGGGAAAACAAAACAAAGGCCCGCAGACTAGAACTACTTGATATGCATTACAGTCTCCAAGAAAGGGAACACCAGGCATTGTTGTACCCAATGGAATCATGGAATCTCAAAGTTTTATTTATTTAGAGTATTTATACCCCACTCTTCAGCCGCAAATGCTCTCAGAGCTGCTTACAAATCATTAGCAATAGCACTTACACTTCTCCACCGCTGTATAGTGCTAGGAACTCTCTAAGTGGTTTGTAATGTGTGTTTGCTAATTGCCCCCACAAGCTGGGTACTCATTTTACCGACCTACAAAAGGGTGGAAGGCTGAGTGAACCTTGGAGCCCTCTGGGATCGAACTCACAACATTGTGGTTGTAGTACCGGCATTTAACGGCTGCGGCACCAGGGCTCCAGATTTGGAAGGGACCACAAGAACCATCTTGTCCAACCCCCTACCATGCAGAATATACAACTAAAGCACTCCTGAGAGCTGCACATCCATCTGTTAAAGACCTGCAAAGGTGGAGAGTCCACCACTCCCTGAGGTACGGTAATTATTCCAATGTAGAACAGCTCTCACAGTAAGAAGTTCTTTCTGATGTTTAAATGGAATCTCTCTTCTTATAATCTGAATCCACTGGTTTGTGTTCTAATCTCTGCAGCAGCAGAAAACAAGCTGGCTCCGTCTTCTACATGACATCCCTTTAAAGGTGGCGCTCATCTTTCAGTCTTCTTCAAGCAAAACACCCCCAGCTCCTTAAGTCGTTCTTCATAAGGCTTAGTTTCCAGACCTTTTATTATCTTGGTAGCAGTTCTGTGGATGCATTCCAGCTTGTCAGAATCCTTCTTAAACTTTGGTGCCCAGAACTGGACACGGTATTCCAGGTGAGGTCTCACCAAAGCAGAATAGAGTGACACTAGTACTGCTCTCAATCTGGACACTATACTTCTGTTGATGCAGCCCAAAATTGCATTGAACTATTCTACTAATCTATGTGATTATCAAGATTTTAGAACAAAGATTTTACCCATATTTGGAGCAAGAAGTGCCACATATTCAAGCTGGGTTCAACAAAAGAAAAGGCACTAGGGATCATATGGAAAACATGAGTTGGATAATGGAGTGTACCAAAATTTTTTGGAAGAAAATCAAGTTGTGCTTTATAGATTACAGGAAATCTTTTGATTTTGTCTCTCTCTCTCTGGCTTTTCTTTGCAAACAAAGATTCAGGAAGGACTCATCCCACGCTTTCTGCAAGCACACTGATGACTGAAAAGGCCAATCCGTGATAAATAAGTCCGGTTGCAGAAAGCACAGCAGAGGGTCTCCTTGGGTGATGTTTCCGGGTTGTGCTTTACACCTGCCGTTTCGTCCCTCGCCTATCGCTACAGGGCTTTTTCAGAATTGGATTTATCCTTTGAGCCTGTGCAATGGATTTTTCTGGTGGAGCGCAGCGTGCACAGTACAGGCCTCACCCTTTAAACCAGAGGTTCATCTGTGGCCTTGCAAGCATGGACGGTAGCAAAGTTCATGATAAATTATGGTTTGCTCTAAAAAAATGGATGTGCCACAACATCTGATTTTCCCGATGTGTAACTACGCTCTTGGCATAAGTATGGAGAAACAGAATGGTTTCTAATTGGTAAGAGGGTCAGACAAAACCACGTGTTATCACTTTGTGTAATTTATATGCAAAACATCATACAGAAAGCAAGATTAGATTCAGAGCAAAGAAGTGTGAAAATTGGGTGAATATCAGCAGTTTAGGATATGAAGATGGCATTATATTACTTGCAGAAAACAGCACATTTTGCAGGTGCAAAATCAAAATTACAGTTGAATATTTAGAAGACAAAAATAATGACAAGAGATGATTTATGATTTAAAGTGGGTGATGAAGACATTGAAATAGTTTTCTGTACCTTGGCTGAGTCATTAATCGAAATAGAGACTGCAATCAAGAAATCAGAAGAAAGCTAGGACTTGGAAGGGCAGCTGTGAAGGAACTAGACAAGATCCTCAAGTGCAAAGATGTATCATTGAATACCAAGGTCAGGATTGTCCATTGCGTTGTATTTCTGATTTCTATGTATGGTTGTGAAAGCTGGACCACAAAGCAAGCCGCTAGGAAGAAAATCAATGAATTTGAAATGTGCTGGAGGAGGGTTTTGTGGATACCTTGGACTGCTCAAAAGACCAGTAAATGGGTCCTAGAGCAGATTAAGCCAAAACTCCCTAGAAGCCCAAATGACTGAACCAAGGCTATTGTACTCTGGACATCTCATGAGGTTATTACATGAGTTGACTCACTGGAATAATGCTCAGTAAAGAGGAAGGCCATGTTAAAAGAGGGATGAACTCTATCAGGGAAGCCACAGCCCTGAGTTTGCAAGACTGGGGGAGGGCAGTTGATGACCAGGATGCTCGGAATCTTCTCGTTTGCAGTGTTGCCATAAATTTAGGCCAACTTGATAGAAAATAAAAACAAAGTAGAATTCGGTAAAGTTACTTTTGGGACTTGAGCTCCCAGAAACTCCAAGCCAGCTTGGCCACTGTTTTTTGTAAACCAAAAAAAGTTATATTTTTCAAGACTGAAAAATTATGCGTAGGCTTGCTAGCCCCCAAATATCCCTAAATAGTCAGCTAACATTTAGTGAAAGTGCACCTGTGCATACGAAGAGTGCCTTTCCTTTTTTTTGATCTAGCAAGTGACAGCCTGCCACTCCCACAGAGAGGCAAAGGACAGGCAGCACAGCCTGAAACTGCTGCAGGCCTCATTGTGAAAAGTAGGCATGGAGTCCTTTTTTCAGTCAAGCCCCAGCCCAGCAAGCATCTGTTGTGAGAACCTGGGCTAAAGGGCTGAGAGAGAGTCCTTCCCCTCCCCTGCTGCCCCAAAACAGCATTCTGCAGTTTTCCTCCTCTGCTAAGTTAGCTCCCGTTTGCAGTCCTGTTGCTGTTGTTTCCCATTCACCTTCCAGAGCTGAAGGAAAGGAATCGGGTCCATTCATTCCTTCATTCTTCCTGATATGGAAAGAGGATTCTGAGGAAGAAACTAGGAAGTGATGAAAGGGAAAATATTGCTAACAATGTGTGAGGAGCACTGCAAAGCTCCAGGAGGGGTGGGAGCGAAAGATCGCTGCTCAGGGCAGGGAGCGGGAAGCACCTTTCCATGGAATCCGGGATGGCCTGGCTGTCCACATTCGGCAATATTCTGGAGGCAAATGTGGAGAGGAGGTGAGATGTCCTCCTCTGGGTTTGTCTGCCTGGCTAATTTAGCTGCTGAAGTGGGGGTTCCCCCTCTGAGAGAAAACTGGGTTTTCGCCTGGGCCGCTTGGCAGGCAACACCTGAGAATCATTCATTTCTTTGCAGTGAAATGGGGAGCAGAAATGGAGCCCCCGAGGGAGGGGGCTTAGGCTTGGAATGGCCAAGGGGAAGGAAAAGTCTGTTTCTCCATCTTTTCTAGGATCTCTCTCAGCATCTGAGTTGGACAACTCATCCCTTTCTCTACTTTGCGCCTGTGGGAGGCCCCGGGGGGTGGGTTGGTGCCTCTGCTGCAGATCCTCTGTGAGGAAAGCATCCTTGTGTTTGTCCTGGCTGTGGTTCAGCTGCCCTCTGTCATGGCTCCAGGGGATGTGCCTGTGTGCCGTTTTTCAAGATTTTGAGGGTTCCTGGAGGATTCTGTTAAAAACTCTGTGGGGACCAGCCACTTGTTGCCTCAACATGTGGGCCCTGTGACCCTGTAGTGGAGGCAAGTGGAGACTGGCACGCGCATGCACCCGCACCCACACAAACACACTTTTGTGCACCCCTTGTTGGCCAGAGGAGACCTGTAGCCAGGAAGGGGCCCCGTCCAGCCAAAGTGGGTCAGAGGGAGTGGAGGGAAGCAGCTTCCAGAGTGCCATGACCTGTCCTATGCTGTACCTGCGCTGTGCCCCCACCTCACCCCACCCCACCCCGGTTGTGGCTGCTGGCGCTGGAGAGGCACCCCTGCCTCTCCATGGTGGTGTCAGGATCTGCCTCCTTGCAGGACTAGGCCCCGGTTGTGGAAGTCCTGAAAGGACCAGGGCCAGCTTATCAAGCCCAGCTGGCTGCACTCATGCAGCATACCTGGAGCAGCCAGGGGAGCAGCATTCTCCCTTCAGCCCTTGCCAGCAACAGGGTCTGTTGTGCTGCCTGTAGCTGCTCCTTGGAATGTGATCCATGATCCATTGCCCTGACCTGCTGCCTCATCACGTTTGGACCCTGGCTTGCTTCTTGGACCTGCCTTTGCCTCTGGCCCTTGGAGGTTTGGTTCTCCACTTCTCTGCCTGCCCCAGTCCCGGTGTCTCTGCTGAAAGACCTTGTTGCCCACATCCTGGATCCTGACAGGTGGCTTCTACACACCACTCTGTGTGAGACTTGCCTGCCTCCCCCCTTTCCAGGTGTTGCTCCCCTTCCAAATCCCCCCCCCCCAATCCCATCCTGGCTGGCCCTCTGCTTGGGGTCTTTGTAGAAGTAATCTTCCCCGCAGATCCTGGCTGAGCTTTTGCCTTACCCAGGAACGTGTTTGTCTCTTCTGCCTAAAAATACCCAGCTGGGAGGATCCATGCTCCAAACAGCTAATGGAAACCATTTCTCTTCCCATTTTGGCAGGTGATGCCTGCCTCCTGAGCATTAATATCTATAAACTGAATAGTTAATGAATCTGGCCTCTAATAATGAATTAGAAATGCTGAAATTATCAGGATGTGGGAGAGAATTTTCAGACACTTTTGCTTATTAAAAGCCAAGCTTTGCTACTTAATCAGCTAATCACTCTGTTTGACCCCAAAGGAGCAGCTATGGGGATGGGGAAGCAGGTCCTGCCTGCCAAGCTCTCCCCACCTCCCCTTTGCTGAGGTCTGGGGTGCGCGTGGGTTGCATCATGGTCCAGCAGTTTGTAGTGCTAGGGTGTGGTTTTTAAAATAATTAAATAGTACATTGTTTTAGATACATTTCAGGAATGGGAAGGTGAAGAGTTGACTTTTGTAAACAATGTAATTGAAATTAATTGGGAGGCGTAGGATCTTGGAGCCAGAACTGTAGCTGATTACTTTATAAGATTACCATTGGCAAGCTCTGGTAAATAGGTAATGGATCAGCACAGGCCCCAAATTCCCGGAGAACCCTTGGTGCCACTTCCCCTGCTCCGGTGGTTGGAACCAGGAGCGCATAAGGTTCTGGCAGCTCTCAGAGAGTCTGGTTGAGCTGGAGAGGAGAGACCCACACACCGCAGAGGCCGCTGGACCCTGTGTCATGGCGTGGGCATCGTCTCTTGTTAACAAACAGGAAATTACCTAAGTACCTCTGTTACCTTCAAGCTAATTTTCTCTACTCAGTAAACAATCCAGCATGTTAGGTTGTCATAAATTCCAACAGGCACTTGGAATTACTCAGTAGTGGAGGGCCCTCCTACCACACTGGGTGACAGCTCTTGACTAGGCTGACCTTCAGCGGGAGGCCAGACAAATGGATGAAGATATGCTCTGGGTGGGGAGGAGCCCAGTGGCTGCATGTGACCACCGGTCCCAGAGGAATGTTTCTGGGGGTGGGGTTGAGAGGCGGGCAGACAGAGCGCAGTGAGGAGTGGGTGCCTGAGCTTCCCTCTGAGGGACTCCTCTCCTCCTTTTGCAGATGAAGGAAAAGCTTCTGCATGCAGTCTGCATCAGAGGTCCAAGTGACCGGAACAACGTCCTGGTCCCAGCGATGGGAAAGCCGGAAAGCCAGTTTGTGGGCCTCTTGAGAATGGCTGCAGTGGAGGAGGGATTTCAGGTGAGGCCACATGGTCCAGGGTGCAAGGGTGAAAGTGTCACTATGACAGTGAGGTCCGCAAAGTACCGTTTGCCTCGCATTTTAACTTGTTCCCAGTTAAAAGCATCCTTTTAGCTTCACACAGCTCCTGGTCTTGTTCTGCCTGCGTCTGCTGGCTCATGAAGAACCAGGGAAGGAGACAACCAGTGGGCAGCTGCACCTGCTGGCTCTCCCCATCTCTGCCCTGGGGATCCCCCTACTCCTGGTCCTGGGTGTTGGGAGGAACGGTTCCTGAGCCTTGGTGGGGGAAGAGGCTTTCCCTCTATTCCCCCTGGGGATCCTTCTGCCCCACGAAGCAAGGTGGTCCTCACAGCCTGCCAGATCATCTCCTGGGTCTCTGACTCCCTAGGTGTGGACAGGTGGAGACAGGTGAGGCCATTGCCAGGGAGCAATCTCTCCACTTGGGAGTGAGCCATCTGACACAGTATGGCCTTGGCACTGCCAACTGGTGGCTTTGGTGGGGATGTTTGGGAGGGGAGAATACCTCCAGGCCTCCTCCTCCTCCTGCTGCTGGGTGGTGCTCTTTGGGCGCCTTCTTTGCTTCACCTTGGTGCAGTTTTGCATTTGCCCGGAGCAGCAGAGCTCCCACTGGTTAATGAATCAGAGTGAAGCGGGGGATGTGGCTTTCATGAATTTTCTCCTTTGGATTCTCCCTTTGCCTCATATGAAAATCAAGGGCAATTCAGGTGACTTGTGGCTTTTGAATTCAGTGCAGGGGCGTTTGCTGCTCAAGCGCAGCCTCTGGCAGCTGTTTGGGCCCTGGCTTCCTCCTCCACCTCCTGCCAGGCCTGCCCAGGAGTCTAGTTGTGCTTCTGGCCTGCTGGCAGCCCTTTGCCCACCCTCTTTTCAGCCAAATCCAGAGAATGCTGCTTCCCTCCCAGCCATCCTGGCCTGTCTCTGCTGCCTGGCTTGCATTTCCGCCCTGCTTTAGCTTAGTTTAGGAGGGCCGATGGGGCCCCCTGCTGGGCAATGCTGGAAGTAGCAGCCAGTCGCCCAGGCAAGATGCCTGCTTGCCTACATGGCTGGCTGCTGCTCCAGACTGGACAGTGAAAGGTTGGAGCCTGGCTCTGGTTGCCCCGGCAACCCCAGCTGCCCAAGGCAGAAGACACCAAGACATCCCAGCAGTTCCTAATAAGAGGGCTTAAAACAGAGCTTGCCCACCTTGGTGCCCAGGAGATCTTTAGCTTAGCTAGGCCCTCGGAGTGTTGCCTTCGGCTGGCCTGGGTGCTGCCTGACCCATGCAGGCTCTTGGCTGCTCTGTGCTCTGCCACGAGGGGGCAGAAGAGATGCCCTGCATGTTTTTCTGCATCATCCATGGCACCATCGAAGGAGATGGGGCTGGCTCTCCACTTGAGTCTTGTGGTCTGATCTGTTCTTCCCAGCTCTGCACTATAGAGCGAAGGAGGGTGAAATGCCCTCCCTCCTTCTCTGGAAGAGAAAGCCCCCACCCCACCTTCCCCAGTCCGTGATGGCATGGGGAAGGGTTGGTGCCAGTCCCACTTGCTGGTCTAGGCTGGGAAATGGGGGGAGGGGGTCGGAGAGCGGTGGTGGGGGCTGAAATTGAATTGCCCTGATAAGGAATTCTGAAGCTGCCTCTGCCGCCTGTACTGCCGTGGCCTCGTTCGCTCAGCAGCCAAGTAATCATATGCGCTTTAATAATCTTTCTTTTACAGGAGTGTGTTGCCAGGGAAACAGAATGTAAGCAGCCAGACGGCACCTTGCCGATCTCAAAGGCAAATCAGCAGAAAGAGATTCGTGGCCAGCTTCTCTTTCCCAGCCCTTCCCCCTACTGCTCCCCCCATCCCAGAGCTGCCTCAGCCTTGTGCATATTTTTCATGTGCTGATTTCATAATCACTGGGAAGGGTCCCTTTCCCTCTCCTTTATTTATGTCTGAGGTCTGGGCCCTGGTGGCAGAAGCATCCCTCTGTGTGTGTGTGTGTGTGTGCGCGCGCACATTTTGAGGGGGTGTCTTGCATGCTTGCTTGCTTGCTCGCTCATTGGTCCCCTCGCTTTCTGGGGCAGCTTCCCTCTCACTTGGCCCCACCAGGTGATTGCAGCAGGGAGTCAGGGAGAAGTCAGGAATGGATTGCATTAATTGGAAATTATAGTCTGGGTGCATATTTGGTGCTATGCAGGGGCAGGGTCTCTGGGAAGGGAAAGTGAATCATAGTTGAGAGAATAATGAGGCCATGGGCCAGGCACTGGGCAAAGGGTGGCCGCCTTCCCGGGTGCTGCGTCTAATGGATTCTGCTCACTTGCCAGAAAAGTGACCTTTGCCCTTGCCACCCTCCCCCCCCCCCTGATCTGGGAAATTGGCTGATTTAAAAACATTAAAACTGTCCAGTTCCTGGAGCTGCTGAGCCCCTGCCTCTCTTTGAAGCTGGCAAGGGGGCTGCTGCAGGCACTTTGAGTCTTCTGCCTGCCTTTGCCAGCATCTGGGGCCGGCCCGCACTTTCCCTTGGCTCCAGGAATGCCAGGCTCTGGGAGGGGCGGCAGCCTTGGTCTTTCTGGAGGGCTGAGAGGGCACTCATGGCCTTGCCCCCTCCCCAGCGTCCCCTGTGCTGCTCAACTGGGCAGGGGGGGAAGAGAGCATGGCACCTAACTGGAAGAACAATGCTGAGCAGCAGAGGAAAGGGTCTCTGGGCTGACTTCCTTTGGTGGGCCCAGCTAGAGGAGACTCATTCAACCGGTGGTACTTGCCTACGTGTTGGTTCAGTGGGCCTAGACTAGTTCAGGCTAACCAATAGACAGAGCAGAGTCCTGGTCTGGCACATGCACACGCCCTCCTTCCCCTCCCTTGTCCCCCACCAGCTCCACTCAATATTGGTCTTATCTGTGTTTGTTTTTAACCTTTGTACTGAGCAGTACTTGAGAATGGCTAGAGAAGCTCTACTTGTGGTGCCCTTGATGAGTGTGGATTTCCGGTGTAGAAGGCAGAAAGTCCTTGTGGCTGTTGGCTTCCCAGGGCAGGCCTGCAGAGGCTTAGCTGTGGGTAGGGTGGCCATGCCAAGCCTGTGGGATGGCTGAGGGCCTGGCTGGGGGCCCCACCCTCTCTTCCCCTGCCTCTTGCTCCACCACTGCCTCTCCTCAGTGGCTCGCTCTCCCTTGTCGTCTTGATTTCTGTAATAGACACTACATGGGGCTACCCTCATGCTTGGTCTGGAAACTTCAACTAGTACAGAATATGGCAGACAGATTGGTCTCGGGTACATCTAGAAGAGACCGTATAACACCAATCTTAAGATCGCTTCACTGGCTGCCCATTAGTTTCCGGGCCCAGTACAAAAATGTGGGTTATCACCTTTAAAGCCCTAAATGGCCTGGGTCCAGCCTATCTTCGGGGCCGCCTCCTTCCATATAATCCTCCCCATGCACCGGTCCTCTGGGAGGAATTTGTTACAACCTTTAAAAAGTAGGCTCTCTTCGACCTCCCAGAGGACCTTTTCAGCTATTGCTCCCAGTTTATGGAATGGCCTGCTGGATGAGATCCGTCATATTACCACCCTAAATAGCTTTTAAAAAGCTCTTAAGACGGATCTCTTCCGACGGGCCGTCCCTGAATAGATACCCAGCTATCAGAAAGAAAAATCTAATTTAGCCCAATCCCAAACCAGCCACTGTTTATTGTTTATTCTTATTTTTAGTATTTATTAAGTATGTTTTAATTTTTTGGATTATTTAATTGTATTTTAAGGGGTGGGTGGGATGGAGGGTCTTAAATGTATATTTTTAAATGTTGCAAGCCGCCCCGATTGCGTTTTGTAGAGGGGCAGGATATAAATAAATTGTATTACTGTTATAATGCCACCTGCCCTGGACTCCTGATTGGGTGATGCCATATGGGCCAGCTATGGACGTGTATCTTTGCTTCCTGCCCCACCCTGGTCACCTCCCCACCTCTCTCTTCCTGTCTGCGACTGGATACTTGCTTCTACCCCACACCAAGAGGGACTCTTTGCTCAAGCTCTCTTGCCTTCTGTCCTCTATGCTGAAACGCTCTGGGTGGGAGTCCCCAGGACCAACTGGGTGTGGAAAAGAACCCCACTTCCCTTTGAACTGGGTTCATGGCAGAGCTCCCAGCAATTCTGGACCAACTTCTCATGTTTCTGATATATACAGTTTCAGAGCTTTTGGTATTTAGATATTATTTATGGGTTTTCATTTTAAAAAAGAAGAGAGATACAAAACTTTCCCCCCAACCCTCTTCTTTCACTTTCTCTGTCCTGGCTCCCTCCCATTTTCATTCCTCGTCTCCACAGAGGAGTTTAATTTTAAATGACAAATGTTGAAATTAGAGACCATCGAGAAAATCCAATTTGGTGAGGAGTTTTAAAAATCCCATAATAAACGCCGAGTGAAATGTATGATTTAATGTGGGGGCACCAATGGCTGCTATTATGTGCTATTAGCAAAGCGGGGCTGAGAGGGAGTCTTTATCACCGGCTGATGCCGACTGGCCCTGCCTTCCCTTCTGCTATTGATTTGTAGCCGCTTGTCATAATGACATCGGGAAGCAATGAATGGAAGATGTGCTTTTGATAGGATTGAGGGGGGTGCCAGAGGGGCAGCAAAAAAATTCAGCAAGTTTTCTATCTCTTCTGCCTGATTAGATTTTTTTTCTTCCTTCTTTTAAGAGCTTTCGCATTCCAATAAAAATGCTAAACCAGCTCTCAAGCAGAATTGTTAGGGAGTAAATAGCTCGTTGCCGACCTCACAGCAGCGTTCAGATCCAGAGTGGTGCTCCATAGTTGTAAAATGGAGGTGGCGGGTGGGCGGGTCTGCGCATCTTTACGCATTGAGGCTTGTAGACAGAGATCTCCTGAGAGGGAGAGCAGGAGGTGGAAGGGGAGACTCTGTTTGGGAAGCCCACTCCATTGCCCTGGTTGAGAGAGAGAGAGAGATGCATAAACACCACCACCCTGAAAAGCAGGGTGAGGTACTTCATGCACCACTGCAGCAGAGGAAAGCTGCTGGGGAGAATCTTGCCCCAGATCAGCTGAAATAGCTGAATCGTGGCCCTGGCAGGTGTGTTTGCCCCATGGGAAGCCACGGTTGGCCTCTTCCCTGCATGCTCCTAAGCCAGCCTTATGATCCAGTCCCAAAACCCAGGTCACTCGCTGCTGCTGAATGTGGGGAGATTCTTCCTGCCCACCCTTATCTTATACAGATTTATGGTGTGGGCCCATTTGGAATACTGTGGAGCATTCCAGTCATTGCACCTCAAGGAATCCATTATAGAGGTGAAAAGCTGCAGAGAAAAAGACAACTAAGATGGCCATGGAGCTGGAATCAATCCCATAGGAGGAGGGGTAACGAAGTCAAGTTTAAAAGGAAGGATGGTGGGTTGGTAGAGCTTTTTTTTCCTGTATAGCTACAGAAAATTATGGGTGATAATAGACCAATGCTGCAGTGGTTGTTCCTCGGCTGGTGCCAATCTATGAGCTGTTGGCGGCAGATCTGCAGCAAGTTCCAGGAAAGAAAGAACAGTTGTAGCTGGTGGGCACAAATCTGGTGCTGGTCTCTGGCATGTTGGGGAGAAGCCACTGCCAGTTCGCTGCATAGTTTAAGGAGCACTGGTATGCCCAATATGGACGGGGAGCATTTTTCTGCCTCTCTCCCAATTACTGCCAGTGGTGGGGGCAGCATTTACTGAAGCTGAATGGTGGGAGATTATGGATGGATGAAAGGGAGGACTTCTTCACACACAGCCTGTGGAATTCGCTTCCACGAGATGCAGGGATGGCTGCCAACATTTGTGGCCTGAAATGGGCAGCGTTCAAGTTCATAAAGGAGAAGGCTGGCTGGCAGTGGCTACTAAGCGTGGTGGCTCTGTGAGGCTACCTTTAGGTTTAAAGGAGTCGTCCTTTGAGTACCACCTCTAGGGTGCATGCGTGGGCATTGGGGGAAACAGTAATAGCAGAGGAAGACCATTAGCCTCCTGTTGGTGGGCTTCCCATGGGTGGACAGCATCTGGTTGGCCATTTAGGTGGATCCTGCCCCAATGGCCTTGTTCTCATGGAGATGCATGTCAGGCAGACTCTTGGCCATCTCTCTCAATATTCAGGCCTCAGCTGAGCTTGGCAGTGCTTGCGCACGTGTGCTCAGACCTTCTGGTGCCCTTTGCGTTTCCAATCAAGTCTTGGCTCTGTCCTAGGTCTTCAGGTGGATCTGTTGAACTGAAAGTTTGCAATGGGATTTGTTTCCCCTGGGCAGCAGACTGGCTTGAAGGGGGGATCCCACCCTTGGCCTCGCTTTGACCGCCAAGAGGCATCTGGGCCAAGGGATGGTCAAGTGGCCCCACTGGCCTCCGGGAGGCTGACCTGTCCATTTGGTGTCATCCTGTCCTGGCCGCCAGGCACTGGACATGCACAGTGGCTTCCCATGTTGTGTGCGCTTGGGCCCTTGGCTAGGTAGGGAAGGGTGAGATAAGGTTTTGTGAAATGGTACAGGTGGGAAAAGTAGATGGGTTGTTTTTCTCTCCCTCTCAGGTGGTGGTGAAACTTGCTGAGCTGCGCACTGTGGACGGCCAAAAGAGAAAACAACCTGAGCAAAGCCAAGCGAGTTAATGTGCCGGATTGGCTCCCACAGGAGGCGGTCAGGGTCACTAGCTCAGGGTGGCTTTGGCGTGGGGGAGGCACCTTAGCAGGATGAGGAGGAGAGGACCTCCCCAGCAGAGCCCTGCCTCACAATGTGCCACTAGGGGTTCGACATTCCCAGCCCTCTGCCCCCTGCCCTTGCCTCCATTTGGGCTTGGGAGCAGGTTTGGGGTGGACACACAGTTGGCCGTTTGTTGATGTCTTTGAGCCTCTGACCTTGGGGGACATTTTAAAACAGTCCCTTGGTGTGCAGCAGGAACAACTGGTTGCATGCTCTCTCCCTTTTTGGGCCAGTCCTGTCCTGCCGTTACGAGCCGCTTGCCCAGTTCTTCTCTCTCTCATTCTCCCAACACTCTGTGCTGCCCCTGAGCAAATACTTGGTGGGTGGTGTGGATGAGAGCGTTGTAAAGATTTCTTATAACCTGGATGCAATGGAGTTAGTTTTGAACGGGGATTCGGGGGGGGGGCACATGCGCTATTTTTTGTCCTCAGAAGAGGATGTGCGTTTCAAGCTCAGAGGCCACTGGCTCACAAATGGGAGGGCAGAGCAGCCGCTTCTCCTGTGCTAGAATACAAGCGGTGGCAGGGAGGGGTGTCTGTCAGTGACTGCAGGCTCAAATGTGGGGAGAGGGTTGCCCAGAACCCCAGCTGGCTGCTCCCCTCTGTCCTGGCACTTGGGATCTGTCAGGGGCCCTTTTGGTCCTGCCAGGTTACTACCTGGGTTCAGAGCTGGCAAGGTTGGTGAGAGAGGCTGCTGCTCCCCCCTCCACTCCACCAGTTGGGCTTTGCAAGTGGGCCTTTCCCTGGAGAGTTCGGGTGTTCCCTGGGCATCCCATGAAGGGTCTAGGCAGATGCCTCTCCTTGGCCTCCAGCAGGCCTGTTCACCTTCGGGCCCTGGATTATTTGGGTGGGCATCAGTTCATTTAGTTCTGACGTGGTAGCTGTGCCTGCCTCACCCACTGGGCATGGGCGCCTAGGACTGAAGTGATCCCAAGGAAAGCGACAGCCTCTTTGCCTCCAGTCCTCCATCATTCCTGTCCCTCCACCGCTGTCAGATCCCTCCCTTTCATAATCGTTCACACTGAAAGAGTTATTGAGAATTATTCTTTCATTTCTTCCCTGTTGTGTTGCCTGTGTTTGCTTCCAGGCTGCTCTGTGGTTCTGTGTATGGAGAGCGGGAGGCGCTTTCCTCCATGGAGAATCCCGATTGGCACATGGGGGGCAGCATCCCCACTGCCAGAGATTTGGGCAGATCCAGTTCGCTTCTCCATGGGAAGCACCAGCACCTCCCTGCCCTGCCCTGCTCTGCTGTGTTTGCGCTTGGCACCTGTGTTGTGTGGACGCCTGAGTTTTGGAAATGACTTCCCAGTTGAGGCCACAGGAGGAGTGCCACGACAGGGTGTGTGTGGTCAGCCTCTCCCAGATGTCAGATTGACCAGTGGCCCAACTTGGGGGGAGCCGGAGCTCAGATGGTGGTTTGGCCATGAGGTGGGTGGTTTGCTGTGTTGTTCTCAGGGCAACCCTGTGAGCCAGGTTGGCATCTGGCTCAAGGCTCCACCAGGAATCTCTCTGGCAGAGCAGGGCTTTGAACCTGAGTCAGCCCTGTTGGCTTTTCCTCCTTGGCTGGCAGCATAGATTTATTTGGGGACTAATTGGATTTGCATTCCACTCTGCTTTATTCCTTCATCAGCTTCTCAGATCTTTCTGAGTATGGCGTATGTGGGCAGAGACTTAATATGCCTCGTCTTCCCCCTCCTCCCAAGGAGCCCTGCTCCCTCCACCCCTGCGACCTCTCCCCATTGGGTCTTTGACCTTGGATCATCTTTTGACACTTATTTTTTACTTATTTTGGTTTCTAGGGGGAGATCTCCTTAATGGGGTTTGGCCGCTGCCCTCAAAGTAGCCCTTTGGGTTGTACTGCACAACCATCCTTTCTATCTTTTGGTCTTTTCCTCATGACTTGAATGCACATTCCTTCCCAACACTTCCCCCGCCTCACTCTTTGCTTTTTCCATTTCTCTCTTCAGTAGGCATCACAAATAATTTGCCTGTGCGGGAGAAGGACTGGGGGCTGGAAATGCTTGGGCACTGCCTGGGGGCCTTGAGTGGATTTCTGGGGGTCTCAGGTGCTGTGCGTTCCTCTTCCTTCTTGGCTTCTGCTTAGGTGTGCCCACCATGTGCCAGTTCCCTGGGCAGCCTCCACTTACGAGTGCCTGGCTTAGGTATGGGAGACAGTACTCCTTGCATCAAGTTTCACTGCCTCCCCCACCAGGCTCTCTCCCTGGAGCTGAGGTGACCACGGGGGCTTCTGGAGCACCAGCCGCAGAAGCCCTTCCAGGACCTGCCAGCAACACTGGCGGAGCAGAAGCAAGCCAAGCTGGGATCCCACCGGGGCCTTCCTCACTAAACCCACCATGGCCAGTGAGGAGTGGACCAAGTGGCCCTCTTGGCTTCCAGCCACAGGCCCATCGGCTCCTTTCCCTTCAGGCCACTTGGGACATTAGGGAAGGGACCCCTCTACCCTCCTCCCCCCTTCAGAGGCCACAGGGATCTCGACTTGCCCCCTCACTCCTCCGTGTTTCTGTAGAGATCCTTCGCAGGGACCGTCCATCCATTGGGCCCCCTCTTCCCCCCCCCCGAGATGGTTACTTGAGAAGCGCCTTGGGCCCCAGTGGGGCCATTATGCTTTTGCATATCATTAGGGCTGTATGAAGAGCAACAGCGACATCTGCGTGTGCCGCAGCGCTACGGACACCGGGAGGGCGGGAAATGCAGCACAGGCGCTCCGGTGGAGGGCATCCCTTGCTCCTCCGGTGCAGGTGCCACCGCCACTTCCTCAGCCCTCCCAGTACTGCTGAATATTCCTCCTTGCCCAGGATCTGGAGCCGAGGGGCGGAGGGCAGCTGGTGTACAGAATCCCCCGTGGAAGGTGGGCTCTGGCCCTGGCACCCAAGGGTGGGTATCTGGCTGGCTGCCAGCTGCAGAGCTCCCCTGGCAGGCCAGGAGGTGAGCTGAGGAGCCCACCCCAGCCCCCCATTCATGCCCCATGGCTGGGTTGCATCCCACTTCCACAAGGGTCCAAGCGGAGGGCAGACCGAGGCTCCGCTTGTGGCCTCGCAGGTCTCCCCGACCCCTCCGCATTGTACCTCCTGGCTCGCCATCCTTTGATCGTGTGCCTTAATGATATGCAAATGAGATATGCATAAAACCTTCTGCTGCTGCATGATGATTAAACTCTGGAGACGTGCACAGCAGTGGTGCCCACTCTTTGATGCCGGGGTGATCTTCCAGAATTTTGGGGGGCCATGCAGTTGGCACGGAAGCGCCAGGGAGTGGTCAGTGCAGGGGACCCAGCACCCCTCTCTGCACTGCCCCCCTTCCAAAAGACCTCCCCCCATCCCCTTTGTCTTGCTCCCCTCTTGCTTTTCCTTTTGTAATCCAGCCATGCTGTAGCGCCGGGATGATTAACAGAGCACGTGCACAGACCTTTTCCCTTAATATTTCAGGGCTCATTAGCAAAATGATAATTCCTCATTAGCCACAAAAGCTCGTCCATTTGAAGAAAAAAAGATGCCCCAAAGATGCCAGCTGTTAATCCTGAGCTCTGCCGCCTGTCAGTAAATCCCACGTTAGTATTTTCCATGCAAAAAGAATGTGCGCCGATCCCCCGTTTTCTCTTCTGGGGGAGGGCTTTGGGGGGGGGTCTTTTTGGATGAAGAGGGGAAACAACTCTCCGTTTGGTGTGTTTTGTAAATTCCTCTTAAGCGAGAAGCCCATTAATATTCCCGTGGCATGACTTTATTTTTGCATCTTCCTTTTGTCTCCAGCGCCCGTCCCTGGCTCAGAGCCCGATGCCAGCCGAACGCCTTCCAAGATCTCCAGCAGCACCGCCCGTGTAAGTCGGCAGCTGAGCCTCTTGGAGGAAGGAAGCAGTCCGAGGAGGGGGGGGGCTACAGAGCTGCCCCTCCTGGCCTGTCTGGCACATGCCACCTGGGCGTCAGGGGAGCCCCTTCCCGCTTGCTTGCTCACTCACTGTGCCGCCAGCTCCGCCGTCTCCTTCTTCTCCATGTTGGTGCAGGTTTGAGTGGCATCCCTCCCTCTCCCTTGTTCCTCCTCCCCCAACACACAGAAACACTCCACGGTGGATCTTGCGATGGTGGGGGGCTCCCCATCACCAGCCCCTTCCTCTCCCGGGTGATAGCAGGCGGACGCCTGGTGAGCGAGCAACCACTGGTTCTGCTGCTGGTACTGGTGGGGCCATGGAAGGTGGTCTTCTTTGCACACCTGGGCCAGAAGTGGCAGGCAGGTGGGCATCCTCTCCCACTCCTCTCTCTTTTTCACGCGCTCACACACATACATGCACGAGAATAGAGGTAGATACGCAGAGGTGTGTGCACAGGGCTGAAATCTGAGCACATGCACAACTCAGTGACCCCACAGGTACATCCGCCGGGTACATACCAAGTGCTCTGTGTGTGCGTTGGTGCCCGGGTGCCTCCCTGCACATGTTTGCACACAGGCACTGCCTGCTTCCTTGAAAGAGGCAGTGCAGATGTTCCCTCTCCGGATCCAGACACCCAGCGCCTCTTGCCTGCCTGCCTGCCTGCCTTCCGAGGTCTCACGGGAGACCTTCCAGCTGCTCACTTCCCGCTCACTCTCTGCAGACTTGGCATCGCTCCCTTTGGTCTCCCGACGGGCGACTGGTGCTGGCTGGAGCCCTCGTTCTGGGGGCTTTACGTGGTGTCTCTTCTTCAGATGGGCTGCCCCCATTAGGTGTTGCCAGTTTGGCTGGAGCTCTCCACACCTTGCACCTTTCTCTTTATGGTGCCAGCCACCAACAAAGCCACCTGGCAGAGCTGCCTGCCAGTGTGCCTTCTGCTGCCACTGCGACAGATGCCCAGGTGCCAAGAGAGGCCAGTGGGCGGGTAGGCAGGGGCGCCGCTTTGTTTTCCTTTGGCTCTTGGTGTCCTCTCCTCCTCCTCCTCCTCCTCCTGCTGCTGCTGCTGCTGCCCCCTTTGCATTTTAAAGGCTCCGGGGTGCCAGCCTGGGCATGAAAGCGGCATCATGGCGGCGATGGCGGCCTTTGTCTTCCCTTGTGCTAGCTCCATTGCTGCAGAATGGTGCTGAACCGGGGGGCTGGCGCCAGAGGTCCAGTTGGCGCTCTGCCTGGCGGAAGGGAGCCCCAGGATCCCTGGAGTCCAAGCGAGCGGTTCGCCTCTCCTCCTGGCACCCGTGTCCTGGGCTGGCGCCGCTTGCTGTCTGCTCCGGGGCTGTGGCTAATCTCCCTCTGTTCCTCCACACTGCCCGGACCCTGCTCAGGACCCCCAGAACATATACCCGCCGCTGCTATCGCACGGCACGGTGGCGTTGCCACTGAATGGATGGCACGGTGCCAGCGAGTCTGCCATCCATCCGCCCTTGCAGCTCTTTTCCTTTTCCCCTCCCTCCCTCCCTCCCTCCCTCCCTCTTCCCTCCTCCCTCCCCTCTTTCGCTGGCTTCCCCCTCCTCCTCCTCCCGTCAGCTTGACATTAATTAACACACGGATTAATTGATTTTAAAAGCTGAAGAATTACAGTCAACTTTTCCCACAGGGTGGAGGCGCAGCCAGCCACTTGGCACAGTCCTGCCTTTTGCAGGGGGCAGGGAAGCGCCCGCAGCCAAGCCAAGCCAAGCCAAGGCAGCCCTGCAGGAAAGAGAGAGGTGGGCGGGTGGCTGATGGATGGCAACACACACACTCACACCCTCCCCTCGCATCCTTCCTTCGCAAGAGGTTGCCAGTGCAGTTTGTTATAAATAATCAGAGCAGCCCCTCTTCCAGAATACTCTCCCCCTTTAAAAGCAGGAAGAGGAAGGCAGTAAGAAGCATTCCCCCTCCCACTCTGAACCGTGCCTTATTAATACCTAATCTGATATATACCATATTTATTCATAACCGTGTGTGTAACTTTGCTGTATTTAATTAAGCAGTTATGAAAGGGTGGGTTTCCCTCTCCCCTCTGTGCCTCCCCCCATCACATACGCTGCCCCTGATGCCACCATCCCAGCAAGACAGGGAAGGGGGCCAAATCCTCCTTCTCACCACTCTGGGCCTCGCACCCCCATTCTCACGTGTGACGGTCTGCTCTGATGTCCAAAGCAGAGAGAGGCAAAGATTTCCTGTCCCAGGCTTGGGTGGCTCTTCACCCATTTGCTGTTCTTTGGCCGGAGAGGTGAAAGGAGATGCTGGTGGGCGTTGGGTGGGCAGATGGAGCCACCCTTCACCTCTTCATGCTTCCATTTGGTTTCATTTTGTTTTTTAAAAGCACAAAGCTACTGAAGCAGTGAGTGGAATCCATTATGCAAATCAGGTGGCATTTGCATAATGTCTCATGACTGGAATATGCAAACGACCTCCATAATTTATGAGTGCCAGTCTCTGTCTGTGAACTGTTCCTGTTCAGAGCCTTGCTCTGCAAACTCTCCTAAAACTTGGGCATTGCCAGCTCCCCCTCCCACCTTTCCCACCAGCTGCCCCAGGATGGACTGGGCACCCTTGGCTCTTTCCAGCCCAGGAGAAGGTGCTGCTGATGGCAGTGGCAGCAGCATTGCAGGGCCCAAGGAATGGCATTTGAAGACAGTAGAGCAGGGTTTGGGTTCCAGGCCCTCTGCTTTCCCTTGCCCCTGGATGGAGAGCCCCCAGGAAGGGACCTCAGCTGCTGGCGTTCTCTTTGAGCTGTAGCTGCCCAGATAGTGGAGGCCGGCTCTCTTTTGGTCTGCAGATTTGTGGCATGCTGCTCGGCCAAGTCCCCTGACACTTTCCTCTGGAGATTGTCTGAAGCCTTCCTTAGCGCCTTCTCTGGGAGGGCTCTTGAGACCTGGCACTGGGGAGCAGGTGTGAGGGGATGGCAGAGCCTTTGGGTTTCTGCTCTCCTGCCCTGTGTGCAGAACACCTTGAATGCTCCAAGCTCTGCTCCTTGTTGCTTTCCGGCCGCGTGGAAGAGGCTCCCGGGGTGGGGGGAGGAGGAAGATCCGCAAATCAGCACCATTTGGAGCTGAGTGTTTGACCCAGTGGACCTTGGGGCTGGGGTTGGTGCTCAAGGCCCAGGCAGGCCTCTGATGTGAGACCCTTGGTATCTGTGCTGAGGGTCTTCCAGAGCCCTTCCCTGGCAAATGGATGTGAGAACTTAAAATCTCTAAAGGATCTCTTTCATAATCCCTGCTAAGTAAATTAATCTCTTGGTGTACTTTCAGTGGAAGCTGTTTGCTCCATTCTTTACAGGCCAGTGGGGTAAACTGCTTTGGCTACCAGCACACGCCGCCGGCCGGCCAGCCAGCCAGCCTCTGGGCATACATGTGCTTGGAACTGGGCAGCTGGAAGCCCTGTGTCTGTGGGGGAGAAGAGACCCCAGAAGACCACAAGGCTACCTGTGCAGGTGGGGGGGCTCCCTGGGGGTGCTGTGGAGCTGTCTGCCCAAGAGGCCCATTGCCTCAGCCTCTGAGCCAGTGGGAATCTTCCGCTGAGGCGTGGCTTCTCCTTCCCACACTGGCAGGCCGTTTCTCTGCAGTGCTCAGGACAGTCCTGGCTGCAATTCTGTGAATGGAAAAAAGATCCTGTAAGAAAAAGGTCCACATTGTAGTTACCTTTTGCATATTTTTCTTTCATTAAAGCATGGAAAACCCAATTGTTACATTAACTCTTCAAGCCTGTTGAGCAAAGGAATTGCGCAGATCAATCAAATGGGTAGAAATTGACCTATTTTGTCTGAATATTGTGTCTTCCTGTGCTTTTGTCTTAAACTCAGTGGTGGGTTTGAATTTCATCCATTATTTTGGCTTTTAACTTATTTGCAAGACATGTTTAGTGGCTGCAAAGCAGAGAAGCCCAGGCAGGGCAGGCCCAGTAGCCAGAGCGACTCCTTTCCTATTCCTGCAGCCATGTTGCCTTTTCCTCCTCAAAACAGAAACTCGGGTCTGCAAGAGGCCGCACTGGCGGTAACAGAGGCCAGATGCTGTCCAAGAGTTGCTCCATTCCAGATGTCCTTATGTCTGGGCTTTCCTTGCCCCCGACAGGCTGGGCTGCTTTCCCCTCTTCCACTTATTTTCCTGGGATTCATGTTTTCCCAGTTTGCATTTGTAAGCTTTATACTGTTATTTATTTATTTATTATTTATTTAGTTATCAGAGCGGCTTACAAATTGTTTTAAGCAATAGCAATTTACACATCTACACTGCATTAAGCAGTTTCCAATGTGTGTTAGCTAATTGCCCCCACAAGCTGGTTACTCATTTTACCGACCTACGAAAGGATGGAAGGCTGAGTGAACCTTGGAGCCCACTGGAATTGAACTTGCAATGTGGTGGCTTGCAGTACTGGCATTTAACCACTGCACCACCAGGGCTCCTCTTAAAGTAATTCTTTTTACTCCTCTGTCTTCTCCCATGGAGGTTCACTTTACTGCCTCATACTGGCAGCCCTGCTGTTGGTGTTCCCATCCAAGGCTCCACCTGGGTCTTCTACTCTTTTGAGGAAAAGTACCCTCAGCTTCGTTACCTTCTCCTTTGGATATTTGGATATGCCATCCTTGGCTGCTTCCAGAAAGGATGGATTGAGTCTCTCTTCCCCACCCATCCTCCCAAAAGGGATTTCCCCCTCCTCCAGGGAGTGAAAAGTCTTTGCTCTGCCTCCCCAGCTTTGCCCCCTGCCCCGAGACCAGTGGCCACATTCCTCTGGGGACCTGCAGTGTCCTGGGAGGCTGCCTTGGGGCTGACCACTGCTGGGGGAAAAAGAATTAAGTTGGGGAGTGTTTCTTGGGTCTCCCCTCTCCTTTTACAATGGCTGCCTGGATCTCTCCCCAGCCTCACCTGGGACCGCTGGCAGTCTTGCCCCTCAGCTTTCTTAAGGAAGCAGTTCCTGCTGTTGGCAGAGGCCAGGCACAGGCATATTGCTTGCAATGCATGGGCCGTTGTGGCTGTGGGAAGCAACTACCACATTTGCCACAGAATGGCGCTCTCTCTTTTCTTCCCCCCTCCCATGCCAAGCCTGCCTGCCAGTGCAGAATGTCCAAATCCACAGGTGGGCACTGGTGCCTTGAATACAGGTGACTGAAGTGCCACCCCCAGCACCTTCCTTTCTTTGTACCGTCAGCCAGGGCTTAGCTCTCCTTCCTCAGGTGAGCACAAGGCAGGGTTAAATGCTGCACTCTGTTCCTTCCTTCCCCTCTCCCTTGCCTAGGGGAGGCATAAGTAGGTTAATCCTGGCTTTAGGGTTAGCCTGAGGGCGAGAGTCCCCCATGGGCAGACCAGCTTTCTGCCTGCGTGTGTGCAGCACGGCTGTGCTTCTGCGGAAGAGAAAGGGAGCAGGCTGGCTTGTGAATACAGAAGACTTCAAGGGTGTAGCTCCCCACCCCTCAGGTGCTCCCCTCCACAGTTCAGGCAAAGCAGCTCTGCTTGCAGACATGCCTGCTTTTTGAAGGGCTCAGGGGCAGCTTCCTGACCTTGAACTCGGGACTTTTCCTTCTGCTCCCAGGGACTTGCAGCTTCTCTTTCCAGAGGCAGCCCATGCTCCCCCTGGGACTGGCTCTCCATCCCTTCCAATCTCAGCCTGGATGCCACACAAGCAAACTGGAAGCACTGTCCCTCCTCCACACACCCAACTGAACTTGAGGAAGTCTTTTGCATCCTCCATGTGAGGGGGGTGAAGAAACCCCTTGAAGCGCAGGCACAAAGAGCGTAGTTATTAAAGTGGCTAAGTGACTGACCATGGGCAACGGGGGCTGCTCAAAAGCAGCCGGCCTATGGCTCCATGAGAAGGTTGCAGAGCCCCTGAGAGTTGGGGGCAGAGGGGAAGCTCCACACAACTGGCCCCTTTAAGCCCCCCTGCTTCCCCTTCCTCCACCTCCCCTTGCTTGGGCAGCCATTAGAAACCCCTGCCCCCAGGCACCTACAGCAGGTCCAGCAAAGAAGCCACGTCCTGTCAGGCAGCTGCAGGGAGACACTCTGTCCGGAGTGAGTGGCCAAGACTCGGGGAGTTGGGCGCAGAGCAAGAGGCAGGCCTTGCTGTGGCTGGAGCTGTTTCGGGTTTTACTAGAATGCTGAGAGCCAGGCATAGATTCACTCTAAACTTGGTCAGCAGATCTGAGCAAAGGCCTGGTGAAGAGCAGTGCTGTGGGTAATGCTGCGGCAGAGGAACAGGCAATTGGCCCAAGGCCAGCCATGCTTTCTGTGCCCCATCTCATTAAAGTCAGAACCCCTTGGAGAACTACTGCAGGCCACCCCAAGTTCTCCCCATAGGTCCTCTCATACCTTCTGTCCACCTCTCAGGCCAGGAGGCAGCCTAGCACTGGTTCGGGCTGTTTGTCTCACCCAGGATTCTCTGTTCTTCTGATAGTAGCTGCCCAGGGTCCCTGTGGGGAGGAGCAGGAGGCCTCTGCCACCGTCAGCAGCTGCGAGGACCACGATCCCTCTGCTCCTGAGTTGCAGGAGTGTTCCTCAGGCCACTTACTCATTCCCTCTGCCCCAGTATCGTTGCAATCTTTTCTGACTGGCCTTTCCTTCCTTCCTAGGTCTCCTCTGCCAGGGCAGCAGTTGGGTCCTGGTGAGCAGAAGTCTGTGGCATTGCTGAAGGAGCATTTCCTCTTTGAACTTGGCCTCCAGCTTCTGGAAGCCACACAGGAGCAAGAGGCAGCCAAAGAAGAGGTAGGCCCTACCTTGTCAGTCGCTGAAGCAAAAGCCCACAGGAAGCCTTGCCCAGGAGGTGGGGGGTTTGCCTGGTTCGGGCAGAGGTTATTGATGCCCAAGCCAGCAGACCAAGGGAGCAGTTGGACCTAACTGTGCACCACACCTGTAGACCTCTTCCCTGAAGGATCAGGCCAAGCTGGCACTAGGCATCCTAGCCTGGCTCTTTGCAGCATAGGGTTTGCAGCACAGGGGGCCTTAGAAAGCCGTCTCCTGTTTCCCAGCCCTCTTATACATAAAAATAGCAATGAGTTATGGCAGTCCCCAGTTTTGTTGTGGAACTGGATGCTGTAACTTCAACAACAAACAGTTTTTAAGAAATGCATCTGCTATAATTCCCCACTCCATGTCAGTTCAGGTGGTGAGAAGGGGCACAAGTCTGTCCGCTTCGTGTTGCTGGGTGACCCCTTAGGGCAGGGACCGCCCCTCCTGCCCATCCAACAGGTTTCTCTGAGCCCAGCTTGGCTTCCTTCTCACCTCCCTGTTCCCCTGTGGAAATGCTTCAAAGAACCTGGTGGTTGCAGTCCATACTTTTTTCCATGGTGAAGGCATGCCTAAGTCACGTTGCAGCTGTAACTTGGGCAGAGGGGAATAAGCACTCCGTTTGCAGTCTAACTCTTGGTTTTAGGTTGTGGGCCTTGAGGAGTGGGAGGGGGACAGAGGAGCTGACGTTGAGTTGAGCCAGACCCTTGCGTGTCCCTCTAAGCTCCGTCAGCAGCCAAGGGGCTCTTCTCACAGAGTGTTCTTGCCTCCGAGGGGTATCCCATCCAAAGACTAACCAGGTCCAACCTAGCGTGTTCAGGGTGGCATGGATGAGTATGTCTCTTAGTGTCTTGTCCCATTTTAAAGTCACTCAAAGTGAATGTTTCCGTTATTTATGATAAATGAAGAAAGTTGTGACTATAACAGTAACTAATTATCATGAACTTTAACTGCCAGCTAATATTTGGTGGTGGGGGGAAGGTGACTTTGTAGGAAAGGCCCGTCCCACTGGGTCCTAATGCCCCCTCCTCCTCCCTGCTCCTCTGTTGCTTTGCAGAGGGAACTCAGGGTGACCTTCTACACTGGTGCCCCAAAGGTGGGCAGGTAGGAGGGGTGGGTACTGTGGGCTCATCCTCTTCCCAGCTGGCAAAGGGGTGGCTGGCCCTCTGACTCCTTCCAGGCATGGACTCCTTCCTGAGGGGCCGGAAGAGAATGTGCACACACACACACACAAACACATATACATGCCCTTTTAGGGCTCAGTTGCCCCTTGTGGGAGTCCAGCTCTCAGGCTGAGCCCAGGAGGAGCAAGCTGAGGGCAGACCGGAGACCCTGGTGGCTCTAGAAGGCAAGCAAGCAAGCAAACGGTGGTGCTTTTGTGCCAGCAGCCCAGTTGCTCCCCTCGCTGGGCTGGGGTTCCTTTTGAGGGCTTCTTTCTGCTCCCAAGTCAGGGATTCGCCCTGCTTCAAGGAAAACCTCAGCCCCAGAACTGGGGGGTCTAATCAAAGCTTCTGCGGGGTGGGGTGGTGGTGGAGGGGGCAGGGCCGACCATCAGCAGACATGAAGCTGGGGAAAACGAAAGGCCATTCGGTGGGAGAGCCGGTTCTTGAACAAAGGCCTCTGAGGCTCAGCGCAAGCTGGGAGGGGAGGGGAGGGGAGGCACTCTCCCAACATGGCTTCCTTGTGACGCTGATGCTGCAGCCACACACCAGCCATTTTGCTTTTGGAGATGACACGCGGAGGCAGCAAACAAAACTGCTGGGCTCCACCCACCCCACAGGAGCCCTCCCTTTCCCTCTTCCTTCTGCCTGCAAGGGAACCAAGAGGCCGCAGCTGGAAAGGGCAGCCTGGCAGCTTTCACTTGCCATCCTATTCTCAGCCCCCCCCCCCGCACACCCTGGGGCTTCTGCTACCCTTTGGGCTCCACCTGTAAATCCATGTGGAGTTCTTTCTGGCATTTGGGGAGGCACCAATGTCCTTTGTGGGCGGCCCCCTAAGGCAGGGTCAGAGGCGGGCAGTCTACTGTGAGAAGGCCTCTGGAGTGGTAAAACCTCCGGGGGCAAGAGAGGGCACCCCTCCCTTCCCACATCCATGGTGTGAGAAAGCCCCCATGGATAGGGCACTTTCCTCTTGGGGGAGGGGAGGGATGGTGCTGCTCATTTGCAGGAGGCTCCCCACTCCCGGAAAGGCCTGATCTCACTGGTTCCATGTGGCAGCCATGTTCTCAGTGACCTCACGTGTGCTTTGGGGTTCAGTGTGCTGCCTGCATCACCCACTGCAGGTCTTGAGATCACCCCTTTTCTCTGGGCCCTGCCAGTGTCTCTGCTGGGGGGTAGGGGTGCACATGCTTGTGTGCAGGAGGGAGCAGAGCTGCAGGTTCAAGTCTGCTTGGCAATTAAGCTCTCAGAGCCCAGGGAGGAGCAGGCGACTGCAGTGGTCTTTTCTTTGCCATAATTGCCTCAGTGATCAGCTTTGATCATCCCAGTGCACACATGGTGTCTTGCAAGGTGACATCAGGGGGTTTCATGCAGCCGTTTGCAGAGAGGCACAGAGCAGAGCACCCGCCAGTGAGATGGCATTGTCACCTGAGTTGGCAGCTACTGCTTCAGAGACACCTCAGTTATTTTAATCCTTGTGTGGATAATCTGGCTCTTGCTCTCCCTGCAAGTGTCTCCAGAAATTATTACATGAAAGTAATTGTCCCTGCAAAACAAAAAGGAGAAATGGCAGTGTGGAGTATGTGCGGTGGGGGGGGTCACCCCGAAGAAATGCACACACCTGGCCTCCTTTTGGCTGCAGGAGAGTGGGCTCACGCAGAGAAGGGGGCAGGTGGGAGCTGCTGGCTGGAGGAAGCGCCCCATGCTCTGCTGGCCCCCCTCCTCCCCTCTGTGAAAGAGATTGGCGCTAAGGGATGTCCAAGGTGACAATGCCCCTGAGGGCACCGTGGACGGATGGCTGTTTGCCACCTCCACCCCACAGCAAGTCTACGCACTGCATCTTGGTTACAGGCAGAGAGTGCCTTCTGCCCCTGCCCACCGCCTCCCTGGCAATCCTGGTGCTAGTTTGGGGGAGTGGGGACATGGGGCCTTTGCGAGATGGTTGGACTGTAGCTCCTATCAATCCCAGCCAGCATGGTAAGTGGTGAGGACTGATGGGAGGGAAGGTCCAGCACGAGGCCTCTGGGAAGCCAAGTCTGGGTCTTGGAGCCAACAGCTTCCCCGTGGCTCCCCCACAACTAGCCCTGGGCTCTGGAGACCTTCCTCCCCTCCCCTTTTTTGAAAGCCACCCTAATTGGGTGGCACCTTCCCATTTCTGGTGGCAAGGAATCCTTCCCCATGGACCCCCTCTGCCTCACCTGGTGCTCTTTCTTCTGCTCCCTTTCCAGGGCATGGGGGGAGCCGCAGCAGCAGCAGGATCCAGACGCCGCAAGAGCCACCTCTCCTCCTGTGGGTCTAGAGAGTGCCCCAAGACAGAGGTGAGGGCCTTTGGCCAGGCTGTTTCTTCCAGATATGCAGAGGAGGGGGACTTTGAGCTTCTCGCTGTTAGAGTGTCCCTGGGTGGTGTGTGGGCCAGAAGCACAGGCGAGGAGGCTGATGGGAGCCTTGCGTACCAGAGGCCAAGGAAGCGTGGTGTGTGGGCCAGAAGCACAGGCGAAGAGGCTGACGGGAGACTTACGTAGCAGAGGCCAAGGAAGTGTCTCTTCCTCCAACTAGCTTCCTCCTCCTGCTTCTCCTGCTTGCTCCAGAGGTGATGCTCCGCCGCCACAGCAAAGGCAGCCCCAGAGGCTAAGCTGGGCTGTTATACTCCAGTTGCCCCCCCCAGGGCAGCCAGCCCCCCCCCTGCCTTTGAGACTGCAGCTGGCAATACACACCCGTGTGGCAGATCAATATCCTGAGCCTTGGCTTGTTCTTTCCGCTGATGGCTGACATTCAAGATCCACTCGCTCGCCCACACTCCCTCCCTGATCCAGCTGAGGCAGCAGGCAGCACAAATCCAGCAGCTTCAGGAACAGCTCCTGGTTGGACAGGATGGGACCGGCAGGCTGGCAAGAGGAGGTCCCCCACCTGCCACACGCACGGGCAGGAGAAGAGCGGGGCCTTGGCCGAACTCCTGGCATGCTCTGCCTTTGCCCCTACGTTCCATCCCCCCTTCAGCACCTTCCTGTCCTCCGACCATCACCAGCCCTTCCCTGGGGGAGCAGCTACTGCCACCGCCACCACTGCTGGTCTGTGTGTTCTGCTAACCCCCTCCAGTAGTCATTGATTTCCTCCTCCCTCCCCTCCCCGCCATTTTTTTTCTCTTTCCTTCCTTCCTTCCTTTTCCTTGGGTGGGTCGATAGCTGGCTGCTCAGGAGCAGAGGATCTGTGAGCTGGAGACCCGGCCGAGGGAGGCGCAGACGGAGCTGGGGCAGAGGCGGAACCAAACCCAGCAGTTGGAGGATGAGCCGAAGCCTGGCCAGCGGCACCAGGAGGACCCCTGTCAGCAGGTATGGGAGGGCCAAGTGAGAAGAATTGGGGAAAGCACTGGAAGAGGGGAGCAGGAGCCAGGGGAGGAGCAGTTGCTGCTTCGTTAGGGGTCTAGCCAGAGCAGAGCAGGTCTTCTGCGTATTGATCTCATGTTCTCGGTGCTTCCAGCGATGTGGCTCTTGGGGGGGGGGTGTCAGGCGGCCTGTTTGGATGCCTGGATCCGGGCTCCCTGGTGCCCAGCTGCTGCCGGCACCTTCCACTTCCTCCTGGGTACCTCCATCTTGCCAGCGGTGCAAGCAGCAGGTCCTCAGCAGCGGTAGGTGGAGAGGTGGCCCGGCAGAAGCCGCTGTCCCTGCAGCCTCCTCCTCGGGTTTTGCAGATCCTGGTGGGGGGACGCCAGAAGGCAGCTTCTCTCCAGCAGTTACTCTCTCGTGCTGGCTCTGGCGCCTGTTGCCAACCCAGGGGCTCCATGTGGGGTGCTCGACTCAGGCACAGCTCCCGGGCCTGACTTTGGCTGGTGTGGCAGAAGCTCAGGCCAAGGGATGTGCGTGGGCTTGGCCTGCAAGGGCTGCGGCTGGCTGCTCTTGTGTTGGGTGTGCTGCTCATGGCTGCAGCCAAGCGAGGCTGATGCCTCTCCTGCCTCTTCCGGCCAAGCCAGTGCGCATGCGTGCAGCAGAGCAGAGGCAGCGTGGTTGCTTTCCTCTAGGGCATGGGCTCTCTGCTCTCCACTTCTGGCTAGAAGGCTGGAAAAGGGTCTGGAGTAGAGGGACCCTTGCCATTCAGGGTTCAGGCTGCTCTCTGGATGTCCTGCCCCTGGCAGAGGACCCTTGCATTCCCTCGGTCAGGGTGCCATTTTTGTCCTGAGAACATGGAACTAACAAGCTTCCTTCCCACCTGTTGTGTGGCCTTCCCTCCCTTCTGATGCTTCTTTGTGCATTTCTTGCTTAAGAATGAGAGGAGCATTACTGTTCGTCTAACTGAAATATTTAAGGTGCTTTTAAGATCAACTTCCTTTCCAGAGGACTGGGGTGCAGTCAGTGCAGCACCAATGGTTAAAAAGGGGCCATGAAATTACAGGCTGTATTAGCTTAACATCTGCTTTGGGTAAACTGGTGGGGAAAGAAGAAATTGCCTATAATGCTTGGGGGCAAATTCTAAAGATGAATTAGAAGGACACAGCTTGCCGGAAAGGAGCCAGCTGGGCTTCTGCAAAACTAAGGCCTGTCTCCCTAACCTTTGGGGCTGTTAGAAGGCATGTGGGTGAGGTGTCCCCATCAACGTTGGTTTCTTTAGCTCTCAAAAGGCTTGTGGGCAGGAGCTGCTCACCAAAAGCTTCCTTGCGAGGCATTCTCTTGCAGATCAGTAACTGGCTAAAGAGCAGGAAACAGAAACACGGGGTCAGTGGTCAGTTCTTGCAGTAGGAGGATGTGATCCCTGCCTGAGTAAGAGGGAGGCATGACAGAAGTGTTTAAATTAAGCATGCAGGATGTGGGTGGGGGGAGAGGTTTTCCCTCCTTCACAGGACTAACTAGAACACAACAGGGTGGCAAGCCACTGAAGCTGAATCTGGACACATGAAAGGGGGGACTTTTTCACACAGTGCGGAGTTAAACTGGGGCTTCACTGCCACAAAATACTGCTATGGGTGGTGACCTGGATGGCTTTCAAAGGGGGCCTGGACAAATAGAATAATAGAATCATAGAGTTGGAAGAGACCACAAGGGCCATCCAGTCCAACCCCCTGCCATGCAGGAATATGCAAGCAAATACAGTAATTCCTGACACATGGCCATCCAGCCTCTGTTTAAAAACCTCCAAAGAAGGAGACCACCACACTCCCAGGCAGCAGCGGATTCCACTTCTGAACAGCTCTTATTGTCAGGAAGTTCTTCCTAATGTTTAGGTGGAATCTCTTTTCCTGTAGTTTGAACCCATTGCTCCATGTCCTAGTCTCTGGAGCAGCAGAAAACAAGCTTGCTCCATCCTCAGTATGACATCCCTTCAAATATTTAAACATGGCTATCATGTCACCTCTTAACCTTCTCTTGTCCAGACTAAACATGCCCAGCTCCCTAAGGCGCTCCTCATAGGGCATAATGGCTTCCAGACCTCCCACCATTCTGGTCACCCTCTTCTGGACACGTTCCAGCTTCTCAATATCCTGCCTGAATTGTGGTGCCCAGAACTGGACACAGTCTTCCAGGTGAGGTCTGACCAAAGCAGAATAGAGTGGTCCTGTTACTTCCCTTGATCTAGACAATATTCTCCTATTAATGCAGCCTAGAATTGCATTGGCTTTTTTAGCTGCTGCATCACACGGCTGTCTCGTGTTCAGCTTGTGATCCACTAAGGCTCATAGATCCCTTTCACATGTACTCCCATCAAGCCAAATGTCACCCATCCTATATCTGTGCATTACATGTTTGCTGCCCAAGTGTAGTATCCTACATTTCTCCCTGTTGAAATTCATTTTGTTAGTTTTGGCCCAGCTTTCTAATCTGTTAAGGTCATTTTGGATTCTGATCCTGTCCTCTGGGGTATTAGCTACCCCTCCTAATTTGGTCTCATCTGCAAACTTGATAAGTATGCCGTCTACTATTCTCTCCTCCAAGTCATTGATAAAGATGTTGAATAGCACTGGGCCCAGGACAGAACCCTGTGGCACCCTGCTAGTGGTCACTTCTCTCCAGGAGGAAGAGGAGCCATTGGTGACTACCCTTTGGATTTGGTCAGTCAACCAATTACTAATCTACCTAACAGTTGCATTGTCTAGCCCACAGGTTACTAACTTTTTCGTAAGAATATCATGGGGGACCTTGTCAAAAGCCTTACTGAAATCAAGATACACTACATGGTGGATCCTGCTCTCCATGGCTCTAAATCACTATGGCTGTCTTTATGACTTCTATTGCCAGAGGATACCAGTTGCTGGGGGTCACGGGGAGGGTGGCTCTTCTGCTTACATCCTTCTGACTGTGAGCTTTCCAGCGGTACCAGGTTGGCTTCTGGAATATGGGAATAAGCTAGGCCTTTGGCATGGCCCAGCCTCAGGGCTTTTCTTATCTTAAGAGACTCTACAGACCAGACCACTCTTTGCTCAAGGACTTGGGCAGGGTAGCTTCCCAGGAAGGGGCCACACATCAAATACAGGTGAAGGCTATGCTCAAGGAAACCCCTTGAACCACCAAGCACTTTAGTGTGGCTGCAACTAAGCTGGTAGGTCAGTCATCTGAACAGGAGGCTGCTGGAAGCCTGGTACCTGCATGCCTGGATTTGAAAGAGCTGCAAATACATCACTTTGAAAAGACACAATTGAGGCCAGGGAGAGTACATCCACTTCAGCCCCTAGCATTTGTATTGCTGAAGGGAGGTGGATTTGGCCCTGGTGGGAAGAGGCAGGTGAGCCTGGACTTCCCTCCCCTTCCCAGCTCTCTTGGCCTTTGAATGGACATGGTCTTGCTCCTGACATCTGCCTGTCTCCCTTTGCTCTGACAGCTCGCAGAGCGTCTGAGGCAGTTGACTCAGGCAGAAGGTGAAAAGAAGCCACCGAGAAGCCACAGATGGGAGCAGAGGGTGGAGTGGGGAAGGTGTGGACAGACACCCATTTCCTAGGTGTCCGCCCAGGCTGCTGCCTTAGGACAGTTGCAGGAGGGAGCTGGGGCTGGTGTTGTCAGAGAGCTCCTCTAAAAGGTCCATCTTTTCCATTCCCCCCCAGATGGAGGGCTTGATGCCCAGCTGGAGGAGCCCCTGTGTGGAGGTGCAGGCAGTCCCTCAGAGGGGAGAAGAAGAGCCAGCAGAGCTGTGTGGGAGGCTGAAGAGCACCCAGGTGGAAGTGGAGGCTCTCTGGGCAGAGCTGCATGACACCCATCTTCTGGTAAGCGAGGCACCCATGGGTGCTCAGACAGCCCCAAGAAGAGCAGTGAGGACGAGGCCTGCTGGGATGTGAGGGGACCCTCTGCCTGGAGATGCATTTCCCAGCTGGGGCTGGCCTCCCAAAGGGAACAGGGTGGGTTCCCTCCTCAGAACAGGAATGGGGGGACTGGTTTAACTATATCCCCCACCTGTGGAAAAATGAAACAAGGTGAGACCATCTGGCCACTTCCTGTTCAGACTTTTAGTGGCATTTCTGAGAGTGGTGCAGCCAAGGTTGGGTCCTGCAGACAGATAAATAGCCTCCGGACTCCCTGAACTTGCCTGCCCATTTCATTGCAGACTCCACACACCAGCCTTTTCTCCCCCACACACACCCCACCAAGATTTTATTTGGATCAATTCATTAGACAACATAGAAACAATAATGTCTCACAAACAAATGAACATTCAATGACAAACATAGTCAGGAAGGTTACACACGCCAGCCTTCTCTCCCTTCACCCACCCATAAACCAAAAAATCCCCAAACTTTGAAACTATCTACATATAGGAGTTGCTTCAAACACACCCCATGATCAATTTTATTTGCTCTTCTGTACACTGTTTGGAGATGAGGTGACCAGAGGCCCCCCCCCATGTTCCGCACATCACTGGAACTACAGAAAGAGCATGGCCTTTAACGCCTGGGGGTCTTTCCTTGCCTTCTCTTTGCTAATCATCCCTGGTAGGGGCTGGCTCAGCAATTCCTCTCGGGCCAGAATTGGGGTGGCATTTCAGGCCCATCAGCATGCCTGGAGTAGTTTCCCATTGTCTAAGTGCAGACCACTGTACTTCCATCCTGAATTTAACCTCTTCCTCTTCCTTGGCTGAGGAGGTCATTTCTGTGCCTTTCCCAGTGTTTGGGCTTTCAGGATCCTGTATAATTTGGTGCTCAGTACAGCTGCACATCCCTCACCCCTCATTGTTGACTCCAGAGCATTTAGGAATGCTAGACAGCACCAGTCCCAGTTTAAATCCCTGGGGGGGGGGCTGCAGCTTTCTTCCCTCTCTGTTGAAAATTTTCTTTTAATCTTTCCCAGTGCTCCAGGTTGTTGTTTTTTATTAGCTCCTGCTTGATCCAGCTCTAACTTGTGTCATCCAGCCCTGCTCTGTGGTGAACTCTCAGTCAAAGGCCTTTTGAATAACAGTGTGCACAGTAGAGTATAGTCAGTGGGTCCCATCAGCCCCTGCCTATATTCTGAGTAGGTTGGTGGAGCAAGAAAAGCCATGCTGCTGCTGCCTCTTCCTCCTCAGCAAAGCTTATTCTTCAATGTGCTCATGTAACAGCCTCCAAATGCTTTCTGTGATTTCATCTGGACAAGCAATAGACTGACAGCTCTAAACATTTGAAGATCCCATTAAATAAAAGCTTTGCCCTAAGAGTTACTGATCAGGGACCATATTCAGTGAAAATCACATAGTTTAATGAACTGCTTGCCACCGGCGCACAATTGCTGAGTTCTCCCCTCCCCCCTTTTTTCTGTGGCAAAGCCAGGACTTTGAGCATTTTCTTTTGACAGAGTGGAAGGAGAGGCAAAGAGATAAGGTTGGGCATCAGGAATAGCTGAGGATGCTCTTGGGACTTGCAGGGACACTCAGCTTTAGCTCAGGCCGTGTGGCCTGCCCTCTTTCTGGCTTTTCTCCCAGAAGCCAGCCCTTTCTTTGTCTTTCAGGCCGAAGGAGCGATGGTTCTGCTGGCTATGGCAGAGACAGAGGCAACTGCCCTGAAGAGTAAATACAGATTGGCCCTGGTGGAGGTACTGTGGAAACAAAACCATTGCAAGGGAGGTTCCCTTCCCTCGGAAGGCCATGCTCCAGCTCTCAGGGTCAGCTTGTGAAACCCTTCCTCTGGAGGTGCTGCTGAGGAAGTTGTGTTGCAGGAAGGCTGGATGCCACTGAAGGCAGGACGTCCACCCCCACTGCTGCTGCTCTGCTGTTGCCACTTTAAATCCACGCAGCCAGAGGGGCATGCCCCCCTTTCTCCCTGCTTGGGAGCTTTCTGGCCGCTTTGCATACTTGGGGCCCTGTCCGCCTCCTCCACCTGAGGACCAGTGGGGGAGTCCCCAGCTGGGCATGCGGTGGCTCCCAGGCCAAGCCCCCCACAACAGGGGAGCCATACCTTTGTGGCAGGCCAGTGAGAGACGATGCCAGGCCTAAGCCATGTGGGGAAGGGAACTGGCGGTGGCAGCCTAACTTCCCTTGCCTCTGCAGCCCATCCGGGCCACACAGTGCCTCCACAAACCGCCAACGAGGGTTTGGTGCAGGGGGTCCAAACATTGAGTGCCAAGCATGCCTTGCCATTTCTGGATCTCCAGAACTCTTGGTCCCCCTCTCCCTCATTCACCCTGGGGGCTGAACCCAGGCAACTGTGGCAAAGGAGTGCGGATGCAGCTGGTGGAGGTGGGAGGACTTGAGTGGAGGGTCCGGCCTCATTGGGAGCCACCTTCATCTCTGCTCTTCATGCAGGAAGCAGCAGGACAGCCAAAGGGCTTGGCCGAGGAGAGGAATAGCCAAAGCACAAGCAGAGGCCTCATCCCACCCGCTCAGTGCTGGTGTCCTAAGTATGAGAGGAGCTCTGCCAGCAGTCCTTCTGCTCTTGCCAGCTGTTGAATTCCTGGTGGGCCAATTGGTGGCTCCAAGGACCCAGAGATGTGAGGTGGGAATTTTAGGGAATTTTCTTATTGGAGCGGCAGTGGCAGCTTCCCCCATCCTTCCCTCCCAGTCTCCCTGGGAGTGGTGGTGCATGGCTCTCTGTGCGCATGTGTAATACCTTCCTTTCAGAAGCACACAACCAGCAAATTCTGGGATCTTTGACAGAACAAAGGTATTTTTGAGGGCTCTGGGAGAGAGACTGTTAATGTCTCCTGTCCCTCATTGTCTGTTGTCTGATCCCATCCCTCTGCCAGACAGTCACTGCGGGATGAGTCACTTCTAATGTCTGGTAATCAAGGTGAATTTTCAAAAAGCTGCCATTTTGGAATTGTGGAGGGAGGGGTGAGAGAGCGCACAGCGCATGCAAAAGCTGAGGGCGACCCCTGCTGTCCTCGTCTGGAACTGCAGGACTGAGCCCTCCACCACCCCTGCACCTAGGAGGGGACCCTGTGAAGGATGATGGGATGGGTGTGGAACTAGCTTCCTCCAGAAGGAGATGGGGTGGGGGTCCCCTTGCTTCCCACCCCCTTGAGGAGGGATGAAGTGGGGTGTCTTCATTGAGGGGGTTTGAGAATGTTGGGAAGGTTTTTGCTCCGGCGGGTGGCTGGCACTCTCACTTGGTACCGCCCTGCCTTTGCTGGCATCGGCCGTGCCCTGAGCCTGCCATCCCCACCCTCTGCCAGGCACCCCAGGGAGACGAGCACAGGCTCCCAAAGGCAACAGGTTGCTGGGTATGGCAGACACCCCAGTGCTCACAGACACCCCCCACCAAAAAAGACCCTTTGTGCTGATTTGTACATGTTCCTCATGGACCCCCATACCTACACCTCCCCTCTGGCCAGGGTTTTCAGCCCTCCCTGCCAGTGCCTTCAGCTGTGAAGATGGAAGAGGGTGCCCAGAAGGCCCTGGCATTAGCGGTCCCACTCTGCTTCCTCTCGAAGGTGTTCTGCAGAAACTTCACAGGCATTCTGTGAGAAAGAATTATCTCTGTGGCTGCAGTGCTGGTTTTCTGCCTTTTCTCCTGGGACAGAAGTTGCTTTGTCACTCCCTGGATTCCTCCTCCGTTTCCTTTTCTGAAAAATGGGTATAATGTATGGGTGCCATCCAGTCCTCCCCTTTTAGGTGAATGCTAACTGGTTCCCGGGATCTGTTCCTTTTACTGTGAGGGTTATGGGGCCATAACTCTTCAGATACCTCACCCCTCACAAACACACACACTGGGGTGGCTCTCTCCCCAACTGTAAAGTAAAGGGGCTCTGTTGGGCCCTTTGGCCATGCTCTTCTGCCTCTCAGCCACTGCTCAACCCTCAGGTCCCAGGGTTTTCTTCATTCCTCTCCTGGGAGCAGCTTATTCTTGCCTCTTGTCGTAGGGTTTTGTGCTGGGGAGGTGAAATGAAGCTGCCTTCCTTTCTCCCTGAGACAAGCTGCCCATCCTCCCCTCTGGACAGTGGTGGTGGTCAGGGGAGCAGGGCTGCTGGTGCCCCCTGAGCTCTTGGGGGCTCTGAGCAGCCCTCCACGAGAGGCAGAGCCCCCCTCCCCTGGGGTGAGGATGAGGGTGCCCTAGGCAGTGGCCTCTCTTGGCCTACAGACTGAACATCTTGACAAGGAGGTGGGCTTGGGGTTAAGGCGGAGGGGCTCTGGTTTGTGCGGGTCTGGCACAAGGGCCAAGGGGACTCCTGATGCTGCAGCCGTGCCAAAGATCTCTGCTGATGGCTTCCAAGGCTGCTTCTGTGGCTTGGCTCTCCGTGCTCCCATCAACCAGAGTGTCCAGTCCCAGGCTGAAGCGGCTGCTGTTGCTCTCTCACTTGCACACTGAACTCATCTCACAGCCCCAGGAAATGGGCGGGCTGGGCCCTGGGGCCCAGGATCTCTACCTCCCACCCAGCCCACCCCCAGCTAGGAAGGAGGGACCTTCTTTGCCTCCACTTGCCAGCTCTTTTGATGGAAATCCCACTGGCCTTTGTTGTTCTCCTAATTTCCATTTTGTATCCTAAAATATGCACTCTGAGTTCCGCTCAACAGACACCCCTAATCTAATCTCCACGTCTGCTTTCTAATTTTTGCGGTCAGGATAAAACAAATTGGCCAGCGTCAATTGTCTGCACAGCAGCCTGGAGCTGTGAGCCATGATTTACGAGCTCAGAGCAAGCACTCTGCAACACATTTTTCTTAATTTATTTTTAATGAGTCTCTCAATTAATTTTCTTGGAAACATCTTAATGATGTTGGAGGGGGGTGTTAATGAGGGCCTGGGCGCATGCTGCAGGTGCTGAGCGAGTGCTACCACTTGGCCGAGGGTGGGTGAGTGGGGTGGGACCTCTTTGCAGAGGGAGGGGGTGCGCACGGGCTCACTGAGAGACCTGCTCTCTCCTGGCCCGTTTTTGAGAAGCCAGGCGGCAGGCTCCGGATCTCAGCTGAGCGCACCAGTTCTTGATCACAGTTTCCAGAAGCAGGATTGACTGACTGTCCTCTGGTGGGCAAGAGCTGTGGGTGGCTAGTGGGTCAAAGCCAGTCATGTGGCCAGAGATCCTCCACCCCTCTTCCTGCTCAATTGGAGCCAGGCCTTGAAATGCCTTCTGTTCTGGAGAGGTCGTCTCAATGTCTCGGAAGGAGTTGTGAGCCACCCTTCCATTGGGGGGGAAGGAGGGCATGAGGTTTCTCAGCAGCCGCCCACAAGGCCCAAATGCCTGCGTTCCTTCCAGGCGATGGTACTCAGCCAAGGCCAGAAAGCCACCCGGACACACACGCTGGTGGCACACCAGGCAACTTGGCCACTGTGCTGGATGTGCCCACCCGTTTTCCCTCCCCCATAATTGCAGGGACTTCCTCTTGGCCCACATGACCCAGAGGCAAGGAATGGGGACAGACAAGGGTGGCAGAGGTGCCTCCTCTGGACAGCGAGGAGAGGGCCGAGTGCCTGCTGCTCTGTCCAAGGACATTGGCCTCTTGTAGAGATTAAATGGGACCACCACTAGCATGCCAGGCCAGTCCCAAGAGGAGAACCCCCCCCCAAGTTTGATCGGGCAGGTGGTTGAGGGGCAGAGGCTGGGCCAAGGGTGCCTGCCCGCCTGCCTGCCTGGATCTTGCCCACCCTCACCACCCTGCTAGGCCTTGTGTTTGGGCACTGGTGGGGACGATTATAGCATCTGAGTTGCCTGTTGTTCTCTCGTAGTACATCAGTCTTCATTAAATTGCAGAGGGAGCAGCAAAGAAATGGCGAAGCACTGCAAAAGAACAGTGCAGAGGTGCTGGTGGTGAAAGGGGGCAGTGGGTATTCTCCGGCTTCTTGCTGTCCCCAAGGAGGAGAGCCCCCGTGCTCTGGGGCAACAAGCTGATGGGGCAGGAAGGGGGCCCTCTCCTAAACAGGGCCCCAGCCTTATTTTCTCCCCATGAGTCAGTTATTAGCAGCTCTGGCTGAATAGCCATGACTTCCCACCAGCCCCAGGCTTTGAGTGACTGCTGGATCCCCCCACCCCAGCATGCCCCATGGGGATGGAGGAGCAGAGGAGGCCCGTGGGCCACTGGAGGCCAGGAGGTTGGCAGAAGTCAAGCTGCAGTGGGGCCCTGTCCATCTCCGTCCCACCGGGACCTCCTTTTAGTGTGAGCTTGGGCACCGGCCCTGTGGGGAGGGAGGGGAATTGTGGTGGCTGGAGAGGAAAGACCCTCCTTGGCCATCCCAATACGATTGATCCTCTGCAGGAGGGGGAGAGGGGTTTGGAGGGGTCAGTCTTTTCCTCGTCCCTCCCCACCCCAATGGAGCTCAGGTTGAGGCCTCCTCACCCCCCTCCCTCTTCTTCCCTTCCAGGCTGCGGAGAGTAGCCGGGCCCTGTGCAGCCTCCAGGAGAGCCACAGCGTCCTGCAGCAGGGCATGGCCGAGCGGGAGGCACTCCTGCAGCGACTGGAGAGCCAAGCACGGGAGCAGTTGGCGAACCTGCGGAGGGCACAAGAGGAGGAGGTACGGAGAGCCGGGTGCCCCTTGCCAAGTGGCAGAGTGTGCTGGGTGGCAGGTGTGCACATGAGGGCCCAGGGCCACCAGGAGACCATTCAGCATGAGGCAAGGACAGGGGTCTCAGCAGCAAATCCCTTTCCCTCTCTAAAACCCTGAGGCAGCCTTGGGTGGAGCAGCACCAGGGCACCATCCGGCAGCCTCCGGGGTCTCCCAGGAAGCGGCAGAGTCCAGGGCCTGCAGCCAGGAAGCAGAGGTTGAAGTGTTGCAGAGGAGGAAAGGTCACTTAATGTGCCAGCGGCTGAAGGTGTAGCACTGGCACTCCGGGTGCAGCATGAGCTGCCATTTGTGGCAGAGAGACAGACAGCTGGGACTTTGGCTCTCCTGCTGCCCTTGGAATGGCTGGGGCGGCGCTGGTTCCCTCGTGGGGCTCTTGCCGCCTGGAAGTGGGCTGAGGAGATACCTGCTGCCTTGAGTCAAGGTCCCCTCCTCCATCCGCTTCTCCAGGTGGGTCGGCAGAGGGAACTGCTGGGTGCAGAGCAGCACAAATCCCAGGTCCTCGGGGAGGAGCTGCAGAAGAGAGGCCAGGAGCTTAGCACCCTGCGGGAGGCCCTGCAAAAGGCTGAGGAGCAGGTGAGGGTCAGGGTGGGGGCGTCCAGCCATTCCTGGCTTCCCTAGCCCCCAGGGCCTCTGCTCCGGCCCTCCCTTTCCTCTCCCAGAGAGTGGAGGAGCCACCCCGCTTGCCAGGGCCTCTGTCTTTCTCCAGGCCTGATTAAGAGCCAGGGAAACCCGGCCAGCCCTCCACCTCTCCTCTGATGGGGGTTTCTCTGGTCCTGGGAGCAGCAGCAGCAGAGCGAGGAGCAGGCCGAGCAGAGGCAGGCTGAAGTTCAGGCCACCCGAGAGCAGCTCTCCCACTGCCAGGAGCAGCTGGCCCAGAATGGGGCTGCACTGATGGAGCAGCGCAAGGCCTTCCAGGAGATGGTAGGTGGGCAGTGGTGGTCCCCCGTAGCACTTCTCTTTGCCCAGCACCATCTGTCATCAGGGGAGGGGCTCTTTGTAGGGGTCCTTCCTCCCCGTCCCCCCCCCCACAAGAGGGAGAATGTAGAGGCCAAGGGCTTCCGTGTTCTGGGCATTATCTCTAGAATCCCCGCAGCCACTGCCGCTCTGCCCCGCCTCGCAGCTGGTCTCTTAACAGGGGCCTTTCCCATGACCAGGTGGGTGATCGCGATCGGACCATCACGAAGCTCCAGGGGAGCCTGAACACGCTTGAGGAGGAGTGGGCGCAAGCAAAGGATGAGGTGACCTTTGGGGCCAGAGGGCCTCTTTGATTTGGTCCTGCAAATGTACCCCAGTAAGGGTAACCTGGAGTGGGTGGGGCCATAGTTCTCCCTCTGGTAGAGCAGGGCATGGTAGGGTCAGCTGGCGGCAGAGGCAAGTTTCTGTGAGCCTCTCGGGAAAAGAGCCCAGACTGTGGAGCACCCAAGCCCACCCGCTTCCCTTGCCTGGCCCCAGAAGAGCCTCCTGGGAGCAGAGGGGCCCTTGTACGTGTGTGGGTCGCTGGGGACGGGAGGCACCCTGGGCTCTCCTGAGTGAGCAGCTCAAGATCTGTCTCAGCCAGCGTCAGGATGAGTGCCAGCGGGTGGGCGCCCAGATGGTGCAGAGACGGAGAGCCCTGCAGGAGCCGCGGGCTGCCCCCTGGCCTTGCATGATGCCCCCTCCTTTTGTGCTGGTACCAGCTTGCTAGGAAGGAGGCTGAAGTGAGCAGCCTCTGGGCAAAGATGGAGGAGCAGAGACACGCCACCCATCCACTCCAGCATGAGAAGGAGGCCTCCCTCAGGCAGGTCAGAGCCCCTTCCCTCCCTTCCTCCCCGGGTCTCCAGATTCCCCCTGTATTCCCTAGATGGGGCCACCAACAGCACTCTGCCAGCGTTCCCCAGACGTGGCTCCAGTGGGGTCGCTGCAGGCAAGGCGGAGGGCAGCCCATGCCGATCTCTGAGTGAGATCCCTTGGCTGAGGGGACTCCTCCCATGAAAGAGGGGGCAGCTGGTCCCAAGGCATCCCTCTGCCCTGGCCCCCTGCTCTCACACCCTGGGCGGGCTGGCATTGTATGCAGAGCCCAAGCACAGTGGCCCTCCGAGAATGGCTGCAGGACAAGCGGGGCGCCAGCCAGCCAGCCCACCAGGCTGACAGGGAAGAGCTTCGAGCTAAGCTGCTGAAGCTGCAGCAAGAACTGGACGTCTGCAAGGACCACAACCAGGAGAACCTCAGCAAGCTGCAGGCCCATGAGTGCGCCATGGAGAAGCAGAGCCTGGACCTGGACCTCCTCCTCCACCAGTGCCAGACCCTCAAGGGCCAGGTGATGGTGGGCCGGTGGGTGGCGGGCGGTGGGCAGAGGGCCTCCCACCCACCCAGCCCTGGCTCAATGCTCCTTTCTGCAGCTCTTCTACTATGAGGAACTCGCCCAGAAGCAGGAGCTGGCCCTCTCCCACCAGCACGAGCGGGAGCAGCAGCTGCAGGAGCGGCTGGACCAGGCCGAGAGCAGCGCTGACCTCTTGGAGGACAGCCTGAGCCTCTACAAGCAGAAGTACCAGGCCTCACTGGCCAGAGGCAGGGAGCTGGAGAGCCGCCTGCAGCTCCTGGAGGAGGAGCTGGCCAGCCAGGTGGGGGCCCTGGAGGCAGGCAAGGGGGGCAAGGGCTCCGGCATCTCTTGGGTGCCCACCTCTTGGCCTGCCCTCCCCCAGAGCTGCCCCTTTCCTTCCCTGCTGCAGGCCAAGGCCAGGGAGGAGGCCATCCTGAAGCATCAGGCAGAGCAGGAGGCCTGGCAGGAGGAGCTTGAGGGCAAATGCCGCCAAGCCAGCTGTGCCGAGGAGGCCGTGGAGCGGCTGGCGCGTGAGCTGCATGATGCCCAGCAGGAACAGAGGCAGGGCCGGCAACTGGCTTGCCAGTTTGAGGAGACCATCCAGGGACTGAGGGAAGAGTTGTCCGACAGCCGCACCAAGGTGGGTGCTGGTCCCAAGGAGTCGGGGAGGGAGACTGCCCTCCTTGCCTTCCTGACTCGTGCTTGCTCTCCAGCTCCTAGACCAGGAAGGGGAGCTGGCAACTCTGCACAGGGAGTTTGCCTCCTACAAGGCGACTCACAGCCTCTCCAACAGCAGCTACGAAGGCCAGGTGCTCCATGCAGAGACTCTCCAGCAGGTAGGCCGGCCAGTCAGCCCACAGGAGGTCAGCTGTGCTCAGGCTCTGGGGGCGGGGGCAGTGGGGTTCTTCGGGGATGATGCCGACGCCTGGCTGAGTGATGGCTCCCTTTGGTCTACTCAGAAGCTGCAGGAAGCTAGAGTGGAAAGTGCAGCGCATCAGCAGAAGGCCGAGGAGTATCAGGACTTGGTGCAGGACTTGAAGCTGGAGCTGGTGCGAGTTGCAGAACAGAAGAACAGCGCCCTGAAAGGTATGGGCCGCATGAGGGAGCAGGCAGTCGCCCTGGGAGCCCTCCTCAAAGCACACGCAGCAGCCGCCCTCTTGCACAGGCCACAGGCAGTGAGATGAATGCTCCTTCCAGGCCTGGCCCGGCTGGAGCTGACGGTGGAGAGCCTGCAGCAGGAGGCAGCCGCCGAGAGGGAGCGGCAGGAGGTGGAGGTAGCCGTGCTCCGGCAGCAGGCCCAGCAGCTGGAGTTGGAACTCGGGCAGAGCCGGCAGTCATGTGCCCGGCAGCAACAGGTGAGCACCCAGCCTGTGTGGGGTGGGGAGGGGTTTCCCCCTCCAGCAGGCCCCTGGCCAGCTCCTAGCTCCCCTGTCCCCTTCCCCAGGCCGACAGGAAGCGGGACGAGTTGCTGCACAAGTCCCATGCCAAGATGGTGCGTGCCTGCAGCGCCCTGCAGGAGAAGGGCCAGGCGCTGGAGCAGCAGCGGGCCAGAGTCCGCCACCTGGAGACTGGCTTGCGGGAAGCCCAGCAGGCACTGGAGAGCAGCCGAGCAGAGTGCACCGTGTTGCGCACCGAGATGGAGGCACTGCAGCAGAGCCTGCAAGAGAGCCAGGAGCGGCACCAGAAAGCCGGTGAGGGAGGGGGTGGTCTTGTGGCTGGGCAGCTCTCCCAGGCCTACTCCCTGAACCCAGGGGGGCTCTCAAGAAGCCCTCTGAGCAGGCCAGGGCCCTTGCCTCGGATCCTGCATGTTTCCTTCCACCCAGCAGAGCTCGTGAAGGGACGCCCTGCGTTCCTAATTCTGCCTTTCTGTCTCTCTCTCACACACAAACGCACATACCATGTGGGCTCTGGTGTGGTGGCCCAGAAAGGCAGGGGAAGAGAAAGCAGGCTTGAGCCCCATCCCCCACCTGCGGCCTTGCCTCCTCCGAGCCCTGGCCCCACCATGAGCTCCCCCTTCCTCAGCCCAGGAACTGGCCCAACAAAATGAGCAGCTGCTGCTGGCTCAGAACAGCCTCTGCGCAGCCCAGGAACAGCTGGAGGAGCGTGTTGCAGAGGTGGTGCACCACGCCCAGGCCGCCCGACGGCTGGAGGCAGAGGCCCAAGTCCTGAATGAACGGGTGGCTGCAGCTGAAGAGGAGCTGGAGCAGAAAAGGTAGGGGGCGCTGGGCCAGGTGCCCTGTGGAGGGGCCAGCCAAGCTCTCCAGACAGCCAGCTGTGAGCCTGCAGGGAAGGGGTTGAGCGGAGTACCAGCTGCCTTCTCCTGCAAGGAGATGGCCTCCCCCACCTCATCTCTGCCAGGGACCTCTTGGAGCACCTGACAGAAGAGCTGATACACTCGCGCCAGCAGCACCAGGAGGCTGCCCAGGAGGCCCAGCAGCAGCGACAGGAGGTGGCACGGCTGGAGCAGAAGCTGGAGAGCAGTCGTGAGGGGCTGAGGAGCCTCCAGCAGCAGGTAGGAAGGCTGCACTGGGAGGGGACAGCGTGGAGGCAGTGACTTTCTTGGCTCAAAACAGAGGTCCACCTTTCCCTGCAGGTCAAGGGGCAAGAATCCGCCCTGGAGCGGCTGAGGCAGCAGGAAGAAGAGCTGCAGAGACAGCTGCACAAAGCCCAGCAGCGGGAGACCCAACTGGCCCACAGCCACAAGGAAGTGCAACGCCAGCTCCAGCACAGCCAGTGCCAGGTGTGCCCCATGGACTGGCTGCACTAAGGGTGGGTGGGTGGGTGGGTGAGTGCTGGGCCCAGAGACCCTTGGGGACTGGCACAGCCATTGGCATCCCCACACCTTCCTGGCTGTAGCTTCAGGAGTGGAAGAATTGGCCTGCAGTTGCAGGTGGCTGAGCGAGGGGTTGAGAGCCGGGCCTTGCAAGAGCAGTTGAAGTGGCAGGCCCTGGAGTAGCCCGCAGCAGCCTGAAGGATGCCCAACCGCAGCAGCAGCAGGTGGTGGAGGCGAGCTGGGCTGGCGGGCAGAGCTCTCCCCCTCCCCAACTGAGCATGTGCCCATGCCCTCCCTCAGGCATTGCGCCAGGAGGCCACCCTATCCCAGCTGCGCACGGAGCTCCATGCCATCCAAGAACGGGAGCGACAGAACCATCAGGCAGCCCAGGACCTCACTGCCCAGGCGGCGTCCTGCCAAGCCAGTCAGAGGGAGGCAGTGGAGAAGGTAAGGGGCGGGGGGTCAAGCCCTGGACAGCTTTGCCCAGGGTACCAGCTGGAGCCCATCCACTCTCTCCTCCCTTCTTGGTAGCTGGAACAGAAAGCCCGGGAGGCATCCTGCCTGCAAGCTGAGCTGCAACTGGCCCAGCACAAAGTGGCCCACCTGGAGGAACAGGTTGCCTGCACTCAGGAGCAGCTGCAAGAGCTGATGGCCGCCCGGAGGGAGCAGGAGCAAGAGGTGAGTCTTCTGGGATTGGCTGCAGAGGGGATCCCAGCCTCCTCTCTGCCTCTCCTCCTGAAGTTCAGGTTTGGCAAAGCATCAGGGTCTGTCCTGGCCACCATTGAGGCTGATGAGCAGTCATTTTGTTCATTCCTTTCATGTCCTGCCTTTCTCTTCTCCAAATCTGGACCCATTTCAGGAAGGGCTCGAGGAAGGTTGTCCCGTGGCTGGGACAGCTTTGAAAGGGGGAGTGGAACATCCATCTGGAGAGGAGCTGCTCTGTTGACCACCATCTCTTGCCACCCCAAGGGAGCCCCTGCTCTGTCTTGTTTTTGGCATCCTAGTTGGATAGCGTGGGAAGCCATTGCTGGGTTGGGAGGCTCTTCTGGTTTCATCTGGTCCAGGGGCCCCAGCAACCTGGCTGCCCTTGGGTCATCTTTGCTGTCAAGGCCTCTTCTAAATCATCTGGGTGTCCCTGTGCATAAGGGCTCCAGGGTCAAAAAGAGGGACTGCCATTTCCCACCTCCGGACTCCCCCCTCCCACCAGGTGGAATCTCTGCAAACCTCCCTAGAAGTGGCCCGATCCGACAGCCACCGCCTGAGGCATGAGAGTGAACTGATGATGGCCAATGTCAGCCAGTGGGTGAAGGAGCAGAAGTGAGTGAACTTTGCCAGCCATGGCAGTGTCCTGTAGCCATGCTGAGCTCCCTCTGGCCAGACCAATTTCAGCCAAGCGGTGGGGGCGGTGGCTGGAATGCAGTGGCCACTGGCTGCCTTCCTTGTTCACTGTGGGGTGTGGGGAGGCAGGGCTCATACCCTATCTCCTCACCCAAAGTTTTCGTTGCAGGCAGGCGAATGAGAAGCTGAGCTACAAGATCCGAGACCAGATCAAGCAAATGGCTCAGCTGATGGGCGAGAGGGAGTGAGTTGGGGCAGTGTGGCCTGGGGGGTGCCTAACCCCCTTAAGGGGCCATCTCGAAGGGTGCAGGGCTTGCATCCCATACTTCCCTGTTCCACTCACCCCTGCCAGTAGCTAATACCTCCGTCTTTTTAGTATTTAGTGGCACTACGGCTTTTTTTAACGGACAGATTTTGTAAATATATGGACTGCATAGATCTCTTAATGCAGGTTTTACTGTGTGTTACTTTTTCCCCCCCATGAGCTGTAATCCCAAAGCCACTAATCAAATAAATGCTTTGACAGAAGGTATGGGCAAGAGACACTGCCTGCTTCCCACAGCCAGAAAGTGTGACAGGCAGTGCGCCTCCCCCACGTGCCATCCTGCTGCCTCTCCCTACCCCTCTGTTAAACATCGCCTTCCTTTCTCCCCAGCCATCTCCACGGACTGGCAGAGAGACTAGAACAAGAAAACAAGCGACTGAAAAATGAGGTGGACGAGCTGCTAATTGAGTGTGAGCGCCTCAAGGTGAGCGAGTGTGGCAGCTAGAGAGGGGCCCCACAGGTAATTCCCACTAGGGGTGGGGATAGGCTGACAAGCTGTGTTTGGCACCACTGGACCAACCCTCCCATCAGAACCACAGGCTCTGGGCATGCTCACAGGGTGCCCACCTTGGGCTCTGCCCGTCCTCTTCCCTGGGTTTGGAGCCCCCTCCCCTACATGGCTAACCAGAAGACCCACCACCATCAGCTGCAATAGCTGCCCTAGCCACTAGACGTCACGGTGGCAAGAACAAATAGGGCTGTATACATACAAGCAGCAGCAGTCACCTTAAGGCAAGGTGACACTTGGTAAACTGGGATTTGTCATTCATAGCTTCAGGCGGAGAGTAATTTTAATCAGTATGCTTTCAGCAGTCCATGTGAAGTTCTGTCCCAACAGCACAGGGTATGCATGAGAACAGCTCTCTAAAATGAGGTGGATGTATTGCAAATTTTTTAAAAATTAAGTCTGTGTGGAATTACAGGGAGTCCCTCCATGTTGTGCCTGGCGGGCACAGCTTGGCAACTTTGCACAACTGCACTCCTTTCCCTGCAGGCTCTCCACAGCTATGACTCGGACCTGTGCACTGCACGGCAACGGCCTGCGCTCCCAGTGAACAAGTGAGTGCCCATGCCACCCAGCATCTGTTCTGCCAACACCACAGGTGGCAGGTGCAGCCTTAGGCCAGCCTGGACACCCCTCCCTGCCCCTCTGGTTCCACTGGTCGCAGCTTCCCAACTAGGAGCAGCTCAGAGCGGAAGCTGGTGGGCGCACGTCTCATGCAGTAGGGATTCTGAGCAGGAGCCTGGCAGAGAGAGCAGGGAGTGCCTCCTCCATGCTGGGCTCAAAACAAGGAAGGAGACTGCTTTGCTGATGGGCCAACCCACTCCCTCTCCTGCTGGAGGTACCCACATACCAAAGGCATCTTGACATGGCCACAGGCCACAATCTGGTCCCAGCAACCAAATCCCCCGTTGCTCTTGGGAAGCTGCATTCCTTCCTCCTCATAGCTGGCTCCCTGGGCACACAATCCAAGTATCCGTCCTGCGCCGATGAGCCCCCGCCTTGCCCCCGCTTCCAATTGCCCTAGCTACAAATGGCTCACTGTCCTTTTCTTCTGAGAAAATGCCACCAGAACTTGTACACTGTATTCAAAATGTATAGAATGCCATCCAACAGTGTTTTATTTTCAGTGTCTCCCTGCCCCCAACACACACACGGAGAGGTTCGGTGTAATTTCAGCAGAGCCACCTCCCTTTTTTCTTGCTTGCAGCTCTCCGCAGTTGGCTCCAAGGAGAAGCAAAGAGCTTGCTACGAAGTGGGACCTCACCTAGCCCCTCGAGGGCTCTCCGCTACCCTTGCCCCACACTTGGAAACCAGCCACTGGGGGCCCACTCGCATCCGCTGTGCCTATCTCCAGAGGGCATTTGGGCAGGGACCAGAAGACTCACTGTAATCATGGGACTCCATCAAAGAAGAAGAGGGGGAAACAGACTTGTGCAAATACTAAGCCAATAAATGGGGGGGGGTGTTCAGCTACCTCCCCCCCCCCCAAGAGGAACTGCAGCAACATTATGTGTCCGGGGGCGGGTGGAAAGTGCTGGGGAGCTGGGATGAGTCTCCAGTGGAGGTTGACAGAAGCAATCCCTCGAAGGCAAGGCTAAACCCGTCCACTGCATGAGGCCACCCTGCAGGCAGGGCAAGGAAGAGGCCAAACGGAAGCACTGTTCAAAATTTGGCCAGGAAGCAGCAACATTTATAGAAACAATAAAATTATTTCTCAGTGTCTGTCCAAGATGGCTTATGTACAGAGCTGGGATGGCTACAGGCCAAAGCGAGCTGGTGTGTGGCGTGGGGTGGCAGGCTGCCCTTGCTCCTTACGGCCTGGTGTGTAGATCTTGGTCGACCTGCAGAGACGGAGGGAAAAGGATGACGTGGCCTGCTTGGCAGAGAGGAGGACAAACGTCCCCCGGCCTCTTTGCTTGTCAGAGGCATACCTGATGCTGCTCACGGGGTTGCGCCGTTCTTGTTCCTCCCGGCGGGCACGCAGCTGCTCCTCCGCCAGCGCCATCTCCTCTTCCATGGCAGACGCTTCCTCCTTGGCCCGCCGGCGGCTCTCCTGGAACAGAGGTGGCAGTCATAAGCAGCTTTTCTCCTCCCGTGGCCCTTTCTCAGTACCACCCCAGCACCATCTGGGACACATCCACCCTGCTTTGCAAAGGAGCGAGTTGCCAACCTCACGTGCCACTAGGCCACCCCTAGGCTCCCCATGCAACTTTGTTTGTGGGAAGCACTTGGCCTCAGCCAAGGGAGGAAATGCTCTGCATCAGAGGCTCTGGGGGAACACAAAGTTCATGGTGCAACCCATTGGCTTCTCAGCAGTTGCCAAGGGATGACCTTTCCTGGGAGCTCTGCTGATGAACTATTAAGATGCCCGCCCCCCCCCCCGTCTTAGTCAACCGGCACCAGAGGAGTGGTTCCATTACAAGGAGACCCCCGAAGCTCAGTCCCTTACCTGACGAGACTTGCCAGCATGTTTGATGCTGTAGAACATGGGCCCCAATTCAGCCAGCCACTCGCCATCCACAGCAGTGACACACTGCATATACTCCTGGGGAGGGGGGAAGCAGAGTTAAGAGTGCTCCCGGGGCTCATGCCCCATCCTGGATCCTCAAGGACCGGGAAGCAAGGAAAAAATGGCTCAGCCTGGCCCGCCCCTCTCCCACACACCCACTCACTTTGGTGGTCATCACAAGCTCATGGTAGACAATGTAGTCTGGAGTATAGCCCATGCCAAAAAGTGAGCTGGTGGGGTGCAGGTGGCACGGCATCCCAGTGCGAATGTTGACGTACTCCCCAATGCCCTGCAAAGGGGGGTGGGGAGAGAGCGCACGTTAGCACAAGGGGATTCAGCACTACTGTTCTAGCGCCACCACCCCTGTCTAGGTCAAGGAGGAAGACAGGAATGGGTCACAAAGCCACCAGAAAAAGCAGAGCGCAGGGGTAGGTTGAGCCCAAAAGGCCCAAAATGTCCCCCTTGTCTAATGGGAAGAATTCAAACCCCAGGGGCTCCCACCTTCCCTCCACTAGCTAGCCATCAAAAACAGGCTCTCCAAGGAACCCCAGCCAGCCCACCAGAGGGAAGAAACACCAAAGTCTTGCCCCACAATCCAGCATGCGGGTCCAAAGCAGGACATTTACACCATCTCTCACAAGTTAAATTCTACGTGGAGCACAGCACAAGTTCTGGAAAATCCCTGCCCCAAAAACTAGCAGCAGAAGGGGACTTTTGCCCAGAAATGACATGGGAGCTGTGGACAGATTGGCCTAGTGTGGCCGGGGAAAGCCCCAATAGAGTGAAACCCACAGAAGCAAGCCGTGGGGCAGCCCACCCAGCCCTTCCCCTTCCCCATGGCCACCTTCAGTTTGGCAGCTTGGTGGAAGTAAGCTGCGCAGATGCACTTGCGAACGACATCCCAGTCGGTGCCGCAGGATGCTAGGCTCATGCGCTGTTGCACCATGATGTCCTTCAGCTGGGCTCGCACCTCCCGCACCTGGAAGGGAGCAAGAGCTGTTATGCCTGGGGCCCAGCCCAGCCCAGCCCAGCCCAGCCCAGCCCAGCCCAAACCCCAGTCCCTGACAGCACCTTGCGCATGGCCTTTGCATGGATGAAGTGCTCGCTACACCACAAGGTAGAATAGCTGTTGCTCTTCCATTGCAGGTAAACATTCAGGTAAGTCAGGTGGTCACTCTCTGGGACAGCAAACTTCTCTCGCACCTGGTCGCTCTCTTCCTCCCGGCCCTGTAGGGAGGCAGCAAGAGAGGTGCGTGAGGAGGAAAGGAGGCAGCAACCAAGGAGCCCAGCCGGCCTCTTCCAGCTTTCAGTTGAGACACACCTTTGGCCGGTAGAAAATGGCTGGTACAGAGAGCATGGAGACGATCAGCAGGATCTCAGAACTGCAGCCCATATCACAGGAGACGATCAGCATCTTGGACAGCGCCGGGTCCAAAGGAAACTCCACCATCAGGCGCCCGGTGGAGGTCAGCCCACCTACGGGCAAGGCATGGCACAGGGACGAGCATCAGCAGACAGGCTCCTTGGGCCCTTCCCCAGCAGCCGGTGGGCCACCTCCTCCTCATGCTCCCTTTGTACCTGTGTTGTCCAGCGCCCCCAGGATCCACAACTGGTACATGGAGTTGAGCATGTTGTCTTCTGGGGGAGGGTCCATGAAGTGGAACTGGAGCAGGTCCTGCACCCCCAGGGACTTGAGCAGCAGCACCACGTTGGCCAGGTTGGTGCGCTGGATCTCAGGGACAGTGGTTGTCAGCAGCTCATTCTTGTAGGCACTCTGGGTGTAGAGCCTGCCCAGGGGAGGAAGCAGGGGCTCAGTCGTGGGGCCCATAAGGGAGATCAAGGGGCTGATCTGGCCCCTCAACCACAGACTTCAGCAGACATCAGAAGGACACACACAACCAGGAGATTTCTGCCTACCTGAAACACTGACCTGGTCCCGTCCTTCCAGCTCGGCCCGAGCGCTGGTTGGCGTTGGCCTGGCTGATGGGGTAGATTTGCAGGGCATCCATACCAATCCGTGGGTTGAAGACCTGGAGAGGAGGAGGTGGGAAGAGCAGAGCCTCACAGGCCTCCCTGCAGGCCTCCCACACCTCCCTACCTGGCACCCCACACTCACCTTCAGCTTGCAGTAGCCCGAGTCAATCACAAACATGATCCCATCCACTGTCAGAGAGGTCTCTGCAATGTTGGTGGCCACAATGCACTTCCGGACTCCATCTGGGGCCTGCCCAGAATGGAAGTAACAGTCAAGGACTCGGGATCTCCCACCCTTCAACACCTTTCCACCTCACGGAATCCCTCCTCAAAATACCATGAGGAAATCCCCATATCTTTTCCATTTAGGAAAAAGAGCTCTTACTCTCAGCCCTGCCTCTGCCCCCCCCCCAGCCAGCAAGCAAGAGCCACTGGGGGCCCAGCTGGCTTCACCCAAGGGTTCAGTAGGGCAAGTGCAGGCACCCTCACCCTCAGGAGAAGCTTCCAGGCGGGGCCTCCGGCTTCTGCTTGTCTTCTTCATCAGAGACATCTGACTGCAGCTGCCCCCCAGAACAGCTGCTTCTCCCTACCCCACCCCGTCCACACCACCTCTAGGGCCCCTTTGGCAGCCTTCTCGCTGCCTCTGCACTCCCAATGTTGTCTGCCCCAGCCCCGCTGGCTCACAGCCCGTCTTGCCCAATTCCCACAGGTGAAGCAAGCGGAGGGGGGGGGTTGCTCTCTGGCCTGCTGGTGCCAAGGGAGGAGGCCTCTTTCATTCCCTGACCTTTTGGAAAATCTTGGCCTGTAGGTCCGAGGGCAGCTGGGAGTAGATGGGCAGCACGGCCAGGGCGGGGGCATTTGCCAGCTCCTCCAGGTGCTCCACAATTTGCTCTGAGGTGACCTGCAATGAGCGGAATTGGGGTGGGGGGCAGGGGTGGAGAGGTGAGACCCTGTGCAATGTAGGAGGACAGAAGGGCCCCCCCAGCCAAACTCACCTCAATGTCCTCCTGGCCTGGCATGAAGATGAGGATGTCTCCGGGAGCACTCGAGAGGTGCACCTGCAGGGCCTGTTTCACCGCTGCCTCCACGTAGTCCTCCTGAGGGGTCTGGAGGAGGAGAGAGAGACTGGCACACTCTCTCAGCCACAGGCTCAGCACCACAGGCACCTCTGCCCTCCAACAGGTCCCTTACCTTGCTAAAGAGGACGTCCACGGGGAAGGTGCGGCCTGGGATATGGAAAATGGGCACATTCCCAAAGAAAGCAGCAAACTTCTCCGCATCCATGGTGGCCGAGGTCACAATCAGTTTGAGGTCAGAGCGCCGGGCCACCACCTACGGAAGGAGGAGGGCACCCGTGTTACCACCGGGGATGTGGGCCTCCTCCTCCCCACTCCCACCCCCACCAAAGCAAGGCCCAGCAGCACAGCACGGAGGTAGCCCAAGTCAAGGTGCGTATCACATGACACTTCCTACACTTTTCTCACGGCCTCTGTTCTGCCATTTCATGGGCAAATGGAGGGCGACCACAAGGTCTAAACACAGCAGACAGACAGCAGGTATTCTCTCTGGGTAACAGCCCAAGCCAGAGGAATTCTTGAAGCCCTGCCTGAGAAGAGGAACACAACACAAGGGCCCCTTTCTGAAAAACTTACTTAAGGGCCACAACCCCATAAATGCTTCCTGTGGATATTTAGGACCACCGCACAATTCTTCTGAAGCATGAATATTTATGCAGTTATCAAACAAGGGCCTAAGGTGGACTACAATCTGCTTAGAGCATAATTCTATAGAGTAATGCTACTCAGAATGGTACTCCATGGAGTTTCCAGGAAAGAAGGAATAGGCCCACCAGGGGAAAAGCAGCCCCCCCCCCCCGCCACGCACATCAAAATGCCTGAGAAGCTCTGCTTAAAGACCCTTTCCTTTGCAGTAAGGCCCACTGAATTTTGAATCCGGCTACCAGATAATGAAGCTTGGCTAGTAGTAAGCCCAGCCATAATCAATAGGAAACCTCTCCCTGATAACAAAGTTTTCCAAACACTACAAGGTAAACTTTCACTTGACGCTACTTGGACGTGTGGCAGTATCGACTCACGCCCTCTTACAGCATGTTTCCCAGCTCAATCAGGACGAGGGAACAGGCTTGTTCTGCTCCCATGTCTCATGTAAAAGCTAAATGTCTGGCACACTCCAAAGAATCCGGCTTCACCTGATGAGCCCTCAAAGAGACCCATAGGGGAAGTCAACACCCCCTTGAGAGAAAAGAGAGCCTCATAAAATTAGCTCCCCTGCTGGGTATCGCTTCAACTGCCAACTCCCAAGAGAGAGGCAAGGGGGCAAGCCCTGACCCCATCCCAGGCTCCATACATCTCACAAGCACCACAGGATGGGCCCACCGCCAGGGGCCTCTGGAGCCACTAACATGGCATTCCCAGGGCTCCCAGGCTCAGCCGAAGAGCCTCTGCCACTGAGAGCTTTCAGCTGGTTTTACGCAGCTGTCAGATAAGTCCATATGGCTTTGCTCTCTCTGACTGCCTGCTTGTCTCCTTCTCATTTTGTAAACAAGTATTAAGACATTTTCAGCGAAAGCCTGGCCTGCCATAAAACAACCTATTGGCTGCTGAGCACCATAACTTTCTCTGACTCTCTGCTCAAAAGAAGTAGAGCAGGGAAGAAAGCTTTGCCCATTCACACACACAAGGACACAGGGTCAGGTACTGAAGGAATTCTGGGGAATTCAAATGGCTCAGACCTCTAGCCATCCCTTCTGCTCACTTCAGGAACCACCTCACAGGTACTGGCAAGGAGGGGACCCCCCCCAAAAAAGCCCACCCCCAAAGTCACGCCAAGCAAGGACTTTTACCTCGCGCAGGAGGCCAAACAACACGTCGGTGTTAAGCGAGCGCTCATGAGCCTCATCCATGATAATGGCACTGTAGTGGTCGAGGTCAGCCTCACGCAAAGACTCCCGTAGCAGGATCCCGTCTGTCATGTACTTGATCACTGTGTTCTCTGAAGTGCAGTCCTCAAAGCGGATGGCATAGCCCACCTGGCAGGGGAAAAGGAGACCAGTCAGGTGCGTCACAAGCAAGATCTGGACCCCTGTAACCCAGCCCAGGACAACGGACAGAAGGACAGCTGTCTCTCTGCCCCCCGCACTTACCTCTTCCCCCAGGCTTACGCTCATCTCCTCACTGACACGCTTGGCCACTGACATGGCTGCCACGCGGCGGGGCTGTGTGCAGCCAATCATGCCATAATCCGTGTACCCGTCCTCATGTAGGTACTGTGTCAGCTGTGTCGTTTTGCCACTGCCGGTCTCCCCCACAACAATCACAATGCTGTTGTCTCTGTGAGGTCAAAAAAAGGGGGGAGGATGCCAGTCTCAAAGGCAATCCAACACTACAGCCTTCTAATGGCAGGTTTTAATGTTTTTCTTTTCCATAACATTTTAAGAAAAAGGACACATTTTTACTTTCTGCTCTCTTTTACAATTGAAAAAGCATAATGTGTTATTAACAACACAGTTTGCATATCTCAATGTTCTGTGAGAGCCAGTGTGGTGTAAGATTAAGACTTGGAGACCACAGTTCAAATCCACACTCAGCCATGAAAATCCACTGGATGATCTTGGGCAAATCACACACTCTCAGCCTAAGAGCAAAGCCATGGCAAACCCCCTCTGAACAAATCTTGCCAAGAAAACCCCATTACAGGGTTGCTACACAGCAGCAGCAGCAATATTTTGTAATACAAAGGCTTATCATTTATATTTCATTCTCATTACTTTACAATCTATACAGTATAGAGTTGTTTCAAACACACCAACAAGCCCCCCTTGAGCAAGCAAATAGAAGCCTAAGGCCAGCCGACAAAGCCGGCCGACAGACTGACCGAATGACCGTCAGCAGCTCCTGCTGCACAGCGAAGATGGGCAGGTACTGCCTCTGCTCCACAATCGACTTCTTCTTGGCAAACTCACTGCTGGCTTCACTCTTCTCTTTCATGTGGTCAGCAAACTTCTGCTCTGTCCTGAGTGAAGGAAGATGGAAGAGCATGGTCTTCACCGCCTCCCAAGGGCACGTTGTGCCTCCAGCCTCCCTATCAGCAACCCTGGGTCCCACCTTACCTGTAATCCACGCTGCCATCCTCTGCCAGGATCTGCTTGGCCCCCTCCTCCTCTTCTTCCTTCTTGATGCCCATGATATTGCCCAGCTTGGTGCCCGCCAGCTCCCAATGCTTGTGTTGTGCCTGGAAAAGCAGCAGCCCCATGCCCACCCCCACAGTCATTCAAGCGGAGAACGGGGGGGGGGGTGTCATTGAGGCTTAGCCTTCCCTCCCTGGGTGACCCTGCAGCGCCTTTCCCAGGAGACTCTCCTTGCCTCCTAGCCAGCCTCTCCTCCTGCTATGCCCCCCCACACTCCCCAACCCCAACACATCTGCCCCTCCTGCCCCAGGCGCCGGCTCCCACCACATCCCCACTGGACGAATGTTGCTGATTCCCTCCCTGGCCCCACCACACACACTCTCGCACGCGCGCGCGCACACACACACACCCCTACTCCCCCACTTGCAGCCCAGACGAGGAAGACCTGCCTTCTTACGCTCCTTCTGCTCCCGGTGTTTCCGCACCAGCTGGCTCCCCTTGCGGGCGATGATGGCCAGGTCCGAAGTGGCATCCTTAACGGGGATCACAGGCTCTGGCTGAAAGAGCAAGCAGAGCATGATTGAGCGGGGAAGAGCTCCCTCTCCCCCTCCTCCTGAAAGGCCCCCTACCTACCTGCTTGGTGAAAACGATGCGCCCGTCCAGGAAGGGCGGGACCAGGTTGTGGACCAAGAGGTGAACCTTGGCAGCGTTGTCCTCCTCAAAGTCCTCGTCCACCTCCAGCCGGTGCACCACGCCACTGGTCAGCATGCGGTTTGTCTCCCAGCGCTCATTGTCCTGCTCGGCAGAAGACAGGCAAGGCCAAGTCAGCACCCAAGGGCCATGCCCCCGCCCCCACCCTGCGATTTCAGGGAAGATGGTGGCAGCTGCTTCCGAAAGGGTGAGACCCTCCAGTAGGCAAAGGATTGCCCACTTTTCAACCCAAAGAGCTCACAGGCAGTGCAAGAACCCGGCAGGGGCCCGAGATTTTGCCCCAGCTAAGCCTCAGGATGCCCCCCTCCCATGCGGGCACCCAGCACCACTTCCCCAGCCTTCTCCCACCTCATTGATTTGCCTGCGCTGAGCAGAGATGCGCTTCTGCCTCTGCTTCTGCAGGTGCTGCTCCCGCTTCCTGACGTACTCCTCTGAGGAGGAGGCCAGAGGATTGTGGAACTCATCGTAGCCCTCATCCATCATGTACCAGTCCCTGTCCGCTTGCTATGGAGAGAAGCAAAGGGGAACAGCACCCTTAGCAAAGAAAACCAGGTACCTGGTCCAGAAAAGGTGGGGCAGTAGGTGGGGGCAGTCGCCAGCTCCACAGACAGCCATGGCAAAGGCAATGGCAGCAAGGTCATCCTTGACACTGGCAACCTCACGTGCATGCCCCCCCTTCAACCTCCAGCGCCCCATCTCAAAGGGAAGCAGAAAGAAAGCACCAACAGCTTGCTGTTTCTCAAGTCACTCTAGAAACTTTCCCAAGTTACCAAAAAGAATGTTACAATACGCTACAGTAAGGTTCTTAGCAAATGACCCATGGTCTGAGGTGTTTCGACACTAGTACACACAACATGGGAAACAAACAAGATGAACTTAAACTCAACACAAGAAGGCAAATATAATTTATTGGGCATCATTGAAACCTGGTGGGATGAGTGTCATGATTGGAACGTATTAATGGAAGGGCATAATCTATTCCAAAGAAACAGGTCAAGCAGGAAAGGAGAACTAGCATTCTATGTCAAGGCTATGTACACCTATGAGAAAATCCATGACTCAGAGCATGGAGAACAGATTGAGAGCCTCTGGGTATAATTTAAAGGGTAGGGAAACAACAGTGGCCTCATTGTTGGGGTCTACTATAGCCCCCACCCCCCAACTGGACCGCAGATTTGGAGGATGCCTTCCTAAAACAAATGACCAAATATTCAAAAAGGAGAGACAGTAGCAATGGGAGACTTCAACTACCCTGATATTGGAACTCCCACTCTGCCAAGAGTGTAATGTCCAACAAATTCCTGCCTAGCCTTTCAGACAGTTTCATTGTACAAAAGGTGGAGGAAGCAACAAGGGGATCAGCTATTTAGGATTTGATCCTAATCTGCAGACATGAACTGGTCAATGGGGTGGAAGTAATGGAATCCTTGGGTGGGAGTGACCATATCATCTTGTGATTTGTTATGCAGAGGAAAGGGGAAGCCAAACATAGTCAGGCAAGCACTCTGGACTTCAAGAAAGCTGATTTCAGTAGGCTTTGGGAAATTCTGGAAAAGATCCCATGATCAGAAATGCTCAAAGGGAAGGGAGTTCATGAAACATGGTTGTTTAAAGGTGAAACACTGAAGGCACAGTTGCAAACAATTCCAAGGAGGGGAAAAAATGGGATATGTCTAAAAAAAACCAAGGTAGCTGTACAAAGGACTTTCAAATGAACTGAGATTTTAAAAAGATACATTTAAGAAATGGAAGAAGGGGGAAAACACTGAAGAGGAATACAAAAGAATAGCCAGTACTTGCAAGGAGAAAGTGAAAAAAGCTAAAACTCAGAATGAGCTCAGGTTTGCTCAAAAAAAATAATAATAATAAAAAGGGGTGGTTTTTTTAACAATGTTCAAAGCAAGAAGATGAACAAGGAAATTGTAGGGCCCCTGTGTAAAGAAGAGGGTAAAATGCTGACAGAAAGAAGGCTGAATTGTTTAATAACCTTCTTTGCCTCAGTCTTCTCCCAAAAGAAAAACAGTGCTCTAACTGGTGAAAATAGAACAAATGATGTAGTAAGGGAACTGCAGACCAGAATGTAAAGAAGTAGTAATGAAATACACAGCTCGGCTAAATGAATTCAAGTCTTCAAGGCCAGATGAATTGTATCCAAGAGTACTAAAGGAACTTGCAGAGCCACTATCAATAATCTTTGAGAATTCTTGGAAAAGAGGAGAGGTCCAAGCAGACTGGAGGAGGACAAATGTGGTACAAAAAAGAGGACCTGACCAGTCAGTTTAATATCTAAGCCAGGAAAAGTTCTAGAAAATATCACTCGTCAGTCAGTCTATGGGCACTTAGAAAGGAATGCTTTCTTAGGAATGATTAATAAGAACCAGCTAAACCAATTCTTATCTTTTCCTGAAAGTGTTACAACTTTAGTAGGTCAGGGGAGTGCTATGGATGTAGTACATCTTGATTTTATTTAGGATTTAACAAGGTCCCTCACGATACTCTTGCAGACAAGCTGATGAACTATGGGCTAGACAGTGTAACAGTTAGATGGATCTGTAATTGGTTGACAGACAGAATCCAGAGTGTGCTCACAGGTGGTTGCTTCTGAATAGCAGGAAACTGGGCTAGATAATCCTTGCAGTCCATTCAACCTCTAAGATTCTATGAAGCTAAGGGTAAAAACAACATTCTACTTCTTAACTACAGATAATTTGAACACAGTATCATATTCAGCCTTCTAAAAAGTCTTTCCTCTCAAGAGCTGTCATGAGCCATTGGTCTCAGCCCAGCTGGACCAGCAAATGCCTCACTGCAAAATCCCAGCTGCCACAAAGCCCAACCGGGTGAGATGCTCAAGCTGGCTGCTGTCAGAAAGGCCTCTCCTCCTGCAACACAATGGGGGCTCTGGCCTTTGGGGCCACTTGTCAAGACACAATTAAGACCATGGATTAGGCACCCCAACTCACTCGCTGGTCCTCTTCCCACTGCTGCCGCTCCTCTTCAGTTTCAAAGGTGATGCCGTCCTCTCCATCTTCACGCTTCCCTAGAAACAGAAGGTAGTGTCAAGGGACAATTCTTGACTAGGGATCAAAATTAGCAGCTCCCCCTTATCAGGCCTCACCTCTGCCTCTGGAGAGCCAGGGAGTGGTACCTAAGTGCCTCTGGTTGTCGGCCCAGTCGTTGTATTTGTACGAAGGGGTTGGCAATGGGGTCTCTTCTGGGTATCGGTTCCTCAGGGACCTGCAAGGGTCAACCAGCACAGAGAGGCTGTGAGGACAAAGGACCCAACAACTCAGGGGCCCCTCCCAACTCTCCCTCCATTCCTGCCACCTGCTCCACCCACATGTGTCCCAGTAAGACACACACCCCCATCAAAGCCTCACCCAACCTATATGTGCCCAGCGTACCCCTCCATACCGGTCACGGTCCCGCCTGTCGCTGTTGCGGGAAACAGACCCCCGGTTATTGCGCTCAGAATCCCGGTAGGAGGGGGTGGGGGAGGGAGACTCCCACTGGGAGCGGCGTGAACTGCTGTAGCCACTGTCCTCTTCTTCCCAGCTGGAGCGGGAAGGAGTAGCTGCATCTGGATGCAGGGAGAAATCCATAGTTTTAAAAGGACTGGAAAACAACACCCATCTGCCCCCGCTCTTCCCAGAGCTTTGTTGCAACTATCAAAACAGCAAAAACACACTGGAGGTTTTCCACAGGCATGCAGAGCTCAGGAATAGTTTGCCTGACTTCACACACATATCAAAGGGGTGTGTAACATAAGGGCATTGCCCAGGCAGGTTTGAAGAGAAAATACAGAAAGCACACACACCTTTGGGCCGGTGGCGAGGGCTCTCTGGCTCATTCTTTCGGCTGCTGCTGCTGCCCCTCTCTGAGGAGCCCTCCCTGTCTGAGCGGCCACTACTGCTACTGCTCCGCCGACTTCGATCCCGTTCCTCTATGGAGACAATCTCCAATCAGCCCAATGCCACTCTAGAGGAAGGACCTCTGGGGAAAGGAAGAGAAGGGAGAGGGGGGAGTGGATGGTCACAAGCTCAGCCTACCTCTGTCCCGTTTCCGATCATGGTCCCGCTCACGGCCGTGGTCCCTCTTGCGCTCTTTTTCCTCCTTGGAGGAAGCATAGACCCCTTGTTCACGCCGCTCACGTTCTCGCTGCCGGCTGCGCTCCCAGAACTCCTCGCTGACTCCCCCAGTGTGAGATGGTGTCTCCACCCGGGCTGAGCGGTAATGCCTGAAGAAAAGAGAGGAGGAGGAGGAGGAGATGAGATCCGTCTTATTACCACCTTAGACAGCTTCAAAAAAGCTGTCAAGACAGATCTTTTCTGGCAGGCCTTTCCTGAATAGCTATCCCAGCCTGAAGATTCGGCTGCCTTTTCCCTTAAGAGGCCACTGGATTATTTCATTTTTTCCCCTCTTTTTAATTACTGTACATTTTTAATCTGTTTAATTTAATATTGTTTTAAGGGATGGGTGAGTTAGGGTATTAATATTATGGTATTTTTATAATGTAAGCTGCCTTGATTGTGATGCAGAGGGGTGGGACAGAAATAAATTTTGTTGTTGTTGTTATTATTATTATTATTATTATGAGAAGCAAGTCCACCGGAAGGCTCTCCACCGAGATCTCCACCTTTGAGCACCAGAGGCCCCTGTGCTCGCTCTCCCCACCATGCCTGCTTCCCTGTCCCCCTATAAACAGGAGGAGTGAAGCTGTGAAGCTGTGAAGACAGCAGCCTCCCAGCACTTTCCAGACCTCCCTGGCTGCTGCCATGGTGCTGCCACAGTTCTCTACCTCTGGGAAGACCCCCCCACCATGCCATATTGCCCTGCAGCTTTCCTTGGACTGCAGTCCCCATCAGCCCCAAACAGCTGATGGTGTCACTGAGGAAGGACATTCGAAGAGTCCCACCCATTTCAGAGCCTGGACCGCTCGCTGCTCTCAGCAGCGGTGGGAGTGGGTTCCTTGCACCCCCTGAGGCCCAGGCAAGGGAAGCCCACCTCGGGCCAGGGAAGGGGGGACCCCCAGGTTGCACAACAAAGACAGGCCCCTATGCCATGATGTGGCCCTGCAGCTTTCCTCGGACTGCAGTGCCCATCAGCCCCAGACAGCTGATGGTGTCACTGAGGAAGGACATCCGAAGAGTCCCACCCATTTCAGAGCCTGGACCTGACTGCTCTCAGCAGCGGTGGGAGTGGGTTCCTTGCACCCCCTGAGGCCCAGGCAAGGGAAGCCCACCTCGGGCCGGGAAGGGGGGACCCCCAGGTTGCCCAAGGAAGACAGGCCCCTATGCCATGATGTGGCCCTGCAGCTTTCGTTGGACTGCAGTGCCCATCAGCCCCAGACAGCTGATGGCGTCACTGGGGAAGAACATCCGAGAGTCCCACCCATTTCAGAGCCTGGACCGCTGGCTGCTCTCAGCAGCGGTGGGCGTGGACTCCTGGCACCCCCCCCCCGAGGCCCAGGCAAGGGAAGCCCACCTCGGGCCGGGAAGGGGGACCCCCCCCCGGCTGCCTCCGCCCGCCCTTCGCTCACCGGTCCTTGCGGCTGCTGTGTCCGGCGGCCTCCCCGTCCTCCTCCTCCTCGCCGGCTGCCCCTCCGCCCGCCGCCCCCGCGTCGTCCTTGCCCTCCTCGGCCCAGTCCTTGTAGCTGGAGACCCGGGAGCGCTTGCGGTCGTCGCCCGCCTCGCCCCGCTGCTCCTCCCGCTCGCGGCGCTTCTGGGCGGCCAGGAGGTCGAGGCCCAGCAGGGAGGTGCGCGGCGCCGGGATCTTGAAGACGTGCTGCTCCTCGGCCGCGCTCTTCGGCTTCTTCACCAGCAGGCCGCCCGGCTGCGCCTCCGGGGACAGGCCCGCCAGCCGGTGCAGGGAGGCCTCCGATGAAGCCCCGGCCTCCTCCGCCGCCGCGTCCCCCATCCCTCGCCGCCGCCGCCGCAGGCCGAGGAGGAGGAAGAGGGCCCGGCTCCTCCGCCGACCAGGCCACCCGCGGCTGGGCCCTCGCCTCTCGCCGGCTCCCCGCCGGGCTCTGGGCCGCCTCCGGTCTCGCCGCCGCGCCTCCCGCTTCAAGGCCCGGCCCTCCGCTCGCCGGGCGCCGCCATTGCCCGCCCCACAATGCCCTGCGCAGGAAGCCGCTCTAGCCCGCGCTCGCTCGCCGAGCCACAGAGTAGCCATAGACGCCGGCGGGAGGGCAGCGCTCCTAGAGCGGCCGCGCACTCTCCCCCAAGCGGGGGCGGGACGTCCGGGGTGCTTGGCCACTCACTGGGCCAGAAAACTGGGACTTCCGCTTCCGGGTGGGTGGGTGAGTGTGTGAATTAAGAATTTTTTTATTTGGGGGGGGGATTAGGAATTTTTTATTGGAATAAGACCATTTTACTGAAAAATACACCCGACCGCAAAAGGCCGTAACAATAACGCAAGAACAATAATAGTTTTCCTCTTTTCTTACTAATACAAAAATAAAACTATCTATCCTAACACTAATATATTTTTCCTCTTAATCTAAACGCACTATAATCACATTATATTTACACATTATAATTATACCTATTCGTAAAAGAAAAAAATCAATAAAAGATTAATAAAAATAATAATACAAAAATGCAATAATAATAATAATAACATTATTATTTTATTTAAAATATCATTTTATGTTTTTGCTGGGGTTGTCTCACTAAACCACGGCCAAAACTTTTTCCAACAATGCTTTGACAATTTGGGTGGGTGTGTGGGTGTCAACCTCACGCCAGCCCCGCAGAGTAGACCGCGGCTGTGTCTGCAGAGGGAGGGAGTGGGGCCGAGGGGCGCTTCGGGGAAAGGCAGGCCAGACACTGGGGGTCAAGAGGTCTCCTGCGGCCACTCTTCGGACACAAAGAGAGGACAAAATGCCTCCCTTTCGAGTTGTTCCCGCTCCCAGCACACGTTACACGATGCCTCTTTATACCCCAACAGTTTCTCTGGCATTCTGTATCAATGATAACATCATTTTATAAAAACATTTCTTGAAGATCATAAAACCATGTAAATTTCAACACCTCTGACCACATATTTTCCCATTAGTCCCCCTGTATAATAATATATATATGGCTTTTCTTCGCAAACAAAGATTCAGGAAGGACTCATCCCGTGCTTACTGCAAGCGAGCTGATGACTAAAAAGGCCAATCCAAGATAAACAAGTCCGGTTGCAGAAAGCACAATATATAAAGAAAATATAATAATAATAATAATAATAATAATAATAACAATAATAATATATAATATATAATATATAATAATAAAATTTATTTATATACCGCCCTTTGGTAACCCAATCAGGGCAGTACACAACATTAAAAAAACATACAAAGTAAAACAGTATACCCCCCTCCCCCCCTTAAAAACTTATTAAATCAATTTACAAGTTAAAACAATTAAAACAGTTAATAAAACACATACCTACATTTAGCAATAACAGTAGATCTCCAACATATTCAGTTCTGTTAACAAAGGAGGCTGTGGGGACTCTCCTGAAGGAGGGGGGGTTCCCGAGGCCAGGATAATCTATCCTGGAAAGGCCTGCCGGAAGAGATCCGTCTTGACAGCCTATTATTATAACCAACATTCTTTTTTGCACTATTAATATTTTATTCAAGATATTAAACATGCACCATACAGTTCTGTCCTCAATGCTGTTTAACACCTACATGAAACCACTGGGAGAGGTCATCTGGAATTTTTGAATCCATCTGATTTTAAGGGAGCTTCTTTCCGTACTAAACCAGTGTCTGCTGTTGATAATGGTTTGGATGAGGGTGAACAAACTGAAGCTTAATCCAGACAAGATAGAGGTGTTCCTGGTCAGCGGGAAGGCCGATCAGGGAATAGAGATTCGGCATGTTCTGGATGGGGTTACTCTCACCCTGAAATCTCAGGTTGCAGCTTGGGTTTGCTGCTGGACCCAGCTCTGAGCTTGGATGCTCAGGTTTCAGCTGTGGCCAGGAGTGTACAGTACAGTGTTTGCATAGTTAAAACTAGTGCGCCAGCTGCACCTGTTCCTTGACAAGTCGCATCTGGTTACAGTGAGACATGCCTTGATTACATCCTGTTTGCACTGCTGTAATGTGCTGTACGTGGGGCTGCCTTTGGAAACTGCTCATAAACTTTAGTGGGTCCAAAATGCTGAAGCCAGGCTGTTGACTGGGGCTGGCTACAGTCCCACCACCTTCGCAGGCGTAGTTGGTGAGGGGAGACAGGCGCTTCCCTTTGCCAGCCCCCTCCCTGCTTTTTTTTTTTTTTTTTTTTTTTTGCCACCGGTAGGTGTAGACATTTTTCTTTAAACAAGCTTTTGAACTGCAAATTTTAATTATGGAATTATGTACAGTAGTGTGCATGTGTTAATCAGTGTACTGCTTTTAATATTTTATTGAAACTGTTTTAACAATGTTTGAAATGTTTTTAACTGTTATAATCATGTTTTAATGATAGCAATATTTAATTCTTTTTAAACTTTTGTAATTAATGTTTTAGCTGTATCCTTTTAAAATTAGCATAAGCTGCCTTGAATCCTATTTTGGGAGAAAGGCAGGATATGCATTCAATAAATAAATGTGACTCCACTAATAATTTGAAAATGAAGGATCTTCCATTTGGCTGCACACACACACACACCAAATTAGCTGACCTGCACCTGGACCGTGGCAGACCAGGCTAAGGCGGTCAGCGGGCTAGCCACATGGCCCCTGGAGAATCATGTCCTGGGGCAATCTCCTCCAGCTCAGCCAGTGGGGGCTTACCAGCTATTCCTGGCTTGGGGTTCATCAGGAGAGAATAACCATGTCACCATCTTGGGTGGGTAAGGGTCTTGAGGCCAACTTCCCACCTCCTCCCCCCCACAACCTGCACTGGCACCCTTCACTCAGGCCTTGGTAGTAAGGGTTGCACTGGCATCAGACCACGTGGATGATTGAGCTGTAATCCATCTCTTCAGGAAGAAGAGTTTTCTGCTGGAGGAAGAGCACTCAGGAGACTGTTCAGCCTGGCATCCTCCTGCCCCCCTCAAGACCCCATACTGCCCAACACCTCCGCCTCCCCAAGCCCAATGTTTCCCAGGTTCTGTCTCCCAATCTCCACTGACTATATGGTCAGTCAGTTTCCAGAGCAGATGCATGTGGTGAGCAGGGAGGGCCAAACTGGACCAGGGCCAGCAGGGGGAGATGCCCCTCCAGCAAGACAAATAGCTCCCCTCACCAAGCTTCGGGAGGGGGTGCTGGAAGTTGCCCCAAGTGTGCATGCCACGGCCTTGCAGGTATCCAGTGCCATTTCTCCAGGAGGGAGAGAGGGCCAGCAGTCACTTTCTTGCCCATTTTGAATGCAGACAGGGTAGGGCAGAGTGCCAGGAATCCTATCCCCTTGCACTGAGGCAGAACTGGGGGGGGGGGACAAGCTTCCTGGCTAGCCCCTGTGCCTTGGGGCCCCACATGGCAATCTCTTATATGTCCTCTCCCTTCCCCATCCCAATAGGTTGCAGCTGCAGTGGGGAGCCCAAAGACTTGCTCCCTTGGGGCCACACCCACATGCCAGAGTTCCTACACCAAGCCCATCATTCAAAGCCTTCTTATGGGCAGGATTGCCTCTCCGCTCCACCCCTCATAAGATGGAGGAACCTCCTGCCGGGGCAGAGATCAGGAGACGGGGGTTCTCCTGCCCCTCTTTCTGAGTCCCACAGCACACTGGTTTCCAGTGTGGCACTTCAACAATCACATGGCTTATTGGGCGCAACATCACACAGAGTTTAAACCAAGAGGCAAAAGCTTTATTTAAATGTCCACCAAGTTGAACTGACTGAGAGGAGCCTGCCTTCTGCTATAGGGAAATACCAATATCTGCAGAGCACCACTTGCCACCGGCACCACCCCAATTGTGTTCCCAGCTTTTCGCTGTCCATGGTAGCAACAAGGCTCCACTGCTCCTCTGGGAGGCTGTAGAGGCAGGAGGAGGCACTTATGGGACTGAATGGATGGAGCATACTCCTACTGTGCTCCTGCCAGACCCTTTTCCTGCAGACCCATGGAGTGAAGCAAGGATTCCTCTAGCTCTTCCTATAGATAAATGGCTGCATTCTCCACATGATTTCTGATAAAAGAAGCTGATGCCGGCCTGCTTGCCCATGTCAATATTTGCTTGTTCTGTGCTAGGAACATGGGGCGTCAGCTTGCAAGAGTCTCTGGACAATGGAACTGCCACGACTGCTACCCTAGGAGAGAGACTGCTAATGATGCTCTTCTTCCTGGCTTGCCACAGCAACTCAGTAACCAGCTGGCCACACAGAAGCTCCCACTGGGTGGGGGGGGGCAGTGAGTGGAGGAGAGGTGGCCAGCTGAGTCTGCAGGCTTCACGTGCTCCACCCTGTGTGCCTGGGCCAAAAGGCATCCCTGAGCCCACGCCAAGGCCGTGCAGGGGCTCCTCACAAGCGGTGGTCTGCACCTACAGCATCCTGGACACTGCGGAATCCCTGCTCCCTGAGCAAAGCAGAAGAAAAGGTGAGTGAGCAATGCTTGACCGTCAGAGCAGACATTGTATGCCTACCTCTTGGAGGAACTGGGAGAAACATCCAGCCCCAGCAGCACGGATCTGCAGCATGCTTATTAGTTACATCAGCTTCCTGCCCTTCTTCCACAGAGTGCAAGGGAGCTAAATCAGCCCTTCCCCCTCCCCACTTTATCCACATAGCAACCCTGAGAAGTAGGCCAAGTTGAGAGTGCAATTGACCCAAGATCAGCCAGTGGGTTTCATGACACTGTGGGGCCCAGAACCAGGATAGAAACACAGGTTCGTATGCTGAGCTCGACCCTTGGGGGTCCATCTAACCCAGTACTATTAGCTCTGACTGCCCCCCCCTACTGCTGCTGACCTGAGACACTCACACCCTCTCCCTGCAGCCCGTCCTCCGCTTGAGTCCCTGGGCTGAGGGCATATGGCACAGCAGAGGTGTTTGTGGTTGTGAGCCCCCCTCCTCCTCCTGCTCCCCCCTCACCTCAAGAGGGCCTCCAGCTCCTGCGTCACGGCCCCCACCACAGGTGGCCCCTGGTAGGCAAGGGCCGTGTAGAGCTGGACCAGGGAGGCCCCTGCCCGGATCTTCTCCAAAGCGTCTTGGCCGCTGCAGATGCCACCCACACCAATGATGGGCACACGTCCTGGGGGTTGGCAGGAAGCAGATGTGTAAGGGGAAGAATGCCTCCAGCAGCAGCACTTCCCCCTCCCCTCCATCTGCCCCTTACCTTGGGTGAGAGTGTACATCTCACGGACCATCTGAGTGGAGAGCGGACGCAAGGGGACCCCGCTCAGACCCCCTGCCTCGCCACGCAGGGCCCCACGCAGGGTGCCAGGCCGGCTCACGGTGGTGTTGGTGACTACCAGTCCATCAACGCCTAGCTGGGGAAAGAGGACCAGAGCCACTGTTAGGAGCCCCCGTCTACTCGTGCTGTCACGGGTGGGGGAAGGCGAATCTTGCACAGAGGGTCCACCCAGCCGTCTGAAGACACCCCTCTAGAGCCACACAGGCACCTCCAGGCCGACCCACAGAGGCTCTGAGGTGGCCAGAGTGGGAAGAAGGGGTGCCAAAGACTTCCAGCCTCCCATGATCCCACCCACCCACCTAACCCCAATCACCTCACAGACAACGCTGGCAATGTCCTGCTTCTCTTGGGCTGTGAGGTCCGGAGCGATCTTCACCAGCACAGCCGGTTTGGGCTCAGCAGCCAAGGCGTCTCTCTCGGCCAGCACCTGGGGAGGGGAGGGGCACGGCAGGACTCAGGGCCAAAGGCCCCAGGGGCATGGCACACGCTTCATGCTGCCCCCTCAAAGCACACCCCTCTGCAACCCCTGGGAACTAGGGAAGCCCCTTGGGAACCAGGCGGGAGGGTGGGAAGGCCTGCCAACCAGCCAGGACAGCCCGCAAGTGCTCCACTACCACAGCCTGGGAGGCAGGAAGCAGGAAGAGGCTGCCCTACTAGGAAAGGGTTCCCTCACTTGTGGGGTGCAGCTGCATGGTCACCTGCAGCCCCCTGTACCTCTGCTGGGTACTCAATAAAGGTGGAATGAGGGGGAAGGCTGCCTGCCCTTCCCTGTGCTGGGAGAAGGTGCCAGGCCAGAGTGTGCCAGAGGGCAGAACATCACAGGAACCAGAGGGCAGCTGGCACAGGAAGGCCAGCCTGGCAAGAGACCCACCTTGGCCAGCAGACAGCGCAGCTCAGCTTTGCCTTGCAGGGCCCGCAGGCCAGCCGTGTTGGGGCTGGAGACGTTCACCACCAGGTAATCGGCCAATGGGCCTAGTGCTCGGACTCCGGCCACATAGTCCGCTGAGGCATCTGCCGAAAACTTGTTCTTGCCGAGATTGATTCCGAGGGGCATCCCCGCTAGGAAGAGAGCACCACTGCTCAGAAAGGCAGACCCAGTGCCACCCCTTCACCCACGGAACAGCCCAGGAGATGTGGATGTGTGGAGAAGGGCCTCAGGGGGCTCAGGAGGGCCCTAGAATGAGCAGCAGCAGCTGTCACAGACCTCTTCTGACAGCAGGGATGCTCAGGGAAAAGAGCCAGCGCACTTCTGCTGCCACTGCCACTACTGGGCTGCCTCCCTGCCTCCAAGCATCTTCGTCCAGGCCCAACTCCCCTCGCCGTGAAGGCCCTCCAGAAGCCAGGCTCCCAGCTCCTTGAAAGCACCTCTCCAGCGAGTGAGCGAGCGAGCCACCTGCCGGATTTAGTGGCAGCCACCAGAGATGAGCAGCCAAGATGGGTTCCTCCACGGCTGGCTCCGGGGTGCACACAACTCTACTCCTCACCTTTACTGAGGCGGCGTTGAGTTTCCTGTCGGGCTCGAAGCCGGCGTTCTACCACTGCGTGTCCATGGCTATTGAACCCGTACCTGTGAGGACAGTGAGGAGGTTGGGTGGGCTGGGCGGGAAGACCACCACTCCACCCACCCACCTCCACCTCCTCCTCTGGTCTGTGAGGGCTGTTCTCCTCCATCCTGCCCAGGCTGCAGCCGCATCCTCCACTCCTCTACCTGTTGATGATGGCCTGGTCCTCGGGCAGGCGGAAGACCCGTGGGCGGGCGTTGCCCTCCTGGGGCTCCGGTGTGACGCTGCCCACCTCTACGAAGCCAAAGCCCATCCGGTAGAGCCCGTCCACCGCCTCCCCGTGCTTGTCGAAACCAGCAGCCAGGCCCAGGGGGTTCCGAAACTGCCGGCCAAAGACTTTCACCTCCTGAGAAGAAGCAGCCAGTTTAGCACCCGGAGTGGTGGTGGCAGCGGCAGCCGCAGCAAAGCTCAGGGTGGAATGAGCCCCCGCCCATCCTGTGGCACAGCCCAGCACAACCAATGCTGGAAGGGGCGCCAAGGCCTCAAATGTAGTAATACAACAACCCTGTCCAGGGGGGCCCATCCCAATGACACCTGCCTACCCCCAACCTGTGTACCCACCAAGGTGTGGGAGTCCGTCTGCCTGGAGCGCACGGGCAGGACTCCCAGGGCCACTAGGCGCACGGCCAGCACATGGGCGGTCTCGGGACTCAGCACCCGCTGCAGCCCTGGCATCAGCCGCTTGGCATAGAAGTCCTCGTCTCCTGTGGCCGCCAGGTAAGAGGTGAAGATGAGGCCGCCTCCCCCGAGCACCACCAAGGCCTCCTTTAGGCGTTGCTGAGGGGGGCAGAAGAGGGTCAGAGGGGGACCACGACCTGGGAGCAAGAGTGGGGTGAGGGGGTGCTCACCCACCACAGCACACAGCCCCCCCCCGGGGAGCGTTGGGAGCCCGGATGGGGGTCTCAAGGGGGCTCTCCTGGGTGCCGGAGGAGCTCTTCAATTCTGCCCAAGCCCCCCCAACAAAGAAGGGTGGGGGGAGAGAGGAGGGAAGGCGCATCCAAGAGTGCTTCGAGCCGGGCTTCAGGGGACTCCAGCTCCCACAATCCCCGGACGGGGGTCCCAAGGGGGCTCTCTTGGGCGCAGGGCGAGACCTTGAATTCCTCCTCAAGCCCCCCCCCCCGATTGCAAAGAAGGATCGGGGGGGGCAGGAGGGAAGGAGCGCCCAAAAGTGCTTTGGGCCGGGCTTCAGGGGACTCCAGCTCCCACAATCCCCGGACGGGGGTCTCAAGGGGGCTCTCCTGGGCGCCGGGCGAGCTCTCCAATTCTGCCCAAGCCCCCCCCCCTCACACACAAAGAAGGCTGGGGGGAGAGGAGGGAAGGAGCACCCGAGGGCGCTTCGGGTCCAGCTCCAGGGGGAGTGCAGCTCCCACAATCCCCGAACGGGGGTCCCAAGGGGACTCTCCTGGGCGCCGGGCGAGACCCTGCATTCCTCCTCAAGCCCCACCCCCTGATTGCAAAGAAGGATTGGGGGGAGGGAGGGAAGGAGCACCCAAAAGTGCTTTGGGCCGGGCTTCAGGGGACTCCAGCTCCCACAATCCCCGGACGGGGTCCCAAGGGGGCTCTCCTGGGCGCCAGGCGAGCTCTTCAATTCTGCCCAAGCCCCCCCCCTCACACACAAAGAAGGCTGGGGGGAGAGAGGAGGGAAGGAGCACCCGAGGGCGCTTCGGGCCCAGCTCCAGGGGGAGTGCAGCTCCCACAATCCCCGGCCAGCGCGGGGTCCCGCGGGGCGCTGGCGTCCCCAGACCCAAGTCCTGCCTCCCCCTCTTCCCCCCCCCTTACCCAGAGCGAGGCCCCCGCAGCAGCCATGCCGGAGGAGGGCCGCACGTGGGAGCCACTTCCGGCGGAAGCTGCCCGGGAAAAGCCCCCCCCGGAGGGTCTAGTCGCGGGGGGGGGTCCTCTGCTCGGACACGCACACGCACAGGCGGGGCTGGGGCTGCTTGTATTTTGGGTGGGGGTGGGGGATTGAAATAAATATTATTATTATTATTATTATTATTATTATTATTATTATTATTCAAGGCATTACCATCGCAGGCAAGGGGGGGCTGAGCCTGAGAGCAGGGTGTGGGGTGCCCTAAGTGCAGCCCTGCAAAGTAGGCCGCTGTGGCTCCCTCCCCGCAGGACCCTCGGGGTTGTTGTACCTTTACCTTTTTGTTCTGCTTGGCAAAGGAGGCCAGAGAATCACAGCGTTGGAAGAGACCCCAAGGGCCATCTAGTCCAACCCCCTTCTGCCATGCAGGAAGACATAATCAAAGCATCCCTGACAGATGGCCATCCAGCCTCTGAATCAGAATCATAGAATTGCAGAGTTGGAAAAGACCCCCAAGGGCCATCCAGTCCAACCCTCTCCTACCACGTAGGAAGACACAATCAAAACATCCCTGAAAGATGGCCATCCAGTCTCTGTTTAAAGACCTCCACGGAAGGAGACCCCGCCACGCTCCCAGGCAGTGTATTCATAGAAGGATAGAGTTGGAAGAGACCCCAGGGGTCATCTAGTCCAACCCCATTCTGCCATGCAGGAATACACAATCAAAGCATCCCTGACAGATGGCCATCCAGTCTCTGCTTAAAGACCTCCAAGGAAGGAGACCCCACCACGCTCCAAGACATAGAATCATAGAATGGTAGAGTTGGAAGGGACCTCCAAGGGCCATCTAGTCCAACCCCCTTCTGCCATGGAGGAGTACCCTCCCAATAACAGATGGCCATCCAGCTTCTGAAGTCCAAAGAAGGAGACTCCACCACGCTCCCAGGCAGCAGTGGATTCCACTCATATAGGAATCATAGAGTTGGAAGGGACCCCCAAGGGCCATCTAGTCCAACCCCATTCTGTCATGCAGGAATACACAATCAAAGCACTCCCAACAGATGTCCATCCAGACTCTGTTTAAAAACCTCCAAAAATTGAGACTCCACCACACTCTGAGGCAGTAGCAGATTCCACTTCCCAACAGCTCTTACTCTCAGGAAGTACTTTCTAATGTTTAGGCAGAATCTCTTTTCCTGTAGTTTGAACCCATTGCTCCGTGTCCTAGTCTCTGGAGCAGAATCATAGAATCATAGAGTTGAAAGAGACCACAAGGGCCATCCAGTCCAACCCGCTTCTGCCATGCAGGAATACACAATCATTCCCGACAGATGTCCATCCAGCCTCTGTTGAAAAACCTCCAAGGAAGGAGACTCCACCGCACTCCCAGGCAGCAGTGGATTCCACTTCCAAACAGCTCTTACCATCAGGATGTTCTTCCTAATGTTTAGGCAGAATCTCTTCCTGGGGTATTGCACCAATTGCTCCCTGTTCTAGTCTCTGGAGTAAAACGGCCACCAAATCAGACAACTCACCCATCTCCATAGGCTCAACCAGAAGGGCCATGTTTTCAGCGCTTTGGGCCCCACTCTCTGGATAAAACATGGATCCAGGGTGATTTTTACACTGGAAACCCCCCTCGCCCGCCTTCAGAAGCCTCTGTTGTTATGTGAAGTCGAAGGCTTTCACAGCCGGCATCCATAGATTTTCCTTAGTTTTTTTCCAGGCTGTGAGGCCGTGTTCTAGAATAGTTTCTTTCTGACATTTCACCTGCATCTGTGGCTGGCATCCTTGTTCTCTGAGGATGCCAGCCACAGATGTAGGCGAAACGTCAGAAAGAAACTATTCCAGAACATAGCCTCACAGCCTGGAAAAAAAAAACAAGGAAAATCTCTGTTGTTAATTTCCTTCAACTTGTGATGACCCTCTGAATGAGAGACCTCCGATTCTCCTTCTCCTCCACAGCCCTGCTCAGGTCTTGCAGACTCAGGGCAGCAGCCATTGTGGCTTTCAGCATAAGAGGGGCGCTCCAAAAAAGTGATACAAGGACTCCCTGAAACAACATCGCAGGCTGTCCTGTCTTCTCATAAAATGTCCAAAGTACAACAGCTTCAGTTTAGTCATCTTAGGTTCTGCCATCCAAGAGACAGATCCTCCCACTTTTCTATGGGATTTTCTTGAGTTGGACACGAAATTGTATGCCACATTTATGCCCATGGACAGAACCATAAAAACCACAGATCACAATCATCACTACCCATTTTGCATTTAAGCTGTCCCAACTTTTCCTTCCCCCTTCTGCTGTCCTGCCAGCCCTCCAGGGACCAGCCAAGGCCTATTGGGGTCCGTTGTGGTGGTGGGAAGCCCCAGGGCAGAAGTGTAGTCACTTTGCCCCTGCAAGGCCGCCAGTTCTGTCCTGGGCACCTCCTGCGGGGTCAGCCTCTCTCTGGGACCTCCTTCTCCTGGGGGGGCGACCACAGGGGGGGGCAGGGCTGCCACTAGCCCTTGCTTGGCCTGCTGCCCCTCTCCCACCATGCTGGGGAGTCTTTTATAGATTATAAAAATTACGTGTTTTATAAAACTATTTTCCCCAAAAATAAGAAGAGGGTTGACACAAACATGCTTTTGTCTGCCCGGCTGGAAAAAGCATTTTATTGTTGTTGTTGTTGTTGTACTGGAAAGAGCACGTCGTTGTTGTTGTGTGCCTTCAAATCATGTCTGACTTACGGTGATCCTATCAGAGGGTTTTCTTGGCAAGATTTGTTCAGAGATGGTTTGTCATTGCCTTCCTCTGAGGCCGAGAGAGGAATTTGAACCCTGTCCTCAGAGCTGTAGTCCAGTTCTCAAACCACTACACCACAGTGGCACAGAAGTATGAATTCTGAGTAAAATATTTCCCACAGTCCTGGCATTTATATGGTTTCTCTCCTGCGCAAACTCTCTGGTGGATCAAAAGGGATTAATTCTCAGTAAAACATTTTCCACATGATTAACATGAGCATGTTAATCAGCACAAATAAGCAAGGAGGCTGTTGCAGAAGTTGGGGACCCTCACAAGTGGCAATACACACCCTGTTCCTCTGCATTTCACTGATGAAAACCAGGACACAGTTACCAGGTTAACATCACAGGGTGCTCGGAAGTTATTCATGAGCAAGAACAGGCAGGCTGGGAGAGGTGGCTGCAACCTTCGCTTTGTCCTGAGTCTGCAGGGAAAGACCAGAGACTGTGCTCTCCTCTCCCCCAACCCCAAGTTAATGGAGTGTAGACTGTTTTTTCCCTTTGCACTCCGTTTGCAGCAATTAAAGTATGCCAAGGAGGAAGGGAGGACCTGGGGGGAAGAGAAAGGAAGGGGATGTTTTAAAAGCAGCTCTACAAGTGGGACAGCAACTGCTTGGGGCTCCTCCTTCGCCCACCTACCATGCCTGAGAGCAGCTGTGTCCCACAACCCCACTCCCCCCACCTCACTGGCCTCTGGCCAGCCTCTAGACCCCTCCTGCTCTTTCCTGCTCCGCTCTGAGTCAAATTTCTCAGCTGGGTGTTTGCAGCAGCACCCGTATGGCTGCCCCAATTTCCCTGGGCAAACAGAGCCAACACAGGGCAAGAAGGTGAGGGGAGGAAGGCGCTGTGGGGCTGCCCTTGCCTTCCTGCCCAGCCTCTCCTTTAGAAAAGACAGAGAGGACAGCCGGGGCCATTTCCTGGGATGGGGCGGCTGAAGCTGCAAGTAGGGGCCGCCCTGGCCCTGCTCCTGGGGGCCCTGAGCTGGACTGCTGTGCCCACCATGGCCAAGCCCAATGCCATGCCAGGTAGCCCTGGAGCCCCGGGCTGCTACTCTGTCACCCGGCTGCCCTTTGGGGTGGCCAGGGCTGCCCGTGGCCAGTGGAGAAGGCGCTCAGGCCAGGTCCATGACATGGTGACAAGGCTACGAGGAGGAGGAGGCATTGCAGGCCCAAGTGAGTCTGGGGGTCGCATTTCCAGAGAGGCATCATCATCCCTGGCATCAAAAGGCAAGGCCAAAGGGGCTTGGGAGGCGGGTGTTCCTCCAGATTGTTTTTGTCTTCTTAATACAATAACCCTGGTTTTATACTTTTATCCTTAACTCTCATCAGTAGTTGTTCCAAGTCTTTGTTATAGCAATATAGTATCGTAAACATATCTTAAACTGTTGATGTTTCTTCCCCCAATCTTCATGCCTCCTACTTCTGAGTTTATTTTATTTATTTGTTTGTTTGTTTCATTTATAAGCCGCCTTCCTTCCAGAGTGGGACCCAAAGTTAATCCTGCTTTCCATATGATATATTCTGCATGTAAATTAAATAGATAGGTTGATAAAATGCACCCTTGCCAATTAGAAGTCATTCTGTTTCTCCATATTCTGTTCTGACAGCAGCCTCGTGCTCAGAGAATAGGTTGCACATCAGAACAATCAGGTGTTGTGGCACACCCATATCTTTTAGAACGAACAATAATTTCTCATGATTTACACGGTCGAAGGCTTTGCTGTAATTTAGAATGCACAGGCTGATTTTCTTCTCAATTTTTTCGGTGCAATCCGTTATCCAACATATGTTTGCAATATGATGTCTATTGCCTCTTCCTTTTCTGGCCTCAGGAGGTGTCCCCCCCCCCCAGGAACAATACATGTGGGGGGCTTCACAGTTTCTCTCCCTGGGGCAGAGTTCCCCTGATGTCCCTCTGCTGACCTGGCTGGGGCTTTCAGAAGGGGAGAGTGCCAGGGAAGGGGGCCAGCCATACTCCTTCAGCTCATTTGCCTGTTGTGCCACCGGAAACCTTCAGTGATTTCCATGCAATTTGCAAATGGCGATGGGAGCTCCCCTCCCTCCCTAATTCTCCCCACCACCACCACTCCCAGACTGGCTTTGCAATGCCTAGCTGCCCACTGTGCCTCTCAGGGGTCCTACTTCATTCCCATGGAATTCATGGCTAGCACGTCCCCACCTCTTATTTCCTCTCCAACAAGAGGGGGGAGTGCTTCATGGGGGCCACATCCAGGGAAAGAGGGGCCCCTCGATGTGTGGGCTTTGTAAGGGGAGTCTGGAAATGGGACCTGCCTGATCACTCAAGGGGACCTCCTCCCCCTCCCACTAATGCTGGTCCCTCTTGCAGGCCTTGTGCAGGGGGCTGAGTGCCCACCCAAGGGAGGCAGGAACCCTGAGGCAGGGCAGGCACAGGAGCCTTTGCAGGTAGGTGTGCTGCCAGTTTCCCCCCCTCAGAATCTGAAAAGCCTGCAAGCTCCAGCAGAGGGTGGGGAGAAGGGGGCATGATGTCTAGGCTGGCTACTAATTATGGGGCACCTCCCTGTCTGGCCCCCAAGTACAGAGGTGGCCATGCACAGCTAGTTCTGGCAAGTGTCCCTTTTGGGGGGGACTGCACTTCCCCTGCTCCCCCATTTCCTCTTTCTGCTTGCCTCCCCCTTCTCCATCTCCCCTAGGATCTGACTTCTCTAGGGGCCCCTTGGGGACGGAGGCGGCGCCACCTGGGCAACAGGGAAATGCAGCTGCCAGGTAAGGGCCAGGAGTCCCCCCACCTCCTAGGCTGCTGCAGTGAGTGGGGAGGAAGGGGCAGAGGGAAGGGAGGGGGTCTCTGGCTCTCCTGGGGCCTCTCCAGGCTCTGCTCTGGGCAATCGTAGCCATCTGCCCCCAGCCCACCCCTGGGAGGCGGCAGCAGGGGATGCCCCTCAACCAAGCCATAGAATCATAGACTTGGAGAAGACTACAAAGTCATGCTTCCTGCAGGGTTGGTGGAAGAGATTAAGGGAGGGAGACCACCCCAGGAGTGCAGCTGACTCCCTGCACTGGTGTTGAGAGACCCAGGAGAGGCTGCAGGGTGGGGTGGAGCCGAGTAAGGTGGGAGGGGTTGCCATTCTGCTCCATCCTGGACCAAGGGACACAGAGGGTGTCAAGGGCTGCCTGGTCCCTGATCAGGGCACCAGGAGGGTGGCAAAGTGGAGCCACAGACATCACCTTTGCAAAAGGCAGCTGGAAGGGGGTCTTTGCAGTGAGGGGAGGTCCTCAACTTGTGGCTCCCCAGGGCTCAGGAAAGGACCCTGTCCAGCATGGCTACTGGGCAATTTATCCTGTGAAACCCTGGAGTTTGCAGTCTATGGAGGGGCTTTTAGCATTCTCAGCCAGAGAGCCCCAGTGCTCCCAAAACTACAAAAGCCAGGGTGCCATGGGAGTTAAGGTGGGATCATGGCCCCATAACCGTGTGGTGCGGAAGGGCTCCTGCAGTCCCATCAAAGTGACTTTTAGACACTTGGTTCTCTGCCTCAAGGCCTCTGGCTGTCAAAGGGATTCCAGAGGGGCCCATGAGTTGGGGAGGGGACTCTGACAAGGCAGTGCTCCCCATCCTCTCCAGGACAGGCTCTGCTGTTTGGCTATTGGTTAGGGTTCTCTCAGCTCCCATTACAATGGAGGGTGCCCATGCCAGCACACAAGGCCAAAGGAAGCCATCACAATGTGCAGACAGATATAGGCACACCCCACTCCACCCAGAAATGAGTCCTTTCATCTGCCTGAGCAAGTACAGAACAAACTCAGTGGTTCTTTGAAGGGGGGGAATGGCTGTCCAAGAGTGAGGCTGTTGGTTGTGTAGGCAAAAGCATCTCAAGGGATAATTTGAAGCTGGCTGGTTTGGGGGCTCATGTGGATCAGGAGAAATACAGCGAAGGGGGGAGGAGTTGAAGGGTGGCTGCCCCTCCCTAACCTCTCCCTTTGTGCCTGCAGATATGACAGCCATCTGGGAGGCCTTGCAAAACGTTGCTCCCGGGAACTGGCGGCAGGTGAATGAGAGTAGACCCACACCCTCGGCTTGGCCGAGAAGGAGGAAGGAAGGGGATCAGTGGGTGGGGAGGGGAAACCTCCTCCTGCCTAGCCCCTTCCCCTCCCAGCCACATAGGAACCCCCCTCCCAGGCATGAGTGCCCCCCTGCCTTTGCTGGCTCAGGCACAGGCCGGCCTTCTCTCCTGCCATCTCACCATCCCATAAGCGGACTGGCCTGCCCTCATTGCGTAAACAAGACTCACACCAGTCCCACCCTCTGACTTTCTCCACAGGAACTGGTCCGGCAGCTGATTCTTCCAGTGCCAGAGGGCAGCCCCTGGAGTGCCTCTGAGATGGTAGTGGTGGGGCTGGGCTTGGGAGGCGGGCAGAGGAACTGAGCCCAAAGCAAGGAGATATGGGGAGTCCTGCCCAGATCAACTCCCCCTGAGATGTTTTGGGCAGGACAGAAGGGCCCTTCTTGAAAGGGAGTCGGAGGCTATGCCTGGCCCCTGGGCTGCTCAGGGGAGAATCACTCACGCAGGAGTCCCTCAGTAGTGAGATGAGACTGTAGGGGGGCACGGGGGTTGCAGGATGGGGTAAGGGGCCCAGGCAGGACCAGGTAAGGCAGGGCGGGCTTGTACCCACCACGCTCTTGTGTCCCACCAGGCGGAGGAGCTGAGGCTGCTCCAGGCTGTGAGCAAGCATCTCTTGCGGCAGTGGCAGCAACAGCAGCCAGGGGCTCCAGCCTCCTCCCCTTCATCATCATCCTTCCCGAACCGGGCCCTCCTGAGCCTCCTGGCTGTCCATGGCTGCAGCCGCCTCCTCCAGGCCAGCCTTGGCCCCTGCTCCCCCGGAGTCACCGAGGGCACCCAGGTGAGGATATGGGGTGGGGTAGGGGTAGAGGGAGGAGAGATCCAGAGGGATCCCTCGGATCCTGTGTAAACCCTTAATGGGACAAATTGGGGGGGGGGCTCTTTCTGCCTTCGGTGCAGCAGCAGCAGCAACGTGAGTCTCTAGCTGGATCCCTGATGGAGATACTCAGCAACCTGGAGGCAGCCCTGCAGGGAGGGGAAGGAGACGCCAGGAGTGCCTTTGCTGTGGAGGCGCCGCTCCTCAGCCTCTCTGTGCACAGGTGCAAAGCAAACAGTCCAGGGGGAAGGGAGGGGTGGTGGAGCATGTGGTGGGTGGCGGGAGAGAAGCTACTCCATGTGAGCTGGAGCACAAATGAGGGCTGCTCAGCGGAGCTCTGGGTTGGGCTAGTCCCGATTGTAGCCCTTTGCCTCCCACTGGCTGGAGAGGAGCAGCCCACGTCCTGTGGCCCAGCAGAGCCACTGACTGGTTGCCCACCGGGGAGGGACACACCCTGGTGCCCAGCACATGCCAACCTTGCTCTTGGTTTCCCTGGTTTAGGCTGATCTCCTCCCAGCTGGGGGACGCCGTGCTCTCCTTCCCCAGCAGCCCCTGGGCAGCCAGGGTGGTCTTGCCAGAGCAGCGTGCCTTGGACCCTTTTGTGCCGCCTGACATCCCTGTCAGTGTGCAGGTCAGAGAGACTCCCCTCCCTCCCCACGCAGACCCTCTGCACTGTTTCCTTGAAGAGCTACAGACTCTCTGCCACCAGGACGGATACCCTGCGTCTCAGGCCCAGGGCAGCCCTTGGCTCTTCCTCCTGACTCTCACTGCTGGGGCTCCCATGACACCGTCTTCCATCTGCGGTCCTCCCGTCTTTCCCCATGGCTGCTTTGGCCCTCCGCCCTCTGCCCACCCACCCCCAATTTTTAAGCAGAGAAAGTCCATGACTGTATAGAAGAGTGGAAGAGCATTGCAGCCTCCCGAGGGTCCTTTGTGCTCCTCTTCTTTCTCTTTATTAATGGTTTTATTTTAAGACACGTTGCTTTGCCCTGGGAATGGCCGGTCAAGGGTGTGTGTGTGCTATCACAGAGCAGCCCATATCCAGTATAACCTTTTGCAACAGACCCTCTTTAAATTATCGTCCTTTTATTACATTATTTTGCCATGGGTTGCTCTGAAAAACCAAATAACTAAATCTATAGCAATGAACCATTTTGAGCTGGGATTGGACCCCGACCCTGGCTGTTCAACAGATCTGCTTGGAGCACTTGATACCTAGAGTATCAGATGGGTCACTAATGCAACCTGTGCTTATTGATGACTAAGGGACACAGCTAGTGTTTCACAGTGGAGGAAACAGTCAGATCCTTCAGTTCATAAGCAGACACCGATTGGAGCCGAAAGACCGCCTGGGTCCCATAAATCCCATCGACCCCATCCCATTGGGCAGCAGTCTACCTGGCCTGGAATGGTGCATGTTTACCCACCAGGTGTGATGTCATGGGCAAGGCCTTGAGTAATGGACATCTGGACAAGAAAGCCCTCCTCAATGGCTGCAGTTTGTCTCTAGTGTAGAAGCCCTGGGAATAGCTAAGGGAAAATGCACCCCCCACCCCATGCACACAGTCCTGCTGGCTCCTCTGAAGGTGGGGGCCTCGGGGCTAATGCTCTTGTCCCCTGACTGCCAAACTGAGGTAAACAGCAGGGCCTCACTACCCTAAGTAGATGCAATCCTTTTGTGTCTCTTGGGTACTGTGGACCACCATGCTGAGCATGCTAGCAAGTTCTCCTGGTGGTCAGGGCCCCCATCACGACATGAGCCAGGAGAGTTGATTTGTGGGAGACACCCCCCTTGAAGCTTCCTACTTGCCCTCCTCCTGCTCCAGGGGTACACCAAGAGCCCAGCTCCTTTGGCCCTGCACCCCCCAGTGCACTTCCTCTTGTTCCTGACTCTGCCCTTTAAAGGAAGATATGGGTGGGTGGGTGTCTCAGCCATGTCCCTTCTGTGTCCAGTCGCCGCTGAAGGATGACACTGAACCCCTGTCCCATTTCCAAGGAGGAGCAATGCTAGTGAGCCACAGGGGAAGGGGGGGGGTAGTTCCCAACAGACTTGCACCAAGCAGACATCCTTCCCTCTCTGCCTTCCTCTGTCCAGATGGGGAGCTTTTTGGAGAGCCCCTTCTTCCCTGTAGGTGCCTCCACACAGCGGGGGGTCACAGGCACCGTGGCTGAACTGGACCTCCTTGTTGGGGGCACCGAGCTCCGGGTCAGCAACCTGAGTGCTCCTGTCCAGGTATGGCCAGAAGAGTTTCGTGGGTGCGGGTGAGTCACAGTCCCCAGCGCAGGGGCTGATCTGGGCAGGCTGGATCCCCCCTTCTTGCATAGGGTAGAGGAGGAGGCAGGAAGCCCCAAGGGGCCAGAAAAGCCCCTCATGATGGGGAGACAGGCTGGAGTGGCTCAAAGCCTGGCAGGTCCTGTGGGCTTTGGCCTCTCTTCCTCCACCTGTCCCTCTCCACCCCTAATCTCCACCCACACACATCCCCCAGTTAGTGCCCAAGGCTCCATTCAGGGGGAGAGCCTGCTGGGTGCTGCGTATCTCACTGTGGTGGGGGAGAAGCAGCAGCTAACAAGGGGTGTCTCTTGACATGGCAGATCTTCCTGCCCCAGGCGTCGGCTGCAGTGGATTGGGGCCCAGCTGTCTTTGTCTCTCCCAGGAAGTCCCTGCTCCTGACGGTGAAGGGGAGGTGGGCAGGGGGCTCCCTGGGGATCCACGCTCACACCCGACCCCAGCAGCCTTTGGGGCTTTTCCTCCTGCAGTGGAATCAGCAACAGCTGGAGCCCAGTGCTGTTGACCCAGGTGGGGTGAAGGGACAGTGAGTGCAGGAAGCCCTGAGCCTGTCTGTGGGGTGGAGCTGGAGCAGGGGAGGGCTTGAATGGGAGCGGCACACCCCCAACCCCGTGGCCCACCCAGAACAGGAGCGAAGGCCCCGTGGCTCCCCAGTGGCCTCCTGCTGCTCCCACTCTTGGGCCTGCTGGGGTGAAGGGCAAGGCCAGAGGAGGCTGCATGGCTGGGTGGGTGAGTGGAGCACTGCCTCCCACCCTTCCTCTGGCGGGTCAAAGAGCAGCCTCCTTTTCCGTGCCCCCCCTCGCTCAGTGGTGCCAGAAGCCCACGGAAGCTTCTCCTGCCCCACAACCCTGGTGGTGTCCCCCTGCAGGTGGCTACTCTTGGCTAGTGGGGCCAGAGGTGCTCCTGGCCCCGGAGGGAGCTCCTCGCTTCCTGCTGGTGCCTCTGAACCTCTCTGCCGGGCTCTCCGTGCGCCTCAGCGCCTACGGGGTCCAGTGCCTCTCTTGGCATCAGCCCAGTGCCCAGTGGAGAGAGGAGGGATGCACGGTAAGTCTCTCGGGGACCCCAAAGGGCAAAACCAACTGCTGGGGGTGGGGATCCAGTTTCCTCCCCAGGCACTGGAGGGGACTAACTAGAACAGAAGGGCTGCCATCCTCCCCCAGCCTTGCCCCATAGGCTTCCACCTCCCTGATCTGTTCAGCTGGTTTCTCACTTTGAAACATTCAGACCTACTTTCCAACGAGGAGGGGAGGGGAGGGGGTCTCTTTCTCTGTTAGGACCTATATGGGTGGGCTCCTCTTTGTGGCAAGTGGCAGCCCACTTGGGCAGAAGGACTCTCCTGGCACTGGCCCAGCAGCAGAGGCACCCGAGTGGGAGAAAGGGGTGGCATGCCGCTTCTTCCTCCTCTTTGCAGGTGGGACCCCAGAGCCGCCCGGTGCCGGGAGGGCATTGCCTCTGCACCCACCTCTCCTTCTTCGGCACTTCTTTCTGGGTGGCACCAGTCCAAGTAGACCTGGTGCGCACAGCAGAGTACTTTGGCCGTGTGAGCAAGAACCCCGTCCTGGCCATTCTTTTGGGGGTCCTCTACGCCCTCTACCTGGCAGGGGTGGCGTGGGCCCACTGGAGGGACACACAAGACCTACCCCAGGTAAGAAGCCAGTGAGGTGCAGGGGCAGGAGGGGAGGGGCAGAGGTGGGGTGGCAAGGCCCATAGCCCCAGGGAAGAGAGGCCTGCAGAACCCTCTGGTACCCAGATCAGCCCCAAAGCACACCCTGTTGGCCACATTTAGCTGCCCCAGCAGCCACAAAAATGGGCCCAGGTGGCTTTTGCCCTTCTTCCCTGTGGCAGCCACAGTGTGGCCAATGTCCCACTGCACCCACAAGGGGTGCTTACCTCCTCCCTTCTTCATGGCTCTCCCAGGCAAAGGCGGCAGCCACCCTGCTTGCATTAAGGCTTTGGGTCCCTGCTGCCCTGGGCAATGTGGGGGGGAAAGGGAGCCACGAAAACATCTCTCCCTCTCTCAGGTGGGGGCAGCCTTGCTGCCGGAGGATGACCCCTGTGCCCAGTATGGCTACTTGCTCTGCATCCGCCTGCAGGAGCCCCCAAGTCCTGGCTGCAGCCTTGGGGTGAGAGTTTGCCCTGAGTGGAACCACAGGGGATGGGGGTGGCAATTCCTTGGCTGAGCACTCACCCACCCACCTTTCCTTGCCTGCCAGCTGTGCATCAACCTCCAGGGATCTTCTGGCACCAGCAAGCCCCGGCACCTACCCTCCCCTGGCACCTTCCTCCTGCGCGAGCCATGCCCGCTGGGGGAGCTGCAGAGTGTCTGGTTGTGGCAAGGAAGCCCCAGCGCCCCACAGAGGCCCTGGTCAGTCTGTATGCTCTCTGCAGTTGGGGCTCCAGTCACAGGAGAGGCACAACTCTCACCTCCAGTCCTGGACATCCGCCTCCACTCCCAGCTCCAGGGCTCCCCAAGATTTCACTTGCTCCAGAGGAACTGCAAGGGATGTGGGGGGCAGAGAGGTGGGGAAAGAGGTCCACCCTGTCTCAATCCAACAGCTAGCATGAGTTGACAGAGGGGGTCCTGGGCACACTGCAGCCAGAGCAAAAAGCCTCCCCCTTTTCCTGGTAAGCCTTGGCCCACTGTTGGGCTCAGAGTGCCTGGGCACCCAGCGGCCGGGATGGCCAGCAGTTCCTGTCCTCCTTTTGGCCTCCTCTCATGCCTCCACACTGCCTGGTGCAGGGATTCCATATCCTTAAGTGGGGCCACCACAGAGGAGGCAACCAAGTCCCAGCACTCCCTCCCCTCCCCCTGCTCAGGTATGTCTCAGACGTGACAGTCCGCGACCTGCAACAGAGAAAGGGCTTCTACTTCCCTTGCCATGCCTGGCTTGCTGCAGGAGAAGATGGGTCGAGCACCCCGCAGTGCTTCCCAGCAGCTCCCCCAGAAAAGGCATTCTGGTAGGTTGCATGTGAGACCCACATTTCCCCTCCACACAGCTGCCCTCGCCCCAAGCCCTGTGGCCCTCCAGATGTGTTTGACTCCAGCTCCCATCATTCCTAAGGAGGAGGCCACAGGTTGTCCAAGCTGGAGCTGCCTTGGAGAAGAGCCCCCCTTAGCTGGGGCACAGAGAGAGCTCAGGCATCGCCCTTCCACCTCTTCCTCCCCACTTCCGCCCTGGGCCTCTTGCTTCCCCTCACCTGGGGCCCCTCTCCGGCTGGCAGGCCCGTCTTCTGGCAAAGGGCCCTGCGGGGCCTCTGGGAGGAGCACACCGTCCTGCTGGTCCTTCGCCCACCGCCTCGCAGCCCCTTCACCCGGGCCCAGCGCCTCTCCTGCGGCTGGTGCCTCCTGCTCTGCTCGGCCCTCATCAGCCTCATGTTCTGGGAAGTTCCACAGGATGATGTGCCTCACCTCCTGCATGTTGGTAAGGAGAGAGAGAGAGAGCCATAGGGGCACCAGAAGTCTTGCAGGGCATGGAATGGGGGGAGGATTGGGTGCCCCCCAAAATGGGCCGTGGAGGAAGCCCCCTCCAAAATTGCACCACCCCTGAAAAGGGGGAGGCACAGGGGTTGTTGCATCAAGGCCCAAGGGGTGGAGGATGATATGGTGGGGCCCCTGCAAACGGAGGGATCCATAGCTTTCCTCCCGTGTTGCGCAGGCAGCGTCTTCTCTCTGTCCTGGAAAGACATCGTGATCGGGGTGGAAAGCGCCCTCCTCGCCTTCCCCATCAACCTCCTCATCGTCTTCATCTTCCAGCACACCAAACCCCACAGGCACAGCCGGGGCCACGGCCAGTCTCCCCAGGCACAGCCCAGCGCCCCGTTCAGACCCACCAGCCTACAAGCAGCTGTGCTGGAGGTGGGGGGGCAGTGGAACAGGGCTGTGGGGCCAGGCCCAGGGTCTGCAGCCCTACCCCTTGTACCCCCACCCTGACTGCAAGAATTCTTTGGGCACCTCCGCCCCAGGGTGGGGGCAGGGGAATCCCCACACCCCCAGATGCAGTCCCCCCACTCTCAGGGCCTCCACATGGGGCCTTTCCTTTGTGGTCCCCACTGTGCTGTGGCAAGCCTTTTCCAAGCTGGTGGGGGCCTGCCTGGGACCCCTGAAGGGGTGCCTCTCCCTGCCTCGCCCCCCTGCTTTAGGGAACACATGAGCTTCCTTTACCACACATGTATGTGTGTGTTTGAACTGGCGCAATCCTCTTCTGGTTTTGGGGTGGACCCATGGCCGCCAGCCTTGTGGGTTTGGAGCCCCTGCACCTTCAGCTCCCAGTCCAGCTTCTCCGTCTCTCTGCATAGCATCTGTGCGCTGCTGTGGAGGTTCTGAGCAGAGGAGCGGAACGGCCTGAGCCCCAACAGCCGCTTCTTCCCAGCCTGGGTCTTGAGGAGCTTCTGCAGCTGCTGAGCCATTTGGTCCTGGGTGAGGGTGAGGACGTGGGGGGGCAGACCAATTGAGACCCCCACCCTGCCTTCCCCTGCCCCTCCCCCACCCAGGGCATGACTACCTGGCCTCTGCTTGATCTTGACAGACGGGGAGCCTAGGATCCTACCTGGTGTGGTGGAGCCCAGCGCAGCCTCATCCCTGCACGAGGTCTATTGCACCCGCTACCTCCTCCTGAAACTGCAGCAGGTTGCACAGCTCCTGAAAGAGCTGGAAGCAGGGCCTTCTCCAGACAGCCCTTCCTGGGCTCTGCAGCGGGTGCAGGAGCTGGCCAGTGCCCTGGCTGCACGCCTCCCCTCTGGCCAGCTCACCCGCCGCAAGTAGGTAGCCAGGCCGGGCTGGGGGGCTTGATCGTTGGGGGGAGGGAGCCCTGGAGACCTGATGCTCCCCTCTGCCTCCGTCTCCCTCTGCAGGCCGTGCCAGTGGTGCCTCCCCTGGTGGGGGGTCCTGGTGGGCTGGGCCCTCCTTGTCTCCCTCAGTGCCGTCTCCACTTTCTTCATCCTGCTCTACGGTTTCCAGTATGGGAAGGAGAGCACCGAGCGCTGGCTGGTCTCCACTGCCATCTCCCTGGGGCAGAGCCTCCTGGTGCTCCAGCCCCTCAAGGTACCCTGCCCTGCCCTGCCCATGAAGTGGCCTTTTCTAGAGCAGGAGGGTGGTGGGAAGGGAGGAGGAGGAGGAGGAGGACAGGGAGAAGAAGGGAAGGAGGAAGCCAAAACAGAGGGGGCGGAGGGCCTCAGCATAAGAGGACGACTCCTCCAGCCATCTGCGAGCTTGTTTGTATATAATATATATATCTTCCATGAAAAAACAAAAGTTCTTATCATGATGGTCAGTTGTTTCAGGTTGTCCTGTTCAAAAAAACATGTCATTTGTACTCATTAAGCTCTAGTGATGCTGCTACGGCATGATGTCATCGCACTATTACACTCTTGTTCTTAAAATGATTTTTAAAAAGTAACACCTTGGTGGTAACACTGGAGTGTATGGTACCACAGGAGAGCAGTGGGAAATCTTTAGAGAACACGCACCATGAATAGTGACTTTCAGTGGTTAACAGCGTTGGTGCACTATAACAGTAAACCATTTATATATATAAAAAAACAGAAAAATCTGAAAATAGTTTCAAGAATGCTGACCAAAAAAACACAGCTATTCTCTTGGGAAGTCTTGTCCTCCCCACCTATTCCCCAGCACTGGAAGTACAGGGGGCCTTCAGGATCCATGACGGTTCTGTTCTGGGACTACCTGCAGATGACAAAAAATGGATGATTGCACCCCATAATATTAAATGGCGATGACATGCCTGTGGATGCTTCAGTGCATCATGTCACCGCCATTTTAATATAGGACATGACAATCTGCAGTCGCTCGAAGTCATAGATCCAGAACCCGTGGATCAGGAGAGCCCGCTATGGCCTGAAGTTTCCCCGCTGAAGATTTCTTTGGCAGCCCCTGAGGGAGAGATAATCAGACCACAGGCACACTGCAACTACGAAGTGCTTGTTCTCGCAATGAGTTGGAATGAGACCTCTGCACTCAAACTGAATCTTAGTGGGAAAGAGGGTTGTTACCGGATTGTTTGATTCCCAATGACTGTACAGCACAACAGCACCAGCAGAACTACAATGTTGTGTGATAAGGCTGAGACAAAAGTGGAACCAAACCACTGCTATGATGGTATAACAGTGTGGTGTGATATGGAGAGAGTGAGAGCGCATGCTACGTTGGTCTGTTCCAGTGTAACAAGAATCGGAGAGGGGGGGGGAGGATTTTTTGGCACCTTTAAGGATAACTGGTATATTTCCTCCAGACTTGGGCCTGGATGGTATAAATGACCCCACTGGCTGTGAGACTGTGGTCGACAGCAGGTTTCACAAAGTTTATGTGAAGCTCTTTGGAGGTTTAGGAGCATTGCGAGAATTGGCCTTTCCTATGCCCCATCTCACTCTCTTCCCACAAGCATAGCATGTGTGCAGATATATGGTGTCTGTGCTCCTATAAGTACACCTATAGGTACACATACACACAGACACAGGTCTTGTCCATACATTGCGATTCCATCCAGGCATCAGACGAAGTGAGTTGTCTACTAGAACTCGCTCCAAAATAAATTGCTGTTGTGTGTCTTCAAGTTATTTCTGGCTTACAGAGACCCTATCACGGGGTTTTCCTGGCAAGATTTGTTCAGAGGCAGTTTGCCACCATTGCTTCCCTCTGGGTCTGAGAGAGTGTGACTTGCCCATGGCTGGGCAGGGATTCAAACCCTCATCTCCAGAGTCACAGCCCAACACTCAAGCCACAACAGTACCCTGGATCTCTTTCCAAGATGTATATGTTCTCCTTAAAGGGGCTGCAAGGCTCCCCACACCCAAAGACCTGCCCCTTACCTGTTTTTTATAACATCGGAGTCACAAAATGGTGTCAAGGGCTTTTTTTGGCTGAGGAGCTCAGCTCTGCAGAGAAGGAGGAGGAGGAGGAGAGCAGGGGGGGAGCTGCAAGGCACACACCTTTCTCCATAAGCTGGAGCCTATGGGGGGTGGGGCGCAGGGGTTGCTGGGGGTCTTGCCCACTGTTCCCCCTCATGTGATCTCCCCCCCCAGGTGGTATGCCTTGCCATCTTCTTTGCGCTGGTAGTGAAGAAAGTGGAGGATGAAGACCCTGCTGAGGAGTGGTCCCTTGACCAGACAGGTGACAGGTGAGGGGAAGGGGAGACGTGCACACACACACACACACACACACACGAGAGAGAGAGAGAGAGAGAGAGAGAGAGAGAGAGAGAGAGAGAGAGAAAGGAGGGCTCACAGGAGAGCAGACTGGCCAATTGGGTCTGCAGGAAGCCCTGGAGAGAAAGCCAACTGTCTGGACCCAGCCTTGGAAGCTTCCGTCTGGAGCAGGTCAGGGCAATTTCCTGCACTGAGACCCTCAGGGGTGGGGTGTTGGCACAGGTGTCCAAAAAGGTCACCAGTCTGCGTCTGAATTGGGAAGACTGGGGGAGGGGAGGCTGCAACATGTCACCACTCTTGCATGCTTCCACGAGAGACTCTTCAGCCAGCCAAAGGACAGGGGGGGATCTGTAGGGGGGAGTTTTGGGGTCCACAAAAACCACCTTGTGCCCCTTGGGTTTTGATCTAGGGAAGTAAGCAAAGAAGAAGAAAGGAGATGAGGGGAAGGGGCTCTGGAGGACTCTGGCAGGCATGCTCCCCTCCCTCTGGAAAAGGAAGCAGCCTTGGGCAGGGGCCTAGCACCAATCCAGCTGGCAGGATTGGGGCACTGACCAGGGAGCAAGCTTGGAAAACACCCCTTCACCCTGATGCTTTCCTGCCTTCTCTGTGCTTCCAGGATGGGCTTTCTCCAGCGACAGTGAGAGGACAGCCGCCCACTCCACTCGGGTCCCCCACCCACCCCCAGTTTAAGTCTGACCACACTGTGCTGACCCCCTGGCCGGAGCCCCTCCATCTGTTTCCACCCTGCGTGCTCTCAGCCACAGCCATCCCTGCCTCTCCAACTGAAGCTCTGCAAAGATCAGGCTCTCAGAATCTCCATGATGGGACAGCTGGGGAGGGGAGAATAAAGACAATGCCTCCCTGTCCTGTGACTTGCTCTCCATTGACTGCACTGAATAAAGGGCACCCACCCATTCACCACTTTCATGACTTGGCTCACCTGCTGTGGGCATCTTACAGTGGAGGCTGGGCGGATGGGTTAAGCATCGCCTTGTGATCAGAGAGAAGCACCCCCATCCTGTATTGTATTATTGTTTTAAAATAAAGAACTACAAAGGTTAAGAAAGGAAAAAAGATAAAATAACTAGACTACAATAAAATACAAATTAAAAAGCAAAGAACAAAAAGAAAGAAAAGAAAAAGAATAGAACAGGAAAGAAGAAAAGGTGATTTCCGATCTTCCTTTCGACTGTTACATATACAGTTATTCATACCTCACTCCAAAATTACAACATGTTTTCTTCTTTCAATAGCCTGTTCTTTCATATCATCAAATCCAAAAGTTACCAACCAAGTCATTTTCTTTTCTTTTTTGCAAAAAGTCTATGAGTCTTTGAGAAATGTCATGAACGACAATTAATTATCCCATCCTGCATTTTACAACTGAAAACAAGCCCCCAACTCTTCTTTGTCCCATTTCCTTCCACCTGAATTGTCCAATTTAATCCACACCAAATAAGATCAAGTGTCATATCAAGTGTAGAATGCTGTTCACCTATCTCCTAGTAACACACAGGCACGGTCAGGGGCATTCCCATCCTCCTCAGCTGCCTCTTGGCCTCCAGGTTGCCAGCCTTCCTGCCCCACAGCGGCAGGGGGGCTGTCTTCTGACCACGGGGAGGTCAGGGCACTTCCTCTGCCCAACTGGGGTTGGCTCCTTTATTGTGCCCCCCCAGAGACCCCCCTCCTTCCTCTTTTCAGAGAAGCTTGGCATGGGGGGCAGGAGGCCTGAGAGTGGATGGGCTGGTGGGGGGGTCAGACCACCTGGGGGGTCTCTCTCTGTCCCTCTCTGCATGTGGGGGATGCAAAGGGAGAGACTCCAGACTCATCCAGGCAACAGCATCTGCCCCCTCCCTGCTTTGCCTCGGCTGCACATCCCTCCCCCTCCCCAACGCTTTAGAGGGCTTTTGGAAAAGGCTTCGTTCTGCCAACCTGACCCAGGAGGAGTCCCTTTGCAAGCCCAGGGAAGGTCTGGGAAGGAGTTGACCGGATGGGCAAGGTGGGCACTGTGTCCCCAGCCGGCCTCAGCTTGGCACTGCACATTGACATTCGGGCAAGTGCCTCTGCCTGTCCAGTGGGCACTTCTGGGTGCTGCCCTTCCTGGCTGGCAGGGGTGCATACTGTGGCACTCCCTTGTGTGCAAACACAGACACGCCCTGGATGGTGCTGCACCTGCTCATCCTCCCCCCCCCATTGAGAAACCAGAGTGCTTTTTATCTGCTTTTGTGTTTTTTGTGCCTCTTCCTTTTCTTGGGGGAGGAGGTTGGGGGATCATATAAAAGTCTGGAGCAGGACCTGCCTGCCTGCCTGCCTGCCTGCCTGGGAGAGTGGAAGCCATGGAGCGACCCATGGTGATGTGGATGGCCTTCTGGATTGGGGTGCATGCAACCTGGGGGGCACCAGAGTCGCCCTGTCTTCCAGCAGGGGGAGAGGCCTGTTTTCACCTGGTGCGACTCCCACGGGCCTTCCCCACTGCCCAGGCCTGGTGCTGGCACCATGGGGGTCGCCTCCTCCCCTCCTGGGACCAGCAAGCAGAGGAGGCCCTCCTGAGCCACCTGGCAGAGGGGAGCAGGAGCTGGATCGGGCCTGGCGCACGGCTGCCCCGAGAACAAGAGCAGCAGCACCCGGGTGAGGAGGGAAGGGGATGGAGCTCCCATGTACCCCACATGAGGGGGGTTGGAAGTTTCCAAAATCCCAGTCTCTCCCCCCCCCCCGTGTTCTGAAGCCCCAGACAAATCCCTCCTCATGGCAAGTCGCCCAAGGGAAGCAGGCTTGCTTGGGTGGGGAGTTGGTAGGGGCCCCCTCCTTTTGTTTTCTTTCTGCAGGGTGTCTCCCCCACCCACCCATGGACCCCTGCCCCACTTTGTCCTTCTACATCCCCCTGGAGTTACCCAGGGTTGAAGGGAGTTCCTGCATGCTCTGTCCCCTTGACATTTAATCCCCCATCCTGTGCTGAGAAGGAAGGATAAGGGTCCATAAACCCTTTTGGGGGGGCTCCCTCCCCCCCACCTCCTTCCAACCATTCCAAAGGACTTCTGTCCCACCAAACACCCCCAGGAAGAGCTGCCTACATCCTTCCCGTCTCCTCTGCAAAGGGAATGGAGCAGCCCCCATGGCTCCCCGTTGGCATTTTATATTTTTTAAGGAACAAGGCACCAAGGAAGCATTTCCCGGGCACTGGAGGGGGGAGCAGGGATGATGAGAAATGGGAGCCAACCTGGCAAAGGGGGCAGTTGGAGCATCTCATTTTCCCACAGCCAGGACCGTCTTCGCCTCCGCCTCCTCCTCCTCCAGTGGGTGCCAGGTCCTTGTCCGGGTTGGGGACCAATTCTGGATCAGGAGGGCAGCCTGTTCACAGAAGCTTTTCTTCATCTGCCAGACCGGTGAGTGAGGGAGGAATGGGGGGGGGAGGCCCCCTTCCTCCTCCTCCTCTTCTGGGCCTCCTTTCTGGACCAAAAGGTCCAGCTGAAGGCCAGGGGATGTGTGGAGAAGTGCCACCCTGCCTCCATGTGGTGCCCAAAGGGGCAGTGGGGAGGGGTGGGCTTTTGGCCTCCCCAGCAGAAAGGCTCAGTGAACACACACACCCTTGGAAAGAGGTCCTGCTGAGTTCTGCCCCCTTCTGCTCTCTGCCCCTAACCCATCCCCCACAGGACCCCACAGGAGCCAACGGGAAGTTGTCAACTCCCAGCAGAGGGTAAGTCCTGGGGAAGGCATAGATCCTGCTGGTGGTGCTGAGTCGGGCACCTGAGATGGAGCTGGAGGCAGTGGCACCTGCCCATCCATTGGTCTTTCCATCTCTCTATCCCTGCGGAGCACCTTGCAGCAGGCCTGCTTGTTGGAGGGGCCAGGGTGACCCTGCTGCCTCCCTCTCCCCCCTCCCAGCGCTCGACCTGCCAGCGGCTGAGCTGCAGACAGAGACCTCCGCAGAGGAGAACCACCACCGAGCTCCCCAGGCGGACCACCTGGCTGGGAACTACGGGACGCCCATGGCCCAGTACCCACATGCCTGCCAGCACCAGGCCCCTCCCTGGGACAACGCAGGAAGCACCAACCAGAAGGGGCCCCCACCAGCCCTCAGCCTCGGTCACCCAGCCAGCCACCCGCCCCCAGACTCTCCGGACTGAAACAGCCTCCCTGGCGGCCACAGGGGAGCCTTTGCTGGGAGAAGCCAGCAGGTTGCCCTTGGAGGGGACAGAAAGCCCAGGCCCCAGGCCCTTCACTTTTGTTCCTCAAGACCTCTCACCTGAGGGCCAGGCACAGGTAGGGAGCATGCAGCAGCCTTTGCCAGTCCTGCTGCTGGTTCATCTCCTCTCCTAATTCTCAGGAGAGGCCTTTGCAGGAGGAGGAGGAGGAGGGTTGGCGGTTCCTTGGCTTTGATGGTGTCTTCCTGCATGGCAGAATGGGGTTGGACTAGATGACCCTTGGAGTCTCTCCAAACTCTGTTGGTTGTCTGATTCTATGATTCCAGGGCACAAGAAACCCATCACTGAATGGTGGCCGGGAGAAGAGGAGCTGGCAAAAGTCCCTCTCAAAATAGCTTTAAAATAGCCTTTAAGAGTAAATTTGAAAAGCAATTAGAAAGTGCAACTTGTTAGAGCAATAAAGTTACTTTCGCTTGTACTTGTTAGAGGACGTTGAGAGTGTAACTCATCTGGGCTTAAGAAAAGGAGGGCAAGGAGTGGGGGAGCCCCCCACCTTTTCACCCACTGACTGACCGCCATGGTGACATGACCCCCTCCCCCCACAGGTCCTGGAGACGCTGCTGGGCCAATTCAACCAGTTGGCAGAGGGGCCCCTGGGGCCAGATCTGGAGGGAGATGCCCAGAGGCTGAAGGTCCTGACCAGCTTCCCTGATCTGCTGTCTGGGGCTGCCCAGGTACCACACTGGGAGGGCAGGGCAGGGCAGGGCAGAGACGTTTGGCGGGCTTCAAGGCCTGCCCACCATCAGCCGCTCCGGTCCGTGGCTCTCAGCCCAGATGCGCCAGCGCAGCCCCTGCAACAACGAGAACCCCTGATGTCCACCTTCCCCTCCCACAGGCCTCTGCCAGCCGCACCCTCCTGGCCTTGAGTACTCAGCTTCTGAGGGAGGAGAGGAACCTCCCTGACGCTGCTGCCAAGGCTGCTGATGCTGCTACCCCCATGGGTGACGCCTGGTACGATCTCTTCCAGACCCTCAGCAACCTTCTCCAGGCCACAGATCTCTCCAGCGAGGGCCAGAGACAGGTGCTGGGGTGTGGGCAAGAGGAACCATGGGGGTGGGGGTGAGCCTGGAGAAGGCAGGGGGAGCGATTCTGCACTTGTCTGAGGACCGTGCCCCCCCACCTGCCAGGGAGGTTGGGGTAGAGGTGGAGGGATGGCAACTGTGGCCCCTCTCAAGCCCTGGTCCCCTGCCCCCCCAGGCATCCCTGGTGGATTGGTCTCCCTTGTCAGCCTCTCTAGGGCCAGTGTGTCCATCCTTGCAATTAACCCTCAGCTGTTTATCAGGGGGAGGGGGCCCTAGAAGAGGCTCTGGCCTCCCTGCCCCTCATTCAGAGAGGACTCCTGCTGGACCAGCGGCCAGTGAGGACAGCAACGGTGGCCTCCCCGGTGCTCAGCACCACCCTCAGCAGGTGCCAGGAGGGTGAGGGCAAGGGGCAAGGGGCAGGGGAGGGGGAGGGGGCACCCGAGTGACCGACTCTCTCCCCCTCCAGCCGCACAGCAGCCACCCTGCCTCTCAGCTCCTTCCACCTGCCTCAGCCAAGGCCCCTGACTGTCACCTTCCCCTCCAGCCAAGCTTTGGAGACCCTGCTGGACCAGCACAGCCATGTCCAGGTCTGGGTAAGTGTGCACCCTCCCCAAAAGGCTACCTTGCAGTTGGTGTGGCACCCGAGGAGCTGCATGCCCTCCAACTGTCCCGGTTCAACAGGGACAGTACCAATTAATCCTCTGTCGCCTCACTTTTTGAGTGACTTTTAAAGTGCCCCTCCTTCCGGTTTCTCTCATCCTTCCACCACTTTGTCCTCAGTTTGCTCCAGTTGCAGCGAACTGAGTTCGAACAGCAAAAGTGGTTTGCCTTCAGTTAGCTCAGGAGGGGGAGAGGGAGGAGGGGGGCTGTCCTGACCTTCCCAGGAGGGACAAGCAAAAGCACAACTCCTAGCTTGACTGTCCTTCCTCACGGGTAGCTTTTGCCCTCACTATGGTGTTGCTTGGCCGAGCGTGTCCCAGTTTTCACCTATGAAATCTTAAAGGGTGTAGAGCTGGGGTTGCCGGAGGGGGGGAGAAGGTGCCCCTGGCTTCCGGCCTTTGGCTCAGTGAGGAGGGAGGCAAGGTGGCCAGCGGAGGGGAGGCACCGGTGGCAGGGCGTCACTCTTGCTCTTCCGTCCACTCCAGGTGGCCTCCTTTGCCCTCAACCCCTTCAGGCAGCTGGACAGGAAGCCTATTGGGAGTGTGGCCAGCGTGGCTCTGGCGGCCGAGGAGGAGGAGGGGCCCCTCCATGTCCAGGACCTTGCAGAGGAGATTGAGGTGGGGTGGCCGTGGGGTGGCCATGGAGGAGCCCTCCTTGGCACGGCACAGGAGCCAGGGCAGTGGGCGAGGGGTGGGTGTGCTCGGATGCCCTCCCCCTCCCCCCCAGTGCACATGTGGGGCAAAGCCAAGCCCCCACCCCTGCCTGCCCAGGAGTGGGCAGAGGCAGCAAGTAGTGAGGGTCTGCTTCTCTGCTTAAGGCCTCCCCTTCTTCCTGCCTTGGGGCATCCATCACCTCACAAGTCTCCCTGGGTCCCATCTCAGCCTTGTGGGGATCAGTGCCCCTCCCTGCAGAGGCAGCCCAATGAGCCTTCTGCCTGCTTTCCTCTCTGTGGATCTGGGCCTCTTCCGTTTTGGGGCCTTGGCAATTTCCTGGGAGAGGGAAATGTGGAACACTGCTCCAAATCTGACTCCTGGAGGTCTCAGCAAACATTTCTTCTGTCTGTCCCATTTTGTTTTCCACCCAAACCCAGTTAAACCTTCTGTTGTGTTGGGTGGGGAACTCACCTGCTTGGCACTGCACTGGCCAAACTGGCGCCTGGAGAATGCTGGGCTGCTGAACTGGGGGGGGGGTGCTGTGGAGGGGAGGGGGCTTTGCTCAAGGGAGGGAAGACCCGTGGGGGGGGGTCACCTGGTGGCTCACCCCACACATGTGCATACACATTTTTACCAATGCCAGATTGAGCTGGGCGGAGAGGTAGACGGTGCAGTGGCCTCTGCCTTGAGTAGTGTGACCGGGTTGGGCGCTGGTCACTTTAGCCTGGCAGTGAACATCACGTCACTGGAGGATGCCTTGCTGGTCTCCATCAGACCCAGCTCCCCACTGTGGGTCACCCTGTGCCTCCTGGGCCCCCCATCCTTTGGCAACCACAGCAGCAGCTGCCTCCTCAACACCACCATCCCCAAAGTCCAGAGGGAAGAAGGTGAGCAGGAGAGGGGAGGGAAAGGAGAGGCGAGGGGAGAAGGGGAAAGGAAAAGGGGGGACGGGCAAAAGGCAAAGGGAAAGGAAAGGGGTACTATGGCTAGGAGACATGCGGGGAGGAGACAGATGGATGGGCAGATGGACGCAGGAGCCTGGCAGGGTGAGACAGGAGGGGACCTCAGTCGGGTGGGGAAAGAAGGGACAGTGGGATTGCGCCCACGGCCTCACCATCCTTTGCCCCTGACCCCCTGCTCTTGCTTCAGAGGTTGCCTCTGTGTGGGTCATCCCCCCGGAAAGCCTCCATCATGGCCTGGGCACCTACTACATCTCTGGAGAGGTTGCTCCTGCTTTGAACAGCACCTGGAATCTCTCGGTGGGCATTCTCAGCACCGGGTGCTACTATTGGGCCAGCCAGGATCAGGCCTGGAGGACCAATGGATGCCGGGTATGGAGCGGGGCCAGCCGGGGGTTGGGGAGCAAGTAGGCGCTGCTTTCTGGCACAGGGGTGGGGGTGGGCCCCCTCTTTTTGACGTCACTTTTCATCCTCCTATCTCCTCCACCCCCTCCTCCAGGTGGGCCCTCGAAGCACCTTGCTCAGCACCCAGTGCCTGTGTAGCCACCTCAGCTTCTTTGGCCGCCTCTTCCTGGTCCTGCCGCACACGATTGACCTCCAGAACACAGGTCTCCTTCTGAGCAGAGTGGGCCAGAACCCGGCAGGAGTGGCCCTCCTCAGTGCCCTCTTGCTGGGCTACATGGTTGCCCTCCTCTGGGCCCGCTGGAGGCAGAGAGCTGATGCCAGGAAGGTGATGCCAATGGATGGGCTGGGTGGTGGTGGTACTGAAATCAGGGTGCCATGCTGGCGGGGTACATGGGTGCAGAGGGGGCCATGGCAGGGGGGCAGAAGATTTATAAAGAAGTGGGGGAGAGGGGTCAGGACTGGGGTGGAAGTAGGTCAGGAAAAGGATTTGTGGGCTGTCCTTAGAGGCCCTTGGCTTCCTCTGGCCACTGGGGAGAGCCAAGCACCCCACCAGGCCAGGCCTTTTCCAAGTCAGTGGAGTTCCTGGATGGGGGAGCCCTCAAAGGTGGGGGCGGGGGCTGTGGCACATCAGCCATGCATGTGGATGCAGTGGACGGCTCAGCTCTGTTACTCTTCTGCTCCAGGTAACGGTCACCGTCCTGGCAGATAACGATCCCAGTGCCCGCTTCCTCTACCTGGTCCAAGTCTTCACAGGCTACCGCAGAGGGGCAGGAACCTCCGCTCAGGTGGGGGGGAGGGAGGGGCCTCACTTCCTCATGGGCCGCTTTGCACCCTCAGGGCTCCCGCCCCCCCTCCCTGCTACAATGGAGCCCCTCATCCTCTCCAACGGCTTTGTGGGCCATGAATGCCCACCTGGCTTCTCCCTTCTGCCCCACCCACTGGCCAGCCAGCCAGCCAGCCTGCCTGCTTGGCCAGACTCCTTCCTCTGTCTTCAGGCCGTCTTGACCCTCTATGGGGCGGAAGGACGGAGCCGCCCCCACTTGCTGCAGCACCCAGAGCCCCTCAGAGGTTTTGAGCGTGGTGGGATGGATGCCTTCCTCATGGCCACGCGGAGGCCCCTGGGAGATCTCCATGCCGTGCGCCTCTGGCACAATGAGGCTGGACCCAATCCCAGCTGGTATGCGGATGCCCCATTCAGGAAAGGGAGTGGGAGCCAAGATCTGAGGCTGAGCTGGGCCCTTGCAGGGGTGTGGAGCCTGAGGCCATCCAGGCCTTGCAGGGGTGTGTGGAAGCGGCTACTCAAAGAGAGAGTTAGCACTGTTGGATAGTTGCTGCCAGCCACCATCTGTGGCCCCGTGGTAATCTGATTGCAGGGGTGCAAAGAAGGTGGCACAGGGCACAGACCAAACCCTGAAGCCCGCCTGTGAAACCCCAACACCTGCCAGATCATTTAGACTACATACCTCAGCAGCGCCTGCTTGCTCTCCACCCACCCCCACTGGCCCCACTCCATACCCACACAGCTGTTTGGGGAGTTGTGGCTCCCCCCTAGTGAGGGGGCCAAGCCCAGGAAATCTTCCCTGGAGATATGGAGTGCCAGCTCCTCTGTTGCTTTTGAAGATTGTGACCTTTGGACCGCATAGTGAGGTGGGACCAAGAGCCTCCTTCTTCTGCACCCAGGTTTGTGCACCGGCTGGTGATCCAAGACTTGAATGCAAGGAGGAAGTGGCACTTCCTATGTGACTCCTGGTTGGCGTCAGACATGGATGATGGTCAAACAGACAAGGTTTTTGTGGCCGCCTCGCAGGGGGAGCTCCTGTCCTTTCAGTAAGGACTTTGTCAATTCCTCCTCCCGATCCCAGTGCCAAGCCCAACAGACTCTGTGCTTGATGAGGCCAACAGGTGGTGAATGTGGAGGACGTAGAGATGACATGATTGGAAATAAAACAAAATTTATTTGAACTCGGGAGCCAGAGGGGGTGATGGGAATGGGAGGTGCCTGAAGCTGGGAACGGCGAGTCCGTGTCGAGAGCGCCTCTGGCCGCGCACAGAGGGCCTTTCAGTCACCCATCTGGGCATTGGGGTATGTCTTCCACATCAAGCAGAGCTGGTGTTCCAACCTCCAGGCAAACTGTGGCCGTGGGGAGGGGGCACCCCCACATGACCAGAGGCTGCAGGGGGGCCACGCCGTGCTCCAGCCTCCTCCCTCTCTCTCCCCTGCGCTCTCCCGTCCCCCACAGGAACCTCTTCTGGGCCGGGCTGGTGAGGAAGTTGACGCAGGAGCACCTCTGGCTCTCGGTCCTGACCTGCTCCGCCTGGAGCCCCTTCACCCGAGTCCAGCGCCTCTCCTGCTGCTTGACCCTCCTCCTCTGCTCCATGCTTATCAACATCATGTTCTGGAAGGAGGCCCCAGGGGATGGGCATCATCCAGACACGGGTGAGGGGGGAGAGGGGCCCTACAAGCTCGTTCAGGGCCACCAGCACCCTCCTTCTCCTCGCCCACAACTAGGGCTCCGTCGTGGCGTGGGGTGGGGGTTGGAGTGGGGAAGGAGGACCCCAGGGGAGCCGTCAGCTATGGTCCCTGAAGAAGACAGGGCAGTGCCTGGTTGTCTCCCCACCCCCCAGGCTGCCCAGCTCTGAGGGGTCCCTGGGAGAACCCCCCACCCCTGCTGGGGTGGCATCAGAAGCCACATGGAGGGCCTTCTTGTTGAGCGATGGCTGTCCCTTGGGCCTCTTGAACTGGTCTCCCTCCTTACTCCAGCTGTGTGATGGTTGGCAGAACTGCTACCAGAACCAGACTCCCCCAGACCTGCTTGCCTGGCTGAGCGCCCCTCCCCTGGTCCACAGGGCCCTTCATGGTGACGTGGCGGGAACTGGTGGTCAGTGTGGAAGCTGCCGTCCTCATGCTGCTGGTACACCTGCTAGTTGTCCACGCCTTCCAGATGATTCAGTCACCCCCTGGGACCCTGCATCTGCCGCCTCCTGCCAGCGCCAAGACCTTGCACCCTCCGCTGCCCCTCATGCAAGCGGCTCCACTCACACACCTCCAGCAGGTGAGACGCACGTGAGCAGACACACCTCCCCTTGGCCCCGGAACCCAGGGGGGCGCTTGGCCACAGGGCCATCCAGCCACCTACCTGCTGGCTGGAGGGAATATTTCCCCACCAAGTGCCCACTGAGCACTTAGGGGCTGATATAAAGAGGCCCACACACCCTTTGGGACATGTCTTTCTTCAGAGCTTCCCTAGACCCCCCTCTCAGATGCAATGTGGCCCCACCCCAGGCTTGTCTCCCTCCCAAGAGAGACATTCAGGAGAGAAAGAACAGCCCCTCCCTGACCACCACCCACCCACCCCACCCCGGTGCTTCTGAGCTGGCCCTCCTGCAGGGGAAGTTCTCCAAACCAAGACCCAACGGGTGAAGGATCTCCCAGATCTTGCCTATTTCCTTGCTGGGGAGTCCTGAGTGTTGGGACCACCTTTTCTTAATCAAGGATGTGAATGTTTAACATGCATACATCACATTCCTTGTCCAACGGGCACCTGCAGGGTTTCTTAGGGTTATGATGTATTTAATTGCAGTGTTTTGAAACTGTTTCCAATTCATCTGCATTTCAGTATCAGAACTTTCTTGAATTCTGCTTCTGTGAAACAGGCGGTTGTGTTTTTGTTTGTGCTTATTGTTTCTCGCGCTGACCTTGGGGGGTGAATGTGAGACCAAATGCCTTCCTTCCTTGCCAGGAGCTGATGGAGACGCTTGGTTTCCTCTGCAAGAATGTCCTCTGGCAGCGCAGGGAGGCGGACGGCTTCCCGGGGGCTCTGCAGCAGGTGCCAGAACTGGTGGGCAGCCTCTGTGGCCTCGTCCACTCCCACCTCAGGTGCCCAGAAGGCCCAGGAGCTCCACCTCAGGGTAATGGGGCAGGATGAGGGCATGTGCAACCCCCTGCCCTGGTACAATGCCAGGAGATGGGGATGGGTAGGCAGTCCATAATACTTCAGAGGGTGGAAAGAGGAAAGAGGCAGAGGGTCCCCCCAACCTGGAGTGAGGGCAAGGGAAAGCTTCCCAGTGCCCAGCTCCAGAAGGGCAGACCAGCTGACCCCCTTCCTGACCTATGGGCCTTTGCCACTCTCCCTTTTCCAGAAAGATCCCGCAGCCTCCACAGCTACCTGTGCCATGTGGTGAAGGACCTGGAGGCTCAGCTCCGTGGCCTGGACTGGTGCAGCCTTCCCAAGCCTTACGACCATCTCCATGCAGTGGACCAGCTGTGCAAGCTCTGGAAACACCTGGAGCAGCACCCGCCCCTGCCCGCCGCCCCTGCAGGGTCCAGGTACAGGCGCAGTGGATCGGCTGATTAAAGGCGATGGATTGATCTCTGTGTTTCCAGTCACCCAACCACAAATGCCCAGGGAGCAACATCCTGACCAATGAATTCCTGTTCTGAAAGTCTGGGATTGTCCAGACCGGGGGTGGGGAACTGTGGCCTCTCAATACTTGCTGGACTGCAACTTCCACCAGACCTCTAAACAGCATAGCTAATGGTGAGGAATATTGGGAGTTGCACTCCAACGCCTGGAGAAACACACAAGTCACACACACAGGCAGATACACACGAGTCCTGGAGGCTGCTGCAGAAATGCCACAAACAAAATGTTGCTGTTGTTCTTGACCCTTCTGATAAAATTCAGGGAAGGAGAAGGAAGGTGGACAGAATGGGGCTGAGATGAGCTGGTGGCCGGAGACTGTCCACAGGTAGTTCTGCCCCCAAAGCAGATCCTTCCTTCCCTCTGTTAGGGGGCAGCAAGAGCAAAGTGGAACACCAGTACTCATTCCCTTTCCTGCAAAAACTTTTATTTACACTGCACGGGTGTTACGGATGAGACGTGCATATGTTGTTTTTTTAATCATACCAATTTCAACTCTTGCATTAAAAGTGTAAAACATGAATTCAAGCAGATTCTTGTGCCAAGCCTGAGAAGAAAAGCAGTTTAAAGAGGGCAGGCCTTTGGGGCACAGAAGAGACCTCTGGTTAGCCTGCCCACCTGTCCAGGGTCTCAAGTGGGTGGTGCCCTGTTGCTCAGGATTAGCCAGCCCAGGCTTCAGTCCAGAGGGGGAAGGAGGGTGGGCTGCCCTTGGTAGCTGCCTGGTTCCCCCTTGTTGCCAAGAGATGCATTGATGCAGCTTCTCCTCCCCCCACCTCCAGCCCCTGTGGCTGCTGCTTCTTCACCAGGCCCCATGGCCGGCAAGGCGACCGTGCAACTGAAGACCTGGCCCAGGAAAAACCACCAGCACTGCCTGTCCCTTGCTGTCCCCGCTGGCGCCTGCCCGGCTTCGTGAGCTGGCTGCTGGTGGGTGCCATCAGCCTGGCCTCTGCCTTCTTCACAGTCCTCTACAGCCTCCAGATGAACCGGAAGCAGGCCAGCAGCTGGGCTGTCTCCATCCTTCTCTCTCTGCTGCAGAACATTTTCCTCCTGCAGCCACTCAAGGTGGGCAAGTCCACAGGTCCACCCACCTACTCCACATTTTTGGTCAGAAGACCCTCAGCTGTTCCTCTTAATCTCCTCCTCTCCTCCACAGGTGCTGCTCCTGACCGTCCTTTTCTCACTGATGCGCAAGAAACAGTTGTGGCAGGATGAGGGGCAGGAGCAGCAGCTCCACCGGGTGTTGAGCATTGTCCTCACAGGTGATCTGGGGGCACAAAGCTCTCCCCCACACACAGGCTGGCTGCTGTCTCAGCAGCTGACTCCTGGCCTCAGAGGACCCTGGCTACAGGGGGGAGGGAGGGAGGGAGCAGGGCATTTTCCCTCTTGATGCAACTTATCTTGGCTTCTCCCCCACCATGCCAATCCTCCAGAAAGACAGCACCACCCTGAACCTGCAGGCACCCAGCGCCACACTGGCCCCCTGCCCAGGCCCCCCGCCCTCAAGCCCACAGCAAGGGCCACAGAGCGAGCCCTGAAAGAGAAGAAGTTGCACTCCTTACTCCGAGAAATTGCAGGTGAGGAGGGGTGAGGGAGGCAAGGCATTTCTCCCCATCCCAAATCTTCCGCTTGGGGCACCATGACATCCATGCTCACAACATGCACATACACACATGATGGGGGGGAGGATGAATAATCTTTACCCCGTGGCCAGTGGAGAGTGAGGCAGTGCTGCAGAGCAGGTTGGGGCCTCCCTGCCCTCCTTTCGCAAGAGGTCAGCGGTGCAAAATGATTAGCCAAATGGAAACAGAGAGGTAGCCTTCCAGCCACAGTGGGTTCACAGTGGCCCCATTCCCGTTTCAAGGCTTAGAGGCACATTGGGGCCAAAGAAGAAGCTGCCCCCATTCCTGTTTTGGGCCCCTCCTGCTCTCCCTCTGTCTTCTGCCCTCCCCCACTGACCTGTTGCAGGAGGGGTGTGGGATGACCAGGAGGAGTGGGCATGGCCACCATTCCCCATCTGCTTTGAGCCTCCCCTCACACGCGGCTGTTTGCTTCCATGTATGGAGTCTGGATCCAGGTGCCAAGCCTATGGGTGGTGGGTGAGGGCTTACAACGGCTAGCGAAACCTGGCAAAGGGGCACCCTCTGCTTCCAAGCAACAATAGAGATGAAGTCCTGGGACCCTACCAGCAGCAGGGGGGAAGGGGACCTTTTTTCCCATGTGGGATGGGCAGCCGTGAGGATGCCAGTTGTGGCTGGCTGGCCAGCACCCCTCTGGCAAGGCCTCTTTCTGTCTCCAGGGCAGCTTGTTTTCCTGGCCGTCCTGATGGTAGTCAGCTACACGGAGAGGAGCCCCAACGAGTTCTACCTGAACATTGCCCTCCAGAGGAGACTCACTGCTCAGCTGGACAATGTCCGAACCATTGGGCAGTTCTATGCCTGGGCCAGGGGGACTCTGCTGCCTATCGTCTATGGGGACACTCAGAGCAAGAGGGGAGAGCCAGTGGCAGGTACTCTGTCAGGGGTGGGGTGGGGAGGAAAAAGACCACCCCTTCCCAGCAGAGCTGCCTCCCATGCATACATGCACATGCATATTCCTTTGCGTGGGCCTCCTCCCAGCTTATCAGATCTGCAGAAATGACTTTTTGCCTTCCCAGGTTTGGCCATGGATGGGAACTTCCTCCTCGTGGGCAGTGTGAGGCTGCGGCAGATACGGGTGGAGGAGGGCCCACCCAAGCCCCAACTGATCCTCCCCCTCTATCAGGAGCCCTGGGCTGGCAAGCCAGAAATGGAGATGGAAGGCCCTGCTGCTCCCCGCTGGGGGCCTCCTGGCAGGAAGGAACAAGGGCAGGCGGAGGGTCCCTGGGTGTTCCAGAGTGAGAGCACACTGCAAGAGTACCCCATCCGGGGCAGGTTTGCTCTCTACCCTGGAAGTGGTTACCTGGCTGACCTTGGCACCAACACAAGCCATGCCAAGAGGTAGATGGACAGCATCAAATACAGGGCATCTCCTGGAAGCTGGCACGCTTCTTCCCAGAGGGGCATCTCTCCCTGTCTCTCTGGTCACTCATCTCTGCCTGGCACGGAGCTCTCCACTTCCCCAGGCAATCCGGCTTGGCAGAGCTATGGGGAGGCAGGGGGTGAGAGCTGAAGGCCTAATTCAAGGCCGAGGGTGGAGGGAGGGAGAGCAGGTGGGGGACGCCCCCTCCAGCCTACCTCATATGGCTCTATGTGGCCCCTAATCATGCAGGGGCCCAGCCTGGCCCTCAGGAGTACCCGAGGGTGAAAAATGCCTACGAGCAGCTGTGGAGGCCTCGGGAGGTAGCCAGCCCAGGCAGACCCAGCGAAGCCCTGTGTCCCCCCCTCCCTCTCCAGGGTTCTCCGTCATCTGGCACAGCATCGCTGGCTAGACAAGGGGACGCACGCTTTGTTTGTGGAGTTGGTGGTCTACAACGTGAACGTCAACCTCTTCTGTGCCATCACGCTGATCCTGGAGAGCAATGGGATAGGCAAGGGCCCCCCAGGGGCAACTGCAGCCCTCCCCTCCCCCTGGGGGGCTGAGTGGGTGGGGCCCTTCCCCCCAGTGGCTCAGCTGAGACCCTCTTCCTCCCCCTCCCCTCCTTTCCCCAGCAGGAGCCCTACAGAATAAAATGGAGCTGCGTCCCCTGCGCCTCCATGCTAGCAGCCGTACTCTGGTCTACGTGGCCTGTGCCCAGGCTGCCTTCTTCCTCCTCCTCATGGGCCAGGCCGTGGTGCAGGTGAGCCTTGGCTGAGCGGGATGGGGCGGGGGCCAGCCTTTGTGGGAAGCCCAGCAAGTCCCACACACACACCCCGCAGGTCTTGCCAGACTGCATCACCCATCAGTCCCCTTCCCAGCCAAGAATGCCAGCCATGCCTGGGTGGGGGCACCCCTGCTCAAAGTAGGGGCTGTCACCTACACCCAGCCCTCCTCTCCTGTCTTCCTGAGGCTCAAGGCTGTTTCCTGGTGCTTGCCAGGGTCGTCGGCTAGCGCGGCACAAGTGGCGCTACTTTGGCAGCAAAAGGAACCTGCTGGATGCAAGCACCCTCCTCATCGGCCTGGCTGCCTTCGGCCTGTATGTCAAGAGGGGCATCCTGGCTCAGGGGATCCTGAAGCAGTATCGCCAGAATGGCCACCGGTGAGCCTTGGGAGACCCCCGGATCCCCCCACTGCCCACAGGGATGGACCTCTATTAGGAGAGAGGGGCATGGCCCTGCTGCTCCTGAAGCCATGGGGGGCTTCCACCCTCCCCAGCAAGGCAGAGGAACTCCCTTGCTCCCTCCCTGCCCACTGCAGATTCATCAGCCTCTACGAGATGGCCGAGGTGGATACAGCTATCACGTACCTGATTGCTTTCCTGGTGGCCTTGGCCACAGTCAAGCTGTGGAACCTCTTGCGCCTCAATGCCCGGATGCAGCTCATTACGCAGACGCTGCAGGCTGCCTGGGAGGACCTCATGGGCTTCCTTCTGGTTCTGCTGGTGCTCCTGGCAGGTTACGCCATTGCGGTAAGACATGGGCCAGCTGGACAGAAGCCTGGAGGGCTGAAGAGGAGGGGGCAGGGGCGGGATGTGGATCACCCTCCTCCAGCCTGCTGAGTTGGGTGTCCTTGCTTACCGTGTGTGCTCTTTGGGCCACCACCAGTGTAACCTCCTGTTTGGCTGGAGCATCTCAGACTACAAGACCTTCTTGGGCTCGGCCGTGACCATTGTGGGCCTCCTGATCGGCATCTTCAACTATGAGGAGGTGAGGCCCACCAGTGTTGGGAGGAAGCTGCTGGCGCTGGGCTGGCCCTGCTGCCAAAGTGGGGGAGGGAAGGAAGGAGGACCCGGCTCACAGCATCCACAGGGAGACTGAAAGCGCTTTTTGTGCTTGCTGGATGATCGGGCCCTCCCAGCTTGCCTGGCACTTGCAGCCTCTTCCTCCCAGCTGTGTTCTCTGCTTTCTCTGGGTTAGGTTGTTGCTTTTGACCCTGTGCTGGGCTCCATCCTGATTGCCACCAGCATCTTCTCCATGGTGTTTGTCATCATCAACCTCTTTGTCTCCGTTCTTCTGACAGTCTTTGGGCAGGAAATGAAGGCTGCCAAGGTAAGCACAACCCCGGGGGTGAGCAGGCTCCAGGGTTTGCTGTGGGCCATGAAAGCCTCCCACCACCCTCGGGAAAGCCAGAACTGGCTGCGTGCCTTCTTCTCTTGTGGCTGCAGGAAGGCCTGCAGCTGGAGTGAGCAGCGAGTGGCAATTTTCATTTTTGTCCTTATACCACTCTAAAAAAATGAGGGCGGGGGGCAGAGAGCTGCCAAAATAACTCCATGGAGCCACATGATTCCAATCCTGTGCTGGCAGGGGTGGACCAGTAGCTTTGGTCCTGTTCTTCCTCACCTGAGCCAAGACCTGATAAGGACACCCCTCAAAGAGTTCCAGATTGCAAGCTGAAGCCTTCAACATGCACTCCTCTCTCCTCTGTGCAGGCCAGCAAAGAGGAATCAATGCTGCAGCTGATTCAGCTCAAGCTCTCACTCCTCTTTGGCATCAAGCAACAGGCTCCACTGGCCAGAGCTGCTGGCCTAAAGGAGGCCCAAGACTGAAGTAGCTACCTCTCCCACCTATGCTGTGGCTGACAATCGCTCTCTGGTCATGGATGGGCACCTAAATCCCAGCCAGTTCCACGAGGCAACTGAAGCCCAGCTGGACTGGCAGTGAGACCTGCATGACATCCTTGTAAGGCTGTCTTGGGGAGGGAGGTCCACCGCAATGGTTTTGGCCCAGCAGACAGCGCCACCTCCATCTTGTTCTCTCGTGGGGGGTGTCAGTGGTTTTGGGGCAAGTCAAGCCACTAATGTTTCAGCTATTTTTCAAGGTTTGCCCACTTGTATCTCCAGGACCCAAGAACTAACAGTAGCTGCTTCCTAACCCTTTCCAGCCTGAGCCCCCAAGTTTATCTAGTGCCCTCTGGCCCCACACCCAAATTCAGCCCCGGGAAGGCACAAGCCCTTATTCCTCTTTCTTTTCTTAACCAGAGGCCCCATCAGGCCTGCTGGAGAGGAGTGGACTCCTTTCCTCTCTAGACACAGGAGATCTTCTCCACCTTAGAGCCTCAATGTCTTACAAAGCAGCAGATAGGCTGTGCTAGCCTAAAAGTGGAGGGTCCTCAAGTGCTCCTGATGTCACAACCCCAACCCCCTTCCTCACCCACCCTGTTTGCCCAGAGCAGGGCAGGATGGTCTCCTCGGAGACCAAGGCCCTCCTAGCTGGCACTGATTTCAAATATGTAGTTGTTTGACCCTGGCCCAGAGAAAGAACTGGAGCTCTGACAGAGGGCTCTTCTATCCTTGCAAGCAAAGACCCCTTGGCCTCCACTTGCTCCAGAGGGAAGAGGTCCACCAGCCCTGGGAAAATGAGGTCCCTCGCAGCCCTTTCCCAACCAGGGCCCCCCAGATGCTCTGGATTTCTACCATCCCCAGTCAATGGCCAAGAATCCTTGGTTGGAGAGCACCAGTTTGGGGGGGCAGAGCATGCATGTATGCTCTTTCAAAGGCTAATTCTGCTGGGCGTGGAAACCTCTCATCCGAACACAGGACAGCTTCTCTCCATTCTGTGTGGGAAACAACTTTCTAAAGGGGAGTTTCAGAATTGCTTTTGTGGAAATTGTGCTGCACCAGGTCCTGATCCAGACTGGGCAGGCCTTGTCCTGAAATACAGAATGGAAACTGGACTCAGAGCAAAACTTTGGGGGTCTCCTTTGAGCCCGCTGCCTCTTTCCTCAACAAATGGGAAGCCTGCTTTGACTGCAATTGGACTCAGACATATTCCTAGGCAGTCAATTGATTCCTCCTTCCTTTTTGCAAAAAGGAGCAATTGGGTGACCCTCACAGAAGGGTCCAGGGGAGACGGTGCTGATCTGGAGCCTCCCCTCTTCTTCCTCATCCCCCATTCCCAAAGCAGCCCCTCCAGTCGACCAGTGAACACAGATGGATGCTGCTCCCTCAGAGACAGAGCCCACACAGAGGACTCCTCAACTTTATTGAGAATCAACAGAGAATATACAAACCCACCAAACTGTCCCAGAAAAGCCATCTGAAATGGTTGCATTATGGAGGTGTGTTATTACACAGGAGGAGAGGCTGCCTCCAGTTGCCACCACCTGTGCCTGGGTCTCTGCACAGGCCAGGCCAGAGGGGATGAAGCCTGAGTCAAGTGACAGCCTCAAAACCAGCCCTGGGGTGGGGGTGGGGACAGGGTGAGAAGAAGAGGGCGCTGGGGTGGGCCCTGGAGAGGGCCCCGTTAAGGCAGAGCCAGGGTCCCTCAGACGGGGAGGTGTGCCTGCCTCCCAACCGCTACACGCAGCAGCAGCAGCAGCATAAAGAGCCTGAGCCCCAGAGGAGCCACTGGGGTGTGGCTCTCTTCATGGCACCCCTCCCCACAGGAAAGTCCTAAAGGCCCCGGAGGGCTCCCTGAGAATGTGGCAGGAGCCCCGAGGCAGCTCCCCACCCCCTTCCATAGCACATGCTCCAAACGGCAGAGTGGGGTAGGGCCTCTCTCCACCAAGTTGACTGAACCGTTCGGCTGGAGTTGCCAGGCCACCCTTTGTCCACATAAGCCCCCACACCCTCACCTGCTCCCCCCTCCAGTGAGCACAGATGGCTCCTGGAGTTCCCCCCTGCTCCCATCTCCAAGAGGCCCCCAGTTCCCCTCCTGAGGCAGAGCAACAGGCATCATAAAAGCAGTGGGAGCAGGAGCAGTGGCATTGGGTGTTAAGTACAGCAGGGGAAGCGCCAGAAGAAGAGAAGAAGAGGAAGAGGAAAGAGCACCAAGTCCCGCCAAGGAGGGAAAGGTCAGTCTGTGCTGCTTAGCCGCTCTCCTGGATCCTCTTAAGTTTTCTTCTTCAGCTCCTCAAACCTCCGAGAGAGGTCGTCGAAGTCTATGTCTTCAGAGGCAGAGGCCGAGCCGGCAGAAGCAGCGGGCAGGGTGTCTGGCACAGACGGCAACTCTGGCAGCACAAAGTTATCTCCTGAACTGGGCATGGAAGCTGGTGGCCGCCCTCGGGGGGCTGGCTTGGGGCTGGGACCTGTGGGGAAAAAAGGGGGGCTGAGCCAAGACTAAAAGAGAGAAACCCCCTTTCCAGGGGGAAGGCATATTTAGTCAGATGAAAAGATCCTGGCTTGAGCAGGTGAACGGCTGCAGGTGACCTTGCCAAGGGACTGGCTGTCCCATGCTCCTGCTGCCCCTCTGGCGAGCTCTATGGCCCCCTCTTGCTGGCCACCCCATAAAACAGCTGCCAAAGCTCAGTCGTACTTCTGCACCCAGGACATGTGCTTTTCCAAGGGATTCAACACTCCCCACCCTCCAAAAAAGCAAGGGAAATGCAGACAGGCCAGAGCAGATGCCAGCATAACTGCACCCAGGCCTGATGGCCCTCCACCCTCCCTTTCCCTCCAAGGCTCACAGCTGCCCAGCCCAGCCCAGCAACGCCTGCCTCACCCCCCACCTACCAGCCACCTGTGAAGACGGCACATTCTTGTCAGTACCAATATCATCAATCTGAAAGAGAGAGAAGCCATGTTCCTGGGAGTTTAAACCAGGGGTCATCCCTTCCCTTCGTGCTTTACCACATCAGTGAATTCCGCCCGCCCCCCATGAACAGCCCAATAAGCCAACAGCTAGGCAGGGGAGGGAAGCCAAAGGCAGGAGACGCATCCCCTTTGGCGCTTGGCTTTGCCTGGGGGTGCTGGGCCCCACTTCTGCTCTGTCCCTGGAACGAAGCCCCATTCAGACGTGAGACAAAGTCACGGTGTGCATGAGGTAGAGGACAACAAGGACGGTCTTTAGGGGGGCGGGGAAGCGCTCTTGTAAGCCTCAGCAGGAAAGGGCAGCTGAGGAGAAAAGGCCCTGTGCCTGCCCAGCAGAAAAACCAGGCTGTCACTTACCGACTCATAGGTGGGTGGAGTGGCTGGAATCTGAGGAGGGTGAAGGTTGGTGAAAGGCTGGTAGGTGCCCACTGGCAACCCGTTAAAATTCTCCTGTAGGGGAAAGGTCAAATGAGGCTCCTGCAAGAGTCCCTCAGGTGGACGGAAACTCTTGGAGGACAGGCAAGAAGGCTGCTGGGAAGGAGAGTTCCAAATACCAGCTGCTCACCAGGAACCTCCTGTTCCTCTGCCCCACTCCACCTCACCCCAGTTGCTCTGGAAACCCCCACAGGCACTTACCGGTCCCTTTGGGGGTGGGTAGGAGAAGGGGGGAGCTGGAGAGGGCATGGGCATGGGCAGAGGCAGAGGCATGACTCCATCAGGACCAGCCAAGGGGGCTGTGAAGCCTCCCCCGCTCCCACCACCACCACCGCGGCCTCCTTTCTTTGGGTCATCCACAAATCCCACATCGATCAGGTCGTTCTCCACACCTGCGGGGGCCTCAGCCTGAAGGGTGGAGGACAAGCAAGGCTCAGGTCACAGCAGGGGACAGGTGTTGAGGACAGACTCACCTCTTTTGCCCCTGACAGAGGACACCCCACCCCACCCCACTCACCATGACCACGGAGTCTGGCTCGTAGGGAACATTGTAGTTCTTTGCAATCTCAATCAGGTATCTCTCCACCAGGATTTTGGGAGGGGCCTCGACACTCAGCTTGTGCATTAGCTGGAAAGGGAAAGGGGGGTGTGAGCAAAAGAGAACAAGCCCTTGGCTCCCATGCCCCCCTCCTGTTGATCTGAGAAATCAAGATTTTGCTAAGCTCTGCCTGGGTCAGACAGAAGAGACACGTCTTAGTGTCACACACGCACAAATGCACACACACATGTGTCCCAACAGATGCCCCCTGCTCCTGATGCCAACAGCTCATCTCTGAGAAGCATAGATAGCCCCCAACCAGAGTGCCTGGCATCCCCTCACAGCCTTCTCACCCTGTCATTGACGGTCCCAATCTGGTTGGTGCGGCAGAGCTTCCCGTACTCTTTGCTGTACTTGGCACACAGCTGGTCAGCCACCTGGACAAAGACAGACCACTCAGGCTGGGAGCCTTCTATTGGGGGTGGGGGCGGAAGAATTGCAGCCTTCCCTCCACCCGATAGAATGAGCTGGGCACAGGAGCACCAGTTTCAGTTTCTGGCTCAGCTGAAAGCATCCCTGCTGCTTTGCTGGCAAAGGCACACACCCTCCAACCTCCTGCAAACAAGATGGGACTCCCACCAGCAGTTGCTGCCCCATCCCCATCCAGCCCCCACAAAGCAGACGCTGCCCAACTCACAATCTTCAACTCCGCCACCTCTGACTGGAGCCGAGGAGCTGCCCAGATGAGGGTGGAAATGGCTTCTGCCAGGCCAGAGTCCAGTTCCCTGCAGGGACGAGAGAGAAGTGCATGGCTCAGCCCATGGGGCGAGTGGCGGTTGGCTACTGAGACCCCAGCGGAGAGTGCCATCCACCCATCCACCCTTACTTCATGGAGTGGATGAGGCCAAAGCGGGCTAGGAGGAGGTCGCAGTACAGCTCCAGGATCTCCATGGCCTCTACCAGGTAGTCCTCCCGAATGATGTGCTCCACCCGGATCCGAGCCCGCTCATCCTTGCCAGCAGAGAGGTAGTCTGCAATCTCCTTCCGGGCCTTCTGGGCCAGCTCAGCTGCAAGGCAAGAAATTCTCATGGGGCTGTAAGGGACCATGCCTGGCAAGGGAAGGGGACCCACAAGGATGGGGAGCCTTTGAAGGGGAGGGATGAGGAAGGCAGCCAGCTGACTGACCAGCCCCTCCGCTCACAACCACACATGTCCCCACTCACTCTTCTTTTTCTCCAACAGCTTGAGCCGATTGATGACCAGGCGGAGGTTGACACGCAGACGCTCGGCCTTGAAGCCAGAGCCCAGCATGCTGGGGGACTTCCTGCAAGGGAGAACAGAGGGTCAGGGCAGGTCCCTCCTGGCTCCCTCTTCCAAAACATCCTGCTCCTCCTCCTGCTTCCCTACCTGGTTTTGCAGCCAGCCAGCCAGCCATTTCCTTAGCAGGAAGAGAAAGGAGGAAGTCTCTCACCTGAACTCTGGGCAGGGAGGAGCCTCATCTGAGCACTACAGGGTGCCTGAGGTGCCTCCCTGCTTGGACTCTGCTCTCCTAGTAACTGTGACGCTTCCAGGGAAAACCTGCAGGGTAGTCTGCAGGGTGAAAGCCACCACCCACCAAAGATAAAACAGACCTTTCTGATTCTGGCAGGATTTCACAATGGACGTCCCCACTCCACCATCAAGTCTGATAATACACCACTCTCTCTACCTTGAACCCAAAAAGTCATTAATTCGATGTATTTTGATGCTCCTCTGGTCCAAAACTATAGATCCGAAGCCAAGCCTAGTAGATTCACGTAATTCTCCCTATAAAAATCAGGGTTCAAACACACTGCTGGGCTTTCATGGTGCAAAAACACATACCCTCACTGAGCCATCTGAAACCACCAAGAAACCATGCAGTGTCCACAGGCTGAAGCAGAAACCCCACACATCTCACCTACTAAAGACGGACCTCTTCCGTCGCAGGCCTTCCAGGAATGACTTCCCGGCTCAAGTGGAGTTGATTGCCTACCCACCCCTCTGCTGCTATTGCCCTCTTTTTTTGTCGCAGTTTGTATATCGTATTGTACTTTATGTTTAATTTTTCACTAGTTCAATATAGTTTTAAGGGGTGGGAAGATTAGGATTGTTTTAACTTGCTGTTGTTTTAATCCTGTTGTACGCTGTCCTGGTTGCGGAACAGAGGGATGAGTCAAAGATAAAAATGTATTATTTATTATTATTATTATTGCTGCTGTCCCACTGTGATGTAAAAAGATGGCTCTCAGCCACTGATTCTGATGAACCCGACTGCCTTTTACAGGGAGTCACTTGCAATCAGGCTCAGATCCTGGAACAAGAGGCTCCTCTCCAAAGAGCGGCCCCCCAGATTGTGGCTCATAAGCCAACGTGTGCCTGAGGCGCAGACCCTGGTGGACCGGCCGAGACCCCCAGACTGTGCTCAACCTCAAAGGCAAACTCCTGAAAGGCCCTCACTCAGAAAGCCGACCCCGCCGCCCGGTCCCCCCCACAGAGGCGGGAGATTTGGGCAGGGACCCCCAGGCGGCCTGGGCTTGGGACCCTCGGCGCCCACGTCGCATTCGGGGCGGCGGGTCTTCCGTGGCGGACACCCCACGGGCCACGGGCCCCACGAGCCCAACAGACGCTCCCGGCTCGGCCTCCGCGGAGAGCCCCCGGAGCCTCGGGGTTTCGGGGGCGACGGCGACGGCCCTTCCGCGGAGGCCCCCCTCGCCCGGAGCCGCGGACCCCGCCTGGGAAGGGAAGGCCCCAAACGAGCCGGAGGAGGACACAGAGGGGAGCCGGGCGGGTGGGCGGACCCTCCTTCCCTCCGCTCGCCTCGGGGCTCTGCCTACCGGGTATCCCAAGTTGGCGGCGGTGGCGGCAGAGGAGCCAAGCGGGAGAAGCACCGACCGACCGACCGAGCGCTGCCGCCCTTCTTCCTCGTCGCCGGCGGAAGTGCGCGCCACCCGCGGAGGCGGACGGACGGACGGCCGAGCGGACGCCTTTGTGCGGGACTACTTTCCGGGCGGAGGGAGCGGCCTTGTTCCGTGTAAGCGGAGGGGGCGGCGGCGAAGGGGCGCCGCAACTTCCGGGAGGGAGAGCGGTGTCGCTCTCACTGCGGCCCCCGGGTCCCTCGGCCGCCGCGGGAGGGTTCCGGCTGCCCTGCCGCGCCGGGGAGGGAAGGAGGGCGCGGGCGGCATCCCGGCGAGGCGCTCGGGAGGGGGACGCCGCCGCCACCGCCGCCCCTCCGCCGGCCGCGGGGTCGCTGAGCGCCGGCGCCTCGCCCTCCCGCCTCTGGGGCTGGCAGGTGGGCGGGCGGGCTCCGTCCTCCCCTCGCGGGATCCGCGCCTGACTGCGCCCGGTCCCTGAGGCGGTGGGGCGGCGGCGGCGGGGCTCCCGGGGCGCCGCCTCCCTCCCCCCCCTCGGGGGTCTTTCTGGCTGGAAGGGCCCCGTGGGAGGGAGCCCCCCGCGCCGCCGCGCCGCCCCTCCTCCCGCGCCGGTCCTCCGTGCACGAGCAGGGCGCTCCCGCGGCGGCGCCATCTTTCCTCCCGTCCGTCGGTCTGTCCTCTCGCCCGCCCGCCCGCCCGCCCGCCCGCCCGGGTGGCCCTTTGTCTGGCGGCGGCGGCGGCGTGGGGGGCGTTTGTGGCTTGGCCCGGCCGGCAGGTGCGCCCCCTCCGGGGGGAGAGCCATGTCCCGGCGGAAACAGACCACCCCCAATAAAGTGCACTGTGAGTAACGGGGGCCGGGCGGGCCGGGCGAGGCGGGAGGGCCCCCGGGAACAGACCCCCCCAGAGCAGCGCTGCCAAGACCCCCTCCTGGCCCCCGGGGACCCCCTCTCAGCCCGGCCGCCGGGGAGAGCCCGAGAGCCTGAGGCTGGAGGGGGCCCCGCAGGCGGGTGTGGCCCCGGGGTCGCCCCTCGCCCCGCTGCCTGCCTGCCTGCCTGGCTTCTCTCCGGGGCCGGCCCCTGAGGTCCCCCCCAAGCAGATGGGAGGGAAAGAGCGGCGTGGCCCCTGGGGGCTCCCCAGCAGTTTCCAAGCGGAGCAGAAAGGCGCCCCGGGCGGCCTGGAGAAGCCGGGAAGGCCCCTCCTTGCCTGGCTGCCGGGAGCCATGGAGGGGGAGCTGAGGCAGCCCCTTGGCCCTCCTCACAGCCCTGCTCCATGGGCCCCTGCTGGAGTTTCCGGGAAACGCTGCCAACCCCGCCCTCAGGTGGCACCCAGCCTGGTACCAGTCCCTGGACCATTGGGGAAAGGGATTGCGGAGGAGGTCAGAAGCAGGGCACCCTTGCCTGAAAGCGCAAAGTGAGGAAGGGTAGGGGTCTTCTCAGGGCAAGACACCCCCCCACAAGCCAGGTCCCATTGGGGGAGGCTCCCTGTTCTCCCCGCCCCCGGAACATCTGGGAGCCCCTTTGGCCACAGAAGGAAGCTGGGTGGCTTCAGCAGCAGCTGCAGTCAGGAAGAGCCTGGAATCCCTCCTCCTCCTCCTCCTCCTCCTCCCAGTGGGCCTGCTGGGGCTCCTTGGATTCCCTATGGCATGTAACATGGGCAGGCCAGAGCCTTCCATCCCAGGGCAGCAGTCAGTGCAGCTGAAGCCCCTTTGGGGAAAGCTTGCAAAGTGATGCCTACCCAGAAGGGGTGGGGACGGGGAGGTCCTGGGGAACGTCCCCCCTCCTGGGCTACCGTAGGTAGGGAAGCCTCAAGGGCGGCAGGCAACTCTGGGCTGAGGGTGGGCAGAAGCACATTGACACTCATGCCTCCGGGGCTTCTTCTCCAGGGGAGCAGGTCTTCGCTGGGCTGGAGGAGCACACGTGGCAGGCTGTGATGATGAAGAGGGACTTCCGGGGGCTGCTTGGAGGCCAGACACCACCTGTGCAGCCGCTGACACCCCCGCCGCCCCCTGAGAGGGACTCCAACAGCAGCAGCATCACCAGCGGCAGTGAGTCTCCCCGGGGCAGGTGGGGCAGGGATCCCACAGCCTTTTGGCGCCCAGTATAAAGGCCTAAATACCCTGAAGGCTCCAGAGCCGCCTTAATCTTGCAAGCTAAGCAGGGTCAGCCCTGGCCAGAACTTAGATGGGAGACCATCAACGAATACCAGGTGCTGCAGGCTGTATTTCAGAGGAACAAACTGGCAAAACCACCCCTGAGGATTCCTTGCCTAAGGGCACCCTAGGAAATTTATGGGGTCTTGATAAGTCAATGGGCGACTTAAAGGCAGATACGCACACGGACATCCCAGCAGGCTCAATCGTGCTTCTGGGAGGGCTCTGAGCCATGGGCTGTGTCTTCCAGGTGACAGCGAGGGTGACGAGGAGACCACTCAGGAGGAAGTCTCCTCTCCTGCTTCTGAGGAGGACGGAGGGGCTGCAGCAGTGCTCGTAAAAAGGGAGCTGGCACCCATGGAGCAGCGCAAGCAGGTAACTTGAGGCCAGAAATAAAGCACACCTTCTTGACTCCTCCAGCCTGTGTGTCCCGAGGCAAAGGGGCTGTGGGTGGGGTTTCTCAGATGGAAATCTGTGGACACTCTTGAGTATGGGAAGCAAGAAGACATCCCAGATCCGCCCTTGAGAGCAGCTTGGGCAGCTTTGGGATGCCTTCTTGCCTCCTCCACTCCTGTGTCCAGGGGGTGGACTCTGCTGGACCTCTTGGGCATCACACGGATTCCTGCAGAAGCCGGCAGACGGGGAACATAGCAGCAAGTGGCCAAGTTGTGACAGCGAACAGAACTTCATAATGCTCAGAACCAGCGCTTGAGGGGGCCATCCAGCGGGGGATGGGATCTGGTGCCCTCCTGCTCTGCTTGTAGGTTTTCCAGAGACCAGGGGTCTCATTCTTGATTTCCCAACTCAAAGGTCTCCAGGCTACAGAGGGTGAGGGTGTGGGAATTGTTGTTGTTTCAATCCCTGCATTGCCCAATTAGGAGGTGGGCAGAAACCTGTGTGATGGTGATGCCCCTGCCGCTTCCCTTAGCCAGCCCTGCCTCTCCTTGCTTCCAGGTGGGCTTCAGTGGCAGCCAGGATATGCTGATGGGGCTCTCTCAGTGCCCCCTTTGCCAGCTGGAGTGTGGAAGCCGGGAGCAGCTGGTCAGCCACGTCTACCAGGTACTTGGAAGGGGCCATTGAGAGACCCTCCCATGCAAGATGAGAACTGCCCCTGCCCTGCCTCTCCCACCTGACCCCCACCCTCCACTTCACTCCCTGCTGGACTTACAGATCCAAAGGTAGGGATGCACAATGGTCCTGGGGTGAGGACAAGAGATTCCTGTTGCCCTCTCCTCCCACGCAGGGCTCTTCCCTTCCTATTCAGCTTTGGTCAGCCCTCTTCCTAGGGCCAGCTCGGGGGTGGGGCAGCTGACACCCTTCCCTCACGGCCTCGCTTTGTTTGCAGCACACGGCTGCTGTGAGCGCCAAGAGCTACCTGTGCCCTGTCTGTGGACGGGCACTTAGCTCCCCAGGCTCGCTGGGCCGACACCTTCTCATCCACTCGGAGGACCAGCTCTCCAACTGCGCAGTGTGTGGGGCCCGGTTCACCAGCCATGCCACCTTCAACAGGTGAGAAACTGCAGGTGGACAAGAGGGTGGGAGTTCCTGGCTTTGGTGGGCCTGGGTTCTCTTGGCCCAAGCAACTCTCTTAAGGCTCTGCCTCTGGACTGTGAGACAGGAGAGGTGAGCACACCCCTTAAGACTGGTGGCTTGTTGCCTGTTTACAGTTAGGGGGAAGCCACGGGGGAGAGGAGAACAGCAAAGGGTGCAGTCTGCAGACGAACGTCTGTGCCAGACCTTTTCCTCTGCCCCTTGCCTTCCGCAGCGAGAAGGTGCCGGAAGTGCTCTGTGGAGATGCCCTGCCTGTTCCGCTTCCTGAGGGCTCTTCCGGGGCCCAGGAGAAAGCCTCTTCTGGTGCCCCTGCCGCCTCAGGGGCTCTCAGCCCAACCGTCTACCCGGCAGGCATCCTCCTGGTGTGCAACAGCTGCGTGGCCTATCGGAAGCTCCTGGAAGCTCAAGCTCCTGGGGTGCGCAAGTGGGCTGTGCGGCGGCAGAATGAGCCCCTAGAGGCACGGCTGCAACGCCTGGAGCGGGAGCGGACAGCCAAGAAAAGCCGGCGGGACAACGAGACACCTGAGGAGCGGGAGGTCAGGCGCATGAGAGATCGCGAGGCCAAGCGCCTGCAGCGCCTGCAGGAGACAGACGAGCAGCGCGCACGGCGCCTGCAGCGGGACCGCGAAGCCATGCGCCTCAAGCGCGCCAACGAGACTCCTGAGAAGCGGCAGGCCCGGCTCATCCGGGAGCGTGAAGCCAAGCGGCTGAAGCGGCGGCTGGAGAAGATGGACATGATGCTGCGTGCTCAGTTTGGCCAGGACCCCTCGGCCATGGCTGCCCTGGCCGCTGAGATGAACTTCTTCCCGCTGCCTGTGGGCAGTATGGAGCTGGATGGGCAGCTCCTCGGCAAGATGGCCTTCGAAGAGCCGAGCGCCAGCGCCCTACACTAAGCACCCCCCCCGAAAGCCACTTGGACCCTGTCAGGCGGCTCTCACTGCTAGAGCTGCGCCCTGTCCTCAAGGAGGATGGGATGGAGGGATGGGACGGGGGGCAAACCCAAAGCCCAGTTGAAACTGGGGTGGCAGAAGAGAGAATAAATTAATTGTACTTGTTCTGAGTGTCTCTTGGGTGACTAAGTCAGAAGTAGAGGGTCAAGATCTCACTGGGCTGCTTCTTAGGGTCAGGGGCAAAAAGGGGTCACCAGGAAGTCCCTGGGGAGGGAGGGAGGAGTGTCACCTGTTTTGCTGCCAGGTGAGAGAGAAGAGGAATTTGCTGTCCTCTTACATACTATCTTTATCCTTGCTTCCCCGACCCCATTTTTTGGCCAAGCAGAAGGGTCTTCAGCCCATGCTGATCCAGTGAGAGGAGTCCTCTGAGGTCCCTGTGCCTAGCCTGGGACGTTCCACAGAAGAAGGCAGAGCATGTGGTGGCTGCAGGTGTGTGTCACTCTTGCATCTCCCTTCCCAGCAGCATCAGGAACCTCGACAAAAAGGAAAGGGGTGCAGCCCACCCTCTGAAGCTCAGACCCAGCCCAGGCTAGGCATTTTCTGGGGAGGCTGGGTAGAACTTGAGCATGGATGTGTTATATATGAATTTAAAGACATTCAGTTCTACAATTTCATCTGGATGGGATCTTTGACCTCTAAGGTTACTGGTGTATAGGATACTGACCAGCAAACTAAGTTACTCCCAAAGGCAGATGTTTATCCGCAGTCTCTCCAGAGGTAGCAAATAAACAGCACCCCTTCACAGACACACACAAAAGGGCTAAGAATGACTTTTTCAAGAAGGCAGCGAAAGAAAACCCCATAACCCAAATTGGGTGCAACCAAGCACCGCTCAAGACAAGCATTGGTGTCTCGGGGTGGGTGGCCTCTTGCCTGCTTTCCTGCCCCAAATGCAAAGACATTGTCACAGCTGAAAAGGGTCTGGACAGCCTTCCCCTCTTTCAGTTCATCTTTAAACATGTGGTGCCCGTTATACTCAAGGAAAGGTTGGGGGCGCTGGCCAGTGATAGCAGCTTCTGAATCTCTCTTAGGACCCTTGGTCCTTGCAGGACAGCTATTGACTGTCTCCCTGTTGGAAGCTGTGGGCATTAACTGCTGTCTGAATTGACCAATGGAACAATTTTCCTTGGGGGTCAGGATTTCATTGGAACTGACACACCAAGCACTCTCAGCCCAACAGAGGAACTGGGCCATGAGTGTGATGGCGCAGCAAAGAAGGCAAATGCTATTTTATGCTGCATTAATAGGATAGTTTCCAAGTCAAGGGAAGTAACAGTGCCACTATATTCTGCACTGGTCAGTCCTCTTCTGGTGTAGTGTTCATTTCTGGGTGCCTCGCTTTAAGGATAAAGACAAATAGGAACAGGTTCCGAGAAAGGCACAGAGGCTGATAAAAGGTATGGAGAACAAAATATGAGGAAAGGTTGAAAGAGCTGAGCACATTCAGCCTGGTGAAGCTGAGGGTGACATGATTGTACTCTTTAAATAACTCAAGGGCTGTCAAAGAGGAGGGGGCAGGCTTGTTCTCTGCTGTCCCAGAGGGTAGGACCAGATCTAATATTTTTAAGTTATAGAAGAGTAGATTTTGATTAAGCATTAAAAAAAATTGACAGCAAAAGCAATTTAGCAATGGAACCAATTGCCAAGAGAGGTGCTAGGGACTCTTTTCTGGAAGTCTTCAAAAAGGCTGGGCAGCTACCTGCTGGGGATACTCTTGTTGAAGATCCTGCACTGAGGAGGGAGTTGGACATGATGGCCCATGAGGCCTCTTCCAACCCAATGGTTCTATGACTATGGCTCTATAACTGAGTGGTCACAACTAGCTGCACTAGCTCTCCACCAGACTCCTCTCTCATATGCATCTGTCAGGTCAGAAAAAGTTGCAGAATGGGTGACACCACGCTCGACAGCAGTACACGTCAAAGGGATCTAGGAGACTTAGTAGACCGCAAATTATGCAGCAGCTAAAAAAGCCAATGCAATTCTAGGCTGCATCAATAGCATAATGTCTAGACTGAGGGATGCAATAGTCCCAGTCTATTCTGCTTTTGTCAGACCTCACCTGGAATACTGTGTCCAGTTCATGAGGGTGACCCAAATGGTCAAAGTTTCAGAAACCATGCCCTATGAAGAGCAGCTTAGGAAGCTGGATATGTTTAGCCTGGAGAAGGTTAAGAGGTGACTAATGATAGCCATGTTTCAGTATGTGAAAGGATGTCATATTGAAGGGGGAGCAAGCTTGTTTTCTGGTGCTTCAGAGACTAGGACACGGAGCAATGGACTCAAACTACAAGAAAGTAGATCCCACCTAAACGTTTGGAAGAACTGCCTGAGGGTAAGAGCTGTTCAGTGGAATACACTGCTGCCTCAGAGTGTGGTGGAGTCTCCTTCTTTGGAGGTTTTTCAACAGATGCTGGATGGCTACCTGTCGGGGTGTTTTATGTATTCCTACATAGCAGAATGGAGTTGGACTGGGTGGCCCTGGACTGGGTGGCCCTTGAGGTCTTTTCCAACTCTACGATTCTAGCCTTTCTTCCATGCTCTTGAATTTGCTGCCACCAAGCTCAGCCCTGGTAGGGAGACAGACAGCTTGAGGAAAGATGGCTGCTTTGACGTGCTGCAGCTGGAGGTCTCAAGTGGGGGGCACAGGGGACAACAGCAGTGGCAATGCGTGGCACCACACCACTTGGGGCCAGGATTGCACCAGCTCTGAGGCTTGTAGGAATAGCAGTGCCCAATTCCTACCTCTATCAGCCCTTGCCAGTGATGCCCACAACACTTTCCCCACCCCCCACCCCACATCTGGCTCTGGGCCTTCAGTCTGACTCAACACCTGTCAGAGACAGGAGCATTCAGTGACGGTAGAGCAGGTGCATTGTACTCATCTTCCTGGTTCTGAGGTTCTGTAGCACAAGTAAGAGGCAGACACAGCAAAATAAAAGCTATAGGCTTATAATTATATAGATATATAGATATATGCATATATACTGTATACATAGTCAACAAGTTAAATGCAGTATTTGTAAGAGCGTTAACAATAAAAATACAATCTGTGTGTGTACAGAGACTTTCAATGGTAAAACAGGAAAAAGGATCTGACCCAAAGTACAAATATACAGTACAAATTGATTTATTTAAAACAGATACAAAAGAAGCACAACAAAATAGATTATCCCCCTCAAACTAGTAATGCTTCATTAAAGGTCAGATAGGAAAAACCGGGTTGGGCACACGGCTACTCCTAAGGCTTGACATCGGATGAGGCTGGTGAGAGCACAAGGGTGACCGGCAGCTCTTCCTGGTTCACTGCGCATATGTGTGTGCACTGGCAAGCGGCCCACCCGGACTAAGGTGCTATGTGAGGGACTTCAGGTGGGGTGGGCCTCAGCATCGCCTTGTTTGCCCACTGCCTCCTCCCATTGCGGACTCCTCTGCCAAGAAGGCGCCAGGCTCAGACCAGACCAAGAACAGCTGTGGGGCTCCTGAGGGGAAAGGCACATGTGCTCTCGCAGGCCCTGGGCGAGGGGAGGGGAGGTCTAGCAAAGGCTCAGGCGGAGGTGCAGCTATTTCTACACACTGCTGTGACGGCCGCTGCCTGCCAACCCTGCCCTCTCTACTCTTTGCCAGTGCTGAGGAAGGGGTCCCACTGTAGTGTCACACGAGAGGATTAACTTATTGCTCTGGTAAGCTGGGCTCCCAACTCTCCCACAGCCCCAGGAAGAACAGTGGCCAAAACCACTTCTGCTGCAGATTACGCACAGCAATGCAGTAAGAACTTCCCTTAGACAGCAGGAGTTCCAGCTGCCAACCAGCAGGACAGAAGCAATTCAATGCATGTGAATCAAGAGGATTAAGAATCAAGTGTGTGTGTGTGTGAATTGAGAGGATTCAGAAAAGAGGGGAGGACACACACAGCCCAGCACCTCCAGCCCTCAGCCTTGCTCAGCCCTGCTTGAAGAGAGGAAACCTTCCAAAACTTCCTGAAGCCATTGCACTGCCTCTACTATCGCACAGCTGGAGGACGGAGGATGAGGAGGGGTGGCAGTGATGCTGGCAGAGGGCAGCACTAGTCGCCAAGGCCCGTAAAAGGGCAACGTGGGAGGAAGTGGAGAAAGGTGGGGCAGGTGGGCCAAAAGAGAGGCAGCCAGAGATAGTGCAAAGTGCCAGCGCCTTTGGAAGAAGCCAGCAATATCCCAGCAGGGAAAGCGAAGTCCTCCCCCACTTTCTGCATACAGGGGAAGGGAACCACTGACATTGGATGTTCAGGGAAGCGAAGCCACAGCCCAGGGCCAGAAGGGCTGCTCTGGAGAAAGACTAGGTGGCTGGGAGGCACAGCAGGGATTCCATTGAGCCTCATTCCAGAGGTGCTTGAGGAGCAACAATGCTGGGGAGAGAGTGGGGCCAGAAGGCTGGCATGGAGAGCTGACCCCAGCACCTTAAACGCAGCTGGCAGCCACCTCCAAGTTTTCCAAATTTTATTTGTATCTCTCTGTGCAAAGAAAAGAGTTCAGCTCTCAGTAGAAAAAGGTGAGCCTCTACAGTTGGGATCCCAAGATTTCCTGAACGGCACTGGGCCCTTTCAGTGCTCTGGTCAAACCATCCATCACATAGCCCAATGGCCAGTTGCCAGGGAAAACAGGCTTTCCCCTACCAAACTCCCTCCTGGGGGCAGGCAGGAGTACCTCTCCTTCCCAGAGGAACTGCTGGCATTGACTTTACCTGGAGTAGAACAGGCCCAGCGTAGGGCCCTGGGGTTCAGCAGTGAAAGCTTCAGAGGAGGTCACTGGCAGCCAGAGCCCTCCTCAAAGCAGGAAGGGGATGCAGTGGCGGCAATAGGAGGGTTCTGTACATACACAGGAAAGCTGAAGGAGCCACTTCTGTGTACAGAAATGGTGTGGATGTACACACAAACACACACTCTCTCCCACACACCTACCCACACCCAGCCTCCAAAATCATCTTGCTTACTCCTACCTGGCTGCTGGACCCAGAGGCAACATGCTTGCTGTTTAGCAGAAAGGGGGCTGCTAATGCCTCCTTTTCACTGGCCTCAGGTGAGGAATTAGCCTAACACTCCCTCCCTCCCTAAGGAGAAGTCCAGGCTGCTTTGACTCAAGGCCCGGAAGGGGCTGCTGCAGTTCCCCAGGCGGTCCAGCATTTCTCTTACACCTGAGCAGAGACCTGGGCTTCACTGCTCCATCTCCCTGCCATCTGGTTCAAGTGCTGCTCCTCATGAGTAAGCCAGAGGCTTAGTAAAGTGCTTGTGTGATGAGAGGCCTTGGAATTTCACCCCTCTCCGCCCAGAAAAAGAGCAGCATCTCCCCCCTCCCCAACTCTGTCCTGACCCTCCCACCACCTCAAAACCACCCCGCTGAAGGGGGAGGTAGCCCCTCTGTCAGTGGAATGCATTTAGGCAAACAGCTGCAGGAAAGGCCAGGTGAACCCCTGGGCTACCAGGAAGGTCTGAGCAGTGGCCAGACTGGAAGAAGCCCAGCTTAGAGCAGCAGGGAAGTGGGTGGCTTTCTCCCACTGCCAAAAGGTCACTTTCCTGCATTGGAACGGCCCTCAATGGACAGCTTGACCTCCTGAGGAATGAAGGAGGGGCGGAGAAGGGGTGGCCCAGGGGACTCCTCCCCAAGTCTTTGGAAGCCGGGGCCTGCCCAGCCATGTGCAGAAATGGGGTTGAGCCTGGAGGTTTCAGGGGGGGACCCCAGCATGACCCCACCCTTCCCCAGTGGGCTCTTCTCCCCAGCTGGGGTAGGGGGCTCCCGGACACCCTGCCTGCCTCGCCCAGGCCTCTCTCGGGTGGCCGCTGGGGGACTGGCTGGAGGAGCCAGGCGCCCATTCAAGCTCTGGAGGCTGATGGAGATGCAGACGTCCCCCACCTGCAGGCCATGGCAGGGGAGGGAGAAGAGCCGGGCAGTCCTCTCAGGGCTGCAGGAGGACCAGCCCTGCCCATAGACAAAGAAGGGGTGCTCGGGGGGGACATCGATGCTCACTTTGCTCTGCTGCTCCCCGACCACAAAGTGCAGTGTCACCAGGCCCTGCCAGGGACTCTCCTGGATGTCCACCACTGTGCTGGAGTCAATCTTCAGGCCGCCACTCACCTCTGCGCTGCGCACAAAGTCCTGGGTTTGCAGGTCCTCCACTCGCTTCAGTTCCCCAGTGGCCAACTGGATAATGGCTCCTTTCATGAAGTGGGAGGGCAAGTGGCTCTGGGAGGGGGCAGCACAGTCCACTTCTTGGGCTGCCAGCACCTCTGGACTCGATGCCACTGAGCTGTCATGAGCTGCAGGCTGGAAGGAGCCCAAGACTGGCTTGCCGTTGGCCACTGCTAGCCCTTTGAGGAGCTGCCTGTGGGAGAGCTGCTGCTGCTCCTGCTCGAGGGGCCTCTGTGAGTGGCTCCTGTCAGCTGCCGCCACCAGAGCTCCTTCCACAGGGTTCCTGGCTGGTTCCCCCTTCTGTGCAGGGGTGTGACCACGGTGGGAGAGGTTCAGAGGGCTCAAGCTGTCTTTCTCCTGAGGAGAACCACGAGGGTAGTCCTGAAAAGACAGCACCCCAACTACACGCTGCACCTCTAGGTCTGTGTCTGGGCTGCTCCGCTGAGAGGCACCTGAGGCCTCTGGTCTCCCTGCCATCTGAAGACTCGTTAAGACAGGACCATTCATGCCACACTGGACAGTTGTCCGGGGCCAGCACTCTTCAGCCTCGCTTTCCTTTCCTCCTGTGGCTGTCCTCTGCACGCCATTCTCTGTGGCTATTTTAGGACTGAGGTGGCTCTCCCGCAGAGCTGGCTCTGGGTCGAGGCCTGCAACAAGAGCATCAAATGTTGAATATCCTGTTGGTAGACGGGATACCTGGTAGTAGACAGGAATCCTGCCCTGTGAAACGTCCAGTGGCTGGCCCCCAACATGAGACTGTGGGGGGGCTGGTGGTGAAATGGAGGCAGTAGCTTTGCCAAATCCATGAGGTGCCTGGGCGGTGGGACTGGAGTCTTCAGCAAGAAGGGGTGTGTAGGGCACAAAGTGGGAGATGTGGGAGGCCGGGAGGCCAGCAGAAGAGGGCAGGAGGTGGCCAGGCACAAAGCCAGGAGGCACGGCGTAGGGCACTGAGTAGGGCGAGCCCACGAACTGCAAGGGTGCCGGAGGAAGCTGCGCATAGTGGATGGGCGAGTACGGGATCCCCGGGTGCTGGATGAGCTGTGAAGTCATGCCAAAGGCCGGAGGAAGGGGGCCCACATTGACTACCGGTGGTGAGAAGGTGGACGCGGGCATCGCCACTTTGTACAGCAAGCCATACTGGTCCACAGTCAGGCTGCCCACAGCCTCCGGGCCGCCTCCTGCCTGGCTGTAGGGGGAGGCTGCCTGGCTCTGCCCTGCCACCAAGGGCCCCCGGCCCCACTCTGCAGAGGCCCCGCCACCGCCGGCTCCCGGCCCCTTCTCCGCCGCGCTGCAGGGCTCCTCGTTGCCGGCGGCGGTGGTGAGGGCGGCGGTGGCGGCGGTGCTGCTGGGGGCTGCTGGCAGCTCTCGCTTCTTGGGGGGGAGGCACTCCTGGCCCCGCTCCTGGGCCGCTTTCATGGCGCCCCTCCTCCTCTCGGTTCTGCGGCTCCTGCTGGCCGGGCTGCCGGGCACCGGGGCGCCTCACCTGCAAAGACAAGTCACGCCATCAACGGCGGGAGCGGAGGGAGGCCGCCGGGGGTGGGAGGCCGCCGCCGCGCTGCCCCGTCCCTCCCTGGCTCGCTCCCTCGCTCTCTCACCCGCCTCCTTCCTCCGCCTTGCCGCCCCCGCCGGCGCTGCCGCCCTCCCCTCCGCTGCCGGCGCCGCCGCCACGGCCGGGCTCCATCCCGCCGCCGCCGCCGCCGCCTCCGGCCCGACCCCGCCCTCCGCCTCTCTCGGCGCGCCGGAAGTGCCGCGACCAGGACGTCAAGAGGCTGCGCGCCAGACGGGCCCTCGGTGATGACGTAGGTGCCGCCGGCCCGCCGTTGCCGGGGCAACTGCCGAGGAAAACTGGTCCCGCCCCATCACCATGGCAACAGGTACGGGACGCTGCCTGAGGGCATCCTCTCAGGCCCGGCCAGCCTTGCGGGGTTGTCGTGAGGGCCGTCCTCCGGCCAGGGCAGAACAAGAGCCCCGGAGAGCGTCGTTTGGGCCCCGGGAGGCCCCTTCCGGACCCCCGAGGCACTCCCGCAGGAGCCGGCGCCCGAGCCACCGAGCTTCTTCCGCCTTTCCCCCACGAACCGGCCCCGGCCAGGGCTCCCCGACCCTCACAACAACCCTGTGAGGTAGGCTGCCCGGGGAAGAAGCGACTGCCCGAGGGCATCACCCCCCGCTCCCCTCTCCGGCCGAGCGGCCCACCGGTTGTGCCCGCAAGAGTGAGATTGGGCCAGGCAGCCGGCCGCCCCCCAACGACCACCAGGACCGCAGAGGAGGAGGAGGAGGAGGAGGAGGGTCCAGGCGTTTCATAGAATCATAGAATTGTAGAGTTGAAAGAGACCCCAAGAGCCATCCAGCCCAACCCGATTCTGTCCCACAGGAATCACGATCAAAGTATCCCTGACAGATGGCCATCCAGCCTCTGTTTAAAGATCTCCAAGGAAGGAGACCCCACCACGCTCCGAGGGAGTGCGTTCCTCTGCCGAACAGCTCTTACTGTCAAAAGGTTCCTCCTAATGTTGAGGTGGAATCTCTGTTCCTGGAGCTGCTGGGATGTGGTGCTAGGAAGGTCCTCCCACGGAGCCTATTGCACCCCCATCCATCCTCCTGGGACCCCTGAATACCAGCTCTTTGCTCCACCCCGCTGGACTGGGGCCCCCAGAAGGACCTTGCTAAGAAGCACCTTCCTTCCATGTTCTGCAAACTGACCGGGAGCCCATGAAAGCAGAAAGCTGATTTTGTCCAAGGTTCGCAAAAGGATGCCGCCTGAGCCCTCATCACTTGGATGGCTCCTCACTTTCCACACACCAAACCAGCACAGTCGCTGCACGAAGACGTAGCTCCAGGGCACAGATCCCCTTGAAACCACCACCAGATCAGAGGTCCCATTGGTGCTCAAGAACTGAACTAGGCACCTCACACCTCCTGTACGTCACCACCACCACCAAGGAACACAGCCATGAATCTGAGGCAAGGAGCCTCATGAATCCACCAGGTGGTTTAAAATATGGGATTCGCCTGAAATGGTGCTCAAATCAAACCACAGGCAGAAACAGTTTGAACCAATAAAATCATGTTTCATGTGTATCTCTGCACTACCAACGCACAAATCCTTGCAGATCCTGTTGATTTTTCACAAGGGATCCCCTCAAACCATGATGAGATGAAATGATAAAATTTTTACCCAGAAACTGAATCAGAAAAAGCATGGTTCCTGTGCATGACCATGCTACTTTAGTGCAATAATGTGGATTTGAGCCATAGATCTTCATGGAGCCATATGTTGCTTACAGGGATTCTCATGAAATGACTGCCAAATCATGTATCACTTTCATGTGCATAGACAAGACCATAAAAATAATAATAAGATATGTTGTATCCCCATGGCCTAATAACAAGAATTTTAGACATGGATCCTTGCAGTCATGATTTTTAGAGAGGATCCCTTCTTCCTTACCATGTTCAAATCAAAGAACACATTTCTGCCCACAGAATGAACCATAAACATCACAAATTTTATACAATACATTGCTGCATCACCAAGGGAGAAAAAGGTGGACCTATGGCATGAATCCTCATGTATTAATGTGACATTTACATGAACCATGCAAAACCATTGTCAAATCATGCAACTTAACCCTCTCCCAGGACCTGAGTATTAAAACCTCTTGTTTCATGGCACCAACATGAACTCAAAAACATTTGTCTGAGTCATATATCCTTGAGGCTCCTCCCAAGTTATTTTTACTGGGGATCCAACTGAAGACAGCATCAAATCTGAAAATCCATTGACTTATATAGTAAAAAGATTTATTTTTCCCCTTCAACTTCATGGCAGCATCACAAACTTGTGCATCCTTATGAATCCTCACAATTTTTAAAAGTATTCATCATGGATAGTTAGGAGTTTTACATGGATTCCACTGCAAACTACAGTCAAACTATAGGTCACATGTATAACCACAGATTGAATCATAAAGATTACAGATTCTGTACCTGCATCTCACCATAACATCAAGGGGCAAAAACATGCATCTAAGGAATGGATCTGGTATGTTTGGGTATTTAGCTATGTTTCTTCCATAACACAGCTAAAATCACAGAACTCATCCATGCCTATGGACCTCTTGCTTCCCAGAAACACCACAATATTTTTTTAAAAAGGGTGCAAGGCATGGATCCTTCTGATTTTTATGGTATCCAGCCCAAACCATATTCAGAATATATGTGACACATAACAATTCTGGCTCATGTACTTCACCACATCAGTACTGCATTCTGCATGCAAGGGTGGGATTCTGATGGACCCACTCCATTTTTATAGGGGATCCCTCACCAACCATGCTTCAATTGTATGTGACAATTGCATTATATTGTGGAACATGTCTATGTCCATGTACAGTACTGGCCCAGAAAAAGAATCATGGCTTTCTTGCTTTGTGGGATTGTCCATGAGGCCTGAGATTTGGGGCAGAGATTCTCATAGTTTTGGTTGGAGCCCATGTAAACTGTTGTAACCCGCCCTGAATCTTATCTTGGGAGAAAGGTGGGATATAAATCCAATAAACAAACAAACAAACAAGGATTGGTGAAGATCAGTACCTTGGATTCATGTTTTGGCATTGCTAAGTAACAGATCTGTAGTTTTTATGGCTGTGCTTTTAGGAGTGATGTGTGACACAAGATTCAGGAGTGGTTTCAGGTCCCATGGAAAAATCATTTGGATTCATAAGGATTTGTGCCTCAGGTCCAGGTTTTTGGGGAGTGTCAGTAGAGCAGTGTAGGCAGTTCATGATTGTAATGGTTCGTTCGTGAGGATCTTTACTTGAATGTGATACATGATTTGGCAGTGGGTTCCATGTAAAAACCAGGTGGGTTAATCAGGATCTCTGCCAGCCACCCACGTTTCCGCACCTGTGCCAGAGAGTGCTGCTACAACTCCTGCGTCCTTAGAGGAGAGTAGCCCCACTGGCAGCTGCCTGGGCCGGGGGAGCGAAAGCAAAGTAAACGCACAGAGAAGGAGGCGGGCTGGGCTACAAAGCACATGCTCGGCTGGGCTGACAGCGGCTCTTGACTACCGGGCCCGAGTACACCGCCGCTTCTGGCCCCGGAGCTGCAGGGATCTGGCCAGCGACTCTGGCGCCCGAGTAGCCACAAAGCAGCCGACACGGTTCCAATGCGGAACCGAAACGCCCGCGAGCAGGATCCGGACGGACGGATATTTCGAGCACAGCCGCAGCGGTGACAAGACAGGCGTCTGACGTCATCACTGCCTGCCACGGCGCAGTCGCTTCTCTACTGGAGCTCAAGCACCACAGATGCTTCCGCGGAGGAAGCTAGTTCCGCGGGCCGCAGCAGCAGCCTCGCGCGCCGCCGCTTGTGTTGGGCCGCGAAGAGGGGCCGCGGGGGAGAGGCCGGCGGCCGGACCGAGGCAAGTGGTGGCGGCGGCGGGGCGGCGTGACGCTTCGTACTGAGGGGAAGCGCGAGCAAGTCCCGGCCGCAGGATCCCTCCGCCTGCGGTATCGGTGCTGAGGCCGCGGCGCCGCCATTTTGAATGCCAGGCTCCTCTTCCTGCCGCCGCCGCCGCCGCCGCCGCCTTTGCTGCCGCCGCCGGGACCCGGCCCGGTGAGTGGCGCCGAGGGAGGGAAGAAGGGAGGCAGGGAGGGAGGCCTGGCCGGCCGGTGTCTCCTGAGAGGGCCCTTCCCAGCCGAGAGGGGTGGTTCCAGTTTGGCCGCAGGGAGGAAGAAGGGAGGGAAGGAGCGCCCGGCCCGGCCCGGCCCGCGAAGGGCTGCCCTCTGGCCGGACATCCAGCCAGCCATCGTGCCCAGAGCGGCCCTTCGTGGCTCTCGCTTTCCGAGGCCTCGCTCCGGGCCAGAGCCAGGCCAGGTGGGGCTCCTTCCCCCGGGGGGCCCTGGCTGTCTCCGCGGGGCCGCTCCTTCCTTGCCTTTGCCTGGATAGCGGCCTCTCCTGGCAGCCGCCCCTGCGAGGGAGGGAGGAAAGGAAGGAAGGAAGGAGGCCGGTGCAGGCTGTGGGCCGTGTCGGCTTCCCGGGAAGGTTGGGAGTTGGGCCTCCGCCCGTCAAATCGGCCTCCGGAGAAAGCCCCGGCGGCGCCTCAGGCCTTGCGGCTTCTGCCCCCGTGTTGGCCCGGCCGCGCCGCTTGCGCTTGGTCCCGGACTATCGGGCCGCCTCTCGTGCACCAGCCCAGCCGAGCCCCCTTGAGAAGCCAGTCCCTGAGACCCCTCGAGCGGGGACGGGAGGCTCAGGTCCAGCCGCCTTCAGAGCCACCCTCCTTGAGCTCCTGCGGGGCCTCGCTTAGGAAAGGCGCAGTGGCTTTTAGGAAACGTGCTGGGAATTGCAGGAAACTAGGTATTTCACAGTGTCCTTGAGAAGTGTCCAGGAGAGAGGGGACGGGCGTTTGTAAGTGCTCCATTATGGGCACAAGCTAGTCTCGCCTGTCTCAGACAGTGAAGCAACCCGCCTAGGAACTCCAGTCTGTAAAGTTCAGGTCTGCAGCTTTGGCATTGCAGGAACCATTGTGGAAGAGGAGGGAGGAGGTATTAGGTTACTGTTTTACCCTTTCCTTGCTTGTCTTCTGTTTCATTCTCATTATCCTTTTATCTTGCCAGTTACTGCTCTCCACAGTAAGTTTTGGCAGCTGTCCACTCTCTTTTATAAGGTGGTCTTCCATGGTGTTTGGTTTTGGATAATATACCGAGTGGGATACAAACACATGGAGGCAAATGAGTGAGAAGGGAACCTGTTGCAAAACATTACCTTGTGCTTTCCTTCCTTCAGCTCCAGACACCTAATTGCATGCCTTCATTACTGTGGGTTGGAGGGAGTAGGGAAAGAGAGAAAGTAAAGTGGAAATCATCTTGCTGGGCCTTTTTCTGGTGGCTGTCTTTGAGGCCTTAGGGGAAAAGGTGGGATATAAATAAGATAAATAAATAGGTGAGAGAGCCTGCTTCTTCTTACCACAGAGAAACTACGTACTGTAGCAAGTACTTAGCTTGAGGGACTTCTTCAAAGTTGGGGCCTGACATTGGCTGAGGCTGGTGCTATGGTGTGCTTCAGGACTGACAAAGGAGGCCTGCTTTTGCATTGTGTTGCATTCTCTCTTTTTCCATTATGAAATGTGTTTACTCAGATGGTTCTCCATTAAAGCTTATTTTTAAAAAATATTTGTAGGCTGTCTAGGTGCTTTTGATGGTATAAACTTGCACTCTTAAGTTAATAAATAGTAAAAACGCTGATCATATTCAGCCCAGTAGAAACTATACATTCATGTGAGAGCTGGACCGAAACTAACAAAATGTATTCCAACAGGGAGAAATGTAAGGTACTACGTTTAGGCAGAAAAAATGAAATGGATAGATATAGAATGTGTGGCACCTGGCTTGAAAGGGATCTAGGGGTCTTAGCAGACTACAACCTGAACATGAATGAAAAGTATGATGCAGCAGCTTAAAAAGCCAATGCAATTCTAGGCTGTAGCAATACATGTATAATGTCTAGATCAAGGGAAGTAATAGCCCCACTCTATTCTGCTTTGGTCAGACCTTACCTAGAATACTGTGTCCAGTTCTGGGCACCACAGTTCAAGAAGGATATTGAGAAACTGGAATGTGTCCCAAGGAGGGCAACCAGAATGGTGGGAGGTCTGGAAGCCATGCCCTATGAGGAGTGGATTAGGGAGCTAGGCATGTTTAGTCTGGAGAAGAGAAGGTTGAGAGGTGACATGATAGCCATGTTTAAATGTTTGAAGGGATATCATCTTGAAGAGGGAGCAAGCTTGTTTTCTGCTGCTCCCGAGACTAGGACATGGAGCAAGAACTCAAACTACAGGAAAAGAGATTACACCTAAACATTAGGAAGAACTTCCTGATGGTAAGAGCTGTTTGACAGTGGAATACACTGCCCCAGACTGTGGTGGAGTCTCCTTCTTGGGAGGTTTTTAAACAGAGGGAGTGCTTTGATTGTGTATTCCTGCATGGGAGAATAGGGTTGGACTGGATGGCTCTTGTGGTCTAATCCGTGATTCTGTTGACAGTGGAAACTAAGTTAGTATGATATGTACAGTGATCTTTATTGGAGCCCACTGTTGAAACGGCCCTGCCCCTGTGCTGCCAAATTAGCTGTGGAGTTTACTTGTGGAACAAGCTTGTTAAAGCTTCTGAATAAAACCAGGTCATTTGCAAATTCAAGAAGCACACAGGAGCAGCTCCAGCTTCTTTCCATTGTCACATAACATGTGAACCTTTTGTAGCTTTCACATGGAGTCACAGAAACCTGTAGCATGTGTTGTGCCTTCATGTTGTTTCTGACTTATGGCAACCCTAAGGCAAACTTATCATGGGTTTATTTTGGCAAGATTTCTTCAGAGGGGTTTGTCCTTGCCTTCGCCTGAGGCTGAGAGAGTGTGACTTGCCCAAGTCATGCAGTTTGTTTCCATGGCTGAGCAGGGATTCAAACCCTGGTCCAGTGTTCAAACTGATACATCATGCTGGCTCTACCTGTAGCATGACTGTTCTGTTCTTGTTAGCAACATGTGGCTGGTTCGTAACTTCATTTAAGTTGGTGAAATTTAGTTCTGTGTCTGTCGTGTCACCCCTTAACTTTCTCTTCTCCACTATTGCCCAAATTATTTGCTTAATTTCATTTGCTGTCTGGCATCACCAGTTATGTTGTTGGTGTGTGTGCCTAGGGTCAGGTTTTACTTGGTGTATTTTTATAGAAGAAGTAATGGGGGTTTTGACACAGACCTCCAAAAAATCCTGGGCATTGTGGTCAGCATCATTTTACATTGATGTAGGCAATGCGTAGCCTTCCAGATGTTGGACTGCAGTCCACATCAGCCAGAGGCAGCATAAACAATGTTGAGGAATTCTGGGAATAAAAAACTTCTGTAGAGTCCTAGTTGCTTACCCTGGTTTACACTGTGAACTGTGCTGCTCCAAAACATCTTGTGGCCTGACATGGAGCCCAAAAGCAGCCCCGGCTTTCAGAAAGTTTGGCTGCACAGTTCAGGCACCTGTTCGTGCTTTTACCCTTTCTTCCTCCAATCTCCCCCTTCCCCATCACTGCCTTGAATTGGGTCATGTCACTTTCTACATGGCACAGCAGACCTTGTGGTAGAAGGGCTTTCATGAAGAGCCGAACACTTTGAAAGAGTTTGCTTTATGCTCTGGCTTGCTACCTAATGTAAACGTGAGGAGGGGTGGGGCAAACTTAAGTATGGCAGGAAGAGACTACAAGTTTCCGGTCTGTGCAAAATGCAATTCAGAGGAGTTTTCATGACTCCTTAGTAACAAGAAAGGCTCCATGTCATAAGGAAGGAGTAGGATGGTGGGGCTGGGTTGCCCAATCTCATCTTCTCCACTAGCTGCACAACATAGGAGCCTGCCTGACACTGAGTCAGACTGTTCACCCATTGGCTCAGTTCTGGCAGCAGCAGCTTTCCTAGCCCTCCCTGGAGATCCCTAGTGTTACTCCCTCCCGGTGGTCTCCCATCCAAGTCTGACCCTGCTTAGCTTGGGTCCCATTCTGGGAGAAAGGCGGCATATTAAAAAAAATCATATTGGAGATGATCGGGTAGGCTCAGGGTGGGAGGAGGATGTCATGTTGTGGGCCATGGCTAAGATGCGCTTGGATTGGGCCCCCATTCCTTCCCTGCCCAGGAAGAGAGGTGGGAGGATTCCACTCATAGCTGCCATTTGTGAATACTCCCATTCCCGTTTCCCTCCTTGGAAGGAATAGTGGGGGTCCTTTGAGGGTTTGGAGAGGGGCCCCCTTCAGATGCTCTGTGATCCAGATTCTGTCCCCTTGTGGCTTGGATTATGTCCATGGGCTTGATAGCCAGGTTCCCCCCCAAGAGGAATTACTCATGAGTGAAGTTGCGTGTTTGCATGTCCTAAACAATCCACGAAGCCTTGGCAGTGAGCACATAAGGAGTGAGGGGCTGGAAGAAGACCCTCTAAAGCAGCCTTTCTCAACCTTTTTACTCTGGTGGAACCCTTGAAACAATTTTCAGGTCTCAGGGAACCCCTACCTAAAAATCATTATATCTACAGCTCAAAAAACCAGTATGGTTTTTTTCCCCAATCTCAATATCTCAGGGAACCCTTAGCAGCCTCATGTGGAACTCTAGGGTTCCAGGGAAGAGAAACCCTGCTCTAAAGGGTGGGAACAGGAACTGTGTTTCTGCCTCTCCACAGGCTCTGCTAGAAAGCACCCCATGTGCCTGTCTCCAGAGCTGCCCTGTCAAGAGCACCAAACAGCATTCTCTATGCATCTTTAGTGTCCCCATTTTCACTGATATAAATCTGTTAAAATACACACATGTGGAAGGTGCCAAACATTTCCCTTTGCCCCATTGTAAAACGAATGAGGGTTGGCTGTGAAGGGAATATTTTGAGTAGATCTCTGTTGGAAGGCCAATGGGTGCAGTGGACTTGGATGCTGTGCACCATGCAGAAAGGATCTCCCTGCCTGAGCAGAGGAGCCCCTATGTCTAGACATCCCTGTGGCTTGTCAGGTGAGACCAGAGGCCGCTTGCCTTCTTCCTGAGTGGGGAGGGGGAGCAACAGAGACCCTTGGGGAAGTGGGGCTGTGGAACAGCCTGTGCTTTGCATTTTGGGTTGGAAGCAAAGTCCAAAAACTGCTTTGGCAGAATGAGGTTGGTTTAGGAGCGCACAACATGGCCTTACACTGAGCCAGGACCGTGGTCTGTCTTGCTCACTCTTGCTTCCTCTGGTGTACAATGGCAGCTGCTGAAAACAGGAGGCAGGAGCTGTGTGCATTGGCCTGGCCTGGGGTGTTTGCAGAAGTCCTTCGGATGTTGTTTTCCCTCTAAACTTGCCTTTAGCTGACTGTTGCTGCAGCCCTGAGTCTTACTGGTTTGTTTTGCTGTAGTTTATTTTAGGCTGGCTATTAAATGAGTTGTTCTGGGGGTGGAAAGAAAGTGTATTAATGCTTTAATCAAAATAAATGCTGTGTTTTCCTGAGAAGACTGTTCTGACAACAGGACAAAATAGCTGAGGACCAATCTTTTCAGGAGATGGCCTTCTAACTGTTCCCAGTGGTGGTGCTGTAACTGCACTGGGAGTTGGGCATGAGGGGGCCCTTGTGAAATCAGCTGGGGAAACAGGTGGTGTTTTGCTGAAAACAGGTGGATTTCACAACTTGCAAGGAAAGAGAGGAAACTCTTGGCTCATCTTTCAGCAGTGCATTCAGCAGCTGCTTGAAATGCATCAGAACCCACCAGCCTGTGGCTGTTCTGTGCTGCCGACCACCTCCTGGTGAGGCGTGTCTCTGCCAGCCTCCTCTTGTTGCAGAACTCTGATTGAAGTAACCTGCCAACCTTCTCTGTTGTGCAGTTGTCATTTGCATTTGTTTCTTCCACAGACCTGAGAGTCAGAGGAAGAGCTCTGCGGCTGCTCTGAGGGGAGCCAGTGCTTTGTACCAGCTGGCATTTGGGACCACAACCTCCCCAGAATCAGCTCTGCCTGGGCCTCTGGCCTTGGATTTGGCCCTGCTGAGGGAGGAATGGAAAAGCAAGTGCTATCTGACTGCTGGGTTCACTCTCCTTCCATTGCCTGCTTGCCTCCATCCCTCATTAGGACTTTAAAGAAGCAGCCAGCCAAGAGCCCTCCTGGAAAAAGGGATGGGGGCCCCACGTCTTCCTGGCAGTTTCGCCACATGCAGGCACTGCTGCTCTGGGCCTGAGAACTAGCCACATCGGGTAGCCTTTAAAGGGTTGTGCTGCTAGGACCATCTCTAGCATGGACAGTTGAGTAAAAGCCCAGACACTTCCATGTTGAGGGGAAGAAGGAGGTCTTGTGACATTGTAAAAGTTACCCTGGCAAGAACTTTGCTTTCACTTCCTTATTCAGGAGGAATTGTAGTAATTTTAGATGGCTGGCTTAGACTTTGGGTATTTGACTTGTCCCTCAGTATGTCTAGTCTTTAAGCCTGATTTCAAGCTAAGAGCAATGAAGGTAGCTGGGATTTAACAGGTGGGGTTGTATACATTTGCTATTACATGTTTTTAGCTCCAAGGAATATGAAACTTGTGTAGTATAAGAACCAGCATAGCGGTTGTTAGCAGTAACGTTTATCTTTGGCATATGAACATATCCTACACAACTCTATTTGTGGATGGATACACAAATCCATAGTGAAGTAGCTCGTTCAGGTTGGGCCCATTTTTCTGGTGAAGAGATCTTTGTTTGCCAGATCCTGTAATATACTGGTATGCCCTCTTGGTTCCCTTTCACTGTGCCCAGCCAACCTCACAGATTTTTAATCTTCTCACTCCTTTCCTTAGAGGATGCCAGCCCCCATCAGACTCCGGGAGCTGATCCGGACTATACGGACAGCACGGACCCAGGCGGAAGAAAGGGAGATGATCCAGAAGGAATGCGCTGCGATCCGATCCTCTTTTCGAGAAGAGGACAACACTTACCGTTGCCGGAATGTCGCCAAGTTGCTGTACATGCACATGCTGGGCTACCCTGCACACTTTGGACAGGTAGGCCCTCCTCGGTGATCTGGCTAAAGCAACAGGGTTGGATGGTTATGGGGAAGCCCTGCTTGGTAGCAAAGGCCAGAACCCACTGGTCCGTCCCAGTTAGAGTAGATGCATTGCACCAGTGGGAACCAAGTAAGACAACCCTTGTGTAAATTCCATTAGCTCCGTGGGTCTCGCTGGGACTCGCAGTTGGATGTGGGCCAAAGCAGCCTAGAGTCCCCAGAGCCTCACTGCCTCTTGGAAGCTGCCCAGGTGTCCTCCTGCAGGTCCCCTCTGCTACTTTGGGCTGGTAGGGCAGTGGTGGAGTCTCCTCACAAGGGTGAATATTTTAGCCACAGGAGCCTGGGGAAATGGGTGGGGTGTCCTCTGAGGACTCCATGGACCCTGCCTCTGTCAGGCAGCCAGAGATTTCACTTTGTAGTATTTGGTTTTGTTTGTTAAGTTTGTTGGGAGTGGAAGGGTAAAAGGCCATCCGGTAGGCTTCTGAGAAGACCAAGGCATTAATTGCCAGACACAGCTGCTGGGTGAAAGGCCTTTTCTGCCTGATGGGAGCTGAAGGGGCTGCCAGGGAGTCTTTCACCCAGGCTGGACGCCTCTGCTCTCGTTGTCCTGGTGTTGAGGGTTCTGCGAACATTCAGCCTTTGGGGCGCTCACAGCTAGAAGGGGAAACCGATAATCCATAACAGAAAGACTGTGGGGTGTCGCTGCCCTCCCACTGGCATTGCTGTCTTGGCGAGTCCCCCCCCCCCGGGCCTTTCACTCTAGAACTGGAGGAACCCCAGGCCAGCAAAAGGTCCTCCTGAGCCCAGGTGGCTACAGTGGGGAGCCTGGAAAGCATGGGGATAGGATGACTCCTTTTGCCTGTACCTTTCTTCTACTCTTCGCCTGGCTGGTTTCTGTCTCTCCAGGTGAAATGGATATCTTGGGGTCAGGGTTTCTTGTTCTTCTCCTCTTAACTGAGGGAGAGCTCCAGCCAGCTCGGGTGTCTGAACTGAGCTTTGCAGGTGGGATGCAGACAGGTGTTGAGTGAGCAGTTGGCTGGGTAGCCACCTCTCCTGCCTGAGCTGCTGCTGCTGCTGCTGCTGCTGCTGCTGGGTTTGCCATTTTGCCTGTTCAGCCTGAAAGACACCCTTCAGCATGTTCACAGGCTCCAAGCTCCTGCATAGATGGTATGGTGTCTCGGGTGAGCGCTGCTTCTGCGTCAACCCTTTATATCCAGATTTATATTCCTTTATATCCAGATTTGAACAGCAAGGAGATGAGCATCAGGTAAATGCAGTTTTGCCATAGTACTTTGGCAGCTGCTTTGGACTAAAAAGCGTCAGTCTTGTTGCAGCAGTGGGAGGTCTCTGTCCTGGTGGTGAAGAGTGAGGTCAGTGGGGGCTGGAGGATTGGGGTGGGAGGGACAGTCCGGTGCCTTGGCCATGGGCCAGTGTGTAGAAGCAGCTGTTCCCGCTGTTATGGCTGATCGAGGCCTCGTCTGGCCAAGGATTTGCAGCCAGCCAAAGCCAGATTGTGAGTGTGTTTCCTTGCAATCACTGCCTGGTTCCCAGGAGGCTGTTGGGTGCTCCACAGGTGCTCAGCTTTAGGATCAGTTTCATTCTTAGGAGTGAGAACACCAGGGAATGTGATCAGAATAGTCCCTGAGCATGTTGAGAGGACTTCCCCTCCTCATGGAAGTAATAGTGTGTGTGCAATGTTGGGTTGTCCATGAGGTCAAGAAGACTTACCCACTCACCTCCCCTTCCTTGCTGATGATTTCTGAACCCCAGCTTACTTTGCATCCCAGGCTGGTGTTAGCCACTTAAAATGATGGGAGCCTACAGCTTGGGGCTGGCCTTACTGGCCACGCTGAAATAGAGATGTCATCTTTTTCCCCCCTTCTTCTTCAAGATATGTTTTAACACACTGGGTGGATGGTGATGATATCTGCCTGTGTTTTGATATAGCATATTCTATGATACCTGCCTGTATGCTGCTGAAAATCCTAGCTGGGCTGTTCGCCCTCAAAATGGGGAGTAGCAGCCGAGGTGGCTTCTCTGTGACTTCCTGGGCGCCTGCCTTTTCTTTGTTGTCCAGTTGGTGAGCAAGGAGAGTCAGGTTTCCCACAGCGATATCTCTCTCTCTCTCTCTCTCTCTCTCTCAAAACAAAAAGGAAAAAAAACCCGTGTTATATAATCCAGGAGGTAGAAATGGTGTTTAGCACCATGTGGAAGAGGCAAATTCAGACAAACAGAAGAGAAGCAGTGGGAAGCACAGGAAGAAACACCTAGGACAAATAAATTATAAAATATGTACAGGTTGAGTATCCCTTATTCAAAATTCCGAAATCCAAAATACTTAGAAGTTGTCCTCATGGGTGGGAGAGGCAGTGACACCCTTGCTTTCTGAGGGTTCAGTGTGCACAAACTTTGTTTCATGCACAAAATTATTAAAAATATTGTGTATAAAATTACCTTCTGTATAAATATATATATATATATATATATATATATACAAGATATATATGAGACATACATGAATTTCATGTTTAGACTTGAGTCCCACCTCCAAGGTATCTTATTATGTATATGCAAATATTCCAAATTCTGAAAAAATGCAAAATCCAAAGCACTTCTGGTTCCAAGCATTTTGGATAAGGGATACTCAACCTGTGTTATTCCTCAATTATTATTTTTAGCAATGTTGTATTTGTCTCCTCTACTTTTTTAAAGAGAAGGTGAAACTGCAGAGAAGGGAGGGGGGTTATTTGGGTATGGTCACTGCCTCCCCCTGCCCTTTTTTGCCTTGGAAACAGCTGAGAAGGGATTCTGTTGGGGCTCTCTCTCTCACCTACACCCCTCCCCAGAAGGAGAAAGTCTTGAAAAGAAAAGACAGCTATTACGTGTGGATGACTGTGCCCAATGTGGGCTTCAGGTCTTCTGTGGTAGCCTTGTGGCTGCTTTTCCTTCATTGTGGTTTTTTTTTTAACCCCATATTGCTTGGTCTTTTCAGTCGTGCCATGCGGCTATGACTATTCTCGTACCTAAAAAAAAGGAGAATGGGCTACAGAATACCCAGGGCTCTTAGCTGGTACATTACAGGCAGAAATATAATATTCAGAGTGGCAGCCAGTGTTTCAGGGGGTGCTGTTCTCATCTCCAGAGACCATTACATACAGAGCACAGTAGTTAAATGCAGAGCCCCAGGAAGGGTGGAACTAAAGTTACACCAAGCGTTTTAAAAATGCTTGGTGCTTTGAAACAGCTGAGTGATTGGTAGAAAGTCACTGGGTGGAGTTTCCCCTTAACACTTGGAGAGGACGGCAGTACCCCTTGAAGTTTTGGCTGGCATGCTGTGGAAGTGTGGGCAGAACACTGCCTCCGTGCTCATTTTCCAGGAGAAACAGCGCCTGTTGGTAGGAGTCCTGACCCCCCTCCCGCTGGGAATTACCCAAAGAATTGTGGGGCTGGGGATAGGGCAGAAACAGTCCCTGCCTGCTTCTGCTGCTCCATCCGTGGAGGGTGGCCTGGATTTGCAAGGGCGTGGTGGAATGTTGAAGCCTCCCATTCATTCCTGCCAGGTAAATTGGGTGGAGGTTACTCTAGCCACCCATGTAGCACTGACCCATTGGTTCCCTCTTTCAGCTGGAGTGCCTCAAACTGATTGCCTCTCAGAAATTCACAGACAAGCGCATTGGGTATCTTGGTGCTATGCTGCTGCTGGACGAGAGGCAGGATGTCCACCTTCTCATGACCAATTGCATCAAGAAGTAAGCCTTCCCCACCCTCTCTCGGGTGGGTCTAGGGAGGGGGTGCTGAATCATGGGCCTCTTTTGATGGTGCCTTCTGAGAGAGTGCAAGGGAGTCCTCAATCTGGGCTCGGGGCGGTGGTCTGCTGGAGCCGCAGAGACATCGTGCCTTGCTGCTGATGCTGGCTTGGTGCTGAGTGTCTGGACTTTTCCGGCTGAGCACAGCTGGTCTTTCTGGGGAGGAGCAGTTCTGAGCTGGTGGATCTGGATTATGGCCTCAAAAACCCCCAGGACCCCTTCCACTGAAGCTGCTGAGCTGCCCTGGAATCTCTGAGGCACACTGTGAAGGGCAGTTCTGAGCCAGAAGGGTTTGGTGTGGGTGGGCACAATGGGGCTTCAAGAGTGATTTGGGTGGCAGCCCAGCCCCCTTCCAAAACCAGGGGCATCTGGGGCACTCCCTGCTCAGGGCCCTGTGTATCAGGAGGGCCTCATCCTGCCTCTTCCCTGCACCACTGTATTCTCTTTCTCTCCCCCCACCCCAGTGACCTTAATCACAGCACACAGTATGTCCAAGGCCTGGCCCTTTGCACCCTGGGCTGCATGGGCTCCTCAGAAATGTGCCGTGACCTGGCTGGGGAGGTGGAGAAGCTCCTGAAGACCTCAAACTCCTACCTGAGGAAAAAGGTAACCATCCGTGGACACCTCATTCCAGGGCCTTTTCTATGAACTGCAGAGGAACCCTAACTGGACCCTTGGTGGTGCCCCAGGGTGTGGGAACTGTGAGGTTTTTCTGCAAGCGAAGCACTCTTGTTTCTTTGGGAGTGTGGGAAGCTTGGCCTTACAGACACAGTTGCAAAGAGCTGAGCCTGCCTCTCTCTGCGTCGCCTCTTCTGCAGGCAGCCCTCTGTGCTGTTCACGTCATCCGGAAGGTGCCTGAGCTCATGGAGATGTTCCTGCCAGCCACAAAAAACCTCCTGAATGAGAAGAATCATGGTAATGCCTGCCATGGGAAGTGGCAATTGGAAGGAGAAGGAAGAGCAGTGGGCTTGGGAGGGGAGGCTTGGCCGGGTGCTGGCACCTGCTCCAAGTCCTCCTAGGCCGATTCCTGGGCCCTGCTGGGCTGACAGTGCTTGGCAGGAAGAGGAGAGGCACCCTCCCCTCTGATGAGAGTGTTGCTCCACCTTCTTGTCTTCCCTGGCAGCCAGGAGGGCACCTCCTGGATTCCAGGCTGGAGTCTTTCCCAGCAGACCTGCCTGGAGGGCCGCTGCCACTGGAGATTGACCCTCCTGGCACCTGCTCCCCAGGGAGGTGCTCTGCCTTGGAGCCCCCTGGAGTCTCTTATCCAGAAGAGCGGAGGCGGCAGCCAGGCCCCAAGGCAGAGTGTGGTGCAGGCTGGGTGGGACAGAGGCAGTTCAAGGAGGCTCTCCTCTTGGGTGGGTAGGAGGGTGGGTGTTGCTGCCCCTCATCCGGAAGGGGAGCCATCTGGTCCAGCACAGGGGAACTGGGAGGCTCCAAGTGCCAGAGGTTCCTTATGGGTGCTCCCAGCTGAGTTCGGCTCAGGGCTGAGGACAGGCTCTAGAGGAGGCCACAGGACATTCTTTGGTGGGCGTAGCTGATGGTGGGGAGAGGGGGGAAGCTGCTGGGGCCACGGGGTTTGGGCCTCTGCCTCTTCAGAAGGTCCCCTGTTGTTCCTGCTGCTGCTTTGAAACATGGACCCTCGCCCTCTATCTGTGGCACCTGGTCCCTGGAGTTGTGCCCACTGGTGGGTCCCTCAAGAAGTGGCTCCTCCTTTTCTTTCCCTGCAGGTGTCCTCCACACCTCCGTTGTCCTTCTCACAGAAATGTGCGAGAGAAGCCCAGACATGCTCGCCCACTTCAGGAAGGTCAGTCTGTGCTCTGTGACTGCCACCACACCTGTGCCCCTCTGGGCTTGTGTCGCTGCCTCATTCTGGGTGGGTGAGGGCACGGAGGGCTTGGGGTTTGCACGGGAGGCTGGCAGAGAGCTGCTTGCCTCCTTCCAGGGCCCGGCATCCCCCCCCCCCGTGTGTGTCTGCTGCTGATGTGGGCCTCATGGGCCCCTGCTACTTGGCCGCTCTGCCCGGAGCTCTTGTGGAGCCCCTTGGGGGCTTCCTCCGGTTTGTGAGTGGGATGCCTCAGCGGCACCTGGCAGAGAGCCCAAAGGTCTGGTTCAGGGCAGGGGCTGCTGCATCAGCTTCAGCTACCGAGCCCCGAGGGGCCTTCTGTGCTGTGGGGCTCGTGACCTCAGAGTTGCTGCTGCTGCTGCTTGGAAGAACTGCTGTCCAGGCGTGCCAGGGAGCTGCTGAAGCTGGGAGTGGCCAGCTTATGTGGCAGTGGCAGGCGTGGTTGTGCCTTAGGCATTGGTTGCCCCAGTTAATTTCCCACTGGTGCTGGCGATGTGGTGGTGGTGGTGGAGGAGGACGCTGCTGCTCCTCTCCCTAACGCCTGCTTCCATCTCTTTTGTCCCCTTTGTGTCTGTTTGGAATCCTGCTGTGGTGGTTTGTTAGAATGAGAAGGTAAGAGGCACTCCCTCCCTCTCCCTCCCCCTGCTGCATGCTTGCCTGCCCCCCCCCCGCGCTGCTGAGGCTAATGCCTGTCTGTCACTTCATCCACTAACATGACCATATACCTAACATGCTTGCACTTTAGTTTATCTGTGTTGAGGGGACAGCAAGGGGCTCGACTGTGTGTGGGGATGTTGTCTTAGGCTCCTCCCCCTTGCTAGCTGTTTCCCAGAGGGGTGCCTGGGGGCGGTGTGGGGCTTTTGCCTCCATCTGCTCAGAGTAGTGATGGCTTTGGATGTAAGTCTTCCATAAGGAAGGGGGGTCATGAGCAGCGGAAATGTTTGGGGGAGGTCCCCTGTCCCATTTCTTCATCTGCATTTGGCTGGCGGGCAAGCAAACAAGAGAGGCCTGCAGGGGTGGCTTGTCTGTAGGGAGGGGTGGTACAGAAAGCCCCCATGACAATCAAACCGGCCTCCAGGAGCATACCCTTTGGAGGAACGACGCCTTGGGGCCCCTTGGTGTGACACCAGCAGGGATCCCACTCCCTAGATGGCCTAGATTTGGCAAACCTGAGCAACTGCTATTGCTCAGCATCATCTTTTCTTTTTAAAATAACGCCCCCAGCAGACACCAGCACACATGCATCTCAACATGGGACACTTTTTAAGTGACCACGAAAGTTACAGAAGACATGTTGTTCTCCTCTCCATTGATGTTTCTCATTTATTATTTTGAAAACTTTCCAGCACTTTATGGTCCACGCTGAGCTGGTCTTCAGAGCACCAGCCAGGGCAGAGGGAATGCTGGTATCAGCCCTCCCGACCTCCAGATGTGATCTGGGATGTTGGTGTGCTGTTTGGCTGCAGTAGCAGCCAGCAGTGTGCCCCCATCAGCTCACAAGGTAGCTGCAAAAGGGACAGGCAGGAAGAAGGACCAGCTGGCTTCCCAGAATGCCACGACTGAGTACCAGTAGGCAGCTCCAGCCACACGAGGCAGACCGAAGCCACTCAGCATCCTGGAGCAAGGGTGGGTGGACCAGATGTGCCGTAGGAAGGGTAGGTAGGCTGGGGTGCGGAAGAGTCACCTGCTGAATGCCCCTGAATGTGAGCAGGAGAAGCTGTGCAGAGCCCCCTCTGCTGTAGAGGCTCGTCTGTGGATCCCTCCCTCTGCCGCCAGGGCTGTACATTGGGTGCCTCATGGCTGTTTTCTTCCTGACAGCTTGTGCCCCAGCTTGTCCGTATCCTGAAGAACCTCATCATGTCTGGCTATTCTCCTGAGCATGACGTTTCAGGGATCAGTGACCCCTTTCTGCAGGTACGGAGCTTGGGGATTGAGGCAAGCAGAGTAGGGAGTGGCATATTGGCCAGCCTCCTTGGCTTGCCATGAAATGGAAGCCCCTCTTCCTCTTGGTTGAGCTGCAGTGACCGGCTGCAGGACCTGAGTCCTTTGGGGCTGTGGCAGCTCATGCGGCGACCTGGTTCCCTTTCAGGTGCGGATCCTGCGATTGCTGAGGATTCTGGGCCGAAATGATGATGACTCCAGTGAAGCAATGAACGACATCCTTGCCCAGGTGGGGTGCTGGGAGAGGGGGACAGGGCGAGGGGACATGGAGAGGCGGGAGCTGGGAGTCAGGCTGCAAAGTGAAGCTGGCCCACTTCCTCTCTGTCTTGTTCCAGGTGGCCACAAACACCGAAACAAGTAAAAACGTGGGCAACGCCATTCTTTACGAAACGGTCTTAACCATCATGGACATCAAGTCGGAGAGCGGCCTCCGTGTATGTCTCCTGAGCTCAGAGGGGCTTGGGGGCAGCGTGCCAAGTGTAGCCAAAGCACTCCTCAGCTTTGGGCCAGGTTGTGTCTGGCCCACCTTCCCTTCTCTAAGATTCCTCATTGAGAAGGGCTGACCCCAGGAGCCGTGAGCAAGATGCCTCATCCTGTCTCCTGCCTCCCAGTGTGGGAGCCAGGTGGAGACATTTGGCTCAAAACCTGTGGCTGGAGGCAGGCCACGGGCTCCTTCCTGTAGAGGGGGTGGAGGAGACAGGCTGGCTGGAGAGCAAAAGTTGCTGTTCCTCCTGACCCCCCCCCCTCATTCTCTCTGTAGGTGCTAGCCATTAACATCCTAGGACGGTTCTTACTTAATAATGACAAAAATATCAGGTGAGCCAAAGGATGCACCCCAACAAGGTGGGAAGCCTTTTGCAGTTTGGTCAGGTCTCCGTCCCTCTGGGTCTCTCGGGGGCAACGTTGGCCATTTTCAGGGGGCAGCAGGAGGCACCGCCCTCTTGCTTCTTTCCTGTTTCCTATTCCAAGGGTTGGCTGGAGCCAATCAGTTTGTCCTGGGGCAGCCATGGGGCTCCAGCTTCTTTGTCTGGCCTGCTGACTCAGAAGGCTTGACGCCAGCTCAGTCATTGTCCAGTCTGCTTTCTCGGCTGCCTGCAAAAGCCTTCCGTGGGTTGCCATAGTCTGATGCAGCAGGTCTCCCCCTTGTAGATATGTTGCTTTGACCTCCCTGCTGAAGACAGTGCAGACGGACCACAATGCTGTGCAGCGTCACAGAAGCACCATCGTGGACTGCCTTAAGGATCTGGATGTCTCCATCAAACGGTGAGCGGGGAGACCAGGAACTGCTCCCTCATGGTTTGCCCAGCCTGTTGCTATTGCTCTTGCACTCACCCTGACATTTTCAGTCATCTGGGAATGGTGTTTGTTTTTCATCTCAGTTCCTGCAAGTGGGGTGGGATGGAGATAGGAGGAAGCAGGATTCAGCATACAAAAATGTGGTGCGTGGGGAGCTGGGAACAGTTTGGCAGAGTTTGGGGAAAGACCTGCCTGGGCCGGCTGTGCTGTTGGAGGATGAAGCCTGAGAGTGATCCATCGGCAGAGCGCCTGGCGCAGTGGTGAAACTCAAGCAGCTGACAAAGCACACTGGCAGCCCTGTCCCCCTCTCCCCTTCTCCACTGCATGCCAAACAGTTTGGGGGGGGGGGCAAAACCTTGCTGGCTTCTTCCTCCTTCCCTCCCTCCCTCGCCAAGGAGCAGCAGTGGAAGCAAGGGAAGGGAGCCTTGTGCCACAAGAGCTGGAAATGTATCTCCCCTTCCCCTACCTCCACCCAGCCCAGAGTCATGGCTCCTGAGCCCCTTCCTCTCTCCTTCCCTAGGCGGGCAATGGAGCTGAGCTTTGCCCTGGTGAATGGCAACAACATCCGAGGCATGATGAAGGAGCTGCTCTACTTCCTGGACTCCTGTGAGCCAGAGTTCAAGGCAGACTGTGCATCGGGAATATTTCTGGCAGCAGAGAAGTAAGATTTCCTGAGAATGGACTTCCCTCCACATTTGTGGGTGTCATTGTCTGCTCTGTCACCCTCCCTCCCACCCAATCTCCATGCCTCCATTGGGAGCCCCTTTCCAGCTTACTCCTGCCAGTGTCTCAGCCACAGGAGCTTAAGAGTGTGTGGCTAGTGAGAGCGCAGGAGGGAGGGGTCCCAGCTGTTCCCTCGGTTTGTAGAAATACTCTTTCCCCACTGCCAGGATCCTTTCTTCCTTTGGGGGTGGGGACTCTTTGAGGTCCCTAAAGAGAGAGCCATGGCAAGGATCTTGATCCAGCTGTGACGTCTTCCTGGTGACACCCTGGCACTGTAAAAGAACAGCAGGAGGGCACAAGGGCTGCTTGCCCCTGGTAGCTAGCAGTCTCCTCCCCCTGCTCCCAACAGCGCCCTCGCCAGCTGCTTCCTGACCTTCTGCAGTTGGGCTGAACAGCCGTGGGAGTTTGGCTCCCTGGCCAGTGCCACCTCAGGTGGGGAGTGGGGATTTCCCAGCAGGGGCCCATTGTCCTTCCTACATGCCTCCTGCCATGCACGCCTTCCTCTGGAAGTGCAGGAATTCCACTTGATGACACCCACCCACGATGCTGCTTGTTGTTTAGTGCATCCCGGGGTTTAACCCAGGGGAGCCAGTTCCTACTACACAATGCAGGTTCAGCCAGAGTGAGTCTGTGACTGTGAGCTGGGGCAGTCAGAGCCCCTGGGATCTGGAGGTCTGGGGACCCAGGCACTTGAAGCAGGCGGGTAGCATCCTCACCTGGGCCTCATGCTGTCTGCCGCTTTTCCAGGTACGCTCCCTCAAAGCGCTGGCACATAGACACCATCATGCGCGTCTTGACGACGGTGAGTGCTGCTTCTGGCCCTGGGAGCCATGTGTGGTCTCAGTGACCAGGGGTGGGCTTCCCAGGGTTTCTGCATCCTTCCAAGGAGGAGGTCCTCCTGGTCATGGGAACGGAGGACTCCTTCTGGCTGCCTGAGCAGTTGGAGGCCAACTCAAGGTGCAACTCAAGGTGCTAGCGCTTCAGGTCATCTTAAAGCCCTGAACAGCCTGGAGCAAAGACAGGCTCCCACCCGATGATGCCCCGTGCCAGCTAAGGGCGCTGCTTGGCAGCACTAGCCCTGTTTGTCCCATCCCGGAAGCATGAGTTGACTTCTTCAGCGGTACAGGTATGGCTTTTCTGCTGCGTTCCAAGGCTCTGGTGTGCCCTCCCTGAAGAGGCCAGGACTCATACTTTGTTCTGCTCTTCCAAAGGTCTGTAAGGCCCCTACTATGACAGAACCCCTCCCCATGTTGGCCGTGCAGTTCCAACCTTTGGATTTTTGTCATCCCTCAGGATCCCTTCCTGGATTTGGATCTTAGGCCTCTGGGTGACATCTGTACCGGACACGTGGCTGTGTTGATCAGTGGGCACAGTGTGGTTAATTACTGTCCTGATTAATGGTTAAAACATTCAGAGAGAGATGTAGAAAATTACAACAGTCAAGATTTATTATATAAAAAGAATAAACATCTAGCCTTAGGCTGGTTCCACGCACAGTACACAGTAACACTTTGGTTTCAAATGAAGTAACACTCCTCCCACATGCTCAGCTATTTCTGACTGGCCCTAAGGTCTCTCTAAGTTACATCCTTTTCCTCCTAGGCCCGCCACCATTATTCCATGAGCTGTGATTGGCTGGTTCTCCCAAGGCTTGCCCCGCTTCTTGCTTCACTCCCACCTCTCCTGTGGGTTTGGGGGCTGTTCTGCTGAAAGCTGCCCTCCCATACATTCCCTGCATGTGTGTGGCACCACAGTGTTATTTATGTATCTCTCTGTTGTAAAGAAAGGGTGGAGGACCTCAAACCCTGGGGTTGATTCCAGCCCCCTGGGATTCCAATCTGTCCCAGGGCCCCTTCCGAGTGGGACTTTCATTTCGTCCATTCCCACCCATTTGATGCTTTTCCCACTCACTTAAGAGGTTGAAATGGCTTATTGTCTGCAGGCATATTAGCTGGTAGTAAGAGCTTTAAGCTAAAATTGAGTGTTCTTATAATCTGCCCGCCCCTATAATCAGTACCTCCCCGCTCCCCGCCCCATAAAAACACCTCATATTTCTGAGTTTCGGTCTCAGGCAGAAAGATACAAACTATCTTCACCCCAGAAAGTGCCTCATTCTGGAAATGGGTGTAGTTCCAGACTTCTCTTAAGGTTCTTTCAGTGCCAAACACTGGCACACATTGCTGCTATAGCAGAAACTTTATTGGTGGTAAATGATACAGCAGAGAAGTGTCCCAACCCTTTGGCTGATGGGTCTGACACCCCTCACAGCCAGCGGTAGAATTGGGCCCTTTTCATCCAGCAGTCAAATCAGATACCTGACGTTGGACATATAGGGCACCTGGACTGGGGTGCACTCCCTCCCAGGCCAAGACCAATGGTAGATGGGCTTCCAGAGGTTATTTAGTGCAGAAGCAAACAGACAAAAGCAAAGTGCACAAGCATGACCTATCTCCCCCCCCCCCCAGCATGAGAATTGCAAGCATGTTAACAGCAGAGAAAAATTCACTCCTCCAGTTGGTTTTCAGTCTTCATTTTTTGCCAGCCTCAAACTGAAAAGCAAATGCAAAAAGTATCCAAGATGGTTATTAATACAACTCTTTCAAACCACTGGACAGATGTCAGCACTTGGCCATGATCTTGGCAAAGGCTCCAAAACCCACCTGCCTGGTGGCAGAGGCCCAGCTCTCTACAGAAGGGCTGCCTGTAAACAAGCAAGGAGACTGGCCCAAGCAAGGCCTTCTATGTATAAGTCCCATTCCTGGCCATTCCCAGATAGCTTCTGAGCTCATCTGTGTATCTGTCTCTGTTCTCCACCTTCCAGGCGGGCAGTTATGTGCGTGATGATGCCGTGCCTAACCTCATCCAGCTCATCACCAACAGCGTGGAGATGCATGCCTACACTGTGCAAAAGCTCTACAAAGCCATCCTGGGCGACTACTCTCAAGTAAGTGCTGAGAGAGGGGGGGCATGGGGGAACTTGGCATCCTGGGTGCAGTGGCTGGGCTGAGCTGATTGGTCCTTTTGCTTCTCTGCCAGCAACCACTGGTCCAGGTGGCCTCTTGGTGTATCGGAGAGTACGGTGACCTCCTGGTGTCTGGCCAGTGTGAGGAGGAGGAGCCCATCCAGGTAGGCCTGCAAGGGGGGCTGTTTCTGCCTTGGGGGACACCTGGCCTGTGTTGTCACCAGTGGGGTGCCAGTGGCCTGTTGCTTTAGCTCTCACCCTCCCCCAACATGCTCAGGTGACAGAGGATGAAGTCCTAGATGTTTTGGAAAGCGTCCTTGTCTCCAACATGTCAGCGTCAGTCACGCGAGGCTATGCCCTGACGGCCATCATGAAACTCTCCACACGGTTCACCTGCACGGTTAAGTGAGTGTCTTCTTGCGGGGAGGGAGGGAGATGCTAGAGGTGGGCAGGTCTGGACTGCACCGCCTGCTCCTGGGAGCCCCAGGAAGATTACAGTGGCAAGCAAGGACACCCCCTTCCCCAAAAGCCCCTCTTCTGTTTTGTGTAAATGGGTTTCCTTGCTCTTCCTGAAGAGGATAATCCTCCCTTGGCTGCCAGTCATTCTCTCCCTTCCTTCTTCCGCAGCCGCATCAAGAAGGTGGTCTCCATTTATGGCAGCAGCATTGACGTGGAACTCCAGCAGAGGGCGGTGGAGTACAATGCCTTGTTCAAGAAGTACGACCATATGAGGTGCGCATTTGGGTCCGTCCCCCCCCCCGCCACACAGGTGCTTTGGGACTGCCTCTAAGAGGAGCCCTAGACACATCATTCATTGCCCTGTGGGAAAGGCAGGCTCTCTTGAAGTCAGTTTGGGGTGAAGAGTAGAGGAGCCCTAGACACATCTAAGAGGAGCCCTAGACACATCTAAGAGGAGCCCTAGACACATCATTCATTGCCCCAGAAGGGTGTGCTGAGAAGGTGTGAGACGCTGCAGCTGCTCAGGGACCTAAGAGGTTGAGGAAGGATGGGCGGACAGGCATCCCACCCAGAGCCTGAGTTCCCTAGCACTTACAGCGCCATCCTTTTACAGGTCAGCCCTCCTGGAGAGGATGCCGGTGATGGAAAAACTGACCACCAACGGCCCCACGGATGTCACGCAGCCCAACGGGGAGGCTGAGCCGGCTGTTCTTGAGACCAAGCCACCCCCCACTGGGCTGCAGCCTGCCAGCCAGGTAAGAGGAGGTGGAGGAGGCAAACCTTCCTTCCGCCTCTCGGCCAGTGCATGGTGGTGGTGGTGGTGCTGCCGCCACATTGCTCTTGGGCCCCGAGTCCAAGCCCCCTTGCGGAGCTGCTCTGTATCCTCCAGCTTCTGCAGCTGCGTTCCAGGCCATCAGTAAGCTGGCTTTGTGTTTCTCTTCAGGCAAATGACTTGCTTGACTTGTTGGGCAGCAACGATATCACACCAGTCATCCCAACAGCCCCTCCAAACAAGCCGGCCTCTGCCGGTGGCGAGCTACTGGACCTCCTGGGGGATCTCAACCCAACAACAGGTGAGCAGGGCTGGAAGAAGTGGGGAGGGCGCCCCCTTCTTTGCTGGAGGCAGGCAGAGGCTTTGCCTGGCCTCGAGGAGCCGCATTCTCACATACCTACACCATGCTTTCCCACGTTGTTCCCCTAGGTCCTGCAGCTCCTGCCCCACAGATCTCGCAGCCCCCCTTCCTGTTGGATGGCCTTTCTTCCCCACCCATTTTCAATGAAATCACAGCTGCTGGTAGGAAGAGCGGATCAGTCCTGCTGGAGTGTGGGCGGGGGAGTGTGTGGAGAAGCCATAGGCAGGGAGCCCCTTCCTCTGTCATTCAGCACATCTCCTGCCTTTCCACTAAAAGTGGCACTCGGGGCAGTTAAGAGTATTCAGAGTAACTCCTCAGCTGTCCAGAAAGTCTCCACACAGATTACTTCAACCCACCTCTGGTGTGGGGAAAAAAAAGACAATAGCCACTTGTTTCAGTGGCCAAGGCAGCTTCATAGGCACCTGGACCCTGCCCACCCCCTTGGGAGGGCTCTGTCCTGGTGTCACGGCCCCTCAGGGCTTGGGCTGGGTGAGGGGCCGTAGGGATGAGGCCTGGGACCTGAGCAGTGCTGCTTCTCCACAGGCATTCCTCCAATCACAGCCTACAACAAAAATGGCCTGAAGATTGACTTTGCCTTTGAGCGTTCAAACACCAACCCCAGCATCACCGTGATCACAATACAGGCCTCCAACAGCACCGAGCTGGACATGACAGACTTTGTTTTCCAGGCTGCGGTACCAAAGGTGAGGCAGAGGGGCCAGGGGTCATGTGGGCTCGGTTAGCCTCTCGACTGGCCCAGCTCCCCAAGAACCAGCACCAGAAGGTCTCCATGGGATCGGTCCCCTTCCTGGTGTGTGGCAGGAGGAAGGGCCTGGGGCTGGTCCCTGGCATCGCTCCTACTGTGCTCATAAAAGCCCCTGAGCCCCTGGCAGGGAGGTCGGGGAGATGTGACGGTCTTGCTTGGGCGTTCCTTCCTTCCAGACATTCCAGCTGCAGCTCCTGTCTCCCAGCAGCAGCGTCATCCCAGCATTTAACACAGGGACCATCACGCAAGTCATCAAAGTCCTGAACCCCCAGAAGGTGAGTGGGTAAGCCAGGGGAGGGCCAGGGACTACCCAGCCACTTTGCACAAGGGGATGTGGGGGGGAGAGGCTGCCGTCCCGAGACACACACAGCCACCGCTGTAGCCCAGCCTTCTCTCCTGGCTTTGTTCCCTTTGCAGCAACAGCTCCGCATGCGGATTAAGCTGACGTATAATCACAAGGGCTCACCAATGCAGGACCTGGCAGAAGTCAACACCTTCCCGCCCCAGTCCTGGCAATGAGGAGCTTGGGCCCCAACCTCCTCACCCACCTTACCAGTCAGCCCAAGGAAGGAAGGAAGGCTGGCCGGAGTGCTGGGCAGAGTGCTGTGACTCCAGACCACCCCTTCCCTCCCCCCACTTGCACTGGGACGGGGAGCGGACGAGAATTGCTGCTGCTGCTGCTGTTACTGTGGAGCAGGAGAACTGGGCCTTGCTCACCTTGAAGCATATCTCTTGAGACACTGGTCCCCCTCCCTCCCCCCTCCCCTCCCCCCTTCTCCCCTGCACTTGAGCTGTGCTGAGCCACACCTGCCACAGAAGCCCCACTCACCTTGTTTGCCAGAGGGTGGGGGGGAGGTTGCTGTGGCACCCCCCTTCCAAACAGCAGCAAGAGGACAGTTGCCTCTCTTCCCTGTTTGTCATCATCGTCATCTTCTCGTCGGTGGGTGCGAGAGTGGAGGGCGGGGGTTGTTGGTCCGGCTCTTTCCTGGCCAGTTTCCATCTTCAGGCACTTTCATCCCGAGTTCTTCACGCTGGAAACGTCTTCTGAGGATGCTGGTGGCCCTTTTTTTCTCCTTGGGGTTCCCAATAGCGGGGCCTTTTCTACGCTTGACTGCACTGTTCCTGTAAGGGCCGGGGCCCAAGTCTGAGGAGGGGCCTGTGGCCATGGGGCGGGCTGGTCCAGACACTCTGCTAAGAGGGCAGGGGGCCATGCAACTAGCTTCCTCCACCACCCCGCCCGCTGCCTCTCTGAAGAAGTGTCACAAGGGCCACGAGGGGGCATCTCCAGCACGTTGTTCTTCACCGTGTCTCTCCCCTGAATCTTGGAACTTCATTTGTCTTGTCCTCGGCCATGGTGGGTGGGTGGGTGAGTGAGCGAGCGGGCGGGGGTGGGGGGTGGGAGAGAGGCCAGGCAAGACACTAAGGGATGAAGGAGGGGTGCCCTTTGCCTGCCGTGAAAGACTCATCTCAGACGCCACTGCAAAGCTGCTTTTCTGTCCTTGGCCCCCCCCTCTTCATTTTCTGAGTCTGTCAGAGTCCTGGATTCCATTTGAATTTGTTCTCCTCCTGGGACGTTTGTGTTGTATCTGTAATATTGGCACTGAAATAAAAGACCATGCAGTTTAACGAAGTGGCTTTCATGAAGCTTTGAGTAGCTGGTCTTGCTGCTGCTGCTGCTGTGTATTGGTCAGTTACCTTCATTTCTTGCCCCCTCTTCTGCCACAGTGGGGATGGGAGGCACACAAAAAACCCTTCTGCCCATACCACCTTATCATCTGTCTTGGGCACGGGCTATCACAAGAGATGTGGATGTCTTTAAAACAAGGTCAGCTTCCAGTGGCCTCACGGGGCTTCTCGGCACCACTTGTGGAGGCCCATGGGCATGATGTGCTCCTGCTCAGAGGCACCTGTGGACCCATCCTGCCTGGCTTTCCACATGGGCCCAGGAGGGGGGCTGTTGCAGCCCCAGAAGGGAGGGAGGGAGGGACCCACCACCCCCTCCTGGGCATTTGCTCCAGCAGGTTAGTTGCTGGGCAGAGACTGGGAGAGGGGAATCCCTCGCACAAATTCTATGACTGTAAAGAGATGGTCTGTGAGGCAGGGCCTGGTTTGTCAGGCATTTGGAATATAACCTACCGCTGGAAATGCACGCATGCATTCTAAATTGGAGGTCTGAGCATGCCAGAGAATTGCCCTCGCCCCGTCCCGAAAGAGCAGGCAGCTGGTGCAGTGGTCTTGGGAAAGTAGTCCAGCAAAGAGGAGGGGGTGCTTCCAGTGGCACCCTCCCCCATAAGCCTCCCTGTTCTTTATGGAGAGGCAGACTCCTTCCATTTGTTCTTTAGCGGCTGGCTGGCGGGCCGGCAGCCAACCTGACTCTTGTTGCCACTTTTCTCCTGAGTGAAAGAAAAAAACAAAACACATTTTGGAAGTGCCGAAATCCCCATCCATTGGGTGTGAGCCCAGGCACTTTGCACCCCAAGAACAAGTGGTCCAACAGCCCCCCCCCGGGGCACCAGGAATGCCCTTGGTGACATTTCAGCCCCTGGCTACTCCCCTGAACACCGCAGGTGAGTTTTTGGATGCTGGGCCCCTGGTGCCCCTCCAGGTGCGGGTGGGGGCAGGAGAGAGAATGGCAGAGGAAAGCAGGCAGAGACAAGGGGCAGCTTCAGCTGTATTCTTTAGCTCGCGACCAGCGCACCTTGGAAAGCGCAGGGAGGCGAGGGGCTGCTTCCGGGGGCCTTGGGGAGCCGGCCTGCCCAGCGGAGCCCCTCGGGTCCTTCCCCCCTTTCGGCGCTGCTGCGCTTGGTGGGCATTGGCGCCCGGGGTCGCCGCCTCGTGAGAAATACTGGCGGTCCAGGCAGGCCGGTCCGTCTTGGCCTCCGGGCGGCTCCCAACAAGCAACCGGGGAGGGGGCTGGCCAGGACCCCCTGCGCCCCCCATTGCCCCCCCCCCGAGCCCAGGGGGCGGCGAGGCTCGCTTGGCAAAGGGCTTTGCTGGAGGGCCGTTCCGGGACCAAGCGGCCGCCCGCCAACACGGTCCCGCCGGGGCTCTCTCGCTGCCAGCGCTTTCCAGAGGCGGCCCTCCCCCCCCCGGGCCCGCCAGCCCTTGAGATCCCGGGGGGCCAGGAGGGCGGCCCCGGCCGGCGCCCCCACCGCCAGCCCCCGCGGGCCCGGCAGGCGGCCAGCAGCAGCCCCCGCCAGCAGCTGGAGGGCGGCCAGGGCGAGGCGGGCGGGCGGGCGCTTCAGGCGCTGGAAGGCGGCGTCCAGGCCGAGCAGCCCCGTGTAGCCCCCCGGAGGGCCCGCCCAGACGGCGCCGCAAAGAGGGAGGGAGGGAAGGAAGGAAGGGGCGCGTGCCTCCCTCGGAAGCCCGGCAGGACCCCCCGCCCGCGCCCCGGGCCTGGCAGGCAGAGAGAGAGAGCGAGAGAGAGACCCCGGCCCCTCCCGCGCCGCCGCCGCCGCCGCCCAGCCCGCCCGCCACCCTCCTCCCCTCGGGCCCTCGAGGAGGCCGCCTGGCGCGGAGGCCGGGTCCGCTCTGCCCCCGGGGGAGGCGGCCTGCGGGTCTGTGGCTCCGGCGCCCGGCCCGGCCCGGCCCGGCGGGAGAAGCCGCGAGAGCGCCGTCGGGGCCCGGCCAGGAGGAGGGCGAGGACGGGGATCGGGGGGCTTCTCAGCCTCGCGGCCCCCGGCGAGCAAGTGGAGCCCCCCCGGGCAGGGGGCAGTAGAGGGAGCCCGGCTTTCTTTGGGCCGGAGTGCCTGCAGGGCCGGGGCCGCTGCAGAGAAGGCCCTGTTCCCCCCTCCTCTCCCATGGGGCCTGGCGGGGGGGGGTCTTTGGACCCCCGGCAGCCCAGGCGCTTTGGCCTCTGGAGGTCACTTGTCCAGCAGCAAGCCTCAAAGGGAACCTCTCCCCCGCCCATCAGGCCAGCGTCTCCTTGCAGGCCGGATCTTGGGCTTCCACGGCTCTGCCAACAGCTTGGAGAGGCCTCTGAAGATGCACCTGGGTACCCCCTTGGACCCACACACCCCCCAGGAGGAGGTGGGGCAGGAAGAGCCGAGACCAGCCTGGAGGGCAGTTGGGCAGATGGGAGGATCAGGGTCTTGCCCCACCAAGAGGGGACTGAGAAGGGGACCTTCTCAGGAGCTGGTGGAGGAAGAGTTTCCAGGCCAAAGGTGGCCACAGATGACAGAGAGAGACCCCGAGGTGGGGCAGGGGTACCAGAGGAGGGGCTTTGAGGACTTCCCACCTCAGACCACAGAAGGAAAGGGGGGATATAAGGACTATTTGCTACCTACATCAAATATCTCTACAGGTTATGGGCCCAGTCTATCACATCTCCTTTTGGGTTCAAAACCAGCATCACATTGTACAGTTATTCCTCCATATCCACGGATTTGGTATCCACAGATTTAAGTATCCACAGCTTGAAAATATTCTTTTTAAAAAATCATCCAAAAAGCAAACCTTGATTTTGCCATCTTATATAAGGGACACCATTTTGCTATGCCATTGCATATAAGGGGAATTGAGAGTTCACAGATTTTGGTTTCCATGGGAGGTCCTGGAACGAAACCCCAGCAAATATGAAGGGACAACTGTATTCCCATAGAGAAGGGGGTAGTGGAAGCTGCTGTTGCCTCACTCCTGCTCCCCTTTTTTCTGGGTGGTACAGCAGGGAGGCCTAGAATCATAGAATCATAGAGTTGGAAAAGAGCTTGAGATCATCTAGTCCAACCCAATTCTGTCATGCATGAAGACACCATCAAAGCACTCCAAATAGGTGGCCACCCGATTTCTGTTCAAAAACCTCCAAAGAAGGAGACTTCACCAAACTCTGAGACAGCAGTGGATTCCACTGTCAAACAGCTCTTACCATCATGAAGTGATTCCTAATGTTCTCCAGGATATACATACCCAGCTCCCTAAGCCGCTCCTCATAGGGCATAATGGCTTCTAGACTTCCCACCTTCCTGGTCACCCTCCTCTGGACCCGCCCCAGCTTGTCAATATCCTTCCTGATATTGTGGTGCCCAGAATTGGACACAGTATTCCAGGTGAGGTCTGACCAAAGCAGAATAAAGTGGTACTATTACTCCCCTCGATCTAGACACTGTACTCCTGTTGATGCAGCCTAGAATCACATTGGCTTTTCTGGCTGCTGCATCACACTGTTGACTCATGTTCAGCTTGTGGTCCACTAAGACCCTAGATCCCTTTCACATGTACTGCCCTCAAGCCATGTATCACCCATCCTGTATCTGTGCATTTCATTTTTTCTTGCTGAATGTAGTACCTTACATTTCTCCCTGTTGAAATTAATTTTGTTAATTTTGGCCCAGCCCTCTAATCTGTTCAGGTCATTTTGAATTATGACCCTGCCCACTGAGGTATTAGCTACCCCTCCTAATCTGGTGCTATCTGCAAATTTGATAAGCATGCCCTCTATTCCATCATTGACGTTGTTGATAAAGATGTTAGAATCACAGAATCATGGAGCTGGAGGAGACCACAAGGGCCATCTAGTCCAACCCCCTGCCCTGCAGGAATACATAATCAAAGCACTCCCGACAGTTGACTATCCAGCTTCTGTTTAAACACCTCCAAAGAAGGAGACTCACTCCAACACACTCTGAGGTAACGTATTCCACTGTCGAACAGCTCTTAAAATAGCACTGGGCCCAGAAAAGAACGCTGGGGTACCTGACTATTCAGTTCTCTCCAGCCTGAAGTGGAGCCCTTGGTGAGCACCTTTTGGGCCCATCAACTAATTACAAATCCACCTAAAAGTAGCATTGTCTAGCCCACATTTTACTAGCTTGTTTGCAAGAATTATCATGGAGCTATACCTACAGCATTCTCTTCATCTACCAAGCTTGTAACTCTTATCAAAAGAAAGAGAGAGAGAGATTAGTCTGGCATGACTTGTTTTTGAGAAATCCATGTTGACTTTTTTTGATCACAGCATCCCTTTCTAAGTGCTTACATACTGTCTGTTTAATGATCTGCTTCAGAATCTTCCCCGGTATTGATATCAGGCTGACTGGGTGGTAATTATTTGGATCCACCCCCCAAAACAGTATAACCCCCTAATGCAAGGACTGTTCCTGGCTGGAAAGAAAAGAAAATGGGGAGGGGGCAACCCAGCAAGTGCTGCTGCAACCACAGCACCCTGGTCCTGCTCCCTGCCACAGAGGGCAGCAAGCCACTCTTCCTGGATGCAGTACTTTTCCATCTCTCTGAGCAGCTCTGTGGCTTGCAGAGGTCTCTCCCTCCCACCTGGCGCTGGTGAAGGAGTGCCATGAGTCTCAGCCAAAGCATTGCCCCCCTTAATCCCTGTGGGGGGAGGGATAAATCGCAGAGAGAGGCCCCACCAGCACCATCAGGCACACACCCACACATCGGAGGGTGTGAAGATCCTGGGGAGGGAGGGGCCCTACCTCTTGTGATTTTCCAGGAGGCTGTGATGAGAGGGGACAAACAGAAGAAAGGCAGCAGTATAGTGGAACTAAGAGGGAAGGAGTGCCAAACTGCAAAACGGAAAAACCACCCAGAAAATGTTTTCTAATACAAAGTAAATTAATATTAAAGGGTAATGTAATAGAGAAAATACACAAGTGAGAGATACAAACCCCTCTTCCCCCCACCCCAGCTTTTCTTTGCAAATGAAGCATCTGTGGCTTCAGTCAGGGAGTCAATCCACCAGGAGTGCAGTCTTTCTCTTTTCCCACTGCCTCCCATTTTACTATTTTCTAAATGACTCATGTCATCTCATGATATGGCCAAAGTATGATAGCCCCAATTTGGTCATTTTTGCTTCTAGGAAGAGTTCAGGCTTGATCTACTCTTGGACCCATTTACTGGTCTTTTTAGTGGTCCATGTTATCCACAGAACTCTCCTCTCACGCCACATCTGAAAGGAGTTGATTCTCTCCCTTTCCTAATCAATTAATATGTTGCTCTCCCCTAATATTTCATTGCTTCAAATGTTTTTAGGGATAAATGTGTTCAGGTGTGACAACAAAGCCAAGTAAATATCACAAATCAAGGAAAAGTGAGAAGGCCCAAGTTGCACAAGCGCAACAGACAACCCTAAAGAAACTGAATAAGAGAGCCCAATTCACAGGCCCTCGTGGCAGTCTTTCCCCACAAAAGCTATATCTAAAGGGAAGACAAAACCCCATGCCCCCTTGGGCCCACGCTGAAATGAAGGGGAGCCGTGTTTTCCCCAGACAACCCAGCACTTCAGCTCAGGCACTGCCCTACTCTTGTACCTCAGTGTTTCTGCTTGTCTACCATGTCAAATTCTTGAGAAACAGCCTGGATTGAATAGCCTGGCGGGGATGCTTCCCAAGGCTTGGCTGGTTCTCTCTTTTCACCTGCCAGGAAGAATAGAATGATGCCTTTGTAGAGGACCTGGGTCTCAAGGCTCCTTAAATTTAGACAATCAGGCCAACAACAGATCCAGTTCAACTGGTTGTTCTACTATGGCAAGAGAGCATCTAGCACTTGTCCCCTAAAAGTTTTTGTGGCAGGATTGGTCCACTACCAGATGTGGGGCAGAGATTCCCCCTTCTTCGCAAGAGGAGATTTCTTACAAATCAGGGAAGGGGGGAGACACATCCATCGAAGTGAGCCTGAGCCTTTTGGAGAGAAGATGCCAGCCTTTCCTTGCCATCCAGACAGGGGCTTTGGGCATTCACTCTTCTACTGTGCCAACTAGACCCAGAGGTGGGAGTCCCAAAGTCAGCTTCCCATGAAGCCCCACAGGGAAAGACACAAAAGTAAGATTGTCTGCCTTTTCTGACAATAAAAGGGTTAGGGTTCTATCAGTAGCATCTGAAAATGAACGGAGAATTTTGGGAGAAGTATCATTTTTACAGCTGCCTTTCTAAAGCTATAAAATGTAACTTCTTCTAAGAAAACTGGTTGTGCACAACCTGTTTGCCTAGCCATTTGGGTTTCTTCAGCAGAGTTGCAGAGTTTATTTAGGTTGCATTACACCCAGGGATCTGAAGCTACTTGAATTTAAAATGAAAGTACAGTCAGTTTCTGGAGGTATTTCACTGGGGAGTGTGTGGAGTAAGTATTTAGGCTCATTATTAGTTCAGAGCTGATGGAACTGATCTCCAACCCACAGTTTTTTTAAACTTCCATAAGCAGGGTCTTTATCTCCTGCAGATTGGGCAAAATTTAAAAAAAAACATTGTTGGCAAACACAAATAGAACATTTCCCCCACTGACTGTGACCTCTTTTGCTTAGAGCATTTTCATTTTGAACTGCTTCAGGCTGCCACAACAACAGGAGTGAAAGGGGGAAAGCCAGTTAATGGATATCTCCTCTGTGAATGTCTACTGAACTGTTGACCATATGTCTACAGACCTGCTCTCAGGGATTTGCAAAAATGGGAATATCTAGGGGGGTATTTTGTGTGAGAGAAATTCTTCCAGTTTCATTTCCAAAACTAGCAAGTAAGTGTATAGCAACATTGGCTTCCCCTGGATTCTTTTATCTTTTCTCACTTTCTTGCTTTAGGTATGTATATATTCCCTCCACCCCCCAAACACACACCTATCCTGGCTGAGAAGCATAAGCAATTGTAAGTCTGTTTACCACCTTAAGAAGCCACTTGTGAATCCTCAGAGACACATGAAGACTTTCTGAAAGCTGCCCCTTGTAGCATTTCCCCACAATTAGTGTTTTTCCCAAAGATAAACTCAGGTTTGGACCCTCAGGTTGGACTCAGGTTGGACTCCTGAGTGTCCAAATGCAATTGTTAATGTTTCTTGTTCCCCAGGTACTTTGATGGTTAAGAAATTCTCTGCTTTGTCCCTGACTGAAGTGTGATGCTGGGGTGTATGGGGCAAGGGTCCCCTTCATGATGGGACCTAAGCTCTGGAAAGTGCTGCCCCAAGAGATTCCGCTGACCTCTTCCTCCCTGCCTTCCAATGCCCTTTGGAAATTGGCATGGACTGGAACCCTCTACTATTAGACTTGGTCTCCTATGTCCTGCAGCACTACAAATGTAACTTCCATGCTGTTTGCATCCTCGATTTGTCTCCAGATTGTTTTAGCACTGGCTGTCTTACCACAGTTGTAAATTACTTCAGCACTCCGCTTTGGGGATGAGAGAGAGTGGATAAGACTTTGATTCAAGAAAAAAAAGCAGCTCCCAGAAGGGAAACATTGCCACTTGCTTAGAATCATAGAGTTGGAAGGGACCACAAGGGCCATCTAGTCCAACCCCCTACTTAGGTAGCATGTGCCAGAGTAAGAGTTTGTGCAACAGGCCAGGAGCCTCCTGTGGCACTGGGTGTTGACTGCCTCACTGCCGGTCTTTTCACAGGGAAGCCAGGGGGGCAGCTCCTTCGACTGTTTGGACGGGCGTTGTTCTGGGAGGAGCGTGGCACCCAGTGAGCTGCAGCATTGGGGGCCAGTGATGACTTCAGTGTTGTTGTCACGGTTCTTGCATCTGAAATGGCCACCGCGAGATAAGCGGCTCTTCCTAGAAACTGGTGGAGCTGTTTTGTTCTTTGGACCAGGCGTTTTGACTCTAGCCTCTCTTTCCCTTGCATCAGGTAGTCACCCATCTCTGGTTAAGAATAATGTCTCCCAGGTCTCTGTTTTCTCTAACTGGCCAAGCGTACATTGTTCTGGACTCAGTGCCAAGGCTCCCTCGACACCAATCCTACCTTGAAGGGAACTTTGAAAAGGGTTTCATTTTGCTCACTGTATCTTGTTGACTTTCAGCACTACCTGGCTTGTTGGCTGCTCCTGTTTTACATGTTTACTCTTCTGACTAAGAACAGAAATGCCAAGAAGAGCCCTGAAGCCAGACCAGACAAAGGCCTCTGTGGGCCAGCATTCTGTTCGCACAGTGGCCAGCTGTGGGACGCAAAGGAAAGATGTGGTTTGGCAAGCATAGAATCATAGAATCTTAGCCTTGGAAGGGACCCCATGGGGATCTAGTCCAACCCCACTCTGCCGTGCAGGAATCCACACTCCCAAAATATACCCTTCTGGTCTCTGTTGAAAGACTTCCCAAGAAGAAGAGTCCACCACCCTTTGATGCTGTCCATATTCCACTGTCAAACAGCTCTTACAATAAAGAAATACTTCTTAATGCTTAGATGTAATCTCTTTTTTTGTAATTTGAATCCTTGAGCAATTGACTCCCAAACAGAACCAGATCCTGACTGACTTTCTTCACTACCCACTGCTGCTGAAATGGCTGCTGTTGAGCAGGATGTAATTTCTCTCTTTGCAATGGAGGCAGAGGATGGGCAACTGTGTCCAGATATACTGGCCCTGGTATTGGAGGCCATACACAGCTATGCTGACCAATAGCCACTAATAGCTATAAACTGGCCTAACCCCCCTTTAAATCTGCCACTGCATCCCTCCCTTCCCGAACAGTGCTGCTGCTGTGTTGAAATCCTTCCTCCTTTTGTCTCCCTCAAAGGCAGCTTCCCCTACTGCCTCCACCTCTAGTATTAGGATGCACCCAACAGCAAACAGCAGGATTGAAAGAAAAATAAAACCACTGTAAAAGCAAGACCAAGACCAGAGAGGGGGCACCCATGCTCATGTCCCTGCCCACCTCTTTGCTGCCTCTCTCTCTCTGGACAAAGAGAAACTTCCATCCCTCCAAGGGCAACCTCTGGGTGGCCCGGGAGGCTTCTTGGCCTTTTGGCTGCCATCAGCTGCCCTCTGCATCCTGGGGTGGGAAGGGGGAAGAGACTGGCCAGGAAGAAGATAGAGAGGCATGTGGAGAGGGTGCAAGGGACGGCAGCCCCCTCCAAGTCATGGTATAAGCATGACATTGCAAAAGCAGTGGCATGCTGGAACAGGTGGGCAGAAACGGTGGGGAGGGAGCAGTGGGACAGCAACAGCAAGGGGGGCACCTCTCCGGTCCCACCCACCCCTGCTGTTTGCTGAGCTCCCGGCTGCCCCAAGGCCATGGCGGTGGGGAAGAGGGCAGAGGCCACCCGCTATCCCCAGGGCAAGCAGAGGAGAGGACTGCGAAGGCCCAAGGCAAACACCCGTGATGCAATCTGCCAATATTGACTTTGGCTTCAAAGGGGGGGCGGGGAAGCTCCTGTCCCTTTCCCTTCCCAGGCCCTCCCTCCATGTTATACAACTGCTCCTGATGATGGAGAGTCTCAAGCCACACAGCCGTCTGTGTCTGCGTGTCCGTCCGTGTTGCTCGTGGGTCATGGGGCAGCTCTTGCCTGGTGGCACACTGAGGGCAAATTGATCCAGCAGCAAGGCCATGGGAGCCCAGGCACCCTTGCGGAAGGGAGGGGGCACAGACAGGCCGACAGATGGGTGGGTGAGGGTGGGGGGGCGTCTTGGTCTGGCTCCCATGCCTCCCCCTTAGCCGTTCAACTGCCCCCCCACCGACCTGCTATGATGGGCATTTCTCCCTTTGTGGTACCAGGGTATGCCCTCTGCATTGAGTGGTCAAGGTGGCTCTCCCAGGGTCCCCAGAAGGAGGGGGGTCCCAGCTGCACCCAGAGCTCCAGTCAGACCAGCCTCACTTCCGCTTTCCTGAGCCAAGAAGCAACCTGAGGTGGCTTTGGGCTGATGGAGAGGCCTGGTGCGGGAGGGACAACCCAGCCAGGGAGGTGGGGGTGTCAGTGTCAGTGAGGGGCTAGGGCCCTCAGACTCTGTCACACAATTTGCCTTGGCATCCTTGGTGGACCGTTGATGCCAAGCTGGTATGAGGAGAAGAAGGGCGGGACCAAGACAGCCTGAAGGGGAGCTGTAGGTGTGACGGCCCTTGCTCTCCCCCCCTCCTTGGCATTGTCAGTGAAAGGGTCGTGCTGGTGCCAGTGGGCGGGTGTATACCCACTTTGCCTTGAGCTATGGTCCACTGGAGGCGGCATGGGCACCATCTGTCAGGAAAAGGGCTCACGCAAAGGCACCAGAGCAGGGAAGACAGGCATGGGGCTGGTTGTGGCTATGGGTTGTGATCCACGTGGGCCAGGCCTATTGGGCGACACCAGCAAGCCAGTCCAAGGTGGAGGGCGGAGGGCACCCCAGAGTAGGAGGAGCGGGTGGAGTTGGGCCCCCAGGACCTGCTGTCTGTGCAAGGGAATTCTACCTGAGGAAGGGGGGCTCCTGGAGTTCACTCCCCAAAGGCACAGCTGCTCCCATTCCTGGCCAGTGCCTGGGCACAAGCACCACTGAGGGGCCCAGAAAATTCTGGTGTGTGCAAGGGGATCGAGTGTGCAAGGGGTCCATGTGCCCGGGGCCAACACATGCCCTCTCCCATACTGTCCACTAGCCTGATCCTGTTCTGTGTGATGCGCTCTCCCTCCTTCCCATGGCAATGGTGATGGTGAGGTTGTGCCTGATGGTAGCAGCACCTCAGCAGAGGGGGAGGATGTCCCCTCCAGTTGCATCATTCTGGGCAGGCGGTTGGGTGGCAGGGGGCACGGCCTCTAGCATGGCCTTGTGGTGCAACAGCTGGGCCTCTCAAGGCCATTGCTGGAGCTGCGTCATCTGGCAGTCAGGGTGGCATGGGGGAAGTTTGGCCACCCCTGCAGGACTTGTTGGGACTCCTCAGTGGGAGGAAAGTGCCTACTCCTCTGATGTTAGCTGGGGGCTGGGTGTGTGTGTGCCTCCCTTGTCTGCTTGTGTTGGGACTCAGGCAGATCCATATTTGGCTCAGACTGCCATAGGCTGAGAGGGCCCTCCGTTGTGTCCCCCATTGCCCCCCCATAGTAAATGGAGAAACTTGGATTGGTTCCAAGGGTGCTGGCATCAGCTGTGGGGCATGTGTGGGGTGAGGTTGGGCATCTGGGGGAAGGAGGGATATTGATGCTGCCAAGGGGTGTGGGGCTGTGGACGAACTTGGCTCCTTCTCCACCAGCCAGTGTCCTTGTGATGTGGCAAAGGAGGGGGGAGAGAGGGGAGGCATTTGGGACCCATTATTGGGCTTAGCAACGTGGATCTGTGGGGGGGGGGAAGGAGGGAGGGAGAAGGAGTAGCCCAGATGATTGCATCACACTCCCTTAAATGCAGAGAGAGAGAGAGAGATGGGGGGGGCATCTTGGCAGCCCTTTGGCCTCCTGTGGGATCCCCCCCAACCTACCCCACATGGGCACCCTGTGACTTTCTGCCCAGCACCCAAGGGCATGGTTTCCTCCCAGCCCCATAGGGCCAAAATCAGGCGCCCCAGGAGCAAGGGGCATCCGGCCAAGGCCAAAGCAGAACGGTCCTGCCATGCACCCCACAATTGCCCCCCTTCTGAACTCTCCTTCACACTAGAGGCCAGGAGCCAATTTCCACCCAGCTGGCATGTGCTCCCGAAAGGTGGAGGGCGGGAAGGAGGGAGCTGTTGGGGCCCTTCCCTGAAAGGGTTAATGTTCAGCCAGGAGTGTTTGCTCCAGATGTGTGGGGGCCTGGCAGCTCCTCCTCCCTCCGCCTCTGGGCTGTGGGGTGTCTCCTTCAGCCCTCCCCACCAGCCAATGGCTAAAGGTCTCCCGGCTGACACCCAGTCCTTGGCAGAGGACCTGCTGTGGGTCTGCTGGTGCCACTGCCTGCCTGCCCCACATAAAAGGATCCCTTCCCACTCCTGCTGCCTCTGATCTTCCCTTGAGGAGCCGCTGCCACCACTGCCTACGCCTCCCCAGCTGCTGGACTAAGGCAGAACCAAGGCCACGGAGCATCACATTCAGAGGCCCTCCTCCTCCTCCTCCTGGGCCCTCACCTGCCCATCGAAGCTACATCTGGGTGACTCTCCGGTAAGTCGGGGCGAGGCTCTGTTGCCCCCCAGGCGCTGCGCTCAGTGGGGACACAGCTGTCCCTGGCAAGGAGAGAAGGAAGGGCTGGGAATGCTATAAAACTGCCCGGGTGACCCTGTGGCCCTGCAGGCCCTGTTGCAGCCAGACCTCTCCCGAGGCTGAGCCCAAGGCCAGGGCACCCTGAAGCCATGGTTCCTCCTCAGGCAAAGAGGCTTTAACAAGTCCATGTGTGGGGAGGGGGGATGTTTGGGCATTTGGGGTTGCCACCATCAGGATGAGATGGGTGGCCTAGGGTGAGCTGACCTGCTCAGGCAAGACTCCATGGGGTGCACCTCATACACCGGGGTGGGGGCTGGAGTCTGGAGGCTGCGGGGGACTGTGGGGAGTGGTGGAAGAAGGCAGCAAACAGGGTGGCCCCTTGGATTCCTTACCACCAAGGAGGTGGCTTAGCCCCTCGGGGAGCCTCAGCTCAGCCTCCTGGGCCAAGAGGCAGCTGCCTCTCTAAGGGCACAGAGAGGCTGGAAGGTGTAGAGAGTGCCGCCCGGAGGGGGCTTGGTAGCCCTCCACAGCTGGTGCTGGCCATCTCCTGGCACAACTTGAGCTCCCCTCCTTCTCCTCCATCCTTGCTGTGTCACCTCTGTGTTCTCTGGCTGTGCACAGACACTTTTTGGGGGGAGCAGGGGCCTCCACCCTCACCGGGGGCAGCCAGACGGGAACCTTCCCTCCTAGGTTGTGGAGTGGAGGGGGTCCCCCAAGGCCGCCTCTACCATTAGCCAGAGTCAGGCAGTGGCCTCAGACATCAGCAGATTTGGAGGAAGGGGCATTTGCCCATTTCTCTAGTTGTCAGTGCTGAAGGAAATGCTTTTACTGCTCTGGCACCTGTGGGGGACCAAAATATCTTGTTTTGCCCGGAGAAGGGGTGATTGCTCTATGCTGCTCTCCATCAGGCAGGGAAGCCTCTTGGGGCGGCCCACCCCTCTTCATCTCCACTGGCAATTTTCTAGCCCTCACAGCGGGACTGGCATGCTGCTACCTACCTGCCTCAGGGCCTGCAAGTCTCCCAGGCAAACAGCCTCCTCACCTGCATCCTGTTCAGGGCTCTCCGTGAGAGCGAGGGGGTGCTCAGGTCTCTCCTCTGCAGCCCCGTCTCCTAATTCAAGGTGTTCTTGCTGTTGCTGATTTCCTTCAAGTTGTTTCTGACTTATGGTGACCATAAGGGGAAACCGTCACAGAGTTTTCAGATTTCTTCAGAGGGAGTTTGCCCCCATTGCCTTCCTCTGGGGCTGAGGTCACCCAGTAGATTTCCATGGCTGAGAGGGGATTCAAAGCCAGCTCTCCTGGAGTCCTAGGCCAACACTCAAACAACTGCACCATGCTGGCTGTTTTGGGGGGAGGGCTCATTTCAGAAACTCCCTCCCCTCCCACTGGCCTCTCTCTCTCTCCTCTGCTAAAGTGCACTCAGCCCCCAATGCCCCACGGCATGGCGTTTCTCTCCACCCAGGCCAGCCTCTGCCCAGCACCACTCCATCCCTCCGGCTGCCTCTCCACCCGGCTTGGCCCCAGCACTGGCCCTGGTGGTTGAAGGGTTGGGGCAGCCTGTGAGCAGAGCTTTGCCCACTTGCTGCCTGGGCTGCAGGGCTGATGAAAGGTTCCCCAAGGGCACCGGCTCTAGCAAAGGAAGGCATCAATCCCCTTGGGGCAATGAACCGATCTTGTCCTCCTTCCCAGAAATGGACTCGTACCTGATCCAGGTGACTGGCAAGGACGTTCAGGTCAGCCGGGCTGTCAAGGGCCCCTGCTGTGTGACAGGCAAAGGGAGAGGCCACCGCAAGCCTCACTGGGCAGTCCGGGCCTCCGAAATGTCCAAGCGGACCTTCAACCCCATCCGGGCCATTGTGGACAGCATGAAGGTGGAGCCTCACCCACAGAAGCCCCTCATCTCCCTCTCCATAGGTGAGCAAGCCGAGGGGCATGAGGGGTGGGGGGCTGGTGAGGGACCCCAGATGCTGCCTTGCCCTGCCCCACCCGACAGGGACCCCCCCCCATCAGCCTCATTGTTTTTTGCTCTCCAGGGGACCCCACAGTCTTTGGGAACTTGCCCACGGATGAGCAGGTCACCCAGGCCGTGAAGGAAGCCTTGGACTTGGGGAAGTACAACGGCTACGCTCCTTCCACAGGTAGGTGCCCCCCCCCCCGATGCTGCAGGAAGAGCAACAGGGCTACCCAGGATGTGAGCAGAGGGGCATCCTGGGGAAAACGAGGGACCGCTTCCTCTGTGGCACGAACCCACTGGGCATTCCCATAAGCAGAGGACCTCTGCCCTCCACGAAGGGAGAGCTGCTGGTGGGCTCCAAGGCCCAAGTAGCTGGATGGCTGGGTGGGGGAAAGGGTCTCGCTTGGGGAGAACAGCAGCAGCTCAGAAGGGCACCCCCCCCGCCCACTGCCATGAGTGGCAGACTCCCCTCCTGAGCTCTGGGACACCCCTGGCTGCAGCCCCTTCACTCTCCTCCAACGATCCCCACGCAGGTTACCTGTCTTGCCGCGAGGTGGTTGCACGCTACTACAGCTGCCCGGATGCCCCCCTGGAAGCCCAGGTAAGACAGCCTGGCACTGTGAGGGGGCGAGAGGGGAGGGCCCCTCTTTCATCCCTCTTGCTTCCCCTTGAAGGATCCTGGTGAGGAGGGATTCCCACAGGAGGCTTTCCCTCTCCCCTTCCCTCCCCCTTTTTGGTTCTTGGCTGGCCTTTGTTGCTGCCCAGCTCCTGGCTCACTGTTGCTGTTTCTGCGGCCCCTTCTTTGCAGGACGTGATCCTGACCAGCGGCTGCAGCCAGGCCATCGAAATGGCCTTGGCCGTCTTGGCCAACCCCGGTCAGAACATCCTGGTGCCACGGCCAGGCTTCTCCCTCTACAAGACTTTGGCTCACTCCATGGGGATAGAGGTCAAATTCTACAACCTCTTGGTATGCAGGGGTGAGGGGCATTGCATGGTATTCCTCTTTCACCACCATGGGGCTGGCAGGGGTTTTTCCTCTCATGCGGGCTTGAATGTGGTGGGTTCTGCCCAATCAGGAGAAGAAGCTCCTTGGCGTGGTCCTTACAGCTGTGGCAGCGTCCAGCAGAGAGAGACCCTGGCCCCCAACCGGCCTCCATTCCCCTGAGCCCTTTGGTTCAAGGGGAGACAGGCATCAGGCAGCCTTCTGGAGTATTACTTCCTTTTCCTTTCCTTCTCCCTACCAGCCAGAGAAGTCCTGGGAAATTGACCTGAAGCAGTTGGAGTCACTGGTGGACGAGAAGACAGCCTGCCTGGTGGTCAACAACCCCTCCAACCCCTGTGGCTCCGTCTTCAGCAAGAGCCACCTCCAGAAGATCCTGGCTGGTGAGTCCTATGGCACACAGCAGGCAGGGCAGGGCTCCCCTAAGTGCTCATATCTGTGCCAGGCCGGGGCACGCTTGGGCTTGAGGAAGCAGAAGAGTTGCCCTGGGCAGGGCAGACCCTTCTGTCCAGGCTGCTTTGGACAGAGCCCCTGCTGCCCTCCTTTGGTAAGCATCTTCCAGCGGTCTGCCTGCCCCTCACTGGTTGTCCTGGCAGGAGGGTGGCCAGTGCCAAAAGGGGGGGGGTCCTATCCTGCCACTGACCAAAGGGTTCCTTCCTTCCCCAGTGGCCTCCCGGCAGTGCATCCCCATCCTGGCTGATGAGATCTACGCGGAGATGGTGAGTGAGCCAGTGCCCACAGCAGGGCAGCTCTGGCCCGTGAGGTGGGGCATGCCATCCTGGGCACCTCGTGGGCCCTTCAGCCTGGGCAGCCCTGATGTCACACTGGGTTTGGCCTTAGTCAGCTCCCTCCCAGGATCAAGTATCTCCTCTGAAGGAGGCCTGGTCTTCTTCCCCCACATCCCACTCCGAGTGGTGCCCCAGCTCAGGCGGCAGGCTGGCAGTTTGGTTTTCAGGAGCACCTTTAAGGAGGACTCTTCCTCCCCCTGCCAGGTCTTTGAGGAAGGCAAGTCGGAGTCTCTTGCCAAGCTCAGCAGCAACGTGCCCATCCTCTCGTGTGGGGGTCTGGCCAAGCGGTGGCTGGTGCCGGGCTGGAGAATGGGATGGATCCTCATTCATGACCGCAGAGAGATCTTCGGGAAGGAGGTACTTCGGAGACCAAGCTCTTGCCCCCCTCCCATCTGGGACCCCCTGCTGGCCCAGGGACAGATGCCAAGAGGGGGCACAAGGGGCAGAGCTGAGAAGCTCTCCCCCCAGCTCCTTCACCCATTCCCAGCATGTTCAGGCCTCAACACCCCCAAGCAGCATATGGTGGGGCTGGGCTGGGTTGGGGGCGGGGTTAAGGAAGCCCACCACTCCCTTTTCAGAGCCACTTGCAGGACCCCTTCTCCTCCCCCTCCCCATGATTTCTGATCAGGGCAATTTAGCTTCCATGCACGGGTTTGGGGAAAGAAGCTGAGCTCTCCTGGCGGATGATACCTCCTTGCCTTCTGGGGTGGGGCGGTTGTGGTTCCCAGTGCAATTTTGGTTCAGATGGGGGGACACACAGAGGCCCAAATACCCATCCTCATGGCCTGGACTGTGGAAGATATTCCTTTCTTTCCTTTGCAAGATATACATATCGCTCATCTGTACCATGAGGGGTTCATTCCTCCTGTGTAAACAAATTGGCTTGCTGCAGCCTTCATGAAGTGGAACAATACTTCCACCTCTCAGACCCCCTGGGAAAGTTGCAGTGGGTGGGTGCCACGATGGACCAGGCCCTGCTTTGGTGATGTCACCAGAAGGCATTTAGTAGGCCACAGAACAGTCATGGTGGCCTTCACTGACGATCACAGTGGCCTTCTGGGCATGGGAGAACCTGGGTTGCTGTGCCCCATAGGAGTGGACGCAGCTCTTCCCAGCCCTACTGAGCTCCCCTTCTCCCTTTCCAGATCAGGGATGGGCTGCTGAGACTGAGCCAGAGGATCCTGGGCCCATGCACCGTGGTCCAAGGAGCTCTCAAACACATCCTGCACCGGACCTCTCCCGAATTTTACCACAACACCCTCAGCCTCCTCAAGGTAATTGCTTGCCATAAATGAGCAGTGTGCACGTGCATACAGCCCTCTCCCCTCCCCTCCTTTTCCCTTCTTGCTCTTGGAAGGACTCCAACGGGAGAATCTGGCACCTAGAACATTCCATGCTCCTTGAGCATCCCAGAGCCAAACAATGGGTCCCAAGGGAATGCATCTTTCTCCCCTCCCCCACGCCGCCCACACTCTTGCAAAGACCTAACATTCAGTGGCGATGGACAGCTGGAGAGAAGGGGACCAGTGGAGAAGGAGGAAGAGGAGGAGGAAGATGGCATGGCACTGAGCAGGCGGGTGGGCGGGCAGGCCAGTGGGCTGCTTCTGGTGGTCTCATCAGTTCTGCAACTGGAGTGCACGTGGAGCCAAAGCAACTGACCTCCTCCTTAAGAACTCTTGCCCTACCAGGCTGGAACCAGTGGGACACCAGGGAGGAGCTGCCAGTGGGGCTCTGGCCTCCTGCCTCTCCCCAAAAAACCCTCTCCTTTCCTTTCGCCTTTGCAGTCCAACGCAGCCCTCTGCTATGCTGCGCTTTCCACCGTCTGTGGGCTGCGGCCTGTCCGGCCCTCAGGAGCCATGTACCTCATGGTGAGTTGACCCCCAAAGGCATGGCAGAGCCAAGCAGAAGGGTATGTGGTGGGAGGAGAGGCATGCAGTCCTGAGGCTCACAGGGCGGGTGGGAGTGTTGGATGGTTTCCACCCACCATCTCGGGTCCCTGGATTCAGGAGGCCAACCATCATGCTGACCGAAGTCGCAATGCCCTACTTTTTGGAAGTGGGGTGGAGTGCGCCTGGTGGGTGTGGCTCCCAATCCTCCCTTTGGGCTGCATGGGGTTCAGCTGCCTCCTCTCCTGCAGGTGGGCATTGAAATGGAGCACTTCCCGGAGTTTGAGAATGACGTGGAGTTCACCGAGCGGCTCATTGCCGAGCAGTCAGTGTTCTGCCTGCCAGCCACGGTGAGCTTCTCCCTCTGATACACACACACACACACACACACACACACACACACACATTCAAGAAAGGGGAGACCCTTTGGGTGGCTTCAGCTGGGCTCCTGCTGCCCATGGTCACCCCCCCCACCAATGGCCATGTGGGGGTGGAGTGAGCCCTTGCCCAGGAGGAGGATGGCCCACCCGGAGGGCAGCCCCTCCCCGGCCTGAGATATGCAGGGGAATTGCAGGGTGGGGGGTGCTGGGACCCTGACCCAAAGCAGGTTCCCATGTGTGTGTGTGTGTATGTTTGGGGAAAGTCCTTTGGGTCTGACTCATGTGCCCCTTCTCCTGGCAGTGCTTTGAGTACCCCAACTTCTTCCGGGTGGTGCTCACGGTGCCCGAGGACATGATGGCAGAAGCCTGTCAGCGCATCCGGCAGTTCTGCGAGCAGCATTACGAAGGCGCCCAGGATCTGGAGTGTGACAAGTAGCCACAGGGGCTGCCCAGCCTTGCCCTCCCCCACCAGCCTGCTCCACTCCATCCACCTCAAGTCCCGGGGGCCATCCTGCCCAGGGTCAGCACCCCCAGACTTCCCCACCTCCACTGTGACACCTGCTCAGATTCAGAGGGAGGGCAACACTCCTTCCCTGCAGACCCCCATCCACCAGTGTGGCCAGAAGAAGTCAGAAGGCCTCTGCATTGGCACAAGAAATGCCCCCAGTCAGACCTTACACACACACACACACACACACACACACACACACAAAACAAAGCCAAAGATGACCCCACCCTTCTGCAGGGAGGGGACCCTCCCTTCCACTGCTGCCCACCAGGTTTGACAGGCTGCAGCGACCCCTCCCCTCCTTGGCTTGTTTGACATATTTGTAAGTTATTGTAACTTTTATATGAATAAACACATGGGAAAAAACCTAGACTTGCACAGGGTGGTCACTTTTTTTCCTGTGTGTGCACCTCCCCATCACCCCCCCCTCCCAGCTGCAGAGGCTTCCCCTTTGGGTAAGGGATGCCAGTCTCATCTAGAGAAGGGCGACCCACCTAGAGGGTTAGTGGAACCCCTACCAGGCTTGACCTTCTCTTTGACCCTTCCTGTTGGATCGAGTGAGGAGACTCCGACACTGCTGCTGCTGTGGCTGAATGGCCTAGAGGTCCTTCCCAAATTCATGTAAAATCAGCTCCCCATCATTCATCTTCTTGCTAAAAGAGTGCTGAGTGGAAAGTGGGCTCTTTTCATAGCCATCATATAGGGAGATGATGCTCTTATCTCCCGTGCACCTTACGGCTTCACCAGGGTCTAGTGCTACAGTGGACGTACAGCTCTGTAAGTGGTGGTGGTGGGGAAGGCCAAATCAAGCGATTTAACACAAGAGGAAAGGTTGGCTTTGAAAAATATTATTTTGAAAAACAGCCCTCCCCCACAAAGGACAGTGATCAGGGCATCTACCTGTGTGTACAAAGACCCAAGGATGAGGAGGCAGGCGGGAGGGTTTCCAGCACAGCTTCTCTGGTTGCCTAGCCCCACATGCCTCCAGAGTTTGCAGGGGACCCCAATGAGGAGCTCCGAGCCTCCCACCAGCAATTTTCTTCAGAGGCGGGTGACCACCATGGCCTTCCTCTGAGGCCGAGATTCTGACCTGCCCAAGGTCACCCAGTGGGTTTCCATGGCAGAGCAGGGATTTGAACCCGGGTCTACCAGAGTCCTAGCCCAGTGCTCAAACCACTACACCATGCTGGCTCCCAATGGAGTAGTCATATTTTACTATTACTACAAAAAACCTCAGAAAACCAGGGAGGGTGAGGAACGCAGGATGACACCTACCCCTAATTGCAAAGGGGGGTTGGTTGTGCAGGGAGGGGGATCTGTGAGAAACAAAGATGGCTGAGGAATTTTGTTACCCAAATTGGTGGGAGGGTCTGTGGGGAACCCACTCATGACACCAAAATTATGTTATTAATTGGGGGAATTATAATAGCTCAAATGAATGGCTGCAAGAGGTCAGGTAATTTGTGGGACCTTTGCACCTGTGTATACCAGTACTCACTGCAGAGACTCTGAGTTAAAGTAAAACAAAATTATTTTTATTGGAAAATAACAAGGAAGCATAGACACATGCATTCACATGCACAAGAACCACACAAGGCTAACAAAGAGTTAAGGCAGAAAGGTTGGATAGAGGACTAGATTCGGGAAGTCTGGGTGATAATTACTAGTCCTGGAGAGCAGAGTTTCAGGCAGCGAAGAAGGCTCAGACTTGAATCAGAGGGTGGCAAAGTGATCCGGAAGAGTGATGGTGTCCAACTGGAGCGCACATGGCTATTCTCTGGGGGACTCATATTTATACTGTGTTTTCTACCCTGAAGGGGGGTGTTTGTGCTTGAAGCAACTCTTAGATGGGTTTCTCACCATTAAACAAAGGAAACTGTGACTTTGTTAATTGTCGCTAATGGCTGAGATATTAGAATTGATGGGTTTATGAAACGTCTGTATTGTGGGATAGGAAAGGTGCACGGAAAGGTTTTTTGAGGATAACGGGGGTTCCAGTCACTTGTTTGTTTGGGGTGAATGGCTCCTTGCCAACGCTTCCAAGAGGGGATTAGCACATACCTCGGTGACGGTGTTGTTTACTAGAGGCTTCGCTCAATCCTACCTTCAGCATGTCTGTCAGTAGTTTTCCAGGATACCTTCGTTCAGGTCCTGGTCACCTCCACCGGACCCCATTTCTGGTCCGCCCCGGTCTACTTAGACCTCGTGGCCTTATTATTGCCAATTATGAAATATTATAGGGAGGGGGTGTAAGGCATGGTAGCAACTTGGGAGCATCTGTGAAAAGGTAGAAGACACGCCAGAGGCAAAGTGAAAGGCCTTCAGTGTGCGAGAAGAAGCCCTCCTCAGGCTTGGCCTGCAGTGGGCCCTTCCCAGTCAAGGGCCCCATGGGAGCAGTGGGGGGGAGGTCCTTGGGTGGGAGATGCTGGGCGAGGGCTGCTGAATAGGCCTGCCAGAGCGGACACTAGAGGTGGCTCCTGGAGCTTTAGTGGTTGTGTAGGAGAGGGAATTTTTGCAGGTGTGGCTTGTTACTTGGTTGTGTGATGCTAGTCCACCTGCTTAGCTAAAGCACCTCTGGGAAGTGGCTGTCTAACCGTGCTGGCAAGTGTCCAATGAAAAGATGCAGATATTGTCCCTCTCTATGTGACACCCATTGTTCACCCTGGGGACCTGCTGAGGATGCTGATGCCTCTGAGCTCAGCTGTGCCAAGGCAGGAGGAGGAGGGCCCAATCTGCCCATCCCTTCCTGACCAAACCAGGGCCCTCAGTCTCGCAGGAAGGGCTGGGCACTGGCTGCATGCCAGTCTGCCAGTAGGAGGATGCCCTCTGAAGGAAGGAGACAGGCGGCCTCTCAGGAGGTGTGGGCCGGCAGGCAGGCAAGCGAGCTGACCAGCCACCTGTTGCAGTAGCCACTCGTTCCCAGGTCCACGTTGCCAGTCCTGCCCTCACCACGTCTGGGAAAGCTCCCGCCTAGCTGGTGCCCGCTTCAGTGAGTACCCTCTTTTCCTGCTGGTCCCCTCCCTCTTGCCTGATGCTGAACCCTCTTCTGCCCCTCATGGGGAGGAGATCTTGCACCAAGCGAGGGTCCCAGCCTGCATGCCCATGACCCCTCTCAAGACACCATGGCTGGGAAGGAACCGGAGATGCGACTCAACCCTTCTCTGGCTGCTGCCAAGTCAGCACCATTCTCTCTCCTGCTGGGGATGGCCAGACTTCCAGTTACCCTCCATCCCACCCAGCCTGCTTGGCGGCTGTTCTCACCCATGCCCAAGGTTGGGCAGAGGGGACGTGGTAGGGGATGCCACCCTCATCAAAGGCCCAGGCAGATCCAAGCAGAGGGACTGCCTGCTGGAAACGCAGCACGCCAACCTGGGAGAGGGGCGGGTGGGCTGGGGGTGGGAGAAGCAGTACAATCCGCCGGTGCCAAGGACTTGGAGGGAGGCCCAGACGCTGCCTAGCCTCTTCCTGGGGCTTCACTAGACAAACGGCTTGCAGAATGCCCCCCTCCATCTTCCCCAGGGCTCTGTATAGAAGGAGCCCTGCCCAGCCTGCCAGCTAGTGATGCCACCCCTGGCTGGCAGCCCTGACTTTCCCTCCCTCGCGCTCCGGGTCTGAACAGCCTCGCCAGGATGCCTTTGCTCCACAGTGCCTTTGGAGCCCCAGTCAGGGGAGCAGCGTGGCCTGGTGCCTCTTGCTAGGTACCTGCCTTCTCTCTCCCTCTTGGCTTCCTCAGGCTGTTCATGCTCTCTCTCTCTCTCTCTCAATCTCAGCCTTGGGTGGGAGCGGCCAGCCTCTTTGGCAAGCTGTGGCCACCGGAGGCAATGGCAGTTGTGTGTCCAGATATGGGGGAGACTGCAGGAGGGGCTGTGTGGGCACCTGCAGAGCCGTGGGGGAGGGTATGCCCTGAAGGTGTCCCAATGGGGCCTCTGTCTCCACTCCACTCCACTCTCCCACTGCTGCCCACCAACTAAGGGTGCTCAGCCCCAGGGCTGCTTCTGGGAACGCCTATGGTCGAGCGGCTGGCCAGGACTACCATGGAAATGGCAAGAGAGTGAGAGGTTGCTTTCCAGCCCCCTGTCCTGTGGGGAGAGACTGCCTTGTGGCACCGTCTTCCAAGGAATGCCAGGCACCAGAGCCCAGCAGCTGCACATCACACCCCAGAGTCGCAGAGAGCCGCCTGCCAGGGAGAGGGCAGAGGGCTGTGTCTCTGTGGCAGCAGACTGGTGTGTTTGACAGATGGTTAGAGATGGGAATTAGTGAGAGCTGATTAGTTAGAGTAAGCTGGAGAAGAGTTAAGAGGGGCCAGAGCAGTCTTGGATCGCTTGGTTAGACCAGAATGTGCGAGGTGTATTTTGTGGACGGTTAGTCAGAATAAGTACACAGGCATAGTATAGTTATTAAAACCTCTGACAAAGAGGTGCCTCTTTACAGTCTTTTTACACCTCCCCAGCTTCCCTTTCCTCCCTGTCCTGTCTAGCTGGAAGATTTGTTGTTTTAATAGCAGCCTCAGCATTCAGAGAAGGAGGGCAGCCGAAACACAGGCTTTCAGCTGAGTGTCTGCAGTAAGCAACACAATAAAGTTTGAGCTGTGAAAAAGGAACGTTGGTCTTACCTGTGATACGTCTTTTTCCAGCCACTGGGAAAGATAGGATTCTACTCTAGCCAATCCTACTGTAGCTGCATCTGCCTGTCTATTGACAAGCAACGTAAACGTAAACAGAATCCTTTGCTGAGCATACATGAACAGCAAAACAGAGAGAAAATGGGGTAACAGGTAAGTCTGCCCCAGAAGGAATTCCCAGCATGTTAGGACTACGACTCTGGAGACTAGGGTTCAAATACCCACACGGCCATGGAAAACCACTGGGTGACCTTGGGCAAGTCACACTCTCTCAGCCTGCGAGGTAGGCAAAGGCAAATCTTGCCAAGAAAACCCCAGGATAGGTTCGCTTTAGGGGCACTGTAAGTCAGAAATGACTTGAAAGCAGACAACAACAAACTAAAGCATTAATAGCAAGTGTGTTTGACTGCTCCACCTGTTGCCTCTCAGATGGATGGGTTACAAGTTCCTAATGTGGAGCCACCTGCTGAAGCTGAATTCAGGACAGAGAAAGGGAAGTAAATCAGATTCTTACAGCGCCCTGTTAAACTGTGGAACTTGCTGGCATATGCTTTATTTATTTATTTATTTATACCCCGCTCTTCAGCCACAAGGCTATCAGAGCGGCTTACAAATTGTTTTTTAAGCAATAGCTATTTACACATGGATTTGAACCACATGGATTTGAAAAACTAGTAGCTGTGAATCGTTTCATTATCTACTTCTGTTAAATAAATAATTTTGTTTACACACACACGCGTGTGCTCCTTTGTGGCTCGCTAAGCTGAGGTTAAGCTATTGGTAAAGCTGGGAACAGTGGAATTGGTGGTGGCAGACTTTCAGAAGCAGGTCATCACAAGGAGTGATCTTGGGCCCCTCGGCATCGTGTTCACACAGTGGGCACCCAGAGAGATAAGAAGCCCACCCTCAGGGGTACAAGAGAGCAAGCACACTTCCTGCCTTCCCAGTGGACACACAGCCCCTGGGGCTGGAGATGAAGGCCAGCCATCTGGATGAGTAGCCATTGATGCTGTCTCCTTCAGGAATTACCCCTTCCCTTTTAAAGCCAAGCAGGCAGCCACTGCCATAGTGTATGGCAGACAGTTCCACAGTTTAACAGGGCGCTGTGAGAATCTGATTTACTTCCTTTTCTCTGCCCTGAATTCAGCTTCAGCAGGTGACTCTGCATTAGGGACTCATAACCCATCCATCTGAGAGGCAACAGGTGGAGGAAGAGCCAAATGCACCTGCTGTTCACTCCCTCACAACCACAGCTCTTTGCCATGCCTCACCTCTTGCCCTGCCTGCTTGGCCTCATTTAGAGCTGAGGTGCCACCACTTGTGAGGTCCTGAGGGGGAACCCAAATAGGAGCCACTGGGACTGTGAGTGCTCAGTGGCCTCATGGATGTGTGCTCTCTCTCTCTCTGTCTGCACACCCCTCTTCCCCCTACCCCCCTGCCCCATTTTCCAGGCTCTCCGCAGCCATGCTGAAGATTCAGAGGCTGGAGCTGTTCTTGATCTTGGTGATCCAGGTGCTGGTCCTTCTCTGCTTCTTCACAGAGTACCTGGGGAGGAGGGGATCCCAGGGGGAGGAGCCAACCCAGGCCCACATCCTGATCGTCTCCTCCTGGCGGTCAGGGTCCTCCTTCGTTGGCCAGCTCTTCAGCCAGCACCCTGATGTCTTCTACCTGATGGAGCCAGCCTGGCATGTCTGGGCCACCATGAACCAGAACAGCGCCAAGGTCTTGCACATGGCAGTGCGGGACCTTCTTCGTTCTGTCTTGAAGTGCGACATGTCCGTCTTTGATGCCTACATGCCTGAGCGGAGGAACAAATCAGCACTCTTCCAGTGGGAGGCCAGCCGGGCCCTGTGCTCCCCGCCAGCTTGTGACCTATTCCAGCGCGGCAACATTGTTCCCAAGCAGGCCTGCCGGGCCCTCTGTGGCTGGTACCCCTTCAGCACGGTGGAGGAGGCCTGCAAGACCTACAGCCACATCGTCCTGAAGGAGGTCCGGATCCTGGACCTCCGTGTCCTCTACCCCCTCCTCACTGACCCCTCCCTCAACCTCAAAATCATCCACCTGATCCGTGATCCCCGGGCTGTTTTCCGCTCCCGCACCCACAACGGCACTGCCCCTGCGCTCTCCATCGGCAGCAAGATTGTGGCGAGGGGCAGGAACCCCACCAAGGAGACAGAGCCATACACCGTCATGAGGGAGATTTGCAGGAGCCATGTCAAGATCTATGCTGAAGCCCAGCGGCTTCCCACCACCCTCCGGGACCGCTACTGGCTGGTCCGCTATGAAGACATCGCCCGAGACCCTCTGGGCAAGGCTGCTGAGCTCTATGGCTTTGTGGGGCTGGGCTTCCCCCCCAGCCTTCAGCAATGGGTGCACAACATCACTCATGGGCAGGGCCTTGGCAGGGCAGCTTTCGACACTGGCTCCCGAGATGCTGTGAATGTGTCACACGCCTGGAGGAGGAGCCTTCCTTACTTCCAGGTAGCAAAGGTGCAAGATATCTGTCAGGAGGCCATGATCCTGCTGGGCTACCGGCTGGTTTCCTCCGAGGAAGAGCAGCAGGACCTGGCGCTGAGCCTCCTGAATACTCACAGACAGATGAGCAGGACAACAGCCTCCAGCAACTGAGCTGGAGAAACTGTGTAGGAGTACATGGGCTGGATTGCAAAGGGGGTGGCAGAGGGTCTGCCAGGCTGAGAGTGAGCCAGTGACTGATGAGCAAGGTGGACCAGCGAACCCCACGCTTCAGCTTTCCCCATGTAAAGGACGAGTAGACACTGCAAGAAGACCACCAGGCCACCTTCTCTTTGACTGGACCAGCCTATTTAGTAGACTGACTGGCTTACCTGGCCCCCAGTCCCTGTCTCAGGGAGGGAGATACTTTGGCTCCTCAGGGGGTGGGGTGAGGTATGACCCCCAAGGGTGAAAGACCAGAGGAGTTACAGTCTCTCTCTTTCTCTCTCTCTCTCTTTTTTTTTTGTAATTTTAATATTACTTTTTATTATTACATTGATACCCATACATATACATAGGGATTTAAAAAAAAAACATGAAAACACAACTAATTTCCATCATTGCTTTCCCCATTCATAGTATATTACATTAACATCATTCTACGTTGATTATTTTATCAATTAAAATGAATAAAAACAGTGTGACTTCCACCGTACAAAATAACACAAAGGATTTGTTATGTCATATAGCTTTATATCTTCCTTCCTATACCAAAAAATAACGTCATTCAATTATAACTTTCATTAGTTTACGTTATTCTCCTCTCATCCCTTTCTATAGTTCTCTTCCCGCCCCTTATTCCTCTTCCCTTCCTTTCCCGTCTTCTACATCCATGTCCTGTTTCCTTATGTATCTTGTCTATATCTATGTTGCAATTGCTATATATTATATCTCGATATCTCTATCAATATTCCATCTTCTCCTGCAATAATTAATTACAGGTTGCCATTCTATTTCTGTCTAGGAGTTACAGTCTCAAAAGGGGGAGGACTAAAGGCTCCCCCCACCCTAAACCAAGTGGGTCAGCTCCATGGCCCCCTTGCTCCACAGAGCGGCATTCCTGTAGCTCAAGGCTCAGGAGAGACCTCCTGGCTGGGTGAGGATGGAGGCAGAAAGAAGCTGGGAAAGGGCCTTCTCCAGTCAAGACCAGCTGCTGGAAAAACTGAGTCCAGCCAGGCCCACGAAGCCACGTACTCATGCAGTGAGAAGGTTTTTCCCATGGCTCCTGGCTGCCTTTGCCCCAGTCTTTGCACAGACTGGATTCCCCAGGAAACTGGCCTGCTGCTGACAAAGGCCCACGTGGAGGCCTGCTTTTAGTTGGGCCAGAGATGTCTCCCCCACCCCCTTGACTCGCTGTGCTGACCTTCAAGCCTGCAGCACCCTTCTAACAGGCCCATCAGGATATACACCTAAGGATGGACACACCTTGACCACCATTGCCACGGGAACAGGTCCTGTCCCAGCAGAGAGTGCTCAGCCTCCTTCCCAGGACTGCCAGACCAGGGCTGCTTTCTCCTCCCCAGCGTACAACTCAGGAGAAGGAGCCCTGGGGGTGAAGACATGGAGGAAAGGGGCTACCAAAGGAAGGCTCTATCCCATCCCATCCCACTTTCCAGCCAATTCACACCAGAAACCCTCAGCAGGGAGGAAGATTCTTCCCATTCACAGCTGTTTGACTCTTTTTGTCAATGCAAACACACTTGTTTACAAGGAGTTGGGATGCCTGTGAAAAACCAACAAAGAGTCTTGTGGCACCTTAAAGACCAACAAGCTTTATAAGGTATTAAACTTTCACAAGTGTTAGTGGCTCCACATGCATCCCAGCCACTTAGCTGGCAAATCTGGAAAAAAATTGCGGCAAGGGTTCACTGTAAAACAAAAGCCAAAGTCCATATCATGGTGATATCTTTATTGGGCCAACCCAAAGCTACAAAATACGTCATGCTAATTTTCAAGGCAATAAAGGTAAAATAAACTTCCGGGGAAGGGAAGTGGCTATGCTGGAGCCTTCCCCCCATCTTTGCCTGAGGAAGATGCCCGTGGGCTTTGAAAACTAGCCTGGTGCATGTTCTGCCTTTGGCTGGGCCTAAGAAAAGTGTCACCACAATAAGGGGTTGGCAGATTGTTAATAAATCCCCAGTTGGGGCGAGGGACGGGGTGCAAGAAAACAGAAACACAGAAGGTACAAACTGTGATGTATTGTCCTGAAACAGGCTGATTGGGGGCGGGAACCCAAACATCCAAGCAGACAAAGCAGGTTGACACTTGTAGCAGTCCCCTCCAAGGATAAGTGGCAGAAGTGCCCCACTAGACAAAGATTACACATGGGGAGGGGGGAGAAATTGGAACAGTAGGAAGGGAAAGAAACAGATGTGCTGGCCATGAAGAAGCCCACCATGCCTCTGTTGCACGCAGGCCACTGCAGGTATGATGGCTGATGCCAGATAACACTCATAGGTCTTTCAGGTGTCACACGTCTTTTGGTTGTCTCTGCTGCAACAGATGAATACAGCCTCTCCCCACTGTCCACCCCAGAAACACTCCTGAACGACAGCATAGCCCTCTGCCAACAGTGGGAGAAAGGCCGGGGGGCTTGCAGGCTGCCAGTGACTGCTGGATGGAATGGCTTCCTTTCATGTAAAACTGGTATTTTCAGATGGCTTTAATAAAGATTTTATTGCATATTATTTGTGTTGCAAATTATTTTCAGAAATTTAAAAAGAAAACAAAAAAAGTTTAAAACCAAATAAATCAGTAAAATAGCAGAACTTTTCTAAGCTGTTGAGCTCACCTCGTGGTCAGAGGAGACCTCCCTCCCATCACTAGATCTGTCAGGGAGTGGGTGGCTGCTGCCTCCAGTGCAGCAGTGCTGCAGGGAGGAAGCAGACAACACTTCACATCTAATGCCACGTGCTACTAGAAATACCCAGAACACAGGAGGACTGCAACCCTACAGCCAAGCACTCCATGTACCTCTCTCTGAAGGGCGTATAGCTCTTGGGCCCCACAGCATGTGGGTCAGCAGAGCAGTAAGGTGGGGAGGAGGTCCTACCCTTCTTTACAGGCTGCTGTCCAACCTAAAACATATGCTCACCAACACCACCAGACCATGTAACAGAGACACAGACAAAGGATCCAAATTCTCAGGTCTATTACAGTAACACCTTCACAGGACTGAACCACAATGCAACAGACTGGGCCCACGCCCTTTCTCCAAGGTAACATGTGCCATCAGTTGCCAGCAATGCTTAGCTGGAACAAAAAACTGGCCAGTACCTCACGGGGAGAAAGGGGACCAGGTGGGCCTCTGTGGTTCTTTTTTGGTGCCCAGGGTCCTCCTCCCTGCTGCTGCTGCCACCAAACCTCCAGCTCTTTAGCTGGGAAGCCACATGTGTGCTCCCTGCAGAACCAGAACAGGCAGGGAGAGTGCCTCTCATGTGTGGTGTTTCCCTGCAGTACCAGGCCCCGACAGTGTGCCCAACAGCTCAGTCCTGCTAGGAAACAGGCTGTGTAACTGCTCCCCATGTGCTTATTTCCAGAAGAGTCACAGTGACTCCTGCAGCTGCTTTGGAGATGGTGATGAAGGAAAGAGTGTGTGCCCCCCCCCACGCAAAAGCATCTGGGAGGGGAGCAATGTGTGTCTCCCCTGCCTTAAGTCATCTGTCTTGAATCACCCACGTTTCAGTGCTGGGGGGAATCCCTCTGGGTTCCAGTATGCTGGGAAAAGGAGTATAACACAGACACAAATCTGGCACCGGAAACGGCAAGAATGTTTGGAAACCAAGAGGGAGACATTTCCAGCTCCTTGGAGACTCTGTTGTGGGCCTTAAGGTTCCTGTTCCAGGGCAAAGGAATGTCCAAGATAAGTCAGTGCAAAAGACAGAGCAGGACTACAAATGGAATCAATCACTTCCCCAGAAGAAGGCCTCTCATCACCTGACAACTGCTCTGTGAATGGCCACTCTTGAGAAAGTGACCCCCCCCCACACCACACTGCATTGATCTTGTGGATTACAATTCCCACCCCCTCCCTTCACCAGCCATGCACAGATACGCAAGTGCAACAAAGAAAAGACCTTGTGTGTATTCCTTAAAATTCATTATGGCTCATGTGCTGTTGTTAACTGTTTTGCCTTTAAGGAACCACAGGACTCTTTGCTGTTAATGTTTAATGAAGAGAGGAACTGGTAAATTCCATAATGTAATGTGACCAAGGCTGCAGTCTGAGGAGGTTGCCTGAAACTGAGTTAGAAACAGGCAGGAAGGCATTTTTAGCACCTGCTGGGGCCAGGCATGGAAGCGAGAAAGCACAGAGGAGATGGCACTGGCCCACTTTGGCAGCCTCAATACACCCAAGGCTTCCTGTTTGTAGAAAAGCACAGGAATTGCAGGAGAGAGGGGGTTGGTTGGTGCGAAGTAATGGGAGCTCTCTTGGCCAAGTCTAGTGTATTATTAGAGAGAGACAGCCTGGAACGGCAAGCTAACCCTCACAGCTCCCTGGCTGCCAGCACCCATGAATCAGCCAACATGGGAGGCCAAAACAAAGAAACACCCCAGGTCCAGGTAAGTGGGAAAGCCAAATAACCCACAAAACTCTCACCTCTGTCAACTGACAAGCTCTTGCCAGAGAGTGATGTTCCAGACAGGATCCTGCCCTGCCCTAAGGCCCATGGCTACTACGTGCTTTGGCCATCTCCTACTGAATTCTTGGGTCCACTAGAGACTTAAAAAAAGTCATTTAATAAATAATAAATAAAGCTAGAACAGAGTATATACAGAAGAACTTACAAAACTGTATTGCCACGTCAACATTCAGTATACAATTTCTGTTGCAATCATGATTAATAGGTATCCCTTGAAAAGTGTTGCTTACAAACAAGATCAGAAGAAAAGTGGAAAGTAACTCCAGTTTGGATGCAACTGCTGTTCTTTGTTCTGACACTCACAGCAGACTGTTTTGCCTCCAAAGAGCCTCCTTTAAGGCACAGCCAGCAGGGAGCAGAGAAGATGCCCAAAGAGGGAAGCCACTGTACTGTCTCACAAGATGCAGTCTGCTCCTTCCGGTGGCAGCTAACTTCTCCTGAATACCTCTCGCTTGTCAACGTTCTCTGCTCCGTATCTGGCTACTAGCCCGCTTCGGAGATCCTTGTCTCCCTTCAGCAAGTCCATGTCATCCTGTCTGCTCCACAGAGGGCAACCATCAGAGTGCTGCCCTGTCCTCAGGTAACAGGCCACTGCTGCCACCTCCCCGCTGGTTTTCAGGAAGGCTTGTGCCACGGCCTCCAGGTCCAGGCCAAACTCCTCCATGAAGTGCTTCATGTCCTCCACGGCCAGGGCGACCTCTGCAGCAGAGGGGCCCAGAGTGGTAGGGCCCGGTTGGTGGGGCCTGGGAGAATCTTCACATGACACCCGCTTGGTTGGGGGATGAGGAGATGCTGTGGCTCCTTCAGAGGTTTTTAGCTCCTTGTGTTGTGAGAGTGCATTTTCTGCAAGGCCACCGTTTTCACCATCTTCCTAGGAAAAAAGGTAGTTTAGGATATTTCAGGATCAAGGCACCAGACATCTGTTCAAAGTGGAAGAAGGGGACACTTAGCTGAATGTCAAATACAGGCTAGAATATGATGACCAAGAAGGAAAAAGGAATGGCAGAGGAACACTCAGAAAATGCCCACCCTGTATAATTTAAATAGAGAATCCTATTCAAGCAACGAACTGTTTTCCTGGTATTTTCATGTCATGCCAGTGAAGGGAGGGAGGCACCATCCCTCAAAACTAGCTAGGAGACTGGAAACTGCTGTATATGTGTACACAGATTTCTACACAGGCTGTGTTAGCGCACAATAGGGAGGATCAATATCCTGCTACTTGTCTACTCAGAAACTAGAGACGTTAATTGGAAAACCTGTCCTTCTAACTTCTGCATCCAATTGTTTCCTATTTCTTTATTATTTATTTATTTATGTAAATATTTCTGTCCTGCTCTACATCCCAAGATCAGGATAATGTTCAAGTTCTACTGAGGAGCAGCAGACAACCTGCAGCTATGCAAGGCTTAATGCGCCCCCTCCCTCCCAGACAAGACGCCGCCAAACACTACGAACAAGCAATTCAGAGACAACTGTGTGGCTGAACATTGGTGGCAAAATGGAAAACCTCCATTAAAAGCAAGAAAATAAAGCAGCTTTTAAACTGCTTGTGGAGGAAGGTGTGCCACTGAATGACCGTGGTGGGAGAGAGTGGAGTCAAAACTGGGCCTCAGATCTGCCAAAGCTGTTCAGCCCGGTTGCAGAACCTCTTCTTCATTCCATCAGCTTTCTGTTATGCCAGCTTCTCTCTTAAAATCAAGCGCTACAGTTTGGCTTGGAGCCTTCTAACACAAAAGCATAAAAACAGCTACACTGAAGCCTTCTGCTCAAGAGAACAACAACAAAAATATTGGAATGCAACAGGTTGGCAACTCTCTATACAAAGTAGCCACCCGCAAGCGACCCAGCCAATAGCTGAGACGTTACATTACGTTTCTTTTGCTTTCCCTTAAATTAATCCAAAAATTATGCCGAAACACCCAAGGCCATCTCTACCTCACTGTCTTCAAACTCTTTGTTAGCCAGCTGGAAAATGCAATCTTCTTCTGTTTGCCGGTGATCCTCTCCCTGAGTTGCATCCATCACTTTCTTATTCTGCAGGCCTGTCAAAGAGAAAGCTGTTCATGTGGGCTCTGTGACAATAATAATAATAATAAAATTTATTTCTATCCCGCCCTTCTGCACCGCAATTGGGGTGGCTTACAGTATAAAAACTCCATAATTACCTCAATACCCTAAGCCACCCACCCCTTAAAATAATATTAAACTAGAAAAGATTAAAACATACAATAATTAAAAACAGGAAAAAATGGAATAATTTGATGGCAGCTTAAGGGAAAAGACAGCCGAATCTTCAGGCTGGGATAGCTATTTGGGAAAGGCCTGCCGGAAAAGATCCCTCTTGACAGCTTTTTTGCAGCTGTCTAAGGTGGTAATAAGAGGGGTCTTGTCCGGCAGGCCATTCCATAATCTGGGAGCGGCAGCAGAGAAGGCCCTAATCTGGGAGGTCACCGACAGCCTTGTTTTCATAGGTTGTAAGAGATTCCTCCCAGAGGGTCGCAGGGGAGGCCAGGCACTGGATTTTAAGGTACTTCTCCCTCCCTGCCTGGTGCTGATGCTGCGCCATACAGGGCCAGGGCCTCAGCTCTTGACAAAGGGGCTCAGGAGACTGAGGGAAGGGGTCCTGAAGCCTTCAGCCAGCTGACCCCCACCCCACTGGAGGGCTCCATAAAAGATGAGGGCCATTCCCACACGTCAAACCCGCGCCAGCGAAGAAGGGGAGGCCGGCCAGCCTCGCAACACAGGCGCTTCCTGCCCCCCAGAGCAGGCCGAGGCCCAGGGGAGGGGGTTGGCGGTGCGAAGGGAGGCCCGACCGGTGGGGCTGCTTTGGGCCCGGGCCGCCCTGGTTCCCCCACTCGCCTGGGGCCGGCCTCTTCCCCTTCCCCTTCCCCTCCTGCGGCGGCTCCTTCTTCTCCTGGAGGCTCCGGGGGCAGAGGTGGTGGAGGTAGCGGTGGCGCATGGCCTGCCAGGGGTGGCCGGTGACCCGGGCCTGGGCCAGCAACTTCCAGAGGGCCGTGCCGGAGACCGAGGCGGCGGAGGCGCCCGCCACGGCCTGCAGCAGCGCCCGGTCGTCGGCCTCCGAGAAGCGCACGCGGCCGTCCGCGGCGGCGGCCAGCAGGGCCAGGCCCGGGGCCGGGGCGGGCGGCGAGGCGGCGGGCAGGCGGTAGGGCTCCAGGGGCAGCCGCTGCCCTCGCGCCACGCAGTCCGCGACGTAGGCGGTGGAGACGAAGCCGCCCCCTGCTCTGGCCGCCCCCGCCGCCCCCGCCGCCGCCGCCTCGTCCTCGGGCGCGGCCAGCAGCACCGCCCCGGGCTCCTGGAAGGGGCACAGCCGGCCGCCCTCGCGCAGGATCAGCGGCGCCAGCGCCACCTTGGCCGGGCCCGGGCGCAGGAAGAAGCGCACCGGGCGCCCGTCGTCCTCCTGGAAGAGCGGCCGGCGCGAAGGGCCCGGAGGCGGCATCGTCCCGCAGGCAGCCAGGGAGACGCACTGCGCACGCGCCCACCGCACCCTGCGCGTGCGCGGCCGGAAGTCCCGTGCGCCGGAAGTAGCGGCAGCGTGTCCTTCCGGCCGCAGGCATGGCGGCCTCCTCGCTCTCCGCCACGACGGTCCCTCTGGGCGCGGAAGCCGAGCCGCCCCGGCTGAGCAAGAAGTGAGTCCCGCCGCCCGCGCCCGGCATGCTCGGCCTCGCCCGGCGGAGGCGGCGGCTCCTCCTCCTCCTCCCGCTGCGCCGCCTCCTCCCGCTCCCGGTTCCGCTCCGGGGCGGCGGCGGCGGCGGCGGGCAGGCGCTGGGCGGGCCGAGGCCGAGGTGGGTGGCCGGCTGGCTGGCCGGGGGGAGAGTAGGCGGGCTTGCGGGCGGGCGGGCGGCGCTGGGTGCTGCCGACGGGCTGCTGACTCCCTCCGTCCCTCCCTCCGGTTTCCCCGGCAGTGAACTGAAGCGGCGCCTGAAGGCCGAGAAGAAGGCGGCCGAGAAGGAGGCGAAGCAGAAGGAGCAGAGCGAGAAGCCCCCGCCGGCCTCGGCAGAGAGCGCGGCCGTCGCCGACGAGGAGGGCCTCGACCCCAACGTGAGCCCCGGGGCGGCAGGGAGGGCCGAGCAGGGAGCTCAGCTGCCGCTCCCAGGACCTTCCGCTTGCTCGCTTGCTTTGAGCGAGCAATAATAATAATAATAATAATAATAAAATTTATTTCTATCCCACCCCTCTGCAACGCAATATAGGCAGCTTACATCATAAAAATCCCATAATTACTGTAGCAGAAACTGACACCAGAGCCAACAGAGATTCAGAAAGTGAGGTTTATTACACGCGGGCTCTTAGGGTGGAATCATTTCCAGAAATACCCAGAGAGCCCTGAATGATGATTGCAAACAGTTTTTATAGTCATTTCTTTGGGTTGTGACATTCAGAGTGCATAGCCCCTCAGGACACAAGATGTTAGGAAGGATATAAGATAAGCATCTTAGGCCACTGACTCTTAGTTAACCTTTTAGGGTCAGGGACTTCCTGACTGCTCACAGAAAAATTAGGTACGCATCAGCTTGCGAGTTAAAGATTACACTTAAAGCCAAAGCCAAGCTTTCAGAGGTAATTCAAAGAGGGCATTTTAGAGCTATTTTGAGGGCGTTGCGGGGCTCTCTAGTCTGACCCTTAATATTGCTACCACAATTACGTTAATACCCTAACCCACCCATCCCTTAAAACAATATTAAATTAAACAGGAAGAGGAAGAGAAGCCCGAGAGAGGAGGAGGAAGAGGAAGGTGGAGGATAGTCAGGCATCCAAAAAACTCACTTCCTTTCCTTTCCTCCCTCTTGTGACTGGCAGCAATATTACAAGATCCGCAGCCAGGCCATCCAGCAGCTGAAGAGCACTTCGGAGCATCCTTACCCACACAAGTTCCTGGTGGATATCTCCTTGGCCGACTTCATAGACAAGTACAGACACCTGCAGGCAGGAGATCACCTGACCGGCGTCACTGTGAGGGTGGCAGGTGAGGGCTGGCCTGGGCTTTTGGGAGGGAAAGCTGTGGCCAGTTGCCACTTTAAACCCCCCACCCCCTCGCTCCTTCCCACCTTGGAACTGTTCAGGGTGAGGATTCAGCCAGTCTCTTTCTTTTGCACTTGTTTCAATCTTGCCCTTTGTAAAAGATGTGGCATCTTCGGTTGTCATCATGTTGAAAGCTGTTCTTGCACTATAGTTGCTTTTGTATTTTGTCTTACATCATTTAGGTCGGATCCATGCAAAACGTGCCTCTGGAGGGAAGTTGATCTTCTATGATCTTCGTGGGGAAGGAGTTAAGTTGCAAGTTATGGCAAATTCCAGGTTAAACATCACAAAACTCCTGTCTCTTATTGTGCATTTAATTGCTGTCTTTAGTCAGCCCTGGCTACAACAGAGAGAAAGAAAATGAAAGCGTCCCTTAATTGCAGGCTCACGATTGTTCTGGTGGACGTTTTGCTACCCAAATGCTTGGGGTCTGTGGGGGACCCACTCGTGACACTAGAAAAGCAATATTATTTGGGGAGGGAATTAATACTAGCTCTAATGTATGGCTGTGAGAAGTTGGGTAACATGTGGAATCTTTGCACCTATATATACCAGTACTTGCTGCAGAGACTCCAACTTAAAGTAAAATTATTTTTATTGGAAAATAATCACAGAAGCATTCACATGCGCACACACTCACAAGAACCACGCAAGGCTAACAAAGAGTTAAAAGGCAGAAAGACTGGATAGAGGAATAGATTTGGGTAAGCATGGGTGATATTCACTAGTTCTGAAGACCAGAGGTTCATACAGCAGAGAAGACTCAGGTGTGAATCCGAGGCTGACACAGCAAACCAGTAGAATGGCAGTGACAGAAGAACTGTGCACACTTGGCTATTGTTTGGGGACTTATATAACCAGTTTCATATATATATATATATATATATGTATGTATAAAACCAGTTTCATATCCTGAAGGAGTGTTTGAGCTTAAAACAATGCTGGGATGGGTTTCCCACAATTAAACAAAGGAAACCTCTACTTTGTTAATTGTTACTAATGGCTAAGATATTAGAGTTGATGGGTTTATGGCAATCTTCTTATTGTGGGAGAGGATAGGTGCAAGGAAAGACATTTTGTGGATAATGGGGGTTCTGGTCACTGTTTTGGAGTATGACTCACTGTCAAGAGTGCCCAAGAGGGGATTAGCACATTCCACCTTGATAACACTGATACTGAGGGGGTTTGGCTTAATCCTATCTTGGGTGTGTCTGTTGGGACTTTCCAAGACATCTTTGCTAGGTCTTGGGTGACATTCACTTGAATATACTTTTGGTCTGCCCTTGTCTACCTAGACCTCATGAAATGTCCAATATTGCCAAATTATGAAATATTGGAGGGAGGGAGTGTAAGGCATGGTAACAACCCAACATCTTTCTGTGTACCTCTTTAAACAGGGTGGGGTGCTACTTCCTAAAATCTGGGGGCTGCCCATGCCCTTTGCTGAACCTCAGAAAGCCTCTCCATCTCAATCTTTATTTATTGTTCCTTAACTTTAATTTTTAGTTAAGGTAGATCGGAAGGCTTTTTCATACAAATCATGTCTAGTAAACAAATAGGGTGTTGTATCTATGTCTTTCATGGAAGAAGTTGAAGAAACTGTAGGGAAGAGGGTTTTCTCCCCAATAAAAAGCATTTTATGAAAATCTTTTCCCAGGAACTACAAGTCTGAAGAAGAGTATGTGCATATTAACAATAAGCTTCGCCGTGGAGACATTGTTGGGATCCAGGGGAATCCTGGCAAAACCAAGAAAGGGGAATTGAGCATTATCCCATATGAAATGACTCTGCTCTCTCCATGCCTTCATATGCTACCTCATCTTCATTTTGGGCTTAAAGACAAGGTATCATCCTTGCTGGGGCTCTCTGGCTGTCTTGCTTCATGGCCTCTGAGAGTATCTAGTCTACTCTGATTTTCTTTTGGTCAGTTGTTCTGAGCTCTAAATGTTTATCCACGTCTTTTAGGAGACCAGGTTTCGGCAGAGATACCTGGATTTAATCCTTAATGACACTGTGAGGCAAAAATTCATAATCCGAGCAAAGATAATAACATACCTTCGAACCTTCCTGGATGAGCTGGGCTTTCTGGAGGTAAGTGTTTCTCAGATGGATGATTTTTAAAATATATAATAGTTTATCGGCATCTCAAGGCGTAATCCCCTTTGTAGGACTTCCAAATCACGGTAGAAAAATAATCCTGAGCTTCGCTCCACAAACTAGGGCTCTTCTGGTGATTCTAGCCCAATTCTTGTTTTGTTGCAACTGTCTTGGGACTGAGTGCACAGATGAGGCTCTCTGGGTGTTGTAGTGGTTCCAGATTACACCTTGGATTGCCTGGACAAATAAAAATATTTGGTCCCTGGGTTTTAAAATAGAACATCCCAGCCCTAGAGAGAGAACCCAGTGCAGCCCAGGCTCTGAAACTCCCTTCCTAGAGAGAGATAGACTGGTGCTCCCTGTGCTATCCTTTCGTAGGCAGGTGAAGACCTTTCATCTTGGCATACATTTGAGGGCTAACTGCTTGGGAGAGGATGGCCTCTCATAATGTGCTGAGTTGTTTATTTGTGCTGATTTGTTCTTCTTGATTGTTATGTTTTTAACTGCTTTTAATTCTGTTGATAGTTTACTTGCATTTTAAATTTTTCTCTCGTGAATTTTTCAGCTGTATATGTTTTTTATAAGTTGTCTTGAATCTCAGACTGGGAAGAAGATGGAATGTAAATAAATACATTAATAATAATGACAGCAAATCGAAACCCTAACAGCATGTAATAGTTTAACTGTGAAGTATGCATTTTCCTCCCACAGTCTGTCAACTGAATGCATGTTCTTGCCATGTGCTGGGAGAAAGCTGGTGGTTCATGGCTGTGTGTGTGTGTTCCCTGGCTAGGTGGAGACCCCCATGATGAACATCATCCCTGGCGGGGCTGTAGCAAAGCCTTTCATCACCCACCACAATGAGCTGGACATGAACTTGTACATGCGCATTGCTCCGGAGCTCTACCACAAGGTGAACCCTTGGGCCAAGGGGACAGGAGGGTAAAGGGGGGCGTCCTGGCTGATCACTTGGGACATGAGAGGATAAATGTGTGGCTGTTTCTGCAGGCTGTGGTTTACGGGGTCACCGAAACAGTGCCAGGAGGAAACCTCCCTCTTCCTGCCCAGACGGCCTGTGTCTTAGGAGGTGGGGAGGAATGGTGAAGGGCACAGCCAGGAATGCTAAAAAGAAGGGGGGGGGGCTTTGAAAGGTGATGTGTCTACCCAGATATTTGGGCTTATTTCTCCTTGATACATGTATCAAAATGCCCAACAAGTTTAGAGCCATGAAATTTGACGATAAACTGATTTTAGCAAATTTGAAGTTCAGATAGAAGTTTCAAAGCAAACTCCCCAAGGTATGGAGTGGCACTTCTGAGTCACTTGCTGAAGGATCTGAAAATGAGATACTCTTGAATCTTGTAGCCAGAACATGGAAAGTGTGTGGTTGGGGGGTTTGTTGCTGCTGCCGTTCCAGTACAGAGCAAATGCAGTTCCATGTGGAATGCTGTTGTTTGTGTGGAGGGGCTTATCTTTTCAGAAATTGTGCTGTAGGGTGGGGGAGTACTTGCAGCTAGGAACCTTCATCTCAGCTGGTGGAATACAGACTTCATATACTAGCTTGCAATACCTGTCCTCGTCTTGAAAGCCCCGGATCCTGTCACTCTTCAGGCTCCGGCAGGCAGAGGCTGCCTGGTTCTCAGTGGTTTCTTCTGAATCCTGTGGGCCCAAGTAAACAGCATGTGAGGTGGAACACAGTGACTGCCCGTAATTTCTTGGGCAGTGGTGGTAGTGGAGGAACCCCTCTTCAGGGCATTGCTTAAAGTGGGCAGAATGTGCTCCTAAGAGACATTTGGGTCCCAGAGGTCTGCCTCATCTTCACAAAGAGAAGCAGCTCCAATTGTCTCTCTTTGAGTTTTAGATGTTGGTGGTTGGCGGCATGGACCGTGTCTATGAAGTTGGGCGCCAGTTCAGGAATGAAGGCATTGATTTAACCCACAACCCAGAATTCACCACTTGTGAATTTTACATGGCTTATGCAGACTACCATGACTTGATGGAGATCACAGAACAGCTGCTTTCAGGTTTGTCACCAAAATATTAAGGATCTGGTAGCATGGGAGGTGGGGGAAAAGGGCAGGGTCAGAACATCAACCAGTTTGGCTGAAGTGGAGCTGTCCTCTCGCAGGAATGGTGAAACACATCACTGGCAACTACAAGGTGAGCTATCATCCAGAAGGACCGGAGGGCCCAGTGTATGAAATAGATTTCACCCCGCCCTTTCGGAAGATCAGTATGATGGATGAACTGGAGAAAGTGTTGGGAGTGAAACTTCCAGCCATTGATCAGTTGGAGACAGAAGGTGAGAAGGGAAGAAGCCTCCTTCCTGCAGACTGGGGGCTGCTGCTTCCTCATATTCTGGAAATGTTTATCTTTTCCTCGGCCCAAAAGGACCCTTAGCTAGAGCTCCCTGGTGAGCTATTGGGCTGAGGGTTTCATTTCCAACTGTGGGCTGGGACTGAATCCCAGGTCTCTGGCAGCCTTTCACAAGAGGCAGCAAGTTTGTTGTACTGCCTCAGTATTGACTCCATAGTCTTTGGCATCGGCCATCAGATCTTTTGCCTGGAGGTCATTGCCGTTTCCAGTGGTGGGAGGAGGGAAATGAGCAATGCTGGCTTTCCTCAAGCTGGGGAAGGGGTTTGGGCAAAGGCTTCAGCTGTATCCCTCTGTTGTTCACACAGAGACTCGCAAATTCTTTGATACAATCTGTGAAGAAAGGGGAGTTGAGTGCCCACCACCTCGGTCTACAGCCAGGCTTCTTGATAAGGTGAGAAGAGATGGATGTGACAGTGCCCTCTTTCTCTGACCACCCTGTGACTCAGGAGGTGGCAGAGACTTGTCCTTGCCAGACTTCCCAAACTGTGACATTGGCAAAAGGGGGAAGGGCTTCTGGAGGCAGAGCCAAGCAGGCAGAGAGTTGGTTGCATGTTCTCATGCATCCAGAGATGATGACGATTTCTAGAGTTAATGATTAATTGGCACTAAAAATGGAGGAGTCCGACGTGCTGGCAGCTCCTATCAGAGTGCTTCTGGAGGAGGGGAGACAGTGCCCTCCTCTGGAAAAATGTGGCATTGTGGCTAGTCCTTAGAGTGGCATGCTTGAATGGTCTGTCTTAGACATGAGTTGCCATCCTGATTTGGATGGGGAGTTGCTACAAACTGCTGAAGAGGGCAGCTGGTGGTTGTATCATTTGTGCGATGGATTGGTTGTTTGAAGTCACAGTCTGAAATCCTTCTTTCTCTCTTTCTTCTCTGCACACCCGCTGCTGGACTTTCCAGTTAGTTGGGGAATTTTTGGAAGTCACCTGTATCAACCCCACTTTCATCTGTGATCACCCCCAGATCATGAGCCCCCTTGCTAAATGGTAAGTAGGGAAGAAGGCAGCTCTTGCAGAGACCTGCTCATTCTGCATGAAAAGTGTTTTGCAGAATTGGGTGGGGGTTGGCCTTCCATTAAACCTTTCAAGGGTATCTGTGCTGGGTGAGTCTGCAAGCCCTTCCTCCCTTTGTCTCTGCAGGCACCGTGTTCGGCAAGGGCTGACGGAGCGCTTTGAACTTTTCGTCATGAGGAAGGAAATCTGCAATGCCTACACTGAACTAAATGATCCCTTTCAGCAGCGGCAGCTCTTTGAAGATCAGGCCAAGGTGTGGAATCAGATTAAGATCGTAATGGTGGGGGGTGGGAAGGAGGTGTATGTGAGGGGGTTCTTGAGCTGTGTTTTCCAGAAGGCCTTTCTCCCTCTCCTCATGAGACCCTCCAACCCTAATGTCCAATGACCCTGGGTTTTGTGCTGAAGGGTCTGTCTCTCTTTCCTCCATGGAAGCTAAGGCAGTGACGGGGGGCGGTAAAGAAACTGCCTTGAGCCTGTGCAGCCCTCTCCAAGTATCCGGCGGGAGTTCTCTCTTAACTGGGTTGCCCAGCACAAAGCTTGGTGGGTGACTCTGAGCCTGGCAGTAGTAAGAATAAAAGGAGCAAAACAGTGAAGGGAAGAAAAGATGGTGTCCTGGCACCAGAACTTGTGAGACTCCAAGAACAGGCTCTGGATGGATGTATGAGTGAACTGAGAGCCCACAAAGGGCTTGGCCCTCTTGGGTGCTACCTGGTGAGTTGGAGAGATGTCAGCCTTGCTGGATCCCCTTGGCACCCTTGTTCTGACCTGTAGCTCCTCTGTCTCACCACCTGCTATCTTGGGTTTGGGGAGGGGCTGCTTATCCTCAGAGACATTACCTCCCTTCTTTCCGCCTGCCAGCAAAGTCTCTGGTGAGTTCAGACTGGCTTGAGGATATTGGTAGAATCTGCATTATCTTGAGGACTTCCAGGAGATAACCGTTCCATTGTTTAAAAGGAGAAGGTATATTTGCCCTCTCACTTAAGGAAAGAACAGAGAGAAGTCTGTGGGGAAGCCCTGTAATTGATGGACTACCGAATTCAAACAATTTATAAGAGCTGAGCCGGGAGATGTCCCTGTTGCCCTTGTAAGGACACCAGGTGAGGTGTGACAGGGCCTCTGGTCTCACACTTTACAAGTGGAAGTTGCTGCTTCCTACCTTCTGTGAATGTTATCACTTTGTATGTAAAGCCCAGGAGAATGCTGCCTTTACAGATGGAAGCCATTCCCAAGCTAGAGACCCAGATTGCGGGGAGCTATGGGCACAGCGGACATAGCTAGCTCCTTCACTGGCTGCTCTTCTCAGCCTACTGATTGTGCCTTTGCAGCACCATCTGCTAAAGAAAAGTTTCTTCTGAAGATCTGCTGGGTGGTCCTTTGCCCAGGACTTTTTCACACACGCACACCTCACCTTGTGCAACCTCTGCCAGGCAAGAGGAACAGTATATAGAAATTCTGGCTCTGTAGGTGACCTTTGTTTTGGCCTTTTGTTTTTCCCAGGCAAAAGCTGCTGGTGATGATGAGGCCATGTTTATTGATGAGAACTTCTGCACAGCTCTGGAATACGGACTCCCTCCGACAGCTGGCTGGGGCATGGGCATTGACCGCCTCACAATGTTCCTGACAGACTCCAACAACATTAAGGTAAGCAGTCAAGGGCTTCCTTGAGGGAGGCTGTGGTGGCAACCACAGGTTTTAGTGCCACAGTCATACATGATGGGTTTGTTGCTGTGAAACAGGTGTCTTCTGTGCTGGAACTGAATGTAGTTTCAGGTCTCCCTAAGGGTCCTTTAAGTGCTGAACAGTCACTCACATTACTGCTATAAGCTTTATTGGTGATAAGTGATGCAGCAGTTGGTCTCCAGTAGAGAAGCATCCCAGCCATTTTGCAGGTGGTTTCCAGCATCTCCTCACAGTCAATGGGAGAATTGGGGCCCTAAACAAATTCTACCCAGACTTACCCAACAATCATTGCTAGAGATATGGGGAGCCCTTGCATTGGGGTGCACTCTCCCAGGCTGAAGATGATGAAAGATGGGCTCCCAGGGTGATATAGTGCAGAAGCAAACAAAGAAAATAAAAGCGCATAAGCATGCCACAGTCTCCTCATCCTACATGAACTCTGCAAACAGGTTACCAACAAAGGAAAATTCACTCCCCAGCTTCAAACTGTTAAACTCATGCAGCAAGTATCATATTGACTCTTTCATGCTACTGGAGAACTGTTAGGTTTTGCCAGCATGGCATGGACTCCCAAACCCATCTGCCTAGTGGTAGAGGCCCAACTTGCTGTAAGGTGTGAGGTTCAGGTGCCGGAGGATGTGGTACTGATGAGCACACGGGGAGGGTTTGGTTTAAGTTTAAAGAAACCATAATCAGCCTTATCTGGGGAAGCAGGTGCCTCCAGCTGTGAAAAATGCCCTTATCTCTTTGCAGGAGGTGTTGCTGTTTCCAGCCATGAAACCTGAAGACAAAAAGAAGGACCCACAGTCAAATTCTCCTGGGGAGGGGACATCTGTGTGACCCAGCAGGTTGCAGAGGAGGAAAGGCCGTTGACCCAGGGTCTGGTCTGGCTTTTCACAGGCCAGCCCAAGTGGCTGTTTTCCCAATCACAAATAAAGGCACTTTGCTTCTTTGCTATGACTTTGTTCCTGATGATTTCTGGAAGGCACGAGAACAGAAGAGCTCCCCTGTCCCCAATCCCTCTGGAAAATTTTCTTTCTTTCTTTCTTTCTTTTTTTAAAATATTCTTATAAAGTTAAAAAAAGATATACTTAAGCAATTGAAGAAAAAGAAAAAAAAGACATAATTTTCTATAACTAAAAAATCAAACGTTTAACAGTAACATAAAAAAGAGAAAAATAAAAATAAAAAAAACTTCTGATCTTCATGTTAACAGCTTTATATAACAAATTTACTTCTCTAGTTCCTTAATACACACTTTCTTCTATTATCACAAACCTTAAGCTAGAATTAATCAAATCCCACCATTTAAATCATCTTTATCTGTTCTCAAAAAGTCCATAAGAGGTTTCCACTCTTCAAGAAATCTTCCTAATGATCCATCTTGAATTAAAGAGGAGGAACTTTTTGACAGTAAGAGCTGTTTGGCAGTGGAACGCACTCCCTCGGAGCGTGGTGGGGTCTCCTTCCTTGGAGGTCTTTAAACAGAGGCTGGATGGCCATCTGTCGGGGATGCTTTGATCAAGATTTACTGCGTGGCAGGGGGGTTGGACTGGATGGCCCTCGTGGTCTCTTCCAACTCTGCAATTCTATGATTCTATGAAAACAGTCAGTTTGTGCATCTTGGCTAAATCCATCTACTTTACGAACTACAGATGAATGGATGTTAATGATGGATATTTCCATTTCTGCACATACACCAACCTTGCTGCAGTTATTTTGTAACCATATGGCTTAAGTCCTAAGTCCTAAAAGGAAAAGCTCAAGAAAATTTTCTTTCCTCAGATTCTACTGTGCCGTCTCTTGTCCATAATGGACATTTTAAATGGACAAGCTGCCCTAACTGCCTTAGATTGTAAGCCTGAGGGCAGGGAACTATTAAATTAACAATTTGTTATCCACTCAGAGAACCTTTGTGGGTATAAATACCATAAATAAATAAACACTATATTGTTTTTGCAGCAAACTGCGAGATAATTTTAAGGAGGGACACTGACCGGAGGGAAGGGCTGAACTCAAACCTGGTGCATCTTCAGCTGGCACAGCGGTCATCGTGACCCTCTCTGTCCCACAACAACATTGCACCCTGCAGTGTGAACTATCGGAGCAAAAGAGAGGACTTTGTGTCTTGGTGGGGGTGGTGGAAACGCATTTCTGCTCTTAAGAAAGAATTGCTGGACACTTTTTCAGTTCTGTCAGTTGTTGTGGGGCAGCTTCCATCCCAAGGCCCCCACTGCCTCAAGATAGCCTAGAACAGTGGTTCTTCATCTGTGGTCTGGGGACCCCCAGGGGTCTGCAGCATCCTCGTCGGGGGTCTGCGAAGGCTTGAAGGCTGCTCAGCCCACCTGCCTGCCTGCAGTGGAGTGGCCATGTGGCAGGAGCCAAGGCAAAGGCTGGCTGGCTGTTATTTATATCTTGCCTTTCTCCCAATATATGGACTCAAGACAGCTAACAATGAGTTTAAAACAATACGTAAATATTAAAAATATAAATATGAAATTAAAAAAACAGATTAAACAATTTACAATATTAAAACATTAAAGATACTAAAATAAAATAAAACTATATATACCTTAAAAACCAAACTACACAGGATGTACAAGCCTAGCCCCCATCAGATTGAAAATGCCTGGCCTGAATATTTTTATTTGTTGGAGAAGGGAAAATAGAGGTGGGGTCATCCTGTACTCTCTTGGGAGTGAGTGCCACTCTCCTCCCATTCCTCAGAACTAAGAGGCTACAGACCTACTGGAGTCTACAGGGTTCAGTGTGAAGTTGAAGGCTTTCACGGCCGGCATCCATAGATTTTCCTTGGTTTTTTTCCGGGCTGTGAGGAGGCCATGTTCTGGAAGAGTTTATTGACGACGCTTCACCTGCATCTGTGGCTGGTATCCTCAGCTTAAGAGATGGTGCAATTGTACTGGTGGTGGTGGTAGTGCAATTGTATTGTTGTTGTTAGTTTTGAGTTAAGTCTTGGAGGGTCCTCTGCTCTATTACTGTTGTAAATTTTGTTGTTATCATTATTATTACTATTATTACTGTTGTAAATTTTCTTCTTCGACCCCCTGCCCGCCCCGGCCGCTCTGGGCACTTCCGGTCCCGGGTCGGCCGCTCTGCCCCGTTCCGGTCTCTCTGGTCTCCGGGGCCGGAAGTGCCGTGTCGCCCTGGCTCCCTTCCGGCGGGCGGCGGCGGCGGCGGCCATGCGGGGGTCCTTCGTGGCGGAGGCGGAAGCGGAGGCGGTGGCGTCGCGGTGCCTGGGCCACTACGAGGCGCGGCTGCCCAAGCGGGGGAAGCCCGAGGCCGGGCGCGAGTGGACGCTGATGGCCGCCCTCCTGAAGGTGCAGCGCGGCGGCGGCCCCGGAGGAGAAGGTGCGGGGCGGGAATGGCCGGCCGACCGACCGACCAACCTCCGGCCGGTGCGTTGAGCTCTCTCCTCTCCCTCCGGCAGGAGCGGCCCCGGAGGCGGCGGAGGTGGTGGCCATGGGCACCGGGACGAAGTGCATCGGGCAGGCGGAGATGAGGCGGGCCGGTAAGCGAGCGCCCTCCTCCCCCGGGCCCGGGCCCCCCGTGGCCCCCATTGCCCCCAATGCCTTCTCCTCCTCCTCTTCCTCTTCCTCCTCCGCAGGGGACGTCCTCAACGACAGCCACGCCGAAGTGGTGGCCAAGAGGAGCTTCCAGAGGTGGGTGCCAGCCGGAGGCGAGGGGCCTTGACGGCTCTGGGGGCTGATGGGCTTGGCTTGGAGGGGCCCCCCGGTTCTGGAACCAGCCAGGCCGCCTCCCCCCCTCCCTTCCTTCGCCCGGCAAGTTCTCGGGGTCCCTTCTGGAGGAGCCGCAGAGCAGCGCCTGAGAAAACCGTGGCCCTCCGATGCATGGCCTCACCCCTTCCACCTCCTGCTGGGTCTTCTCCCAGGAGCGGCCATGGTCAGGGTGGGGAGTTCTGGGGGGCTGCATTGGGGGTGGCTCATTGTCAGGCCTCCCTGGAGCCATCCCTCCCAAAAGGGCCATGGGAGCACCAGGAGGGCCCGAGAAAGGGCCACTTTGGGGGTCCTGGTTCTCTCCCTCCACGCAAGGCAGCAGGCTGGCTTTCCCCAGAGAGACAATAATAGCACAGAAGGCGCACAGAGAGAGAGGGGTGGCAGGTGGGGTGAGGGGTGTCTGCCATGCTATGCCTCCTCTCATGAGGGAGCCACCCTCTTGTCTGCCAGATACCTTCTTCACCAGCTGTGGTTGGCAGCTGCATGCCAGGACCCCAGCAGCATCTTCACCCCCGGGACAGAGGAAGGCAAGTGGATTCTGAAGCCAGGCATCGCCTTTATTTTTTTCTCCAGCCAGACACCTTGTGAGTACAGCTTTTGGGCCTGGTAGTGTTGGTTGGGAGGGGTTCTGCCCTCTTCTCCTTTCACATTGGTCTTCCTTGAAGCCACGGGTGGGACTGTGTGACATTTGTGCAGTGAAGGGGATGGTGGGGTGTGGATTCTGGTGGAGGGCTCTGGGCCCATCATTCCTCGCTCTCCCCTGATCTATCTCACAGGGGTGTTGGAAGAGTAAAGTGTAGCCTCTATGTGTGTGTGAAGGCGAGGGAGATGTGCTTTCTCCCAAGTTCCTTGGACAGCCGGACTGGGTTGTGTACAGCCAATTAGGTGGTTACGTGTTGTGATTTCCATGAATGCTGACAAGCTTTTGACATCTTACTGATGTTTGTCCACATTACTGTCAAGAGTCTTTAAAGTGTCCTCAAGGACAAGTGGGGTATAATGCATGAAGATGCTGGCTCCCCCCCCCCAGCAGTTCTTCTCTGCTGTTGGTGTCATATAAGCAGGAGGGCCCCATCAGTCCTCCTTTCCTTCTGCCTCTGAATGCCTCTCTCCCCTCGTCCTGGCTTTCTCCCAGGTGGGGACGCTTCCATCATCCCTGTGATGGAGCCAGAGGCCCAACCCTGCGAGCCACTAAAACCCCCAAAGGCTCTTGGCCAGAGCAACGGCAGCACCTGTGGGGCAGATGCAGCATGCAAGAGGGAGGCTGAAGATTCAGTAGGCGCTGGTCCCACCCCCAAGAGGCCCAAAGCAGAGGGCAGAGATTCGGCTCCTTATACCGAGCTCCCTGCTGCCGCCGCCACCAACAGCCTGGAGGCCAAAGTGGTGGACGTTCTTCGGACGGGGGCCAAGTGTGTCCCAGGGGAGACTGGTGACTCTTTGCTACCCGGCAGCGCCTACCACACCACGGGGCTTTTGCGGATCAAGCCTGGCCGCGGGCCCAAGACAGCCTCTATGTCTTGCAGTGACAAGCTGGCACGCTGGAATGTACTGGGCTGGCAAGGGGGCCTCCTGATGCACTTCCTTCAGCGGCCCATCTACCCGTCGGCCATAGTGCTGGCCCAGTGCCCCTACAGCCCGGAGGCCATGCGGAGGGCTATCATTGACCGGTGGGTGAGCTCTTGGCAGAAGAGCAAGCAGGAAGGAAGGAGGGATGTTCTGTATGCCAGGTGGTGACCTGTTTGTCCAGACCTCCCTGCTGCCATTTGGTCTGTAGGGGCCTTTCCTTTTAAGGAAAACTGGGTAATGGAGTGTGTGTGTGGATTTTTTAGGTGGGTGGGAATCTTTCAAACTTTCTTGAAGATGCTTGTTGACCATTATACTTTGGGGGCTTTAATGCTTAACCACCACTCCCTGTCACCCCACTCCTCACCCCCAGTATTACATGGAAAGTTATGACATCTTGGGTAAGTTGGCAGGGAAATAGGGCCATCCAGAGTCACCACCCTCCTCCTCTGGATGCTTTTACATTTTAGCTTTTCTGCCTCATTGCCTGCTTGCTCCCCACGCTGGATTTCCAAGCTTTAAACTGGGCTCTCTCTTTATCTTGAGCAAGTCATTTAACCTGGCATAATTCCTTCCAAACCTTCTCATTGTGTTAGATTTGGGGGAGGAGTTGGAAGTCATGGAAACCCATCGCCCTTCCAGCTCACTTTCTTTGGTGCTCTCAGGCCTCTTTTGGCAGCCTCAAGGGCCAGAATTATCATTTCCAAAATGATAACAAAAGAGTATAGCCATTTTCATGGCATGCAGTCCTCCCTGGGCCCATGACCCTGTTTCCATGAGAACTATGGATGACACCCCATTGGGGTGGCATCTCAGTGTGGTGCCAAGTGACCTTCCTGTTTTTGCTGAGTAGAGGTTGCTTTCCTCTCCTCTGCCCCCCCCCCAGGTGTCGGCATGTTCTGCATTTGCCAGATGGCTTCCAGGTTCAAGAGCCAGAAATTCTGCAGTCGCAATTGTGCTTCATGCACAGCCGTGAAGCAGTGCAAGCCAGATGTACTCCAGGCCTAGGAAAGGTGGTTCCAAGCGGGGCAGGTGAGTATCTCCAGACGCCACCTTGGGAGGGTGCCTGGGCTTTCCTCCTTGAATCGGGGAGCAGGGAGGGATGCAGAAAAGTCTTGCAACTCTAAGCCACACAGAGGTTCCTCTGCAGCCTCAGGCAACCAAAAGTAGAGCAAGGTGAAGAGACAAGCTGGTTTGTCAGGGCCAGGCAAGGGGCTAGAGCTCTCCTTGGCTGATGGGAGAGCAGGAGCTGAGCCTAGGCCCTCTGGCTCCACATCCCGCTTGTGCTGACTGGATGGATGGACAGGCGTCATCAGCCCAACCCAGGAGAGTCCCTGCAGTGGAGAAAGGGGGAGTAGTGGGTTAGAAACTGCTGGCTGCCTCTAAAGGTCCTTTGGAATCAAGTGGCAGGCACGGGTGGGGAGGTAGGGGATATGGGAGCATGCAGCGGAGAGAGGCTGCAGGACTGAGAGGCAGCAGAGGAGGCAGGCCGGGGTGGGGGTCTCTGTGGCTGCAGGAGCAGATCTCCCATCGCCAAAGTCTCCACAGAGGTGCCTCAGAGATGGCACTGCAGGCATTGCCACTACACATTTCATTGTGCTCTCATCTGCCATTTTCCAGCTATCAGTTGGAGCGCCATCCCAGAGCACCCGCTGGATGTCACCTCCCATGGTTTCACGCAGGGGACTACCAGGAAAGGGATCGGAAGCCTCAAGTCCAGGTGCACCATCTTGGGCCTGGGTGGCAGGTGGGGTGCTACTGCTTTGCTTCAAGGCCTTGGCTGCATGCTGGAAAGGCTGTTCTGGCAGTCCTGCAGAGGGATTGTTTCCCTAGAGGTTGAGGGGGGAGAAAACACCAATGGAAATGCACAGTACAGGGGGTGTCCAGCAGGAAGCCCCATCTCACTGGCAACTTGATAGCAAGAGTTGCTTCTGAAGGGGTTGGCACAGGGCTTGCAAGGTAGATCTACCAAGGCCTTGCAATATGCACTCTGTGGCAGTTGTGGGTCTTCCCAGCTCCTCATTTCGAGGAGGCTTGATGCTGGGCTCATTTGGCTTATGTATCCTGCCATTTGTGGAGACTGGAATCTTCCAATCTGGAATCAAGGTGGGGTTTTTTTCTTAAATGACCCCATTTTTGCATGCATAGGCTGTGTGCCTCCATCTTCACAAGATTCTTCATCAATCCTGAGAACAATCAGTAGAAAAGCCTTTGCATGTTACTCTTTTGCCCTTGCCTGTCAAGTGTCCCACTGCAGAGGTGTGTTCTCCTTTCAGCTTCTTTTTGCTGCTGAAGCATGTTTATGAACAAGCCGAGGATGTGCGAGAAGCTCCCTTTGGGGAAGAGCATTTGCCAAGGCAAGTGCTGGCTTGGCCATTTCAGCCCTTCTACCCTCTTATTGTAATCTGGCTTCCTGTTGCTTTCAGGTCTCGGATCTGCAAGGTGGAACTGTTTCACACGTTCCTGAAGCTGGTAGACAGTGTTCCAGAGGAGCACCTCCCACAGACTCTCAGGTGAGGGATTTCTCACCCTCTCTGGTTGCTGTCTTGTGATTTCCCCACAGGAGACGGGGCCCAGCAGTTATCTCCGTTCCTGTCAAAGGTGCTTTAAGCAGGGGGTTTTTTTTGCTTGTCCTGCTTGTCTCCTGCTACACCTGTTCTGAGCCGACGGGCTGACAACTGACAAACAACAGTAGAATTGTGGCTGTCTTTCTCTGATCCTGGGCTTCCTTGCCAGCTTATTTGTCCTCAGGTTCCCACTTTGGACAGGGGCTGGATGGTCATCTTTTGGGAGTGCTGTAGTTGGGTATTCCTGCATTGCAGGGGGTTGGATTAGATGGTCCTTGCAGTCCCTTCCAATTCAATGATTCTATGGGTCTTTCTTATGCTGTTTTTTTCCTGCTGTGCTTGATTGCCCTGCTGTTTGTGCAGGCCATTTTGAGGCCAACCACATGGACATGGTCCTGCAGGGCATTCTCAGCATTGGGCTCTCCTGCAGGCCAGACCTTTGCTTCTGTCTGAGCAACAGTGTGCTCAGCTTAGGACTTGTGTGGAAAAACAGCCAGGCTGTCTCAGATCTTTGGGAGGATTGTGCTTTATGTCCCCTGGCGATGCAGGCCATGTGCTCTGTACATCATCCCCTCCTTGCTGGCTTTCTCTGGCTTTGCAATTTCCTGGGGATTTAGTGTGCCCTGGGCTGGTTTCCTATCGGTTGGTTGGGCAGAGACTGGTAAGCCGACAGCTGGGCCCAATTAGAAGCATGTTGTTTTCCTCTGAGGGCAGGAGGGGGCGCTGCTTCTCATGTCAAGTTCCTTGCTGTTCCTCCACAAGGTTTGGTTGAGCTCTGAATGGATGGAGGGGAACAAGGGAGCCTCAGGAGAGCCTGTCCTTGGCCCACTCCTCACAGAGGAGCTTAAGCTTGGGATCCTGGAGTCTTGAAAGCCACTGCCTTCCATCCTGGCCTGCGTTTGCACCGTGCTTGTTCACTGTCCTGCACCCCAGTGCCTTCCCCATAGGGTTCCCCTGTGGCATCAGGACAGCCCCAGAGAGATGGGGAGCACTTAGCCTTTCCTCAGGCAGGGGCACTCTCCCTGCCTGAGGGCTGCGGGGCAGTTGTGCCAGATGCTGCAGTGGGTACTGCGCATGGTGAGCTGCAGCCTTGTGGCTTCAGCCTTGTGGCTTCAGGAAACCCAGGAAGGATATTGAGGATTTAGCTGTTCTCTTTGACAGGCTCACTCTTCTTACCTTTCTGCCTCCCCCACTCAGGGCCTGGCCTTCCAGATTGCCATCCTTTCCCTCCCCACAGTAGGACAAGTCAGCTGGCAGAGGGGTGGAGGTGCTCCTTTTCTGCAGACTTGGAAGGATCTGTAGATCTGTGGCAGAGCCCTTGCTTAGCCTGCAGAAGATCCTGGGTTCAGCTCCCAGCATCTTGAGGCCCCTGCCTGAAATCTGGCAGAGCTGTTGAGGCCAGTCAGTATGGGGAGGAAGTATCTGTGGTTTGACTGGGTTGCTTTTGGTGTGGCTCTGGAGGGGCTCCAGGACTCTCCCAGCTTCTTCAGAACAGGGAATGCAGCTGGGAGACTGTTGGCCCCTTCTTGTCTGCGTTACGAAGGCAGGCATGGTGGGAAACTGTCCCCAAGCCTCTTACAGCCACTCTCCTTCTCCCGTTCCTCAGAACTAAGAGGCTACAGACCTACTGGGATTACAAAGAAGCTGCAGTCAGTTACCAAGAGGCCTGGAAGGCGTTGCGTGACCAGGCCTTTGGCTCCTGGGTGAGGAACAGCCGTGATTATCTGCGCTTCACATGAAAATGGAGTAGGCCTTCTGCTGCCAGCTTGCTCGGAGGCAAGACAGCCGGCTGTGGGGACCTTGACCCAGGGTGAAGAAAGTGGAACCAGCATTCTGTTTGGAAACGTCTCACATCTGGATGAGAGCACTGACCCCAACTCAGAATATAGTGAGAATGGAACAGAGGCCAGCTTCGATTCCCCTTGGGCATGGGGTGCCTTTGCCTCTCCTGCCATATTGTGACCCAAATGGGCCCAGCATGAATAGAATACAGCCTTGCAACATCCCTAGTACCTAGTAATGGAGAGGGACTGGGCTGAGATGGCCACTAGCAGTTCTTTCTTATGTAACATTAATTTCAGATGAAGAGTGGTAGTAGAATACAGTTGTCTTAGGTACAGGTTGAATTGTATTTGTATCTCTGTTATAAGATAAAAGTCTTCTGAGCAGTATGCCCATTGGAAGCTCTTATTTAGACTTTCAAGTTTCTAGGACTTCTGACCATGCATTTTACAAGACGGCATTTGGCTACAGGATACATTGAAAGTGACTAGACATTATTTCATTAGGTTTGTCGCTTGGCATTTGGAATAATTGGAACCCAAACGTTATTGTTAAAAGTCTCCTTCAGCTACTACGTGCCAATTGTCTAGTTCTCTTTAGATTCAAGTTGTGCCTGTCCCAAAATATTCTCTAGTACCTAAAAGAGCAACAGCCCCTTCATCCATTAATCCATCCACTTCACTTGTAACCACGTCACCTGTAATTGAGTTCCATTTGCTTGTGGACCCTTTTCTCCTTTTAAGATTCATGGCATGTTGATTTATCATAGGAGTCAGCAGATGATGAAGCAATGGGAAGCCCCCTGGGGGTGGGGAGGCTGTAACTCATTGCCACAGAAAAAGAATAGGTGGCCTCTGGATGTTGGCTAGTCTGCAACTCCCATTAGCTGGTGCTGGCACAGGCAGTGGTATGGGGTGATGGGAGCTGGAGCACAACAACAGGGCTGCAAGCACACACCAGGAGGTGGGAAGGCTTACCCCGGCTGCTGGTTTAGCTTGCCAGTGCTCCTGACTAGGACAATCAGCCCTGCAAAAGGGCCTGAGGGAAGGTGAGGAAAGGCAATCACAGGGTTTGGAAAGTGCTCTTCCTGCTCATTTACAGGAAATGTGTGCATAAGATCAGGGCGGTCTGCCTCCCCTTCCATGCTTGGCTGCCTCTTTGTTAATGATGAACTTCTGATGTTGATAAGGGGTGCCAAGGGGATGTTAGGCACAGAACTGGCTGAGGCTGGCATCAGCTTGTTCTTTGGCTGTGGCAAGTAGTGAAGGAGCCCTTTTTGGAACCATCAGAAGCAGAGACAAAACAAAAAGTCCCCAACAGAAGCAGCTTTCAGTCAAAAGACAAAGAATTGGTTCCAGAATATATTTTTCGGGGTTGCCCTTCTACACCTGTCATCTGTTTCTTTAGGCAGTCAGTTTTACATATATTAGAGCTAGTGAGCAAAACCACTGGCTCTGAATCCGGACTAGACCTGAGACCCAGGAACCACTGCTGTCCTGTATTCAGACCTCAATCCCAGCTGTCTTCCAGCTGCTGGTATTTTAAGTTGGGACTTGCCTGGCCCAGCTGGGAAGCATGAAGCCATCCTGACTAATTGCCAGCTTAATCTAGACAAGACAGATGCTCCTGGTTAGTCCAAAGGCAGATCAGGGAATAGGGATTCCAGCTGTGCTGTAAGGGGTTACACTCCCCCTGAAATCTCAGATTCTTGGACTCAACACTGAGCCGGAAGTGCGTTTGCACAATTAAAACTACTGTGTAAGCTACATTTCTTCTGATCACAATAACCTACATTCCATCGGTATCATTACTGTAATTCACTATACATGGGGCTGCCTTTGGAAACGGTTCATAAACTTTAGTGGGTCCAAAATGCTGCAGCTAAACTAGACTGCAGATTGGGTATGGTTATCTTGTGTTACTGTGTACTGATCCGTTTCCAGGCATAATTCAAAATGCTGGCTCTGACCTATAAAGCCTGACACAGCTTAGGACCAGACTGTCGGAAAGACCGTATCTTCCTGTACGACCCTACCTGAATTTTAAGCTCTTTGAGAGGGCTTTCTCTTAGTCCCACCACTATCACAGGGATGGCTGGTGAGGAGACAGGACATTCTCGGCTGCTCCCAGGCTATGGAACTCTCTGCCAAGGGAGACTTGGGTGGCTCCCCGCTCTCCTTTTGCTGCCAAGCAAAGACCTCGTTATTTAAACAGCCTTCAACTTTCAACTGGTTGGGGTAGTGCAATGGGTAGGTTTTAATGGGCTTTTAACAGTTTTACATTACAGTAGGACTCCTGTATCTGCTGGGGATTCGTTCTGGGGGGCCCAGTGGATACTGGAAACTGTGGATAATAGTGAATGCCATTGAAAATAATAGGACTTCCATTTTAAAATACCACAGAGTTCCCTTGGAGGACCTAGAAAATGGCTAGAAAGGACACATTTTCTAGTAAGACTATGGTAAGTGTGCTGTTTTCTGTCCTGTGGATAATTGAATCAGTGGATACAGGGGACATACTATAATATTTTTACGGGGTCTGTGTTTAAAAAAAAATTCAGACTGTTTTAGCTGCATTGTTTTAATGTATGGTGTGAGCCAGTTTAGTTCCCATGTGGGAGAAAAAAACAGGATAAATAAAGTAAAACAGTGTGAGGACACAGGAGACAGCTTTCTTGGTGTCTGTTCCCAGGTTGTGGAGCTCCCTCCTACAGGAAGCTCGACTGGCCTCCTCTCTGCTCTCTTTTCACAGGCAGGCAAAGACTTTACTTAGACAGGCCTGGGTGTTAACACATTGTGGCCTAAAAGTCTTTTAATGGAGAGTGTGCACTTTTTATTACGTTTTAAATGTTTTTAAAAATGTAAAAATAGTTGCTCACTCAATGGTTTTTTAAACTTCTGTACTGTACATTGTTTTTACTTGTGTAGTGTTTTGTTTTTTTAAGCTATACTGCAAACCACCTTGGTTCCAACATGGGGATAAAGGCGGGACATAAATAAGAAGCTATGTGTCCCTGTAAAGAGAACTTTTGTGTGGTTTACCTTCTGTAACAACAGCCTTGTGGAAGGGAGAATCCAGTTGACAACCCCCCACACTGATGTTCTCTGAGGACAGAAACCCCTTTGGAGGCCTTCCCAACCTTGTCTGGGAAATTCCTGGATCATGTGGGAGTTCGGCAGATGTGGCTGCTTCAGTGCTCATGGCTTGTGGTCTGGAATCACTTCTGGTTTGACCTCAGACCACTACTTGTAAGAAAGTGGAATTGCAACGGTATTGTGTGAGGAATTTTTAATTGTTACTTCCTCAAGCAAAATTCATCCAGAGGAACACAGTAACCAAGATCAACATATCAGCATCTTTAGACTGCTTAGAATAACCAAGAAGCTCCTATTACTATGAAATTGTAATTATTAATAATTAGTCAGACACTCATTTCAAAATCCTCCCACCTTCATTTTTAATCCCTCACCTCACCTACTTTGCATTGCTATTTAAATAATGCCATCAAATATGTCCCAGAGGAAGTTAACTATGGAATTTACAGCTATGACTACAATGTGCAATGTGGAAATAAAATTAATTTAATTTACCAGGCTAATTAACAAAAACCCTACCAATATATTAAATCAACCCAGTGACAGATGCTGGAGGTGCCTCCGAGTCATAATCACAGATAAGAGGCTATTTACAATGGATGCAAAGGTGGAGGAGGAAAGGAGATCCACTCAGGCGCCAAAAGTGTTTTCTCCACTGTAAGCCACATACAAGAAGCCATCCTCATCCTTCTCCTTTTCGTAAAGCTGCCCCATAGTCAGGCTGGAAGAAAAAAAGACAGACAGCTGGGAAGTGACCAAGAATCCCAGAGCAACCCAGAGAACAGAGATGCCAGTGCGAATCTCTCCCTGCATGAGACCTTCTACTCCCATGGCTCCTCTCTTGCTCTTTCTGACAGAAGACTGAAGCCTCTCTAAACAGCAGCAGAGGAGAGCTGGAGTCTCTAGTGAAACCTGCAAGGTCTGATACAAGCTGAAACTTGAATTTCCAGCAAGATGCAAAAACATTTAAATCACAATTTAAACTACGATAATTTGGAAAAAGTAACCTGGCTAAAATTACTTACAAGAGCCAGTGCGATGTGGTAGTTTGAGTTTGGGGCTAGGGCGCTGGGAGACCAGGGTTTGAACCCACTCAGCCATGGAAACTCATTGGACAGGCCCTGTACCCTTGGGCAGGTCCCATTCTCTCAGCCTCAGAGGAAGGCAATTGTAACCAACCTCTGAAGAAATCTGGCCAAGAAAACTCTAGGAGAGGTTTGCCATAGGTTGGTGTTAGCTTAAAGACACATAGAAACTGAGACACTGTGGTGTAGTGTTTGGGTGGTTGGACTAGGACTCCAGGAGACCAGAGCTTGAATCCCCGCTTGGCCATGGAAACCTACTGGGGGACCCTGGGCAAGTCAGGCAACAGCAAACCTCCTCTGAAGAAATCTTGCCCCCCCCCAAAATAGACCCCCTGGCTAACATAAAAACTGAATATAAATATATTCTGTCAATAGCAATCCCAATGGTCCAAGTGGTGTTTCTAAACGTAGCTAAAATGGCACCATTTGCATTCATAGGCTCATGATCTGCAGAGGCACAAGAATATTTAGAGATAAACCTAAACAGGAAAACCTCCAAATCAGCCCAATGAGGACTGATGTGCTCAGTGGACATATGCAGCTGACTGCTTGGTGTGGGGAGTGAGAGAGAGGAGCTGAGTTTCCTGAAGGACTCCACACTACAATATGTGGGGCCAGATCTATCTCTGCCCCCTCTTGCCATCTCCCTTGTCCAGAGTGGAAGTGTATCACCAAAACTGCAGGCGCACAAACCTAATACAAGGAAGGAATAAACAAGTGCAGAACCCCACACGGTTGCAGAAGCACCCAGAATCTTGGGGTGGGTGACACTTTCAAAGAACAGCTCAGCAAGCATGCAGCAGTGGCCAAGAAATGCTGACCGATTTAAGGAACGTGAAAAACTCGGGAACACGAAAAAAATTGGGAGCTCTTGGGATCGAGAACAATAGTGCTCTCTGGAGGTCACATTTTGCTGCAGTTTCTGCTTGTGTTAATCCTAGACTTACTCTATTAAAACAAAATACATGGATTTCTATCAAGAGAACATTATATTAGGCTGTTTTTCTACATAAACATGAAAATATTTTCCCAAACACGATAAATCACTGAACAGTAGAGTTGGAAGGGGCCTCAAGGGTAATCTAATCCAGCTCCCTGCTCCCAGTGCAAGAATCCACAGCAGGAACTCTGAGGGGTGGCCATTCAACCTCTGCTTCAAAAAGCCTAAGGAAATAAGTTGGAAGCAGCCCAGACACAACACAAACTATGCAGTGATCTGACACAGACAGGAAAGGACTGGCAAATTATAAAGAACAGTTCAACTCCTCTACCCAGCAAAGGGAACCTGGCATTCCTGTGTTTCCTCTTTTGGCTCAGCAATCTAGTTACAAATACTGATGTGCTCTAAAGCAGGCAAGAACATTTCCATTTCACCAAAAAACTATTTAAGCCACAAACTAACTCCTGAAGTCGCTTACAGAAAGTTGCAGAACCTTGGTTGTCTTTGGCAAGGCAACATTTGGGACTATTAAATATTTCGTGTTTGCAGAGTAAAGAGAAGGAAAGTGAAAAAGGAGAACCTCCATGGGAAAAAAAAATACACTCTTTTAAACCCTAATTCTGAGTGAACAGCCAGACATTTTGCATTGTGCGTGGATGGTGGAGAGGGTGGGGCCACCACTCAACAGAGTCCTGCAGAAACCTAGCATGTCTAAGGTCTAAGATTGTCAAATCTTAGCATGACAGAGTGTTCTAGCTCATAGTCTGGGTGGGATGAAGATGAAGATGGGATGGGCCAGAGCTGCTGGGAAAGGTGGGAGGCCTGGGCTTGGAGGGAGCCCTCCCAGGAGAAGAGCCAAGGAGCCTTGCAGCAGGCAACTCCTTGGCATGATTCCCACCAAAAAGGGAAGGGCAACTGATGTCTCCTGGCTCCGAGGGGAACAGGTAGGGTGCAGCTCCTTGCTCACCTGGACTGTGGGACAGTCTTATCTACAAAGAGAAAGATGGCCTTCTCGGAGGGCAGCTGAATCCTCTTCCGGATGATCCACATGAACTGAGCCACCGTGATGTCCGACGGAACCAGGTACTTCCGCTTGTCAATGTCCACGATCTGGGAGCCAGAGACCTTCTCCACTATCACCTGCTCAAGGGGAACAGAGAGCGAGTGGCGCTTAGTCTGGCCCAGCGCTGCATCCAGATGCCCTCAGGCTGCCCCCTTGAGGGAGGAGGATGGAGCCTGCCCACGGCTGGGACAAGAGGCCAACTCAGTGGGTCTATGTAAGTTCGAGCAGAGCAGGAGGCCCGGCCCAGCCCCTTGGCCCCCTCCCTAAGCAATGCGGCAACGGAGGTCGGTGGGCAGGGAAGGGGCAAACTCCTTCCATGGGAGGCCCAGCAGAGGAGAAGGAGGCCCAGCCCAGCCCCTCAGGCTCTCCCTAGGCAACGCAAGGCCACAGGGATTGGGGTGGTGGGCCAGGAGAGCCTTTTCATTGGGAAGGGGCAAACTCCTTCCATGGGAGGCCCAGCAGAGGAGGAGGAGGCCCAGCCCAGCCCCTCAGGCCCTCCCAAGCAACGCAAGGCCACGGGGGCCAGGAGAGCCTCTCCTTCGCCGGGAAGAAGGAAAAAAGCTCCCGCCTGGCTCCAAGTATCTCCCGGCCGACCGGGCCGGCGGAGGCGGGGAGAGAACTGGGGAACCCCCGGCTAAGACCCGCCCGCCCGTTCCAGGCTGGCTCCCTCCGTCCCGGCGGCCGGGCTGTCCTGGGAGGCGGGACTCACCGGGACGCGGTCGGGGTACTTGGCCCGGATCTTGGCGGACTCCACGCAGCGGTGCTCTGCGGGGGAGAGAGAGGGAGAGGGGTGAGGAGGAGGCTCGGCGGCCCAGGCGGCGGCCCGGCCTCCCGGCCTCCCGACCTCCCTCCTTCCGGGGCCCGGCCCGCCGGCCACCCACCCAGCGCGTGGTCCTCCTTGAACATCCACTTCATGGCGGGGCCGGGGTGCCGGGAGGGCCGCTGCCTGCCTGCCTTCGCTCGCTGGGCCTCCGCCGCCTCCGCCGCCACAACAACAACAGCGACGACGACGACCAGCAGCTTTCCCTCTCCGGAAAAGCAGGCGGGACTTCCGCTCCCAGGTTCCCAGCAACCCCCGCTGCCGGGGACGAACTTCCGGGAGATGGGCCTTGGCGCCTCGCTGATTGGCGGCCTGGCGGGAAGCCCCGCCCCTCCTCCTCACGCCCGTTGCCGTGGTGACGGCGGCCGCGCCATGGCCTGGCTGGAGGTGTGGGCCCAGGGCGGCGGCGGCGGCGGCGGGAGGCGCTACCGGGCCGGGCTGTGCTCGCTGGCGGCGCTGGGGCTGCTGCTGCTGGGCGCGCTCACCTACCTGCCGCCGCTGCTGGTGGCCTACCGGAGCCACGGTGGGTTGGCGGGGCGGGCGAGGGAGGCCGGGAGGGAGCCGCGGGGAGGCTGTGGGGGCCCGGCTCACCCTCGCCTCCTCTCCCCGGCAGGTTTCTGGCTGAAGCGGAGCAGCTACGCGGAGCAGCCGAGCGTCCGCTTCCGGCACGAGGTGCTGCTGGTGGGGCTGCTGGAGGGCGGCGGCGGCGGCGGCTTCGTGGGCTGGAGCTCCTTCCCCGCCGCCAACCGGCTCCTGGGCCCCCGCCTCCGCCTCCCGCTCGTCTCGGTACGCGCCCCCTTCCCGACCGGGCTCCTCGCGAGTAAACCTGGCGGGGCGGCCCCCTGCCTGCCTGCCTGCCCCACGTCTCCGGGGCGCCTCTTTGCCAGCCACCCTCCCTGGAGTGCTATTATTGTGGTTGTGGTTGTGGTTGTGCTATTATTCCACTATAAATGCTATAGCTGCCTCCTGGGGAATTCTGGGATTTGTAGTTTAGAGAGGCCCAAGAGCTCTCAGGCTGAGAATGCTAAATGCCCCCCTAAACTGCAAATCCCAGGATGCCACAGGAGGCAGCCATTGCAGTTAAAGTGGAATAATAGCACTATAAAAGTGTAGTGCGATCATCTCCTCAGTGCAAAGCATGCCGCAGATCCGTGGGAGTCTTTTGTCTTGTCGCCTTGTCACTGTCCACAACCTGGAAGAGATTCTCCGAACGAGCCAGACTGGCAGAAGCTCATGGTTATCTAGTTGCCCCCTGGCTCAGCTGGTTCAGGGAGCAGCCACTGTCCCAGGCTCAGCTTGCCCTTGCCTTGTGGTTCCTGTCTTGTGGTGATCTCCCCACAGGAGAAGGGGCCCAGCAGCTATGTCCCTTCCTGTCAAAGGTGCTTTAAGTAGGGGATCTTTTCCTTGCCCTACCTTGTAGTAGCCATTTCGACTCTAATATCTATTTGCTAAATGCTGTAATCGTACAATCACTATTTTGGGTCAGACTAGATAGCCCATGAGACTCTGGGACTCTGCAAAGTCTTTTTCCTTTAACTCTCAGGCCTAGTCAATGTTCCTTACTAATCAACTCTATGTTCCAGAAACATATGATATGCTGATGTAAACAAATTCTTTCTCTAATAGCAGTCGAACTATACCCAAATGTTCCTAAGCTATCTTGCCTTGTACTTTCTGAACTATCAACAATTGTCGCAGAGAAATTGCTGACACCAAAGAGAAGGAGGAGGGAATTGTTTTTGCATGCGGTCATTATACTGTATAAAGGTATTCTGTAGTCATGGCTCGGGGCTCTGACTCTTTGGAAGATATTCCAGTCAGGCCCACCGGTGTAATAAAACTCGCTTTCCAATCCGTGGGTTTGCTGTTCCATGATTTCTGCAACACTCCTACACCTGATCTGACCCAACAGGCTGAGAACTGACAAGCCACAGCAGAATGGTGGCTGTCTTTCTCTGATCCTGGGCTTCCTTGCCAGCTTATTTCTCCTCAAGTTCCCACTTTGGATAGGGGCTGGATGGTCATCTTTTGGGAGTGCTGTAGTTGTGTGTTCCTGCATGGCAGAGGGTTAGACTAGATGGTCCTTGTGATCCCTTCTAACTCAGTGAGTCTATGATTCTGTGGGAGGGGAGGGGGTGGCAACCTTCCATTCCATGGGCTACCAGGGCAAGCAGTTGTTTCTGCCAGAACACTGGGCAGTCTTTCCGCATCCCTGGCTCCTGGGCTTCCAGGCCCTGGTGTGGATTGTTGGTGTTGTTCCTCAGGATATGGAGGCCCACCAGCATTTTTCTGGAGGACCACTGCTGGTTTGGGTGATCTCTAGGTTGCCTTGGAAGCCTCTTGTTCCTGCTTTTTGTGCCCCTGACTGAGGGGAAGCTGGGGTATGGTACTGCACAAACCCCTGCAGTTGGCCGCCTGGCTTTTGTTGAGTATGAGAGAAGGAGTGGGGTGTTTCTCTCATTTCTGTTGTGAGTTTTTTTAGAGGTTGCCCAGTAACAGCGAGTTTTGTTAAGAGAATCACTTTCATCAGAGTTTTTGATCTGCTTGTTAGGCTAGAGAGGAAGACACAAACCAAGATGGCATAATGGATCTCTTAAATTTTTGGCTGGAGCTTCCTCTGCAACCTACAGAGCAGATTGTTGGCATCCAGCTTCTTCTGACCTTCAACTATCAGTTGCATGTGAGTATCTTAAGCCACCTGTTTATGTTTTCACCTCTTGTGTGCTTTGAGATTCTGTCTCTGTATGACTCGTCTCAGCAAATAAAGCAAACCAGGCAGCCCCCAGAGGACAGGGTGGTGTGTGTGTGCTCACGCTGAATCTGCTCCGGTGCTGAAATAGCTGCCGCTTCCTCTCTGCTTTCTTAGATGAATGCTAATCACAAATGTCCTGGAGTCTTGTGGCATCCTAAAGCAGGCGTGGGCATCTTTGGTGGGTTCAGGGGACAGTTTTCCTACTCCAAGGATTCCCTGGGACCCTGCCTACTGCCATTGCGCTCTCCAGCCAGTGGAGATGAAGGTCTGTTGTGACAGCTGCACCTTTCTCAGCTTGTGGCTGTTGGTGTCCTTATTTCTGGGTTCATTGTTTGATGCCAGTGAGGCTGAGCTGTAATCACTACCTCCCCCTGCCTGGCTTCTGTTTCAGCGGATGTCCACATTTGTGATGCAGAGCATGGCCTTTCTGCAGACTGTTTCCCCTGTGCCAGGGTCCCGAATCTATGTGAGTGGAGACCTGAAGCTTCATCAGAGGCAGCCCCTCAGCCATGCTGGATTGGACAGCAGATACAATGTGAGTGGCAGTTTCTGGCCAGTGAAGTGGAAGGAAATATTGTTTTCATAAAGCATGTGATTTCTCCTCCATTTTGGTGATCTTACAGAGGCCTAAGAGCAAAGGAAGAGTCCAGTTCTGGATGAGGCCCATGGGGGCCTCCATAGTCAAGCCGTTCTGTCGTCCCCTCTCCCCCACCCCAAGCTCACAGGCAGAAGGATACAAGCAGTATAGTGCCTCCCACACATGCAGTCATGTTCCCACATTCCCCAGAGGATGGCTGCTGATGGGGCTGGAGAGACTTCAGAAAGTAGAGGGAGGGCTACCAAGAAGGGATCAGTCCTCATACTGAGCTTGCTGTCTGGAATGGATGGCAGCCGGTCCTGGTCTTTTCCTACTGTATCGTGGGCAGGAGAAAGCCAAAGGGCTTCTGGACACACACATACCCAACAAATTGTGTTGTCTGCTCCCAATAATCGCCTCTCCTGAATTTTGGTAGGTGGGGGTTCTCTTCTTCAGCCAGAAATCGTCTTTGAATTTTCCTTCTCCTGTCCCATTTTCCTACCCAATAATGTCCCTTGTCGGGGCGGGGGAGGCTTCTGTGCAGGGAATTGTTTTAATAGGTTCTAAGTAATGATGTCAGCATATTGTGAAGGGAGGTGTGTTGGCATCTCACAAAGTGTGTGCTAATGAGAGTTTGTTTTAGTATACATTCTAAACAAGTACTTGAATAAAACATCACCCAAACCCCAAACTGATAAAGTTGGAAGGGATCCCAGGCGCCATATAGTTCACCCCTCCCCAGTGTATGAATCCATAGCCAAAATGCCCCTGGGAATTGGCCCTCCCAACCACTGATTAAAAACCTCCAACGAAGGAGAGTCTGCCAGCTTCCACAAGAGAAGACTTTGTGACAGAACTGCTTGCTTCATACTGTCTGTTACAACAGTAGCGAAAATTATAAGTGTATTTTTTAAATAAAGCTTTTAATTAATTAAACTGAATTAATTTATATGAGTGGCAAACATAGGATTCATCCATTTTAATCATGATCGATTTATGGTGAACATTGCCTAAGCATATTCTCTTTTGGCAATTGATAATTTCTGGTTTTAGAAGGCTCTGTGAGGGGTTTTAGTTGCACAGGACAAAGTTTTACTTTGTAATCTTGGCTGCCACCCAGTATAGCCAGAGCCTGTTCATTTCCATCCATTCAGAGTATCTCTGTTCAGGGTATGAGGGAGCTCTGATTGGTTTGGGCCTGTTCTCTGAAACTGACTTGAGTCCCACAATAGGGGAAAGGTGAGATAGAAATTAAAGCAAAAAAAAAAAAAAAATTGCATCAGCAAGGAGTAGAGGTACTGTTTCTGCATTCTGAAATGGTTCCTCAGCCTATCCGCCCTGTGTAGCTGCTCTTGTCGCCTAATTCCCAATTATCTTGCTACCATAGGTGTCGGTGATTAATGGGACAAGCCCATTTGCCCAAGACTACGATCTCATGAATATTGTTGCTGCATATCAAGAGAGAAATGGTCAGTTTTCATTTGTCATCTTTCCTAAGTTAGCTATAATTTGCTTGTTTCCTAAGGGGTCTTGAGAACTGTTCTCAGATGGTTTTGGTCAGCCCTGGGCAAGTGCCTTCAAGACCCCTACTGTTTGCTTTGCAGTCACAACCGTTTTATCTGGTCCCAGCCCCCTGTGGGCAGTTGGAAGAGCCTCCGATGAGCCCTTTGTGATCCAGGTGGTCATCCGCTATCCGGTGGAAGTCATTGCATATCCTTTGCCTGCCATTTCTCCCTGTGGGCTATCTCCTGTTAAGAGCTCTGTGGGAGCCTTTCTGAACTCTGTGTCTGTGAGATATGGCGTGGGAGGTGGTGGTATTCTGGGATGTGAAAAAGCAGTCAGCATCTGCTTTGTGCCAAACCATGTGACAGTCTTGGGCAGAGGAGGCTTCAGCCAGCTGCTCTGTGGAGAATGAATTTCGTGGCACTGGAGCATAGAGGTGGCCTAGGGGAAGAGTTTCTGTTGTGGCTGTTCCTGTTACTCCCTTTGGGCCTCCAATTTTCATCCTTGTTGTGCTGGCCAGTTGCTATAAGGTGTGTGTTGTATCTGTGTGAAGAGACATTAATTCAAAATATTCCTTGACTCTTGGTACATATCAGCCAGGTTTCTGGGAGATGATAAAGTTTGCATGGATCCAGTATGTCAGCATCCTGCTGATCTTCCTTTGGATATTTGAAAAAATAAAAATCTTTATTTTCCAGAATCAAGTGCTAACAACGGTTCCAGTATCACAGCACCCCCCTGTGTTGTCATTTAAAGAGCACCAGTCCTGAACTTGCTCCTGAAAAGACCAGATAAATGGATTTACCACTATTTTCCTGTCTTCATCTGCTCAACATCTCAAAGATGAGGAAGCACTTCTGCATCTGAGATCATGTGCAATTATTGAACAGACGGCATTTCTTCTCTTGCCTTCATCCTGGCAAGGCTCCATTTGCGCTGTGGACAGGGGGTGGGGTGGTGGAGGGTGGGGTGCAGTCCTGCTTTCACAAGCCTGCAGTTTGTTGCTCTTGGCTCCCAACAGTATTTTAGACAAGACCTGCCCAGTATGACATAGTGGCCTGTAGCAGCTTCAGCGGGTAAGAGGAAAGTTCTGCTTATGGAAGTTATTAAGGATATGTATTGAATGCATTTGTAATTTCACCCCTGAATGTCAGACACATACTTTTGCTTAATCTTAGCCAAGATTTCATAATTCTGTGGGAAGATTTAAGCATAAGGATAGAGATGGCAAGCGCCTCCTTGAGAAAGTGCCAAGATGTCCTGCACAGCCATCCAAGATGTGTCTTTATCAGAAGGGTGCACTGGCCAGAGCAGAGGTGTGAATCATGCACCATCCAGAAGTTGTTGGATGGAAATTCCCAGTAGCCATAATCAGCATAGCCAATGGTTAGGAATGCTGGGAACTGCAATCCAATAACTCCTGGAGGGCCACACAAGTCCCGCCCCTGCTGTAGAGCTCATCCACCCCAAAAAAGACAGCCGTCATGCTCAGCACTGAAAGTTTATTTGATTAATTTTTAAGATTTATAACCACACTTTAGCAAGGGGTTTGGACACCTTACCGAAATAAGAATCAAATGCATCTAGAACAGAAGTACTTAAAAACTGCTATAAAAACAGTCAGTGAAAATAAATACAAGGGGAAAAGAGGCAATTGGCAAAGAACTAAAAAGTCTGTGTCATTGAAAAAGTCCTCACCTGGTTTAGCCTACAGAGTGAAGTTTTAGCTCATCCAAAAGACTTTAGTTCATCAGGAAAATTTTCAAAGCCACAGTGGCCTCATGCCTTTTAGTAAGACTAAATAAAGTCTAACAGAGTAGTGGGCAGACTTTTGAGTGCTGCATACTTCTTTTTCTTTTCTAATTTTGGTTCTTTGTGAGGGATTCCCATTATAAGTATTGTTAGACAAAACTGGGTGGGGGATGCTTTGTAAAAGAAAATGCTGCCTCTCTGTCATCCCTGCCCTCCCCTTTGCAAGCTCAGTAGATGAAAGGGGGGCAGTGGGAGTCTTGGAGGTGTATGTAGGGGGGTGCCCTCGTGGGCTGTCTGCACTTTGCCCTTTCCTGGGGTGGTAGAAGGAAGGGTCCCACCTGGTGCCAGGGTCTGGCCAGGGACTCTTGATCTGCCGCCGAGGGAGCCTCCACCCTCTGTGCTCTGCTTGCCATCTGTGCTGCTCTGCCCCCCTCCTTCCATGGGGGAAGGGATGAGCAGGGAGCACCGAAAGTGCAGGGAGGCTCAGCTCTGCAGAAGTGTCAATATTGTTCTTACCGTGGGCTTCCTGGTCCACCCTTTAGGTGGGGGTTGGGGGGGGAGTAGGGATGCTCTGCACCTGGATTTGCCCAGGGAGCTGGGCCAACCAGTTGACCCCACTTGGCCAGGTAGTTGCTTTGGGGAGAGTGGCCGCACTGTCCCCCCCTCCCTGACTCCAGGCTGCTTCTCCACCCTCCCTGGAGTCCCACTAGGTTTCGAGGGGCAGGGGAATCTGGGGCTGTTTGACTTGGGACATTTTTGTAACTTTCAGGTTTGTTCAAGTCTTTCAGTAGCACAAGAAACCATGACAGGCTCAAAACAATGCCAAGGGGATCAGGTTATCTGGTGGCTCACTTTTTCTCAGCATCAGATGGCTCAGTGTTCCTCCACAGCGTCAGGTGGCTTCTGCCATCCCTGGAGTTGTGCAGATGGACGTTGGGCAGGACAGGATGTCTGGGAAAGGTGTAGAAGAGACGTCGGTCAGCCCTGCTGCTGTTGGGAGCCCCAGCAGTGCCCATGCTCTACAGATTTCAAGGGAAGGGGGAGACACACACACTTTACTTTCAGCCTGGCTGAACCAGGGCGGTGGGGTGTATAGACAAATACAGACTTTTGCAGAGGCTCTGTCCTTTGCGGTGGAAGGCAGGCAGGTTGGTTGCCAGAGAGGAAGTGGACAGCAGGGGATGAAATCAGGTACGGAGGGAAGCCTGGAGGTGCGATCAGCCAGGGATGTTAAGCTGAAGATCAGGGTGTGGTCAAGGAGCAGCTGCAGAATTGCACAAGGAGTCCTTCCCCTTGTACTGCCTGAAGCAGTTGACACTTGTGACATTACCTGCATCAGTTCCCCGCCATCATCACTTGGGAATAGAAGCAGGAGAGAAGCAAGAGCTCCAGTCCAGCACTGGACTCCAGTGGCATATTTTGGAGCCTTGGCTGCTCGTCTATGGAAAGCCTGAGAGACTGCTGCCCTCCAAACCTGTGAAGGGTGAGAAAGCTCTAGCTGGGGAGTTTGAGAGAATGCCTCCTTGGGGAAAGACCCCCTCCTGGGCCAGAGAGAAGGGGAGCCTCTTCTGGATGGCTGTCTCCACACCTCACACCTGGGGGGGGGCAAGCAGGTGCTTTTCAAGACTGCAAAGGTGAATGCAGAAAGGACACCAGAGGAGTCCCTGCGTTGAAGGGATAAGTCTGGTTTCCAGCTGCCCTCCTCCTTTTAGAGTGAGAAAGTAAACTGGGCTCAGGAAGCATTAGCCAAACGGGGGGCTTGTCTACTCCCCCCTTGCCCCCCAGGGCTTTGGCCCAAGGAATGCCTGGGGAGCTTCAATCCAGCAGAACTTACTTCTTTGCAAGTCTTGGGCCCTCTTCCAGAGGTTTCCACCCTTGCTGGTAGGTAAAAGCTCAGCTGCCACCCATTTCTCCTGCCTTCCCATTGGCAGCAGGTATATTTGGGCAAAGTCTGTCAAAGAAGTTGAGCATTTGATTGGGTTTTTTTTTAAAGCCCAAGCGGAGGGGGCTGCTGGTGCTACTGTCTGTAGTTGCTACACAAGAGAAGGTGGATTAGTTGCCCTCATGGATCCACTTAGGTGGAGGGGACCCCTCCCCGACTCCCCCTTGGCTGAGGGACCAACTTGAGGGCTAGAGGAGCTTCTCATTGCCTGTGCTGGAGGGGTTCCGCTCCCTTGAAGGGGCAACTTCACAGGCTGGGGGGCTCCTGGGTTCACCTGGGAGCCTGGCCGCTGGCGAGGAGTGCCTTTGGGGAGCTGCGCCTGTGCCCCAGCGGCAAGGGGTCCCGAAGAAGGCGGATCTGCCGGCGGGGACACAGGCCACGGTTTCCTCCGGTTTGGGTTGCTGTCAGGGGCTCAAGGCGGGGCCGCCCTTGAAGAGGGGGGGAAGCCGAGCGGGCCCCAAACGCTGCGGCCAGGTGGGCAGCCAGGGCGGGCGGGCGGGCTGGGAGAGCAGCCAGCGAGGCAGCCACGGCAATGGCGACTTCGTCCCGTGTGCTGCCCCTCGCCTTCCTCCTCCTCCTTCCCACGGTGGCCCCTCGCTCGGGCGGGCGGCGGCGGCGGAGCTCCATCCCGGCTGGGGGCCAGCGGGAAGGGGCCCCGGAGGGCGACCCCGGCGGACAGCCCGCCCCGCCCCGCCTCCCGGGCGGCTCTGGGGCTCGGCGGCGGCGGCCACGTCTGAAAGCGGCTCATTGTCCGGCGGGCGGCGGGCGGCGCTTCCCTGGCCCCCTCCGCGGCTGCTCCTTCCCTGCCGCCCGCCTTGGCTCAGCCCTCCCTCCGGGGCCCAGCGGGAGCGGCGGCGGCGGCGGCGGCGGCGAGGAGGAGTCCAGGTGAGCCGAGGGGCCCCGACGGGGCGGACCTCGGGGGGCGGCGGCAGGGGGGAGCCCGTGGGTGGAAGGGGCGACCACCCCCCCTCCCCAAGGAAGGCGCCCCCTCCTCCTCCTCCTGCCCCCCGCGGCTGCCCTCGGGGTTCCCCCGGACGGCGGGAGGGGGCCCAGAGGGCGGGCGGGCTCCGGGCTTCTCTGCGGGAGGTGCGGAGATTTTCCCCCCCCCGCCTTCTCCTGGCCCTGGGGCTCCGAGCCGTCGAGGGCTGCGTCCGGCGGCCGGCCTGGGGGGGGGCGCCTTCCCGCTCTGCCGACGGCGGCGGCGGCGACGCGCTCCCGGGGAGGAGGGCCCCCCAGCCCCCCTGCGCTGGTGGCTCCGTCGCCCTCCCCGGAGCTCTTCGGAGGAGCTGCCACTCCCCACGGATTGGCCGGCCTTGGCCCCTTTCCCGGGCTGGGCTTTGGGGGCGAAGGAAAAAGGCTCCGGCTCCCCCCTCCCCGCCCAGCCTGGCCTGCGCCCCCCCTGCCCCCCCTCTGGGAAGGGGCGCCCGCCCCCTGGGCTGCCTGGCCCGGACCTCCCCCCCGTGCATGCGACCCCCAGCCCCCTTCCCCCCCGAGGCTTCTTCGCCCGAGGGGACGGGGCCAGGGGAAGGGGGACAGGCCGGGCCGAGGCGCCCAGAGGCAGCCCGCCCCCCGGCCCCCGCCTCGGCCAGGGTCTCCTCTGGGGGTCTGGCAGCCCCGGGGCTCGTCTCGGGTCTCCCGGGCCCCGCCGGGGGGGGGATCAGGCCCCTCGAGGAGCCCTCCGCCCCGGACGCGGCCCTTTGCCCCGGGACTCGCAAGGCTGGAGCAGCCCAAGGCAGAAGGCCGCCTGAGCACAACAGGAACTGCCCCCCCCATGACCGTTTGCGATGAGAGGCCGGGGGGGGGGCAGTCGGCTCCCCCAAGCAAGAGGGTGTCCCCCCAACCCTTCTGCCTCCCCCCTCGGCCCTTTGCGCCCTAGGAAGGAATGCGTGTGCCTTGGCCTTAGGGTTGCCCCCCAACTTAGGAAAAGACCCCCCGGGATTTCCTTGGCTTCTCTTAGGCAAGAACCCCAGGTCAAAAACGCCAAATAAGAAGTTGGCTCCTGTCCTGAGAACCAAACCAGAACTTGGAAATACTGTATGATTTGGGACTGCAGCTTTCAGCATCCCTCTGCCAGTATGACCCCTTGGGAAAGTAACTGTTGCAAACTTTTCCAAAAAAAATCCAGGGAGGCAGCCATCTATCTCATTGCGCCTAGTAATGATGGTGTTGTTGGTCCTTGAGAATAACTGGAAATGAGGACCCGGCTTGTGGGGGCAATTAGCTAACACACATTGGAAACCCCTTAATGCAGTGTAGATGTGTAAATTGCTATTGCTTAAAACAATTTGTAAGCTGCTCTGATAGCCTTGTGGCTGAAGAGCGGGGTATACATAACTAAATAAATAATAATAATAATAACAATAAAACAAACCCAAATCCACAGATGGGCAACACCCTTATGAAGACCAATGATAAATTCACCAATTGTGCAATATTTGTGTTTTCCTCCACTCTTCTTCATCAGTAGAATTCCTGATACGGTATAAAGAATGAGGAAAGTGAAAAAAGGAGGCAGGAATTAATCTCTGTTCCAAGGTGGGAGGAGGGGTTCTGAAGTTTCTGATGGATGGCTCTTGCAGGCATCCTATGCTCTCTAGCGGGGAGGAGGACAATGTGGCGGGCTCTAGTCCGTGCACACTGTGGTGCTGCTAAGGCTGGTGCCACCCCTCTCCCTTGCGGTGGTGTCACCTCCTGCTGTTTGGCCTCTCTGCACCCCCCTAATGCCGCCACTGTCTGTACAGGTACGGATGGCAGCAGCTCCAACACCCACCACTGGCCTTGGGGGACGCAGGCAAAGTCCCGGGGCAGCAGAAACACAGAGGGTGTGCAGTTAATGAAGTAGATGGGTTCCTGAGTATTAGAATGAGTGGTACCAGAAGCAGAAATCTCTCTCTCTCTGGCTTTTCTTCGCAAACGAAGATTCAGGAAGGACTCATCCCGCGCTTTCTGCAAGCGCGCTGATGACTAAAAAGGCCAATCCGAGATAAACAAGTCCGGTTGCAAAAAGCACAGCAGAAGGTCTCCTTGGGTGATGTTTTTGGGTTGTGATTCTTTCTGCGTTGTCGTTTCTCTTCAAGACTTGTTCGTCGTGAGTTCTCAAATAAGGCTGCAGCATTGTGGATAGTGCGTCTCCATGCCTCCCGATGTGAGGTCAGGGCAGAAATAACACAGAAAGAAAAGGCTCAGGTTCTCACACCACAATAAAGAAGAGCAGTTTAATCTGCCCCAGTAACTTTTAAAATCTAAACTAATAATATGCACATGTGAAATGAAATAGCCAGGTTAAGTAAGCTTTGCATAAATAAATACAAATATTTTGAACCTCCTACAGACAATTAGAATGCTTCTTCTAAAATGCATCCAGGCAAGGATGATTTTTCACCTGCCTCCACTTTCCTTTTGATTTGCATTTGTGGTGATGAGACATATAAGTCTGTGGTTGGTTGTTTTTTTTCAACAAAACATGCCATGGATAGCTGATGAGGCAGGCTTGTGTTGTTCCCTCTTTTCTCTCTGTTTTGCTGTTCACACATCCTTAGTAAGAGATTTTGAGGCAGCTGCTGCTTAGATGGCCTGTTGTAGGCAGGCACACACAGCTGTGGTAGGATTGACTAGAACAGAATCCCACTTTCCCCGCTCAAGGTTTGTTGCATTACATCCTATCAACATGCTGCTGCAACGCAGCACCAAAAGTATGTGTTTCTCCAGTCTTCCTTCATCAACCTCCCAGAGCTGCTAAAAAAATCCCCTTCTAGCTAGACAGAGAACAAGGGGGAAAGGGTGCAGGGATAGGCATAAAAAGACTTTGTAAAAAGGAACTTCTTTGTCAGAGGCTGTTAACTGGGGGATGCATGTAGAAGCAAAGCTGGATTTTACTTTAGCTGCTGCACGAAGGAAAAGAGTAAAAACTTTGGCCCCTTCTCTCCCCCAACCCCTGGCTGGATTATGAATTTTGTTTTACTCTGCCTGCCAGGTCTTTCTACGAAATCTTTCTATGAAGACACTGGGTTCTTTTTCAAACAAGGCTTAAGATTCTCAGAGAAGGCAATTCTGCCACAGGTGTCCCCCCCCCCCGCCCTTGTGGCCTCTGCTTCCTCGCCTTTCTATTTATTCACCCCACCCTAAACCCCCACAGCGGATCCACCAGGGTGAAACCTTTGTCATTCTTTGCAAACACAGCTGTTGTCTCTTCTCCTCCTCCTCCCCCCCCCCTTGCAGTCTTTCATGACTCTCATCAAGTTTCTGATCTTGATGGGCTTGGCTGTTTCTGGGCATTCTTCATTCAGTGTGGGAGAGAGTTGCTTGCCTACATCAAAGGTCATTCCTTCTTCCTTCCTTCCTTTTCTGGCCCCTTGGTGCTCACAACTGACCAGTTCCCCCCTCTCTTTTTTTCCCTAGTTGGGATCTGCTTCAGCAGAATGGTGAGGCTCCGGATCGCCAGCACCCCTCTAGCGATTTTCCTTGTTATCCAGACTGGATTTCTACTTTTCCTCTACACTCACCACAGTGGCTTCTTGTCTCAGTTGGGGGAGAAGCCGCCCCAGGCCCACATCCTGATCGTCTCCTCCTGGCGGTCAGGGTCCTCCTTCGTTGGCCAGCTCTTCAGCCAGCACCCCGACGTCTTCTACCTGATGGAGCCAGCTTGGCACGTCTGGGCCACCATGCACCAGAACAGTGCCAAGGTCTTGCACATGGCAGTGCGAGACCTCGTCCGCTCCGTCTTCAAGTGTGACATGTCAGTCTTTGATGCCTATATACCTTGGAAGAGAAACTTATCAGCTCTCTTCCAGTGGGCAGTGAGTCGGGCGTTATGCACCAATCCTGCATGCGAGTACTTCCAGCGCACTGAAATCACCAGCGAAAGTGCCTGCCAGACCCTCTGTGGCCGGTACCCTTTCAGTAAGGTGGAGGAGGCTTGCAAGACCTACAGCCACATCGTCCTGAAGGAGGTCCGGTTCTTTGACCTCCGCGTCCTCTATCCTCTCCTCACTGACCCCTCCCTCAACCTCAAAATCATCCACCTGATCCGTGACCCCCGGGCAGTAGTGAAGTCTCGGGAGCAATCAGCAAAAGCCCTCTCCCGTGACAATGGGATAGTGCTGAGCATGAACGGCACAGCAGTGGAAGACAGCCAGTACAAAGTCCTGCAGGAAATCTGTCGAAGCCATGTTCAGATCTATGAAACAGCTACTCTGAAACCTCCCAGGTTTCTGAAAGGTCGTTACCTGATGGTCCGGTTTGAAGATCTTGTGCGAGACCCCATAGGAGAAATTGCAGCCATGTATAAATTTGCTGACCTTCAACTGACCCCTAAACTTGAAAACTGGATCTATAATATCACACACGGGCAAGGGCCGGGCAGAAAGAAGGAGGCCTTCCAGATCACCTCCCGAGATGCAGTCAATGTCTCTCAGGCATGGAGAAATGTTCTTTCCTTTCAGAAAGTCAAGAGAGTACAGGAAGTCTGTAAAGGCGCCTTAAATATATTAGGCTATCAAACTGTGGATTCTGAGAAAGAGCAGACCGATTTGTCCATTGAATTAGTATTGCCACATCGAAGAAACCAATTCAGCTGGGCATCGTTTAGTGGAAACTAAATGGAATACTGAATATCTCTGTTGTTTTGATCATTCTCCAAACAACTGGAACATACTTATTTTGATGGTTGAATCTTGTGTGTCTAGTAATTGCTCCTTATAGTTTGTCACTTATGTAAATGCAAACAAATAGAATGAAGGACTGATATTAGTTTGCAGGTACAATGGCTTGGATCAAGTCACCTTACTGGGATGTGACTCGTGCAGTCTTGAAAAACAAAGGGGTTGGCATAGCTTCTGCTCTGTCCATTAATAGTTATGTGACATCTAGAAGCAAACTTAGAATCCCTATAATGCTTTAGTACAGAAGAATCCTCTATCACCTGGGTGATAGTACAAATACTATAATTGCAGTATCTTGCTGTTTTCATTCTTTCATATTTTAAAAAAATGTTATTATAAATATTGTCACAGGTTGTTGTTGTTGTGTGCCTTCAAGTCATTTCCGACTTATGGCGATCCTATCATGTTGTGGGTTTTTTTGCAAGATTTGTTTGGAGGGGGGTTGCCTTTGCCTTTCTCTGAGGCTGAGAGTGTGTGACTTGCCCAAGATCACCCAGTGGGCTTCCATGGCTGAGTGAGGGATCTGAACCCTTGTCTCCAGAATTGTAGTCCAACACCCAAGCCACGATACCGTACTGGCTCTCTATTGTCACAGGTACAGAACTGATAAGTACAAATGCTTTATATCAGGGGTGGGTAGGAGAACACTTTCTCTCTCTGAGTGTTGTTGAACTTATAATGCCCAGCAGCCCAACCAGGTGCCTGGGATGATGGGATCTGCAGTCCAGTGAAACCTGGAGGGCCACCTGAAACGACATCTTGTTTAGGGAAATGTTTTGGAAGAAAGTCACATGTTGCTGCTCAAAAAGACAATGTGCCTGCTGTGCATCCCAATGACAAAACATGGCTCTTCCCCTAAAACCACCTTGATCTTCACATGTGGGCGAAGTCTCATGGCTTGTTCAGTCCTAGTGGTGCAGACTTCTTGACTCTTGTCTTCTGTGGCTGTGGAAATGAATTTGGCCTGCAGAAAAGAAGGGCTGCCATCTGCAACAAACACTGGAGGGTGGGGTGGGGAGGGGAGGCTGGGACCCTGCTCAGTAGGCACAGTAGTTGCCCTCCTCCTCAGAGGAGCAGTTCTCCAAATGGGACACAGCGATAACAGCAGATGCCAAGAGCACATCATGCACCACCAGCTCTTCATGGAGCTGCTGGTGCATGAAACCCTCATCCAGCCTCCGTCAGCCCTCCTGGGGCATCTTGTTGTGGTGCTGTGGAGGCCACCATGACTTCTTGTGCCTCCAGGTGAGGGGCTTTTATGGCACGGCATTGTATCAGTGCTCACATAGCATACTATGCTGTGGCCCACCCTGAATCATAGAGCACCTGTGCCAGGCTACGTCCTCTGTGAGAAACTGATGAATTGCACCCAGCCAGGTGCCTCTCAGTGTAGGAATTTTCAATTGAGTTTCCATGATGTTGAAAGTGTCCTGGCTAACACTCTTATGACTGTTTGAGAGTGCTAACAAGAGGATTAACCATGACTTGGAAGTGTTAGTAAGAGTGTTAACTTTCAATATCACAGGACCTTATTTAAGAGGAATGCCTACATTACATCTCAGGGACTTGGTAACCAGACATCTGGAGTCCAAATTGGCACTTCATTCTTTGAGGATTGACAGGAACACACATAAGCTTCAAACTTTCATAAAAATAAAAATCCAGTTAAAACCAAAATGTGCACAAACACACAAGGTTCAAATTAAATGTATTTCTTTAGAAGAGTAAAAGTACGGTGGAGCATGTCCACTCAGTATAGGCCCACTGAGAGGCACCTGGCACAGCCTGGGGATGCACTAACCCAGGAGTAGCCAAACAGCAGAATGGGGACAAAAACAAAGGCTTCAGCTAACAGCCGTTGCACTGATCTGACCCACTTTCACAGACAAAAAGAGACTTACAGGCAGCAAGGTTCATCCAAAGATATCTGGAGGTCTTCCATTTCGGTATAAACAAACACCATATACACACAGCAACCATCATTAACAAACTCAACAGCAATAATTCCAACATCCACCAGTATTCCTCACAACACCAACCCACACACAATGCATCTTGTGCTTCGACTATATGGGAGTCCTCCAGCAGCTGAATGTGGTGGTGACATCTTATAAAAGGTGCAACGGCACCATGGCTTTTATTGTCCAGGGGAAAAGTGCAGCGTTTTTCTTGTCTATGATGTGTGGACCAGCCTTGGATTCTTTTGGTCTTTGTTGCTGAATTTTGAGCACCATGTTGCTTGCATGGAAAATTCATGCAATGGTCCTGTGGTTACCACAATCCCTAGTGTCCCCTTTCTTGGGGACTGGAATGTATATCAAGCATATCCAATCTGTGGGCCATTAGTTACATACATGTTGTCAGATTTTAGATAGAACTAGAGGAGATCCTATCTCTGTAGATTGTGATTTATTTCTCTCAAGTGCTCAGAATGCAGCTTCCACTTCACTTTCTGAAATTGTAGCTTGCTGATAACTAATTCCTTATACCAGAGTGCCCTCTGGTGTCCACTATGAACACCGCAGCCTGCTAGCCTATGGTACCTCAGTTCATATAGTGGAGTGTCTGTCCTCTTGGCTAAATCATAGAATCATAGAATTGTAGAGTTGGAAGAGACCACGAGGGCCATCCAGTCCAACCCCCTGCCATGCAGGAATACACAGGGGCAGGGGAACCCAGAACACTCTGAGCATTGCAACCTGCCAATGTTTTTCCTCTATCGAAATGCCCTCTGGCAACCACTGTGAGCACTGTAGGATCATAGAATCATAGAATTGTAGAGTTGGAAGAGACCACGAGGGCCATCCAGTCCAACCCCCTGCCATGCAGGAAATCACAATCAAAGCATCCCCGACAGATGGCCATCCAGCCTCTGTTTGAGATGCTCACCTCCTGACTGCTGTGTCCTAACAAAACCCAGAACATTGGAGAATTACCCTTCTGGTAACTAAGCACAGACAACTGCCTTCCCTCCAGTATTCTCCCAACTATGTCCCCCTTCGTTGCCACAGTTCTTTCCCCCACTCTAGATGCTTCATGTGGCGAGGGGGCTTTTCTGGATTCCACCAAACACTGTTTCGTGGGGCTCACACTGCTGGCGAGGACAGGACTGGTTTAAGGAAATTGGGGGGGCCCTGCAATGCTTCATTTTAGGGGTCCCATATGTTTATCTCTGGTCAATGTAACCTAACTCAACCTAAGCTATTCACAGTACAGGATACTCGGACTATTACTAATAATGTTTTTGCAGGAGGGTTACAGTGGCCTCCCCCACCAGGACCAGTTTAAGGCATTTGGGCCCCCCCTGCAATGCTTTATTTTTGGAGGCCCCAAAAATACTGAGGAAAGAAATAGACAGAATCCGGTACTGATCCGCACCATGTTTGGAGGGCTTTCCCAGCCTTTCTCCCTGTGATTTGTTCATTGGAGATCATCAGGCATTGAACCTGCACCCTGATGCGTTGCCTGCAAGGCTCTGCTTGTGAGGAACAAGTCCTTGTCTGCCTCAGAGGCCTCCTCATTCCTTAAGTAGCTCTCCTCTCTCATCATGGGGCTCAGTCATGTGAGCCCTAAAGAAAGGTTGCACTGTTTAAAAGTTCGGCTGGGTTAATCTGATTGGAATGTGTGTGTCTTTTTATATTGAGCCGATGAAAAGAAATGATGAGAGCCAGGGCAGTGTAATCGTCCAAATCTTTAAAGGCAGCTGTATTGTATTATAGGAGAACCAGCATGGTATAATGGTTTGAGGGTTGGACTACAGCTCTGGTGATCAGGGTTTGAATCTCTCTGCTCAGCCATGGAAACCGACTAAGTGACCTTGGGCAAATCGCACTCTCTCAGCCTAAGAGGAAGGCAACAGCAAGGTAAAATCTGAAGAAAAATCTAGCCAAGCAAACCCTAGGAAAGGCAGCATGGTATAGTGGTTTGAATGTTAGATTAGGACTTTGGGAGACCAGGGTCAAATCCCTGTTTGGCCATGGGAACCCACTAGGTGACCTTGGGCAAGTCACACTTTCTCAGCCTAAGAGGAAGGCAGTGGGAACAAACCTTGGAATAAATCTAGCCAAAACAATGCTGAGAGGCAGCATGGTGATTGTTGGACTAGGACTTTGGGAGGCCAGGGTTCGAATTCCCACTCAGCCATGCAAACTTATTGGGAGACCTTGGGCATGACCTTGTTATGTCAATGACATTGTCCTTCCATTGGATACAGAGGTTGGCATAGCCTCCTTCCTTTGGACTAGAGCTCCCATAATGGGGTATTCTGGGAACTGCAGTCCAAAGAAGGGATCTTTACTATGCTTGTTGCAACCCTCACACTGACTTTGCTCCAAGCAGTTAACTCCTGATTTCATCCTCTCCTTCTTAGTTACTCATCCTCTGTGGAATCTTGGATCCGGAGACCACGGCTGCCCTTGTGGATTTGGGCAGGCAGGGGGGCCTGCTCCATGAAAAACTGCTCCTTTTCTGATAGGTGAAATCCAGCCTGGATTGGGGCAGCTGGTGTGTGTGTGTTGGGATGGGGAACGGAGAGATGTTCACACAGGTGGAGTGGAAAGATGGATAGAAAACAGCAAGCCTGTTGCCCAGGGTCTCATCTGTCCAAAGTCCCTTGTAAATAATTTATTGCAAGCATAATCACGATTCTGTCACAATAAAAACTAGGTTACAAACACTCTGGTTTATGATTCTGTTTGTAGTCTGGTCTTGGGATTTAGTTTAGTTTAAGCTGGGGTATTCCATCATCTCGACAGAGTCACCTGGAAGGGCAGCCCACCTGTGCCTATGGACCGTGCACCTTTTTAACAGGTGCAAGGTACCTTTCTAACTTGATCCTCCACCTTGCCCAATCAGAGGCCAGGCCAGGGGAGCCTCTTCCCTTTGGCAAAACGAACATCACTCTGTACGACACTGCTGCAGTGTTGGACACAAGCAGAGAGAGAATGAGAGAAATAGAGAATCGTCACAGCAAAGGGAAGCTTCTCACGAGCAGCAAGCAGATATTAAATTTTTTTCACCCTCAGAGTCTCTCTCTCTCTCTCTCTCTCTTTTTTTTTTGTGAACCCGTTAAAAACATACATTTAAAAACTCCCACGCAAGGTGGGTCAATGCAAGGCCCAGATCTGCAGCTCCTCTCCCAGCGTCCCTCAGGTTGGCTCCTGCTGCTGCTGCTGCTGCAACACCCTGAGTTCCGCTTTTACTGGCTGGCTGTCGGCAGTCCCTGCGGCAGCGGAGTCCGCCGGCGGCGGCGGTGGCAGAGGTGGGGGCCCTGCCTGCTCGGGCTCCGCTGCCTTGGCTTTGTCCTGAGTCTGGGTCAGGGGGTGCACCATGGACATATGGACGTTGAGGTTGTGGGCCTTCTCGAAACGCTTCCCGCATTGGTCGCAGGCAAACTCCAGCTCTGCCTCAGCTTTGTGTTTGGTCATGTGATATTTGAGTGACGCTCGCTGACGGCACTGGAAGCCACAGATCTCACACCTGGAGAGGAGGAAGCGGAAAGTGAAGAGAAGGGAAGAAGCCCCCTTTCGCCTCAGCAGCAGAAACATCACAGCACTTTCCTTTTGCTCAGCTTCACAAAAGGTAAGTGGCGAGGAGCTGGGCGTGTCCAGCTATTCTGTGCAAAAACTGGCACACGACTGATTTGACTTGTACACAATATTGGGCAGAAAATTGGGCAAAATTAATAAAATGCCATTCAATAGAGACAAGTGTAAAATGTACATTTAGGCCACAAAAACCAAATGTACAACCATAGGATGGGGATAACATAGCTCAGCAGCACTACATGCAAAAAGGAATTTGGGATTATTGTTAATAATAAATTGAACACGAGCCAGCAATGTGATGCTGCACCAAAGAAGGCAAATGCTATTTTAGCTTACATTAATAGAAGCATGGTTCCCAAGTTGAGCAAAATAATAGTCCTGCTATATTCTGTGCTGGTCAGGACTCACCTGAAGTACTGTGTCCAGTTCTGGGGGCCTCATTTTAAGAAGGATGCAGACAAGTTGGAGCAGGTTATGTGAAGGACAGTGAGAATAATAAAAGGTTCGGAGAACAAAACATATGAGGAAAGACTAAAGGAGCTGAACATGTTCAGCTTGAAGAGAAGGCTGAGGAGTGACACGATGGCACTCTTTTAATACCTCAAGGGCTGCCACAGACAGGAGGGGGCAGGCCTGTTCTCTGTTGCCCCAGAGAGTAGGAGTGGGTCTAACGATTTTAAGTTACAGGAAATTAGATTTTGATTGAACATCAGAAGGAATTTGTTGACGGTCAGAGCAGTCTGACAATGAAACCAATTGCTTAGAAAGATGTCATGGTCTCCTCCTCTGGATGTCTTCAAAGCTTGCGCTGAGCAGAAGGTTGGACTAGGTGGCCTATGAGGCCCCTTCCAACTCTAGGATTCTAAGTCTCAAAACATCACCATTATTCTCAGCTTCATAAGTCTACCAGGTGTTACTTGATGGAATATTGAAAAAGATTCTATGCAAGGATCTAGAAATCTATGAAGTATTGTTGGGTATACTGTGGCATGTTCCAAGCAGTGTCATTTTCTGCAATCGTGTTCTTGTGATCTTCTCTATAGCAATTCTATTCAAATGTTTTGCCAGTTTGTTTGGAACTCTCCACAGACCACCTATCACTGCTGGAACCTCTATGGGAGGGTTTGACCAGATCTTTAATAGACTGCAGAGGTCCATCAACTGCAGCCAAGTGTAAGAAGAGTGGCTCAGATGCGGGATAAGAATTCCCAAAACAGTCCTTCTGAGCACATGCAGAGCTCAGGAATTTGCAACGGATGCCAGAAAACAAGTCTGCGAGAACTTTCGCACAAAATGCCTCCCTTGATTCTGCTTCAGCAACCTAATTTTGGGGGGGTGGGGGTGGATGGGAGCTTTTTAAAAGCTGTCACTATTGTTAGACTGCTGGGAATCAGAGCCCCTTGCTAATTTGTTCCAAATCACTGAACAATTTACCAGTAGATCCCAGTCTGCTTTCTGCCTGCCCCTGCTATACATACTTGTTGTTAACTGCCCTCGAGTCAACTTTGACTCACGGCGACCCCATGAATGAGACACTTGCAAGATCCCCTGTCCTCAACCGCTCTGCTCAGGCCCTGCACGCCCAGTGTGGTCATCTCCTTGATTGAGTCTCTTAATCTTGTATGTGGCCTTTCTCTCTTTCTACTACCCTCCACCTTTCCTAGCCTTATTTGCTAGTGAGTCATTTATATATAATTGGCACAGGTAACCTGGCAGCGCACTTACTGGAGAGGTTTTGCTCCCGAGTGGCGCATCTGGTGCACGGAGAGGTGTTTGCGCTGCTTGAATGTTTGGCCACATTCGTCACAGATGTAGTTCCGTACCTCTGCAACCAGAGAAAGAAGGCAAAGACATAGCTATGTTAGTCTGGAATATCATTAAGCAAGGGGTTCTTGTCTCAAGGGTGTTACAAGGCCCCCTTGCTTCAAGCGCCTCTTCCTGCAATGGGAGAGCAGGTGGAGGCAGTGCTACCAAGCCAGGGGAAGGGAGGAAACCTCTCCCTTCAGCCAGGAACTTGCTTCCTGAGCTTTAAAATGGCCGTGCCTGCAAGGATCTGGCCACTTGCGGCAGTGGTGATGGCAGCTAGCGGCGGAAGCAAACGAAACTCCGCAGGGACAGTCAGGTAATGAAGACAAATACCTGACGTCCCTGCGGAGAATAAATTCTGCGCAGCACTTTGGGGCGAATGCGGGGAAATGAGGGGCAGGACTCCATTCAGACTTTTGGCCCCAAGTAGAGACTCGTCCCCAGTCAAGCCAGTGCTCTCCTTCCTTTGTAAATCCCCTATCCTTCTGTCAAGGACACAAACCAACCTGTGTGAATGAGCTTCACATGGCGCTGAAGATACCGGTCAATCATGAACACCTTGTTGCATCCCGGGTGCGGACAGGGCCTTTCCCGGACCTCTTCATGGTGCTCCTTGATGTGCTTCTATGTAAGAGAAAAGAGGGAAAAGTTCCCAGAGGTCAGTTCACACATCTCACAGCCTCCCTTTCACTGTCCACAAGGGAGAAGTTTTGTTCCCCTGCCTGGCCTGCCTGAAATTTGCAGCAGCAATTCCAACCTGGGGTGTAACAATTGTTTAAAGGCCAACCCCCTTATCCATGGATTCAGTATCCATGCCTGAAAAAATATGTTCTCTCTAGGCATTTCTAGGTCCTCCAATGTGCCTATATGGTCAACTTCCAGCATTTGTCTCATTGAAAATAATATGGTTCCTGATTATCCACAGTTTTAGGGTGTTGGAATGTCTCCCCTGCAGATATGGGTACTGGCCTGAAGACCTTGCTGACCTGCATAACTATGCCAGCATTGGTGACGGCAAGGATAACATCCCCTTGGGCAGTTCAACAACAGCTGTCTCTGTTGGCCTCCTTTTTTGTCCCCACCCACAAAGCTCCTCCTTGTTGTTCCCAAACTAGTCTTGTGTCAATGTAACAGGTGATTGCACTGGTGTAAGGCACCGATAGAATTAAAGGTTGTAGACCCAGGAAGGGGAAAGTTATATCCTTTTAATCAAATCTACAGTGAAGATGGATCTGGTGTGTGTATGGGCCTTCAAGTCTCCTGTTGACCTAACAGCAACCCCATGAATTTCATGGGATTTTCTTAGGCAAGGAATACTCAAGAGGTGGTTTTGCCAGCCTTCCTCTGAAATTTTTCCTTCCTCTGAAATACAGCTCCCAGTGCCTAGTACTTGTTGGTGGTCTCCCATCCAAGTATCAACTGGAAAGGACCCTGCTTTACTTCCAAGAGTAGACAGGATCTGGCGCCTTTAGGGTGTTTAGGCCCTGTGCTTTATTGTGTGTGTCTGTGCCTTTAACTTGCATGTCCACTTATGGTAACCCCATGGATTTGATAGGGTTTTCTTGGGCAAAGAATATGTGGTTTTGCCAGTTCCTTCCTCTGAAATAGAGCCTACAGCAACTGGTATTCCTTGGTGGTCTCCCATCCAAGCAATAACCAGGGCTGAAGCCACTTAGCTTCCAAGATCAGAGGGGATCTGGTGTCTTTCAGGTATTTAGCTTTTTGCACCATTTTAATGACAAACCCAGGAGGTTTTTCAGTCCTTGGGAATAAGGGAGCCTTTTCCCCCGCAAAAAACTCCCCAAACCAGGATTTTCAACCGATTAAAATATTGAGTTGCCACCTGTCTTTTGACTGGTTGGTTTTATTTGTTTGTCTTCTATGTTTAATGAATGCCTCCAACCCTTATTGGAAAGGAAGAGGGAAATCTTAATATTCCCCCACCCAAAAAAATCTGAACAGTCATGGAAAAAACATGGCCTTGGAAATAAAACATCCAGCTACGGGGCTGACTAGCCAAGCGGCAAGTAATTCTTCACGTACCTTCATGCCATCGGCCCCTCGGTAGACAGCCGTGCAGCCCTGGTAAGGACACTTGTAAATGGTTGGCAGCTCTTCCCTGAAGAAAAACAGAGAAGAGGACAGTCAATGGGAGAATGCCCCCATCTTTGGGAACCTTGCTTGCCTCAAGCCTTTGATGCTCTACCTTTCACACTTGATCTTCTTTTTCCAGCCAGGTTTGGGCCCTGGCTTCTTCCGTATTTTGGGATCTTCCAACTTTGCTCCTTGGCTTTCGGATTTTCTGTTGTTGGACACCCTAGCAGAAGGAAGGAAAAGACACCAGGGAGATGCCGTGCTGCCTCTTAGCCAGTATGATGTAGTGCTTAGAGATTGTTAGCCTGGGACTTCACAGGTCCATGAAACTCACTGGGTGACCACGGGCCAGATCCTCTCTCTCTCAGCTTGGCTTACCTCACAGGGTTCTTGTGAGGATAAAATGCAGAGGATATGAGAGTTGCCGTCCAGCAACATCTGGAGGGCCACACACACTCATGAGACTGTGTAGCGTAATGGTTAGAACAATGAACGGGGACCTGGTAGAGCTAAGTTACTGTCCTAAATGAGCCATGAAAGGAAGGACTGCGTGTCCTCAGCCCAGCCTCTTTCCCTCTGGCTGAATCACCTCATAGGGTTGTTCCAAGGATAAAAGGGAGGAGGAGGAGGGTCACGTCAGCCAGTTTGAGCTACCTGAAGAAAAGGCAGGGCAGAGAGGGAATTGATATAGGCTGTCCCTGTATCCACAGGGGATACGTTCCCAGATTTACCACAGATACACAGAATTGTATATAATAGCAAAACACCACAGAATCACTTGGGAGGCCCTAGAAAATGCCTAGAGGGCACCTCTGTGGGCATCTAGTGAGACTCTATAGTCAGTTGTCCATAGGGTTGCACTGGAGGATCTTCTGATGCTGAAAGAGAGACCTTCCCCTCTCCCCCCCCCACCCCAGCCATGGGTAAGTGAAACTGCAGGTACCAATCCCCTGTAAATTGGAGTGAGGGGCAACCTGTACATAAAGGATCCACGACAATGCTTCTGTTTGCAGAATGCAGAAACCTTTTGCTTGTGCCGTAAGAGAATTTGGAAAGAAGGAGTTACATTGCCACCTCTTGGGGTCGCTTTACTGGCGGACTCCTGCACTGGTAGGGGGTGGGACTAGATGGCCCCTAGAGGTCCCTTCCCACTCTATGGTTGGATGTCTGTGAACCTCTGCATGAAGAGAAGGCAGAGAAAGCTGCTGCTCTGGTTTTGATGCTGGGGCCCCAGAGAGGCTTCTCTGGGCAAGAAGGAAAAGCCCTCACCTCTTGTCTGAGTAAGGCTGAAAGGAATCATCTGAAGACCGCACTCTCTTGTCATTCTCGTCGCCGCCGCTCGAAGAGTCTCTGAGAAAGCAAACAGACTCTTTACTAGAGCTTCACACAACATCCACACTGACAGTACAGGAAGTGATTCAGCAACTGAGACTGGTCCCAAAGCACCTTACTGTCTGTGGCTAAAGGAATCCCTAAGAACTTGCCTTCTGGTGCATCAGCCAAATAAATTAAAGCAAAAATTCAGAGTTGTTGGCTTTGGTGTAACAAACGAACAGGCTTTTTTTTAAAAAGTACCAATTCTTCATTGTGGTCTCTGTGTTTCACACAATTGGATTAAGTCTGTGTGAAGTTTGGTTTGGAGTTTAGTCTGTGCAGTTGGAGAATGTTGAGGCTGAATGGTTGCTAGAGTGAGTGGATGACTCTGTTGTATTTTTAATATTAGAAGCTCAAATATTATTATATGTGCTCCTATAGGTAGTTGAAACTAAGTGACACTAAGCCAAATAACCAAGTTATATACACAGTAGTGAAGCATTGTAGTTACAACCTTAAAGTTAATAAACCAATTCTTATGTTTTGTTTATAAAGTCCAGATCATTATATACAATGGTGTAGTAAAATGGCATCCCTTAGAGAAAACGGCAAAATTACGGTTTGCTTTTTGGATTTTTTGTTGTTGTTGAATATTTTTGAACCGTGGTTTGGTTGAATCTGTGGATGCAGAATCCGTGGATACGGAGGGCCAACTGTACATGCCAAGGCTAAGCTCCAGCAGTGTTTCCCCCCACCCCTGGGGTCTGAATTGAGCCCTGGGAGGATGTCCCTGGATGGCCAGATTATAGGGGTAGCTTTGTTGACCATAACAGCAAAATACAATAAAATCCAAAACACACATCACGGTGACTTGCCATTCCTTCTACTGCCTTCGTCTCAAGTACCCCTTAAAGCCAATAACGGGTTGAGCCTCTATCTGCATCAGCTCTCACTTGAGACCCCAAAGGAAACATCTCAAGCAAGATGGTGTTCTGTCCCTTTCTTCCCCAACAAGGTTTTTAACCATCTTCGAAGCCAGTGAGCTTCTAAAACTTGCAAAAACTTTTGTGCCTTCTTGTTGGCCTAATAAAGGTATCACTGTCAATGTGTACAGTCAGACCCCTGGGTTTAGTTCCCGGACTTACTGCAGATAACAGCGAACCCCATTAAAACAAAGGACTTAGGGTACAAACATATCATGAAATTGCACTGGAGGACCTAGAAGATGCCTAGAGAGGATGCCTCTCTAGGCATTTCCCACCATGACTCTATGGTACATGTCCCTGGTTTTTTTTTCCAGCTATGGATAACTGAAACTGCAGATATTGGTTCTGTGGATGTGGGGGTCCAACTGTACTTTGGGTTTTGTTGTCTTTTGATTGTTTTGTGCCGGAATTGGGTGTTGTCCCAGGCCTCCCCAAGACTTTGTTTGGTGTGAAATACTGACACACTGACTGCTATTAACCAGCTTTGCTGGTAGTAATCATCTTTCACTGATGGGGTCCAGCAGCCCCTCATAGCCAATGAGAGAACTGGGGGCCCAAACTAATTCTACCTAGGCTGTTCTAGGCTGGCAATCCAATTTCTCATGACAGGATAAACAGGGAGCCCCTGGGCTGGGGTGCACACACCTCCCCGCCCCCTTCCCCAGGTTAGGTTTATGGAAAATGGACTCGCAAGGATTATATACAAATCACCCCGTGTTGCAGAACCAATATCTGCAGTTTCAGTTATCTATGGCTGAAAAAATAGGGACACATACCATAGAGTCATGCTGGAAAATGCCTAGAGAGGTGTCCTGTCTAGGAATTGCTAGGTCCTCCAATGCAACTCTATGGTATTTTTGCACTGCATGCTCTTTATTTTAATAGGGTTTGCTGTTATCCATGGTTTCTGGTATCTGTGGTAAATCTAGGAACTGAGCCCTTGTGGATATGGGGGGTGACCTTAAGTATAGAAGCAAACAAAATTATCCAAAATGGCTACTTTTATGTCCTGTTTTCATCTTTTCAAAGCTAGGCCATATCAGTTGTACTTAAAACATCAAACTTGTAGCCAAGGCCACCCAAATGCTCCTGCTGGTCACTGCCCTGGCCCTTCCCCATATGTGCCCCCCTGCACCCTAAGACTGGGCCCCTTCAGTGAGGAATGAGTTCCCCCTACAACCGTGTTCATGCTTGTAAAGAGGACATTTCAAACCCACTCTTCTCTCACCCCTCAGAAAGGTCACTGAACTCGTCTTTTACCCGCTCATCCAGGGCTGCAGGTAGAACCAGCTTCTCACTCAGCGGTCCTGGGGAAACAGAAAACGGCGCACGTTACGCGGGGAGGAGGGTCACTCACGCAAAGAACCGCTCTCGCCTCACAAACCTTCTGCGCCACCTGGGACTAAGGATTTGGGCATGAGCTTTGCCAGGTAAGGGAGAGCCTGCTCCATCGACCAGACACGATGTGGGTGTCTCTTAGCACACTGGTTGAGGAAATATGCATTGCAAGGAGGGGGAAGGTAGCTTGGGAAATTACCTTTCAAAAGCAATTCATTCCTGTTATTTACAATAATGTTCTAAAAAGTCATGTGTTGCCATTACAAGGAGGCTTGGAATTTAAAAGTTTGCTTTTTGGGGGTTTTGGCAGGAGAGATTGAGAAGGTAAGGAAGAAAGAACTGTGTAGAGAAAACTGGAATGGCTGCAGCAACAATGAAGCAGAACAACAAAGAGCACTTCCTATCGGAGTGGTAGGCAGGAAAACGCTGACCTTCTAGGGGTTGCCCCCCCACGTGGGGACACTTTCTTTTTTACTGACTGTTGGAGCAAGGGGGAAGAGCAGCCCAAGTTACAGGCTGTCCCTCCCTTCCCTGCTGGAAAAAGTCTTCCCTTCCAGCAGAGAGCAAGCCCAGAGGGGCCCAATTGAGCCTCGTGTGGGAAGGATTCCATAGCCTGGGAGCCGCCACCAAGATGGTCTCGTCTCCCATGTCCGCAACAGATGTGCCTGTGACATGGGAGGCATGAAAGAAAATCCTCCCATGAGGATCTGAAAACTTAGGCAGTAAAATATACTGGCAGTCAAATATCCCTAAGTTGGTTTTATACAAAGGAAGGGGTATCAAAGTTCCAAATTTAAGATACACTCTGAGAGAAGCGGGAAGCTCAATTTTTTTTCCTTTTTGGCATGGGGGGGTAAGGGGAATTTGTTCACTTTGTTTTTGTAACTAATACAATTATTTCTATGTGTGTGTGTACATGTATAATCTTTTTTATCTATTTATGTTTCTCTTTCTTTTTCCCCTTTTTATATGTGTTTTTTTTTCTTCTGTTGGTTCCAATTTTTTTCTTTTTCTTGACTTGTTATTATCTGTCATGTGTTAAAGAATTTCAATAAATACTATTACATTTTCAAACTTAGGCAGGTTCCTGTGCAAACCTGAGTCTCTGGATCCACACAGCAGCCAGGGGTTGGGCTCCCCATAACCTCTTACCAGGACTTCCGTTGATAGGACAGGCTGTGTGGGGCAGGTTTTCCTCCTGCAAAGGAGTCCTGGGTTGCTCTTGCAATGAATTCAAATCCTGGCTCTCGGGGAGCTGGTTTTCGGTGCTCAGTACAGGCAAAGCCGTCCCGCTGTTTGCAGGCGGCTGGCAGGCAGCTGTCCTAGGTGGGCCACGATGAGGGGGCAATGGTCCAGAGGCCACTCCGACACTGTCAGAGTCCACCCCATTGCCAGTCATGTGCTGGGAACCACCTTTGCTCAGGTCTCGCTTGACAGACAAGGTGCTCCCCGCCAGCGGACTGCTGCAGTCCAAATCGGTGCTCATAATGTAGTCATGGCCTTCCCCACAGCCCCAGACGGCTTGGATGATCCCGTAGTACTCGGAGGACAGCATGCTCTGCAGGCTCGGCATGATCCGGCAGCTCTCGCCGTGGTTGTGAACCCACATCACCAGGTTGTGGAGGCACTGGGGGCTGCAAGTGATCAGGTCTGCTGTTTGCAGGGTTTGGGGAAAAGAGAAGGAACAGGCAGGAAATTAGAATGGCTGTCCCACAGCAGGTATCACAGATGGGCCAAATGGGGCCCCTGAACCCCATTTCCATGTCCCCAGAGCTCTGCCGGCAACCCCCAAAGCCTTCAGAAACATTTTTTTTCTGTGCTGACTGTAAGGTAATTCTTTGCCCTAAGCCGGCCACGATTGTGGCAGTTTACTTCCGCCACACCCCGAGTTCCCCCAAACAGCCAAAAAAAAAATGGTTAAGAGTGACAACCAGAAGTGCCATGACATCACTTCCAGGACAGTAAAACATGAAGTTGGTGCCACACCAGTGGGGAGAGGATGGTCTCTGCTCCCTCGGTAGCTGCCCACCCCTCATGTAACTTAACACATGTGAACACAGGAAGCTCAGACCCTTTGGAGTCTAGCCTCGTGCTGTCAAACTCTGACTGGCAGCCGCAGTAGCTCTTCAGGATTTCCTTCATGCAGGACTTCTCTCCTAGCACTACTTAACAAGACCCCTGGCCTTTCCTCTTGACAGGCTCCTGCCCATCAACGCTGCTTAGCTTCCAAAATGGGAGGGGACCAGGAAGAAGGAAACCGCCCTATACTGTGCCAAACCTTCAGTCCATCTTGCTTTGACGGGCAGCAGTCCAGGTTTTAAAACAGGTTTCTTTCCAAGCCCACCTGGAGATACCTGGGGGCTTCCTATCCATTCCTAAGTAGGCTTGAGCCTGCTTTTCTTGCAAATCTGATGAGATCAGGTAAATTCAAGGTGGTACAGTGTGCTATAGTGGTTTGAGTGCTGGACAAGGACACTGAGAAACCCAGGTTTAAATCCCCATTCAGCTATGGGACAACCCTCCGGGGTGAGCTTGGGCAAGTCACACTCTCTCAGCCTTAGAAGGAGGCAATGGCAAGGCAAGATCTGAACAAATCGTGGCAAGCAAACCCTAGGAGAGGGTCAAAATAAGTCAGATTGACTTGAAAAGGAGACTCAGTGTGGTGTAGTCGTCAGAGTGTTGGAGTAGGACTCTGCTCGGTCATAGAATCCCACTATGTGACCTTGGGCAAGTCACACTCTCTCAGCCTCAGAGGAAGGCCATGGCAGCAAACCTCCTCTGAAGAAATCCTGCTAAGAAAAGCCAAGAACAGGATAGCCATACGTCAGAGTCCACCCTCAAATTCAAAGTAATGTTAGCAGTGGGACATTTAGGAATAGTTGACAGTGGATCTGGTTGTCCTAATATAGGTAGATGTAACTGAAATACATTCAGCAACATTTGTTGTCTGGAGAAGGATACAGAGAGGAATGTCAGAGGCAGCAGGATGGATCAGGCCCAAAGCCTCTCCAGTTCAGCACTGGGTTCACATGATGCTCAAACAGAAGCCCCAGTGGGTCTAAGCCCATTACTGCCATAGTGCCCTCCTGTCTCTCTTTCTTTTATTGGTATACAGACCCTTTGGGAAACCTGAAATCCTGAGATATGTAGGAGACCTTTGGAGGTGGCTTTTTGCCTTGAAGGTGACTTAGCAATTGGAAAAACTCTAAATTGGAGCATATCCAACAAAGCCATGGGGGTGGGGTGGGGAAGGAGAAATGTCTCTAGATGATGAAAAGTGATACCTAATGGCACTTAATAATGTTTAATTATTAAAAAGCCCAACATGTTTTGGCCTGTAGATATTTCAATGTCTGCTTCAAATTTCTGGCCTGAAAAATTCCAGCGTCATTTGTTGACAACTGAAAAAAGCCTCAAATGCATCAAGCTTTTCATTGATTAAACATCACTCTTCAGAGATGTCTTTGTTTTTCCAAGGGGTAAGGAGGGGGCCAGAAGGGGGGCTCCTTAAGGTTTTGAGAGATCAAGGCTGAAAACATGTTAATGCCAGCTAGAGGTGCTGCTTACGCAGTCATGAAACCAATTTGCATCAATTATCTGACTTCCGATGTTGAATTTTCCTTCTGTCATGTCCTGCTTCCAGAATTTGGAAATGGACCCTGACTCAGAGACTGACGCAGTGGACAGGCCAGGAGCTGCTGAACCAGAGCAGGAGGACCTTCCAGAGCCACGGGCTTCAGACACAGACATTAGGGCAGTACCAGCTCTGGCAGAGGGTCCGGCCCCTTCAAGCACAGAGGACAACTTATCTAGACCTACCTTCACAGCACACAGACAAAAACAGAGGGCTCGAGCTGGTCTCAGTGTATTTACAACAAGCAGCAATTAGCTAAGCAGCAGCTGTGTTAGCTGCTGCCCTATGAATTCACAGAATTGCCCTCCAGGGGTTGTTGGAGATTATCTGACCTACCTGAGTACCCGTAGTGTTCCTGCTCACTCTGTCTGACCTGGACTGTGTTTGTTTACTCTGGACAATGTTTGCCTGACCTGGATTCTGCTGGACTGCCCGGAACTCTGTTTGCTGGACCTGGACCTTGTATACTGGACTTTAATTAGCTGGACTGTGCTGTGCCTCTGCTATCAGCTGTGTAGTAATCAGCCTTTGGCTGGTTGCCCAGACATTGGTTGGACACCTTCTTTAAAACACAGGCATCCTTTTCTTAAGCACAAACAGGCCTAGCCCAGTCTAACATCTGGCCAAGAAGGATTACAATCCCAGAACAACATTGGCTACTATGTACTGTTACTTATTCAGTTTCCAGCTTGCTTCCTAGCAATGTCCCTTGAAGTAGTTTACAGTTTTTAACATGCATTAATATTTGCCAAAATGTCACCAAAGCCATGCTTAATATATACTGCTTAGCATCCTCCGAAGGCCAGCGGTGATATACTAATAATTATGCTGCTGTATATGAATCCCAGAAGACCTAAAAGCAAGTATCAGCCAAAAGTTAGTGGTCCTGGACACCTAGCAGGCTGGAGGGTCTGGGATGGGCCAAGAGAGGAAGTGGCAGTGGTGAAAAATTATGTATTACTCCTTGTTCATAAGGATTCACCTGAGTCTATGGGCCCTTTCACACTACACAGTTATAGTACTATGATTCTGCTTTAGCTGCCATATTTCCATCCTGTGGAATTCTAGGATTTGCAACTCAGGGAGGGGTATTTAGAATTCTTGGCGAGAAGCTCTAGCGCCTCACCGCAATCCCCAGGTTTCTAAAAGATGCAGTCATGGCAATTAGAGTGGAGTCACAGCGCTTTAATTTTGTAGCCACCTGGAATCCCACCTTGGGGAAAAGGTGGGATATTAATCCAATAAATTAAAAAAAATAAAATAAAGGGCCCTACAGTACAACAGATAGGACTGGAGAGCATCTCTGCCATTGCATGTGGCCTGTTAATTGGCACTCCAATCAATCAATAAAATAACAACAACAATAATAATACCGGCTGAGTCTCCCTTATGTGAAATGCCTGGGACCAGACGTATTTTGGTTTTTGGAGTATTTTGGATTTTGGAATACTTGCATATCCCTAATGAGATACCTTGGAGGTGGAATCCAAGACTAAAGATGAAATTCATTTATGTTTCATCTACATCTTATGCACAAAGCCTGAAGGTCATTTTATACACAATATTTTAAATAATATTGTGCATGAAACAAAGTTTGTGTATACTGAACTACCAGAAGCACAGGTGTCACTATCTCAGCCACCCATGTGGACAGTTTTGGATTTTGGAGTATTTCTGATTTTGGAGTTCCGGATAAGGGAGACTCAAGCTGTAACAGTACCCTTACCAGGCACTGTTGGCCACAAGCCGCAAGGTCACGAGGGCAGGCAAAGAGTCTTGCCTTTTTATGTAAGCAAAACGGCAGCCATTATGTCAACACTGAGGATAAAATTAAGCCATGCCAAAGCAACGTGACTTACCCAGACCGGGGGCATTTTCGTCAGTGGCAGGCAGAGGAGATTCAGCAGCATTGCTTCTGCATGGGAAAGAGAAAGCAGCACAGATCAGATACTTGGCAGAAAAGGCAGATGGAGATTGGATACTGCTCTTCATCGAAGACCAAAAACTTCTGCAAGCTATGTTTGCCTTGGTGATTTTAACATACTCAAAAGCCAAACTTTCCTAGGGTATTTTGGCCGCATGCACAAGACCATTCAAGCTACTAGTCCACAAAATCCTCCAGTGCTAGTGGAAATGATCTGCAGTTCTTCGGCAGCCTGAAAAGCAATAGCTGCTTCTAGTTCACAAGCATTTGCTTGCCAACCAACAGCGGGACCGTCTCGCTTGACATGGGTGTGTGTGCGGCTGCCTGCCAACCCCACCGCTATCTGAGAGAGGAGGGAACAGCTCAACCTACCTTCCCCGGGGCTTGAGGTGGCCTGTGGGCGATAGGTTCACCTTCTGGATGAAAGCCTTGAGGATGCTGCGGCACTTGTAGAACTGGGCATGGCACTTCTTGCAGACAAACTGGGGGAGCGCCGGGTCGGGCCAGGCCGCCACCCCCACCAGCCGCTGGAAATCAGTGAAGAAGATGCGGTCCAGGCGCCGCTGCTTCTCAGAACTCCCACCCATCACGGGGGCCTTCCCAAAGGCGTTCCGCAGGCTCCGTGAGGAAAACTTGCCATGACAAAGCCGGCAGTAGCCCGTGCTCAAGCCTCGGCCGATGCCTGCAGAGAGAACGGAGCCAGGAAGGTCAGTCGGGGACCAACAAAGACACAGAACTCCTGAGCAGGCACCCAAAGCTCCCTTTACACCACCTTGAAGTCCCCCAAAGACCCCAGACATCTTCCCTCTCCTCTTCAAAAATATTTCACACTGAATTTTTGGCCTGAAAACTGACCAAATGCACCCACAGCTGTCTGCAGCAATTTACTTTCCTTCCTCCAAAGGTGGCACCCCATAAAATAAAACAAACAAAATTTGCCAAAATAGCAGCCAGAAGTGGCACGGTTCCACTTCCGGTCTACTGAAATGTACTGGTGTGGCCTGTGGGAGAAGGGAAGGGCCCCCACCCTCTATGTAGTGGGCACATTCACCTGCCTGAATGTCCCCAATCCAGTAGGACCTGCACCAATGTGGACACACTCTTAAGACTTTTATTAAAGCCCCATATTAAGAAAAAGGCAGGACATAAACAACAATGATTTTATTGAATGGTTTTTGTTTTTAACTGGTTCTAATTTTTTGCTAGTTTAATTGCTGTTTACCTTTAGTATGCTGTGAATTTTTAAGAGTTCCAATTGTCGCAAGCCACCTTGAGTTACAAACTGAGAAAAAAGGATATAAACAAATAAATAAATGCGGTGGGTGTGGTGGCTGCAACCCACCTGGCAGATATGGGCACAAAGTTGTAAGATTTAGCTGGAGGGGGTTCTTCCAAGAACAGCTCCATGCCAAATGGATTTATAGCAGGGCTGGGTAACTCTGGAAAGCTGGGGGGGGAGGGCTATATATATTATATATATATATATATATATATATATATAACCCCAAATACACTCTAGGGACCATGGGGGAGAGATCCTGAGGTTCCTTCCTGGTGATCTCCCATCCAAGGGCGAACCAGACCTGACCCAGCTGAATTTCCCAAATCAGACCAGAGGTGAGGAGGGGATGTCCAGTTTGGGATGCACCTAACTTGTTCTACCAGTGGCCAGGGTCAACCATGTCACTCCTACAACCCGAAACTTTGGTATTTCAGGGGCCCTGCCAAAGCAAAGGTCCACCAAACAACTCTCCAGCTGTGGGTTGCAAATTCTAGAGCAGTGGTTCTTAACCTGTGGTCTGGGGACCCCCAAGGGGCTGTGATGTCCTCACAGGGGGTCCACAAAGTCTTGAAGGCTGCTCAGCCCAAGTGACAAGAGCCAAGGCAAAGGTGGTTGGCTGGCTTGGCTTGCGCATTGCCATTCAAGCCACTCCTGCCACAAGCTTGCAGGAAGAAGCAGGAGAAAAGTCCTCCCTCCCCGTCCAGTGCATCTGAGGGAAGGTTTAATGGATGGTGTAATTGTATTACTATCATTATCAGATGGTATTATTATTATTAGGGTTTTAAATCTTGAGTTAAGTCTTGGGGATTGGCAGCAAAAAAGGATATTTAAAGGAAGTCCCTGGTACGGAAAAGGTAAGAGCTGCTGGTCTAAAGTAGGAGGTAGAGGCATCCCTTGAGTGCCCTTGGGCCAGTCGCTCACAGTCTCTGTGTGTGTGCCAGGTAGAACCGGTTTAAGGAATTGGGGGGGGGGCGCAATGGTTTATTTTGGGGGGCCCATATGTTTATCTCAGGTCAATGGAGCCTAACTCAACCTAAGCTATTCACAGTACAGGATATTTAGATTATGACTAGTAATGTTTTTGCAGGAGGAGGGTTAACTACGGGGCCTCCCACCAGGACCGGTTTAAGGAATTTGGGCCCCCCTGCAATGCTTTATTTTGGGGTCCCCCTATGTTTATCTCAGGTCAATGTCACCTAACTCAACCTAAGCTATTCACAGTCCAGGATATTCAGATTATTACTAATAATGTTTTTGCAGGAGGAGGGTTACGATGCCCCCCCCACCAGGACCGGTTTAAGGCATTTCGGGTCCCCCTGCAATGCATTATTTTGGGGGGCCCTTATGTTTATCTCCGGTCAGTGTCAGCTAACTCAGCCTAAACTATTCCCAGTGCAGGATATTCGGATTATGCCTAATAATGCGTTTGCAGGAGGAGGGTGACTACTATGCCCCCCCAATGCTGGCCCCCCTGCGGATGCAGAGGCCGCGGGTGCCTTCGGCCGGCCCTGGTGCCAGTCTACCTGGCAGGGCTGTTGTGAGGCTAGCCGGGGAGGGGAGGGGAGGGCGCCCGGGGCTTGGGCAGAGAGGCGGCTTAAAAGCGAAACCGGGGGCGAGATGCCCGGCCGGGCGCGCCCTGGGTGGTGGGTTCGGAGCCGCCTCGGGGCGCCCCGCCGGAGCCCCCGCCCGCCCGCCCGCCCGCCGGTCTCACCCGCCGCTTCCTCGGCCGGCCAGGCCCCGCCACGGCGCTCCTGCCCCGGCTCCCGGGCGGCGGCGGAAGGGCGGCCACGGCGGGCCCGAGGCAGGCAAGGAGCCGCCGCTGAGTCCGCGACGCCGCCTTCGCCTTCGCCGCCTCCTCCTCCGCCGGCGGCGCCCGCTGCGCCCGCGGGAAGGAACCGGCCGCGCCGATCGCGCTTCATGGCCGCGTCCGCACCGCCACCGCCGGCTGGGCTCCGTCCCCGGCTCCGTCCGCCCGCCCGCCCTGGTGCCGCGGATCCCGGGCTGGGTGGCGCAGGCAGCGCCCCTGGCGGACGGAGGAGCCCCGGGAAGGGGAGGCTGCGGCCGCCCAAGCCGGACCTCCGCTCGTCCAGGCCGGACCTCCGCGCGACCTCCTCCTCCTCATCCACGGGAGGATTTGCCACGGCTCCTCCTCGCCACGCAGTCCTGGGATGTGTAGCTGTGCAAGGCCTAGTCTCTGCCCAAGAGTGCTGGTGCCTAGTCAAACTACAAATCCCATAGGTAGGCGCCATGGCAAGTAGGATCGCCACGCAGTCCTGGGATGTGTAGCTGTGCAAGGCCTTGTCTCTGCCCAAGAGTGCTGGTGCCCGATCAGACTACAAATCCCATAGGTAGGCGCCATGACAAATAATCCAGTTTCAAACTAAGAAAGTCCAAGAATTGCTACCCTCAGCAAAGGACAAAAGAGACCCTCTCACAGCCACAGGAGTTTACGGCATACCGTGCAGCGGTGGACAAGTTTACATAGGGACCACTAAACACAGCGTTCAAACACAAATCAAGGAGCATGAGAGACACTGCAGACTGGGCCAGCCAGAAAAATCAGCAGGAGCAGAACATGTGATAAACACACCTGGACACAATCATCATCATCCACTTCGAAACAGGAGGATTTGCCACGGCTCCTCCTCACCATGCAATCCTGGGATGTCTAGCTTTGCAACCCCTTGTCTCTCTCAAAGAGTGCTGGTGCCTGATCAAACACTGGTCCCTTCTTATCCGCTGGGGTTTGGTTCCATGACACACACACACACACACACACACACACCCGTGGATACAAAAATCCATGGATACTTAAGTCCCATTATGTACAATGGCATAACAAAAGGGTGTCTCTTATATCTCTGGCTTTTCTTCTTCGCAAGCGAAGATTCAGGAAGGACTCATCCCGCACTTTCTACAAGGCCTTTGATGGTCTGGACAGTGGTTCCAAAATATTGACACTTGTGCATGCACAAGTTTTAAAATCATAGTGAACTTTTTAATTGGGGGGGTGCTCCCAATTTGCAACAAACATTCTCTCTGGCTTTTCTTCGCAAACGAAGATTCAGGAAGGACTCATCCCGCGCTCTCTGCAAGCGCGCTGATGACTAAAAAGGCCAATCCGAGATAAACAAGTCCGGTTGCAGAAAGCACAGCAGAAGGTCTCCTTGGGTGATGCTTCTGGGTTGCGATTCTTTCTGCGTTGTCGTTTCTCTTTGAGACTTGTTTGGCGTGAGTTCTCAAATAAGGCTGCAGCATTGTGGATAGTGCGTCTCCATGCCTCCCGATGTGAGGCCAGGGCGGACCACTGTTGGTGATCAATTTGGCCGAGCCTGAGATGTTGTTTCAGGGAGTCTTTGTATCGCTTTTTTGGAGCGCCCCTCTTACGCTGACCCGTGGCGAGTTCACCGTAGAGTAGTATTTTGGGGAGGCAATGGTTCTCCATCCTAAAAATGTGCCCTGCCCAGTGCAGCCATGTTCTCACTATCATGGCCTCAATGCTGGTGATCCCTGCTTGCTCAAGGACAGCAACATTCATCACATAGTCACTCCATATGTAAATTTGTGTAATTGAATGGTTAGTTTCTGGGTATAGAAATGCAAGGCTCGTTAGGCTCTGTTTGGCTAATGGTTGGTTGCTGGGCCATTATCTGCTGGGAATCCCCCTGTCCCTGGGTGGAATTACTTTGTAAGTGTTTAGTTTTGATTCTATTATTCTTCAAAACTGGGAGCCAGATTTTGTTTGCTTTTAAGGTTTCTTCTTTCCTGTTGAAGTTGTCCAGGTGTTTGTGGATTTCAATAGCTTCTCTATGCATTCTGACATGATAGTTGTTGGCCTGGTCCAGAATTTCTGTGTTTTTAAATAGCACTTTGTGTCCAGGTTGGTTTATCACATGTTCTGCTCCTGCTGATTTTTCTGGCTGGCCCAGTCTGCAGTGTCTCTCTTGTTCCTTGATTCGCTGTCTCTTCTTCCTCTGGTGGCAACAGGGCCAGAGCCCCCTCCTCCGCCTATGACTAACCCATGAAAATGTTCATTGGAAAAGAAAAAAAGAGTGATTATAGCGTGTTTAGATTATGGGGAAACATGTATTAGTGTTAGAATAGATAGTTTTATTTTTGTATTAGTCAGAAAAGAGGAAAACAATTATTATTATTTTTGCGTTATTGTTAGGGCCTTTTATGATCGGGTGTATTTTTCAGTAGAATGGTCTTATTCCAATAAAAAATTCCTAACCCACTTAAAAATTTATATACTGTATATCCAACTTCCCCAGGTCGCCACAGGGAGGGCCTTGGAAGCCAAAGATGGCGCTCCGCCTCCCCTTGCGCTCCGGAAAGTGCCCCGCCCAACCCAGGGCCGGTGCAGCTAAGCACCGCCCCTTCCTGAGTGCGGCTGGCCAATGAGAAGCTAAAGGAGAACGCGGCACCTTTCCTGGCGAGAGCACCGCCTACCTTTGGCCTCACCGCCCGGTCTCCGTCATTCCCATTGGTCCGGGTTCGCCTGTCCGTTCTTACGCTCTGTCCGGCCGGGCGCCTCTCCGCCAGCGGGAAGGTTCCGGCCCAGCCATGGCCGCCTCGGCACCCGCCCCGGCGGCGGAGCCCGCGGTCAAGCCGCTCCAGGGGGCCATGAAGCTGGCCAAGGGCGCCCTGGAGCTGGACGCCGGGGACCGGCCGCGGGTAAGGAGGAGGGGGCGGCGGCGGGCAGCAGCTCGTGGGAGAGATAGGGGTCTGTGTACGTGTGAACGCAACTCCCGTGTTGCGGGGCCGCCCTGTCACGCCTTGGGTGGCGAAGGAGCACACCCGAAATACACCCTTTGGCGGGCGAAGGAGGGGTTGGGGCGCTCCTTTCCTTTTCTGGGGCACCTCCTTTGGTTTTTGGGGGACCCCTCCCCCCAAAAACTCTGCCACCCATGACAGAGTTTTTCCCTCTTTGGGGTCCAAGGGGCGCCTGTGGTGGGGAGGGCCCCTTTCTTTGGCTGCAGCAGAATGGGGCTCAACCCCCCCCACCCTGCCAAATCCCCCTCTCCTGGGTGGGGCTCTGGGGTGGGGGTCCTTTATCTCAGCCTTTGGCTGGGGAACCCCTCCTTCTGGACTGTCATTTGGGGGCAAGGGAGGGGGGGTCACACCTTGATACTAATCCTGGGTGCAGCTACAAGGGTGCAAAATAAGGGCAATGACCCCCAAAATAAGATTTCTGTCTCACCTCCCAATAAAAGTCTCCTCCAGTCTCTGAGTTTATAGCATTGCCGTAACTTAGAAGTTTAGTTGAGCATTTAGAAATACAGGTTGACCCCTATCTGCGAAGCCCCCCCAATATCTGAAACCGTGGATAATAGGGAACCCTATTGTTTTCTTTTTATTTAGTTCTTCTCCCTCTTTTATTTATTACTTCTCCCTCTTTTTATGTTTTTATGTTTTGATTCTATAGTTTTAAAGTTTTAGGGTAGTTATTTTATGTCACTGGTGAATCTGCCAGTTATTTTAAATATATGCACTATTATATGTGAAAGAATCACAACCTGGAAACATCACCCAAGGAGACCTTCTGCTGTACTTTCTGCAACCAGACTTGTTTATCTGAGATTGGCCTTTTTAGTCATCAGCGCGCTTGCAGAAAGCCCGGGATGAGTCCTTCCTGAATCTTCGTTTGCGAAGAAAAGCCAGAGAGAGAGGCTATTATATGTAATTTTAAGGGGGGTAAATTGTTTAAAGTTATTACTATTGTTACGGATTTGTTTTTATATCCAATTGTTGTGAGCTGCCGTGATTGCCTAATAGGCAAAAGGTGGGGTACAAAAAATAAAGTTATTTATTTATTTATTTATTTATACCCCGCTCTTCAACCGCAAATCAGAGCGGCTTACAAATGGTTAATTTAACAGTTCCCTGCCCTCAGGCTTACAATCTAAATAAGACATGACACATAAGGAAAAGGGAATGGCAGTGGGGGTAGGGATCAAATCCAGCAGATGAGATAAACACCAGAAGTTGACCATAGAATCACATTTGAAGGACTTAGAAATGCTTAGAGAGAACATTTCCCCCTGCCGCCAGATGTGGATATGTGAAACTGTGGATACTCAATCTGTGGATAAGGGGGTCGACCTCTATAGCTTCCAAAGAAAAGGAGCAGGCAGAGTGACCCAGCGAATGGATAAACAACAAACAGAAGAGTTCTTGGGGTGAATGATTTCCAGTGTTTGCAATGCTAGAAATTTGGGGACAGAGAACATTTCATTGCGGGGAGCAGAATTCGTATTTAGGGGGCAATGCTTTCATTTTACTCATACCGCTGCACCCCGAGATGCTGCTCTCCCAGACAAGGTCTACTTCGGGTTCCTAGTCCATATTGTAAACACCAGTGGTTGCTTTACCCCACTGCTGGTTTATTAGGAAATGTTTAAAAAATTATTAATGCAGTATGACCCATGGAACTTTACAGACTTGTGAAAGAGCTTAGGGGATTCCCTTAAAGTTCCCAGTAAAACAAAACAAAACTAAAAGTTTTCTTGTGCAGTTGCCCTGCCTTGTTCACAAAGTATTAACAGGGGCTCCGGAGTACAGTATATTGCTATAACCTGTCTCTAAATGTCTCCTCCATTGCTCTTCCCCCTGTGTTCCATTTCTGTTTGTTATTACATGTTTTAATCTATTTTTCTACTAAAAAAAAGGCATGAAAGTAGGTTGGCAAGCAGAATTAGAAAATGAAACAAAATCATGACAATATTGAAAGCCATTGAATTCATCATATAATATAGGCTGGAAATCAGTCACTCCAGGTACTGTGGACTTCAGCTCCCTGCAGAACCAAAGTTGAGGAATGCTGGGAGTTGCAGTCCAATAATATTTGGAGGGCTACATGTTTCACTCTTCCATTCTGTTCTCTTCAGATTGGCTATAGTTGTGCAGTGTGCATGCACCCATACACTTAAGATCTGAGAACTTTGAGCCAAACAATTTATTCAAGAAATATCAGAAGTTTTCCCACCCAAATTATGAATACCTAGACAGAGAGCTCCTCATGCTTACTTACAATAAAAGGGCATTGTGGCAACTCTAGCATGTTCTTCTTGATGGACTTTTTTTCCCAGTGTACACAAACTTTGTTTCCTGCACAAAATTATTTTTAAAATCTAATTTAGGAATATGACAATTATTATTATTACTTTATGTCTTCTCTTTTTTTATTGTAGGTAGGGATGTTGATTATCCATATTATTATAATTAGATTAAGTAGGAAGATTGGTAGATTAATAGCGGTAGAAAGAAATACAGTAATAATTAACTAAGGAATAATTGGAGAGTATGTGGGAAGTCATTTATATGGGGGAGTAGGGGTGGTTAGAAATAGGTTTGTGGTAATATATTGTATGTCTTTTTTTTCTTCTTTGCTTTTCTTTTTAATTTTTTTTCTTGTCTCTACTTTGTTTTATTTTGTCTAGTAGGTTGTTTACACTGTCTATATTGTTCATTTGTATGTTTTGTCTCAATATTTTTGTGTTAAATTGTTTAATAAATATTATTTTAATAAAAAAAATATTTTTAAAATCATGTATAAAATGACCTTCAGGATTTGTGCATAAGGTGTATATGAAACATAAATGAATTTCATGTTTAGACTAGGGTCCCATATCCCAGATATCTCATGCCCAATGGTCTTTCTGAGCTGCCCCTTCCCAGTATTGTCATTATTTGATAATTTCTTGGAAATGGTCAAATTTCCAATTTCTTGGAAAGGATGTCTCCAAGATCAGAGGCAGCTTACCTCTGAAGCAGAACTTGGACATTCCTAAGTAATTCCAGGTGCAGTAAGTTTAAGGGCGCCAAAGCTTAATGTCTGAAAAGGTCACCCTTGAGACCACTCTCAACTTACATGGGGCGGATGTTGCTTTGGCCAGCCCTGAGGGTGACTGAGTAAGGGAGGCCCACGCAGGACTCCCCTGAACGGGATTTTCCTTTGGTCTCTTTCTGGTTGGCAGGAAGCCTACGTGGAATACCTCAAGAGCATCAACTACATCTCCCAGGCCCTGCTGGAAGAGGTAACAGCAGCCAAAGGTGGGTCATAGTCCCCCTCCAGGGGCCGGCGGTGCCATCTCTGAACTGGCCCTGTAGCTCTGTGGTTCTTAAACCTTTGGGTCCTGAGCAAATTGTCCTACATAGAACAAGGGGGGAAAGCATGCAAATTTTCTAGGGCTTCGCTCAGGACGAGAATACGTTGTGTAAAGCAGGAAAAGCCCTTCTGTCAGTCCCACCACCATCACAGGTATGGTTTCTGGGACCACGGGAGAAAGCCTTCTTGGTGGCCGCCCCTAGACTTTGGAACTCCCTCCGTAAGGAGACTGGGATAGCTCCCTCCTTGCCATCTTTCCATTGGTAAGGAAAGACTTTTAAAAAAAAAAATCCTGACAGGCTTTTAGAACTGAAGATATTTGAAGGACTTGTGGTCTCTTCCAACTCCATGATTCTATGATTCTAAGAGGGTGATATATTGTTTTAAATTGCATTATTTTAACTGTTTGAGCCATGAGCCTTTGGCATGCTCTGCCCCACCCAGATGAGTTTCTCTCCTCCTTGACAGCAGCCTCTCTTTCCCCTTGCCAGAGAGAGTCCAGCTTAGACAAAACTGGCAGGATTTCACAACTCCAAAATATCAGAGTTCCTCTGATGCCAAGTCTCTGGAATGTGGAGGGAATCTCTGAGAGGGGCCATTGTTAGGTTGCTGTTGGCTGAAAAAGCATCGCCTGGGGCAGCAGTTTCTGAGCAGCTCTGCTGAATTCCTGTGGCATTTGGGAAAAGGGGCCTCAGGCAGAGGGGTTTTGCTTTTGACCTTCCCAGGGCTTAGAAAAGTTACCCACAGTTATGCTGGCTGAGGTGTGATTCTGGGAGGTGTGGTCCAAAAATAACTTTTACCCCAGCTGTGACCTTCCCTATATCCCCTGAAGGGTGGGTAGGAGCCCTTTGGAATGGGCAAACTGATCAGTTAGAGGGGAGAGCAGCAAATAAATCCTTCCTGGCAGGTTTCAAGGTTTGGTGCTGAAATCTTAGGGCCTGAGTAGTCCTGACTTGGTAACCCTAGTCATTATCAGCACTTTGAATCAATTGACCAACCAAAGTGGGACCAAAGGCAGCTACAGAATAAAAAGGCACACACACAAGCACAAGCACACTTTGAATTGTGTCTGAAAACAGACCAGTAGTTTGGCTTCAGTTCTCCTTCTCCCCTGCAGCTGATGGAAATGACGTGACACCTGACACTCCCAAGATGCTGAAGGTGGCTGAGCAGTGCCTGGAAAGAGCCAAGAGCAGCATCGCCAAAATTGGTGAGCATCACTTGTCATGCACGGTTCCTTTGTCCTGGCAACAGCGGGGATGACCAGGTGCGATGCAGTTTATTTCTGGCTACACTGTTGTCTGTCAAACCTCTCTGCCCTCAGAAAGCAGGCAGGGTTCAGTTATAGCACACCTATTCCTCTGTAAGTGTTAAGCTGTATACTCCAAGGCTGGGGCAGGGGCGTAGAAAGGTACAAACATTATTGTCAGTGGCTAAGAAGACCTTGGAGAAGTTATTTTGGTGGGCTAAAACTCAGAATCTCCCAGACAGCATGCTGGTTGAGAGATTCTGGGAGCTGTAGCCCCAAAATACAACTTTTCTAAACTTTAGGGGTGTAAATGCTGTACATTAATGGTATAAATCATGCATCCTTCCAGATGTTGGAATGGAATGTAAAGAAAGATGCTGGAGACACATAATCTAGATTCAGAAATACTTTTTTAAAATATAAAAAACAGAATATAATGTTCATATAAAAGCCCACTGGCCTTCGGAGGAAGCCTTTTTTCTTTAATATGAGCATATTTTGAACACTGTGGGACCTGTTTCCAGTTTTTTCTGTTGGTGTGCAGCTCCCAGAATCCCTCATCACAGGTTGTGTTACCTCGGTCTGTTGGGATCTGCAGTCCAACAGCATCAGGAACTCCTGCTTAGAAAAGCTGGGGATTAAAAAAATTGCTCTAAACATGTAGCAGAAAGAGGTGGTCTAATCCTGAGGGTAGCTGACTGGACGGCACCGCTTCAGATTGCAGGCGTTGTGAAATCACTGTCTCCAGTTACCCTTTCTGAAAGCCCCAGCATGTGAAGAAAGGGAAGATTTCCTGCAAGGGCAACACAGGCACCTGAAAGGGGAAAAGTTTAAGGCAGCCTGGTTCTGCTCCTTGATGCTTACATTTCCATCTTGTAGGAAACTGCATAAAAGAGAGCATGAAAAAAAAATGCACTCTGCTGTCTGGAAGAGGGGGTAGCAATCAGCTGTGCTGGCTAAGGGGCTTCTGGGAGTTGCAGTCCAACAATATCTGGAGAGCAGCATGATCCCTGTCCCTGGCCTATGGCAAAGGTGGGAATCATGGCGCCCTCCCAGTTTTGTTGAAGCTGCAAATCCTAGCAATTACAGATAACCAGTGATGAAGAATGTTGGGAGTTGTAGTCTGACAATACTGGGAGTTACAGTTAAAGAGAGGGTGCCCTACAGATGTGGTTGGGCTGCCTCATAATTAGCTTTGCTGACTACAGCTGTCAGGAGCTACAGTCCAACCACATCTGGAGGGACACATGATCCTCAAACCTGCCCTAGAGTCTGGAATGGTATAGTCCCTTCTACCACCTGCGTGCTCTGCTGCTTCATTCTGTTCTCTCTGTGTGTAGATAAGACCTAATTTTCTTCCCATCCACAAAATGAGTCCTGTAATCCTGTGGAGTCAGTGATTCCAGGCCATGGTTTATATGCACCCACCTCCCTGGATTCTCCAAGTATAGTTTGGCAACCACAGTTCTGTTGACCAGCCAGGTATTGTTAGCTGATCTGTTACTCTTTGACCATGGACAAACATTGTCCAGGAAGGTAGCTGGCAGTTTGCCTTTTTTCTTTCATGACCATGTTCTTTGTTAGGAAGGGCGGGAGGGAGGTCGGCTTGCCCTGCAAGCACATTTGGAAGCAAATCCAAGAGGCAGAGTCAAGCTGTGCCTAGTGAGCGCCATGGAGCATCCCAATGCTGCAGCCATCTCTGCGCAGAGACTCCAATAGGAATAGAGAGCCGCACAAAAAACTGAAAACACCTCTCAAGATGCTCCAAATATGATGGTTTTTATTAGTCCAAAAGCCCAACATGTTCTGGCCAGCGTATACTCTTAATGGCATAATGCTCTGTAAGGTGGAAGGCGGTAGGAAAAGAGTGAGGCCGCATTACGGGTGGATGGACTCCATCCACAAAACTACAGCTGCTGCTCTGAGTCTGCAAGACCTGACCATAGGTATGACCCAGGATCTAGTAGGTCTCTCGTTCATAGGGTCTCCATAAGTTGAAGTCGATTCGACAGTAAATAACAACAAATATTTTTAAGACCTTCTTCAAGGGCTATATAAAATCATAAAAGGACAGCTTGTAAAAACATGATATATCATAACTACGTTATTTTATATAGCCCTCAAAGAAGAGTCCCTAGTTTCTTCTTTGGTTTTCACTGTGTGCTGCTCATTTCCTGCTTCTTTTGTAAGAACTAGGGAGCCATCAGCACCTGTGCGGCAGACCAGAATTGTCTTTCAGCCCTCGTTTTAACCTTCCTGCAGCAGGATGGGATGTGGCAGACTCACAGAGTCCGTGTTGATTGCAGAATCCACCTGGAGCTAGATCTACGTTATTAATGTTATCACTTGAACAGCTGTAAAATTATAGGGCCCATCTACACGAGGGGAAAGAAATCCAAAGTACCTTGTAGTATTGGCATCTCGTAGCAGCAGCAACATATTTAAGCGGTTTTTCTGACCTCAGAAGCCCCCCTAAGCCTCGCATTTCTGATGGCGGCCACAAGTGATTTACTCGTGTTAGTTCTTCACTGCCGCCTTTTAAAAAAAAAGTCAACCCATGTACGCTGGTGCAATAGGGTGATTTTCCAATCTTATGGGACAGCAAAACAGAAAATATTAATCCTGTTTTATCGCCTTAGCGAGCAATTGCTAAGGCAAAAATCCAGTATGGCGGCAGTAACATGCAGTAGTGTTAAGCTACTGCAGTGATAGAAATGTGGTGACTGAAGGAAAATTTCATCTGGGGGGGGGGCATTGCCTTCATTTAGTTGTGTCCCTCCCCCCCCCCGTAGCTATACTTTGGTGTATCCATATTCACAATTTATAGCATTTTGATACCATTTCAAACAGCCGTGCATGCATCCTATGGAGTTCTGGGATTTGTGGTTTTGTGAGGTGCTTAAGAATTCTTTGCTGTTGTTCAGTGGAGTGAGCTATTATTCTGTCTTTGCACAGAGATTTACCTTATTGAACGATAACTCTGACAGATGAAGCCATGGCAGTTAAAGTGCTATCAAAGTGCTATAACTGGCAGTGTGGACTCCCTCACTTCATCTCTCTCTCTCTCTTCCTTCTCTCCAGGGAAAGCAAAGACAAAACTGGCAGCAGAGAGGATTTTGGGGCCTGCTCCAGTCTCCAGACACCGCAGGGTCTTCTCGGATGAAGGGGGGAAGCTGTTGCCTTTCCTGCCTCCAGAGATGTTCCAAAAGCTGCAAATCACTGAAGTTCAGAGTGCCAAGAAGTGAGTAAGGCATCGCTGGCCCACCACCAAGGGTGGGCAATTGAATCAAAGTCCCTGTGCCAGCAGTGGCCGGTGGATGCTATGTTGGGAGGGACCAGTCGATCTGCTTGGGGTTTTAGTCCAGATGTTAAAAGTGGAGCAGGCAAAGTACAGCCTGAGCGCCCCCCCCCCCGAATCTTCCTGTTAAGAAACATTGGCCCAATTTTCTGGCATTTTTCCACCTAAAAAGGAGACTTTCTCAAAATGATGATAGGAAGTGACATACCACCACTTCTTGTTGCTATTTTGGGAAGGGCTAGGAAGCCCTGGTGGCATAGTGGTGAAATGCCAGTATTGCAAGCCACAAGGTTATGAGTTCGATCACAGAGGCTCCAAGGTTGACTCAGCCTTCCATCCTTCTTAGGTCAGTAAAATGAGTACCCAACTTATTGGGGACAGTTAGCTAAAAAAAACATTGTAAACCGCTTAGGGAATGCTTTGGCACTGATAAGTGGTATATAAATATCAATGCTATTGCTATTGAAAACACAGATTTTGGGGAGCACAAATGGGAGTGGATGCAGCCCACGTGGAGGGTCAGAGGGTGGGAAACTGGCCTCTGTGCGGTTGCTCACCCCAAAGGAAATATCCAAGGTGCTGCTCATTTACAGTTCAGGCAAAAATTCAGGCTGGATTCACAGCCCCGGCGACATGGGTTTCCCCAGCTGCCTTTGCTGCCAGCCACCACATGTGCCATGATAATGGCAGGGAGGGCATGAGGGACGAAGCGTGGATGCAGCCCTGTATAAAGCACTTTTCCTTCCTGGGCAGGGAGCTCACGCCACTGGAGGAAGCATCGCTGCAGAACCAGAAGCTGAGGGCCACCTACGAGGCCCGGCTGGCCCGGCTCAACCCCAACCAGGCCATGCAGAAGACGTCTCTGGCAAGTGGGGTATGGGGAAGGGGGTTGGGCTGGGGAAAGGGGAATGCAACTCCCAGAATCCCCCAGCTAGCCCATGTGTTTTTTTGGGAAAGAGAAAAGTCGGCCCTCTGTATCCATGGATTTGGCATCCATGAATTCCACAGTCCACAGCTTGAAAATATTTTTTTAAAAATTCCAAGCAGCAAACCTTGATTTTGCCATTTTATATAAGGGACACCATTTTACTCTGCTGCTGTATATAATGGGACTTGAGCATCCACAGATTTTGGTATCCATGGAGGGTCCTGGAACCAAACCCTAATGGATACCAAGGGCCCATTGTACTCTTTTGAAAGGGCTTTTGGGGTGTGTGTTGCTTTTGGAGGTACTGCTGCTCCCATCATCCCCAGATGCATGCCTGGCTGGGTGATTCTGGATGTTGTAGTCCAAAAGCATTTTCAAGCTCTTGAGTGGGAACCTCCCTCTCTACCGCCCAAAATGTGGGGAGCACTTTTGGCACAGAGCAGCTCCCTTTCACGTCAAACGCTTGAATCGTCCATTCAGTTTGTCTCTCTTTACTGTTACCACTTTGAAAAGAAGGCACTGCCAGAGCTGTGCAGCTTTTCTTACCTGGTTTGATTGGCTGGCTCTCTGTTTAAGTTAAGCAGTGGCTTGTACCTCCCACATCAGTGGGGTGGTGAATCCATTTCAGGTTTTTTGGCCAGCTTTAAAGGCACTCTTCAAGGTGCTGAACCAACGGGCACACCTTTAAAGCCTCAATTAAAAACGAATTTAAAAATTCACAGCTCCTGCTCACCTGGGAGCTATAAGCTGCCATTGGAAATATTGACAATATCAAGCAAAGAGCAGTAAACACACCAGCAGCTTCCTAATAGCTTTCATGCTGGAACATCAGTATGTATACATGGTCAGTACATCATCATCATCAGTTAAAATGGAATTATACCACCACCAGCAGCAACACATTCCTTCGGGGTTTTAGACCAGGCCTGGGCAACTGGGGGAGGCTAGGAGGCTGCATTAGTTCCCCAGGAGACCTTGGAGAGCCACACCCTCATGCCATAATCTGCTGCAAAAAAAATAAAAATTGGTCTAAAATGTTCCCAAACATCATCAGGGGGTGTAAGAGGCATTCTTACCATGTTTGTGCAACCCCTGCACTCGGGACCACTTAGGTCCAGCAGAGGCATTTTTAAACAACAAGAAGTGACCAGAAGTCACTTCACATTTTCTTTTTTAAAAAGGCCTCTCCTGGCCCTAAAATGGCCCAGGTGGGCAGAAAGTGGCAGACATGCCCTCTGCACTCCGTAGTGGGCATTTGGAGGCAATTACTTGAACCTGGGGCCACAAATATGACCCTGGGGGAGGGCACAAGTAGCCTGTGGGCTGCTCTTTGCCCACCCCTGTTCTGGACCATCCAAGAGTTTGGGGTCTTTGGGTCCTTCCGGGAAGAGCTGGAGAGGAATTTAGAGTCTTTCCCCTTCTCCCTCATGTCCCTTCAGTGGGGTGAGCAGTTGCCTCACGGCCAGTTTCTCCCTCACAGACCCTTTCCCTGCAGCGCCAGATGATGGAGAACTTGGTCATTGCCAAAGCACGGGAAGAGACGGTATCCTTTTCTGGTTCTTTTTCTATTATATAACTTTTATGAATTTTAATACAAACGACATCACGCAGAACAGAGGAAACAAAAGAAAAGAAAGAAAAAAAGACAGAGAGGAGGAAAATAATGATGTCATATTGTAGATGGAGCAAACTTGTTTTCTGCTGCTCCAGAGACCAGGACACGAAAAGAGATTCAACCTAGGAAGAACTTCCTGACAGTAAGAGCTGTTCGGAAGTGGAATACACTGCCTCGGAGTGTGGTGGAGTCTCCTTCTTTGGAGGCTTTTAAACGGAGGCTGGATGGCCATCTGTCAGGAATGATTTGGTTGTATATTCCTGCATGGCAGAAGGGGGTTGGACTGGATAGCCCTGGTGCTCTCTTCCAATGCTAGGATTCTATGATTCTATGAAATATTTGAAAGGGTGGCATATTGTGGATGGAGAAGGCTTGTTTTCTGCTGCTCCAGAGACCAGAACACAGAGCAATGTACTCAAACTACAGGAAAAGAGATTCAACCTAAACATTAGGAAGAGCTTCCTGATGGTAAGAGCTGTTGGACAGTGGAATCCGCTGCTGCCTGGGAGTGTGATGGGATCTCCTTCTCTGGAGGTTTTTAAAGAGAGGCTGGATGGCCATCTGTCAGGAGTGTTTGTATTGTGTCTTCCTGCATGGCAGAATGGGGTTGGACTGGATGTCCCTCGGGGTCTTTTCCAACTCTAGGATTGCATCTTTGTTGGCGGCTTTCAAACAGAGGTTGGACCTCTTGGGTGAATCCCTGGACTGGTGGAAGGCTGGACTACATCAAGGGTGGGCAACTATGGTAGGCCAGGGGGCCGCCTTCGTTCATTAGGAGGGCAGCACCTATCCCACTGTACCATCCCCTACAAAAATATCTAAAAAGTGCACCCAAATGCCATGCTTTTAGCCCCACCCCCACCCCCTGGGCCAGGAGAGGCATTTTCTAATAGGAAGTGACTTTTGGTCACTTCCTGTTTTAAAATCAATCCCCGGCTTCTCACTTGTGTTGGAAAGCAGCACAAAGGTGAGAAGTACCAACCCAACGGCCTGGCCCTTTTTAACCCCCTAGAGAGCCATGGCTGAGATGAAGCAGACCTGCTGTAGGTCTCTCTCCTATGTCGGTCACCCTGGGGGGGAGCACAGAGGAGCCGCAGGGAAATGCTTTGCACGCAAGACGTCTGGTCTTGCACGGATGTCAATATCTGTGTCCGTGCCTCCTCTGAGGCTCTCACAATGGGGGAAGAATGTTGACAGACTGGAAGGCCTCCCAAGAGAACCCACTGCCTGGAGAGAAAGCAAATTGTAAATGGAAGGTGCCTTCAGTTCCCCTGTGGGGCTCCCACTCCCCATCCTGTCTGGGTTTCCTTGAGGTCAGTTCTGGAGACTGGGTGTGACCTCTGCACCTCCCCTCCACATGCACACACAAACATGGGTCCCTCCCACCCCTGGCTGACCTGGACTGGTGGAATTTGCCCTGGAGGCCTCTGTGTATGTGTTTACCTGGAGCCCGTGACACCTCCTTGTCAAAGGAGCCTGGCATCCCAATCACTTCTGTGTCTGTGGCCTCTTCTTCAGGGTGGGTACAGAAATGGGGGGCAGTGGGAGCATGGTGACCGTCAAAACCTTAACTCTGCTCCACCCCAGCTCCAGAGGAAGATGGAAGAACGCCGTCTGCGGCTGCAAGAAGCTGCCAACAGGCACGTAAGCTCTGCCGGGAGTGTGGGTAGTTGAGGGCCGGGGCTCCGTAGCCCCCCCCTTAGTCTCCTGACTCCATGGCTTAGGGGTGGGGGAAGGAAAGGACCAGCCCCCTCTAGCCCGTGGCCTTCTATGCCAGTGTGTGTCTGTGAGAAAGAGAGAGATTTTGTTCCAAGTTTTAATCCAAACTTTGGCCCAAACTGTTTTAATGCTAGTCTTCAGCCTCCTAGGTAGTTCTCTCAAAGTTCTGAGTAAAAACCAGAGCAGATTTAACCCCACCACACACCATGGCAGAAGGATGAAGCATCAGGGACGCTACCGCCAGAGGCTTCCATATGGCAGGGGAAGGGCAGTGACTCTGCTTTGAGTTTTAGTCTGAACTTTAAATGAGTTATCTGAAGTGCCAAACACTTCTCCCCTGCCATGATATAGGCTCAATGCTGTGAACAGTTCCTTTAAATTCGAGACTAGCCCTCAGCTCTCTGTGCAAGCCTTCAACAACTACTGGGTGTCCATGCTTTCCCTAACCTCTGTTTGTGTGTTTTGCATCACTCAGGAGGTTCTCCAGCAACGCAGTGCTGACCCCAGAGGAGCAGGAGCAACGGGCGATCTATGCAGCCATCTTGGAGTATGAGCAGGATCACGTAGGTGAAGGACTTGAGCCTGGGGTTTGGTTACTCCGAGAATGTGTTTATATGTAAACGGAGCACCTTTTCTTGTGATTGTGCAAGCGTCAGAGCACCTGGCTTGTGGGTTCAGAAGCTGAAAGATGGAGGAGTGTATAGAATACACCAGGGTGAGAAGGAATGGCAGAATAGTGCTAAGGCATGGAGAAGGTGTGCAGATTTAAATCCAGAGCCTGGGAAAGTTACTGGTTTTTGACCCCTCTTTAACTGCCATGGCTCCATCCTACAGAATCCTGGGATTTGTAGTTTTGTGAAGCACTAGCACTCTTTTGCAGAGAAGGCTATAGACCTTGTAAAACTACAAATCCCAGGATTCCATAGGCTGGAGCTATAGCACTTAAAGTGATGTCAAACTGCATTATTTCTACAGTGCAGATTCCCAGAATCCTTCTCCCAGGCCAGCATGGCCAATGGGTTCTGAGCGTAGTTGCCTCAAACCAGGAACTTTTCCAGTGCCTGGTCTAGAATTTCTGAGACAAATTGACCTTGGGGATAAAACTGGTTGGTTGGTTGGTTGGTTGGTTGGTTTTCTGACTACAGCATCCCCTCAACAGGTGTGCTATCTGGTGTATGCTGGAAATTGTAGTCCCCACAAAGTAACTTTCCCAAGATCTTGACTTAATTCTTTTCAAGCCAAGAGGTCAGAGCTCAATAACACACGTTGCATCATTGTGCATGTAAAGCCCCTACACACAAAAAAAAAGCTAAGTAGAAGGGGCTTCTGAGATTTGTGGACTCATCTCTTCTGGCAGGCCTCTCCAGGTTGTTTTTAAATTATGAATTGATTGGTGGGTGTTTTTAATATGTATGCTTTATTAACGGATGTTATGCTTTTTAAAGTGATTATGTATTTTTAACTGGTGCTCTGTTTTTAACTGTGTCTATTTGTTGCTCAATTTTAATCTGTTTCCCACCTCAGTGCATAGGGAGAAGCAGGTAAGTAGTAGTAGTAGTAGTGATGATGATGATGATACAGACAGACCCCCGTATATACGGAACCAATATCTGCAATTTCAGTTATCCATGGAACACAAAATAGGGGCGCATACCATAGAGTCATGCTGGAAAACACCTAGAAAGGCGTCCTCTTTAGGCATCTTCTAGGTCTTCTAATGCAGCTCTATGGTATGTTGTAATCAAGTTTGCTGTTATCCACGTTTTCTGGTATCCGCAGTGAGTCCTGGAACTGAGCCCCCGTGGATATAGGGGTCCGACTGTAAATATGCTGTCCTTTTCCTCTTCCCCTTTCCCTTCAGGACTGGCCGAGGTTGTGGAAAGCCCAGCTGAAGAAGAACCCCCGCGACCTCTCCCTGGTACCGAGGCTCATCTCCCACCTCCTCAGGTAAGGCGCAGGTGGCCGGAACCTGCAGTCTTGAGATTTGCCTTCCAAATTTTGCATTCTAAGGAGGAATGAGAATGCAGGGTTGGGGCTTTCTTGGCAAGATTTCTTCAGCCTTCCTGTGAGGCTGAGAAACTGGGACTTGCCCAAAGTCACCCGGTGGACTTCCATGGCCAAGTGGGGATTTGAACCCTTTTCTCTTGGAGTCCTAGTTTAACACTCAAATCACAACACCACACTAGCTCCTAAGAGAGAGACATGTGTTTTTGTGTGCCTTCAAGTTGACACTGACTTATGGTGATGCTGTTAGAATGTGTGTTTTTTTGACCAGATGTCTTCAGTGGAGGTTTGCCATTGCTTTCATCTGAAGCTGAGAGAGTGGGACTTGCCCGAGGTGGGGTCCATGAGCAATTGGACATTTGAACCTTGGTCTCCCGGCGTCCTAGTCCAACACTCAAAGCACTCCACCATGCTGGCTGTCAATGGAATACATACGTTGGGATGTTTGTTTTTACTTCACCCGTGAGGTCTTGAAGCCTTGTTTTTTTTCCTTAAACTATCTCTCCCAATTATGTACCAAACCTCCACTGAGACAACTGGAGGGCTTTTGGCCTCGCATCCTGTACCAAAGTGTGGCAGGTTTTTTTTTAACATTCTCTATGTCTGATAGATCAGTCATTACAGAGAGAGTAATTCATAAAGTGAGAGTGGGCCCCATGCAATCTCAGAGAAGTTTCTGAGGGCCATGTTGGGGTGGTTGGCGGCCCAAAGGCAAAAGGGAGTAGGACCATAGATTTAATCTTAGAATCATGAAGTTGGAAGACACCTCAAAGGCCATCCAGTCCAACCCCCTTCTGCCCTGCAGGAAAACACAATCAAAGCATTCCCGACAGATGGGCATCCAGCCTCTGTTTTAAAACCTACAAAGAAGGAGACGCCACCACACTCCCAGGCAGCAGCAGATTCCACTGTTAAACAACAATTATTGTCAGGAAGTTCTTCTTAATGTTTAGGTGGAACCTCTTTTCCTGGAGTTTGAGTCCATTGCTCCATATTCTAGTCTTGGGAGCTGCAGAAAACAAGCTTGCTTCACCCTCAATATGACATCCCTTCAAATATTTAAACATGGCTATCATGTCACCTCTTAACCTCCTCTTCTCCAGGATAAACATACCCAAATCCCTTAAGCCACTCCTCATAGGGAACGGTTTCCAGACCTCCAGATATCATTATGTTTTTGCTCTGAAGCCTTTATTGCCAGGAACAAAGTCTTAGGAGAGGGATTTTGACAGTTCACAACAAGAAAAGAAATACTGACATGTTGGGGAAGCACCAAATGCTGAGGTCATGGGGAAGGTGTGTGGCCACCTGAGGAAGCCCCGAGGGCAAGGGCCTGAGGTTCCCACCCCTGCACTAAAAGGAAGGGGAAGTTCTTCTACACCCTGGTTCACCAACTTATCTCCCTTTCCTTTACCTTTCTCCTTTCCCTCCAGCTTTGCAGACCACCCCATCTGCCAGTTGCTGAAAAAGCTCCAGTGCTCAGTCTATAGCCGCGTCTACCCACTGGTGAGCCGGAGCACAGCCGACTTCCGGGTGGCCGGGAAGGTCTCTCGAGGCCTCTCCCTCTCTTCCTCGCTGGACGCGGAGGCATTTCTCTCCCCAGCCCCTGAGGGGCGGAGGCTGCGGTCATCCCAGAGCCTCCATTCCATGTTCTCCGTCCAGGAGAACAACAAACTCAACCTCCGCCACAGCCTCTCCAGCACCCCTTTCATCGAGGACCAGAGCTTGAGTGGAACAGAACAGGGTGGCCCCCCGGGGCCTGGCCTTCCCCAAGAAGAGGCTGCCCCCGCCCTGGCCGACAGGGAGAGCTCCTTTGAGGACCTGGAGCAGTTCTTGTCAGCTTCTGAAAGGTGGCCCATCCGCCCTGTGCGAGAGTCTCCAGGTGGGAAGAAGACCTCCCAGCAAGACCACCTCAAGGCCGTTGTGAAGGACATCCACAACTCCATCGGTGAGGTGGTGTGGGCAGGCCTTTTGATCAATGGCAGGGTTGTGGGGGGGGACACTTTTAAAGTCAGGGCTGTGGGTCTAAATGGACACTCAGTCCTAGCTTTTGGATACCCAGTGGAGACGAATGGACACATCACTATTAATCAGTGGACCATATTATTTTCACCCCTGTTTCAATACCTTCTTCAAGTTACTACAAAACAGAAATAAAGATAAGCCCCCAAAACATACATCTTTTGCAATCCCAAATCAGCTATAAAACTAAGCTTTGATAAAAGTTTTCTTCTTTTTAGTTCATGTATTTTCTGGTGCTGGGCAGGATAATAAAAATAGCTAGGATGTTGATGCAAGTAAATGTATATGCAGCCCATATGGACTTCCTCCTTTGAAAACAAACACCTTGTACACACAATCTGAATGTCAGGATTGGTATGTAATGGAGAAGGTTCCATTCTTGAATGTTTTGACTGGGAGAATGAACAACAAGGAACGATTCTTTTAAAATACTGGCTAGGGATGATGAGAGATGTTCTCCATAGCATCTGTGGAGAGGTCTCCTGTCTTCTGGACACCAGAGGGCAGCCCTGCTGTCTATGTCTCCCTCTTTCTGTAATTCTGCATGAAGTACATAAGGTTGCTAAATTGGTCTCTCTCATTTTCATTTTCCTCAAAAAGCCTTCTTGTAAAGGATTTGCAAGATCAGAACTCCTACTCCACCTGGCATTTTTCACTTAGTCCCTGGTTTCGCAGTACCTGTGGTAGGAAGGTTGAGAGAAAATGGTTGTGTACAATCCAACAAAGGTCTCATTCATACAACACAATTGTAGCACTTTGATATCACTTGAACTGCCATGGCTGCATCCTATGGAATTCTGGGGTTGTAGTTTGGTGAGATACTAGAAGAGATCTCTGGCTGAGAATTCTGGATGTCCCTCCCTAAACTGCAAATCCCAGGATGCCATAGGATGGAACCATGACAGTTACAGTGGAATCGAAGTGCTAGAATTGTGTAGTGTGAAAAAGACCCAAGAAGCTATTTTATTTCTGAGAGTGTAAGAGTTGGACAGGATCCCTAGGGGTCATCTGCCAGGAGTGCTTTGATTGTGTGTTCCTGCATGGCAGGGGGTTGGACGGGATGGCCCTCGTGGTCTCTTCCAGTTCTGTGATTCTTTGATTCAGTCCGATGCCCTGATAATGCAGGGACCCTCAGCTAAATCAGCCCTGGCAGTTGACCGTCCCACCATTGTTTAAAAATCTCTACAAAGTTGTAACTAAAATTTGACCCAAATGTTGGTTTTCTTTGAGACCTTTCCTTTCTCCAACCTGCCACCCCCCCCCCAAACTGGGTTCATGGAAGAGGCTCCAGGTGCCTGCCGCTCTTGGCGTCTCTGTCAAGCCTTAAATCCTTTTGTCTCCCCAGACAGGCTTTTGTCCCTAACACTGCTGGCTTTCGAAGGCCTCAACACAGCGGCCGCAAAGGACCAGTGTGTGGCACGCCTGGAGGAAGCTTTCTTTGCTCCACTTTGGGCCCCGCTCCTGGCTGTGTACAGGTAGGGGCATCTCATCCTGATTACCTTACGGCAGGGCTCTTCAGGGGATGTCAGGGGGGATTACAAAGGCTGCTTATTTTGAGAAAAAATGCTGCTCAGGGATCTAGGATCTTCCCAGATCTCTGGGCCTGTGGACCCTCCTCTCTGCTCCTTGGGGCAAGGAAGAGGGATCTCAGGGTGAGAGGGCTGCATTGAATAGTGTGAGTGTGTGTGTCTATATCTATTTTCTTCATCTCTTAGACTTGATATTTTTTTATTTTGATGGCATATTCTGCGCAAATGTGCTGCCTGGGAGTGTGGTGGATTCTCCTTCTTTGGAGGCTTTTAAACAGAGGCTGGGTGGCCATCTGTCAGGAATGTTTTGATTGTGTGTTTCTGCAGGATAGAAGGGGGTTAGACTGGATGGCCCTTGGGGTCTCTTCCAACTCTATGATGCTATGATCCTGCCTAATGACATCAGCAGGGCCCACCCTTCCCCCTGTGACATCACAAGGGGTTCTCCCTAAGTCTCAGATCTTAGCCCCCAAATCTCAGGGCCTGGGATAGTCCTGTCCTGTCCATCCTGCATGGCCCAGGTCTCCCTAGAAAGGCAGGCAGGGACTGGTGACGGATAAGTGATGCTCACTCACCAGTGTGGGCAGACTTGGCACCACTTTTTCTAGTATGTATAAGGATGACATCACAAACTATTTGATGGTGAATTAAGATGTATATGTGTACCGGGGTGGGGAGGGGCTGTAGAGGAGCTCACATGGCTCCTGGACCAGCCTTGGACCCCACCGCTAGAAAGGCAGGAGGACTTTATTACCTAGAAAAAGAGAGCAGCGCCTGGGAAGGCTTCAGGAGTAGAGATTCTCCCTAAACCAAGCCCTTCATTTGTGCCGCAGGGGTGGGAATTGGGCTGCTCTCCAGATGTTATTTTAGCCTGCATTAATAGAATCATAGAATCATAGAATTGCAGAGTTGGAAGAGACCACGAGGGCCATCCAGTCCAACCCCCTGCCACGCAGGAAATCACAATCAAAGCATCCCTGACAGATAGCCATCCAGCTTCTGTTTAAAGACCTCCAAGGAAGGAGACCCCACCACGCTCCGAGGGAGTGCGTTCCACTACCGAACAGCTCTTACTGTCAGAAAGTTCCTCCTCATGTTAGTTTCCAAGTCAAGGGAAGTTATAGTCCCACTATATTCTGTGCTGGTCATGCCTCATCTGGAGCCCTGCGTTCAGTTCTGAGTGCCTCATTTTAAGAAGGATAGAGACAAGTTGGAGCCAGTTCAGAAAGGGCAACAAGGATAATAAGAGAGAACAAAGCCTATGAGGAGAGGCTGAAGGGGCTGGTTATGTTCAGCCAGACGAAGAGAAGACGGAGGGGTGACCTGATTGTACTCTCTACATGCCTCAAGGGCTTTCACAGCCAGGAGGTAGCCGTGTTCTTTGCTGCCCCAGAGGGAAGCACCAGGTCTAATGGTTTGAAGTTAACACAAAGGTAGATTTCGATTGAGCATTAGAAGGAACTTCTTGACAGTGAGGGGTTCGGCAATGAGACCCGTTGCCTAGAGAGGCGATGGCGTAGGAGCCTCATTCTCATTCTCTGGACATCTTCCGGACGAGTCTGGACAGCTCCCTGCTGCTGCAACTCTAGGATTCTATGGCTCTGTGTTGTTGGACTGAAGCTCCCAGTATTCCTCACCATGGACTGCTTTGGTGATGGGGATGGTTGGAGGTGTAGTCCAACAACATTCGGGGGAGCACACTTTGCCTTCACCTTGCTTTAGTGCAAGGTTGGGCATAATGGGTCCCCTTGTGGCTCCTGAAGACCCCCAGCCTTCTAAAAACATTTTTTTAAAAAATCAGTGTGCTTTTTGGACAATTTTTGCACTAAAATCATGCAGAAAGTTCCCCCTCCAATGCATAAAAACATATGGAAATACCCCCACCCGAGAACTCTGCATTACTTCCAAATACCTCTCTTTTCTTCTGCAGTCCCTCTCAAAATAGCACTCACTGTTTTGGCTGGGAATGTAGTAGCAAAGAGAGGTTGTGGGGTGTAGCCTGTGGGGCTGTGTCTGGAAAAACTCTGCCCTGGCCCCCATGCAGTTGCTTACCTGTGCGGTTTCTGTGATCTTTTTCTGCAATCAGATGCAAATTTCAGTGTTGTATTTAAAACACACACACACATATTTGGCAGCGCTGTGGCCCAGTTTTGGCAGTTCCTGGGGGCTGTTGTCAGAATTGCTTCCCCGACCTGCTGAGGTGACCCACTCCTGAACTAAAAGGAAGACAGACTTGCTATTGAGGAAGCGAAAGAAATGGGTGGCCACGCTCCTGATTACTGTGGCCTTAACATGGGTCTCCTATTTCTGAATTTTGGAAAGAGGTATTTCTAAAAACAAGTCGGATTACAAACCAAGCAGTTCCTGTTGATCCCAAAATAGGACTTTTCTCCATATTTTGTGACAATTGGGGGGGCAGTAAATCATAACGATCTGATTGTGGGTTTTTTGTTTGTTTGTTTGTTTGTTTTGCTGCAAGATTTATAATAGCTTAGAACTGGGGGGAAATGGACCACCACTCAATTGAAACCTGGTATTAAAATTTTGGGGGAATAGCTCTTATGGCAAAGCTGACATCTACTGTCTCTCTCTGGCTTTTCTTCGCAAAGGAAGATTCAGGAAGGACTCATCCCGCGCTTTCTGCAAGCGCGCTGATGACTAAAAAGGCCAATCCGCTACTGTACAAGATGATAGAAGTGACTAGTGAGAACTAACCTTCTTTTCAACATGGTTTCCTTTTATTAATTTCATCAATGACAGTGGAGAGTTTTCACTTCCTCCCTGGTCACATTTGGACCTTTGGAGAGAGGCTTTCGTTGAATGGTAAATTTATTGTTATTTTCTCATGCTGAGAACCTATGAACCAAAGATTTCATATAAATCCTGAAAATCTTACTATTGGGGAAAATAATGTGCAATGCCTGGTAAGTTTCTTGTTTGTTCCATTAAAAAAAGAAAAGTTACATTATACCACTATGTCATATTGTTAGTAACTTAATAATTTTTTAAAAATGGGTCCCATTTTGGAAGAAAAGCATTAACTAACCACTAGCTAATGGACATGCCCCTGGTCTGGCTGGGCTGGGCTGCTGTGGGTATTTTTCAGATTCTTCAGCCTTACACCCACCCACTTTGTTCCTGCCCAATGCTGCATTTAGGAACGTCTACAAAACCCGGGAAGCGGCTCTTTCCAGGAGCATGGAGCTACACAGGAATGTCCCCCCCTCGGACATCGGCATCTCTTCCAAACTCCTCCCACAGGGAAACCCACCCAGGGGACCCGGGTCCTACCCCTACTCTGCCGCTGTCCAGGAGCTGATGCTCATTCCTCTTGGCAGCTGTCCGCAAAAGAAGCTGGAGTGCATCGGTGGGTGAGGCAGAGGTTTTTTTTGGGGGGGAGTGGTCCATAGAGGGCGGGCGAGAAGGTCGGAAGGTCATGAGCCAAGTTGCAGCAAATCTTGGGAGCAAAAGCGTTACACCACTGGTGTGCAGCCTCTTCCGGTTCTTTTGGGCCGCCTTTTATCGGTGGGCAGAGCCAGTGGCAAAAGGGGTGGAGCCAAAATACAGTGGGGTGGAAGAAAAGCTGGACAACTGGCCACTGATGGTCTCATGGCAGTGGCTATTTAAAGCAGGGCTGTGGAGTTGGTACCTCAAACCTTCAATGCTGGCTCCTCTATTGTTCTACCCCCTGACTCCTTCATAAGTTGCCTTTGCCTTCCTCTGAGGCTGAGAGTGTGTGACTTGCCCAGGGTCACCCAGTGGGTTTTCATGGCTGAGTGGGGATTTGAACCCTGGCCTCCAGATTTATAGTCCAATACTCAAACCACTACATCACACTGGCTCTCTAATAACAAGATTTACTGTAGTGAAATGGTAGCAATAAGGCATTTCATCACCACCACATGAACCATCCAGCTACTTAGACGGATAGAATATAGGAGATATTTATTTGATTAAAATTTCTGGAGAAGAAATCTTTCCTAATTTTTTATCAAAGTAAATCTGTAACAAAGTATTTAATATTTTGTAAAAGTAAAATATAAGCATAAAATGATATATTTACCCATATATTGTTATAATATTATACATTTTTATTTTGAGGCATTTCTACTGATTCCAAATCCACCCAAAATTGCTTCCGACTCCATGACTCTGACTTCATAGCCCTGATTTGAAGAAGCCTTTAGGGATCCATTTAGAGGGGGCAGCAAGGCTGGATTCAGCCCCAGCGCCTGAGCTTCCCCACTCCAGCATCCCAGAAAGCAAAATTATTATTTTTTTGCATCCATAGTCCCATGTGGGTTTGTGTGTGTGTGTGTGTGTGTGTTGGTGTGCGTGGTTCATTTGCTCTCCTTCCTTTTTCCACCTTGCAGTGCGGACCTTGCGTGTCATCTGTGAATGTGCAGAAGAATACTGTGGGAGCTGTGAGGGCAGGCCCCAGCCAGCGGCAGCCGCCATGTGAGTAGCGTGACTCAAGGCCTGGCGAACGGTAGGCCCGTAGAGGGGGTGTGATGGGAGAGAAGGCTGTGAGAGGTTTCTTCCCACATTTCTACCCCAGATTCTGGGGAAGTTGGGTATGTTTAGAAGAGAAGATTGAGAAGGAGGTATGGTAGCTGTCTTCATATATCTCAAGATACGGTAGCAGTCTTCATACATTTATCAAGTGGAAGAATGAGAAAAATAGTTTCCTGCTAATCCAGAAGGTAACACCTGACTCAATGGATTCAGATTTACAAGGAAGGAGATTCTGACTAACCGCTTGGACAGGAGTGGACAACTGTGGGGCGGGGGGGGGGAAGGGGGCAATCCTCCCCACCAAAGACACCTTTAGGCCACACCTTGCCACAGCAAGCCTAAATACCCCTGGTTTCTTCTGCATTCCTTCCTAAAATAGTGACAGGAAATGATACCATGTTGTTTTGTGTCACCATTTCGAGAGGGACTGCACAGGAATGTGAAGGTATTGGGGAGGTGTGATATGTGGGTACCTTTGTGTGTTTTCATGTGTTTGGGGTACATTCCATGTGGTTTGGGGGCAAAAATTGCTGGAAAACCACACGGAAATTTCAAAACCCCCACACATCTTGGGGAGGGGGCATATAGCAAACTGCTGAGGGTCTTCAGCGGCCACAAAAGTGGGTCCACATTCACCCCTGCATTAGGAAGAACTTCCTGGTGGTAAGAGCTATTTGCCAAAGGAATGGAATGAATCCCATCTTGGGAGAAAGATGGGATATAAATCCAATAAACAAATAAATAAATACAGTGCTCTCCCCGCTGTATCTGAGGAACCAATATCCACGGTTTCAGGTATCTGCAGGACATAAAACATAGCTGTTATCTATGGTTTCTTGTATCTGCAGTAAGCGTGGAAACCAAACCCATGCAGATACAGGGACTATAAGGGGCTGTCTTGGAAAGTGGTGGACTCTCCTTCGTTGGAGGTATTTAAAGAGAAGTTAGATGGTCACCCCTCACGGATGCTTCCTACATGGTAGGGGGTTGGACTAGATGGCCTTCAAGTTCCTCCCAGTTCTATGATTTACCCTACCTTTGGTTCTCCTACTCCCAGGAAGCTGGGCATTTCTTAGCCCAGAGAAGATTGAGAAGAGGTGTGCTCATCATCTTCATACAGCTGTGGAAGATGGAGCAAGCTTGTTTTCTGCTGCTCCAGTGCATAGGACCTGAATGTATGGATTCAGACTTTTTTTAAAAGAAGATTCCGATTAAACATTAGGAAGAACTTGCTGATGGTAAGGAGTGTTTGACCATAGAATGGACTCCCTTGGAATGTGGTGGACTCTCCTTCTTTGGGGGTATTTAAACAAGGCTGGAAGACCGTATGTCAAGGATGCTTCTGCATGGAAGGAGGCTGGCCTAGATGGTCCTTGTGGTCCCTTCACATTCTATTCCATTCTATCCTATTCTACTCTCCCCTCCCCTCCCATGTCATTGTAACCTAATAGGACACATACAGGAAGGCAAAAGGCTGCCATCCATTAACTTCTATTGCATAGCCAGCCATCTTGGAAGATTTTAAACAGAGATAAGATGGCCTTTACTGGTTGATTTCCTACACGGGAAAGGGTTAGACTAGATGGCCCTTGGAATCCATCCAACTCTATGATTCTTCAAGCTGAGGCTGAACTGAATGGTGGATGGTGGGTGTATGTGTCAGTTTTTCCTTTCCACAAAGGCTGCCGTCTCCCTCATGTGGCAGAGGGCACACCCACAGAAGCCCCACACGAAGCCATTGGATCATGCTCGGTGGCCCCAGGCCCTCTAGCACACAGACTTGCACTTGGCAAAGGAGGGGAGGCGGCCCAGTCTTGACAGTATCCCTTGTGACAGCAAGGGGACCCCCTGCTGTGTTGGGCTGTCGCGCCAGCTCGTTGCCTCTGCTGCTGGCGATTGCTGCAGCCCGCTCTTTGAGGGTCTTGCCCGTTCAGGCGCTGGGGATCTGTCACAGAGACTTAGCCGGTTGGCGGCAGAAGGGGGGTGGAGGAAGAGGAGAGAGGAGACGGCGCCCCTGCCAGCCAACGGGAAGTGGGGGGCTGTCAAAGGAATTAAATTGGTCTAGGGCCAGATGGGATTGTCACTGCAGGGCTGGAGCCTACGGCAAGGCAAGGCAGTGGTGCCCTGAATTTGGAGACAAAGCTCCCTGCCCACGAGAAGCTCAGGGATTCAGGAGTGGAGGGAAATTGCGCAAGTGGCATTCCACTTTCGGACTGTTCCAGAGAGAAACTTTTCTGTCCTTCTCAGTCTCTTAGAGTCATAGAATCATAGAGTTAGAAGAGACCACAAGGCCATCCAGTCCAACCCCTGTCCTGCAGAAATACCCCAATCAAAGCATCCCCGACAGATGGCCATCCAGCCTCTGTTTAAAATCTTCCAAAGAAGGAGACTCCACCACACTCTGAGGCAGCAGCACTTTCCACTGCTGAACAGCTCTTACCCTCAGGAAGTTAAATTCTTCCTAACATTTAGGTGGAATCTTTTCCTGCACACCAAGGCCAGGAGACCTTTGTTTGCCATTTCCTCCCCCTTGTCTGTCTGGCATCAGAGTCCTTGCCTTGGACTGCTGGGTTTGGAGGTGTGGTGTTTGGGGAGGAGGGAAAGATAATAGGGGTTGGCATCTGGGCAACAGTTGGCTGACCACCTTGCCTCCAGGAATGCCAGGTGGGGTGGGTATAGCCTAACTAGGTTTCTTATAAAGGAGCAGTTGCTCCCTCATGCTGTCTTAAGCCATGGGGCAGGTTTGCTTTGGTCTCCCCTCCGTCTCCCTCTTGCTTACTTCCACCCCACAGCTTCGGCCACATTGCTTTTTACTCTTTGCTTGATCCATGCCAGGGGGAGTGCCAAGGTGAACACCCTGCCAAAGAGCAGAGGCACTTTCCTTGCAGAGGAAAAGAAAGCAGGCAGAGAGACCTCAGCCATTTCAGCCACCTCCCCCCATTTCACTGGCCTTGCTGTCTAGGGATTCTGGGAGTTGTAATCAAAAAAGGTAACTTCCTCCTCCTCCTCCTTCTCCTTGCAGTGGTGCTGACGATCTCCTCCCCATCCTGTCCTACGTGGTCCTGAAGAGCAACCTTCCCCAGCTGGTCTCAGAGTGTGCGGCACTGGAGGAGTTCATCCACGAAGGGTAGGTGCCTCAGGGCCCTTTTATGCACCACCTCTCTGGAGGCACAACCCCAGGTAGACCCCAGATAACAAATTCAGTGTGCTCCTGGGCATTGCTTCTGTAGCAGAACATTTCGTCCTAGAGGCAGGAAGAACAGGGGAAGAATAGTGATAAGTCCTTTGTGGTTGTTGTGGGCCTTCAAGTCATTTCCGACTTATGGTGACCTGAAGGCAAACCTATTCCGGGTTTTCTTGGCAGGATTTGTTCAGAGGAGATTTGCTTTTGCCTTCCTCTGAGGCTGAGAGAGTGTGACTTGCCCAAGGCCACTCAGTGGTTTTCATGGCCCAGCGGGGGTTCAAACCCTGGTCTCCAGAGTCCTAGTCCAACGCTCAAACCACTGCATCAGGCTGGCTTTCCCACAGACAGTTACTTCTCTTTTAAAAATGTGTCCTTGTTTGAGCACTGTGTCCATTTTACAAAGGCAAAACTGAGGAAGTCCGGGGTTGAGGGCAGATGCTCAAGATCACACAGAGAGCCCACAGCAGAGGCAGGACATGGATGAGGGTTTTAAGCACAAATGTTGACAAAACAACAACTGTAAGGAGCTGCCTTTCTACCCCCTCAGACCCTCTGTCTCCATTTAGCCCGGTCTGGTTTGTGTGACCTTCAGGTCATTGCAGCCTCCCCATTAGGAGCCTTTCAGGACTCCATCAGTGAGGGATCAAATGGTTGTCCCTCCTATCAGCTTATCTCTTGGCCTTTCGGCTTTGGTGAGTTCATTATATCCCCTTCCTGGTTTCATTTGGTATCGGGCTGGGGCCTTCAGTCGAGGGCCTCTCGCCTGTCCACCCACCCTCCTAGTCCTGTCTGTCTGCCTTGTACTGTGGGGTGTGAGGCCCTCTGCTTCACCACTGCCGTCTCGGGCTGTCATCTCGGCTTATACACAGCCTGCTAACTGCTGAGCTGGAGCAAGATGTGGCCAGCATGTGGGCGAGACAGATGAGATGTAATCCAATGGGACATTTGCGTGGGGATGGCAGTGAGGCTCTGGAAGGGACCAGCTTCATGACTATGGCCATGAAGGAGGCTGTCCTGTAAGTAGAGAGGGAAAAGGTATTCGTCTATATTAATTTCCTGGCTGAAAAAAAAAAGGTTTCCCCACATTTGAGAAACTTTTCTGGGAAGAATAACACAGTGACAAGAATTCTGTGCAGTTTTTGCTGTGTATTTGCACATCCCTTCATGTTTATGGAAATTATTCCGCGTGCAAGTACATATATTGGGGTGGTTGCATGAGAATTGGGGGGTTGCGTTAAAAAAAAAATCCATTTCCAGACAGCTACATGTGTTTTTTGTGAAAGATTGCTGTTTTTCATGCAAGATCTAGCAATCTTGCATGAAGATTCTGCATTAATCTGCATTAAATCTAGCAGACAACAGTCTTACACAAAAGAAATAATCACATGCCTTTGTTGTACAAGATTGCTGTTTTCTAAACAAAAACCCAGTAATCTCTCACAAAAATACAAAAATATACATGGTTGTATGGAAACTCTTTTTTTGTGCAAAAACCCAGAATACTCATGCAAAAAATATATGTGTATTTCTTTGCAGAGTCATTTCCTGAAACACTTAGGGATGTGTAGATACTGGACAAGAACTGCACAGAAATACTTGTTTTCTCTGCAGTAGAGAGAACGCTGGAAATTTTGCATCCTTGTTTGCAAAGTCAAACTAGTCAGACATTAACCTCCCTACAGAGGTTGGCCTTAGCCTCTCCTTCCTGGTCTCACTTTCAGTTTTCCATTTGTGCAGCCCTCTGCCTATCAGAAGTGACATTTTAACCCACTACAAATGACTTTTCAAGCAGATTAAAGTAGGGTGGACCAGACAAAGAGGTAAATCTCAAGGAGGCTCATGCCAGATCTCTTTTGGCTTTGAATGAGAGCAAGGAAATTAGGAAACAAAACAAAAATCCCTGCCCTAGCCTTATGCCATTGGCTTATCTCTCAGCCTAAATGTTCCTCATCTGAAAAATGGGAACGCCTGTTGATGACTTCCAGCCACATTGCTCTTCCAGCTCTGTTGGCCAGTTTTATAACAGTGTGTTAGAACAGTGGCTCTTAATCTTTTCTTTACCAGAGACCCCTTTTAAATATTTTTTGTTGCCATGGGCCCCCAAGACTTAACTCAAGATTTAAAACAACAACAACAACACCTGATAATAATACAATTACACTGTCCATTCAACCTTCTATCAAAGGAACTGGGAGGAGAGGGAAGACCTATCTCCTGCTTCTTCCTGCAAGTTTGTGGCTGGAACAGATTGAAGGGCAATGTGCAGGCCAAGCCAGCCAGCCTTTGCCTTGGCTCCTGTCATATGGCTGCTCCACTGCAGGGAGGTGGTGGGCCAAGCAGCCTTCAATCCTTTGTGGACCCCCTTATGAGGACATTGCAGCCCCTTGGAGGTTCCTGGACCACAGTTAAGAGACACTACTGTGTTAGAATACCTCATGTAGAGATTTATGAGGTTCCCCATGTATGTTGTGGGAGGCAGTAGCTGACTCCTGAACCCCATGGCATGCCTGGTAATACAAAACCCCCACGTGACAGGTGCCTGGTTCAGGGTGGTCAGACAACAGTGATAGAGTAAAAAAAGGAACAAACCACATGCTCACCAGCCTGAAATCTGCCCACCCTTGAATTAAAACAGGCTTCCCACTTTCCCAAGACCCCTTGGTACCTTCCATATGTTCTGGACTACACCTGTCATCATCTTTGACCATTGGGCATACTGGCTTGGGCCTATGGGAGCTGTAGTCCAAAATGTATGAGTGGGAGACAGGTTGGGCAAGGTGGATCTAGAACTTTGCTACATAGACGTAAGAGAGACCAGTCACAAACCCAAGTTTCCTGCCTCCACCAGGCTTTCTAAAGCTTTTAAGCATTTCATTTTCTAACCTTTATACCTGTACTTCCAAGGAGTTGATAGTAGTAGTGTCATCGCCCCCACCATCATCAATTTCATTATTACTTATTTCATTATTATTTATTCATTTATATCCCAACTTTTGCCCATTACTGGGACTCAAGGCAGCTTACATGATATTAAAACAAATGCCAATTACTATACATACAGAGATACCAGCACAAATATGTAAAGTTATTTATTATTATTACAGCACAACTCCTCCATATATTTGGGGTATACGTTCCCAGACTTGCTGCAGTTAGCAAAAATTGTGGATAATAGCAAACCCTACATTTCCGGTGGAAGCATACCATAGAATTCTGCTGGAGGACCTCCAAATGTCTAGAGAGGTGTCCTCTCTAGGCAATTGGTGGTCCTCCAGCACAACTCTGTAGTCAATTTCCTCTGCAAGTTAACTATAGAATAGTGGTGGAGGACCTAGAAAATGCTGAGAGATAACTTTTTTTTTCCAGATGCGGGTAAGTGAAACCATGATTCCTGGTCCTGCCAGATACGAGGGTCATACGCTAATTCATTTATAATTATATTTCCAAACCTCTCCTCGAATTGCTGAGCTGTCAGGGCAATGTGCCAATAAAACCTTTATATGTTTTGGGCATATTAGCGGCTTAAGAAGCTGGGTATGTTTTGACTGGAGAAGAGAAGGTTAAGAGATGACATGATAGCCATATTTAAATATTTGAAGGGCTGTCATACTGAGGATTGAGCAAGCTTGTCTTCTGCAGCTCCAGAGACTAGGACACGAAGCAGTGGACTCAAACTACAGGAAAAGAGATTCCACCTAAACATTAGGAAGAACTTCCTGACAATAAAAGCTGTTTGACCATGGAATACGCTGCCTGGGAGTGTGGTGGAGTCTCTTCCTTTGGAGGTTTTTAAACAGAGTCTGGATGGCCATCTGTTGTGAGGGCTTTGATTGTGTAATTCTGCAGGGCCGAGGGTTGGACTGGATGGCCCTTGGGGTCTCTTCCAACTCTATGATTCTATGTTGTCGTCATCTTTATATTCTGCCTTTCTCCCAAAATTGGGACTCAAGACAGATTACAAATTAAAATGTTGGCAATGCAGTTAAAAACATGCCAAAAGTCAACATTAAAATAGAACTAAACCATTCACAATATTAAAACAATTTAAAACATCCTTAAAAGGGGTAAAAAGCAGTTAAAACAGTACAGTGTAAAACAATAAAAGCTCCCTCTTCAGAGCCTTCAATTCTAAAAGCCTGTCTGAATTAGAAAGGAAGGGCAGCAAGGGGGGGCATCTGAGCCTTCCTAGGGAGGGAGTTTCAAAGTCTAGGGGCAGCCACCAGAAAGACTGTGTGAAGGGGTAGGATGGGTGCGGACAGGCTCATGGGGAGAAAAACTGGGTGCTCAGGACCCGATCCATATCAGGCTTTATAGGTCATACTTCGAATTGTGCTTAACAAGCACATTACACATTACAATTGTGCTTGTTAAACAGACTGGCAGCCAGTGGAGCTGTTGGATAAGGGAGTAGTTGCATGATCCCAGTAGAGTAATCATATATTTAAACTGTGGAGAAAAAAGCATAATGAAGCAAAACCTGGAAAGATTACAAATAAAACGGGGAATTGCAAAAAGAAAACTATCAGTGAGGAGATGTTCTGCTCTGTTTTCAATCATATCTTCTTCATAACTGTTGTGTCATCCCCAAAGGGACTTGAAGCCTTACTAGCTGGTGCTGTTTCTTATCTGATTGTCTTTGCTTTCTCCTGTTTTCCATCTTGAGAGACAGAGGAGGAAAAGAAAGGTGGTTTAGTTCATCCATCACCCCACCCCTGGTTACTCGCACACTCCCTTTCTGTGACTTTGCTGCCAGCAAACATTCAGAGGTGTGCCGAGGGCCACAGAATCTGGCTTGCACGGAAACATTGCAGGAGGATGCGCCAACTGCCCGCACTTTCCAGCTAGCGTGGCTCCAGAGGACTCCTTTCTAGGCATTTCCCAGTACTACTTTGTGCTATAAGTCCCTATTTTTTCAGCCATGGATAACTGAAACCGTGGACATTGCTTCTGCGGATACGGGGCGGGGGAAACCAGTATGGTTTTAACCTTCTTATAAACCACCTTGGGTCCCATTTTGGAAGAAAGATGGTAAATAAAACGAGATGCCCCATACTGACAACATCGGAGGTTTTCAGCTCAAGTGTTGTCCGCTCTCCAGCTCTCCTCTGTGTGTGGTTGCTGAAGGGGATTCCCCCCTCCATTTTCTCTCTCTCTCTCATTCCTTGCAGGTACCTGATAGGAGAGGAGGGCTATTGCCTGACTTCCCTGCAGAGCGCCATCTCTTACGTGGAATCCCTCCACCGACCCATCCTGGAGAAGTAGCTGAGGCCTGCTCCTTACCCTGGTCGGGTGGCCCAATGGACTGCTGTTCCTCCCCTTCTCCATCACACATCCTCACTCCTGCACCGCTACCCACCTTGTCCCCTTTGCCTGTAGGAACTGAAACTTGCTGATGTGGCTGCCGGTCTCTCCCTCCTTCCCTCCTCAGACCTAGACTTTGTGCAATATTTGGGGGGGGAGGGCTGCCTTGCAGTCTTTGTATTAACCAGAAAAGCCCTTGCAGGGGTGCCCCTCCTTCCTCCGACAGCATAGAGGCATTGGAGGGGAGAAAGGGGTTGAGGGTGGGTTTCGCAGTTTCAGCTCCAAGGGTACATCATCTGATTCTGTCTCTGCTGTTGAGTCCTTGCCGTCTGTTGCTCCTGCCCACTGAGCATGAAGGGGGGGTGAGGGCAGAGAAGTGGGAGGACTGGGGCCATTTTGCCTCCTTCACTTCACTAAGGGGGAATCTGTAGCCCCTTCCCCCTGCCCCCCCCCACTCCTCAGTACTGCTGTTACTATCATCACGTCCACTGGAAAACAAGCCACTGTGACCGCCCTTCCCTTGCAACCTTGTCCTTAGTGAGCCTTGACCAGAGAGCAGTTTGAAGGGGACTGTCCTGGACTTGGGGGGGCATTGTTCCTAGGATCTCCTGGGCTTCCCCCCTTGCCTCATCTGCATGAGCCCTCCTCTTGTGTCGCTGCGTTCACTGCACAGGTCTGCTGCCCTTGCTGCAGGGTGGGACTGTTCCCTCTTTGGGCTGGGGCCTGGCCTGGAAGCACGGCTGGGGAGTTTTAACTGTGAAGGGAGGGAGGGAACTGTCCTGTGTGTACGCATGCACTCTCCTGCACTGGATAAAGACAGGCTGTCCACTCCTCCCCATCCTAAATGTCCTCACTGTAGGTTTTAGAGCCCATTTGCAAAAAATCAATTTAAAGCAAATCCCAAAGTCTAACGGTGAATGAAGGGACCTAGAAGTGAAGGGAAAAATGTGTGTGAGAGAGATTGTGTGCGTTTCTGAGAGAGTGAGAGAGAAAATTCGCAGCGTTCATATAGTTTACTGAAAATAAAAATGAGGTTGTAGCCATAGAGCAGAAGACAAGCCAAGACAAGCCGGGAGCATTTGCAGTGGACAGGAGGGTCTCTGGCTGAATTTGCACAAAGCCAGAGGGTCTGAGTCAAGGTTGAGCTGACTGACAGCTAGATTTGACCATATTATTTTTGCTTTAAAAAAAGGGGAGGTACAAGATGCTTCTGGAGCCAGGCTGCTGGGCTTTCTTTCCTGCTGAGGGCCAAGTGGGTTCTGGAACCCTCCAGAAAGAAACTTCTGTTTAACACCATGAGGACTGGAATTTATAAAGACCCTATAAGGATTTACTGCTGCAGTTGATGCTCAATGCTGCCTTCGCCTGAAATGTGCCCCTTTGTCTGTGTCTGATCATCTGTGGACCCCAGAGCCTCTTAAAATACGTGTGGTCCCACCTGCTCTCTGGCTTCACTCCTGCGGGCTTTCTGTAATAAACACCTTTGTCTTTTGCCTGCTCAACCACTTTTGTCATTCTTTGAAGGGGTGAGGAGGGAGTGTTGGGAGGATGGTGGGAGTGTCGAGGGGACGTGTATGCCCTTCTCCATCCTTTTCTCCCCCCCCCCCCGCTGCAACACTCCGTACGGCCTCACATTCAGGGTCCGATCATTGGACAAAAGCAAATTTGATCACACTCTTTGGGAATGCAGTGTTTAGAGCAGGCCTGCCCCAGGTGAAGTCTTTGGTCTTTCAGCACTAATTTGGAATCCGCTTTATCTTCTTCCTTTCTTCCACCGCAGTTTGTGGGGATTTCTCTAGGTTCTATCATGTGGAAGATGGGGTCAGCATGTCCTCTGCTGCTGCAGGGGCTAGACAGTGAACCGATGGATTCACATTATATAAAATAAAATAATGGGTATCTTTCCGGAGTGCTTTAGCTGTATATTCCTGCCTGCAGGGGGTTGGACTAGATAACTCTTGCATCCCTTTCCAACTCTGATTCTACATCCTGCACAGACCCCACAATAGTGTGGAATAACGGAGGGCAGCGGAGAATGTCACAATTATGTTCCATTTTGCTTTTCCTCTGCCTGGATTTGTGGCACACGGCAATGTGTGCTGTCAGGGGAATTGCAGGAGTTGTCATTCACACAAGTAACACCAAAATCCTACCACCAGTTTCCCCCCATAGGATCATAGGCAGATTACTCCTTGTAGTAAGCCATTTTTTAAAAAACAAAAATAGTTTGTGATCAAGTATGTGGATTCTCCCCCCCCCCCCCGAATATTGTAATTTTAAATATTTGAATTATCTAGGAACAGGAGTCATGTGGCCCTTGGGATAATGCTGGACTGCAGTTTCCAGAATCAGTAGCCTATATAACCAATGGTGGGGAATTCTGGGTGTTGCAGTTCAACAGCATCTGGAGTGCTGCACAATTCCTGTTGTTGGCATAGAGCAGCCATTCTCAGCCTTTTGACCCTGGAGGAACCCTTCAAATAATTATCATGGAACCCCTGCATAAAAATTATACCTACTGCTAAAAAAAAAAGTTGATTTTTTTATTCTCCCCCCCAGCATCTCTCTCTCTCTTTAATTGCTTTAAATTAGATAGGGATGCCATACTGAGGATGGAGCAAGCTTGTTTTCTGCTGCTCCAGAGACTAGGACACGGAGCAATGGGTTCAAACTCCAGGAAAAGAGATTCCACCTCAACATTAGGAAGAATTTCTTGAGGGTAAGAGCAGTTCAGCAGAATCTGCTGCTTGCCTCCAAGTGTGGTGGAGTCTCCTTCTTTGGAGGTTTCTTAAAGAGGCTGGATGGCCATCTATCAGAGGTGATTGTGTATTCCTGAAAGGCAGAATGGGGTTGGACTGGATGGCCCCTGGGGATCTCTTCCAACTCGATGATTCTAATTATCCTGCCTTTCTCCCAGTATGGGACAATCTCTTGTGGAAACCCTCACAACCTTTTGCAGAATCCTAGGTTTCCAATACCTAGTTTGGAAACCCTGCTTTACAGTATAGGTATAAAATTAAAAACTAGAACAGTAATCTATAGAATACAAAATCACACACACACAAAGTGAGAGAGGGAGAGGTTGAAACCAATAGGGGCAAGGCACTGGAGAGAGCAGATGGGAAGAATCAAATAGCACACTGAATAGCATTTAAGGTTTATTAAATATATGAAAATGTGTATTAAAAGCTGCAGGAGACCATGACGATGGCCCCCAAATGGGGCCCATGTGGTGGCAAGGACATGCGAGGCTGCTAAGGTGTGTTGCTTGTGGGCTCCTCCGTTCTGAGCGCAATGGGCCGCCTGTCATTCCCAAGGGCAAGCGGGGAGTAGGGGAAGGTTGTTTCTGGGTACAGAGGGCTGGCCATGATCCCAATGTGGCTCTCTAGGGCACATGGAAATCTCTTAGCCTGCAGCAGAGGTGGGGGCTATGTGGTGTCCCGGGTGTAGTTGGGACTGCGCTTCCCATCATCCCCAGCCAATGTGAGGAATGCTGGCAAATGCTGTCCAACAACATCTGAAGGACTGTGACTCCTGGCCCTGAACTATAGGCTAGAAGTGTCTGCAAAAAACACGAAGCCAGCAGGAGCCCAGGGTCAAGACCAGAGCTTGGAACGTTACTTTCTTTGGATTGCCGTGCCTAGAATCCCCCAGCCAAGAACGGCCAGGGCAGGGAGTCCATAGCCCAGCCCCTCCTCATTCTTTGCTGCATGATGTGCAATGGTTGTCAAGAGGGTCTCAGCTCATCATAAGTGCAGGCTGCCATGGGGAAGGGGAGACCAGAAACGGGGTGGTCAGAGCATCTCATCCACTACCCCCCTTTTCTCAGAAGGATCGCCTTCAGGACTATTTCTCCTGCCAAGGCCAGGGGCTCTTTCACACTACGCATTTATAGTGCAAGGATTCCATTTTAATTGCCACTGCAACAGCCTAAGGGATTCTGGGATTTGCATTTAAATGCAGTTGCATTTAGAATTCTGAGCCAGAGGGTTTGAGTGTCTCACCAAACTACAAATCCCAGGGTTCCACAGGATGAAACCATGGCCAAATCCACACAACACAAATAATCCAGTTTGAAATTGGATTATTTGCCATGGCTCTTTCCTATGGCATCCTGGAGTTTGTAGTTTTACAAAGTCTTTAGCCTTCTCTGCCAAAGAGGGGTGGTGTCCCACCAACCTACAAATTGCATAGGAAGGAGCCATGGCAAATAACCCAGTTTCAAACTGGATTATTTGTGTTGTGTGGGTTTGGCCCATGGCATCTAAAACAGAATCATAGCACTATAATTATGTTGTGTACAAGGGCCCCAGGGCAGGAATCCTTTGGTATCATACATAGGCGTATTATGAAGTGATGCTCACTTACGTCTTTTAATGGCTGTTGCAGGCAAGAGGGGTTCAGCACCTCCGTCCGCAACGACCGCCATCCTTGTGCTGTCCTCCCTCCCCAGTGCCATTTAGTGGCCAGGGGGAGATGGGCAGTGGTCAGGCAATGGCTAGCTGTCTTCCTGCAGCCAGATGCAGAGAGGAACAAGCATCCTCCCAAACATCACAGGGGATCACTGGGTGCCTGGGAGAACAAGGACATTTTCCTGCAGTTGGCTGCTGAAATTAGAGTGAGAACTGGAGAGAGTTCCTGTCCCTTCAATGGTTGTGCAGAACAGAGAATTCCAGCGAGTGTGCCTTCCCATGCAACCAAGTCACAAGCCACACCTGCTGAAATCGCCTCTCCTACACAACCATCAAAGGTGCAGGAGCTCTTTCCAGTTTTCACTTTGGCAGCCGTAGCCGAAACACAGCCAGTCACGGCCTTTCCACCTCCTCCCCCCCCCGTCCCCATCTCCCCCAGCCACTAAATGGCCATGGTGGGTGGGAGGCAGCACCAGAGGAGCCTGTTAAGAGCACAGGGAGAGAGGAGGAAGCGGTTACCCTCAGGATCTGACCCTTTATTGCTAAAGTCCCAGCGTTCAACCCAGACTGCAAATGGCTTGGCCCAAAAGTGGCTTCCCTGCTTTTAAAGGTTAAGTGATCCCTCCTCAGTGAGCACAACATGGGGGTCCAAGGGGGGGGGGAGAAGCAGCCGGCCCACCCATTGGCAGCACTGCCCCTTTCCCTGCCCAGCTTGAGGGAGCCCAAAGAGGGTCAGGAGGAGAGGGGTGGACAGAGGGAATGGTTACAGCTGGCGGGGCCTCCCAGCGGGGTCCTCAGATCTTCCCCTCCAGCGCCAGGGTCTTCAGGTCGGCGGGCGAGACGGCGCTCAGCACCGTGTGGGAGACGGCTCTCTTCTCCACCAGGGAGGCCACGGCTTTGCCCACCTCCAGGTGGCTCACGTAGCCTGGACCCAGGCGGTCTGGTGTCGTCACCCCCATGTTAATCTTCACCTGCAAAGGCAAAGAAGGCGGGTTGGAGTGGGGATGTGGGGCAGGGATGAACTCTTGGCAAAAACTTATGCCAGTGGCTTATTGACATAATTTGCTGCCTTCCCCAGCTCTTCCACTTTAGGAGCAAGGTGCAGGTAAGCCTCCAGGTGTGGCTGCACCTGAACGCTCATCATCCTTGAATTTTAACCACCTTGCTGGGCCCAATGGGAGAAGAAGTCCAGCCACATCTAAAGAGCACAAACGTATTCCTTAGCCCTCTCCGACATTTTAAGCTTTAACAGGCTCCTGAATTGAAAGCCTTGTTCTAACCATTCACTTGCCAGCGGACATGACTAGTAGCTGTAAAAGCTTCATCCAAACATGGAAGGCTTTCCCTACATTCTAAAACCATGACGAAATGCAACCGCATACAATACAGTAGACAAATCATGAAGACAAATGCAAAACAGCTGCAAACTTGGCTTGCCCAAATATATTTGAATGAATATACAAAAGTAGATGCTACCTTCTCAACAGCAAAACAGAATATTGCTTATTATTATTATTATTATTCCTCTTGGTTCTCTTGGTGACTTATGCATATTTAAATCCTCCTAAGGCAGCAGCTGGACATTTTTGTCTGATGTAGAATGGTCATTTAAAAAGCAGAGTTGGGCATGTGGGGCCATCGCTCATTGCTCATGTACACATAGAGGGAAAAAAAGTTACTCTTCACCCCTGTAAAGCAAGTTGAGTTCCCACTCATTGGCTGGAATCTTGTTGATGACAGCAGGCATGACCCTGTGGCCATCTTTTCAGGGCTGCTGCGGAAGGAGGCATCCAGGACCCCCTTGTATAATCATTGCCAGCCTATGCAGCCAGCCTTTCTGCTGCTAGCATGTCCCCCACGTGGCCATTTAGTGGCCAGGGAAGGGAAGGAGGTGGCCAGGCCATGTCCATTTGTGTTTCTGCATCATCATTTGAAAGCCCATTGGAGTCAATTCCTAAAAGCACGATGGAATAGGAGCTTGCTTAAAAACAATTTAAAATGTACACATGGATTTTAATGATGTGGACAGTTTAGCTAAATGGCCAGGCTAACTTTTTTATATGCTTAACTATATTGTTTTAATTTGTATATTGCCTTGAGTCCTTTTTTGCAAGAGGGGGAAGGTGGGACAACTCATCAGAAGCATCATTCATCCAGCGTGCATCACTTTGCCCAAACTGGTTATGAAATGGCTGCCTCTCTAACACTCAACCCCTGGGCAAGCACAGTGCCCCATGCCACAGGCAAGGAAGTGAAGAAGAAATGTAGGTGGGGTGCTATCTTTGATTCATCCTCATGGTATCAATACAATGTTCCTTTTAATTCCATATTATGGGGGTGTGGTAGGGGTATGTAACAGGTGAGCCATCGTCTGGTTCCCTCCCAGCTTCCATCTGAAGCATCCTCTCTCTGCTCCTCAAGCCCATCCAACCGTAGTTGGGTGGCCGGCCCGGGCTTGGCACCCTTCAGGGGGTAGGCAAGGCCTCCTCTTGAGGGATTGGGGAGCCAAATGTGGGAGAGCTTGAGGAATAATATCTCAAGGGCGCGAGACACCACAAGCCACCACTGGGGGAGAGACGGAGGGTCCTGAGCCTTGGAGGGCTTCCGTCTTACACACAGAGTTGGTTGTAAATTATTTTGAACAACAATGCCACTGGGCATAGTGGCTGTGAAGAAACTGCCATAACCATGGACCCCAGGAGATGCAAGAGGATGCTGTGATTGTCTTCTTATCCATCACTGCCATCAGTGTGGCTGCAGAAACACAAATGGACATGGCCTGGCCACCTCCTTCCCTTCCCTGGCCACTAAATGGCCACGTGGGGGACATGCTAGCAGCAGAAAGGCTGGCTGCATAGGCTGGCAATGATTATACAAGGGGGTCCTGGATGCCTCCTTCCACAGCAGCCCTGAAAAGATGGCCACAGGGTCATGCCTGCTTCTGTTATCAACAGGATTCCAGCCGATGAGTGGGAACTCAACTTGCTTTACAGGGGTGAAGAGTAGCTTTTTTTCCCCCTCTGTGTGTGTACATGCCTTCAATTCATCTGTTGACTTATGGTGACCCCATGAATTTCATCAGGTTTTCTTAGGCAAGGAATCCTCAGAGATGGTTTTGCCAATTCCTGCCTCTGAAATGGAGCCTACAGCACCTGGGATTCCTTGGCAGTCCTTCTGGGCTTGGGGAAGGGTCTTCTTGTTGCACTGCCACTCCCAGAATCCCCCAGCCAGCTATGTCAAAAACTCTGAAGCTTTGCAGCTTTTCCCTGAGTTTTTCAACAACTACGGGAGGAATGCACATTCCTGCGCATTGGGACAAGGGATTTGATTAGATTCACTTTCCCATATGAGCAGAAGCTGAAAGTGGATTGGCTGGATGAGCGCAGGGGGTGAGGGTTATTAACAAGGCAAGAACCCAGTTTTCCACCTTAGTGAGCAAGCATTAATGCAATAAAATGGGGTTTGGGGGTTTTTTTGCTTTGCTGTTAAGGCGAAATATCACTCTATCACACCTTGGGAATAGGTGTTTTTTTTAAGTAAAAACATGAGTAATTCACTTGCGGCCACCATCTTGCTTCGCAGGCATGCCTGTTTGCTCAGCAAATGTGGAAAGCTTTGCATGCCTGCGATCTGCCAAAAAACCCATTAAGACAAATCGCAGCTTCTGCGAGTTCGCTCTACTGTGGGAAAAGCTGCTTCTTTTTGCCTTGTATAGACAAGCCCCATGTGTCTTCAGTCCTCTCTTCCCAAACTGGCTCCGCAGAGGATGCTCAGCATTCTGCCATTTAAAGAGGACGGGGCGTGGAAAGGTCCCCCAGGAAAGCACAGAGTGCACAGAAAGTGAACTTGGTTGGAAAGGAAGAAATGAATTCTACCCCCTCCATCCCACCCCAAAGACCACCCTCCCCACTCCCACCCCACCACCCCGCCTGCCAACCTGGCACTGACCTCGTTCAGCTTGCAGGGGATGTCTGGGTACTCCTCCCGCACCATGAGGGAAAAGGCCAGCGCTCCAGCAGCCCCCAGGGTCAAGAAGCCAGTGCCCGGCATCAGGAGACGCTCCCCAGCCCCTCCTGGAAGAAAGAAGACCCCTGAGGCACCTCCGCCCTCTGCTTTCCCAATATTGGGACTCAGGGCAGGTTACAAAACCAGTAGAGAATAAAAATATACAGAAGCGCCATACGTCTGTGTGTATGTGTGCAAACAATCTATAGCAGTGGTTCTTAACCTGGATCCTCCTTCCGCAGCAGCCCCGAAAAGATGGTCACGGGGTCATGCCTGCTTCTGTCATCAACAGGATTTCAGCCGGTGAGTGGGAACTCAACTTGCAGCTGCTGTGTGGAGGAGCCCTGCTCCACCAGGGCTTCTCACCTGTAATGAAGGTGTAGGATCCGTTGGGATTGTCCTTGACGAGAGGAAAGAAGGCCTTCCAGGCCGTGAAGGTGCTGAGGAGGAGTGTGTCCAAGACCTGCAGGAGAGGAGGAAGAGAGGACGTTGGAGGGATCATTCCCCGGAGTGAAGCTCTCCTGCAGAAGGTAACACTCACTCACTCTCTCTGTCTCCTCCTCTCTCCCAAATGGCACACACAGACGCATCCGCCAACCCTCTTCTCCTTCTGTCCAGCCATGCTTTGAGAACTGGGAGACATTCTTCCTAACATTGCATTCAAATCGTTCTCCTTGCACTCCAAGATAGGGAACCGTTGTTTCTGCCCCAGCCTTTATTTGGGGAGAATGGGGGTGACGGCTAACGGAGGGGGGTGCTGAGTCAGTTTGTGGCATGTCTGTCAACAATCGACAGGCATACTGCAACCCGTCTGTCCTTCCCAGCTAGCCCAGTCTGTTGCCAAGGATGAGGCTCCATTCCTATGGCTGAATATGGGTCCCATAATTAATTAACCCTAAATTAATTAAATAAATTAGACATCACATTCTCTTGATATTAAAAGCATTGTTCAAAGACATAGCCGGGTCTGGCATATGAATATCTCCATGCATCTGAGGAAGCAGACCGAGGGCTTGTCTATAGAAGGAGGGGGGGGGATGTTGATTGATGTGTGGTAACGCCAACTTGAAACAGCTTTGATTTGTCTTAACCTTTTTTTTGGCAAGGTCGCAGGCATGCGAAGCTATTCACAAACATTGTTCAAATGGGTATGCCCGCAACTCAAGATGATGAGTGTGAGTGAATTACACCAATTTTTTAAAAACACATTTAAGGTGCGAAAGTGCAATATTCCTCCTAAATAAATAGAAAAAAGGAAATGGAAAAAGGGTTTTTTGTCACCTCAGCACACAGTCGCTAAGGTGAAAATCCAACATGGTGGTTCCGGGCACTTGCCTTGTTAGTAAGCTCTGCCCTGCACACTTCTCACCAATCCGCTTTTTACTTCTGCTCTTATTGGGAATGCAAATGAAAGCAAATCAGTTGTCCTGGCGAGCAGTAATGCTCATTCCCCATGGAGCTTTTTTAAAACTTCGGGAAAAGCTTTTTCTGAGGAGTTTTTGGTGGATTTGGCCCCCACTCCTTCCAAATATGGTGAATTGATGCGGGATGCAATTTGGAGAAATTCTATGAGGAGTATTTTCGCTGTTTAGACAACCCCCAAGTCTACAGAATGCTTATGCTACAACTTCTTTCTCTCAGTGAGTCTCAAAGGTGCAAGAAGAACCCTTTGCACAAAAGTATTGCCACTTTTCCAGAGCAAAAACTCACAGCCAACAGTGGCAAAAAAGCACCACTAAAATCACATTGGTGGAAATTCCTACCACTGCTGCCTCCCTAAAAACCTTAGCCTAGGAATGCTGTTTCTCTGCTCACCCTGTGCAGTTCCTTCAGTGACTGAGAGAGTGGGGGGCCCCCTTGCCACCAGCTGAAGCCCAGCGAGGAAACCACATCCGTCACCCTCCCCACGTCCTTCAGGAGGGCTTGCTTGGCTGCCTCGGCTCCTTCCTCGGACCCTGGAAGGAAAGAGTGGGCAGCTGTCTGTGGGAGGGAGTTGCATGCCCAGCGAGCCACATCCCTTCCAGACTATCACATCCCCTCATTCATTAGCCAGAAACTCTGGCTGGAATCCCACTCGCAAGGACCCCAGAACTGTTTTGGTGGGGAGGGGGTAGGACTGGCTGGCAGGTCCTCATGAATTCTGCATACCGGCATGTTATGTTCTTAGAAAACACTTGTGAAAGTAAAACAGCCAAAAACACAGAATACAGTGAAGAATACTGCTAGCTAAACTTTTATTGGCCTAAATACCCTAAATGCACCAGATCCTGTCTGATCTTGGATGGTAAGCAGGGTCAGCCCTGATTAGTACATGGACGGGCGACCAACGATGAATACCAGGTGTCGTGGGCTCTGTTTAAGAGGAAGGAACTGATAAAACTACCTCTGAGTATTCCCTGCTTAAGAAAACCCTACGAAATTCATGGGGTCACCATAAGTTGACAGGTGACTTGAAGGCACCTACACGCATAATAGCTGACCTTGGTCCCTTTTCCCCAAATGCTGCAGTTGAGTACTTCCAAAGAATGGGGGAAAACGCCTTTTTGAACTGTCACTCCCAGAATCGTTGGCAGAGGATGTTTTGGTGCCTGATTTCTCCCCAGCGATATGGCAGAACACCTGAGTATTTCTTGACTAAGAAAACCCTATAAAATCGGTGATGGGGCAGATGCTATAAGCCAACATGCTATAAGCCTTGAAGGCAGATACAGACACATACACAGGTAGCCTAAGCCTTCCAACTTTTCTATCTTTGGATCTCTTTGGCCTTTTGCATGAGTACTTATTTATTGTTTATTTATTGCAATACAAAACATTAACATATTTATATCCTGCCCTATACAATAGCATTGGTTTAAACAAAATAAAATTTCAACAGTAGAAAATTAATAATGTAAACATTCTAAAAACATGTTTAAAATAATTGAAAAAACAAACCCAGAAAATTTGAATGAGTTTAAATCATGCACGCATACAGGTTAGGGTGAAATAATTCAGTTGCAATGACTTCACAGCTGTATTCTCCCCACTGTTTCCCCTTCCCCATCCTTACAGAGAGAGAGAAAATATTTTTGCCACAGCAATTCAAGCCCACCCACCCACCCGCTGCTGCAACCACCCCTCCGAAGGCCAGCTGGCAACACTGTTCCCGATTTTCCCACAAAACCATACCCACGTCCCCGACGAGCGTGTGGAGGCGGTCGCAAGCCGAAAGTGACAAAAACTGCCGCAGTTTCTCCAGTCTGCTCCCATCCCGGGAAATGACGGCCACCTGGAAGCCTGTGTGGGTGACGCAGAGTATCAGAACTGGACGGGACACCGTCTGAGCAGGGCGTGACCCGATCCGTACCCAAACAATTGTGGGTCGGCCGGAGAAGCGGGACTCGAACATGAGATTCGGTTGTTAGACCTGATTCTGAGGCCAGGGCTCAAGTTTAGGACACATGACTTGATCATAAGAAAGACAAGAGCACTTCTGAGCCTGGACAAAGTGCATTTTCATCAAAAACAAAGGAATTGTTCCCCTATCTTTGGTTAGGAGTTTCCATGGTAGGCTTGGGCCCAGCAGCAACCTTTCTAGAAATGAGCCAGCGCATTTGAATGAGACCTTGGAAGTAATAAATTACAAATAATTGATCTCCCTAAAGTATATTACCTTAAAAAAAAATCTGCGGGTGGAACAAAATTTCATGTCAAAAGCAATGCAACAAGTAGGAACAATGTTACCTTTTTTGTGGACAAAACTCTTGTTTTTCTTTAAAATTTACATTTGTAAATTTATATTTACATTTAACTGGCATTTTAAGGCATTTTGTCAGGAATTCCTCAGTTTTTATGATATTCTCATATCAAACTTAATTATATATATATATATATATATATATATATATGGAATAATAAGAAAGGAACAAGCCATATACCTGGACAACATAAAGAGTTACTTTTCTCAACACCGTAAGGCATTTTGTCAGGAATTTCTCAATGTTTATGATATTCTCATACTAAATTTAATTATACAGTATATATTTTTTAGAGTAATGAGAAAGGAACAAGCCATATACAGAGACAACATAAAGACTTACTTTTCTCAGTGCTGTAAAACTCAGTAATGAGCAAAAACTTTTTAGTCGCTGTAATAGGAAGAAATTATTGAAAAAAGAAATCCATCTCCCAAGTCGGAGTCTGGCACATCAAATTCCGTGGCAATGGGGTTAGTTTGGGTTTGGTTGTGGAGCCTCCATGCTCACACCCATGGGTGTGTATTCACACTCATGGATTCACACCTATGGGTATGCATTCACTTAAGATCCATCCGTGCACGCATTTAGGGTGAAAACTGGAGAGGGATGCTGTACCTTTCTTTACAGGTGTGTAGAGGAGGGCATAAATTTCTGCAGGTGTTGCTCGTTCCCTAATTGCTGAATCTCCCTTTTCTAGACAACCATGAAAGGCACAGGAGCCCTCTCCAGTTTCCATCCTGGCAACCCTAGTGCTGATAGCGCAGCTTGGCATCAGGGCCCTTACCTTTCTCCAGCAGGGCTTTGACAATCCCTGAGCCCACCGTGCCGGCTCCACCCAATACCACCACCACCCGGTCTGAGGCAGACATCCTAGGAAGGAGAAAAAGAGAGACAGAGAGAGACAGAGACAGAGAGAGACCCTGGTTGAAGGCAGGCCCCTGGTTGCCAAATGGGGCTGTGTTTCCCACACAGGAGAATTAAGTAGGGAGAGCCCTTCGCAGCCCCACCTCTGAGTCCACCCACCCTCCGCTCTCTCCACCTCCCAGTTCTGCTCAGCAGGCATCTCCTTGAATGGAGGAAGGAAAAGAAGGATCAATGGGGTGCTACCTCAGCCTCACAAAATGGCCGGGGCCACAAGATCTGCCCCAACCTCGTTGTCCAAAATCCAAAAACCTTTGGCAGGATCTTGGGCAAAAACCAAACCCACATAAAGTTCCATAGACCCTGGGGCTTCTGATAGAGCGCATGTGTCCAAACTTGGTCTTCGTTTCTCAAGGAGAGGACACAGGGCAAGCTAAGAATGAGACAACAGGCTTGGGTGCTGCCTATGGGTTTTTGTTTTTTTGTTTTGGGCCCACAGAGGAAAGATGTTGGCAGGACCTGGAGGGAGATGGTTTGTGCAGGCAAAGGTAAAACTCCCGGGGAGAGAGGGAAGGAGACCAACTAGGCAGGAAGAGGAACAAACTGGGACTCTGCCCCTAAGACATGAGAGACAGACAAGGATGGCTCACTGTGTATCACAGAATCTTCCAGTTGGAAGAGACACTGAAGGCCATCCAGTCCAACCCCATTCTGCTGTGCAGGAATACACAATCAACCCCCGACAAATGGTCATCCAGCCTCTGTTTAAAAACTCCAAAGAAGGAGACTCCACCACACTCCCAGGCAGCAGGAGATTCCACTTCTGAAAAGCTCTTACCCTCAGGAAGTTCTTCCTAATAATGTTTAGGTGGAATCTCTTTTCCTGGAGTTTGAACCCATTGCTCCATGTCCTAGTCTCTGGAGCTGCAGAAAACAAGCTTGCTCCATCCTCAGCATGACATCCCTTCAGATATTTAAACATGGTTATCGTGTCCCCTCTTCACCTTCTCTTCCCCAGGCTAAACGTACCCAGCTCCCTAAGCTGCTCCTCATAGGGCATAATGGCTTTCAAATCTCCTGCCATTTTGGTCACCCTCTCTGGACACCTTCCAGCTTCTCAATATCCTTCCTGAGTTGTGGTGCCCAGAACTGGACACAGTATTCCAGGTGAGGTCTGACCGAAGCAGAACAGAGTGCCACTATTACTTCCCTTGATCTAGACACTATACTCCTAGAATCACATTGGATTTTGTAGCTGCTGCATCACACTGCTGACTCATGTTCAGCTTGTGGTCAACTAAGACTCCTTGGAGGTCTTTAAACAGAGGCTGGATGGCCATCTGTCGGGGATGCTTTGATTGTGATTTCCTGCGTGGCAGGGGGTTGGACTGGATGGCCCTCGTGGTCTCTTCCAACTCTGCAATTCTATGATTCTATGATTCTATAAGACTCCTAAACCCCTTTCGCATGTACTGCCCTCAAGCCAGGTGTCACCCATCCTATATCTGTGCATTTCATTTTTACTGCCCAAGTGTAGTATCCAACATTTCTCCCTGTTGAAAGTCATTTTGTTAGTTTTGGCCCAGCTTTCTAACCTGTTAAGGTCATTTTGGATTATGATCCTGTACTCTGGGGTATTAGCTACCCCTCCTAATTTGGTGTCATTAAGAGAAAGGTGTGGGTCTCGTCTCCACTGAGTTTGGGAGCACCATGGGGCCGGCATAGGCCATTAAGTTACATGCACAGGCATTGTGCAAGGCCATACTAAGTCAGTGGGCTGAAATAATTGTGGCTGTTGACTTATGGCGATCCCATGGATTCCATATGGTGTTCTTAGGCAAAGAATACTCAGAGGTGGTTTTGCCAGTTCCTTCCTCTGAAATATAGCCTACAACACCTTGTGTTCCTTGGCAGTCCATCTGGGCTTGGGAAGGGTTTTCTTTTTGGACTGCCACTCCCAGAATCCCCCAGCCCTGGAAGTGACATTCCAAAAAGGCATCTTTTCTCATTCTCTGGAAGTTCTAGCTTGCAGCATTTGGGGAAAAGGGACCAAGGTCAATTCTTATGTGTGTGTGTGTGTCTTTAGGTTTTCTGTTGACTTATGTTGACCCTATGGATACCATAGGGTTTTCTTAGGCAAGGAATACTTAAGAGGTGGTTTTGCCAGTTCCTTCCTCTGAAATATAACCAACAGTACCTGGGATTTGTTGGTGGCCTCCCATCCAAGTACTAACCAGGGCTGACCCTGTTTAGCGTTGAAGATCAGACAGGATCTGATGCCTTTACAGTATTTAGGCCTGTACAAGTCTGGAATTGCTGGCTGCAACCAGCAACAAAATGAAACCTGCATCTTTTGCAAATACCTAGCCCAGACTTTATGTCCAAGGAACTGTGAGAGGTGTTTTAATGGTGCAGGGTTGAACCTGCAAGGGATATCTAGGCTAAAACAAAACATCTGTTTGTTTATTTATTTAATTTACATCCTGCTTTACTCCCTGCAGAGGACCCAAGGGAGAGACTTCTTGGTCTTCTTGGTGATTCACAAAATTAATGGGATACCAAAAATTAACAACCTCTGGTCCGCACATGCTGAATTGTTTTTGACTAAGACGTGCCTGACGATAGGGTTATTGTAGGAAATGGGAATTTATTGGGGGAATATCTGATTATATCTTGGGATGCTTGTTGGGAAGTTGAGGGATTTAGGCAATATTGGACGGATGTCTAAAAGCACTTGCTCTCCTCGCTTGGGCCTTCAGGCCGAGATCGCCACCTTGTGTTCCTCAGCTGGCGCAACTTCATCAGGGTAACCATTCCCCAATAATCCTTGCATGCCTGTGCTAACTGGCAGACCAGACACCAAGCAGTACTGTATTGTAGTTGTGTGCCTTCAAGTCGTTTCTGGGTTATGGCGACCCTATCACAGGGTTTCCTTGGCAAGATTTGTTCAGAGTGGGGTTTGCTCTTGCCTTCCTCTGAGGCTGAGAGAGTGTGACTTGCCCAAGGTCACCTAGTGGGTTCCCATGGCCAAGCAGGGATTTGAACTCAGGTCTCCAGAGTCGTGGTCTAACACTCAAACCACTACACCACCCCATAGATACCAAAATCCATGGATGCTCAAGTCCATTACATGCAATGGCACAGTAAAATGGTAAAATCAAGGTTTGGGTTTTTGGAATTTTTTGGGGAATATTTTTGAACTGTGGTTGGTTGAGTCTGTGGATGCAGAATCCATGGATATGGAGGGCTGGCTGTATTTAAAAACTTCTGATAAGTCTCTTTTGGATCCCAGAAGGATGCAGTCAATCACTTACAATATCTACAAGCCATTACGTCCTATGAGGAGCAGCTTAGGGAGCTGGGTATGTTTAGCCTGGGGAAGAGAAGGTTAAGAGATGACCTGATAGCCATATTTAAATACTTGAAGGGGTGTGACATTGAGGATGGAGCAAGCTTGTTTTCTGCTGCCCCAGAGACTAGGACATGGAGCAATGGACTCAAACTACAGGAGAAGAAATTGCACCTAAACATTAGGAAGAACTTCCTGATGGTAAGAGCTGTTCGGAAGTGGAATCAGCTGCTGCCTGGGAGTGTGGTGGAGTCTCCATTTTTGGAGGTTTTTAAAGAGAGGCTGGATGGCCATCTGTCCAGAGTGCTTTGATTGTGTGTTCCAGCATAGAAGAATGGGTCGCTTCCAGCTCTATGATTCTATGAAACTTTTGAAGGGGTGTCATACTGAGGATGGAGCAAGCTTGTCTTCTGCTGCTCTAAAGACTAGGACACGGAGCAGTGGGTTCAAACTACAGGTAAAGAGATTTCACATAAACATTAGGAAAAACTTCCCGACAGTAAGAACTGTTCAGAAGTGGAATCCGCTGCTGCCTGGGAGCGTGGTGGGGTCTCCTTCCTTGGAGGCTTTTAAACAGAGGCTGGATTGTGAAGTCGAAGGCTTTCACAACCGGCATCCATAGATTTTCCTTGGGGAAGCTGTGAGGCCGTGTTCTGGAATAGTTTCTTTCCGACATTTCGCCTGCATCTGTGGCTGGCATCCTCAGAAAATGATTAGGTAGGAATGTATGTGAAGTTTATATGCTGTGAACCCCTGTTGGGGAGTACAGTTGTCCCTTCACATTCGCTGGGGTTTGGTTCCAAGACCCCCCGTGAAACCCAAATCCGTGAATACTCAAGTCCCATTATATGCAATGACATAGCAAAATGGTGTCCCTTTTATAAGATGGCAAAATCAAGGTGTGCTTTTTGGATTATTTTTTTCAAACCGTGAATACTTAAATCCGCGAATGTCAAATCCGGGAATATGGAGGGTCAACTGTATATGTGTAATTGAATGGTTCGTTTCTGGATATAGAAATGCAAGGCTCATTAGTGTCTGAGGCTGGATTGTGTATTTCTGCATGGTAGAATGGGGTTGGACTAGATAGCCCCCAGGGGTCTCTTCCAACTCTATCATTCTGTGACATCACTTTTGACCTACTTGTTTTGGATGTCAGCATGCAACTGACCACTATGAATAGAAACATTTATTACAGAGTGATTAACCAAGAGTAAATTAAACAGCCCCATCTACTGTCTTTTAAATATTCATATAAATACCTAATTTGTCCCAATATCATATGGACTAGCATCAACTAATGTATCTGTAACTGATTTTGTATATGTATATGTGTACGTACATATGAGCATGTTATGTATATTTGTTTTATAATGTTATTTTAACATGTTTATGCCTAATGGCTTGTTGGCTGAAATAAAGGTATGTTGTTGTTGTTAATAAATCAGCAAAATAATTTTTTTTTTTAAAAAAATCTGGTATTAAGACCAGAAATAGCAAATTGTAGTAATAACAATAGAGCTGAAACAAATAAGATAACATAGAATTTTTCTTTTGAGAAAAACCAGCAGAAGGAACTCATTTGTTTGTTTGTTTATTATTTTTTATTTGTTTGTATGTTTAACAGATTATATAAATTACTGTTACAAAGAAAAAGGAAACAATGAAGATTATTAATAATAATGAATACTGGTTTGTAACTTTTAAAAAATAAAAATAAAAATAAAATAATAAATCAGCAAAATTTACCGGCTTCAGACTTCTTCAGTGGCTGAAAGCAAAAAGTAAATTGTCTCCAAGGTGGAAATTTCATATTTATTTACAGGTGAATGTATCTGCAACGCCACATTTCCATGGAGAAAAAGAGATGCAGCACTGAAAGGGTTAATGCCCGGGCTCTGACGTCACGTCCTCTTGTGGGAGGGGGGAGGAGGGCGGGGCTAAGGGGAGCCGGAAGTGGCTGGGGAGGGAGAGGGGAGGGTGGCTAAGATCGAGCCAGCGGAGCCGGCAGGTGAGAGCGGTGGGTCCTGAGTTCGAATCCCAACGGGACAATAGGGGGGGAAAACGGGCGGTGAGGAGAGGAATGGTTTGGGAGAGAGGGGGGGGGGCTGGACCCCAATGAACCTCCAAAGAGGTCTAGATTGGGGGGAAGACCCCACAGGAGACCCCCATCTCCAAATCCCCACTAGAACTCCCCAATTCTGCCCCTTAGCTGCCCCACTTTGCACCCTTTTGCAACCCACTGCCTCTCCATCCTTTCCTCTGGCCCCACTTGGGTGAAGGTTCTTCTTTTTGGACTGCCACTCCCAGAATCCCCCAGCTGGCTGGGGGATTCTGGGAGTGACAGTCCAAAAAGGGACACTTTTCCCCCATGCTTTGGAAGTTCTAGGTTGCAGAATTTGGGAGAAAAGGGACCAAGGTCAGATCTTGCAAGTGTATGTGCCTTCAAGTTGCCTGACAACTTATGGTGACCCCATTAATTAATGTCATTTTCTTAAGCAAGGAATCCTCAGAGGTGGTTTGGCTAGTCACTTCCTCTGAAATAGAGCCTCCAGCACTATTGGCCGTCTCCCATCCAAGTACTAACCAGGGCTGACCCTGCCTAGCTTCCAAATTCAGACAGGTTGTGGTGGCTTTAGGGCATTTAGGCCCTACAAAGTGATAATACCATGACTTAAAGCAGTAATGAAAACACCACCTTAATAAATTTAAAACTCCATGGCCCAAGTTTAAGAATGCATAAATAAATAAATAAATAAATGTAACAGTTGTCCCTTCATATTCGCTGGAGTTTGGTTCCAGGAGCCCCATGGATACCAAAATCCGTGAATACTCAAGTCCCATTATATGCCTCTGTTTCTCTGGCTTTTCTTCGCAAATGAAGTTTCAGGAAGGACTCATCCCGTGCTTTCGGCAAGCGCGCTGATGACTGAAAAAGCCAATCCGAGATCAATGGCATAGGAAAATGGTGTCCCTTATATAAGATGGCAAAACCAAGGTTTGCTTTTGGGATTGTTATTTTTTTAAGAATATTTTCAAGCCGTGAATACTTAAATCCGTGGATACCAAATCCGTGGATACGGAGGGACAACTGTAAACTCAGTATGGTGAAACTGAGCGGGAACTTTTCTTTCACCTGGCTGGTCTCATCATGCGGAGCACCGAGGTCATGCGGAGAAAGGGTGCTGAAAGGAAACCCGCAGGTAAGGAATGCTGGCGTTACAGGGTAAGCGATGTGAATAGCTGATCATTCCTCTGGCCCAGGCATGCCTAGCTCTCCAGATGTTGTGGTTGTGGTTGGAAGGGAAAGAGGGTCACGATCCTGCTCTTGTCCCACTGCAGGATGACTCCCGGCACAGCGCTGCAGGAGGAATACCGCCGCTGCTTGGAGAGGGACTTCCGTCGGGGCCACACTGGCATCTCCACCGACGTGTCCCTGAAGGAACTCCTGTGGCACCATCTGCTGGCGGATCCGGACCTGCACTGCGCCCTGCAAGGGGAGGACACCTTCGCTATGCTGGCTGAAGCCCTGCGCGGACACCTGGACCTGGGAGCAGCGCTCCGGAACCTTGCAAAGGCCTTCGAAGTGCTGGAGCTGGCGGCCATCAACCTCTACTTCTTCCCCTGGAGGAAGGAGTTTGGCACCATAAAAGTGAGTGTTGCTGGAGGCTGGGTGGGGGGAGCATTGCAAGGGAAAGATAAGAGAGGGTAGAGGCAGCAGCAGCACCAACAGGACCTGCCTTGGACCCCATCTCGGGAGAAAGGCTGGGTGTAAATCCAATAAATTCAGGTCGTCCCGTTTACACGGGATCGGCTTACCTGCAGTTGCGGGGGGTACTTCTAGACACCTGGAGGACCATAGAGTTGCTCTGGAGGTGGTCTCTCTAGGCATCAGGAGGTCTTCCAGTGTGACTCTATGGTTAGCTTCTGCCAGAAGTTGACCATAGAGTCATGCTAGATGCATCCCCTCTAGGCATTTTCTAGGTCCTTCAACATGATTCTGTGGTATTCTATGGCAGTTACCACAGACCTCGCCCAGGCTCATACGTGGCGTGGTGAGAAAAGCCCTGAACTGACGGGGACGTCTCTCTTTTTGCAGACCTTTTCCGGCGTTTACGTGCATGTCCTGCAGAGAGTCCTGCCTGAGGCGGACATCACGAGGAGTTTCCGCCGCCTGGGCTACGTCCAGCGAGACAGCCTCCACCTGACCATCTCCCAGCTTCCTCCTGGGGCCTCCTTGCTCTGTGCTGCCTGTGGGTTTTTCGCAGCCAGGGTGGAGTGTGAGATCCTGGGGAAGTTGGTGGAGGAGCTAGAGCCTTGTGTCCTATCGCCTGATGACCTCCTGAAGGCCCGGAAGGAATCCAGTGGCAGCTTGGAGACCTGCGTGGCTAAGCTCCGGAGCCTGATCCGGTGGCCGAGGGGCAGGGAGCCCCACGTGGAGCTGCCTGAGGGGATAGATCTGTACCGGGAGGGTCCGGAGGGGCCCCTGGGAGGAGGCAGGCTGCCCTCGCAGCACCCTCTTCCCCTCTGTGAACGTGGCAGCCCCAGGAGCCGGGAGCAGCACCTGTGGAACCTGCCGCAGGGGCTCACAGAGAACAGGAGCAAGGTGTGGGCGCCAGGCCCAGATCAGCCCTACGGCAACGGGATCCCGGCCTCCAAGGAGCCCGACCTGGAGACCTCCTTCTCGTTCATCTCCCTGAGGCGGGAGCTCAGCCGGGCAGCAGACACGGACTACCCCGCTCAGCCCGGAAGCAGGTTCTTGTCTCCTGGCGCTCCCTATGACAGTACCGGCTCCCAGGCCCACGGGGCAAGCAGCCCAGTCTGTCCCTCAGCCAGGCCCAGGAGCCCCCAGCTCAGCCCCGCCGGCACCCGCCGGGCTCAGGTCCTGGGAGCGGAGCTGCCCCGCTACCACCTGCATTCGTGCCTGTGCCCGGGGGACCTCCCAGTTTGCTGCTGCAACACCTGCCGCGCCCTGCATGGCTCTGGCTGTGATGGGGCCCAGCTCTGCCGGGGGGACAGCCACCACGTGGAGGAGCTCCAGACCAAGCAGCAGCAGCGCCTGTGGCTGCAGCGGACTGAGGTGGACAAGCTGCTGCACGAGGCGGGAGGTGCCTCGCAGTAGCGGGGGGGGGGTCCCGGCTGGACCTCGCCCAGCTGCCTGCTGCCTTGACGGTTCCTGTGTTGTGTGTTCATGCACAGGGGCTGGCCTTTTCTCTCCCCTCACTACTTCATTTTTAGAAACGCATTGCAGGGAAAATATTCCTCCCCGCCCCAAACCAGCTATTGACCAGCACTCAGAAATGTTTGGGGGACTACAGCTCCCAGAATTCCCCAGCTCGCATATTCATTGGCTGGCTGGGGGATTCGGGAAGCTATAGTTTTGTTTTGTTTTTAAACGTGCCCAGCTCTGTCACAGACATTTGCAACTTGTGGGGTGTGTCTTTGTATTTTCTTTCAAAAAGTGACAAGACTTTGACATCTCCTAGATGACAGGAATCGAGTGGGACTTGTGGTTCCTACAGTCAAGTGCTGGTTAAAATCCCCCATTTATGTCTGCTTGGCAAGTGAGGTCTTTCTTCGCTTTGTCACTAAACACCAGCTGTGCACCTGACTTCAGGCAAAAGGTGGCCCCAATTGGTTGTCAAATAGGTTGGTTTGGGAAGGGGAGGCCAGGGAAGAGACCACTCTGTTTTCATGAAATTGGTCTTTGCAATAGCAGGGCATGGGAACAGTTTGGTTAGATGTGCATCTCCTCCAGGAGTCTGCCCCAGAGGTCAGGAAAAATGCCTTTTTGTCGATCACAACTCCCAGAATCCCCCAATGGGGGCTTCTGGGACTTGTTGTCACTGTTTCTAAGCTGTGGTCTGCCCCTCCTGACATTCCAAAGCCCAGTAGCATCCCTGGTCCGCATTTTGAAGTGTGTGTAGGGAAAGGGCTTTGGGCAAAGAGGCGTGGCAATGACTGAGGCCGTCCCAGATATCTTGTGCCTCAGTTTTGGGGTAAGTGGGCATAGGGTACCTTTTCAAACAAGCACTTGATGGTATGCCCCCGGGGGCAGGTCTGAGCTCGTTGTTATGCAAGATCTGAGGTGCGTCCAAGCCTTCGGCATTACCTCCCTGGTGTCTTAACAGGAGTTTGATTTGAAATAAACCAAGTAAAAGGCTATCTGGTTTTCTGGATGTTCCAGCCTCCCGTCAATATCCACCCCTCCCAGGTTGCATAGATAGTTTGGCAGTCCAGGCCAAGTGGCTTTCATTGGTAAGTTGGAACTTTTGTTGGAAGGCGTTCGGCAGGGACTGTTGCTTAATAGCAGCGCCCTTGCTTTGCAAGATGGAGGTACCCTGTTCACCCGCCCACGCCATTTCTTGTTGACAAGAATCTCAGGCGGCCAAAGTTGGCAATGGCCGCTCTTTTGCCTGGCTTGTCATGAAGCTGCTGCCAATCCGGACAGCCAAGACTGCTGAGCTGAAACAGCTCCGACTGCCGGGTGTCAGCCAGCATCATTTGCCTCTCTGAACCAACCTGGCAGCATTTCCCAAGAGTTACAGAAGAGAACTGCTGCAGCAAGAAGATGCGCCAATTACACTTGCAAAATTGTTTCCAAAGCAGAACTGGGAAAGTTACTTGTTTGGACTACTGTTCCCACTGGCCATGTGGGCTGGGTGGATTTTTGGCGTGTTGTGGCCCCTCCCTCCCCAAAGTAGCTTTTCCAAACTTGGTTTGGAAGGAACAGCCCCCAGTTCTTGCAAGGAGATCTCTGGCTTTTGTACAAAAGCGCAAAGGTGGTAGGAATCCAGGCAGCTCTCTTTATGGAGGTCTCCATCGTCTTGCCCTGCCTGTGCCGGGCTCTTGCTCAGGCATAACGCTTCTGGTTAAGACCTGGCTCCTTGCCAGTGCCAGACCAACCACTGTCACAAGTGTGGGCGGCTTTTTTGTTGGCATTGAGGAAGGCAGTGGAAGTGGGAGCCGGTTGCTAGGCGGCAGTGCCAGCAGCAATTCTATGAATCAGAGAAGGAGTTCCCGGTTCCAAGCTGCCCTCACCAATTTGGGTGGGTGGGTGGACAGTTGGCTCTGAAAGGGTGATGCAGAGCTGGGAGGCAGAGTCCATAACCTTGTCTTTCCTTCCTTCCTTCCGCCCCGTCCCTGCATTGCTAAACAAAACTAGAGAACAAGAGAGGTAGCAAAGGCAAGAATGGAAAACCTGCAAGTGAGTGAGGCCTCCAAGGGTTCCTGCAAATTTAGAGAGGCAGATGATTAGGGAGCAGAAATAGTTTGTCACCAAGGTGTTGGAAATGCATATATTTTTCTCCCCGTAGCAAAGCTAGTGTGTACAGTCAGCCCTTCATTCACAGAGCTCTCGGGACAGTAAAAGCCATCATTAGAGAGTTACAACTCCCTTTCCTACAAGGCTGCCAGTGATGGTTGCGGGGGGGGGGCGGCTGCAGAGGTGCAGTGGCTAGGGAAAGTTACTTTTCTGGACTACAGCTCCCAGAATCCCCCAGCTAGTCTGAGAAAGTAACCTCTCCAAGCTGTGGCTGCCTGGAATTCTTCCTTGCTCTCTTTGTTGCTGGAGAGCTGAAGATGGAATTTAGGGGGCCAGCTTCCAAGCAGTTCTCCAGTTGGTAGAGCTCTAAAGACTACCAGCTTCAAAGAAGAGAAACTTCCTGCACCATCTCTCCTCCACTCTATCTTTTAAAAACTTTCTGATGGGTAAGAGCTGTTTGGCAGTGGAATGCACTGCCTAGGAGTGTGGTGAAGTCTCCTTCTTTGGAGGTTTTTGAACAGAGGTTGGATGGCCATCTGTCAGGAGTGCTTTGATTGGGTATTCCTGCAGGGCAGGGGGTTGGACTAAATGGCCCTTGGGGTCTCTTCCAACTCTATGATTCTGTGATTCTCACAGGACTGCTGTTTTCACCCTGGTGAACATTTAAATTTGACAACAACCCTGCTGTATCAACCACACTTTCTTTATTCAAATGGTCTCATCCAGCCAGGAGGCAATCATGTTCGTTCCTTCTCCTGGAAACTCCCCCAAGGCATCCCAACTTGTCCGTGGAAGCAACGGGCCAGGAGGCAGCTGAATCTTCAGTGGCACAGGCGGAGGGGTGGCCATGGTGGAACAATCTGGGTCCATTTACTGAGCCACACTGTTCCCTTGCAGAGAAGCAATACCTCCTTTTGTCCAGGATGCGTGTCTCTTGCCAGTTGCAGCTGGCGTTGGTCCCTTTCCTCATGGCCGGCTGCGTTTGCCTGTGCACTCTGCCCCAGTGACACTCGGGGCCGCCCGCTTGTTGCGATGGTGAGGGAAGGTGGGCATGAGCTCTGGCTCACAGGCTGATGGGAAGAGGGAGAAAGCACATCAGGCAGTGCTCAGATGGAGATGGGAAGCCTGGGACAAGGAGGCTGGTCAGGGAAAGACTTACGCAACGGCTTCTCCTTGAAGTAGGAGCTCTCCAGGCAGTCGCCGGCTGTAGCTCTGTGCCAGAGAGGGGAGGGAATAACACACTTTATTTATTCAGTTTATAGTCCAGCAGAACTCCAGATTACCTTAAAGACCTGAGCCAGCCCAAATTTTCAGAGGAAAGGTTTTATTTTGATCCTATGACTCTCACATCTGGCGGACATGTGGGAGAGGGCCTTCCTGGTGGCTGCACCCAGGATGTTAAAACTCTGCTCTCTGTTCTCCTACCAGCCAAGGAAGGCTTTTCTATTCCGACAAGCCTTCCGACTATTAACGGGTCACTGAAAATAGATCTTTTAATTATGGATGTTGTACCCTTCCCCTTCCTTACTACAGATTGTCCCTGTATCCATGGAACCAATATTTGCCAGACGTTGACCATAGAGTCATGCTGGAGGACTTCCAGATGCCTAGAGATCTAGGCATTTTCTAGAGCATCCGCTGCAATCCTATGGTGTTCCATGGCACTTTGCAATTATCCGCAGTTAAAGAGAGCCAGCGTGGTACAGTGGTTTGAGCGTTGGACTATGACTCTGGAGACTAGGGTTCAAATCCCCACTTGGCCAAGGAAACCCACCAGGTGAACTTGGGCAAGTCACATTCTCTCAGCCTCAGAGGAAAGCAATGGCAAACCCCCTCTGAACAAATCTTGCCACGAAAATCCTGTGAAAGGTTTGCCTTTGGGTCACCGTAAGTTGTAAATGACTTGGAGGCACACAACAACAATAGTAAGTCAGGGAATATATTTCCCAAGGATATGGGGGTGACCAGTATTGTTTTAAACAAGATGATTTTAATTGCTTTCATTTGTGAGCCACCTTGGTTCCTACTCCAGGAGAAAAGTGGCACATAAATAAATAAATCACTAAGATCAGCCTCTAGGCCTGCCCAGCCCTTACCTTTTCTTGGGGTCATACATGAAAAGGAAGTTGAGGAGCCGGAGCCCAGCCTCCGAGAGCCAGGGGAACTTGTGCTTCAGGTTGTTGTAAGGCTGCTTCCGGAGCGTGTACTGACTCACCAGCGGCAATTTGGAGAAGCCCTGGAGGGGAAGGAACATAAGGTCAGCCATTTGGGACCAGACCCAAAAGCCTCCCTAGTCCAGCATGCCCTTCCCACAGTAGCCAACTGGCTGCCGGAGGGAAGCCTACAAGCAGGAGACCATAAGTGCCACACCACCCTCCTGCCCATGCTCCCCAGAAAATAATATCCAGAGACTCTTACTGCCTCTGATGGGGGAGGTGCTCCATAGCCCACCTGACTACTAGTAGCCACTGAAGACCCTTACCCTCCAGTCCACTGTTAAAGCTATCCAGCTTGGCAGCCATCACTACATCTGGTGGCAATGAGTTCCACAGTTTAACTATGCACTGTGAAGAAGGGTCACCTAATCAAACCCCCTGCCAGTGAAGGAGTCCACAGCTAAAGATTTCCTTTACTCTGTGGTGGGAAACTATGGGAAGCTAGGAAGCCACATTTGCTACCCTAGGAGACCTTGGAGGGCTGCAACCCCCCCCCCAGGCTCTATGTCTATCTCTTTGATCCCAAATGACCTCTAGGGAATGTAGTGAGGGGTTTTTAGGCTTAGGAAAGGCTTTTTTTAACACCAGGAAGTGAAGGAAAGTCACTTCCTATTCTCATTTTTTAAAAAAAGGACTCACCTGGGCCTTAAACAGCCCAGGGGGCGTCTAAACCATGGAGAAAATGCCCCCCCAACAAACCCTAGAGGGCATTTGGGACCAATTTTTTGTTACCAGGGGGGCACAAAAAATGGCCCTGGTGACTGCATGTGGCCCACAGGCCACACTTTGGTCACACATTTTCATTAATCTGTCCTGAATCTCCTAACACTCCATTCCAGTAAATGATGCCACTGGGGTCTAAAATAATACGAACAAGGGGGAAGTATAACACCCACCCACCCACCCTCAAAACAGCAACACATGGCAGCTGGAAATGATGCCACGTCCACGCTGGATCACTGAGATGCAACAGTGCAGCCAGCTTGGGGAGAGGGGTGGGCAACACAGGGGAACTGTGAATCCCACCCTTTCAGCCGCTGCCCACCCTACTGTACGGTAAGCTTCTCTATTGCTTGCTGGGCTTTGGAAAAAACCCCAAAGGGCTAAGAGACACACAGAGGAGTTGGGTGAGGAGGGCAACGGAAGACTGGGAGGCTCAGGATGGCCAAGGAAGCACTCACTGGCCAGATGGTCTCATTGGGGGTGCCCAGGAGCTGGACAATCATGTCGATCTGCTGGATCTCGGAGCTCCCAGGGAGCAGAGGCTTGTGGGCCAGCAGCTCAGCCAGGATGCAGCCCACTGCCCTGCAGAGGTAAAGCTCAAAGCGTCAACGTCCAGAAAGCCCCACCGGCAACAACCACACCCCACTTGTGGGCCCAAGACATCGGCCCAAATCCTGTCCAATACATTCACAGGCATATTTGCCAACCGCACTGGCGTTTTTTCTTTCCCAGTCATGGCACATAGAAGTATTCAGCAATTCCGTCCATTCATGACTCCCTGCCCTTGCCACCTGCTTTCTTGCTGGCTGCCCCCTCACCTAGGCCGTTTTCTGGGTCTGGGGATAGTCCAATAAATGCCCCTGCAGCCAGAAGAAGCAGGAATCTTCCTGGATATCCGGGGGTTCCTGGGGTACCCCGGCAGGGCCAGAAGGATGATGTCATCCTTGCAAGTCCAGTATCAGTCCAGTAACCCCCTGCCCTGTGCCTTCGGGCAGCAGGTGCCCAGACAGACAGGTGAGTCAAGCGAGTCCAGGTCATGCACAGGTAATCCAGGAAGGTTACACAAGGCAAAGGGAGGTCCAGTGGCAAGGTTTCAGCCACTTCAGGACTTATTACAAGAAGCCAGTAACCCAGGGGTTTTCTAAATGGTGAAAATACTCCTCACGGAATGCGAAGAGAATCCTACTTGTCGTAATGGCATTCCACATCATTTCGATGTATTGTAAAGGAGGGGTCCCCAAAACATGAAAAACTACATGGCAAAAGTGATCACAGCTTTCCCTGGAGTTTTTTAAATACAGCGTAGAGAATGCACACTCCCTCTCGTTGGGACAAGCAGTTCGATATGAATCGCTTTCCCATACAAGAGGAAGTGCAAAGCTGATTGGCTGGATGAGCACAGGGGGGTGGGGCTTGCTAACAGGACAAACACCTGGAGCCGCCATGTTGGATTTTCACCTCAGTGAGCGAGCGCAAAGGTAAGAAAATGGGGTGTTGTGGGTTTTTTTTCTTTTTTTCTACAAGCAAAATATTGCTCTAGTGCACAATGGAATTTTTTTTTTAAGTTTGGCGGCAGCAAATTAAGGTATAAGCAAAAAATGCGAGTAAATAACTTGCAGCCGCCATTTTGACCAGTGAGCACGTGAAAGCTTATGGGGGCAAAGAAACCATTAAGCCAAGTTGCAGCTGCAGCAAAATGCCATTACTGCAGGGCACTCTTGTGGGTTTTTTTTTGCCTCGTATAGACAAACCCCCAGATAACTGAAGCTGAAAGGGTATGAAACACAGAGGTTAAGCATAGCCCAGAGATCAACAATCCCAAGCAATGCACCCACACAGAAAGCACTGCCGTCCAGGAAGGTGGGATCGTTGCGAGCAGCAAAGCCACCCAACTGCCACTGAGAGATTTCTAGGTGGCTGCACCTGAGGTTCTTGGCTGCTCAGAGTCTTCTCTTTAAGAGGCGTTGGCTCCTAAGATGCTGTTCCTTCTCTCTTCTCCCAGACTTCAAAGGATGGGGGCATCTCTTCAGCGCCTTCAGGACCAGTTTAAGGAATTTTGGGGGCCCCTGCAATGCTTTATTTTGGGGGGCCCATATGTTTATCTCAGGCCAGTGTAACCCAACCTAAGCTATTCACAGTACAGGATATTCAGATTATTACTAATGTTTTTGCAGGACAAGGGTTACTACTATGGGGCCCCCCACAATGATGCTGACGGCCCTGAGCATCCCTCTAGCCCTGCTGAGAAGGAAGCCCCTCAGCTTCATCAGCCACCAACTTTTCAGACTCAGAGGGAGCCAGAAACCTCTTGCCGTCCAGCTCCTCTGTGACAGATGCCGGACCGTGAGCTAGGACAGCCACGAAATTGCTGGCTGGGTTGGGGAGTTAGTAAAGAGAACAGGGAGGTGGGGCCCCATAGTTTTGTGCTCTGAGGTTACCGTCTAGGAGGTCAGCTTTTATCTTGCAGTTCCCTCACAGATCCATAAACCCAAAGCTGGAGGAATGCATATTTTTCTTGCTCCCCTACTCTGCTCCCTGCCCCCTCCCAAATGCAAACACTTGGAGAAGATGGGGCGAATCCTTTCCTTACCACATATCTATGGCAGTGGTCTGTGCTGTCGTCCCCAGGAGTAGTTCAGGGGCTCGGTACCTGAACGATAGGAGAGAGAAAGAGATGGGTTTAGAGAGACAGAGAGAGTGTGTGTGCTCCACACCATGAACACCAACACCTCCTCCTCCTCTTCTTTTTCTTCTGTCTATTTTGTGCGCTCCTGCATGGCAGAATGGGGTTGGTCTGGATGGCCCTTGGGGTCTCTTCCAATGCTACGGTTCTGATTCTATGAATGGTGGAGCAAAGTTTCTCTCCAAGTGACCTGGGGCCAGTCTCTCTCTCTCTCCCCTACCTCAAAGGGTTGCTGTTGTAAGGACAAAGGGGGAGAAGGAAAGCCATGCATGCTGCCTTGAGCTCACTGGAGGAAAGGTGGGATATAAGTGACAACAACAACCTCTGAAAGGGAAGCCTCTTCTCTTCCCATCTGTATCCAAGCAGAGCACCTGGGCAGGATGATGGGCGAGCCAGGGGACAAAGTGGACTCACCAGAGCGTGACAACCTTGGGGGTCATGGGCTTCAGAGGCACCCGGTAAGCACGGGCCAGCCCAAAGTCCGCTGCAAGAGAGAGAAGAGGATGGGGGCAAGGTCAAAGGGCAGCCCGGTTGCGTCACAAGCCAATCAGGTGTGTTTGGGACAAGGGAAGCCGGTAGCCCGACTGGGACGCACCTGTCTTCACACAACCTTTGTCGGTCATCAGCAAATTGGATACCTTCAGGTCCCTGTCGGTGGAGAAAAGAGAGGTTCCAACATTCAGCTAAGACCTATCTTTAGGATTACAACTCCCAGAATGCTCCCATCATGTGGATTCTGGGAGTTGTCATCTCCGAAATGCTTGCTGAGGGAGCTGTAATCCCAAAATGCTTGTTCGGGGTCTCTGGGAGTTTTTATTATTCCCAAATATTTCCAAGAGATATTTGGAAAGAACTATTTCCCGGCTCAGAGAGATTCATGGGGCTGGATGCTGGATCCGTGCCCTTCCCTCACCTGTGGATGATGAAGTTGTCGTGAAGATACTGCAGGCCCTTCAGAACCTGGAGGATGATGCACTTCACCTGCAGGGGTAAAAGGGGAGAGGGAGGGGTAAATGAAGGAGGAGTCTTTAAAAAGTCATTTCTTTTGTATGCAGATTTCCCCCCCCCACCAGTAGATTCTTCTGCTCTGGTGTCTGAGATGCTAAAAGGGATGATGACCAGTAGCATTTTATAATGCGTAAGTTATCTACATTTCAAAACCAAGATGAGTTTCATAATATAACAGATACTCATAACTGATGGGTTTGTTAAACTAATTTTAATAATTTTTATTTTATAAAAATAATGTTAATAAATGCATGTACATTTATTGATTTTACAGCTCGGGAAGAAGGATTCATACCTTAAACGCGTCAGTTTAATAAAACAAGTTTTTCCACATTAAGTATGGCTTAACAAACATTTCTTCAGTTTGATAACACCGGAGTACATCTCTCATCTTCCGACAGTTTACGATGTTTCCCCCTCTATCTTCACATATAACAGAGGACCAGCGTTGCTTTCCCAAAGATTTTTCTCATTCCCACCACCATCACTGGCATGTTCGCTGAGGACATGGGAAAGAACTGCTCCCAGGCTTTGAAACTCTGTTCAGTTGACCCACCTCTCTGCTCTCTTTATAAATAAAGCCAGCTTTATTTAGGCAGAGCTTCGGCTCTTACCGGTAACTCCTATGGCTGATGGGCCTTTTAAGGGGGCACACTGAGTGTTTACCTTTTCTATCATGTTTAAATGTGTCCTAAACTAGTTTAACTTTGTGCTTTCAGTAGAATTGTTTATTTAATTGTTTTGTGTGTATGTCTGTAAAATAAGATTTTAGCTGTTTTAATTTATTGCAAGCCACCTTGGGTTCCATGTCAGAAGAAATGGAGAATATAAATTAAATAAATATTGGCTGTTTACAGTGGAATCACAGTGCCAGAACTGTACAGCACAAGAGGGCCACTGTGAACTTTTTCTTCATTCCTGCAAGGTCAGCCAAATCGAGCAGCTGCTTTCCTCATGCGCCGGTTGCCACTCAGCCTGAACGCACCTGAGCTTCCGAGAAGGGGGCCTGCATGTTCTCCAGGAGGCTAGCCAGGTCCTGCTCGCAGTAGCCCATCACCAGGAAAATGCTGCAGGGAAAACCACACACAGACACACACATTTCTTGTGGCATTTGGAGACAGGGCATCTGTCCAGACTACATAGGCCTAAATAGATGGGAGAAACTTTTTTTTAAAATATAGGTTCTTGGATGTATGTGGAATACAAAGTTAAGATACCTTCAAATTATTGCTAGAATTAAAAGCAATTGAAAAGCTAGCAGAGAGATCAACACACAGCCGCCTTTGCTCTTGTCCGCCCCATCCTGCCCTGTCCCCCGATTTTCCTTTCAAGCTTGTTTGCATGCAACCTCTGCCACTTCAATCCAGCCTGAGCATCCTCTGGCATTCAGACATGCAAGAATGCACACGACCAGGTTTGGAGGACAGAGAAAGGAGAGGCCGGTGGGGAAATATGATGGGTCATGGGCGAGCCCGGCCAGTACCTCTCCAGATGGTTCCCCACCACCACCTCTTTCAACTCCACGATATTGGGGTGCTGGAGCTTCAGGAGCAGTGTGATCTCACGCAGGCTGCTGATGGGGATTCCTGTTGGATACAAAACAGGCCCCAATTAAGAAGCCATGCAGGTGAGACTAAGCCAGAAGCAGAAAGTACACCCCCCCCAAAAAAGCAGACAAATCCCATGAAAATAAATGATGTATAGCAGTGCTCCTTGAAGCGGTGGTCCCTGGACTGGTGCCAGTCCACTAGCCATTTGCTGCTGGTCCCTGGTGACCTTTTTTGGGCCAAAGCATAAAATACATCATGCAAGCATTTGAAGCTTCACTGGCTTCTTCATCAGGCAAAGATGTCAAAAATTATAATCCATTAACATTAGTTGTAATTTGATTACCTGCCTTTTATTGCCCTTTGTCCCTCGTCCTCATGTGGCCAAGGGGCTGACCACACTCCAAAGAAAAGTGGCAGTACAGCAAGAATGTTCCGTCTTCCATGCTGCCTTACTTACTGCATGATGTTGTCGTTCTTTTGATCTGGTCCCATGGGGGACCGAGGTAAAACTGCGTCCTTTTGCTGATTGGAAAAACCCATTAGCAAAAAGATGCAGTTTTACCTTGGTCTCCACAGGAATAAAGAGAACACCAGAAGAATGAAGCCCTGGTGGCGCAGTGGTTTAATGCCAGTACTGCAAGCCACCACGTCGCAAGTTCGATTCCAGCAGGCTCCAAGGTTCACTCAGCCTTCCATCCTTTCGTAGGTTGGTAAATTGAGTACCCAGCTTGTGGGGGGCAATTAGCTAACACACATTGGAAACTGTTTAATGCAGTGTAGATGTGTAAATAGCTATTGCTTAAAACAATTTGTAAGCCACTCTGATAGCCTTGTGGCTGAAGAGCGGGGTATAAATAAATAAATAAATAAAAAAGTAAGGCAGCATGGAAGACGGAACATTGATGCTCCCGTGGCACTTTTCTTTGGAGTGTGATAAGCCCCCAAGAAGGGGAGCAGCCTCTGCCTGCGTTGAGATCCCTCCCGACCATCTTTGCTGACGACAGAGTAATATCTAAGACCGAATGTAAGTCTGTGACTCTAACATTGTCACCTTTCTTCTCCTGTGTGATTGTTAACATCTTTGCCTGATGAAGAACCCAGTGAAGCTTCAAAAGCTTGCATGTTGTATTTTATGCTTTGGAGTTGGACTCATAAAGGGATCACTGCTTTGTGGATTCTGTTGTATTTTGCTGCATGGTCAACACAGCCACACCTGAGTATGTGTCCTGGTGAGTTTCCTTTTCCACTCACCGTCCTTCTCTTTATCCATCCGCACCTTTTTCAGGGCCACAATCTCGTCTGTCTGGGTGTCCCGGGCACGATCTGAAAAGGCAGCAGAATAAGAATTCTCTTCTTTGGTCAACCACCTTCCTCCTCCCAGCTGCTGAATGGATCTAAGACAGGGGTGTGGAAAGTGCAGCTTGCAGGCTGTTGCCTGCAGCCCCCAATGCCAGCTTTTTGACCCCATCCCCACCCCATTTTTAAAAAGTTTATTTTGGCTCCAAACTGCCCTCAAAAATCCCCTAGAAGAGGCCATGGAGAGCAATTTTGTCATGTTTTGGCACCCCCCCAGACTATTTTAACCTGGAAGAGACCCTTTTTTCCAACAGAAAGTGAACCAGAAGTTGAAAGAGATACCTCTCCTAGGCCTAATTTTATTTTTTTCAGGGGTGGTGGCCCTCTAATTTTCCTGGAGGGGGGAGGCAATGTGACCCCCTAAGCTGCAACAGCTGCCCACCCTGAGTTAGACTAAGAAAGAGACCATTCTGGACTTATTTTGAAAGCTAATTTTAGGCTTACGTGATTCTGCCCCCAGCTTCTTTCTCATCTCTGTTGCTTTTTCCACCTGGGATCACCATTGCCCTCCATGAGCAATGAACGTTTTACTGCCCAGACCTAAAGTTATGACTAGAAAAATATGGCTTAAATCCAGAATGTCCACTTGCTGAAAGAAAGAGCAGCAACAGAAGTTGCTTCCGTTGGATGAAACACCCCCGCCACCCGCTACAATAAAGGCCAGCAGATTCTGTGTGTTATAGGCTGAAACCACACTACGGTTTGAAACTGGATTATTTTCCATGGCTCCTTCCTATGGAATCCTGGGATTTGTAGTTTGGTCAGGCACCAGCACTCTTTGGCAGAGAATGCTAATGGCCTTGTAAAACTACAAATCCAAAGGATTCCATAGGAAGGAGTCATGGCAAATAATCCTGTTTCAAACTGGAATATTTGTGTAGTGTGGATTCAGCCATAGTCTTCTAAAAAAGGAACTCTGCCAAACTCTTGAAAAAAACTTCAGAATGAACTGAGTAACTTGCTGCGTCAATGCCTCATGTTGCCAAACTCAGGGATCTGGGATTGGGAAGAGGGTTTAGGGTCAGGACTCAACTAAGAGTGTCCATTGCAGGATGGGAGGAGAACTTGCAAGAGATGGGCTTGGAGTGGTATTCTGTATGGCAGGGGGTTAGACTAGTTGACCCTGAGGTTCCCTTTCGACTCTATGGTTCCGCATCGTGTTATGCTTCCCTGCATCTTGGCTTACGCCCTGTGCCGGGATGCACCACTCACACACAATGCCGTAGGTCCCTTCGCCGATCCGATTGAGTTTTTCGAACTCCTTCACACTCCGACATCTTCCCAGCTGAAACAAGAGATGGAGGGTCACATAAACCTGGACCTGAAGGAGATGTTGCTGCTGAGGATGCAAGGCATGAGGTTAAAAAAAAAGAAAGATCTGTTTTGACTTCAACTCCCATGATCCCCAACAAGCACTGTCATGCTGGCCAGGGAATTATAGAAATAGTGGTCCAAACATGGTCTCCGTCACACTTTGAAACCACTTTAACTGCTATGGCTGCATCCTATGGAACCAGGGGATTTGTAGTTTGCAGCTTGGTGAGGCCCCAGAGCTCTCTGGCAGAGAATTCTAAACACCTTACAAAACTACAAATCCCATGGTTCCATAGGATGGAGTCATGATGGTGGTTAAAGTGGTACTAAAATGCTACCAGTGTTTAATGTGAGAGATCCACACCCCTTTCTCCAAGCTGCCGCTGAGGGAGTAGAGATCACATGTCCCTAACCTGAGGCCCACTATATAGTCTGGGGGATTATGGGAGTTGTAGTCCAACCACCTGCAGGGTGCTAGCTGCGGGGGCTGGTTCAAGGCAAAAGGCCATATTATTACCTCTGGCTTCTCCCTTTTCATCTCGGAGATCACGAGACATCCATCATCTTGAAAATTCTGGCCATGTACAATTAAACTGAGAGAAAATCTAAACCAGTGGTTCTCTGGGTGGTTTGGACTTCAGTCCCCAGCATCCCTGAGCTTTGGCCATGCTGGCTGGGGCTGCTGGGAATTAAAATCCAAAACACCTGGACAGCCAAAGAAACAGTCCTCTAAATGGCTTTAAACTAAAAAAGCCTTACATAGAGAGAGCCAGTGTGATGTAGTGGTTTGAGTGTTGGACTCGGACGCTGGGAGCCTTGGGTTCAAATCCCTACTCAGCCATGGAAACCAGCTGAGTGACCTTCAAGTCACCAGTCGACTTAGGGCAACCCTATTAATTTCAAAGGGTTTTCTTAGGCTAGCAATCCTCAGAGGTGGTTTTGTCAGTTCCTTCCTCTGAAATAGAGCCTCCAGCACCTGGGATTTGATGGTGGTCTCCCCTCCAAGTACTAACCAGGGCTGACCATGCTTAGCTTCCAAAATCAGAGGTGCCTTTAGTGAAATTAGGCCATCCTGTAGCCCTCCAGATTTTGCTGGACTGCAACTCCCAGCATTCTTTACCTTTGGCTCAGGGTTGCTATTGGGAGCTGCTGTCCAACCCCATCTGGAGAGCTGCCCTATGGCAACAAATCCTAACTGCCCCTCTAGGCAGCAATCACACACGCTTCTTTCCTCGTTTATCTCCCTTCCCTTCCTCTGCTGCCTTCCTTGTGTCCTTTTCTAAATTGTAAGCCCCTCGGGGCAGAGGCAGGTCCACTCCTTCTTCGTAAAGCACATGGGCTTGATCGACCTGTTGACCCATCCTTCCACAATGGAGTCAACGGGGGTCTCCTCTAATTGGGGTTAACCCCAGGAGAGAACCGTACGGCCCTCCAGATGTTGTTGGGACTGCAACTCCCAACACTCCTCACCACAGCTGGGTTACCAATTCAACTGCTGGGAGTTGCAATTCAACGTAGCGTGGAGGGTGACCGCAGAAGTCTCACCTTTGCACTAACCGACAGGATTCTGGCCAGAGTCGTGCACTCCCCCCCCGGGTTCACTAGTGCGTGTGCATGCGCGTGCGTGCACAAGGCAGCCCTCTCTCTGGTGCACGATAAGGTTGCAAGCAGTTTTGCAAGCACGGCTCCAAATAATAATGTTATGTTTGTTTGTTTGTTTGTTAAGACGAGGCTTGGCAATTAGCAGCCTGCAAGAGGGGGGATAGGTGGAGCAACCCCCCCACCCCAGGCAGGGACCTCTGGGAGTTGTAGTCCTCCTCCTCCTCCTCCACTCACCCTATGCGCTGGAGGAACGGTGAAAAATCCGCCGCCGCCCCGGAGTTGCTTCAGCCGCAGCGCCTCGGGCTCCGGGTCCGCGGGGGGCTCGGCCATGGCAGCCCGGCCCGCTTGGCCCTTCCTCCTCCTCCTCCTCCTCCTCTTCTTTTGGGGATCCAGGGACCCCTTGGCTGCCCCCTGCTGGCCCCAAGGAGCATCGCCTCGCTCGCCCTCCTGGCCATCGCTTGCAGGCACTCCAGGGGCTGGAGCACTAGAGCTCTCTGGCAGAGGAATCCAAGTACCCCTTCCTACACTGAAGATCCCAGGATGCCATAGCATGCATGCAGCCATAGCAATGGCATCCAAGGACAGGTCAACCTCTATCCACGGATTTGGCTTCATTATCCACATCTGGAAACAAAAATATTCTCTCCAGGATTTTCCTTGGCTTTTTTTTTCCTGGGCTGTGAGGCCGTGGTCTGGAAGAGTTTATTCCTAATGTTTGGCCTGCATCTGTAGCTGGCATCTTCAGAGAAGGAATAATTTCCATGCAGGCGACAGCAGATGCCAGCCACAGATGCAGGCCAAACATTAGGAATGAACTCTTCCAGACCACGGCCTCACAGCCCAGAAAAAAACCAAGGAAAATCTATGGATGCTGGCAGGACCAGTTTAAGGAATTTTGGGGCCCCTGCAATGCTTTATTTGTGGGGGGGCATATGTTTATCTCAGGTCAATGTCACCTAACTCAACCTAAGCTATTCACAGTCCAGGATATTCAGATTATGACTAATAATGTCTTTGCAATAGGAGGAGGGTTACTACGGGTCCCCCCACAATGATGGGGCCCCCTGCGGATGCTGACGCCGCCGGTGCCTTCAACCGGCCCTGGATGCTGGCCGTGAAAGCCTTCGACTTCACATTCTCTCAAGGCATTTCTAGAACCTCCAATATGATTCTATGGACAACTTCTGGCATTCATTGTATTAAAAATAATAGGGTTGCCTATTATCCATGGTTTCAGGTATCCACGGTGTGTGTGTCTCTTGGAACATATCCCCCCCGCCCGATACAGGGGCCAACCTGTACTGTCATTCTGCAATGTGAGAAGTTATTTTACTTCATAGCGTCTAAGAGGTTTAAGGGACCTCAAAGGGCCATCTAGTCCAACCCCATGACCATTCAGGAATCCCCAGCTAATATGGCCCTCATACATGGTGATCCCACTTCTGTTTAAAAAAACAAAACAAAACCCCAGCAAGAGAAAGTCTACCACCTCATGTCTACAGGACACCATCCCCAGGTTTAAAACAGAACCAGAGCTTTGAAAATGTCCTTTCTTTGGACTACAAATCCCCTGATTCCAAAGAGCTAGAAAATTTTGGAAGTTATTGTCTCCAAAGATGATGTCTCCAAAATTCTGCCAGAGATGCTCCGCAACAGCTGTCCTTCTTCCTCAGATGCCTGGCACAGACTTCTTCGGAAAGAGCTTGCAGGGGAAATGCAACTTTCCCAAGCTTTGAATGGAACAAACAGAATCTCCTGAGTCTTTAGCCGAATTCTGCCCACACCTTCCTTTGTCAGAAGGCTGAGAAATATCTCTACCCGGCCCCAATCTGTGCAGTAGATGCTTTTCTGCTTTATACCTGAAACAGGTGTGGTTCCCCAAACCCTATCTCTTCAGACAGATTGCATGTGGGACTCCTAGGTGGCCAGAAGTTGATAAAGGGACCCAAGAGAGACTATAGAGAAGCTAACAAATAGCAAAGCAGTCTCAGTCCCTCCATCGAAAGAGCCAAGGGTGGGGAACGACATCTATTTCATACCACCCGCTGCATCATTTACCACCAATAAAGACAATCTTATAGCAGTAACATGTGGGGGTGTTTGGCACCAAGCAAAATCTCAGGAAGGCCTGGAGATAAACCCCGTTCCAGAACAGAGCAAACTCTAGTGCGGTCTTCCTCTTTTTCTACCACCTTCCTCTTTACTCAGCATCACTGGCTCTTCCTGTGAGTCTTTCTATGCAGCAGAGAGAGGTCTGGAATTGACTGGGAACCTTAAAAGACATCTACCAAACATATTTATTTGGAAGCAAACATCCAATGCCCACACTTTACATTTGACTGGGCTTTGCCCCTCTTCCTCCTCCTCTCCCTCCACCTCCGTGTCTATGGAGGTATGGGGAAAGTGAAACCACCAAAGGTTCCATTGTGATAGAGTCCCATTTATTGAGTAAGGGGGTCTAAGACTGGGCTGCCAGATTTCCTCAGTGGGCCCCAACCACCCTGAGTGGTCACGACACTCCGGCAGCAGTGATGGCATGGGCCCTCACTGGTCTCTGGTGGTCTTATAGGCATCTACAGTGCTGGGCTTGGTGTGGACATTGTACGGACCATAGTCTTCGGTGTCCCGGATGGTTTTGGTCTCGGGGAGGACATCAGTGATGCTGTTGATCAGGAGCTCCTCCGAGGGCCCAGTGACGATGATCTTAGGGATCAGCCGCTTCTTCTTGGCCACGTTATTAATAGAGGCTGCAAGGGAGACATGAAGCCTAAACATTAGGAGGAACTTCCTGAGAGTAAGAGCTGTTCAGCAGTGGAATCCGCTGCTGCCTGGGAGTGTGGTGGAGTCTCCTTCTTTGGAGGCTTTTAAACAGAGGCTGGATGGCCATCTGTCGGGACTGCATTGATCATTTATTCCTGCATGGCAAAATGGGGTTGGACTAGATGGGCCTTGTGGTTCTATGATTATATAAGTGTGTAAGTGCTGCTTATGTGGGCACATAGTTATGCAGGAAACAATTCTTGTTTCCTGCCATTTCATGGATGGAACAACAGGTAGGCAGATTGAGGTCTGGGGCCATATATAGCCCCCAAGTCTGCACTGGCAATCCACAACAGCTCTAGACTCCCCAGTCTGGGGGCTGGGGGCTCTCATGCTAGCCTAGTCATAAGGGGTGTTCAAGACCCCTTGTTTCCCCTCCCCTTCCAAGATCCATGATTTTAGACAAAATGGGAAATTTCTGGATGCATAGAATCAGGACTTTCCACCATCTCTATCTAGAAGATAATATAGTGGGCGCTTGGTATCCAATGGGGTTTGGTTCCAGGATCACCACCCCTCATGGAAACCAAAACCCATGGGTGTTCAAGTCCCATTATATACAGTGGTGTAGTAAAATGGTTCCCTTATGTAAAATGGCGAAAAGCAAGGTTTGTTTTTTGGAATTTCTCCCCCAAAATATCTTCAAACATGGTTGGTTGAATGTGTGGATGCAGAACCCATGGATATGGAGGGCCAACAGTATATCATCCATTTAAAATTGTTAAACATGGGTTTCCCCCTGAAAAAACTGCCACCTTGGCTACACTTTTATTTTTTAGCTACACTTTTATTTTAAGCAGCTGAGGATGGGGGAGCGGAAATATTTTTCTTATAGATTGAATTGTTGCTTAATCATAGAACTTAAATAAAATTCAATTATTAACATATTAAAACAATTTAAAACATATATTTAAAAGGGGAGAGCCAACATGATCTAGTGGTTTGAGTTTTGGACTAGGACTCTGGGACTAGGACCAGGGTTCAAACTCTCTCTGAACAAATTCTACTAAGAAAACCCTGTGATAGGTTCACCTTAGGATCTCCACAAGCCAGAAACAATGTGAAGGCATGCAACAACTACATACACATACACACAGAGAACATAATTCTAGGCACCACAATTTGAGAAGAATGTTGACAAGCTGGAACGTGTCCAGGGGAGGGCGACCAAAATGGTGAAAGGTCTGGAAGCCATTATGCCCTATGAGGAGGAGCGGCTTAGGGAGCTGGGCATGTTTAGTCTGGAGAAGGGAAGGTTGAGATGGGACATGATAGCCATGTTTAAATATTTGAAGGGATGTCATACTGAGGATGGAGCAAGCTTGTTTTCTGCTGCACCAGAGACTAGGACACGGAGCCATGGTCTCAAACACTAGGAAAATAGATCCCACCTAAACATTAGGAAGAACTTCCTGACAGTAAGAGCTGTTCGCAGTGGAATGCACTGCCTCGTACTGTGGTGGACTCCTTTGGAGGTTTTAAAACAGAGGCTGGATGGCCATCTGTCGGGAATGCTTTGATGGTGTCTTCCTGCATGACAGAATGGGGCTGGACTGGATGGCTCTGGGGGTCTATTCCATCTCTATGATTCTCTCTCTCTCTGTGTGTGTGTATATATGTGTGTGTGTGTGTGTATACACACAAACATGCTGCATACATAAAGATATAGTTACCCACAGACACAGATACACACTTATGTATATGCATAAATATGGATACATATACAGTTGGCCCTCCATATCCATGGGTTCTACATCCATGTATTCAACCAACCATGGCTCGAAAATATTCAGAAAAAGTTTTCCCCAAAAAACAGACCTTGCTTTTCTGCATTTTATATAAGGGAGGCCATTTTACTACACCATATCATGGGACTTGAGCATCCATGGATTTTGTTATCCGGGGGTGGTGGTCCTGGAACCAAACCCCAACAGATATTCAGGGCCCACTGTACATGCACATGTATGTATATAGTACATACATGCATACACACAGATATGTACATACGTATCCGGGAGGTGCCATGACCCACCACGTCCTTTCCGCCACCATTGCCATTGTGGTCCCCAGCCGCCTCTCTTACCTTCTCCTACTGTCGGGGACTTCCTAACAGCTTTCGATGTTGATGGCTGGATGCTCGAGTGTGCTTGGAGGGCCTGCTCGTGAAAAGATGGCTTGGTGTCTCTGGACTTGCTGGTCTCTGGGTTTCGATGCATGTGAGGTGCTGAGGAGACATTGGAAAGAATGGGAAGAGAAACCCCAAACATTTCCCCTTTGATTTATCCTAGTTCTTTGGCTGCTGACACACTGCAGAAATAATGCAGACCATTTTAACTAACATGACTCCATCCTATGCAATCCTGGGATTTGCAGTTTGCTGTGGCACCAGAGCTCTCTGACAGAGAAGGCTACATATCTCACAAAACTACAGACACCAGAGTTCCATAACATTGTGCCATGGTGGTTAAAGCAGTGTCAAACTGCATTATTTATGCAGTGTGGCAGCAGCCTTTGCCAAAAGAGCAAACTGTTTCCCTCCCCTCCCCACAACTCCCACAATCCCCCAGCCAGCAAATTTTGGGGCTTCTACCTTTCCCCAAACTCCTGCCAAAAGCTGCCTGTTTTACTCAACATAAGGAACACCTTGTAAGCGCAGAGGGAGGGTCTGTCTGTCCCAGATTCCAGGCCAGGTGGGGAATGGACTGTTTCCAGCCATTCCTCCAAAGAGTCTGGATCAGGGCACAAAATTTTGCCTCCCCCTTCAAAACACACCATTTTAATTCACACCTCCCTATGAGGTAGGCTAGTCTGAAAGCGAGTGAATGACTCTCAAGTCATGACGACAGAGAGATTTGGGCCCAGTCCTCTCTACTCTCTACTCTCAGTCCAATCATTTAACCATTACCTTTTAGTGGCTCTAGTGGATTAACCCAGATACTTCCAGGATATTCCCCTACACACAAGGTATGAAGGCAATACAGTCGTTCCTTCATATTCGGTGGGGTTTGGTTCAGGACCCCCCATGGATACCAAAACCCATGAATACTCAAGTCCCATTATATGTAATGGCATAACAAAATGGTGTCCCTTATATAAGAGGCAAAATCAAGGTTTGCTTTTTGGATTATTATTTTTTAAAGAATATTTTCAAGCTGTGAATACGTAAATCCGTGGATATGGAGGGACAACTGTACTTCCCCCTCAGTTGTCTCTAGCATCTGCTATCCAGAGGTACACTGCCTTTGGTCATGGAGGCTCCACATAGCTTTTTTGTGGCTAATACATTTGACAGACCTCTCCTCCTCCTTATCCATGTCTTTGTCTAGTTTAAATACAAAAATTCTAGCTACGGTTTAAGAGAGGGTGGGGAGGTATGGCCCATGGCTCGGATTTGCTCCCAAACCCATTTTAGTGCCCTCTAGGACCCCATCCTAAACCATAAGAGAACTGGGAAGGGGCAGAAGGAGCCCTGCAAACCACACAGGAATGAATGAACCTATTAACCTATTTGTGGGGAGAGGGTTCTGTACCCTAGAGAGCTTTTACAGAGCTCATCACTGACAGGCGCACCATCAGGCACCACTGACCACCACTGCTGCTGTTTTGGAGAATGCTGGTAGGGTTTGCTGATTCTCCCATTGCAGTGCGGCTCAGCATGAGGCCTGGAGGATAAGTAAGATCGGACTAATGAAAGCTGTCCTCTTGTAGCCATCCCCATCTGTTTGACTGACATAGGACAATAGTACATGGCTACTCTGTCACCAACGGGCCAGCAATTATAGGACTACAGTATAGGTTGAGTCTCCCTTATCCAAAATGCTTGGGATCAGTGGTATTTTGGATATTGGAATACTTGTACATAAACGAGATATAATGGAAATGAGACCCAAGTCTAAGCACGACATTCATTTATGTTTCATATAAACCTTATACACATAGCCTGAAGGTAATTTTATATAGTAATTTTTAATAGTTTTCTTCATGAAACAAAGTTTGTGTACATTGAACTACCAGAAAGCAAAGGTGTCACTATCTCAGCCACCAATGTGGACATTTAGGATTTTGGAATATTTTGGATTTTGAAATTCTGGATAAGGGAGACTCAACCTGTAGTAGAAAATCCTAACCCCCTCTGCCAACTATACATAGAATCTTAAGAGTTGGAAGAGACCCAAGAGCCATCTAGTCCAACCCCCTGCCCTGCAGGAATACACAATCAAAGCATTCCCGACAGATGGCCATCCATCCCTTCAAAGAAGGATTCCATAAGATGGAGCCAAGGCAATTATAAGTGGTATCATACTGCAATAATAGGGTAGTGCAGACACAACCCTGGTCCCCTGAAACTGGCATTTCTACCCCCCAAAACCAGCTTTCCTTCTCCTGTTTCTTGCATTTAAAAGCCCTAGCCAAAAGGCAGGTTAATTTCCCTCCCAGCTTGACCTCTCTCTGCTCCTGGCCACTGATACCTGGCACTAGCCTGTACCCTTCTCAGATATCCCTCTGTAAACAAGAACATTTTACCTGCTGCCACATCTTCATGTTTGCTCTGAGACCGCCCCATAGATGAGCCATCAGTCCTTGCCCCCTACATTGGCTCAACTACATCCTTGCTTGCACTGCCTGGGCCCTTTTGTGACTTAGCACCAGCCAAGTGCCATCATCATCAAAGAGGCAGGAGGGCAGCTGCTCCGGCCAAAGGGACAACACCCTTTTCTTGCTTAACCTTCCTCCTTCTCCTCCTCTTCTTCTGTCCTCAAAGTCCAAGGATGCTCAGGAGGGCTCCTAATAATGAGGCAGGCAAAGGAATGGTGTTGAGGTTTAAGCTGGTATGGTCAAGATAAAGGAGCTCCAAACCAAAAAGGGATCAGTCACCCCAAAAAGAAAAGCGGAGCCCAAAATCTTGTAAGATGTTTTTCCCTGGTCATTTTTTGGGACCTTCAGGGGGTTGCAATCTCTCTTCCCCTCTGCCCCACCATATCCACAAGTGTTGGTTTGTGTGGAAGGCCTGTGAGTATATGTTCCATTTGGTTCAGATACTCAGGGGTTGTTCTCTTCTTTGCACACAATGCCATGAATGCCACATGAATTAACAAGAGGAGTTTGTTGGTCCCTAAACCTATCCGGTGGTCCCAGACATCCTTACAGTGATGAGCTGATCAATAAATGGCAAGACTCCAAAAGTGACCCTGGCTGTTGCTAAATTTCATACAGAGGCGGCCAGGATTAGAGCTCATTATGTATCTGGTAAAAGCCAATTGTAATTGTTTCACTGTTTATTTTTGTCTTATGCTTGAGTTCTTTTACTGACAGATCTATGGATTGTTAGAAAATAAATAATGATGATCAATAAAGGCGGTGTGGTTTTCTGTCTTTAGAAGGAAAATTTAAAACCCATTTCACCAAATCTGCCACAAAACGCCTTTTGTGTTTGCCAAAACAACCAGGGCTAAACACAGTATCCTTATTAGCATCTCGGCAGTGACTTTTTTCAGTCTTCACTTCCATGAACTCCCATATATATATATATATATATACAGTATATATATATCACTATAATTCATACTGGACATGCTGGCTGGAAGGTAATGGGAGTTGTAGTGGGGGGGGAGTAAGAGTACACAAGTAATCCGGTTTGAAAGTGGATTATTTTCTACGGCTCCTTCCTATGGAATCCTGGGATTTGTAGTCTGGTGAGGCACCAGCAATCTGTGGCAGAAAAGTCTAAATACCTTGTAAAACTACAAATCACAGGATTTAATAAGAAGAAGCCATGACAAATAATCCCGTTTCAAACTGGATTATTTGTGTAGTGTGGATTCAACCTAACTTTCCCATTGCTGTTGTTATTCTCCTCCTTTTTATTGACTGGGGTTTGCCTGAAAATACAATATTATTGTTGTTTTGAATTATAGGCTTACTTAAAAATACAGCATTGCTGTTGTTTTGTGAGCGTGCTTAATTTTTTAAAAAAACAGTGTTGGTCCTACACATACCAACGCCATTTCTCTTCCTTCGTTGCCATGGCAACCAGCACCAGCTCCATGGGCGGGCACTTGACTCCCCACAACCCCGCCTCCTTCCTTCGACCCGGCCCACGCATGCGCAGGAGAGAAGCGGTCGAACAAGGAGGCGTGGCCCCGATTGGGTGGCCTACTAAAGACAGGCGAAGATGAGATCACGCGAGAGTAAGTGCGTTAGAGCCAGGAATCGGAAGTGTGCGGGGAAATGATCCAGGAAGTTCCGGAAAGCAAAGTAGACCGAAGATTCCGGCCAGGATGGACGGTGAGGAGGTCTTTTCTTCCCATGTAAAGGGAGGGGGGGCGCTTGGTGATGACGTCATATTCACCTTGACACACCGCGTGGAAAGGGGCTTGGGGGTTTCCATGGGGTGGGTGGTGGGAGCCTTGCCTTCAATGGGAGGGGGGTAATTGGGGATGAGGGTGGTTAAAACGAGGAAGAATGTTTGTATTGGTGAATGATGTCACCCGTGGAGTGACGTCATCGGGGCGTGACGTAAGCAAGCCCCTGTCCTGCCCCCCCTAGGAGTGACTGTGTATGTTTAGGAACGACGTGTGAGAGGAGGGGAGGGTTCTTTGGGGCTGCTGAGCTGGAGGTCCCGGGGCCAGCCCCCTCCTTGCCTTCCCCTCCTCTGTACAGGCCTACCTCTTAGGGGTGTCAAGGGTATTTTTGTCCTCCTCTCGACCCCTCAGTCGAGAGCCAGTGTGGTGTCATGGTTTGGACTCTGGGACATCAGGGTTTGAGTTCCCACTCAGCCATGGACACCGACTGGGTTGGTCTTAGGGCAAGTCACACTCTCTCAGCCTCAGAGGAAGGTAGTGGTGGCAAACTGCCTCTAGAGACGTCTTGCCAGGAAGATCCTAGGAGAGGGTGACCATAAGTCAGACTCAGCTTGAAGGCACATAAAAACAAACCCCTTCAGCCAAGCACTTCTGCTTTTAAAACTGCCTCACACATACACAGTGCAACTTTGGCTGCAGCAGCCACCTTGGAGGAGGCAAAGGTGCCTGGCCGTCTCCTTACTTGCAGGTCCTGATCCACAAGGAGGGAGGGGAGGAAAGTCTCAGAGGCCTTTCTTTGCTGCTTTTTCATTTCAATCATGCCAGGACAGAGGACCAAGCTGCCAAAGAGCATGTGATTGCAGATTGTGCCTCTTAGTGTGGTGGAGTCTCCTTCTTTGGAAGTTTTTAAACAGAGGCTGGATGGCCATCTGTCGGGAGGGCTTTGATTGTGTCTTCCTGCCTGGCAGAGTGGGGTTGGACTAGATGGCCCTTGGGGTTTCTTCCAACTCTATGATTCTATGATTCTTTCATTGCCTTTTGTTCCCAGTTCATGGCGGTTGCCCAAAGACCAGACTTTGGACTCTTCTGTTCACTTTCATGCTCAGGTCCTTTCCAAACAAGGAAGTTAATAAACTTGGCGAAAGTTCTGGAAGCCATGCCCTATTTGAGGAGCAGCTTAGGGAGCTGGGTATGTTTAGCCTGGAGAAGAGAAGGTGAAGAGGGGACATGATAGCCATGTTTAAATATTTGAAGAAATGTCATACTGAGGATGGAGCAGGCTTGTTTTCTCTTGCTCCAGAGACTAGGACATGGAGTAGTGGACTCAAAACTACAGGAAAAGAGATTCCACCTAAAAATTAGGAAACACTTCCTGATGGTAAGGGCTGTTTGGTAGTGGAAGCCTCTACTGTCTGGGAGTGTGGTGGAATCTCCTTCTTTGGAGGTTTTTCAACAGAGGCTGGATGGCCATCTGTCTGGGGTGCTTTGATTGTATATTCTTGCATGCTGGAATGGGGTTGGACTGGATGGCCCTTGTGGTCTCTTCCAGCTCTGATTCTGTGAAACAGAGCTTTGGAGAAGTTAGGTTTGGGAATTTTGGGAGTTGTACTCCAAAACCTTTCCAACTGCTTGCTGGACAAGACAGCAATTTAGGTCACGGAGCTGTCAATGATTCTGATGGAAGGCCATTCTATCCCTGTTACATCTGTGGATAAGACAATCAGCAGTATGGAGTCATGGCTTTATCATGTGTTTGTTTTGTGTGTGTGTGCGCGTGTGTGTGCATTTAGAGCAGGGGTGGGCAAAGCGCAACCGGTGGTCTGTAGTTTTTGGTGGCCTTGCAGGGGTCAATTTGTCTTTTGTTCCAGAATGCTCCCAAATGACCTATACAGGGTGTGGAGAGCATTACCACCATGTTTGGAGCCTGTCTGGCCAAAACAAAGTTTTGCAAATTCTAATTCTCCCCCACTTTTGCCTACAAATGACCCAAAATGCCCTCCAGGGGCCCAGGAAGGCTTTGGATGAAAAAAAAAAAAGTATAATTTTTTTTGAGGGACCAATTGTAGTGAGGGATGTGGCCCTCCATGGTCTCCTGGGTGACTAATGTGGCCCCCTAGCCTTGCACAGTCCTCCCCTCCATTTTCAAGTCTGCTTGACTACATGCTGCATTTGGAGTTCTGAAGGAGAGTTCAGTAGTCACTTTGACTAAAGATTTGGAGAGTACATATGCAGTTTGGATTACGTGCTTGAGTCCTTTCATACAATTGACTCTAGGCAATGTATTTCATTAATTGAAATAATCTTCATCCTCCTTCTGAGCAAGAAAGCTGCTTGAGCAGCTTATATACAATCAGTTGGTGGGAGTGAAGGGATAGTCCCTGCCCAGAGGTCTGTGGTCTTAAAAGATGCAACATGAGAGGAGCATTAGATGGAGAGGGAAGAGGGAAAAGACAGGTGACATTTCAGCAGGGCTGATGGAAAGACTGTTCTTCCCCCATCATCCTCTCCATTGCAATCTTTTTGAATGACTGGTGAAGGACGAGTCTTCAAGGAGACTGTTTTTCAGCTGGGCTGATAGAATCCTCTCCCTCCCAACCTCAGATGCATTACATTTCTGCTGCCTTCTATTTTTTACTAGAGTGTAGCAGAAGTTAATTTACTGGAGCTTAGTGTGTGATCCCATCTGTGCAGTGGGATGATCTAGATCAGGGGTAAGCAGAGGGAGGCCATGGGGCTGCATCAGCCGCCCCCCGTCTGTTTTTATAGACCTCCATCTCTCCATACTCCCAGAAATCCTCTTTTTCTGCCCCCCCTCCCCAAAGCTGAATTGCCTCTCTTAAAAGCCCCCAGGAGCAGCCACACACCTTGTAAAGAAGTGGCAGGACATTCTTGCACTGTTTTCACACTTTTAAAAAATTATCTGTTTTTCAAAATCAGAAGTAGACCTCTGTCCACTTTTAGTTATTTTGTTTATTTTTGCAGCAATTTTGCCTTTAGTGTGGCCCCCAGAGGATTGCAGGGGCAGACAGTTGGCCCCTGGACATGTTATTGATACCCACACAACCTAGACTAGATAGTGTCTTGGGTTTGCTTGTGAGTGATTCAGTGAGAGAAGGTTGTGCTGAGAAGATTGTTGCTATGACACACTTTTCTTGCAGCACACTGGGTTGATTTTTTTAAAAAAAATTACAGATACTTATGAATTGCTTGCATTAAACCTATTTAAAACATGCTAACAACATCACCATTTAGAACTCCTGGATTACCTAGATGGGATAATGTTTGATTTGTAGTTGTTATTTGGAAGATTCTGTTTAAGGTAGAGGGTTGGACAGTATTCTTCCGACCCATTGGTAAATGTTCCAAGGAATGTAATTTGGTTAGCAGAAATACACTTTGTCAGAAACAAGCACACATTGATCAGAAACTGACCTCTTCACCTGGCTGATATTTGCCTCCAAGGAATTACTTTTGTGGACCCAGTAAAGTCAGACTGCCCACTCAGATTTCCTCCACAGTAGCTTCTTTAACAGCCTATAATACCTTTCCACCATCATGTATCATTTGCTCTTCCTGAATGCAGAGCAGGTGACACAGCATTCAAGCCATTTATCAGGGTGGTTCCCTTGCTGCTGTCAGGGCAGGACCAATAGAGATAAAGGAGGTGGAGCAGTCACACTGGAGTGTTAAATTTGGGAGAGAGAAAGAGAGCAAATGCTGTGTTCTTTTAGAGCCAGGTTTACTGATATGTCATTACATGACATCCTATTTTATTTGGATCTGTGTCTCTGGCAATTATATGGCCTGTGAAACCTGTGACAGGCCAGGAATTGTGTCCACGATGGGTACTCTACAATTACACAGCTAGAAAAATATTCTGGTGGTTTGGTGCCTGTCTTTTTTGCAGACCTGTGAGAAATGGTTCCAGAGACTGCTTTAGGGCCCAAGGAATGTTGCAGATATGTGTGTCCTAATAAATTTGATAAGCATTAATAACTTCCCTATTGAGACTCCTTCTGTCCTTGAAATTTTCCAACAGTTGTCATCTTTCTCTTCACAGATACGCTTTTCCAGTTAAAGGTGAGTGCTGACATTGAAAGGCTAACTCTTGTCAGGGCTTAAATTCCTTGCAGCAAAATTTGCACAGAGGTACATTCTTAGCATGATGAGCCTATGTTATTGTCTACTAGCTTTCAGTCAGGGAGCTCTGCTCTTTTTGAGCACAGAAAGTCTGCCTTGTGGGTTCCTAGGCTATTAATCTGGGAATGGGAGCTCCTGTGGGGCCACCTCAAGTGTTTGGAGGTCTGACTGAGTCGCAGCAGCCTTCTCAGGGCTGCTGTGGGAGGCTTGATCTTCTAGAATACTGGCAACCCTTTCTCATTGCTTGCATGTGAGACTTTCTGATGCCTCACTTCCCAATGACTCGCTCTTTCAACGCTTGCAAGTTACATACAAGTTTCATTAATTTGACAGTCTTTTGCAGTTTCATCCTCACTTGGGTCTATTTGCACGCACTTTTGTATATATGTAGTGTGTTAATGTAGCTTTTGCATGCATTCAGAAGTGACAGATAGTGTATTATTTACATGTTTTGGTGGCCAAAATGCATTTGCAAGCTAAAAAAACCTGGGTTCCACTTTTATTATGTTATTTATTTATTTATTGGATTTATATCCTGCCTTTCTCCCAAGATGGGATTCAAGGCGGCATACAATAATTAAAACAAAACACCTTTTCTGCTGATTCCACTTTCTGACAGTCCTCTGATTTCTAACCCATCAGGTAAGTATGGGCTTCCTGGGGCCCTCTGAGTATGCATATAAGCTGAGACTTGCTGCAGGTTCAGGAGGTCATGGACATTTCCACCTCTAGTTGCCATGTTAGAAGAGCTGTTGCAGATGAGACCAAAAGACTGTCAAATTGAGTATCTTGTTTGCCAGAGTGAACTGTAACCAGATTCCTCTGGGAAGCAGGGTGTGAAGGCAACCTTCCATTTGTGTTCCCTGCTGCCTCTGAACCTGGAGGTAGTATATAGCAGTTGTGAACAGACTTGCTCTTCATGTGAAGTTTGTCTTTTAAAGCCATCTACTGTATGTTGCTCTGTTGCCACACTTTCTGGTAACAAATAACCAAGTGCTATATAGAAATGCAATGTGCAAAGAATATGTACTTCTTTATGTCCAGAATCTACACTCGTATATTGGATGAACCCACTGAGTTCTAGTATTATCAGAAACAGAAGAAACTTTCACATTCTCTACGCCTGACACAATTTTATGCATTTGTTCCGTTTCATCCCCTGTAGTTGCCTTTTTTCTGAGGCCCCAAACCTTGCAGTCTTTCCTTCTGGGGAGCTGGCCTTGCCTCTAGTTAATTTAGAGTGCCCCCCTTTTTAGTTAGTAGCAACTGCACGGGAGCCAGTGCCCCCCTCCGCAGCCCCCACAGCAAACTCCAATACCTCTGTTCCTTTGCAGTCTCCTGTCGTCATTTTGAGAGGGACTGCAGAGGACAATGACAACAGAGATTTTTGGGTTATAGGTACTTTGGGGTACTTGTGGGTGCAGGATAGGTGTATTTTCATGTGTTTTCACACACTTGGGTGCTTTCTGTGTGGCTTTAGAGCAAAAATTGCCCAAATATCACACAGAAAATTAAAACAAATTGGGAAGGGACTTTGTGGGCTTTGGGGTGGGAATGGTAGGGGACTTTAGTGGTCAGAAAAGTGGGTCTAGGGGCTGCATGCAGCCCATGGGCTGCACTTTTTCCATCCTTGTTCTAGTATTTAAGGTGTGGCATCCAGAAATATATACAGTATTGAGTTGTCCCCTGCAGAGATCTTCCCCTCCTCCTCCTCCTCCTCCACCTCCAGAGTTTAAGATGCTGCTGGCAGTGTGACTCTACTGTGAAGTATACCTGCAGGCAAGCAACACTATACAAAGTGCTTTTCCATCAGAGTCACCTTTAACAGCATGAGCTGGGCACGGTTCCTCAGCTGGTAATTGGATTATATGCCATCAGACAGAGAGAGCTCACTTTCTCTTCTGATCTGGGTTAATGCAGAATGATTAGGAACTGCAGGAAGCGAGTGTGTTCTGCAGACAGTGCCTGCTGGTTCCTCCTTCCCTTGCATTGGCTGAGTCTCTGCTTCTCTCTCTCTAGTTTACAGCCAAGCAGCTGGAGAAGCTTGCCAAGAAGGCCGAAAAGGACTCCAAAACTGAACAGGCCAAAGTCAAGAAGGTGATGGAGCTGAACACTGCTGGTTAGATGACCCTGAAAGTCTGGGTGCCTCTCGTGCACCTCTGCTCCCCATGGGTCTCTTTGCTGGCTCACCCTTTGCTCCCTGTCAGGTTTCTAGCCTTTTATGTTTGAGGGTCTCAGCACCTCCCTCTGTCTCCTTCTTTCTGCCTCTTGCAAATGTATCTGTTTTGCGTCTTTTGGCCTTCTGCTTCTGATGTCCATACTCCAGGTTTCCTGTTGCATTCTGTACTTGGAACATGCTCTCCTTTTCCTCCTCCACCAGGGCCTGCCTATGAAGTGGTTCCGTTTCTAAAACTCACAGTTTCACTCAGTCTGTGTGTCTGTCCACTCCTACATGATCCCTTTAAAAAAACACACACACACACCATCTCCTTCCAGTCCTGTTTTGTATAATTACAAAGATTATAAGCCTCTGGTGAGGAACATTTCCCCATGATGGACACTGATAGCAGTTAAATAATGGGAGAAGCACAGGGAGGCATCCCTTTGTGGGTAAGGGGAGAGGACCAGGACCCTCTATAGTGGACAGCATTCTTGCCCACTTGACCATGGGAAGCACTTTTTGAAGATCATCTTCTGGTTTTAAGCCTTCATTCTGGGATATCTCTATCTCCAAACTTTTCTGCTGTGCTTCTCGTGAGATCTAGAAAGTTTTGCTTTGAAAACTTCTAATTTCTAAGCAAGGTACTACACGCTGATCTTCCCACCTTCAGTGCATGGTGGCCATCAGGCCTTTAAAACTGTCTGGCACTGTAGTGGTTGCTTCTGTATTTGTGTCTCAGGATGCTCTTTTCCTGCCCTGTTCTGTTTTCAGAAATGCGTGGGAAAGGTTCTGTGTGGTCTGCTGGCATAGGCTAAAGACGTTTCCAGCATTTTTAGAAAATCTGTAGGAAGCAGCAAACCCATAGTTGGAGACCTTTGAAGTCCTCCAGATCTGAGTGGCTTCCTCCTGACATTCTCCCTTTCTGTGCTCTAGGCCCTTCAGCAGAAGAATGTGGAGTGTGCCCGGGTCTACGCTGAGAATGCCATTCGGAAGAAGAACGAAGGCTTGAACTGGCTCCGCATGGCTTCACGTGTGGATGCAGTGGCCTCCAAAGTCCAGACGGCAGTGACCATGAAGGGGGTAAGGAGCTGCCTGTTGATGGAATAGCTACAGCCTTGGCCTGCCATTCCCCTCCTGTTTAAGGATGTGCCTTGCAGATGGTTCTGACTCATCTGGCCTGAAGCTGTTCCTTTTGACAGATAGCCAGAGCCTGGAAGAGTTCCTTTTTTTTGCGGGGTGGGGGAACTGTCAGAACCCTCCAGCTACAATCTGTGATCTCCTTTGGTCAATGTTTAGCAATGGCCAGGTTGTTTCCTTGTGTGCCAGTGTCTCCCAGAAGCTCTGGCCTTGTGAGAGGGAACAATGCCTGGTTGCAGGTCCTAATCCACAAGTAGGAAGAAAGCAAGTGTGGGAAGTTTTCAGAGGCCTTTCTCTGCTGCTTTTTAATTTCAAATATTCCGGCATGAATATATGCTTTTAAAAAATGTGTACGTAACCAGCATCTTGTTGGTTAGTCCCAACTAGAGCAGACCCATAGACTCAGTTATTGAATGCTGAGTTGACACGTAGGTAAGTCTAGTAGATTAAGTGGGTTTACTCTGGTCAGAACTAACAGTAGGGTGAAGGCTCATGTGTGTCTAAGCTTGTGCAATCCAGAGTCTGCATACATCTCAGGAACAAATTGAAATACATATGTATTTATGTATGTGGAAGATGAGGAAGGCAGAAGCTCAATGGTCTTGGAGAAGGGAAAGATGCCCAACTGCCTGTCAAGATTCTAATCCATGAGGAGTGTGGGAGGGAAGGAGGGGGTGTGGGCAAATACCCCATGGCCTTTCTTTGTTGCCCTTTCATTTCAGACATTCCAACATTGAGGGCAGGCTGGTAACAAGCATGTTATTTTTGGATTAAAAGAAGCCTTGTGTCAGGGTGCCTGTGAGTGCATGCAGCGTGCATTTCCCTTCTTGAATGTTCAGTGTTTGTAAAAAAAAAACACAACCTGTTCCCAACAACACCATATGTGTAATCCAACATCTGCTTACACTTCAGGAACACTTCTGGTACAAAGGCACTGAAGACACTTTGAAGACGTTACCCCTTTTGGACCACAAGTCCCAGAACCCACCCACCTCCAGCCAGCAGGGCCCTGACCATGCTGGCTAGGGATTGGTGGCGGTGGTTCTGGAAGCTGTCATCCAAAACAGTCCATTTTCTGAGCTGTGGGCAGCATTCTCCACGAGCCCTCTAACCCTCCTTAAACCTCCTGCTGCTGCTACTCCAGCCACAGTGTTCAGGGCCAAATGTCGGCCTCCGCTCACTGGGGAAGCCCTGCTTAGTTTCTGCTGCTCCCTAAACATAATGTTCCCACATCCCTATTGCAGGTGACAAAAAATATGGCCCAAGTGACCAAAGCCCTGGACAAAGCTCTGAATTCGATGGACCTACAGAAGGTCTCTGCTGTGATGGACAAGTTTGAGCAACAGGTCCAGAACTTGGATGTTCACACTTCGGTAAGTGGTTGTTTGTGCCATCTAGCAGCTATCTGTGATGTAGCACCCCAGAGTGTTGGAAAGCATAGAATTCTGGAATCACAGAGCTGGAAGGGACTATAGGGGCCATCTAGTCTAACCTCTTGCCATGCAGTAATCCATAACTAAAGCACCTTGTAGGATGCCCATCCAACCTCTGTTTAGAAACCTTCGAAGAAAGAGAGTCCGGTACCCTCCAAGGCAGTCCATTCCATTGTTGAGCAACTCTTACAGTAAAGAAGTTCTCTCTACTATCCGCTGGAATCCCCAACATTCCCCTGCTATCAAACCTGCCCCTCTCTTGCCAGTCCCACCTTATGCCATCATCCTGCTTGCTGACAGGTATGATGGCCTTCTATAGAAATTCAAATGTTGGACTGTGCCCTAGGCTAGATGAAACACTCATGGGCACATGTACTGTGTTGAAAAGTAAAATCTGTTAATTTGGGTATCCACCAACCCTTCTGTTCCCCTGCATGCGGTGGGTTGTCAGGGGAAGCTGGGCTTTTCTCTGCCCTCTCATGCCCTGCTTTTTGTGGAAGGTACAAACAGACAGGTAGCATGGTGTAATGCCTATAATGTTGAATTGGGACATGGGGGCTATGCGTTCTGGTCCCCCTATAATGAGCCACGAAGTTCACTGGGTATCCCTGGGACAAACGCTGTCCATGAGCCTGACCTACTTTGCAGGCTTGTTGTTTGAAGGATAAAGTGAAGAAGGAATAGAGCCCTGTACACAGACTTGAGCTCATTGGGAGAAAGGTAGGAGAGAAACAAAATACAGGTATACTTCAGTTAATAAAGTATGCAGAAATAACATAGGGTTAGGTTCCTACCCTGGAGGGAAGGGGGCAACTATTCACATGCTGTAGCAGTTTTTTAATTCAAAGCTGCATCATCTCGCTCTCTCCTTTGCTGAAGGTGTGCATTTTGTCTGCCTGCAGGTAATGGAAGACTCCATGAGCTCAGCCACCACGTTGACCACGCCCCAGGAGCAAGTGGACAGCCTGATTGTCCAGATTGCTGAGGAGAACGGCCTGGAGATCATGGACCAGTTGAACCAGCTGCCTGAGGGAGCCTCCGCGGTGGGCGAGAGCTCTATGCGTTCCCAGGAGGATCAGCTATCGCGGAGGTTTGTTTGCTTCCCAAACATCTACAGGGTTCATGCTGCTGTGTCCCAAAGGGCCAGCAGATGTCATAGAATCATAGAGCTGGAAGAAACCCCGAGAGCCATCCAGTCCAAGCCCATTCTGCCATGCAGGAAGACACAATCCAATCACTCCCCACAGACGGCCATCCAGCCTCTGTTTAAAAACCTCCAAAGAAGGAGGCTCCACCACACTCTGAGGCAGCAGTGTGTTGCATTGCTGAATAGCTCTTTACCATCTGGAAGTTCTTCCTAATGTTTAGATAGAATCTCTTTTCCTGTAGTTTGAATAACTGCAGCGGTTGCTGCGGTTAGACTTCCCCTGTCTAGTTCTTGGATGGGAGACCGCCAACAAACATCAGGTGCTGGAGGCTCTTATTTCAGAGGAAGGAGCTGGCAAAATCACCTCTGAGTAGTCCTTGCCTAAGAAAACCCTATGAAATCCTTTGGGTTCATCATAAATCAACATGAAGACACACACACACACAAGATCTGACCTTGGTTCCTTTTCCCTAACTGCTTCAGGCTAGAACTTCCAGAGAGTGAGAAAAGATGACTTTTTGGACTGTCACTCTATGCTGGCTGGGGGATTCTGGAAGCGGCAGTCCAAAAAGAAGAACCTTTCCCACGCCCAGAAGGACTGCCAAGGAATCCCAGGTGCTGTAGGTCCTAATTCAGAGGAAGAAACTGGCAAAAACACCTCTGAGTATTCCTTGCCTAGGAATATCCTTTGAAATCCCATGGGGTCTCCATAAATCGACAGGAGGCTTGAAGGCACGTGTGCACACACAGTCCAGAATACCAACACCAGTCATTTCAGTTGCTGTTTTCTGTGCCTTCTTTATTTCATTCTCATCTGCTCATTTCCTCTTTCTCTTTCCCTCTCCTTTCAGGTTGGCTGCCTTGCGGAATTAGCTCTCCTTCCCCCCCTCACGGACTGTTGCTGCTGCCTCGTTTGCCTATGATTTGTGGGGTTACCATGGGAGGTCCCCCCTCCACAACCTTCCTTCCTTCCATCTTAGCTCTCCTCTCCTGTGACTACAAAGAAGGCTAATCCCTCCAACTCCTCCAGGCCTGCTGTGTTCAACAGTGAACTTGACCTTCCTGTGTGACAGTCATAGCTGCTCACCAAAGAAGCAGCATCCATGGCAAATACCTATGCCTGTGCGTCCCTGGGCTTTTGGTTGTTGGGTGGGCAGGGGAGAGGATGGCTGGGAGGAGGGAGGCAGCTTTCCTGGGCTGGGTTTTTTGTTCTCCCCACACACCTTGTCAGCCTACACTTTCCATTGTCCTCTTGATCTGGAGCTCATGGACTACGAGGAATGCATAACACTTGCACATGATTCAGGCACGGCTCTTGTGAGATTTTGACCATTTGCATTCTTAAAAGAGGGCCAGGACCCTTCTTTGTAGGTGCAGAGTTGGGCCAGGTTTCTTCCTGCTGGTACCAGGCCTTGGTCCTGCTTGGAGTCAACTTCCCCTACCCAGCACTCTTCAGTGGCTGGCTACGGGTTATTGGGAGTTGTAGTCTAGCACTTCTGGGGGGTACCAGTGAGGGATACCTTGTGGAGACGAGGCCTGTTGAAACTGAGTGAGATAAGTCTTGCAATTTGTCAGGAGGATTGGTGTTTCCCCCTTTTTCTTCTCTCAGCTGGATACCCTGCCTTGGATTTGTACGCCTTGAAGTGCCCTTTGAACCCCATGCTCCTTTCTCCTCCTTCTCCCTGTTCCACCCTACAGACACTAATGCCTCTGTGCTCTCTCTTGTGGGTGAGCCATTTACAGGCATCAGCTCTTCCCTCCAGTTGTGGGCTGTTTGTTTTGTCCACCCAGCCCTGGCATGTGCACCCTTTTCCTAAAAGATCAGAGCTTGGAGGGGAGAAATCATCTCCTCCTTCCATGTACGGATATAGTTTGGGCCTATTTCCTTCTTGGGGCCTTGAAGATGCTTTCCTGTTTGTTCTGAGACACCCCTTCTCAATGAGATATGTGACCTCTTAAGATGATGGCTGGAAATGTTGGGGCTTAACAGGCGTCTGGTCCTCAACCTTGTTGCTTTGACTCGTTTTCTGCCTGAAGATGTCCAAGGAGAAAAGCCCTCTTGCTTTTTAGAGCTCAGCCTTCCTTTAAACCCAGACAGAGCTCCTGGCGGATGGGCCCCTTATCTCCCTGTTGCTGCTGGTATTTAAAAGGAGCTCACTTTTCCATGTTCTCTCTTGCACTTGCTTTCATTTTTTAACCCCCCCCCCACCTCTGTCTGCCAAGGGCCTGGTGATAGACTACTGCAGGCCCCAATTGTTCAAGCTGTACTTTTTTTGCATGGTGGGCAGAGGGGTGTATGGTAAATCCTTGTGGGCGAACCTTTTACTGGGTGGTGGATTCTCCAGCTGTCTCTGGGAGGGAAAAATCATCTCCTGTTGCCTTTTTTTTAAGGGGTAAAAAAATTAAATGCTGTCATTTCTTTGATGCTGTTTTAAATAAATGAATTCTCTCTGGTAGTCACATAGAGTCAGCTCTTTTCGTTAGACAGGGCGATGTGAGAAGAGCAAGGCTGAGCAATCATCTCCCCCAGCAACCCCTTGTTAGCATTGCCAATGGTTAGGGATGACAGGGTTGCAGGCTGGGAACATCTGGAGGGCCTGTTTTGAGTTATCCTCAGCAAGATTTGTACAGAAGAGGTTTGCTGCTGCCTTCCTCTGAGGCTGAGAGAATGGGCCATGGCCAAGGTCACCCAGGGGGTTTCCACAGTTGAGTAATGCATTTGAACCCTTGATCTCCCCGTCTTTCAAATCAATTCTGATTTATGGCAGCTCTTATCTTGGCTAGATTTCTTCTTAGGTTTTCCATTGCTGCCTTCTAGGTTTGAGAGAGTGTGACTTGCCCAAGGTCACCCTGAGGGTTTCCGTAGCTGAGCAGGGATTGGAACCCTAGTTTCCCAAAGTCGGAATCCAACATCCCAACCCCTCCACCATGTGGACTCTCTGTTAAAAGTGGTTATTGGAAAAAGAAGACGGAAAGGAAAGAGAATCTATAAGCGGAGAAGAAGGAGAAGAGATTGAAGAAGAACCAACGGAAGATGACAATTAACATTTGTTCTTGGAATGTAAAAGGTTTAAACTCAGAGTATAAAAGACGGCAAGTATTCCACTATTTAATAAAACAAAAACCAGATATAACGTGTTTGCAAGAAACTAAGATAAAACAACAAGATAATAAGATTTCTTATAAATTCAAAATTGGGACAAGTATTCTATTAGGCAAACAAGGGGGGGAAAAAAGAGAGGAATAGCATTATACATAAATTCAAAATATGCCACCAAAGAGCTGTTTACAGATGAGGCGGGAGAATTCATAGGAGTGGAGGTAACTCTTCCGAACATAAAAATTGTCTTAGTTGGAGTATATGCCCCGAATATAAGGCAAGCAGAGTTCTACAAAAAATTACATGAACAACTAAGAAAGTATGAAAATAAGAATATGGTCTTAATTGGGGATTTTAATGGAGTTTAAAATCCTAAGATAGAACCTTGGCGCAAATAACAAAGACAATGCAAAAATTACCAGGCAGCTTTTTTGACATTATAGAAAAGTTCAATTTGAAGACATATGGAGAACAAACCATGGGCAAGAGAAAGGATTTACGTTTTTCTCTGAAAGATATAAGTCCATGTCCAGAATAGATATGGCATTAGTTGCTAAGAGTTTATTACCACATGTTCTGGACATGGAAATACAGCCTTAAAATTACATCTGAGCACCATCCAATAAAAATAAAATTAAAAGTGGGGAAAAAGAATTTCAGTTGGAGATTAAATGAAAACTTATTGAAGAAAGAAATATGTGGAAAAGCTCAAAAAAGAAATCAGACTATATTTTGAAGAAAATGATAGCAAGGAATGCAGTATGAAAACTGGGATGCAGGTAAAGCTGTAATTAGAGGCTTATAGAGAAAAAGAGGTGCAGAACTCAAAAAGCAAAATTCAGAAAGATATAACTTCTAAATTAAAGAGTTAAAGAGAAGAGAGGATGATTTAAGAGAAGATCCAACTAAAGTTAAACTAATAAGTCAAATTAATCAAGGCACAATTAAACTTAGAAACAATGTAAATAATAGAAAAAAACATGAAGAAGATGAGACAATCCAATTTCGAACATGCAAATAGATCGGGTAGGTGGTTGGCTTATAGATTAAGGAAGGAGGCAGATAGGAAGTTAATAACAGAGTTAAACTACCAAGGGAAAAGAATAACAAAACAATCGGAAATATGTACAGATTTTACACACTATAATAGAAACTTATTTAGACAAAATTTGAGAAATAGCAAGGAATATCAGAATATGATAACGTATATAGGAAATCAGGATCTACCCAAATTTAATAAAGAACAAGTCGAGAAATTGAATGCTTCTATTTCAATGGTAGAAATTCCTAAAGCCATACAAGACCTTAAGATGAATAAAGCCCCAGGGCCAGATGGCTTCACCGCAATATTTTACAAGAAACTTGAGAATGAATTAGGTGTACCGTTATATAAAACAATAAATGAAATTGAGAAAAATGGAATACCCGACTCCTGGAAAAATGCTAACATAACACTCATATTAAAAGAAGGAAAGGATGGGAAAGAGATTGGTAATTATAGACCTATTTCTCTTCTAAACCTGGACTATAAGATATACTCAATGATCCTGGCAAATAGATTAAAACAAATAATTACTGATATTGTTAACGAAGATCAAAATGGATTTATACAAGGGAGAGGTATTAATGATAACATAAGAACCATGATTGATGATAGAATACTTTGAAGCCCACGGAGAGAAAAAGATGGGATTAATGCTAATTGATGCTGAAAAAGCTTTTGACAGCATACGGTGGGATTTCATGTTGGAAGTATTGAGGAAAATAGAGTTCGGGGGGAAATTTATTGAGAAGATAAAGAGATTATATTCAGAACAATCAGCCCAGCTAATCATAAATGGTGAAAAATCAGCTACCTTTACAATAGAGAAGGGAACACGTCAAGGATGTCCTATATCACCGCTGTAGTTTATAATAGTGTTAGAAGTATGTAGAAATATAAGGTCTAACAAGAAGATACCAGGGGTGAAAATAAAAGGATTTACTTATAATCTGAAAGCTTTTGCGGACGATATGATCATATTTATGGAGAATCCTTTAAAACAAGTAGCGGAATGTATAAAAGTAATGAATGAATTTTGAATTTTCTCGGGATTCAAGATTAACAAGGACAAAACCACAATATTGACGAAAAACATTAAAGAATCGGAGGAGGAAAACATTATGGAAATAGCAGGATGTAAAATAAAGAAAAAAGCTAGCTATCTGGGAATTTGGATAGCTAAAAGAAATGCAGAACTTTATGATAACAATTATAAGAAAGTGTGGGCGAAATAAAGAGAGACCTTGGTAGGTGGAGCAAATTGGGGCTTTCTTTACTTGGAAAGATTTCTGCTATAAAAATGGTGGTACTACCTAGGTTACTATATCTTTTTCAAAATCTGCCAATATTGAGGAATTACAAACCTTTTGAACTATGGAATAAGGAATTAAAAATGTTCTTATGGAATAAGAGAAAATCCAGGTTCAAATGGAAGTATCTAATTGATTCAAAATTAAGAGGAGGTTGTGACCTACCAGATCTAAGAACATACTACCAAGCTGCGGTGCTGGTCTAGATTAAAGAGTGGGTTAAGTTAAATAACACCAAAGTCTTAAATCTGGAAGGTCACAATATTAGATACGGATGGCACGCCTACTTGTTTTATGGAAAAGCCAAAGTGCATAAAGACTTCTCTAATCATTGCATAAGAAATGGATTGTTAGGGGTCTGGGAAAAAGTTAAAAGTAGTTTCTATTATAAGATACCTCTACGGATATCAACACAGGAGGCTTTCATGTCTAGATGGACCAGTAAAAATCGATGGTTAAGATATTCAGATATTACCATAAAAGGTACTGACAAAATGGTAAGATTGAAAGCAGAAAACTATGATCAGTACTAATGATTTTCTCCTGCATGAAACGCTTTTTTAGAAACATGGATGTTTGACTATAGATGAACTAGGATAGCCAGTCAATGACGGGGGTGTTCCGTTATACTGAGAAATAGCAAACACTAGTTGATAATCAGTAGAACCAAAGTAAAGCCATCTTTGCTGACTATGCTAAAACTCCTCTGGACCTTGACCATGTGTGTGTGTGTGTGTGTGTGTATCATCTCAGAAATTGCCAGAGGTTCCAGTTCCCAGCAGAGGAATGTATCTTCTTCTGTGACATTAGTCTTGCCTGCTATAGGAGGTAATGAAAAGTCTATTGTTGTACTGACGCATTTAACTTCAGCTTGCTACTTTAACTGAATGAGCTCATGAGAACCTTTTAAAACCCTTCAACACGTGTACAGACCCTAGAAGTGGGGTCTATAAAAATCTTAGCTTCCAGTAATAAAGTTGTTCTTCGTTGCCTGCACCCGACTGACTGCGTGAGTCTTTCTTTGAGGGTAAGAACTATCTTTGGCCAAAGATAAGCAGATGCCTTTATACAGGGATTCAGGATCCTATGGACTGGTGTTTCGCCCATAGACTCCGGGTCTGGCGAATGGGGCTGATATCTCAGTTCTCTCCCCACTGCTAACAAGATTAGACACAAAGGAGAATTTACAGATGAGACATAATATAAATTGGTTCACTTATCTACATATTAAAGAGAAATTTATAGTACATCAGAAGGAAAGAGGATTTGAGATAGAAAGTAATGAATTAGATAAACTATTGTTGGAAGAAAGTAAAACCAAGGCACTTTCAAAGTTCTATAAGCTACTATTGTTAAGGGTCACTGAACAAGATTACATAAAAGAATATATGGTTCTGTGGGCAAAGGATTTAGGAAATAACATCAACATAGAAGACTGGGAAAGGGCTAGGAAGAGATTATTCTCCTTCACTGCTTGTCAAGCATTAAAAGAAAATTATGTAAAAATGGTTATGAGGTGGTATTATACACCAGTAAGGTTATGCAAGATGAATAAAAATTCATTGGGAATGTGTTGGAAGTGTAGTAAGAATCAGGGTACCTTGATTCATATGTGGTGGAGGTGTAAGGTAACAAGAAGATTTTGGATACAAGTACATAAATCAATTAAGGAGATGTTAAAAATAAAGATGGACTTTACCCCAGAACTATATTTACTAAATATAATAAACACACAAGATATAGAAATCGGAAAATTTGGGAGGATAATATTGTACATAACAACAGCCAGACTGGTGATTGCGAAGAAGTGGAAAGGATCGACCAACGAATGGAAATGGAAAAATAAATTATTGGATATGTTAGAATTAGATATTTTGAGAAATAATTTACAAAATAGAAAACAAGTGGCAAGAAGAATGGAAGCCAGTATTAGAATATTGGGAAAGGAAGGATGAAATAAAGGAGGAAGTAAGATTTTGGTAAATAGACTCCTGAGAGAGATGGGTAATCAAATGCTAATAAAGAAAAGAGGAGCTGTAACTATACTGGAATATGGGATATAGAAAGCAAAGTCAGGAGAATCTAGACAATAATCACAGTCAATTCAGCCAAAATAACATGATGGAAGGGGTGGGCAAATCAATTCATTTGTGTATGCGAGAAGCAATGGTAAAGGAAAAAAAAGAGAAAGTACTATATGTAAATATGATTAATGACTGGATATATCGGTATATGTATATGGAATATATGGTGTTTTTGGTCAATTCTATGTATTTTATGTTCATTATGTATTTTGTCTGTGAGAAAAATAAATAAATAAATAAATAAATAAGTGGTTATTGGCAATAATTGTAGACTCTGTGACTCTTCTTTCCACATAAGAGGAGCTAGGAACCCCAGTTGGGAAGAACAATAGTCCAGTGGGCATTTTGCAGTTTTCTCCTGTTATTTCATGTCCTGAAGTGTTGTACAAGAATTATTTTTACACACACACACCCTGTTTCCTGCCCAGAAAATGAGTTTCCTATGCAGAAAATACTGTTGTTTGTGCAGATAACAGGTGCTTTGCACAAGAAAACATGTTTTCTTGGCAAAACACTTCATGATTCTGGAGTCTGGGAGAATACTGAGGAGGAATATTTGCGCTCTCTGACCACAGAGAGAAAATACTTTCCGTTAGGATGAAATACAGTACTTGTTAAATAACTGGCATTGTGATGTCAATGAGCTTTAGACAATTTATTTTGTCAGAACGTAATCTTGTCAGAAAAACAGCATAGAAAAATAGTGCAGCCATGGCCCGATTTTCAGGTGAGAAAATTTATCTTGTCCTTTTGAGTCAACATGGTGTAAATGCGTAAAATGTGTTATTCATTTACCAACGTTCAAGGTGCAGGACAAAGTTTTAATTTTGGGGTCAGTCTGGATGCCCTTGTAGGGTATCCAACTTTGCCTCAGGGTTGGATTCAAATTCCTGTTTTGTGATTGGAAAATTAAATGTTTCATGGAAGTGTTACAGCAAGCGACACACAGAGTCATCATGAAGTGAGCAGAATGCTGATCTTTATTCCAAAAGTCACAGTTTATATAGGGTATAAGTCACATACACAGAACTATCCATTTAGCCATAATACAATCAATCAACTAAGATCAAAGGTGCACCTAGAAATCTTAACATAGGGATGTGAAAAGTACATCAAAGGAAAACTACCATGGGAAAAGATACAGATAGGATAACTTCCCAGCTCTTCCTTCAAAGATGGCTTTGAAGTCAGATGCTTATTACCTAATTGATAAAGGCAGGAAGAGGGAAAGCAGGAGATTCCCATAATGTCCAGTTTGCCAGAGCTGGGAATCTCCGGCTCTCTACAGGTAACACTGAGTTGTGAACTTAAGGTAATTTCTGAGCCTTCCTGAAAGTTTGCTTTGAAGATGTTCATATAATAATTAAAGAAGGCAGTTGCTCAAAGAAAGCATGAAGCTCCCATTAAATCCAAGTGTGCTGGGTAAATGAAAATTCCATGCTCCCACATGGAGGATGCAAATTCCCGAAAGACTGGGTATCTCGCCAGCCGAGAAAGCGGCTTAGATGAAGAGAGCTCGGATAAGTTTGACATCTGTCAGACCTTCCTAGACCTCTCTGGGGTCTGAGTTGGTGCATGTCATCTCTACTGATGCCAAGTGCCTGAAGAAAAGAATCCTCACTCCCATCCTCCACTCCTTTGTTTTTCTTCCTTCAACACCTCTTTGCTTTTTCAATTCTGTCCCTACAGCTAAACCCCCACTTGAGTAGACTCATTGATTTGATGGGATTTATGCATGTGTTGACTCACCATTCAAACAATTGATTCTATAGGTCTATATGCTTTTTGGGTCTACCAGTAGGTTTTATGCCTCAGTTGAAGTGGCATAGTTGGGACAGGTTCAGCACCTGTTGGGACAGCACTCAGCCAGTGGGAGTTCAGCACCCTGGATATCTTCAAGCTAAGTACTTGGAGGATGGGGTTCAGAATCTTGGATCTCTTTTTTAAAGCTTCGGCTAACACCTGGAGTGGATTCACTGCCTCACTGACATAGAATCTTAGAGTTGGAATGGACCACAAAGGTCATCTAGTCCTACCCTCTGCCATGGCAGAATACACAGCTAAAGCACTCCTGAAAGGTGCCCCTCCCATGTTTGTTTAAAGACCTCAGAAGAAGGAAAGTCCACCACCCTCCGAGGCAGTCTATTTCACTGCGGAACAGCTCTCATATTAAAAAAAAAAGGTGCTTCCTAATGTTTAGGTGGAATCTCTTTTCTTCTAATTTAAATCCATCAGTTCATGTTCTAGTCTCTGGAGCAGCAGAAAACAAGCTCACTCCATATTCTAAAACAAGTGCTGTGCAATAAATGCGGCAAAATTTCCAGGAATGGGGTGTTGTTTTTTGTTTAAAAAAAAACTTATTGCAAAAGTGACTGTGTGTGTGTGTGTGTTTTTCCTCTGTAGGGGACGTGGAAGACTGTCTCCCTGGTACACGCCCTACTAGGTGGTAGAATAAGAGGACCCAAGCAGCACTTCCAGATTGTACTTGGAAAAGACCTGGGGAGGAAATGTATGTGAGCCCACCCAAATGAAGACTGTTCATTGGCCCCTTGTAAGTTATTTGTGTTGAGTTGTTGTGCCATTCCTCAAAAAAAGAAAAAAATGCTGAGAATCCTGCCTTCTTCTTCTTGGATGCAACAAAGAGGACAGGCAGCTTCAGCAGGGAAGACATTCATCGACACCCAAGGTTTGCAGACGGGCTTATGGGTGCAAAACGGATCCTTCCAATCGAATGGCTGTGTTTTGGAGCCGCTGGTTAAATTCTCTTGACAGTGGACAGAAAACCTCACTGCAGTGCCTGGGCTCCCCTTTCCTTCCTCTACCCCACTGTGTGACGTTAGGTATGTTCTTGGCACAGCCAACAAACACTTGATTCTGCTCATTGAAGGGGGTTTGTGGAAGTGGGCAAGGAGTGTGCCGAGAAGCAGTTTTATATATGCAGCAGTTCAGCCACATAAGGACTTGGCTCCCAGGAATGACTCCAGGAGATCAGGGTTTGACTCTCCAGTCAGCCACAGAAAGCCACTGGGTGACCTTGGGCAAGTCACATTCTCTCAGCCTCAGAGGAAGGCCATGGCAAAACTCCTCTGAAGAAATCTGGCCAAGAAAACCCTCTGAAAGGGTAGCCATAAGTCAGAGTCAACTTGAAGGCACATAACAACTTCTTTGTGTAGAAGACGCCACCTAATTATAGCACCAGCTTCCCTTTCTCCATCTTGGTGAGCAATGACTTCAGGCCAGCTTACTGTGACGGGGATTTATTTTATAGTGCATGACATCAGGGAACAACACACATTACATACAAAACATCAAATATGTACAGTGGGGTGCAGTTTTCTTAGATGAAGGAGGTGGCAGAAGAGTCAGAGGCTTCAGCAAACCTGCACCATCATAGAGGTCACCATGTTGTCAAAGGCCCTTGGGAACACACAGGTAGAAAGTGTGAGGGAAACAGCAAACATGTAGGAATAGAGAAACAACTGCAAACAGACCAACTAGTTAATGTTATGAGAGAATATTTCCCACCTCCATGCCATATGTCAGAGCTTGGAAAAGTTGCTTTTTTGGACAATGACTCCCAGAATCCCCCAGCCAGTATGTTATCTGGTGGATTCTGTGACTTGTAATCCAAAGGAAAGCAACTTTCCCAAGCCCTGCGGTAGGCACACCACCTCTCCTGAAATTCCAAATTTCTTCCACATTGTAAGGCTCAGGTACAGGCTATCTGATGTACTGTATCTCCTTTTAGGAGCCTTCTCCAGGCTCTTAAGATCTCTGGGGGAGGCTCTTTTCTAAGTCCCACCACCTTCCCTCCCTAGGGAGGCTAAAATGGCTCTTTTTTTTTTCTTTCGTTGTTGGCAAAAGCAGTTGCTTTTGGAATCATGACGCACTATCCACAATGCTGCAGCCTCATTTGAGAACTCACACCAAACAAGTCTTGAAGAGAAATGACAACACAGATTCTTGGAACTGTGTGTAGCCCAAGGGGAGAGAAGGCCCTCTTCCAAGCTCTGGTGCCAGCGGGCTGGGGGATTGTGGGAGCTGCAGTCCCCCAAAGAGAGAGGCTGGGGACTCTTGTCCCTGAGCTCTGGTGCCGGCGAGAGCCGGTGGATGATTGGACTTGCAGTCCTCCAAAGAGCAGGAGCTTTTCCAAGCTCAGGTACCAGCCAATTGGGGAGGGTGTGTGTGTGATCTGGGAACTGTGTGTAGCTCAAGGGGAGTAGGAGAACTCTTCCAAGCCATTTGCTTACCTGGAGGGAAGGTACCAGGAGGGGCTTCTCTTGGTCCTACCACCGTTGCAGGCATGTTTGGTGAGGACGCAAGAGAAGACTTTCTCAGTGGCTGCTCCCAGGGCCTGTCTACACTGCAGCAATACAGCAATTTGACACCAGTTTATCCAGCATATTCTCTCCTATGGAATCCTAGGATTTGTAGTTTGGTGAGGCACCAGAGCTTTCTGATGGAAAAGTCTAAATACTTCACAAAACTACAAATAGCCAGGTTCTCCCCAAGCTAGCCTTATAAGTGCTAGATGCACCCTGAATGTGGAAAAACATCCACATCCCAAGACATCTCCTCATTCTTCCTCTGGTTCTTCTTTCTTCTAGGAGAGTTCCCCACCTCTTTCCTCCCTACATCCGGGCCCCCAACGGCCCTGAGGCCAATCCGGTTGAGCAGCTGCTACCAGGTAAGGCCTGGGGAACTTGGCTTGTGCTTTCATTTTATCCCCCCATTTCTCCAACCAACAGAAGTGCTGATGCTTTCAGGGGCCAGTTCTTTTTTTTTATCATTAATATTTTATTAACATATTGCTTATACATCGTACTTTAACTTACTCTCTTTAAACATTTTATATAATCGTTGATTAATCAACATTTCATGTTACTAGTATTCACAACTTTGTGTCTTCAATTACATATCTGTACCCTTGATTAACTTCTTTACATTCAACAAATTGAGTAAAGTAACCAAGTAACAAACAGTTTGACTTCCTATAAGGTGATGCTTTTGGAATCAGCATCTTGCTCATACCAATCTTCTAACTACTTCGTTTAATTTCCCATTGTAATATGTATCTCTACAGTTTCTCTTTTCGGGGGCCAGTTCTGAAAACTCAGTGGTGTGGAACAATACTAAATTTCATGGAACCAAAAAATACCCAGTTATATTTTAGCTTAAAGCTGTTGCTGCCAATAAGCCTTAAGAAATGTATTTGAGCCTTTCAGAACTTGGGAGCCAGAGGGATTCATTGAAAAAGCTGATTTATTTGCTGGTTTACCAGCTTTTCTGGATTGAGACCCTAGCAGGACTTGAAGTTCACCACCCTGGATTTATAAAGTGCTTGTTTCTGATTCAAAATCTCTTTCCTTTTCTTGTTCCCATCCTGTGTCAGATGATGAGGACAGTTACTTGGACGTAGCAGTGCAGTTGAGGCGGCAACGGGTGGGCGCCGGGAACAGCAGCACCAGCTTCGTTGAGTGGTGGGTGATCCAGCTGGCCGACTGCAAACGCGATTGCGACATCCTGCCCATGGTTATTTTTGTAGGAGTAATGAGTCTAAAAAATAAAATTGTATTAAAAATTCCAGGATCTAGTCCTTTTTAAAAAGCAACAAGAATTACCTTCTTTAAAAAGAGTTAAAAAACATTTACTTTTAACTTCATGCAGAGTGCAACTTAGGAATGCAGACTAAGCTCAATTAACATTTAAAAAAGGTGTGTTCAGAGGTCTGAGATCACCCAGTTAAATTAGTCTTGTTACAAAAACAAAGGAGTCAGTTTAACATGCAAATCAAAGTTTACTGAAGGTATATCAATCTCAATCTACATACTAAAACTTTAAAAAGAGGTTCCTAACTGACTAAGAGTATTTAGGGTAGGAAAACTCACCCAGCCTAATAGGCTGCATGGTAAACATCATGGCATGGTTGCAGGAAAGATGGCTTAAGATGGCTAAAGATGGCTCCAGCCTCATGGAGACTCAAACTTAAAAGAGAACTTACACACAGTAATAAAATTTAAATTAGGTCATGTGTGGAATGACCCTGCACTCCAGTTGGCTGGAAGTACCCAGTGAAATAAGAGAAAGGGAATTTTGGGAGAACAAATGCATGCAGGGAAAAACCCTAGACTTATCTTAGGATGTGAATGAGGTACACAAGATTGCTTTTACATTACAATGATTATTTCCCCACATACTACAATTTTCAACGACAAAGTCAGCCCGCCCAGCCTGGGCTTCCTGGCAGGATATGGGTGAGTACAAATCAATCAGGGCGGGAATGAGGTGGGGGGTCCCCTCACTTTTCTCCATAAGAACTTCACAGGGCGTGCTGGATGAAGTTGCTTCAGAGTCACATGGGTGGGGTGGGTGCTTAGATCAGGATCCATAGGGCTTGCCAGCCCTTGAACTGCTCAGGCAAAGGGATGTCTATTCTTTCATGGTCGTTTTTTGCTGCATTGGTGACACAGGTTGGCATCCTGTTATGGCATATACAAAAGTAAGCCAGAATTGCACCTACATACCCCCATAGGTCCTGGCATACCCTTCTTCCCTCTGCTTCAACCAAAGCCTCTCCCAGTGGCTGTCCTGTGCCTGGTGAAGGGTGAGAGGAAGGACTGGAGAAGCATCTGGCTATGCGCGGTAGCCAAGGGCAAAATGATGACATCATTCACTGAGACCTCCATGGATGATGTAATCATTCGCCTCTGGCTATCAGGACATAGCCAGATGCTATTCTGCGCCTGCCACCGCTCTCCTCCGTGCGCAGAATGGCTGGGAGCAGGGAGGCAACTGCTCGATGGTAAGCCTGGGGGAGGCTGAATAGCCAGCTATAGCGTAGTCCCGCATGCAGAATCACAGTGGCCCCAGTATCCACGGGGGTTTCGTTCCAGGACCCCCCCCCCATGGGTACCAAAATCCATGGATGCTTAAGTCCCATTATATATAATGGCATAGTAAAATGGCATCCCTTATATAAACTGATGGACAGTAAGGTTTGCTCTTAGGAATCCCCCCCCCCCCCTTGGAATATTTTTCAGCTGTGGTTGGTTGAATCCATGGATGCAGAACCCATGCCTTTCTCTACTGCAAGACAGGTCCACATCATGTGCATGCATGCGCCAGTCAGCCTGCTGCAGGAGGTGTTTTCCTAGCATACCTCCTCTTTCCAGAGAGCCATGCAGGATCAAGCCAGCGTGCTGGTGGGGGGGAGCACAGGCTACCCCTCTTCTGCTCCAGCTCTGATCCTCTTCCCACGCAGAAGCCTCTCTGTGCTGCAGCCAGCGAGCCAAACGCAATCGGAAGCCCAGGTCTGTTTGTGCAGGTGCCCACGGCCGCCTCCGCAACAGGCTGTTCTTGAAATGCCAGAGGAAGCTGCTAATGAGCTGGTTGATAAGCTAATTAATTGGCTAATGAGGAACGCTTGGACAAAGGCTGGGGAACAGGGCAGCAACAAGCACCTGGATGGTGTTGGATGGGGCTTAGCAGGGTGGGCCACAGTGCTTTGGGTGAAGGCTAACTTCGCCCCTCTGTCAGCACCCACCCCCAGGCTCCACATTTAAAAAAATTTATTTAGCTTCACTTTTGGCCAATGTTCACCATTTTTCTATTGTGGGAGGGACGGTTGTGGGAGACAGAGCAAAACTGCCACCTTTTGGTGCCCTGTTGTGGTAGCTTGGGTGATTTGAGGGTGGTTTTCACTCCCTTGAAATAAAAAGGGGGCTCTGGGAGGAAGATGGGGGGCACTGAATATACAGGGAAAGTAGTGCTTGGAATAAGGGGGGGGGAGCCTGTCCCAGAACCTGAGATTGCAGGTGCCAAGTCTCTATAGTATCACAGGAAGGGGCTCCTGATGATGTCACAACCCATGGCGGTGTCATCCAGCAGGATACCTCAAGCATTCACCACAGTTGCAGAGTGTAGGGCATTGAACGGAAAAGGCTAATAAATGAAGAAAGCACGGATAGATGTACACCTTTCAAACCATCACTCTCCTCTTGAGATTCTCACACACCTGTCCAGAAGACTGGAGAAAAGAAGCCAGATGCTGAGATCTGGGAAGGCTACCAGCGATAAGATGGGGATATGATGGTGGCGAGATACACAGGAGAGAGAGAGAGAGAGAGAGAGACCGGTTTGAGAACAGGAGGAAATAAAGAGTTACTCTTTATTTAGAGCAAGATGAGCATCTCCGGCACACACCCCTCACTGGCCCTCAGGGGGCTTCTTGGGAAATGTGGTCCCTGCTACCAGGCAGATGGGTTCAGAGTCCTTGCTAGCATGGTGTCCAAAGATGAACAGCTGTCCGGGGGCGTAGAAAGGGTTAATTTGCACTTGCTGGGTACTTTTGCTTAGTTAGGCAGTTCAAAGTTGAGAGCAATTCTGCTACAGCTGGGAATGAAGCAGTCGGGGGAGAAACTCCTTCTGGCACCATTTGTGCAGTGGGGACTGCTGCTGGGAGGTGAGAAACATCATGCCTGCACACTTTGACTTCCTTTGTTTCTGCAACCTATGAACCATGCGGGTCCTGTCTTCCTTTGCCCAGAGGGGAGGTGCAGCCAATTCAGGGATCTTGTTCTCCTGGCCAGCCACGGGGAAATGGAGTAGCCGCCATGGCAAATGCTGGCTAAACATTTGTTGGTTAGAGGCCAGGTTTCTGCCGCTTGCTAGGAGGAGATACTGGAACCCATCAGTTAAAGGGATCCTGGTGCTTCCATGGCTGTAAAACCAGCTGCTACCTCCATTTACCACCCATAAAATGTATCTTACAGCAGGGATACTGTGCCAGTTTTCAGTACCAGATGAAGTCTTGGAGAAGCTGGAATCGGAACCAGTTCCTCTTTGAGTGAGTGGGTTATGTTTAGCCTGGAGAAAAGAAGACTGAGCAGTGATGTGATAGCCTTCTTAAATGTCTGGAAGGATGCCATCATGCGAGAAATGGAGTAAGCTTGTTTTGTCTTGATCCCAAGAGTAGGACAAGAAACAATACATTCAAATTACAAGGAGGGAGATAAGGAATAACCTTCCACTAGAAAGAGCTGTTCAGCAGTGGAATGGAGTAGGAACACAAAGAATATTTGTTATTATTTATTCCTAGGTTTTTTTAAAAAAAAATTTTTGACAGCTAGGAACCCTAGCTGGGAAGAACAATAGTCCAGTGGGAATTTTGCACAGTTTTCTCCTGTTATTTCATGTCCTGAAGTGTTGTACAAGAATTATTTTTTCACACACACACACACACACACACACACACCCTATTTCCTGCACAGAAAATGAGTTTCCTATGCAGAAAATACTGTTGTTTGTGAAGATAACAGGTGCTTTGTACAAGAAAACATGTTTTCTTGGCAGAACATTTCATGATTCTGGACTCTGGGAGGATACCGAGGAGGAATATTTGCTCTCTCTGACAACAGGGAGAAAACTACTTTCTGTTAGGATGAAATAGTCAAGATTTTACTTCTGTCAAATGGACTCGCTCAGAAAGTGATGGACCTTCACTGAAGGTGTTTTTCATCTTCGCTGAAGGCTTTTTAAAGCAGAGATTGGGTGGGTCCCTCTCAGGGGTACTTTGCTGGTGAATCTCCTGCATTGGCAAGGGTTGGACTAGGTGGCCCTTGGGGGTCCCTTCCAACTCAACGAGTCTATAATTCTATGAATAGGAGGGGGGCCAGGGGGCCACACACACCCGGGTTTATAGGCAATGAAGAGACAGTAGGTAAGACAAAAGAGTTGTGGAGCACATCAGGTGACCCCAGACCTGAGTGTCTGCTGCCATTGCTCACAGCAGGCAGATACTCCTGTATGTCACTCCACTCCAACACGCAGGTCTTGGGGGAGGAGGCAGACCAGAGAAGACCCCTTTTCTGCAGCAGGGGGCCTTTGGCCTTTAGCCAGCTGCAGGACTCTGGAGCTCAAGGATGGGCAAGGTGTGGCCCTTGGGACCCCAAAGTCATAGACTCATAGAGTTGTATGAGACCTCAGTGGCCAGCTAGTCCAACCCACTGCCCTGTAGGAATACACAGTCATTCCCAACAGATGGCCATCCAGCTCCTGTTTAGAAACCTCCAAAGAAGGAGACTCCACCACATTCCGTGGCAGCAGTGGATTCCATTGCTGAATGGCTCTTGTTGTCAACCCCTGAAAGCCCCAGAAGCCCCTCAAAGACCTCATTTTAAAAAAAAATGTGCTCGATTTAGGGGTGATTTTTCACCCTAAAACATGGACAAACATTTCCAGTCTGCCCCCTTGAAACCTCCCCCCAAATCACATAGGGGTGTGGCCTGTCGAAGGAGGGGTTAGGGAAATGACCCCTGCCCCCTTACCAGCTTTGCTTGTTTTTCTTTGAACCATTGCTATGTTTCTAGGATGGAGGACCATCGCCTCCCAAAAATACTACTCTACGGTGAACTCGCCACGGGTCAGCGTAAGAGGGGCGCTCCAAAAAAGCGATACAAAGACTCCCTGAAACAACATCTCAGGCTTGGCCAAATTGATCACCAACAGTGGTCCGCCCTGGCCTCACATCAGGAGGCATGGAGACGCACTATCCACAATGCTGCAGCCTTATTTGAGAACTCACGACGAACAAGTCTTGAAGAGAAACGACAACGCAGAAAGAATCACAACCCAAAAACATCACCCAAGGAGACCTTCTGCTGTGCTTTTTGTAACCGGACTTGTTTATCTCGGATTGGCCTTTTTAGTCATCAGCGCGCTTGCAGAAAGCGCGGGATGAGTCCTTCCTGAATCTTCGTTTGCGAAGAAAAGTCAGAGAGAGATTGCTAAACCTCAACTGAGAGCCAGGAACTTGCTCAGGCATTGTGAAGCATGCACACAACACACAATGTGCTTTCCTCTTGCATCATAGAATCATAGAGTTGGAAGAGAAAACAAGGGCCATCTAGTCCACCCCCTGCCCTGCAGAATACACAATCAAATAATTCCCAATTCCCAGCCTCTGTTTAAAAACCTCCAAAGAAGGAGACTCCACCACACTCCCAGGCAGCAGTGGATTCCACTGCAGGACAGCTCTTAAAATCAGGAAGTGCTTCCGAATGTTTAGGTGGAATCTCTTTTCCTGTAGTTTGAACCCATTACTCCATGTCCCACTCTCTGGAGCAGCAGAAAACAAGCTGGCTCCAACCTCAGTATGACAACCTTTCAAGTATTTGAACATGGCTATCATGTCCCGTCCTCACCTTCTCTTCTGAGAAACATACCCAGCTCCCTAAGCCGCTCCTCACAGGGCATGGCTTCCAGACCTCCCACCGTTTTGGTCGCCCTCCTCTAAACAAGTTCCAGGTTCTCAATATCCATCGATACAGCAAGACTGGACATGGGGTGGTGGGAAGGGAACTGTGCCAATGGGGCAATGAGGATGACAGCAGGAGTAAGAGGAAGACATGGGGTAACATTTTGATGACAAAGCAAAAAGTGACACAAGGGAAGAGGAGAAGGATGCACCTTTCTGTGCATCGTTTGGATGAATTTCATGCAGCAAAGAGGTTTTGGAGAAGGGGCACCATGATGTTTTTTGAACAGGTTTCCAGGAAAACATCCTGTCTCTTCTGTTTCGAGTTTCCCAAGAGGCCGCCAGTGAAGGAGAGGTTGTTCTAGAGGAGAAACAGGAGCAAGAGAAGGAGGGCAAACACAGCGGGCTGGAGTCTGGGGTGCTTCCCACCATTGGGGTACCCATAGCGTGTTCGGCATTCTCCTTGAAGCTCCTCGAATGAGATGGGGAGGTCGTCAGGAGCGATGGCTTTGTGGGCCATCTCATCCCGCACCTAGGAAGAAAGAACGGGGCTTGTTGTAATCTGTGGGGCAAGGCTGTGGGGATGGAAGAGAATCACAGAATCCTAGAGTTGGAAGAGGCCTCATGGGCTATCTGTCCAACCCCTTGCTTGATGCTAGAACTCCAGAGAGAGCATCCCCAGCAACAGGGAGTTGTCCAGTCTCTTTTTGAAGATGCCCAGAGAAGGAGACCCCCACCACCTCTCTAGGCAACCCCCAGGGTATTTTGGGAGCGACTGGAGTTAGCACTGAATGAGGGCAAAGAATAGAATCATAGAATTGTAGAGTTGGAAGAGACCACGAGGGCCATCCAGTCCAACCCCATTCTGCCCTGCAGGAACACACAATTAAAGTACTCCTGACAGATGGCCATCCAGCCTCTGTTTAAAGACCTCCAAGGAAGGAGACCCCACCACGCTCCGAGGGAGTGCGTTCCACTGCCGAACAGCTCTTACTGTCAAAAAGTTCCTCCTAATGTTGAGGAGGAATCTCTGTTCCTGGAGCTTGCACCCATTGCTCTGTGTTCCAGACTCTGGAGCAGCAGAAAACAAGCCTGCTCCATCCTCAACGTGACACCCTTTCAAATACTTAAAGAAGAAACAGGAGGCAGTGAGTGGAAGGGGTAGAGCAGGATTTGGTGACATCAGCAGGTCCAGAGGCCACTTTTATGCCTTGGGAGCTGCCCACCCACCCAAGGGCCAAATTGACTACCAAAAAATAAAATTAAACTCCCAGGAGTTCTGGGAGTTCATTCCTCATTCTCAATAATGGGTTCTTTTTGATGCTGAACAGTAGAGGGAGGAATCCCCACTCAGTCATGGAAACCCACTGGGTGGCCTTGGGCAAAAGTCATACACTCTCAGCCTCAGAGGAACATGCTCCAAATAAATCTTGCCAGGAAAGTTCAGTGATAGATTCACCTTAAGATTGCCATAAGTTGGAAATGACTTGAAGATACACAACAAAAACAACAACATTTCAGCCTTTCAGAAGAAGGTGGAAAATCTATTTTAAAAACCCCTGGAAAAGCACCTCACGATGGTGTCTTGAGGAAGACCCAGATGCGGTCTTCTGGAGAAGCTGAGGAGAGCTGGACTCAGCCTTTAGTAGGACCAGAGGTTTCCCCAGCCAAGCAGAGGATCCTTACCCCCCTCCCCATGCCCCTTCCAGAGCCCCTCTGCAGTTGGAACACTTTGGATCTCAGAGGTCTCACCTGCTCCACTCTCTGGAAAACCCTCAACAGGTTGTTGGCCAAGGCCCCTCTCACTTCCTCCTCCGTCCAATTCCGCCTCAGCAGCTCTGCAACTAAGTTTGGGTATCCGGAGACGTTCTTCAAGCCCTCTGGGAGTCTGTGTGAGGATCAAGAGACCCCCCCCCCCAACAAAGACAGAATGATTGCTGGGCTTTCCTTCGGGAAACACTCCCCCACACACTTTTAGTCCTAGTGGGAGGGAAACCCCACAAGCCCCCACAAGCATGTGGGAAGGAGACCACCTAGGAGACTATGTCTGAGACTCTACAGCATAGACTGAATATCTGCTGGTGGAGATCTCCTACACCAGATCCTGTCTGATCTTGGAAGCTAAGGAGGGTCAGCTCTGGTTAGTACTTAGATGGGAGACCATCAATGAATTCCAGGTGATGTAGGTGATATTTCAGAGGAAAGGACTGGCAAAACCACCTCTGAGGATTTCTTGCCAAAGAAAACCCTGTGAAATTCATGGGGTCTCCATAAGTTGACAGGCGACTTGAAGGTACAGACACATGCAAAATGCTGACCTTGGTTCCTTTCCCCCAAATATTACAGGCTTGATCTTCTAGATGGGTAAAGGTGCCTTTTTGGACTGTCACTCCCCAATCCAGCCAGGGATTCTGGGAGCCACAGTCCAAAAAGAAGAACCTTTCCCGAGCCCATAAGGACTGCCAAGGAATCCCAGTGCTGTAGCCTCTATTTCAGAGGAAGGAACTGCCCAAACCACCTCTGAGGATTCCTTGTCTAATAAAATCCTCAGAAATTCATGGGGTTGCCATAAGTCAACAGATGACTTGAAGGCATACACAGACACACACTGAATACCAACATAGTGCTGTGTATGTGGACAAATGGTCAGTGCGCAAGCCTGACAGCAGGGAGGTGTGCACCAAAAATGCACAATGTGGAATGGCAGTCTACTCTTTGAACGTTAGTATGCGACTGCATGCAGCTATCACTGTTTGACTATTTAATTCTAACCCCATCTTTCTTCACAAAGATTTTTTCTTTGAACTCATCACCATTACAGACACGGTTGATGAGGACACATGAGAGGGTGTTCTAGGTGACGCTCCCATACAGTGGAACATGCATCGGTGAGAAGCTAGGTTGGCCCCCTATATTTTTTGTCAGCAGGCAAAGACCTTTTTTTAAAAATTCAAACAGGCATTTCGTTTTTAACTGGGTGTGGCAGAAGGACCTTTTAAAGGAATGTGTGCTATACTCTTATCTTGTAGAGCCAGTGTGGTATAGTGGTTTGAGCATTGGGCTATTGGAGACCAGGGTTTGAATCCTTGCTTGGCCATGAAAACCCACTAGACAACCTTGGGCAAGTCACACTCTCTGAAGCTATCGTCCCTTCTCTGCTCAGCCATGGAAACCCACTGGGTGACCTTAGACAAGTTACATGCTCTCAGCCTCAGGGGAAGGCAATGGCAAACCACCTGTGAACAAATCTTGCCAAGAAAATCCCGTGATAGATTTGCCTTAGGGTTGCCATAAGTCTGAAATGATTTGAAGGCACAAAACAAAAACATACTCTTATCTTACATTTTATATGCATTTTAATCAATTTTAAATATTATAATATGGTTGTCTATTTTATGGTTTTTAAAACTCTTGTTCTCATATATTATTTTAACTGTGTTTTGCTTTAATCCTACACTATAAGTTGCCTTGAGAGAAAGGAGGGATATAAAATAAAATAAATTGGTAGTTGCCAAGAGTCTCCAGGTTTTCAGGGAAGATTCCCAGCTTAAGCCTGAACAAGATCTTTGGGCTTCATGGCCTGCCAGAACAAACATGCGTGTCACCCACCCCAAACACACCGGCATCATCTTCCCTCTTATACCTGGAAACGCCATCATAGTCTCCTCCAAAGCCAACAGCGCCTGCCCCGGCAACACGTTTGACGTAGTCCAGATGGTCTGTAGGCGAGAAGAGCAGTTAGTGAGCCTGTCCTTTGTGGGGTGTGATCCCTTCCTTTCCTGCTCTCTTGTTCGCCCACTCTGCCAGACTCACCTGCTACCTGGGCGAGGTTGGCTTGGCTGCTGCACGAGACGTAGTCATTGTAGAAGTTCACCATCACGAGACCGTGGGACTTGTTCTGTAGGGAGGGGGCAGGGAAGAAGCCAGTACTTTGAGACACAGAAGCCCCTTCTTCCCTACCTCTTGTTCCAAACAGGAGTGGTTCCCCCCTCCAACTTCATGCCTGGCTCTGTTCTGCCATCTTTCCCCTCTTGGTTACCGGCTTGAGGTGGCAGTTGATGACACACATGGCAGTGGAACAATGAATCCACTCTGGGTTTTAGTCTGAATGTTAAAGGAGCTCTGTCCAAGGTGCTGAGCCCTGTTCCCTTCAAAACAGGTCCAGCACTTTGGATATCTCCTTTAAAGGATGGTGTAAAGTCCAGAGTGGATTCACCACTCCCCTGATGCTGGGGCCACCAAGCGCCCACACTGGGTGGTAGCCACCTGCTGCCCCCCTATAGCCATTTCCTCTGTGTTGGAGGACAAAGCCAGGGAGCCTGCTACCTCCCAAGCTATCCCTAAGGTGAGCTAAAGGAGGCTGACCCATTGCCAAGGCTGACATCAAATTCAACCTTTGGTCCACGTGCCTTCCATAGATGGAATGGAGGGGCACCATCTTGACTGTTGCCTCAGACAGTGAAATATCTTGGGCCATTCCTCAGGGCGCTGGAGTCCCAACCTGGCCCACGGGAGTTCCCATCCCTTTCCCCATGACCTTTGGTGGTCTCGGTTTAGCATGTGTTTCCCCCTCCTTCTAAGAGGCCTGAATGCCTCTCCTAAGGCCTATGAGTTATTAGCAGTAAGAGCCTAGATATATGATGGGATGTTTTGGCTCTGCCCCTTTTGGCTTTGGACCTGCCCAAACTTGGAACGCAGCCCACAAGAAATGCCTCTGAGACGGACTTCAGCCAAAAGGGTCTTGTGGTTCTGGCTTACCACTCGGAGGAGAACATCATCTGGGACATTGCGCCGGTGTGCGCAAAGTGCATAGGCAGAGGAGTGGCTGAATATCACAGGGGCTTGGGAGACATCCAATGCATCGTTCATTGTATCCACAGAGACGTGGGCCAAGTCAACCATCATGCCCAGGCGGTTCATTTCCTTGACCATGCGCTGTGGGGTAGAAAAATGGGGGAAAGATTTTGGAGCACATAGGTGGTAGACAGGCTCTCCACTCACCTTGGCCTCCAGTTTTAAAATATCAGAGTTAAGTCTGTGCTTTCAAGTTACCTGTTGATTTATGGTGACCCCATGAATGTCATAGGGTTTTTCTTAGGCAAGGAATATTCAGAAGTGGTTTTGCTAGTTCCTTCCTCTGAAAGGTAGCCCACAGCACCTGGTATTCATTGGCAATCTCCCATCCATATACTAACCAGGGCTGACCCTGCTTAGCTTCCACGATCAGATAATTAATATCCCACCTTCCTCCCAATATTTCATAGAAGCATGGAATTGTAGAGTTGGAAGGGGCCAAAAGGGCCATCCAGTCCATTGCCCTGCCAAGCAGGAATACTCAGCTACAGCACTCCTAAAAAATGCCCACCCAGCCTCTGTATAGAGACCACCAAAAATGGAAAGTCCACCACCCTTCGTATGTATGTATGTATGTATGTATCTTTTTAAATATTTCTGTCTCAGGTCAGCATACAAGAACAACAATATAAACAGCATAAAACAGTTCCAGATAAAAACAACAGAATAAGTTAAATAAGATAGAAGCATAGTCAATAAATCACCAGGTTAAAACCGCCAAAAAGGCTTAAACAGTTAAAAACATGTCTGTGTATATTTTAAAATGCAGTAAGTTTAGGCTCCGCAGGCTTTAATTAAAAAAAAAAAAGCACCATGTTTTAACTTGGCAGCTAAGAGAGACCAGTGTTGGTGCCAAGCAGAGCTCCAAGGGGAAGGTCTTCCATAAATGGGGTGCCATAGCAGAAAAGGCCTTCTCCCATGTTGCTTCATGTTCCCACTAGTGGGGTATGGAGCAGGGTCCCTTCACCAGATCTCTGCTCCCGGGTTGGCATATGTTGAAAGAAGCACTCCTTCATGGGACCCAAAGTGGCTTTTGACAAGGCTAAAACAAGAGATAAACCAAAACCTGATGATAAAAAAGTTTTAAAAATTGCATTAGATAATCCTGTTAAAACACCAATAGTTAAAACTATATAAGATCATTTTGAAGCCATAACAACCTAGATGAAGGTGCAGCACACAAACACCCCTTTAAAAAAAACCCTTCACAACCAGTCTCATAAATCTTCTTTGTCTTAAAGGAGCCAGGAAACCTTTGACTGTTTGGCTATTGAAGAAGGGCAAGTTTCTCTCTGCAGAGTTTCTGCTCACTCACCTTCCCAAATTCACTCAGGCCCTGGTGAACAGGCCGTTCTGCTGTTGTGTCCACCAGCCAGTTATCAGCCCTGCAAAGGAAAGAATGTGCTGGGTAAGGGAGGCAAGGACACTGTTAGAAGCAAGCATTATGTGCCTGTCCTGATGATGCTCACCCCAGTGGTGGCTGATGGCATTCTGGGCCAGTGGAATGGCGAGTCTTTCCCAGGTTTTAACCTGAACCTTAAAGGATCTATCCAAGGTGCTGAAGCTATGGGGAGGGGCAGAGAGTACCTTTAAAAGTGCACCTTCTCACACACATGTTGCAAGACTGCAGTGCACACATTTGTTGCTCAGGGGCATTGGCTTAATGCTCCAGGGGACAGAACCCTGGTTCTGAAAGCAGAGTCCGGAGTTAAGTTCTGGTCAGAGACCCTGTGTAAATCAAGATCTTGCCACCTTACCAGGGTGTGTTGCAGCTGTGCGTCAGGGTCATGTAGCGCACGCCCAGCTGGTAGAAGGTGCGCAGGACGGCCAAGCTGCTATCGATAGAGTGTCCGCCCTCCACGCCAATCAGACTGGCCACCCGGCCGACACGGAAAGCCTTCTCAATACCTACAAAAGCAGGGTCTCTTGTGAGTGCCAAGGCCAAGCAAGGTGTGGCAAGCTATAGAATTTCATTTTTTATTTTCTTTTTTCATAATCTTTTTCAATTTTCTTTTTTTTCCCTGGTTTTCATTTTGATTTGCATTTTCAGTTTCCTTTTTTGATTTTCATTTTTGATTTTCATGTTCATTTTTCTTTTTCCTCAGCAAAGGGAGAGGGGAAGAGCAGGCCCAGTCTTGCCCTTCCCTGAAATTCTGCCATCTTGACCACAGTCTGATATTGCTTGGCCTCATAGAATCATAGAATTGTAGAGTTGGAAGAGACCACAAGGGCCAGGTGTCCAGCCCCCTGCCATACAAGAATACACAATCAAGGCATCCCAGACAGATGGCCATCCAGCCTCTGTTTAAAGACCTCCAAGGAAGGAGACCCCACCATGTAAGTCCTTGTTTTCATTTTTGAAATACTTGAAGGGGGTGTCTGAACCCTAATTAAAAGGTGAATTGCTACTCCTAAAAGCTTCTGGAGAGGCCTTCCTTTGGTGTGTGTGTGTGTGTGTGGGAATAACAGAAAAAGGTTGCCCTGGAAGGGTTGAGGGCTGCTAAACAATTCTGGAGAGCCACACTTTGCCCACCTCTGTTCTTGTGGAGGAACCTGTACCCAAGGATATCTCTCCCTCTGTTATTATGAAAGTCAACTGGTACTGAATTGTACCCAGAGCATGAGAAAGTTGCTGTCTTGGACTAAAGCTCACACAATCTCCCAACTAGCCAAGCTTGGAGCTGCAGCCTCAAAGGAACTTTTCCCAAGCTCTGGTCCTACCAGCGTAGCTGGCTCCATCATGCATAGTAATACCCTGTGTCTTCCTGCCCCTGCTAAAAGGCATTCTCACCCCCATACCCTCCAACATTTAACAGATGAAAGTTGGGAGATGTGTGGCCAAACCACATCAGAGTGCAGCCAAGCAACAAGAGGGCAAAAGTTATGAATGAGGAAGAGCACACAAAGTGGAGGCACTCTGGCATGTATGCACTGAGCTTAGGAAGATTAGTTGAGTGTAAAGCTTTTCCACTTTGCAAAAGTAAGCTGAAGACAAAGAGGACAGTGGAAAGGGGAGAGAAAAACCTGGACATTTTAAAAGCAACTGAAAAAGTGGGACAGCAGCGGATTAACTGGGAGTGTTCCTGCCACACCTTTGGAGGGAATATTCCCTCTTCTCAGTGACTGCCATTCAGCGTGAATAGATGGACTGAGAAGTGCAGAGGACGGATTGCCCATCCTCCACAGCCAGGAAACCTCTCTGTCCTCTTTTCCGGTTCCTTACCTGTACTGTCTGTGACACACTCAAAGTCCTCTGGGTATCGCTGGCACATCCGATGAATGACATCAATCTGCTCCAAGGTGCGCTTCACGGCGTCTTTATTCTGGGTCTCACAAGGCACATAGGCTGCCCAGAACTGAGCAAAGAGAAAGGGAAGCAAGGGGACAGTCTTTTTCAGATCACAGAATCATAGAATCATAGAATTGCAGAGTTGGAAGAGACCACGAGGGCCATCCAGTCCAACCCCCCTGCCACGCAGGAAATCACGATCAAAGCATCCCCGACAGATGGCCATCCAGCCTCTGTTTAAAGACCCCCAAGGAAGGAGACCCCACCACGCTCCGAGGGAGTGTGTTCCACTGCCGAACAGCTCTGACTGTCAAAAAGTTCCTCCTAATGTTGAGGTGGAATCTCCGTTCCTGGAGCTTGCATCCATTGCTCCGTGTTCCAGTCTCTGGAGCAGCAGAAAACAAGCTTGCTCCATCCTCAATGTGACACCCCTTCAAATACTTAAACAGGGCTATCATATTGCCTCTTAACTGTCTTTTTTCCAGGCTAAACATACCCAGCTCCCTAAGTCTCTCCTCATAAGGCATTGTTTCCAGACCTTTCACCATTTTAGTCACCCTTCTTTGCAAACGCTCCAATTTGTCCATATCCTTTTTGAATTGTGGTGCCCAAAGCTGGACACAGTATTCTAGGTGAGGTCTGACCAAGGCAGAATAGAGTGGCACTATTACTTCCCTTGATCTGGACACAATACTTCTATTGATGCATCCCAAAATCGCATTGGCCTTTTCAGCTGCCGCATCACACTGTTGACTCATGTTCAACTTGTGGTCTACTAGGACTCCTAGATCCCTTTCGCATGTAGTCTCATTCAACCAGGTCTCTCCCATCCTATATCGATACATTTCATTTTTTCGCGCTAAGTGCAGTACCTTACACTTCTCCGTATTTAATTTCATTTTGTTAGCTTTTGTGCTGTCTCTGTGAAAGCTCCACATTGAGGGAGTGAGCCGCAGAATATCAGCAAACATTGCAACATTAAAGGTGGCAGTAGGGAAACCAGTCCCTTATTGAGCAACAAATAATACTTTTGTTGTTGTTGTTTAAAACAAACTCCCAGAAATTATCCCAGCCAGCATGACCTTGCTAAATTGGGGGATTCTGGAAGCGGTAGTCCAAAAAGGTAACATTTTAAAGCTGAGGATTCTGTACAAACTACTCCATCACTTTTGCCCAAAGCAAACTCCCACTAAGCCTAGGGACAAGAACATTGGTTTGATGTTTGTGGGAAGAGAGTGGGCATGCGATGGGATTCATAACACACACTGGCTGAGGTTCTGCATGGGAGCTGCATCATGTAGATTTCCACATAGTAAGTTACACCTTGATTGTGCTATGCAAGTCTTGTGTTGGAGAGCAAAGCTGAACAACTGAAGGCACAAGTGAATATACACTGCTATGCACCTACATGAGTATGAATACACATGTGCACACATGTTTGCTTGCACACACAAATCTGCATGCACGGTGTCACCAGATGTGCAATGCCACTTCTGGAAACTTGGACTGAGTGCTGATGACATTTGCACAATGGATTTCATAGTGTAACTTATTCATGCCTAAGGCACCAACATGATTTCAGTCACTGGGTGTTGAAAAGCAGCCTCCACATGCAACCAATTTTTTAAAAAATGTCATTAACAAACTTGAAACCTTTGCCTGAAAAAAGAAACATCTGGAATCTGAAAGCCTGAAACTGGCCTGAATCATCAAATGGTTCAAGAGAACCGGGGGATGAGTGTCATTGAATCCCAGTTTTGGGAAAAGACAAGAAATAACTAAAACTAAGAAGGAGTGGGAGAAGGAGGACTATGTGCCTTTGAATTGCCTGTTAACTTGTGGCAACCCTGTGACTTTCAGAGGGTTTTCTTAGGCAAGGAATGCTCAGAGGTGGTTTTGCCAGTTCCTTCATCTGGATATACAGGCAGCACCTAGTATTCATTGGGGGTCTCCCACCCAAGTCCTAACCAGGGCTAACCCTGCTTAGCTTCCAAGATCAGGTGGAAGCTGGTGCCCATTTAGGGTATTTAGGCCCTGCCCTGTGTTATATTGTGTGTATGTGCCTTCAAGTGACCTGTTGACTTATGATGACCACGTGAATTTCACAGGGTTTTCTTAGCCAAGGAATACTCAAAGGTGGAATCGAAGGCTTTCATGACCGGCATCCATAGATTTTCCTTGGTTTTTTTTCCAGGCTGTGAGGCCATGTTCTGGAATAGTTTCTTTCTGACGTTTCGCCAGAAACTATTCCAGAACATGGCCTCACAGCCCAGAAAAAAACCAAGGAAAAAGAGGCAGTTTTGCCAGTTCCTTCCTCTGAAACGTAGCCTAAAGCACCTGGGATTCACTGCAATTCTCCCTTGCAAGTACTAATAAGTCTTGACTCTGCTTAGCAGCTGAAATCAAACAGGATCTGGTACATTCAGGCACCACAATACAGTGCAGTGGTTTGAATGTTGGATAAGGACTCTGAGAGACCAGGACAGGAACCCCCACTAGCCACAGAAACCCACTGGGTGACCTTGGGCAACTCACACTCTCTCAGCCTTGGAGGAAGGCAATGGCAAACCTCCTGGAAATAAATCTTGCCAGGAAATCCCTTGTGATAGGGTTGCCATAAGTCAGAATTGACCTGAAGGCACAAAGCACCACCTATCCTTTGTTTCTGGCCACATTGCATGGCTCTGTTTCTCCCCCCCCCCCGCCGCTTACCTGCGCACCCACACGGCCAAGGCGCAACTTGGGGATGTTGGTGTGAGTGCTATCCAGGTGGATCAAGTTGGCTGCATCCAAGGAGAGCTGGTTGTTGAATTTTAACAGCAGCTGCCAGGGCAGGTCATTGTGCCTGGAAGCAGGGAGAATAAAATCCCATTGAGCAGGGAGCATGGTGTGGCACTGCCTTATGGCAAGGCAGGACTGGGTGAAGGGCACCCCAGGGCTTTCTTGTGTCCCACAGTTGCAGAACCCCTAAACCAGTTTTCTTCTGGCCAAAAAGAAGAAAGAGGATCAATTACCTTTCCTGGTAGTTTCCAAAAGTGGCAATTCACCTTTGGCTAGACTGAGAGTATGTACTGTTCAGCCTTATAGACCTGTTTGATCTTTGAAACCCTCTGGAGTGGTCCTCCTTGTGGAGCCACCTGATCCTGATGCCCATTCAGCCATCATCTGAAGCAGGACCTTTAGGGTGGTGGCACCTCCCATGTGAATTGTTCTTCTATTATGACTTCAAGACACTCTGTCTTTTCTTACTTTCCAATCCATGTTTAAAACACATTTGACCTAAATTCTATTGTTGGTTCCCAACTATAGTACACCCACTTAATCAGTTGGGTTTCACCTGTGTGTTTTACCTGTGTGTTGACTCACCAATTGAGTCAATGGGTCTACTCTAGTCAGGACTATGGGGCCTCCCAGGTCTAGCGGGGAGGTAAGATGGTATCTGGGGAGAAGAGGAGGGTGGTTAAAGGCAAACAAGAATGACTGCAGCAGCAGGCCCTTGCCCCCCCCCCCTTTATTCCCTGTAAGGAAGATGAAAAGAGAACAATTTTTAAAGGGTAAAAATTGCCCTGTTGTAAACTTTTATCCATAGGTGTATGCTATTTGGCTCATCACTGAACTGTGCTTTTATGCCTTGGGGACAATTATGCAGGGCCAAAGTCAAGTCAAACCTGTCTTTTTGATCTTTTATTATCCATGAATGTATAAAGTCTTTGCATTGTGTTCATCTCCATGTGCTCCTGCTCTCTGATTGCTTTCTTGGCAGAGCCCCTCCCTGACATGGTCCTGATGTTTTCTTGCTCCAGGACTTACTAATTGCCCTTTTACTTTCTGCCTCAAGAGTAAATTCTCCTCCAGTTCAGTGGAGCTCTCTATTTAAGGATGATGGCTCTGTTTCACAGAATCATAGAGTTGGAAGAGACCACAAGGGCCATCCAGTCCAACCCCATTCCAGCATGCAAGAATATACAATCAAAGCTCTCCCAACAGGTGTCCATCCAGCCTCTGTTTAAAGACCTCCAAAGAAGGAGACTCCACCACACTCCCAGAGAGTAGTGGATTCCACTACCAAACAGCTCTTACCATCAGGAAGTGCTTCCTAATGTTTAGGTGGAATCTCTTTTCCTGTAGTTTTGAGTCCATTGCCCCGTGTCCTAGTCTCTGGAGCAGCAGAAAACAAGCTTGCTCCATCCTCAGTATGACATTCCTTCAAATATTTAAACATGGCTATCGTGTCCCCTCTTCACCTTCTCTTCTCCAAGCTAAACATACCCAGCTCCCTAAGCTGCTCCTCAAACAGGGCATGGCTTCCAGAACTTTCGCCAAGTTTATTAACTTCCTTGTTTGGAAAGGACCTGAGCATGAAACTGAACAGAGGAGTCCAAAGTCTGGTCTTTGGGCAACCGCCATGAAGTGGGAACAAAAGGCAATAATAGAATCATAGAATCATAGAGTTGGAAGAGATCACAAGGGCCATCTAGTCTAACCTCATTCTGCCCTGCAGGAAGACACAATCAAAGCATTCCCGAAAGATGGCCATCCAGCCTCTGTTTAAAAACCTCCAAAGAAGGAGACTCCACCACGCTAAGAGGCACAAACTGCAATCACATGCTCTTTGGCAGCTTGGTCCTCTGTCCTGGCATGATTGAAATGAAAAAGCAGCAAAGAAAGGCCTCTGAGACTTTCCTCCCCTCCTCTCTCCCTCCTTGTGGATCAAGACCTGCAAGTAAGGAGATGGCCAGGCACCTTTGCCTCCTCCAAGGTCTCTGCTGCTGAGCCTCTCCCTTCCTCATTCCTATGACTCTGGGGACAATGACATGCAGAGGAAGGAACCGTGTCTGACCCTTTGCTAATGATTAACAATGTGAAGGCAGCAAACTTGTGACCTGTGAAGCACATCCTGGGAACTTAAGTGTGGCTGCTTCAGAACTTGCTCTAAGCCAGGATCCAGTAAACCAGTGCTACCCAAAGCGGTATTACCCAAAGCTACCCAAAGTAGACCAGTGCTACCCAAAACTGATCCATGGACCAGTGCCAGTCTGCCAGCTATCGGCTGCTGGTCCCTGGAGAGTTTCCAGCAAAGAAAGAAACAGTTGTAGTCAATGGGCACGTATATGGTGTTGGTCACTGGACTGATCAGAAAGATACCCAAGCAGTCCTTCACATCAGAATGCTTAAGAAATACTGGTACTGATTTAGCCTTAAACCCCAGCTTCTAAAGCAAAGCAATTCACAGATCTGACTTGGGTCTCCCAGTGCTACTTCCATGTGCCCGGCTCTATGGTACCCCACACTCTCCTCCCACCCACCGTTTAAGTTGGCAGCGATGTCCTGGATGACCCAGTTGAATTCCACATGTCAAAAGAACCATTTGTATAAAAAATGTATAACTAGAAATGTTAGGATTATAGGATTACAAAAGGAGGAGAAATATCTAAAACCATTAATTATAGTGGCACAGGCAGTAATTGCATGTGACTGGAAAGAGAAAGAAAAGTGGAATTGTGATCAATGGAAGCAATATATATTAGAATATATATTGTTTGACTTTATAATGGAAAAAAAAGGAAAGTGTATTTTGGCCAATTAAAAGAAGAGGTTTGATTTAGTAATTGGAGAATAATGATTGAGTTTGTTGAAGGGAGAAAGGGGTATGAGAACATAAGGGAAACCGTTTAAAGGATTTTCTACATGAGACAAAAAAGAAAATAATATGGAAACACCGTTCCCGGAATGGGCGGGAGGGTGGGCAGAGGAAATAATTATATAAAGGAAGTATGATGTATCTATATGTGAGATTAGTAAATAAAGAAGTAATTTTTTAAAAGAAGGAAGGAAGGAAGGACCACCTTACCCATCTATGACAGGTGTCCCCTCCATGATTCTCTCTGCCTCCAACCGATATCGATCTGCTAAACCCAGGGAAAGGTGGGAGAGGAGCACGCAAGCGACCAGGTGCCGCCGCAGAGGCATGATGCACGGCGACCTTCCAGGCCCAGCGCTGCACCCAGACTCCTTCTTGCAGTGGCTTTCCTTGGAGGCCTTCAGGCTTTGCCAGGTGTGATAGTCAGCGCAAAGTGGGACCTCCCTTTGATGTTCGGAGAAGACTGATCAGTGCCTTGCATTCTTGGACCCGGAAGATCCAAGCAGGTGTGGACTCCAGGGTCTAACAGATAACCCTCCTCCCTGAACCCATAAAAAGAGTTGGAGAGGAGCTGTGGAATGTCCCTGGGCCAGGAACAGGTTGCTCTGCCCATCACCTGACTCGAGAGGCCCATGGGGGTTCTTGCCCTGGACTCCTGTCACCCTGAACTGCATAATTTCTACGATGTAGATGCACCCCATGTTGGGTCTCAGAAAGAGTAAGGACATTGCAAGAAGTAGGGCACATCTGCACTATAAAATTAGAACAGTTTGAGACCCCTTTAACTGCCAGGGCTCCATCTTGCAGATGCCAAAAGTTAAAGTCAACATGATGGCAAAGATCAAAAACCAATTTACTATGCACCAGCTTTTGTGGAATGCAGTTTACCACATCAGATGCATGGAGCATTGTCTGAAGTGGCAGGTACATTTATTGCTGTTGTTGTTCTTATCAATACTTAGGCTTTTTATATTCCACCTCCTCAAATCCAGGCACCCAATTTCCATGCAAATTAATCTAATGATGCATATTACTTTCATTTGCAGTCTAATCATGCAAATTAGGCACATAAATGGTTGTTTCCATAATGTTTAAAACTTGATTGCATTTTTTAAGTTTACAATGGATCTGAGAGAAACAGCTTAGAGTAAGGTACAAATAAAACAACAACAAAAGATTAGCATTTTGACATGCACAGACACTTCGTATTTTTTACTTGTGCAATATAAAACATCACAATTTGACAAAGAAAAAAAGTGCACAGTGAAAATAATTTTAAAAAGTAATAATAATAATAAAAAGGAAAATACACCACAACAAAAGGACAACATGTAAAAACCAACCAAAGAACACACAATAGTATTAAGAAAATACTTCCTGTTTACCTATGTCGATGTTGCTTATTAAATACTATTAACATACTTCTTTGTTAAATAAACAAAATTCTAGTAACATTCTCAATATCCTTTCCCTTACAAAAAAAAAGGCTCTTAGCTAACACACATTGGAAACTGCTTAATGCAGTGTAGATGTGTAAATAGCTATTGCTTAAAACAATTTGTAAGCCGCTCTGATAGCCTTGTGGCTGAAGAGTGGGGTATAAATAAATAAATAAATAAATTATCACAAATTAAATCCACTAATCCCCACCACACTTCTAGTGGTGTTCTCATCTGATCAATTTTCTTTCTTCTTTTGCTGTCTATTTTTGTTGTTGCTGGATGCCTTTAAGTCATTTCCAATTTATGGCAACCCTAAGGCAAACCTACCACAGGGGTTCTTGGCAAGATTTGTTCAGAGGGAGGTTGCCCTTGCCTTCCTCTTGAGGCTGAGAGAGTATGACTTGCCCAAGGTCACACCATGGGTTGCCATGGCTGAGTGGAATTCAAACGCCGGTCTCCAAAGCGGTAGTCCAATGCTCAAACCACTACACCACACTGGCTCTATTTTTAACTGATGGCAAAAAATAAATAAAATAAAGCTAAGATCCATGAAAATACCACAGGACGCACCTGAGGGTGAGGACCTGAGGCTGATTCAAAGGGCAAGAGAAAATTAGGGACAAATGGCAGTAATTGAAGGGAAGAAAGCATTTCCTTCAGAGATATAGAGTAAATATTTTGTTGTAACTAGACGACAGTCTACTTTAACGGCCTTTCAATTTTTTTTTTTTACTTTTCTTGTGGCCATGTTGCGCAGCTCATTTGTGCTTGGATGTCTATGCTCCCACCCAGTTATTGTTTCTTAATGCCAGTTAAGCGGAATGATAATTGTTTGTATTTTATTTTTTAAAACATTTCCACTCCTTCTCACCTGACTAATTTCATCCTCCCACTCCAAACATGCATATAAATATTTGCCAGTGGAGGCAATGCTCCATGCATCAGATAAAGTGGGCTGCGATATGCAAATGCTTATGCCAAATAAAATAAAATAAATGCTTATGCCAAATCTGCTCTGTGTGTGTGTTTGCTGCAAAGGACTAACCCAGCTACTCTCTTGAAAACTTTGAAAAGTATTTATTGGTGTAAGGAAAAATAAAAATAATGTAAGTGCCAGTCCAATGAGGCAGATCTCTTCCACTCCCTTAACAGCAGCCTTGTACTTCTCTTTGACTTAAATTGTCTCTGCATCTTCACCCTTGTCACAGCTGTTGGGTTTGTTTCCCAGAATTTACATTGTACAAGTCAATGGCGTCCAGTCTCTTATGCATAAAATAGATCTGGGGTAGCTGTGTTGGCCATACAGCAAAATACAACAACATCCCAAACCCACAAAACAGCCACACCTTTATTGGGCCAGCCCCAAATGCACAAAAGACATCATGCAGGCTTTTGAAGCTCCACTGGCTTCTTCATCAGGCAAAGGTGTTAAAAATCATACAGGAGAAGAAAGTGGGGTGGGTGGGGGTAATGTTAACATCCCAGGCTGACATTTTGTCAAAACGGTCAGTTAAGATGGTCTGGAAGTGTTGGGTGCAAAAGTATATTCAAGTATTTAATTTTTATTTCTGGATTCCTAAGCCATTCAAAACGGGTCAAAGTCTCTGAATCTATTTTGAGTCTGTCTCACTTGCTTTTTTGCAAGCTGCTGTAATTGCAAGTACTGTGTTCAGGGTCATCGCTAAGATAATAGATGTTATCTATCTATCATAGATAAGATAGTAAGAACAATTTTGAAACTAGCTGTCCTACCCCGAGAATATCTCTTGTTCACAGGAATGATGGCAAAGTCTCTGCTCCCTAGGAATCAAGCCTTGCAACCTAAGCAAAATAACTTTTGCTCCTGCACACTTTTTCTCTGTTGATGTAACATTGAAAGTCCTATAAATGGCTGAGGCTTCCAAATAAAGTTTGTCCATCTGACCAACTCTGAATCTCAGCTGTGTTGAGAGCAGAGGCAGGAATGGTGATCCCTTTAGGTAAAGCAGTGGTTCTTAACCTGTGATCAGCAGACTCCCGGGGGCCACAATGTCCTCACAGGGGGTCCGTGAAGGCTTGAAGGCTGCTGAGCCCACATGACAGGAGCCAAGGCAAAGGCTGGCTGGCTTGGCCTGCATATAGCCATTCAATCTGCTCCAGCCACAAATTTGCAGGAAGAAGCAGGAGAAAAGTCTTCCCTCCCACTTCAGTAGCTCCAGGGCCGGTTGAAGGCACCGGCGGTGTCAGCATCCACAGGGGGACCCATCATTGTGGGGGCCCCCATAGTAACCCTCCTCCTGCAAAAACATTATTAGTAATAATCTAAATATCCTGTACTGTGAATAGCTTAGGTTGAGTTAGGTTACATTGACCTGAGATAAACATATGCAGCCCCCAAAATAAAGCATTGCACGGCCCCCCCAAATTCCTTGGGAGGCCAGGGTTCAAATCTTCCCTCAATCCTGGAAAGCTACTGGGTGATCTTGGGCAAGCCACACTCTCTCAGCCTCAGAGGAAGACAATGATGGCAAACCCCCTCTGAAGAGATCCGGGCAAGAAAACCCTTCATGATGGTCACCATTAAGTCTGAGTTTGACTTGACTATTATTTACAATATTTATTTATTTCATTTGTATGCTGCCTTTCTTCCACCTGATGGGACCCAAGGCAGCTTCCATAAAACAACAGATTAAAAATGCAATATATGCAATTAAAATAAAACATATAAAATCTAAAACATATGAGATCAAAACAAGCCCTGCTGCTTATATGTTAAAAGCCTGCTTGAAAAAGAAAGCAGGGAGGGGGCCACCCTAGCCTCCCAAAAAAGCCTCCTCCTGATGACCTTAGGGCTCTGGCAGGATCTTTCTGGAGAGCTGGACTTGAAGGTACAGATGTGAAGGCAACAATAGTCGCCCTTTGCCCTCTGACAGCAACCATGTACAGGTATAGCTGCTCATCAGGAGAAAACACTAAGCAGCAGATGAAGTGGCTTGTTCTTGATGCCTAAATCCAGCTGTTAGTTCCAATTAGAGTAGACCCAGTATCTCAACAGGAATTTAGTGAAGTCAATGCTGGTGCCATTGATTCATTGTGTCATGGCTCCATAGATTCAATGCTTCTACTCTAGTGGGATCGTCTCTGGGCTCTATAGGGCTGAGGCTTGAAGAAGTGCTACACAACTCCTTGTGGTTTTTTGGGTATCCGTCTGAAGATCCAAAAGAGACACACTTGTATTTAAGAAGTGCACACTGATGCTGGAGAACATACAGATATTTCTCAGGGCCAACCTTTCCTTGTCCTGGCATTCAGTGCTGCCTCCCTAGCCGGCATTACTTGTTGAATCAGTGTATCTGTAACCATAAATTCTCCCATTTCTCCATCCATCAATTTTGGGAAAGTTACTGGGCTCTTCTCAGACTGTGAACATGACAAGCTGATCAGTTTTCCCCCCCTCCTCATCCTCAGTGCAAATAAATGTAACTGTGAAGAATGGCCAGAAAAGCTCTTTCATGTTTTTACAGCTGTGGTGTCTGTTTCTCTTGTTCCTTTATTACTTTTGTATAGAATGTATATGATTATTTACTTTTGTGTAGAGTGTATAAGATGACTTTATTGCCTCCTGATTTATTGACCATAATAAAGGCTTGATGATGATCTTGTTCCTTTGCAGGCAGAATTAACCCTACGAATTCCTCCCCCAAAATCTGTGACAGGGGTTCCAGTTCTACTATTGCCAGCCAACACATGTTGAAATATATATTTTATTCACAATTAACACATACATATATACACAAAAACACAAATCTAGAACAACAACAACAATAAAGTCCCCCTTCCACCCTTCCCCATTTAAAATGACTTCCCACTTTTCTCTAACTGTACCCTAACCAATTAACTTAATCTCACCTCTTATTCTTTGTTACTATTTTTCATTTATCTTATTTCCCCCCCTCCTACTTTTAATCAAGATTTCTTTCCTAGACATTTCTAGTCACTGTTGCTTTTCTTAAAAACGGAGTAGATGATTCACATCATCCAGAATGAGAGAAAATAGGCCAGGGGTTCAAGTGTGTGTGTGTGTGTATTCTGCATGAAAACAACTGTGTGTAGTATTTTAACATTTTCCTAAATTGCTTTAGTCAAGTGCTATGCAAAATCATTTGGATGACTACTGCTCCCAGAATCTGACTTCTGGCAACCCCATGAATTTCATTGGGTTTTCTTAGGCAAGGAATCAGAGGTGGTTTTGCCAGTTCCTCCCTCTGAAATAGAGCCTACAGCACCTGGGATTCCTTGGCAGTCCTTCTGGGCTTGGGGAAGGTTCTTCTTTTTGGACTGCCACTCCCAGCATCCCCCAGCCAGCTGGCTGGGGGATACTGGGAGTGACAGTCCAAAAAGGCACTTTCCCCCATACTTATGGTGACCCCATGAATTTCACAGGCTTTTCTTAGGCAAGCAATCCTCTGAGGTGGTTTGGCCAGTTCCTTCCTCTGAAACATTGCCTACAGCCCTTGGGATCCATTGTTGGTCCACCTTCCAAGTACTAAACAGGACTGACCCTGCTCAGCTTCCAAGATCAGATGGGATCTGGTGCCCTGTGTGTGTTGCCTTCAAGTTGCCTATTGGCTTTAGGGCAACCTCATGAATTTCACAGAGTTTTCTTAGGCAAGGAATCCTTGGAGGTGGTTTGGCCAGTCCCTTCCTCCGAAATACAGTCTAGGGCACCCAGCATCCAAGCCCCAACCAGAGCTGAGCCTGCTTAGCCTCCAAGACCAGACGGGGGGTGGGTGGGGTGGCTGGTGCCTTGAGAGTAATTAGGTGGACTTACTCTGCCTAAACAGTCATAGAATCATAGAGTTGGAAGAGACCCCCAAGGGCCATCCAGTCCAGCCCTCTTCTGCCCTGCAGGAATACCCAATCAAATCACTCTTGACTGATGGCCATCCAGCCTCTGCTTAAAAACCTCCAAAGAAGGAGACTCCACCATACTCCAGGTAGTGCATTCCACTTCTGAAGAGCTCTTACTGTCAGGAGGTTCTTATAGAATCACAGAATCATAGAGTTGGAAGGGACCCCCAAGGGCCATCTAGTCCAACCTCGTCCTGCAGGAATACCCAATCCAAGCCCTCCCAATGAGAGAGGGCCACCCAGCCTCTGTTGAAAAACCTCCAAAGAAGAAGGAGACCCCACCACCCTCCCAGCCAGCAGCTCCTCCTGCCTGCCTGCTGACTCCTTTTGGGACCAGCCATCCAGCCAGGGACCTTTGAACGCGGAGCCTTCTGCCGGCCTGTTAAACAGAAAGGGGGGGAAGCGAAGTGCTGTATCGTTGCCTTAAAATCCCTGGAAATCCGGAGTCCCTCCTCCTCCTCCTCCTCCTCCTCCTCCTCCCCCGCTGGCTGGGCGTCGCAGTCCGGCCAGTCCAGCCCCCAGCAGCCCTTGGCCCGGAGCTCTCTCGAGGGCGGTGCCGGGCATGGAGGCCCCTCGGCTGGGGGGCAGCGAGAGCTTCGCCGGCCTCCGCCTGCCGGGCCACCTCCACAGCCAGGGCTCGCTCCGGGACGCCGCCGCCTTCCCCTTCCGAAGCGCCGACCTTCTCCTGGCCACCTACCCCAAGTCCGGTAAGCAGAGACCCCCCCCCAAAAAAACACCACCCCTGGGGCTCCTTCCCCGGGACCGCTTTGCCTCGGGGCTGGGAAGGCGCAAGGAAGCGGTGGAAGGAGGAACGGGGCGCCAGGCGGGGAGGACAGGGGGTTGGACTAGATGGCCCTTGGGGGTCCCTTCCAACTCTCATGGCTCTATAAGAACTTCCTGACTGTAAGAGGAGTTCAGAAGTGGAATCTGTTAAGCAGACCTCCCGCAAAAAAACACCACCACCACCACTGTTCGGAAGTGGAATCTGTTAAGACCCCCAAAAACAACACCATCCCCACCCCCCTGGGGCTCCTTCCCCAGGGCCGCTTTGCCTCGGGGTTGGGAAGGCGCAAGGAACCGGTGGAAGGAGGAACGGGCCCCAGTCCCTACCTCAGGGGCGCCAGGCGGGGAGAACAGGGGTTGGACTAGATGGCCTTTGGGGGATCCCTTCCAACTCTCATCATTCTATAAGAACTTCCTGACTGTAAGAGCAGTTCGGAAGTGGAATCTGTTAAGCAGACCTCCCGCAAAACATCAACACACCCCCCCCGAGGCTCCTTCCCCCGGGTCGCTTCGCCTGGGGGCTTGGAAGGCACAAAGAACTGGTGGAACGAGGAACGGGTCCCAGTTCCTTCCCCGGTAACGAGGGAGGGAACGGGAGCCGCCTCTCCAAAAGGAGAGGCAAGCCGAGGAACGCAAGCACCGCCACCAACTAGCTGATTGCCTTGCAAAAGCATATGTTTGCATTTCAAGAGAAACTTTCACTGGGTCCAAGGGGCAATGTCCCCCCCCCCAATACACAGCTAGGGATGGAGAATTATTGCAAGGAGAGGGTGAGTTAAATCCTCTCTCTCTCACACACACACACCCTGCTGCTAGGCTTCTCCAAAGTTTGGCCTCCAGGGAGTCCTCATTCCAAGTGTCATCTGGACAGAGAACCTGGGGCTTTGGGCCAGGCCATGGAAAATATACTTTGTTGAACTACAACTCCCAGAATCTCTCAGCTGGCATGGCTCTGCTCTACCACAAAGCTGCAACCCTTCTTCGGTGGCTGGTCAGTGGAAAGCAGATACTTCACAGCGGTCTAGGAATCCTTAATTTAGCAACCTGGCTAAATTGGTGGTTGCAAGATGACCTCAGGTTATGGTGTGCTGTCATAGATTTTATGGCCTCAGGATTACCAGATGGTGCATGCATGGTTTATGAGTCCTGAAATAAACTGATGTGCAAAACTGTCTTCTCTGATTTAAAGCTATTATGGCATATACGTGCCTCTCTGAAATGGCGAATGTGCACTTCTGTTCACTGAATGTTGTCCCCTGAAAAGAAGCTAACCTGGTTTATCGATCACACCTGAAGATTGTTTCTCTTATATGTCTGCTTTCTCAATAAGGACCTTTCAATGTTATGGATAGTTTAATTGTATTTTAATAATAACTTTTTGTTACCTTGCCTAAGAAAACTCTATTGAAATTCAGGGGGTTGCAATAAGTTGACAGGCAACTTGAAGGGAGAAACACACACACACACACACACACACACGTACATGTTAGTCTGGAATATCAGTAAGCAAGGGGATAGTAGCCTAAACTTTCCGTAGACTTGGTCTAACTTCCTCAGATGCATGGAGTGAACTGGTGCCCAGGAACAGACCTTATAAGCAGGCTGTTGAATAGCCATAGAAATGCAAAACTAGTGGGTGTGGTGAGCTTAACAATGATCCTGGCGGGACAAAGAGAAAAGATGTTGCCTAAGGCCAGGGTGGGTGGATGATCATATCAATGCTGGAAGAAGTTTTGGAATGTAGTGTGATGCTGGTTGAGAACCAGAAAGGATGATCTCACTTTGCTATTTTGAGCACCTGGCCTCTCTCTCTGGCTTTTCGTCGCAAACGAAGATTCAGGAAGGACTCATCCCGCACTTTCTGCAAGCGCGCTGATGACTAAAAAGGCCAATCCGAGATAAACAAGTCCGGTTGCAGAAAGCACAGCAGAAGGTCTCCTTGGGTGATGTTTCTGGGTTGTGATTCTTTCTGCGTTGTCGTTTTTCTTCAAGACGTATACGGTAAGCCAGGCTTTCCAAAACTGGTGTCCTTCATATGTGCTGGATTGCAACAACCCCTATCATCCCCTGGTCAGGATGCTAGCTTGGGGTTGATGGGAGTTGTAGTCCAATGTGTCTGGAAGGCACCTGCTTAGGGAAGACTGCTGGAGGCAACCAAGTCTGTTTTCTCCCCCTCACCAAGGCCATTGCATTTGTTCCAATCGAGAAGAACTTTCAGATGCTGTTCCCTGGAGGCCTTGAGGGGTTATATGTTGGAAGCCTGTCCTGCCCGGCCGTAGTGGCAGCAGGTCCTATGTGAGTGGGGTGATGCTGGTGGTAAATCTGCTTTCGGTTTTAGTGTGAACTTGAAAGGCGCTAGGCAAGGTGCCAGATTTTGGGGAGAGGGTTCAGCATGTTGGATAGCTCCATGAAACTTGGATTCCCTGCCCTGACTGGGAGGTGCTTGCTACTAGTCACCCCTGGCTTGATCTTCCTGCCCTGCCTTGCAGGTACCACCTGGATGCAGGAGATCCTGACCTTGATCTACAGCAAGGGGGACCCTGAGCCTGCAAAGACCATCCCCAACTGGGCCCGCCTCCCCTGGCTGGAGCACATCTACTTCAAGGAGACTCTCCAGGAGACCACAGGACCTCGGCTCCTCACGACCCACATGCCCTATCCGGTGTTGGCAGGTGCCTTGAGGAAAGGAAAGCCCAAGGTGGGTGTAGGGAGATCCCATCATCCCCTCAATGGTCCGGCTTTCTCCTGACATGGCAGGAGGGGGGATGTCTTAACCCCAGTATATGCAGGGGTTGGGTCAAAATGATGGGGACTGAATGAGTCTGGGGGCCTTCCAGCCACCAGATGTGGCAGTGCGGGCCAAATAGGCTAAAGATCCTACATCGCTACTATGCAATGTCAGGTGGCATTATGTTACACAACCCTTATACTGAATAACAATGTAGTACAGTGTAGGTGAATCAACGGTCCATGCATGTGGCCAACAACCTATTGTGCAATTTTAATGCACAATGGCAAGGTGTGGGGCAAGACACATTTGCATGCTACGCTGTGTACTTTAATGTAGTGTGGTGGAGTCCCCTTCCTTGAAGAGTTTTAAACAGAGGCTGGATGGCCATCTGTCATTGGGAGTGATTAGTGTTTACTCAGGCTAGTTAATTAGAATGAATTAGACCAATTAATTAGAAGCACACATTAATTAGAGAATTGACAATTTCATGGACAATAAAGCTGTCAACAGCTGCAAGTCATGATAGTTATATGTAACTTCTACCAATTCAGAGGTAGGCCTCTTTACTGGTGGGATTGTCTGTCTGTTGGCAAAGAATAGTCTTTTCCATTCATTTCTTGGCTGAAGAGTGGGTTTCCCATTGCCTGGCATGAAGAACAGAGCAGGAGTGAGATTCTTTGCCTAGTCTTCTGGGGGAATTATTCTGCATGTGTCTCTGCTAAAATCAGCAGTAGGACTCTTTCAGTTGTGTACTTGTTTGCACATTTAGTTGTGCTTTAAGTTGTGCAAAACAAGAGTCGCATCACACAATAAACAGGCAACTCTGCACATGGGGATTTATGCTATGCAACCTCAGCTCAGTACAAGTTGCAAGTATTTTCTGATACCTGCACCGAAATCTTTGTTTTCTCCCAGAGTCAGGAGAAAACGATGGAACCTGTTTATTCTTCAAAGTTAGGATGAGAAGCAGCAATATTTACATCCCTAATCTGTTCTTCCTTCAGGTGATCTACCTGGCCAGAAACCCAAAAGATGTGGCTGTATCCTATTACCACTTCAGCAGGATGGCCAACTTTTTCCCTGACCCTGGTTCGTTTGAGGAGTTTGTCCAGAGCTTCTTGGATGGCACTGGTGCGTGAGACACATGGCAGGTTCTCTGTGACATAGTCATAATGCAGACTGAGCCAAAATGGGATTAACTGTCATGGCTGCTCTTTCTGGTTTGTCTCCAACCCTAAAAAAAAGAAAAGAAAAAAAGACAGCAGCTGAGAGCCTGCATTACCGTTAACATTTTGTAATTTTATGAATCTGTAGCTGCATTGCAGAAATGCATTGAAACCCCGCTTAGGGCTTGTCTACAGTGGCGGGAAACCCCACACCTACCTCATAGTCACATTGGATGTTTTTGATCCGCAGCAGCCCCGTAAACACCGCACTCACCAGGGCTTGTCTGATGGTGTGTCAGAGTATCCTGCCACACGGTAATCTGCGTTGGAGCAAAAGGGTGGTCCTGTGCTGATCACATGTCCTATATATCGTATTATTTTCAGCCACTCGGGCATGGCTGCTCTGTCCCACCCACCCCCCTTCGCTCGTGCATGCGAGTAAGTGAATATACTGTTACTAGATAAGTGGAGATACACTTATTCAGATATGCACACAATTGAAAATTTTAATTTTTTTTTAAAAGAAGTGCCAAAATGGAGTCCCATTCACTGTAAATCCTGCCCCGGCTTTGCTTCAGAGCCAATCCTTGGCCGCCACATGGCCAAAAATCCAGGTTTCCCCTCAAATGTGGGGCAAACTGCAAACCTCACAGATCCATAGTTTCTTGCAGAAACCCTGAGGAAAATGCGCATTGTCAAAAATGTCGTGTGTCAACTGTGCCACAAAGATGTACATTCTCTGAGGGAGGGGTGATACGGCTCCTTCATCTGTGGAAGGAGCCGTATCACCCCTATCCCTCAAGAATGCACCTTCACGGTAAGTAACCAATGTGGCATTTGGGCACCAGCAAGAGTGCTCTGCGGTAGCAGTGGCGCGGTGGAGAGAGTAGAGGGGGTCAAGCCTTCTTTTAGGTTGTCCCATTACAGACTAACTCTTGCCTTTCATTTCTCTACTCTAGGAAGGGTTCCTTTTTTGATAAGAGCTAAGGTACAGTACTTACATTGACCCATGAATAAGTGAACCCAGGTTTTTGGGTCGGTTTTTGACTAAAATGTCTAGAATTATACATGAGTATATACAGTATCTCACGTAATTAAGCTGGGCTCAAACATTTAAACTATACAGACCTCTCTGTTGACACCAATAACGCAATCTTGTGCCTGTTCCTGCTCTCTCCATATGCTCTGACTTATGATGATGAATGTTGTTTGGAAGATGTTCCTTCGATCTAAGGTGGCCACGTTGTTCTTTTCCTGGTAAACATGCTCTTTCCCTGAACAACACATCCTTGTGACAAACAGAAATGGAATCCAGTTCAATGATCTTTATATATATATATTTTTCTCCCTTCAAATTCTTGTGGCTGCCCATCAATAGTCATTCCCTCTACAGTTTACAGCCCTTGGGTGGAATCCTGCTGGAGCGTTATGCCAATAGCGGCATTTTTTCCAGCAGCGGAGATGAGGGAAAGCAGGCAGAGTTTGCCAGCTCTATGCCACCTGTTTCTACAAAGTTTTATTTCCTTCCCAGCTGCTGTGCCTGCTTCCTCTTTTCTCTTGCTGCCAGAGTAATTGCATTGGCATAAAAGCCCCAACAGGATACTAGTCCTCATTGTTAAACTCAATGGAGATGAACTTTTAAGTCACAATAATGCAGTAGCAAAACAGATCCATCTACCCCTCCCTCCCTCCCTTCCTCCCTCCCTTTAATTATACCTCACATTTCCCCCAAATTGGGACTCAAGACAGTTTATAAACTACAACTAAAAACATAAAAAGTTGTGATTAAAATAGTATTAAACTATCAACAAAACTAAATAACATTAAAGAATAAAAACAGTACACCTCACTTTTAAAAAGCCCTTTTAGTTCCACAAAGCTTGATGCAAACAAAAGGAGAGCAAGTCAGAAGCCAGCCTGGCCTCCCTGGGGAGGGAGTTTCAGCGATCGGGAGCAGCCACCAAAAAGGCCCCGTCTCTCACATTCTCACCAAATGTCCCTGTGAAGGTGGTGAGACCAAGAGAAGGACCTTCCCTGAAGATTTTGGAGCTTGGGCATGCTCACGCAGGAAGATATGGTCCTTCGGACAGCCTGAACATGAGCTTGTCTGGGGTTTTAAAAGCTGTATGGGCATGTTGAATACCACCTTTCCCTCCAGAAGATACGTTTGGATCAGACTTTCTACCTACAGCCTTGTGCCTTGTGGATGTGCGTGATCAATGGGCATGCAGGATAGGAATGATGGGACTCCTTCTTTGGAGGTTTTTAAACAGATGGCCATTGTTTGGGAATGCTTTGATTGTTTATTCCTGCATGGCAGAATGGGGTTGGACTGGATGGCCCTTGGGGTCTCTTCCAACTCTATGATTCTATGGTTCTAGGACCCATAGTACATAAAATCTGGACGGTGCCTGGTTGAGGAAGTCTGGTTTTTGTATAACAATTCACTGCGTTTGCTTTGTCTCAGATTCAGTTAGGTGTCACAACTGCAAATTCAGTGACACTATCATACTGTTCCACATTTTCCACTATTCTTGCTTTTGGATACCTCCTCCCCCATGTATTGACACCCCTTTCTGAAAATATTTGGTCACTGGAGCTGTCCAACTGAGTCATATCCCAATTAAGTGGCTTTTCTCAAAAGCCTGTGGCCTTGGGTCTGCGTACCGCCCTACAAGGCTGTTTTTGTGGCCCTTAAGTTCTTCAGGCGCCTCTATTGCCCTTGTTCCTGGCTAAAAAAGGATGGATGGCCTCTTCCCCGGGAGTGGGGAATCACCTTTTAAGTAAGCTTCATCCTTTCCACAACTCATTTAACTTTAAAAAATATTTTTCCTCCCAAAACCAATAGTGGATTTATGGCTACTTTTTTTTAATTTACACTTTTGGTTATCTGTATCCATCCATTTGTCACTTGATTTTTATCTCACCTTTCTCCCAGGCTGGGACTCAAGGTGACTTTCTAAAAGGCACAAAATATAAAAGCACACACATATAACGAAAGACACAAAATTAAAATTAAAACGGTCTTAAATAGCAGAATTTAAACCATTTAAAATCTTACTTTAAAGCTATGATTAAAAACAGCACAGTGCCACAAAATGCCGTTTTGTTAAAAAATCAATTTCCAAAGGGTTGCCGATGCCACCCCCCTCCTCCCAAGGGGCCTGACGATAGAAAATTGCATCCCCATGATCGGCAATTGCCCATCCCAGTCCTAAGCAGAACTTGGAAAAGTTACTTTTTAAAGGGAAAAAACTCCAACCAGGGGGAGAATTCAGTATGTAACAGGATCTTGTAGACACAACAGCAGCCACATCTGTATTCTTCCATGGCAGAGGGTTGGACTAGATGGCCCTTGGAGCCCCTTCCAGCTCTAGGATTCTATGAACATTAGTGGACCTCCAGAACACCTTTCCTGTGATTTTTCTCTAAGACGCCAGACTTGGGGAGTGGTTTAGGGAGCAACATGTCATATGTTTCCAATTGAACAGACTCCACCAGAATATGAAGCTCTGGTGCAATCTGATTTTTTTTAAAAAAAAAAAAAATTGGCTTTAGTTTTCCTTCAGACCTTGAGAAGGGCCTCACTGCAGATGCAGAACTGAAAAGAGATTTTATTACACAGCTCTGGAGGGGGTTACATTCCATACCTGCAGGGTTTTAACATGATGCAGGTAAGGGGGAGAGAGCCAAGACCTCCTTTGTTCCATGGCCTGGAAAACACAGAATGCCACCAGCTCATCTTTCATGGCTTTTTGCCTCACCTCCAAGTCTCCTCTTTCTGAGAGGAATGGGCATCCATTTGAAACACTCATATTTTGTTTTCCAGTGACAACACCCAGTGCAATCATTTTGCTTAAAAAAATAATCCTTGACCGCTGTAAAAACACACAGGTACACACTCTATTTTCCATTCTTTAAAAACCATGTAAAAATAACAATTGCATGTTGCTATGCCAACATACAAACGAACAAACAGTTGTTTTATGCTCTTTAAAGTCTACACTTGAAATGTAAAGAGGCACAAATCAAAGACATTTGGTTTGCAGGATCAGCAACTGTGCTAGCTTGTGGGGGGGGGCAGCCAGATTTCCTAGTGGTTTGAGCATTGGACTACAACCTTGGAGACACGGGTTTCATAGAATCATAGAATTGCAGAGTTGGAAGAGACCACGAGGGCCATCCAGTACAACACCCTGCCATGCTGGAAATCACGACCAAAGCATCCCCGACAGATGGCCATCCAGCCTCTGTTTAAAGACCTCCAAGGAAGGAGACCCCACCACGCTCCGAGGGAGTGTGTTCCACTGCTGAACAGCTCTTACTGTCAAAAAGTTCCTCCTAATGTTTGAATCCCTGCTCAGTCATGGAAAACCACTGGGTGACCTTGAACAAGTCACATTCTCTCAGCCTTAGAGGAAAGCAAAGAGAATCCTCCGCTGAACAAATCTGGCCAAGACAACCCCATGATAGGGTCTTAGGGTCCCCATAAGTTGGAAATAACAAATTCCTGTAAGGAGAACGATTTTCCTAATATAATTATGACATAGCTACTGATATGAGGTGGAGTTGGGAAACTGAGGCTGCTGCCACACTGCAGAAATAATGCAGCTTGGCACCGCTTTAACTGCCATGGCCCAATGCTATGGAATTCTGGGATCTGTAGTTTTGTGAGACATTTAGCCTCTGTCAGAGAGCTCTAGGCCACAACAAACCAACCACAAATCCCAGGATTCCGTAGGATGGAGCCACGGTAGTTAAAGTGGTATCCAACTGGATTATTTCTGCAGCGTGGCAGCAGCCTGTCACTCTAAGTGGCTCTTCTGAAAAGCATACCTCCCAACAGAGGTTAGGAAAGTTACTTTTTTTGGATGACAGCCCCCAGAACCCCTCAACCAGCATGGGCAGATGCTGTACTGGCTATTTATGGAGTGGGGTATTTTGGGAATTGTAATTCCAAAAAGGTAACTTTCCCAAACTTGGTCCCTGGAAGAGTTTTTTTAAAAAAAATCTTGCTTGATCTTGTGATTTTTGAGAATCCTTTTATTTAGGCAGCAATTCAGTAGGTGAAGTTTTCTGTGGCAGAAACAGAGGAGGCTCCTAAACCTGTTGAATTCCCATCTTTCAAATTGCTGGTGTTAAAAGCATAGAGATCTTGCTTAAAAGAAAAAAAATTTAGCAGCTCTGTCCTTGCCCTAGGAACCAACCTTGAATTTTGCAGTACCGGATGGATGGATGTCAATGATGGAGCCAGCTTGTTTTCTGCTGCTTCAGAGACTAAAACACAAATTGCAAGAAAAGAGATTCCCACCTAAAAATTAGGAAGAACTTTGTTACTGTAAGAGCTGTTCAGCAGTGGAATAGACTGCCTTGGAGGGAGGTGGAGTCTCTGTCTTTGGAGGCCTTTTAATAGAAGTTGTTTGGGCATGTTTCGGGAGTGCTTTTGTTCTGTATTTCTGCACAGCAGTGGGTTGGACTAGATGGCCCCTTGTGGTCCCTTCCAACTCTTAGAGTCTGTCATCTCTCCCCTGTTCCCGGTTTCTCTCTGATGGGGACCCTTTGCTCCAGCTCTCTCCATTAGAAATGACTCTGAGTCACAGCGCAGCCTTGGGAATGTTTTAGTGTTTGATTTTGCTCAGATGAATAATAAGAGCCACACAGTGATGTGGATGGGTAATATGCTAAAATGTTCAACGTGGGCTGGCTGGGTGGAGCTGGCTGGCAGGCATTACTTTGATGTGGAGGGTAAAGGGTGTCGCCAGTTTTCACCCTCTCATCCAACTTTTCTCTCCTGCCTTCACCCCAGTGCACTACGGTTCATGGTTTGAGCACATCAGAGGCTGGCTCAGCTGCCGGGAGGAACTGAATATTGCTTACTTCACCTATGAGGAGCTACACCAGGTGAGTGTGCCCGCAAGTGGGTACAAGACATGGGTAGGTTTGCTGCCCCCCTTATTTAAGTGAGCCAGCATGAAGAGGTAGTTAGATTTGGACTCTAGGAATCCATGCTCAGCCATGGAAATCCCCTGGGTGACCTGGGGTGTGTCACACTCTCTCAGCCAAATTTGCAATAAATATTTCCAAGAAAACCTCATGATAGGATCAGAATCAATGGGAAGGTGGGAGCTAGCATGCTGTAGTGTTTTCAGTGTTGGCTACAACTCTGGACGACCAAGGTTCAAATCCCCACTCAGCTCTGGAAGCATGCTGGGTAACCTGGGTCAAGGCACACTCCCCCAGCCTCTGAGGAAGGCGATAGCAAAGAAAAACTTGGGAGAGACAGCATGGTGTAGTGCTTTGACTATTGATACTAGGGGCTTGGCCACACTGCAGAAATATAGCGGTTTGATACCACTTTATCCACCATGGTTCTACCCTATGGAATCCTGGTATTTGTAGATTAGAAAAGGCTAAATACCTCACAAAGCGACAAATACCAGGATTCCATAGAACAGAACTATGCTGGATAAAGTAGTGTCAAGCTGCTGTTTTTCTTTAGTGTGGCCAGGCCCTAAGGAAGGCCAGAGTTCAAATCTCCACTCAGACACAAAAACCCACTGAGTGACCTTGGGGGGAAGGAACACCCTCTCAGCCTAAGAGGGAAGCAGTGGCAAACCTCCTCTGAAGAAACCTTGTCAAGAAAACTCCACATTAGGTCGCCATAAGTCAGAGTCACCTTAAAGGCACACAACAACAGCAGCAGTTAAAATGCTCCAGTTCTGGAAGAGCTGGCGGGACTCCTTGCTTTGGCGTGGGTGGTGCAGTGCAAAATGCTGGCACCATCCAGATGCACAAGACTATAGCACCCACAATCCCCGAGGCCTAATTGGAACTGAAAAGGGTGTCTTCATATTTCTCCTGTTAGTTACTTTGAGCTCGCCTTGAGAAATCCACCTTGGCAACTGAACACTTCTCTCTTTCCTGCGGAAGCGTAAACTACCCAAACTTTCTTTTTTAAGAAAGAAAGGTGATGGGGAATGCTGGAGACCTTTTGAATGTTGCTATACTACAACTCTCATCATCCGTTACTGCTGCCTCTGCTGCTAAGACCTGAGGGTGAAGATGTGGAGGGAAGACGCCACAGAGTTTAGACTGTGGTCTGGCTAAGCCCTGCAGCATTTTTTCCTTCTTAACAATTTCCCCCTCCCTTTCTTCCTGTGTTTTTGGTTCACACCCCTCTTTCTTCATATGGGGAAGCTGTATAAATCTGTTTTGCTGCATGGGAATGTGTTGCTAATTGTGTTTCTCTTCCAAAGTGGTTCCCTGACGCACACTTCACAAAGCAACAATGCCAGAAACCAGACTCATCCCTCAGGAGAGAAGCAACCTCATCCTTAATCTTTTTCCTCTTTAACCTTTAAAAATATTTTATACATATATAAATACATTCATACAATTCATTTACTGTATGCATATATTCACCGAGTACATTTTCAAATGTTATAGTTACAACACTTTTATTGAGACGGGGCTGAGAGTACAGCTGCTAATCTGTTGTAATATCTGCCATGGTTATGGTTTATTTATTTATTTGATTTATATCCTGCTTTTCTCCTGAATGGGACACAAAGTAGCTTACAGTATAAATTAAACAATATGGAGGGGGAAAGTGGTGGTGGGGAAGCATTAAACCTGACATTCAATTAAAACACTATTTTTAAAACACTAAAAATGAAAAGAATTTTAAAAAACTTAAAATACACATTGCATAGTAAAAAAAAAAAGCACACTCAATTGTACATCACTCATAGAATCATAGAGTTGGAAGAGACCCCAAGGGCCATCTAGTCCAACCCCCTTTAGCCGTGCAGGAATACACAATCAAATCATTCCCGACAGATGGCCATCCAGCCTCTTTTTAAAAACCTCCAAACAAGGAGACTCTGCCACACTACGAAGCAGTGCATTCCACTGTTGAACAGCTCTGTCAGAAAGTTCTTCCTAATGTTTAGGTGGAATCTCTTTTCTTGTAGCTTGAGTCCATTGCTCTGTGTGACTTAAATCCCCCCCCTTAGAGTTATAATGCTATAACATCATTTAATTGATGTGCTATGATTCCACTTTAACTGACATGGCTGCATCCTATGGAAACCTGGGACTGGTAGTTTGGTGAATCACTAGAAGAGCTCTTAATTCTAAATGCCCCTTCTTAAACTGCAAATCCCAGGATTCCATGGGGTGTTGCCATGGCAGTTAAAGTAGACTCAAAGTGCTAGAATTATGTAGTGTGAATGTTCCCCTGGTGTTTTGGACAACAGCTCCCAGAATCCCTGACTATTGAATGTGCTGATTGGGGGATTCTGGGAGCTACAGTTTAAAAAGGCTCCCTTTTCAAGCTCCAATGGAAATATCTATACATAAAAGTGGTGTCTGATCATATGTATGTATGTATGTATTTTTGTTAAATAAAATATTTCTGTCCTGCCCTTTATCATGGGACTTCAAGGCGATGTACAATTTAAACAATTTAAAATACTTCTGGATTAAAATTGCAAATGATTGAAACGTGATAAAAACGTATTATACCAAATGACAGCAAGAACCACCACTTTAAAAACTATGACAATTTAAAACTTCATGTGTGTTCATGAAGTAAATTAGTGCCTGAAAGCTTTAATAAAAAGCTGTGTTTTGCCTTGGTGCCGGAATAGAGTCCAGCATTGGTGTCAATCAGACCTCCAAGGCAAAGGCATTCCACACCCCCTGGTGCCACAACCGAGAAGCCCACATCCCACGTCCGCCCGATTCATATTGCGGCCACTGGTGGGACAAAGAGAAGGGCCTCTCATGCAGACAACTCTCTTAAGTAACTCCCTCGTGGAAGTTGTAGTGGGGGACATGTGAGTAGAGCAGTGAATCTGCTCTGGTTTTTAGTCTGAACTTTAAAGGAGCTATCCAAGGTGCTGCATCTGTTTTGGAGCTAAGGCCCAGCCGTTTGGATAACTCCTCTAAAGTTTGGACTTTGAAAAACTAAGGGAAGACACGCTGCCCTGCGCACATGGAGTCCACCAGCTGCTGCTGGGTGGGAGACATAGATGCCACCCCCTAACTCTGCTTTCCCCTCTTCCTTCCGACTGCTTCTCTGGCCCCAGGATTTGGAGGGCTGTGTGGAGCGGCTGTGCGCTTTCCTGGATTGCCCAATGAAGCCGGACCTGGCAGAATCCATCCGGGAGCACTGCAGTTTTGCCTCCATGAGCAAGAACACCATGGTGAACGGTGCCCTCGTCCCTCAGGAGATCATGGATACCAGCAAGAGCCAATTCATGAGGAAGGGTGAGTGGGTGGGTGGTGGGAAGCTCAGGTCCTAGAGGAGGCCCTCCCCTTGGACTGGCCACTTAGGCCAGGAGCACCATCCCCTTGCCCTTTGCGGGAGGGTCTTGGCAGGCCGGCTACTGCGGAAGCCAAACCCCTGGGCAAAGGAGACGCCCAGCTGAGCTGACCTAGCCAAGCAAAGCTTATGCTCTTACAGGTATTGTTGGAGACTGGAAGAACCACTTCTCTCCACTGCAGAATGACCTCTTCAACAAGAAATACCAGGAGGAAATGGGAGACCAGTGCCTGCCTTTCCAGTGGGCCATGGACTGATGCGCCACAGGACACTCCTGGAGCCAAGGAGGGCCTGGCTGGGGGTGCTTCCTGGTGTGTTCAGATACCACTTGTAATTAGGTTGAGATTGATTAACACAGGAGTGGGAATCCAGCAGCTTTCCAGCTGTTGTTCAGCCCGAACTCCAAGTAGTCCTTGCCAGCATAGCCAAATGGCAAGGAATGCTAAAAGTGGCAACCCAGTGACATAATCCCCATCCCAGGCACAGTGGAACCATTTTCTGAAGAGCTGGTCCTGCTCACTGTGTCACAGGGTTTACCTTTCTTGCCACACACACACACTCTCAGTCTCCCAGATGGAGGACACATGTAACATACTGAAACTAGATATGTTGGCTTCTGTACTAGCCATTTGGTTCTCCTTCCATGATTTTCCCTCTAGCTGGAAAAGACTGGATTGTAGCAAGCATTCCTGCAAAGTAGTGCCATTGCAGCCCAATGTCAGCTTGTCCCATATGGGCAGGCAAAGCTCCGCTTAGACTTCAAAGGGCTCTTGTGTCTTTACTTAAAAGTTTCCTAATTGCAGCTTTTGCACTTGTTTTACTTCCTGTTCAATAACCCAGGCAATTAGTCTCTTGATTAGGCAAATGTCTGAACCCAAGGCTCAATAAACTTCTTGACCAGCATCATTTTATGGGTATCTTGAATAGTGTAAGGAACAGTAAAGCCTCAGTCCTATTGCAGTCCCAACAAGACTGGACCCATTGAGCCAAATGGTGAATTAACCTCTGTGCAAATCCAATTGATTCAGTGGGTTTACTTTAGTCAAGAACTATTTGTAGGACTACAAGTAGGTCTAAAATGCCTCTCAGCTCCAAAATCCAGAAATGGAAAACAGTATATCCACATTTCCAGAATGGCTTCCACATTAAGATCCTTCTCACAACTGTTGAGATTGTGTTTTTGGGCAGTCAGCTGCAAGCAGAATAGCAGATCTGCACAGCATTTAATGTCACAGTATATAATCTGCAGAAATAGGAATGGAAAGCTAAATTGCTCTACTGCAAACGTTGGCCAGGGATCATGATTGCTTTTCTTCACTGGAAGCTATTTGTGTGAAATGCCACTCAGAAGATTTCTTATTGTGCAGAAAGATGATTTTTTTTTTTTGTTTAGGTTACGGGGGCGGGGTGGTACTGTGGTTACAACTGGCCTGAACAACCATGATCTTCATTTGTATACCACTTTCCCTCCATTGGTTCAAGGTGGTCCACATTGCTCTGCTTCCCACTTTACTCTTCACAGCAAACCTGGGAGGTAGTTCAAGCTGAAAGAAAGTAACTGGCCCAGGGTCACCTATTGAATTTCTTCAGTGGGTGGACTAGACCCCAGGTATCTCTCAAATCCCAGTCCGACGCTCTAACCATGACATTATGCCGGTTCATGCATTACAGTAAGCCCCTGTAATGGAGAGGGAGCATTGCTGAACAGAGAGCTTTGCTGAAACTGTGGAGGTAGACTTTCACGAAATAAATAAGGCATGTGCTGTAAAGATATTAAACAGAGGTGCATTGACTCTATAGCCTTCTTTGATTATTTGGCCATTTACTAACCATGGGTTTGTTTATACAGTCCCTTAGCAATGTTCTTAATGTAGGCCTGCGGTAGAGTTTTTGTGAGGCTAGGAATGGTGGACCTCTGGTAGTCTGGATATTATTGGACTCCCATCAGCCCAGTCAGAAATGGTAACAATCATAGTGCAAAGCAGCTGGAGGAATGTATGATTCTCACTAATATAGGCCCAAGACAGTCAGAAGCCGAAATATTCAGATAAGCAACTGCAGCCAGCTGCAGGTAGGCGGCTTTTAAATAAAGGCACAATAGCCCTTAGAAGTCTCTGTGGCATTGGCTTCCAATGCACGTTTCTTGTGCTACATTGTACAAGGGTCGCACAACAGAATGTAACTCTGCTGGTGGTTATTTATGTGAATGGGCACCAACATAGAATCTTGTCCATGGAATGCTGCTTTTTGTCTACCTTTGCTTCACAATGTAATAGGGAAGACTTGGAAAAAGCCACACCAAAAAAGCTTCAGTCTCCATATGGGCTTGCCAACATCATTTTCAAACTGTGCTCCTATGACTTTTAACAGACATACATGGTGAGATCAAGCAGATCTCCCTGCCAAGGAAAACTTCACCTAATCTCATAATGAGAGAAGGGTGGGATATAAATTAATTAAATAAGCTCCTACATGTCAGATTGCTGCTAAAGCATAGGTGCAGAGCCTGGAAAGACCATTGGCAATCCTTTCTACATTCATTTTATGAAGTCGTCTGCTTTATGAAGGTATCCCTCTACCACTATTCAGTTCCAAAATCCCAAAGCAGTTTACAATATTGCTTTGTTAACCTCTCTCTCCAAATACAATGAAATAAAGCTGCAAAAGAACTTTAAAATAAAAATATTTCTCTAAAATCACAAACTGCTTGTTTTCCCTTCCCCACCCCCAGCCCACAAGGATCAGATGTGTGAAAATGTGCAATGGAAACACAACTGCAAGATGGCCAACTGTTATTTCAAAAACATCTTTATTTTTCTTTAATCAATTTACTTTTAAATTAATATTCATTTTCCTCTGAGGAATACAGGGATTTAACAAATCAGAAAGAGGAAAAAGTGTGTGATGGGAGAGAGAAAAGAGGGTTGTTATTTGAATACAAAACTTCAGATCACACTCACAATAGGGGATGTTTAAAAGGTTCAGGCAGCAATTAAAAAAAAAATTGCACTATTTCCCATAATCCTTGCAGCACCAGCAGCTACAGAGTGGGAGAGAAGCCCAGACTGAGTGAAAGAAGGGGCAGGGGAGGGGAAAGAAATATTAGGGGTAGAAGAGGGAGGGGGAAAACCCCGATAAAATAGTTATTGACAATCCATTGTGAACAAAGCCTGTTTTCTGAACAGGAGCCCTGCTGGAAATTATATTCCAATTTTCTTGCAGCCAAAAAAGAAAGAAAGGAAATAATAATAATAATATGTTGCTCTGCATGTATCTCAGACCAATATCATTAAAGAAATGTGTGCATAAGAGGGGGTGGGTGGGGGGTGGAGGAGGGATGGGAGAAAGAAAGGAAGCAAGAGATCTTGGGAGCCCTTCCACACCACACAGTTATAGTGCTATCATTCCACTTCTGCTACCATGGCTGCATCCTATGGAATCCTGGGATTCATAGTTCAGGGAGGCACTAGAGCTCTCTAGCTGATACAGTTAAGTACCTCCCCAAACTGAAAGTCCCAGGATTCCATAGGCAATTAAAGTGGAATTGTAGCGCTATAATTATGTAGCATGAAACGGCCTTTGATCGCTTCCATCCAATTCTCTGTTCTCAGTCCAAGTCATTAAAATGTTTCGTATATACAAAAGGAAGAAAGTGGTAAGTGGGGAGGGGAGACGCTTTGGAGAAAATGGCCAGCAGAAAGGCTGCTGCATAGAAATGAGGCTTGTTGTGAAGGGAGCACACCCATACTCACAAACTCAGCCACACAAATGCTTGAGGCCTGGTGGGTGCTGAACAATACCAGCAGAACAATGAATCCATTATAGGAGGTCTCCAAGGTGCTGAACCGATGGAGGAAAACCAGATCAGCACCTCGGAGAGCTCCCATGACGCCTGGGTTGCAGCCTGGAGTGGATTCACTGTCCTACTGACATGGGGGCTAATCCTGAAAACCGAGGCCTCATCTTGCCAGCACTTCCTCCCTCCCCTATGAAATGAGGTCTACGGAAACTGACTTTTCTCAGCACGTTTTTGCAGCTTCATTTCTCAGTCTTGTGAAAGCTCTGAGCTCTGTCTCTGTTCTAAGCTCACCACATTCCTGGGGTCAGTTCTTTTGAAAGAGGCAATTCTGTAAAATATGCTGACCCATGGCTTAGCACACCAATCGGGCATGCAAAACACCAAAAGAATCCAAAGCTTGGGGAAAGTCCCATTTGAGGAGCTGCAGTGTCCACAATCCTCCTCCAGGTGGCATTGCTGGCTAAGGGATTCTGGGAATGACAGTCCAAAAAAGAAACTTTCCCACACTTCACAGAGGGGGGAAATCTTTTTTTTGAAATGGGGGAAAAAAACATGGTGATTCCCTCCCCCCCATTAGCAAATGACTACAGGATAGGCACAAAATATGGCTAAAGATTCTGCCTCCCTTCCGCTGAACATTAGAAGGACACCAATAATTTAAATTAATTATAGCTAAATATATAGTGAATAAAGGAAGGGAGACACCGTTTGGCAGAAGCTGACTGCTAAAAGGGGAATTAAAACCAAGCTGTGTCACCTAATCATGTTTTTAATTCTTTTTAAAAAGTGGGAGTGGGATGCCTCTCCTCTCCTAGAACTGGGTCACCTTTCCATAGTCTTGTGAAGAAAGGTAGTTGCTAAATGAAGTATTTATATGTGGAGGAGGCGAGGCAAGGAGGAAAGGAAAAAGGTATGGCTGTGCAGACACTGATGTTCTGTGGGTGCTTTTAATACACGAACATCCCTGTTCTCCAAAGTTTCCCTCATATTCCACACGCCCTCTGGAGCCATGAGCTTAGCCTGGTCTGTTTTCCTACAGCAGCTCCCCTCAAGACTTGGACTAGTGGGGATGCATCCACACTGCACAGTTTGACGCCACTTTCACTGCCATGGGTCCGATCTGTGGAATCCTGGGCCTTTGTTGTTTGGTGAGATACATTTGGTCAGAATTCTTTAGTGCAATGGGTCTCCTGTTTGGGACTTCAACCTCCAGAACCCCCAGCCAGCATGGATAATGATATAGGATGCTGGCAGATGAAGTCCAAAACATCTGGAAGGCCAGATGCTGAGAACCACTTCTCTAGTGTGCTCCTTTGCAGTATGGCATTAGAGTTCTCTAGCAGAGGGCATCATAAAATTACACATCCCAGGATTCTATGGGATGGAGCCATGGCATTTTGGTATCAAAGTGCTATAACTTTGCAGTGTGGATAGAAACTGCAATGGCTCCACTGCAGCCAAGGAGCAAAGAAAGAGAGAGGGAAGGCAGGGCCCATTGTGCCATCGCTCTTTGCTCCTTGGCTGCCTAAGTTTAGAGCCAAACCAGCACTCCTTACTCCAAAGGAACTCTAGGCAAGGAACTGGCCAAACCAACCTGAGTCTTAAGCCAAGTTCACCAGACACCCTCCACATGACAGTGTGGGCCAGCATGGCATTGCTTGGCATGTCAGTTTCCTAAAATACCTTTCTGGTTAATGCCCTTGCAATTGCTCAGTCATCGAGTTCTTTCCCAGTCGTGAGGCATGCTGAGGTGACATGCTTGATGATCCAGCACGAAATCCCAATAACCACAGAGGACCTGGAGAGGCCCCAGACTGAGCTGCTACAGGTTGGTTGGGCTGCCCCCTTTTTTGAAGAGTCTCAAGCCCCTGGAAGAAGACGTAGTGTGTGGAGAACCCGGGAAGAGACCTGGGGAGGGCTCACTGTCTCCCCCCACAGCAGCACTGATGGTGGACAGGCAATGCGGCCACTGCTCCGGCCGGGCTGTGCAGCAGGGCTGGCACAGTGCCTGCCCGATCTTCTGGAGCTTTCGCCGGAAGTTCCTGTTGACCCAGAAGTAGACAAAGCAGTTGAGGAAGCCGCTGCTGATGGGGAGCCACAAGGCTACGAACTCCACCCATTCGTGGACTCTTTTATGCGTGATAGCTGGTGGCAGGACGGAAGAAGGGTGCGAGTCAATTTCTAACTCAGGATGCATGGCAGAAAGATGACTTACCTTCCTCCATCTCACCTGCAAGGCTGTCATCTAAGACAGGGTTGGGAAGCTTCCCAAGGTCCAGGGACCACATGGGCTCCTGACTGGAGCTCGGAGGGCCATTTATCTTTTTTACTTTTACTAAAACTAAAGATGTGCTCCTGTGTCTTTTAGGATGCCTTCCAACATTTTGCAGATCAAAACTGGGACATGCACAGTGGCTCTTAACCTTTTCTTTAACAAGGACCCCCTTTAAATATCTTTTGTTGCTGCAGATCCCCAAGACTTAACTCAAGATTTTAAATGATGATGATGATGATGACAAAGATGATGATGATAAAACACTGAACCATTAACAATTAACACCATCCATTAAACCTTCCCTCAGAGGCACTTCTCCCACTTCTTCTGGCTAGTTTGTGGCTGGAGTGGATTGAATGGCAATGTGCAGGCCAAGCCAGCCAGCCAGGCTTTGCCTTGGCTCCTGCCACATGGCTGCTCTGCTATGGGAAGGAGGTGGGCTGAGAAGCCTTTAAGCTGTCAAGCCTTTGAGGACCTCCTGTGAGGACATCACGCCCCCCTGGGGGTCCGCAGACCATAGGTTAAGAATCACTGGTCCAGCAATATCAGAATGTGGTCAAGATGACAAAAGTTATTAATAAGGAAGAACAGGCAAGCCAAGAGATGCTGCAGCACTCTGCTTTTGCCTGAGCCTACTGGGAAGGGCAGGATTCCACCTCCTTCTCTTTCTCCTCCCTGCTGAGTGAACAGTTTTTGCACTTTGAACCCAGTTTGCAGCAACTGAAGTAACCGGAGAACAAAGAGGAGGAGGAGAAGGAAGAGAGAAAAACCAGGGTATTTTAGAAACAGCTCAAGAAGTGGGAAGACAAAGGAATAATCAGGACTGTCCCAGCTAAATTGGGGCAGTTAACTGGTGCTTTTACTCCCCAGCTCTGTTGGAATCTGCTGGGCAGAGAGCAACTGTTGTCAGTGGGGCAACTAGGTGGGTGCGGAGACGCAGAATTGCACCAGTTGACACCATTGGTATCACACTACACTGTTATAGTGCTGCTAGTCCACTTGAACTGCTCTGCTGCCTCCTGTGGAATTCTGGGGTTTGTAGTTTAATGAGGCCCAAAAACTCTCTGGCTGACAATGCAAAAGGCCCTTCCCTAAACTGCAAATCCCAAGATTCCACAGAAGGCAGCCAGAGCAGTTAAAGTGGAATAATGCTATAACAGCGTAGTGTGATAATCTCCTTTAGTGATGCCACAGATTGTTGTTGCTGTCACCCCCTCCCTCTCCCCACCAGAGCATCAAACCTCTCACCCAATTCACTCACAGTTGTACAAGATGGTGGAAATGCAGGGGGCCCAGCAGACGTAGAAGGCAATGACGACCGGCAAGAGAATGCGCGCCGCGGCATCCAGTTGGAGCGAGCAGAGCTTCTTGGGTCCCGCTGCTTTCTCTGCAAGAGCAATGCCTTTTCTGCGCTGACGTTGGGAGCGGGCCACCAGCCAGAGGCGCAGGTTGGCAAAGGTGATGAGCCCAGCAGCCGGGCAGAAAACGGTGCCTGTGATCAAGAGGGAGTAGGCCATGTTGGAGCTATAGTCTGGCTCGCACAGTAGGGCCGCGGCTGAGAAGCGGACTCGGAAGACCGCTGAGGGGCCCGGCACAGCCAGGGGTGCCAACAGGAGGATGGGCAGTAGCCAGGCTGTGGCAATAAGCAAGGCCACCCTCCTGCGACTCAGGAAGTGGCTGTAACGCAGCGGGAAGAAAACAGCTATGTAGCGCTCGAGGGAGACGCCGGCCAAGGAGTAAAGGGAGGTGCTGAAGATGCTGGAGTTGACAAAGGCCACCACGTGGCAGTAGGAGGTGGCCGCTTCCTCCTCTTCCGAAGCCCTCTCCTCGGCCACCGGCCCCAGCGCCAGGCTGCGGTACAGGTTGAGGGGCACCACCAGCAGGGCCAAGGCGGCATCGGCCGCTGCCAGCGAGAGCAGGACCAGGCGGCTGCTGTGGCTCCAGCCTGACACAGACGAAGCCACGACAGCAATGACGGCCCCATTGGCCACCACGACCAGGAGCCCCAGGGCACAAATGATGCTCACCTTCACCATCCAGCTCCCACACCGGTGGTGGAGGGCATTGCTCCCTGAGCACAGTGCCCACAGCCAGGGGTGGTTGGCCTCAGCCTGGGGTTCCTTCCCTGCAGCCCAAGGCCTCCACACTGTCCTGGCAGTTTGGGTCATGTCCTCCCAGCTCAGGTGGGGTAACTGCTGCCCCCGGACATGCCCGCCTCTCCGTAGAAAGCCCCTCCATCTTTCCATGGCCGACAGGTCCCCCTCCCTGGGCAATAAAAGCCCCAGGCTTTCCGTTATGGGTACCCCAGTCTCATTCCATCTCCCTTTCCAAAGAGCAAAAGAACTTGTCGGGTGGAGGAGAAGCAAGAACCAGCCAAGGGGGCAGGTGGAAAACATAGCTGCTCTCGAGCACACCTGGGAGAAATTTGGGTTTCAGCTTCCATGGAGCGGGGCCTTATATAGCCTCCTTGGAAGGAGGCCTTCTCTAGATGGTTTCTCAGGCTGCACTGAGATGGAGAGTAATTCTGGCCACGATCCTCTTGGCTGGTCTTGGCTGGTCACACCTATGGAACCAATTGTTCAATAGAGAGTCAACAGAAAGGTAGATTTCACTGATACAGTGGATTTTCTCTTGTTGGGACTCACCAGCAGGATGGAGGCATCTCTTTCCAGGCTGGAGATGGAGGCAGGGAAATTCAAGCAGCTGGAAAGTGGGCCGTAAAGCCCCTTTTTAGCACTGGCCCAAGGTCCTACCAACTTCTCCTCTGTTCTCACATTCAGAAACCCTGCTCTGCCAGAACAGATGTCCTGCCACCATCTAAACGCCATGATCCAGTGCAGGTTTTAAGGATGGTTAGAGAAGAGGCTGGAGAACCTGCAGCTCTCTGGATGTTGTTGGACTCAGGTTCCCATCAGCCCCTGCCAGCCTGGCCCAGGCGGAGTGATGATGGGAGTGGTAGTTCATCAACACCTGGAAGGGCCACACCTTCTTCCCCTGCACCTGCATCAGGCAGCAAAAGCAGATACACCTTTAGAGGCCAGGGCAGAGTTTGGAAAAGTTACTTTTGGCTGGGGGATTCTGGGAGTTGTCCTCCCACGAAAGTAAGAGCAAAAATGAACAGCTTGATTTTGCAGCATCTTGATGGGGACACGGTAGTGGGTAGGTGGTTGTCAGTGGGAGTCGTGGGTCTGCTCTGGGTTTTAGTCTGAACTTTAAAGAAGCTCTCCAAAGTGCCAAACCCTCTTTCTAAAATAGCACCTTTAATGCTCAGATGAAAGCCTGGAGTTGATTCACTGGCCCCCTCCTTGCATGGAAGCCCCCTTGGCAGGGCAAAGAGCTGGGATCCATTCACACTACACAATTATAGCTCCATGATTCCACTTTTAGTGCTGTGGCTCCATCCTATGGAATTGTGGGATTTGAAGTTTAGGTAAGGGCATTTAGCATTCTCAGCCAGAGAGCTCTTGGGCCTCCGCAAACTCCAAATCCCAGGATTCCATAGAAGGCAACCATGACAGTTAGAGTGGAATCATAGTGCTATAACTGTGTAATGTGAATAGACACACACACCCCTGTTTTGATGGTGCTCCTCCTCCCTCCCTCTGAAGGACAACCGCATGCCAAGCAAGACTTCATTCCACAGGTAAATCTGCTCCCTTTGCATGAGAATAAGCCACCCAACTCTAGCTTAGGTTGCTGCTATCATGCATATACATGCATGCATACCTTCTCCACCCCTTGCTCTGATGTCTCCCCTAAAATCAGTTCAGTTTCTGCATCATCTTCATGAAGCAATGCATTCCCACCTTGTTCATTTGAAAAAACCAGGTAGAGTATCCTTAGATTCCATATTCAGATTCTGAAATGTGTGTTTTACCTTTTATCAGTCTTCTACAAATGCTAAATGGACTTTTTGACTCAGAAACAAATGTTTTAAAACATTCAGTAATTACTTCCATTAATAAACCTTATTTGTCCTTTTTAAACCCAAGTTAAATACCCACCTAACCAGACCATCCTTTAAAACTGTTATTATGGGAAGTAACACACTTTGAGAAATGAAGGTACTATATTGTGTAGACTTACAGCTATGAGCAGGAGTGAAGGAGAGTTCAAATTCTTTTTGTGCTTTTTGGTAGGTTGCCAGGTCCAGGGATATTTCTAATCTTACTAGTGTAATTGTTTTTGGCAATAATATAATTCAAATGGAGTAGATAATCCAAAATTAAGTTTTGTATCTCTCTCTCTCTCTGGCTTTTCTTCGCAAACGAAGATTCAGGAAGGACTCATCCCGCGCCTTCTGCAAGCGCGCTGATGACTAAAAAGGCCAATCCGAGATAAACAAGTCCGGTTGCAAAAAGCGCAGCAGAAGGTCTCCTTGGGTGATGTTTTTGGGTTGTGATTCTTTCTGCGTTGTCGTTTCTCTTCAAGACTTGTTCGTCGTGAGTTCTCAAATAAGGCTGCAGCATTGTGGATATTGCGTCTCCATGCCTCCCGATGTGAGGCCAGGGCGGACCACTGTTGGTGATCAATTTGGCCAAGCCTGAGATGTTGTTTCAGGGAGTCCTTGTATCGCTTTTTTTGGAGCGCTCCTCTTACGCTGACCCGTGGCGAGTTCACCGTAGAGTACTATTTTTGGGAGGCGATGGTCCTCCATCCTAGAAACGTGCCCTGCCCAGCGCAGCTGTGTTCTCAATATCATGGCCTCAATGCTGGTGATCCCTGCTTGTTCAAGGACAGCAACATTCGTCACATAGTCAGTCCAGTGTATATTTAGGATTGTGCGTAGACAGCGCTGATGAAAGCGCTCGAGGAGTCGTAGGTGGTGGCGATAGGTAACCCATGTTTCAGATCCATAAAGGAGGATAGACAGTACGATGGCTCTATACACACTGATTTTTGTGCTTTGCCTCAGGTGTTTATTGCTCCAGACTCTTTTGTGAAGTTTTTGGCAATAATATAATTCAAATGGAGTAGATAATCCAAAATTAAGTTTTGTATAGTGGTGTGTTAAATGTTCAAAGGCATTTCTACACTGGTAAGTTTTGAAATAAAAACTGCTTGACAAGTAGCTTTGGTTGGCATATAAATTTTACAATGCATTTTTAATTTGTTAGGATGATGTATTGAATGTATTTTATTTAAAGTTTATTTTCTTAAAAGGAGTATTAAAGTTCAGCAGAATTGTTTGGAACGTGAATATTGCAGCCAATTTTAATGTGGTGTTGATCATTTTCAAATGCTTAAAATGTACATTTTCCAGGCTCTGTTCCATTATTCCTGGCATCAGAACTATTATTGCAAAAGAGCTCTCTATCCTCCTTGGCTTACCAGCTTAAAAAGTTACGGTACCCTTTTTACTTCATCATAATCTCGCTCTCTCTTGCTTCCCCCTGAGTCAAAGACCCAAGTGGTGTCAGGATCTGGGTGTAGCTCATGACTGGGGTCCTATTCGAAGAAAGCAAGACCCTTTCTACCATGCAAACACTTGAACAACTTTCACCAGCCAGCTGCAAGAGTAGCAGACATTCTGATGGCTTGCAGAATTGGGGCCTCTGTGGATAAAGCGTCTGTTGAAGATGCAAAGGCAAAGGCTAGGGATTAAATGGCCTAATCCACACTTCTAGGGATCTAGGAGTCTTGGTGGACCACAAGCTGAACATGAGTCAAAGGGAATGCTGTGGATGTCGTGTATCTTGATTTCAGTAAGGCTTTTGACAAGGTCTCCCATGATATTCTTACAAAAAAGTTTGTAACCTGTGGGCTAGACAATGCAACTGCTAGGTGGATTTGTAATTGGTTGACTGACCGAACCCAAAGGTTAGCTCCATGTCCTAGTCTCTGGAGCAGTGAATAAATCCACTTTTATTCACAGATGAACCTTTGCTGGGAGAAGAGGTGAGTGCAGGGGGAACGTTCTTTTGCCGGCATAAACATTATTTTTTTATGCCAGGAAAAGAATGTTCTAATGGGGATGTCTGATAAAGTCCCAAGGCACACAACAACAACATGGTTTGGTGAGGCACAAGAACTCTCTGGCTGAGAATTCTAACACCCCTCCCTAAACCTCAAATCCCAGGCCCCATAGGATAGAACCATGGCAATTAACCTGGAATCATAGTAGTATGACTGTGTTGTGTGAATGGACCCTGTATCCACCTCTCTCTTAAAGAGGGGTGGAGGAAATTTGCAGATTTTAAAACCCTTCCTGTGTCTGACTTCTGTATTTTCATGGTTGAGAATGGGGAGGGCAGACTCCAAAACTGGTCAGTGTAGGAACCGTGGGGGCCTTCAGTGTCCCTCTTGGCTTTCCGAAAGCCAGCGCATCACATCAGTGTGGCTTTCAAGCGGCCCCAGAACACATGCTTCTGCCAGTTCCTTCATGATGAAAAGGAACGCGCTCAGTGCGCAGTGCCCCAGAGGCGGCCAGAGGTCTCCCCAGAGCTCTGCTTTTTGACAAGCAGATCCTCTGATCTCCTGGAGGCGAGCTTGCCTTTCAAGTGCCCAGGAATTCCAGATGGGCCCTGGAGCCCCTGCCTGTTGGTCCCTTTTGCCTCTGCCTGATTGCCCAGGGGTGTCTGTGGGGAGTTCCTGGGGTCAGGCACTCTTCTTCAACAACTGGGGGGGGGGGGAGGCAACCAGGAGGTAGGAGTAAGCAGCAGTAGGCCCAATGGGTAGAGTTTCCACTGACCTCCTTTGACTCAAGGCAAACTGGGTCGCAGGAGGCTGATGGAAGCCTGGATTTAACAGCCGTGGTGAATCACTGAACACTGTGCACTCGTCTGCACAAAGCGGTGATTGTAGCAAAACAACCCACTGGGGGAGTCCAAGCTGATCTGATCGGCTGCAATCTTCATTACGCCTCCTTTCCCAAATTGCACTTTGCTCACGGCCCTCCCCACCTCACTCCCTCCAGACTTGCCTGGAGGCCTATGAAATGATCTGCCCAACCAGAAAATGTGTACAAACACCCACACAGACACTGAAGCCAGCTGTAGAAATGTGGACTGGGGCAAATCTTTTGGGTAAAACTGGCAAAACCATCTCTGAGGATTCCTTGCCTAAGAAAACCCTCTGAAATTCATGGGGTTGCTTTAAGTCGACAGGCGACTTGAAGGCACATACATTCGTACTTCACATTTCTTGCATTGCAGAGAGGGAGACAATGAAAATCTTCCACATTTGCTTGCATATGCTATGTTCCCATTCTCTTGGTTCTGGCCCTTTGCATAAACTTTCTAAATGTTCAGCTGAATTTTTAAGTTACCGTACTCTCTCTCTCTCTCTCTGGCTTTTCTTTTTGAGCTATGCTGGCGGTGACATAAATAGCCACCGGTAGGGTCTCCCATGCCAGACAGGTCAAAACCAAAGGGTCTGACAAAGAGCGTCAAAGGGCAGGATGGGCTTTCTAGCCTTATGGCAACTTACTGTAATGTTAGATATTTGGGGACTGAAGGGTAAAAAAGGAGGAAGGGAGGGGGAAATGGAATGTAGCAGCACCTTTAAGAGGAACAGATTTTTATTTTAGCATGACTCTTCCTGGATATAAACCCACTTTTTCAGATGCAGGACAGTGTGATATCCAGATCTCGACTGAAGGAAATTTTCATGGGTGGTGGTGGTGGTGGTGGGAGATTAGATTCTTATTGGGGAACCATTTCCTCATTATGCTTCCCTTGTAGCTGCAGCCCTGGTTTTCTCTCAAGGGTGGGGTGGTGGTGGTGATCCCTCCACCTCCAACCTTGGATGGAGCGAAGCACAGCTTGCAGGAAAGTTGGTGAAGCCCAGAGGATCTTGAGAGGGGCACTGGTGGACAGCCATGTGCCCAGCCCTGGGCTCGCAGGATGTGGCCTCAGAGGTATTTCCACTGAGAGGAAATCTCTTGACAAGCTGGAATATGTCCAGAGGAAGGCAACCAAAATGGTGGGAAGTCTGGAAGCCATGATGCCCTATGAGGAGCGGCTTAGGGAGCTGGGCATGTTTAGCCTGGAGAAGAGAAGGTTAAGAAGGGACATGATAGCCATGCTTAAATATTTGAAGGGATATACTGAGGATGGAGCAAGCTTGTTTTCTGCTGCTCCAGAGACTAGGACACGGAGCAATGGACTCAATACTCCAGGAAAAGAGATTCCACCTAAAGATTAGGAAGAAGTTCCTGATGGTAAGAGTTGTTCCGCCTGGTGGAACGCACTGTTGCCTGGGAGTGTGGTGGAGTCTCCTTCTTTGGAGGTTTTTAAAGAGAAGCTGGATGGCCATCTGTCAGGAATACTTTGATTGGGTATTCCTGCATGGCAGCATTGGGTTGGACTAGATGGCCCTTGTGGTCTCTTCCAACTCTATGTTTCTATGATTCTTTCCCTCTCAAAGATCATTTTGCGCTCCGCTGGGTGTGGGATTATTCTTTTGTTGCAGAGCAATTTGCGAACATAGATACATCCTCATGCAAAGCAGCCGCTCTGGTGGTTCTGGAGTCGAGGGGGTGGGTGGGGAGGAATTAATGGGGTCTTTTAAGCTGATCGTCAGGGAACGCAGAAATTGGAGAGGTAATTTTGCCACTGTGGCTGTCTGGCACTGTTACCTCCGGGGCCACGAGGGGGCGGCAAAGTCCCATTAGGGGGAACAGGCAGAGATTAAAAAGGTAAAACAATATTGGAAGTGGGTGGGTTTGGGTTTTTTTTGTAGAAAAGTTTTGGGAGAAAGTCAAGTTCATCTTAGAGGCCAGGATGCAGAGCTTGGGCCTGTGGTCGGGTTCAGAGCTAAAACCAGGAAAGAATAACAGGAGGCGTGTACACAGAATAACCAGCTAATGCAGGGGTGAGAATCATATGACCCTACAGTTGTGGTTGGACTACAACTCCCAGCACTCCTCCCATGCTAGCTAGGGGGCTGCTAGGGGTTGCGGTCCAACCACAGCTGGAGGGTCACGTGATTCCCACTCCTGCTGTCCTGGACCCTTGAGGGGGGAAGGGGACCCCCGCCCAGCCAGCCAGATCAGCCAAATCCACCCTGGTGATCAATGGAGTGACAGATGTGGCAGCCAGGTCACCCTCCCATCCATGTCTAATGTAATTGTAATTTCATCAGCAGTACATGACTTGTTGTATGGCTTGATACAGTGCTTTGTTAGAATGTTTTGTAATGGACATTGTGCCATAAACAAATAAAATTATCTACCCCTCTGCTGTCATTGCTTGGCTTTTGGCTTTCTTTGTGCTGTTCTGTGCTTTCCAGCCATCTCTGATGTATAGAGACCCTCTCCTTGGAGTTTCCTGGTGCCTTTCTTTGAGGCTGAGAGAGGGTGACTGGCCAAAGGTTTCCCCAGTGGGTTTCCAGGGCTGAGTAGGGATTTGAAGTCTGGTCTCCTGGAGTCCTAGGACTTTTTCAGACGGTACTTACTGCGCTAGGAGGTCTCGCTAGAGGCACAGCACTGTTGCGTGTCAGGGGGTCCGTTTCGGACGCTGCCGTCCCTCTTCTGAAATCATCTGTTTCACTTCCATGAAGGATTGGAAGCAGCCGCACCATATTTCACCAGATTTTATTCACGGAAGTTGCCCGTGATTAAAATATGGCTCGGCCGCTTCCAATCCTTCACGGAAGTGAAACAGATTATTTCGTACGAGGAATGGCGGTGTCCGAAATGGACCCCCCTGCCGTGCGACAGCGCCGTGCTTCTAGCAAGACCTCCTAGTGCAGTAAGCACCGTCTGAAAAAGTCCAGAGTCCAGCACCCACAGCATGACACCACATGGGTTCTCTTACTGCGTAAAGTAGGCATTCTTACATACGTGCAAAATTAGGGCATCTTTCCATATGGAAATCTGGTCTCTGAAGGAAAATCTGGCACCCCGTATCCAAGGAAGTCAGAGATCTTGGATGATGTCCTCGAAAGCAATTATCTCTTTATACAAGTAGGATTAAAATGAATTTTAGACACAGTTCAAGGGAATTAGAATTATCCATCCAAATGATGCTGGCACTGAGAAGGCTAAAAGAAAAAGAAGCTTTAAAAATCAGGGCTATAGATAAATACAGTAAAATGCATGGAAATGGTGTATGTAAGAGTGAGTGAATGAGTGAATGTATGTGCAAAGCAGAAGGAAAATGCTCACCCCAAAATAAGTATTTCCCCAGTACCTTAGTGCCTTGACTAGGTCCCCCTTATGCAAGGCATTTACAATTAATGTTTGCAAAGTATGCCCTCTGCATGACTTGATGGCAGATTCCATAAGGCCATAGAATCACAGAATCATTGACTTGGAAGAGAGAGACCCCAAGTGTCATCTAGTCCAACCCCATTCTGCCCTGCAGCAATATAAAATCAAAGCATTCCCAATAGATGGCCATCCAGCCTCTATTTAAAAACCTCCAAAGAAGGAGACTTCACCATCCCTGTGGACAACACCTTTGTCCCTGGGGGCTGGGTCAAGTGGAAGACATGAAACATTATGGCTGCAATCCAACACCCCTTCAGTTAATATTTGTATACAGAGATATGCTGTGCCAGCAGTATGCAAACCCAGAGAGACTAGCAACATTTCGCAACACATGTCATAGAACTGGGCACCATTGCTCCATGTGCAATCGCAACACACAGTGTGCAACCTCAATGCACAACGTTGCTGTATGCACAACTCTGATCCCATGACTGTCAGCAAAATACTGTATGTCTCTTGTGTCGGATAATTCACCCTGCGTGTGTAGCACGACTTCTGCGTATGTATGTCACTAAGAGAATGCCAGGCTATGTCTTACATTGTCCTTTTTGTAGTAACACAGGAGGGAGATTTCAGAGCCAGATGACTGTCAGATTCCCAAGGTCTGAAAAGGAATGTATCAACTATTTACTGGCAGATGCAACCCCGTATGTTATTTATCAAGTGACTATTTTTATTCTTTAATCTCTTTAAATTAGAAAGAGAGCTGTACCAGCTGTATGCGGCATTTTCGTTTTAATATGTGGATTTTAAAAAAAAAATCTCCATTGTCACCACTGTTTTGTATTTTCCAGTTGTTTTAACAAGTGTGAATTCCTAATGTTTTATGTTATGACTTCGAGTTACAGCATTAAACTTACTTGCCAACTATCCCAAAATATGTCTGTGAATGTGTGTGCTTGTCTTGAACATGTATGAAGTAGTGACTCTGGATCGGGGATCATTTACAAACCTGTATGGTATAGTGGTTAGAGTTCTGGACTGGGACTCTAGCGATCCAGCTTCAAGTCCCCCACTGAGCCATGAAATTCACCAGTTTTCCAATTCTCTCTCTCTCTCTGACCTCCCTCACAGGGTTGTTGCTGTAATAATAAAAGTAGGGAGGAAGAGAGCCATGTATCTCACTGGAGGCAAGGTGAAGAATATAAATACAGCTAATAAATGGAGGATTCCTGAACTGGCAGGGGATAGACTAGATGGCCCCAGGGTCCCTTCCAGCTCTATGATTTTGTGAATGGGGAAGGAACAAGTGTTGTTGTGAGATTATGAAAGTGTGAGAAGGAGAGAGGAATGAAGCAAATGAGGGATTGTGAAGCCAAAAAAGAACAAAGAACTCTAAAGCTAGACATGCTTTGGGGAGGGTGAGATGATGTGTGGAGCTGCAGAGAGGTTTTATTTATTTTTTATTTTTTTAATGCTAAGTAAAAGGAAATTGTTGGGAGAAAGAAAGGGTGAAATACAAGGAAGTTTTTCTTCTGGGTATGGGAGTGTAGGTGTTGGTGATGGGATGGAAGATTGGGAAACAGAAAAAGAGATGGTTGGTTTATGGAGCAATTGGAAGAGGGAAGGAGGGAAATGGAACTCCTACAAGGTTTTACCTTTCCTTGTCTGAGGAGGAGGAGGAGCAGGAGGGAGCTGGAAGATTCAGAGGCCTCCTGAAAACCACAGATAAAGGACGTTGTGCCACAGTAAAACAAAGCCATCTTCTCACCTTCAGAAAGGCTCCTGATAGCCTGCCAGATTTCATAGAGTTGGAAGACACCCCAAAGCCCATCCAGTCCAACCCCCCTGCCATGCAGGAACACAATCAAAGCACTGACAGATGGCCATCCAGCCTCTGCTTAAAAGCCTCCAAAGAAGGAGACTCCACCACACTCCCAGGCAGTGCATTCCACTGCTGAACAACTCTTACTGTCAGAAAGTTCTTCCTAATGTTGAGGTGGAATCTCTTTTCCTGTAGTTTGAACCCATTGCTCCATGTCCTAGTCCCTGGAGCAGCAGAAAACAAGAATTGGGGAGATGGGTTTTATTTTTGCCAGTCCAAAAATCCCCAAAGTTACTGTTCCTCCCCCCCACCATGGTGTAAGGTGGGTTTTCCACATGGATGTAGCCCACCAGGAAGGAATTTCATAGCTATAGGAGAATCCCTGCAATTATCTTGAAACAGGGAAGCACATCATGTGGCCTTCCAGTTGTGTCTTGGATTGCAACTCTCAGCATTCTTCACTGTTGGATATCTTCTGGGAGCTGCAGTCTGAAAATATCTGGGGAGCTCCATGATTCCCACCCCTGTATTAAACAGAGGGCCTTTCAGAGGTGGAACGGGTGGAGGAAAGGCAGTTGCACTGGTCTGAAATATTTGGCATGGCATTATTATTTGGATTATGCTGGCTGGGGGAATCTGGGAGTGGTAGTCCAAGACAGTAACTTTTCCAAGCTCAGGTCCTGACACAATACTGGGGATTGCAGTCATACATGTGTAAGTGGTTAGAGAGCCAGTGTGAGGTAGTGTTGTGAATGTTGGACTAGGACTTTGTGAGACCAGAGTTTGAATTCCTGCTTAGCAATGAAGACACACTTGGTGGGCTTGGGCAAGTCACACTCTCTCATCAAGGCAAGATCTGAATAAATGTTGCCAAGAAAACCCTCAGAGAGCAAAAAGGGGGTGAGCCCAACCTCTTGTGGGAGAGAGTTCCACAGGCTGCGATCAGCCACCAGAAAGGCCCTGTCTTACAAGTCTTCACCATGTGTAGTGCCTGGATCCAGGAATGAAGGTCCAAGAAGGGAAGGATCAAGGCCAATACCACAGATGCTACAATCTGCATCTTGGGCTGAACATGGATGTGCAAGGGCTTTTGCACGTATCCAGAAGGGATCACGCTTTGCTCACAGCTGTGTTAAGCACATGCATGTACTTACAGACACACGAACACGCCGCCTTTGCCCCCCATCTCATGGGATTCCCTGTCACTCACCCCCTTGGCCAGGACATGATGAAAAAGTAATGGTGACGAAGTGCAGATGGTGTTAAAGATTTATTCTCCAGGATTGAATTAAACATCCCTCCATTTATTTAGGAAAGCAAAGTGCTTAGCCCCTCCCCTGGGAGCCCCTCCTGCTCTGAAGCATTTCTCCAGCCAGCTAAGTACTTCTGAGTTGAGCTTGCAAAGGATATCATGAGGAGGAGGAGGAGGAGGAGGAAGAGGAAGGGGGCAGCGCAGGAAACCCACCCCCAACCCCTTAGACCTACTACTTGCTTCTCCTCTCCAAAACTTGCCAGCTCACCCTCAAAGTTTAGGGAAGAACAGTCATTTTCCTAGCAGCATACATTACTTCATTTAAATTTATATATCTATTTCGGTATCCCTCATTGACTAGCACTTGGCTGGAACAGAGAACTACAGGCACAATACTAAGTGCTGGTTCTGACCTGCAGAGTCCGATACAGCTCTTGGGTCAGCTCATCCGAAGGACCGTCGTAACCTTCCCAAAGTCTGATCTTTTCAGGGGACCTGTCTTTCCATCCCATCACCCTCACAGGTACCTCTGGTGGGAACATGGGAGACGGGGCCTTCCGGTGGTTGCTCCCAGCCTCCAGAACACCCTCCCTTGATTGGAGGTTCTAGCAGGGGAGCGCAGCTATCGTACACCCTTGACCGAAGAACGGTACACTCCTTCTATCTGGGATGGTCGTCCTCTTCCACCGAGTGCGCAGCTTCGGGAGGGACGCACATGGAGCAGTGAGGGAGGAAGGGGTCACCCGCTTAGCCAGCCAGATCGGCCGAATCAACCCTGGCGATCAATGGGTGACAGATGTTGCAGCCAGATTGCCCTCACATCCTTTTCCCATTCCCAATCTCTGGAAGTTCTAGCCTGCAGCATTTGGGGAAAAGGGACCAAGGTTAGATCTTGCATGTGTCTTCGCATGTGTCTTCAAGTCAGAGGATTTTCTTCAGCAAGGAATATTCAGTGGTGGTTTTGCCAGTTCCTCCCTTTGAAATAACGCCGCCAACACCTGGCATTGGTTTGTGGTTTCCCATCTAAGTCCTAACCAGGGCTGACCCTGCTTAGCTTCCAAGATCAGATGGAATCTGGTGCCTGTTTATAGTATTTAGACCCTGTGCTCTATGGTGGGTGTACATGCCTTCAAGTCACCTGTCGACTTATGGCATCCCCATCCATTTTCCAGGGTTTTCTTAGGCAAGGAATCCTCAGAGCAGAGCTGGCTTTGCCAATGTCTTCCTCTGATACAGAGCCTACAGCACCTGGTATTGGTTGGTGGTCTCCTATCCAAGTATTAACCAGAGCTGACCCTGCTTAGCTTCCAAAATCAGAGGCGATATGGTGCCTTTAAGGGATTTAGGCTGGCCAATTACCCCCTCTCTTTCCTGCTGCAATGCATTCCGCCCCTCAACCAGCCGTGGCCTGGAACTGCAGAAAAAGGCAAGGAAGTGCTTTTTTCCTGCGGCCTCAGCTGCATCCATCCATTTAGCATCGATTTCCTACTTAACCCCAATCACGGTTTGGCATGAGATCTCTGGCTGGCATCAGGAAGATGGCATGACCGGGCCAGTAGGTGAGTTAGCCTTTGGGAATGGCAAATGGTGTTGCAGAGTTGGCATGTGGAGCCCGGCAGGCCTGCGGATGAGGCAGCTGCGGTCTTTCAAAGCTGGCCAGCGTTACCTTTCCCCACCCTGGCTTTGTGGTGGGATGGTTGCTAAACGAGATATTGGTTTTGTTTGTTGTTACATATATTTATATCCCACCATTTCCCCAGTTTGGGACTCAAGGCAGCTTTCAATTGTTAACATATTTAAATATTTAACAGTGTATGAAAGTTAAAAAAGCAATTAAACCATCATAAAATTAAAAACCAATTAAAACAATTTAAAAACAGCTTAAAACCCAGCACATTATACAAGACACATTTCCCTTGAAATCAACTCTCAAAGATTTGGAGGAATAAATGAAAGGGGTTTTACTTGCTTGCGGAAAGGTAGTGAATGTAATGATATATAGTTGTCCCTCCGTATCCATGGATTTGGTATCCACGGATTTAAGTATTCATGGATTGAAAATATTCTTAAAAAACTAATAATCCAAAAAGCAAACCTAGATTTTGCTATCTTATATAAGGGATCCCATTTTGCTATGCCGTTGCATATAATGGGACTTGAGTATTCACAGATTTTGGTATCCACTGGGGGGGGGGGGATCCTGCAACCAAACCCCAGCAAATATGAAGGGAGAACTATAATGATCCCAAAAGCAAACTTTGATTTTGCCATCTTATATAAGGGACACCATTTTGCTGTGTCATTGCATATAATGGGACTTGAGTATTCACGGATTTTGATATCCACGGGGGGTCCTGGAACCAAACCCCAGCGAATATGAAGGGACAACTGTATCATTACATACCAAAGTCACAATCGTCCAGGCCATAGTATTTCTAGTTTTTATGTACAGATGTGAAAGCTGGCCGTGAACAAAAGTGGCAAAAATTTTTAAAAACTCCTTTGAAATGTGGTGCCGGAGAAGAGTTCTATGGCTACCATGGACTACTGAAAAGACAAATAAATGGATCCTAGCACTCTCTCTAGAGAGCAAAATGGCTGAAATGAGGCTATAGTACTTTGGACATACCATGAGATGACATGACTCACTGGAAAAGACAATAGAACTGGGGAAAGTAGAAAACACATTACAGGTGAATTTGCCCATGACTGTTGATATCCAAGGCGTAGGAGATTTCCCCATCATAGGATAGCTATAAGTCAATGCTGACTTGATGGCAAATAATCAAGACAGTTGTCCAGGGAAGCTGAAATCTTGTCCCATTGGTCCTACTTCTCAATATGCAGGATGGGGCAGGGGAGTGGTGAAGGTGGTGGAAGGAAAGGCTTTTTAGGAAGAGATCTGGCCTAAATACCCTAAAGGCACCCAACCCTGCCTGAATTTGGAAGCCAAGCAGGGTCAGACCTGGTTAGGACTTGGAGGGGAGACCACCAACAAATACCGGGTGCTGTAGGGTCTATTTCAGAGGAAGGAACTGGCAAAATCACTCTGAGGATTCCTTGCCTTAAAAAACCTGTGAAATTCATGAGGTCACCAGAAGTCAGCTGGCGACTTGAAGGCCCAGGCGCATGCAAGATTTGACCTTGGTTCCTTCCCCCCAAATGTTGCAGGCTAGAACTTCCAGAGCAATGGGAATGGGGCCTTTTTGAATTGTCACTCCCAGACTCCCCCAGCTTCTGTGAGGGACAGTCCAAAAAGGAGAACCTTCCCAAGCCCAGAAGGACTGCCAAGGAATCCCAGGTGCTGGAGGCTCTACAGTATTTCAGAGGAAGGAACTGGGCAAACCACCTCTGAGGATTCCTTGTCTAATTAAATCCTCAGAAATTCATGGGGTTGCCATAAGTCAACAGGTGACTTGAAGGAGCGTGTGTGGGTGCACACACACACACACACACAGAGGGACTAGAGTCCTTGGCTGGTTCAAAGAGGTGAGTCAGAGGATGGATAGCATTGGAGGCAGCTGCCAGGGGAAAGAGAGCCGGCTTCTCCCCCATCGAGGTGGCCCGCTCTGCAGTGCTGGTGGCCCCTGAGGGAGTCTCTGATTTGTCCTCCTTCCGCAAGAAACATCTGCTTCAATTTGAGAGACCGGCTCTGGCGTGAAATTCATCAAGCACAGGAGTTACTATGGTGATGTCTATTATCCCTCTTTATACAGAGATGAATCAGGAGCTATAAATAAGAAATTTGTACCAGATTGATCCAGGGGGGCTGGTGTGTGTGTGTGTGTGTGTGTGTGTGTGTGTGTTTGAGGAAGAAGCAAAAGGAATGATGATGATGATGATGGTGGCAGGGCGTGGGGGATCTTTCAGCAACAGACTGTCCATCTCTCTGTTCCTTCCTAACTTTAGCAGATGGGAACACACACACTTGTGTGTGCGTGTGTAAGTAAGTGTGTAAGAGTAAAGAGCAGGTTGCATATGATGCAGGCTGGAGTGGTTAGATGGGACTCTGCAGAGCAAATAGAATTACAGAGTTGGAAAGTACCCCAAGGGTCATCTAGCCTTACCCACAGCCAGCGGTTGTCTTCATTACAGGTAAAGCCAAAGAGCTGCAGGTGATCCTCCTTTTTCCCTTGAGGGCATAAAAAAAATCTCTGTTTGTTAGATACTTCTCATTTTAAAAAAATCATGGTGCTGTTCCTGGCTGGTCAGTAAATTTTTAGCACGACATTTCACCTTCTACCCATTTTCCTGAATTCACCGCAAGGGGGAACAATTCCCTTTCCAGAAAATGGTGGGGTGGACATCATCTTATGGCAGGGACTTAGAACCAGGAGCCATATCTGGCCCTCTGAAGTTCTCCGGATTATTATGCCCACTTCTCCATGACACCATCATTTCAGGGTTTCCCTGCTGTTGTATGAGGATTTTGCGCAAATATAAAAGCTTTGAAATGCCTTTCCTCAGCCTTAGTTACTGGCAGGAAGAGCTTGAAGCTAAAATATGCTGGTTCCTTTGGCCCCTCCCCTTTCACCTTTGGCCCCGCCCCCTGGGATGCAGCCCACCAAGGACTTCTCTGACATTGAATGTAGCCTTCAAAGGGCAGGGATGGAAGTCTGCGCCTTCCAGGTATTGTTGGACTGCAACTCCCAGTGTTCCTTCACATCAGTTGCGCTGTCCAGGGCTGCTGGGAGTTGCAGTTCAACCACATCTAGGAGGCTGCATGAGTCCTACCCTGAGGTCAATGCTGCATTGCATCTCTCTTTTCTCTGGGTATGAGGGTTGGAAGCAATTTCCTCCCTGGTTTCCCTTGCTTTGTGTCCAACTTCTCTCTCTCTCACTCTCTCAGCTTGTTTGTCTATTGAGCCATCCAGTGGCCCAGCGCATGTGCGCCAATTGGTGTGGAAGTGTGCCATTTCTACAAAATGGGCCTTCCATGCACTAGCGAGCCCACGGCCTCTCCTGTGGGTTCAGCCAAGCTACCAGAAGACACTCAGCAATCAAGGCAGTGATGGCTCAGTTGAACAGCTGTGTGTGTACTGAATGTGGAAAACTCCCAATCCATCGGTTTCTTTCTTTCTTTCGCCGGCGCCACGTGGGTCCATGCGTGTGTGGGGGCCCTTCGCTGCTGCTGTTGCTGCAGCAGGTGCTTTCCCATCAAGCTTCATCCCTGTCAGCATGAATGCCTCTCGCTTCAAGCCCCATTTATGGTTAGAACAATTTGAGCAATTATCCTGACAGTCAGAAATAATCACTTTGTCCCTGTTGAATAGAGCTGCGTTGTAGCAAAAGCCCATCTTCTTTGTTGTGGGAGGAGGGCTGGGTGAGTGGGGGTCAGGTGGGGGGGCAGATCTGCCTTTTTTCCTTCCCTCCTTGCTAATGCTGAACATCCAACTCCAAGGCTGTTTTGCAGGAGGCTTGAACCTACCTGAGTTTCACTTCTAGGAGGCAATCTGTCTTTCTCTGCAAGGCCATATGGAAGATCAAAGTCAGGATCATCCATACCATAGTATTTCCAGTTTCTATATGTGGTGGTGAAAACTGGACAGTGAAGAAAGCTGATAGGAAGAGAATCAACTCCTTTGAGACGTGGTGATAGAGAAGAGTTCAGTGGATACTCTGGACTGCCAAAAAGCTAAAGCAATGGGTCAAAGAGCAAACCAGGCCTATATTCTCACTAGAAACCAAAATGACTAAGCAGAGGCTATCATATTTTGGACACACTTAAATATTCTAAAGGTACCAGATCCCATCTGTCCCTGCAAGCTGAGCAGGTATTGATATTGGTTGGTGGTCTCCCATCAAAGTATGAACCAGAGATGACCCTGCTTAGCTTCTAAGATCAGATGGGATCTGGAGCCTTTAGAATATTTTGGCTGTGTTTTTGTATGTACCTTTTTAAATATGTACCCTTTTGCTTCCAGCACCTGGTATTCCTTGGCAGTTCTCTAGGGCTTGGGGAAGTGTCTTCTTTTTGGACTGCCACTCCCAGGATCCCCGAGCTGGCTGTGGATTCTGGGAGTGACAGTCCAAAAAGGCACCTTCCCCCCCCCTAGGGAAATTCTGGGCTGCAGCATTTGTGGGAAAGGGACCAAGGTCAGATCATGCCTTCATGTTCATGCCTTCAAGTCACGTGTTGACTTATGGCAAACCCATGACTTTCAGAGGGTTTTCTTCAGCAAGGAATCCTCAGAGGTGTTTTGGCCAGTTCCTTCCTTTGAAACAGAGCCTACAGTCAGCACCTGGTATTGGTTGGTGGTCTCCCATCAAAGTACAAATGGGAGCTGACCCTGCTTAGCTTCCAAGATCAGATGGCATATGGTGCCTTTAGGGTATTTTGACTCTATTTTTATATGTACCCTTTTACAAATTAAAAATCTTGTGAGATGCTTTGTGTTGGAAATCACATCACTTGGAAAAAGCGATTATAATCTTGCTCTGTCCGTGGTACTAAAGCACAATGTGCTGAAATGTACTGTGCTATCCAGGGTCCTGAAAGCACTAAACCAATCAGATATTTTAGCTGCCAGGAATGTACAGTATTGCACAAAACTCTCTCTCCCCATCTACCCTTCTCTCGCACGCACACACCCCTTGGATTTTTTTTTTATTATGATGATGATGATGAGACACAGAGGGCCTTGATGATGCCTCTCTTCAGACTCCATTCAAAGTTCCTCTTGAGTGCTGATGGTCCCATTATTTGGCATAGCGTTTATTGCAAGTGCGATGAAACAGCTTTTTAATCACACAGAAATTGTGATTGGATTAGAGTTCCCTTCCCTCTGTGCTCATACACTGCTTGTCAGGGTTGGATGTAATCAAAAGGATCCATGTACAACATAATTGATGCAAAATTCACAGGACCGCATGGAGAAAGAGAAGTTTATCAAAGGAGATGTAGGAAATAATAGGAAGGCGAGATGCAATCAAGGCAAATCAAAAGGCATTCTTTGATGTGCTGCAGCCCAGAGAAGGTCTCCAACAGATAAAGACCCACATTATGGCAGCTGGTGCAAAGGCAGTCTCTGTGTGTGAACGTGAAAGAGGCCATCAGTAAAAGCTTCTGCTAGGCAAAATGCTTTGTCATTGAGAGACACCAGGCTTTCAAATCTCCATGTGAATGTCGCTCTTAGCTTTACATGTTATCTACAACCAGCTAAGGACCTATAATAGTATAGGTGTGTGTGGTGTGGGGGATGCTCTAGGCTTTAATTACTTTATTCGTAACATTGTAGAATCATAGAGTTGGAAGAGACCACAAGGGCCATCTAGTCAAACCCCACTCTGCCAGGCAGGAAGACACCATCAAAGTACTCCCGGCAGATGGCCATCCAGCCTCTGTTTAGAAACCTCCAAAGAAGGAGACTCTGCCACACTCCCAGGCAGTGAATTCCACTGCAAACAGCTCTTATTGTCAGGAAGTTCTTCCTAATGTTTAGGTGGAATCTCTTTTCCTGTAGTTTGAGTCCATTGCTTCATATCCTAGTCTCTGGAGCAGCAGAAAACAAGCTTGCTCCATCATCAGTATGACATCCCTTCAAATATTTAAAAATGGCTATCATGTCCCCTCTTCACCTTCTTTTCTCCAGGCTAAACATGCACAGCTCCTTAAGCCACTCCTCATAGGGCATAATGGCTTCCAGACCTCCCACCATCCTCGTCACCCTCCTCTGGACACATTCCAGCTTCTCCATATCCTTCCTGAATTGTGGTGCCCAGAACTGGATACAGTATTTCACGTGAGATCTGACCAAAGCAGAATAGAGTGGCACTATTACTCTATTCTGCTTTGGTCAAGCCCACCTGGAATAATGTGTCCAGTTCTGGGCACCACAATTCAAGAAGGATATTATTATATGCATGATTCACCTTTCCTCCAAAGAGCTGCATACATGAGCCAAAGTCTTGCTGCTGTCTCATGAACACATAAGCTTCCAGACCCAGGGCATGGGGCATTTTTGTTTACAGCAGAACATCTGCATTCCATTCAAGGTTTCAGGGGCAGAGTTGCACATGTGGTGCTGGTGTGCATGGGTGCACCAAGATGTGCAAACACATTTAATTCCACATGCAGTTGCACATTGGGCTGTCTTGGTTCAGTTGCACCCTGCTGCCATTCAGCGCAAAGGTTGCAGGGTACAATTAAAGTGTGACTCCACATGTGGCGATTTACACTGTGCCCCCTGAGGTAGGATCTCTGTCCTGGTCCTTCTCCCTCCCATTTCATCCTCACAACATCTATGAGTAGGTTTTACTGAGGACTGTAATTAGCCTAACATTACCAAGTGAGCATTTTGACTGTATGGAGACTACAACCTGTGATTCTAGTCTTTAACCACTACACCACACTACAAACCCCCCTAATCAAATTTCCCTTTCTGTTGCACTTAGGTCACAGATAAGAGCCAAGCTCTTCTTCTCTTCCATGTGCCACATTTATTCTCACAAAGGGAGCACAGAGGCAGCTGTGGGTGAGGAGGGGGTGCCATTGGTTCTGTAATGCGCCTGTCACACTTGCAAATGTTCTGGTGGCTTGACAAGATGCAGCCATTGAGGGAGGGAGTGTGTGGACCAGGCTGGCCTTGGCTCCCAAGCTGCTACAGACTTTTAGAAAATGATACAGAAATACATCCTGCCATTTGAAACATTTTTGAAGGCAGGAACCTCCTCTGAATTGAGTTTCAGGATCTTTGAAGCATCCCGCCCTGCAGAAAGGGCTCTCTGTCTGCTTTGGTGAATTGCAGGAAAAGCAAGATAGGAGATCAGAGGGAGGCATCAATGGCTGCCTGTGGGCTTTCTTTAGCACATTATTTCCTGGAATAGGCTCTGGCCCCAGCCCCTATTATGAGGTTTCTGTTTTTCATCTTTAATTGGCACCACTGGTTGGAACCAGACAGCTACCGCAGTTAAATGTGCCATCTCGTCACTTCCAATATGGTACACACAGCCGACAGAAAGCCTAGGAGCAGGATTTTAAGGGAACTATCATAGTGGTTTGAGTGGCATAGTGGGTTGAACATTGGACTACGAGGTCTGGAGACCAGGGATAGAATTTCTGCTCAGACGTGGGAACCCACTGGGTAAGTCACACTCTCTCAGCCTCAGAAGAAGGCAAAGGCAACCCCCCTCTGAGCAAATCCTGCCAGAAAATCCCATGGTAGGGTTGCCTTAGGGGCTCCATAAGTCGGAGATGACTTGAAGGCACACAGCAACAGCATCATCATAGTGAAATCCAAAACTTCATTAGGCCCAGACAAAACGAAGCCCCTGGTGAACATAGGACACCTTCCACAATGACATGGTTGTGACATAATCTGACATGGACTTTTATGTATCCTACCTATACAGTTATGATTATGGAAATGTTGGTTAGATGTTTGACTTTGTTAGAATCATAGAATTGGAAGGAACCGCATGGGCCATCTACTCCAAAGCCCAGTTGAAATATTTTATTACATTGCTTCATGTGTTAAACTGTTTTTCTGAATGTAATCCACCCTCAGATCTTCAGAGATAGGGTAGGATCCAAGTTTATTAATGTACGTGTGCATGTAACTAGCACAGAAACTGCATTTCTCACAATGTGTGTGAGTGTCACATAGATTTATAGCCACTGATTGCTCCTCCCCAGGAGGTATTTGGGGTTTTAACAATTTGAAATTTAACCTAACCATTCCACCAACATTCATCAATCTGGTGTCCTTCAGATGTTTGGGACTACAACTCACATTATACACACTACCATGGACAGTTAGGAAATGGCTACCTTACACTTTCCAAGGCTAAAATACCCTTGGTATGGATGCACTCGGACTGGGAGTTTGCTTTTGCAAATTCCATCACTATGCACGCCACAGTCCTATGATCGTTTTGCTGTCACATAACAACCAGATTTCACAACCCAACAGGTACTCAAATGGTTTGCTTTGAGGGTCCAGAATCCCCCCACCCCATCCCCATGACTGCAAGCAGATGACAAAGAAAGGGAGACAACGGACAAGAACCCATATCAGGCTTGCCTAATGTCCATTTCCACATGCAGCATTACATGTGAATTGTGCTATGCAGCCCTTGTGTTGAACGGCAAGATTGTGCAACTACTACATCAAAGCACCAGATGTGCAACTAAATGCATAACTGAATGCAACAGGACACATGTGCCTCCATGCAGAGTGTACATCCATGCATAACTCTGCTTCAGCAAGCTTGACTTGAAAGTGGTTCACATTTGACAAAAAACATCCAGCCATTTCTGTAGAGGACTCTATATGTGTGTAAGACACTTACAGGATCCCAGCCCAAACCTGCTGGCTCTGAGCAGCCTCTCCAATGGCTTACGCTACTGTCATTACGCTGTGTAGTGTGCCAACAGGATTCCAGTCAGTACATTTACCTCTCCCTCAGCAAAAAGGCCCAGAGCCTAAGGAAACATAACATCTCCTTTTATTTGGCTGCTTCCCTTAGTACATCAAGAACAGGAGGTCGGTCATGCAAACCTTAGGCAAATGACAACACCATAGCAAAAGGCAACCATGGACCACATGGAGAAAAAAGCCAGAGCTGGATGGGGAGACAAGACACTGCCTCCACAGGAGCCCATCTGGCTTTGTGCACAGGATCAGGAGGGGAAGGGGCAGAAGCGCAACAGCGATGCAGCTGGGATCTTAACCCTAACCCTGTTTGGCTGTGGCCATGCCAAAGAGGAGCAAGGGCACCCCTTCCTCATGCCCCTGCAATGTCATGGCTCCCAAGCAATTTCTGTACATCATGGAGGGGGGACTGGGTGGTTCTAGCTGGTCACTTAGGAGAAGCAAGGAAAGGTTGGTGTTTTTCCCCATTGGAAAGAGCAAACAAGGAGCGACAGAGAAGTCTGGGGAGTTTGCACAGTCATGGGGAAGTCCTGAGAGCTGCTCAGAGCCTCTCCTCTTCGATAAGGATGAGGGTGTTCAGTGTGGTCTCAGCAAAAAGCCCCACCAGCAAAAATCCCAGGACAGGACAGGGCACTCCGGTCTCTTGGTGAGGCAGAACCAACTTCAGCAGCAGTCTAGCAATCTCAGCATGATGCAGGGAGCAGTGTGTGTGTGTGTACCAGCATGAGTATACATGTGTGTGCGTGTGTGCTCATTGTTCCCTGGCCCCCCAGCCTACCCTCTGCTCTCTTTGACCCACTACTTCCATGGCTTCCTCTGCTCAGGTGCAGGTTCCCTTGGCACTGTGTCCTAGAATCATAAGAGTTGTAGCTGTCTACTTTGTAAGGAGCCTTGAGTCCCAGCTTGGGAGCAAGGTGGGTCTAAATAAAGTGAAGGATGGGTGGGTGGGACCCCCAGGGGCCACCTAGTCCAACCCCCAGCTGGGCAGGAATCCACAGGGCTATCGAAGGAGAGGGGTTAACTACAGGGAAGGTCACCTCTTGGGTGGCCAGAAGGTGCATGCCATGTGTGTGTGTGTCTACAACATGGTGACACAGCTTATTATTCTCCATTCACCTCCTTCCCTGCAGTTGTTGTCCTCCAGACCAACACAATGCCACCTGCCTACCTATCCTTCCCTTCTGAGAGAGGAATGGGCTTCCTCCATTTAGGCTTTAAATACATCTCGTAGCTTGACTTGAGTAGCATGCCACTCATAGCAGCATTTCCTCCCATGTGGTTCTCCTGTGGGGTGTGTGTGTGTATGTGACACTTTGCTCCTCTCAGGAGAGACAGACACCCCAGGACACTCTGTTTGCTTCTTGTGGGGCCAACACTGGTCAGCCATTGTGCTGCTGAGGGGGGACATGAGGAAGGTGTTGTTGTGGCCATTGTGGTGAGGCCCATCAAGGAAGTCCAACCCAGAAATCCTGGTCTCCTCTGGCAGTTATGGCAGCCAATTCTCACAGTAGGAACCATCTGCCCCCATCGTGTGTGTCTGGCAGTGTTTGGTGCTCTCTTGTTCCCTTTCATTCTTTCACTTGGGGGTGGGGGGTGAGCTGGCAGACGGTGGGAAGACAGACAATGTGGCTGGGGTCCCAAACGGGGTGGACCCTCATCACTGAGGCGAGTTCAGGGTAGAGTCGGGGGTGCTGCTGCCTTTCTGGCTGCGGGGTGGTAAGGCCTTGTAGCTGTAGTATTCAACCACTTGCTTGGGCACCTCTGCCAGCACACACTTAGCCAGGGCAGTGGGAGAAGCCTGCAAGATGAAGAAGAGAACATGGTTAACTCTTTTCTCCAGGGAGTCACTGGGGAGCCTGGAGAAGTTAGTCTTTGAGACAAGAGCTTCAGAAGTGCTGTAAATAGGCGTTCATGTCAAGACGGCATAGGAGCTATCCGAGGTGCTGAATGCAGAGGGGTGAAGTGGTGGGCCCATTGTAGGGGGATCAGTTTCGGCACTTGGACAGCTGCACCCCAAAGATTCCGTTAAAAACTAGAACAAAGCCCTGTATGGATCCACTGCTGTACCCTTGACATGGAAGATACTGGTTGCCCCTTCTTATACACCATGGACTTTGCCCATGTTGGCTGAGAGACTCTGGCAGCCATCATTCCTGTCCAAAATTAACTCCCCCAATCTGTCTCAGGGGACCCAAGTGCAAAGTCCTCCCTTAGTGCCCCACATGACCCAAGAGCATAGGATCCCTTTTCTGTCCTTGCCTCAAGTTAAATTCTTCCAAAATGGAGGTCAGGGAAAAAGAGAAAACAGTGGCCCAGTCAGGTCTCTTCAAGGTGAAAACCTAATGCAAGCCCCCCCTCCCCCAAGTCAGATTCTGCTTATAATGTGTACATTAATTACCAAGGTTCCTCTGAGCATGTGCAAATTGCTCCCCCCTCACAAAACTGAGTAGCCATGGCTCAGTGAAGGATTTCTCCCCCCCCCCAATATTTGGAGGAGATTGCTTTCAGGTCCAAGAGTGTGGGGCTTAATCCTAGCTTTGCGTGTCTGAATGCAGAGCTATTAAGAGCCCTGTGGCCAAAGAAGTAAGTGTGTGTGTGTGTGTGTGTGTGCGTGTTTCTGCCTTCAAGTCGCCTGTTGACTTATTGCAACCTTATGGATTTTATAGGGTTTTCTTAGGCAAGGGATCCTCAGAGGTGGTTTTGACAAATATTAATCAGGGCTGACCCTGCTTAGCTTCTGAGATCAGGCAGGCTCTGGTGCCTTTAGGATACTCAGATGCATGTTGTCATTTGACAGCAGCAGTGGGCAAGAGAGATGGGGTAGGATTTTCACCTCTGCATCCGTTTGGTGGGCTGTACCATGCAAGTTTTGGCTGAAAAGCAGCCAAAAATCAATTTCCCAGAAGTATAGCTCTGGTTTACAAATCTAGAGTTCATAGACTGATTTTTTGCCTTTAAAAAACAGCAGTTTCCAAGTGTGGGAGGAGGTTTAGAAGGCAGATGCCTTTTAAAAGTGGTTTGGGGCATGTTTTTAACCTGAAGAAAGTAAAACCCTGGAAGCTTTGTGGGTGATAAGGCCACACACATGTGGTTGGGGGCTGGATTTTTCTTACCCTGGCTTTGTGAGAGCTCCATAATGTACGAGTAAAGGCCCTTTGACTGGGCAAAGTCCTGCTACACTCCCCCACAGAACAACAAAACTCCACATTGAGATTTCTTTCCTCTTCTTCCTGAAAATTCCTCAAGAATGTGGCCAGGGCAAGGAGAGAGTGGCAAGATGTCTTCCTCCTCCTCCTACGAACTGGCGGTTATCTAGTTTCCTCTCTCCGGCTCTCCTCTCTGCTAACAGCTTCTGTCCCTTCTCCTTGTCTCTAGCGTTGCTTCTCCTGGCGCCAGGGCCTGAAGGGTTAATCGTGTTTCACAGCTCTCCGGCTCAGCAACAGACAGCTTGTCTCCAGAGGCCTAAATTACTGACAATCAAACCCAATTAAGCCTTCTCAATGGCCCAGCCGGCTTGTGCCTCCGGCTGCCAGAAATACCCAACTATGGATTTTCCTCTCCAGTGTGTGTGTGTGTGTATCTGGCATGTGAGATGCTGGAAGAAGGGGAGAACAACCCCAGCAGGCTGGTCTCTTGCCCCACACCCAGCCCTCCTTCTCTTCTGCCTCCTTGCATGTGATTTATATATCTCCTGGATCCCCAAAAGAGGCTCATGGAAGCTCACAGCATAGATTAAAAGAAAGTAAAAAAGAAAATAAAAGGAAGTACAACTTTGAAAAAACAGGACAAGAGAGTTTTAAAAAACTATCCTGCATGACGAGGGGTTGGACTGGCTGGCCCCTGTGGTTTCTTCCAACTCTATCATTCTATGAAAACCCAACTAATGTAAAACAGAACTATGAGAATAAAAGTGCAGCACTAGCACCCATTTAAAAAGACCCTTATTTCCTGAAGTGTGTGTTCAGAGAGGCTGCACCTCACATCCTGGAATGGAGCCTGGTGGTCCAGGGTCATGGAAGCTCCCTCCCACTTTGGGCCTGAGAAGGGACTTTGAGTCAAAACACAAGCCATGGCTGCTCAGAGATCAAGGACTTGGCTCCTCCCCATCTCTCGCACTCCTAGGCCTCCCCTGTAGGAGGAGATTGAGTGGCAATGAGCAGGCCAAGCCAGCCAGACTCCCTTGGCTCCTGTTATGTGGCCACTTCACTGCAGGGAGGAGGTGGGCAAAGCAGCCTTCAAGTCTTTGCAGACCCCCAGTGCGGACACTGTGGACCTCTGGGGGTCCCCAGGCCACAGGTTAAGAGACACTGACCTATCCTATATTTAGGTATCTGTGCATTAAATGATAGTGGCTGGGCCAGGCCTGCATTCATGGTGTAGGGAAGGCCAGAGCGAACTGCTTTGTGTGCGCGTGTGTGTGTGATACAGAGAGAGAGGGAGGGAAGGAGGGAGAGACTTACATTCTTGAACTCACGGAATGGGACAAACTGTACAATGTCGCGCAGGACGGGCTCTCCTTTGGGGGAGCGCAGGACACCGTCATCACCGTCCAAGATCTGCATATCAGTGAAGTCAGCATTGCCCACACCCACAATGATGATGGACATTGGCAAGTACGAGGCCCGGACAATGGCCTCTCGTGTGTCTGCCATGTCGGTCACCACCCCGTCTGTCAGGATCAGCAGGATGAAATATTGCTGCAAGGTTTGAGGGGAGGGGAGAGAAATGTGATGACAAATTAAGGGTGAAGGAAGGAACCAAGGATATAGAAAAAAATATTCAGGGGTAGCCGTGTTGGCCTTACAGCAAAATGAAACAACCCACAAAAGAGTGGCACCTTTATTGGTCAACTGAGATGTACAAAACACATCATGCAAGCTTTCGAAGCTCCACTGGCAATAGTGGTCAGAGTACTGGACCATGACCTAGGACAGTAGTTCTCAATCTTTGGTCCTCTGGGTGTTTTGGATTTCAAATCCCAGAATCCCTGGACATTAGCCAGGAGGTTTGGAGAGCCTCTGAGAGACAGAGCCCAAAGCACCCAAAGGGCTAAAATGTGAGAACCACTGACGCAGGTGATCCAAGTTCAAATCTGGGCAGCTTCCAACCGCAGTTCTCCCTGGACACCCATGATAGCAACATCTCCTTTTTTTATTCCAGCTTCAGACATGTAGCCATTGCTTCCTGGGTATCTTCTCTCCCCTGGGCACTAGATGGCCTATGTTGCCATGCCCAGATGCTGTGAGGCTGCCCTGCCTGGGTGGATCAGAAGAGGAGCCCGATGTAAATATGCCTCTGGAGCATGAGGCTGCACGAGCATCACAAAGGGCCATGGGCATTGACACATAGTACCTACATGGCTGAGAATGTGACAAGGGTGGACAATGAATTCAGCAAGTGACAATTATAATATGAACACTGGCCACAAACCCAACTGTTTTTAATGGTACAAAACATCTTGGCAATAAGGGAGGCAGCTATCAAAGGCTTTGGAGAAACACCAGAGAGGTTGCTGGCAATTGACTTGGCATGAAAGAGCAGCAGGAAGGCCAAGAGGAAATGCACATCGCAGCTTTCCAGCAAAACCCTGGGCAAGTAGGGTCTCTCACACTCCCTGAGCCTACCATGGGCTGTCTTGTATGATGGCATCCTCAGTGTGCCCAACTCAGACCAAGTTTGGGTGGGGGGAGATGCCATTTCCAGACTCTCTTCCTCCCACCCCACACCCCTGCCCCAGACCAGCTCGGGCATGTAATGACGCATTAGCTGCTGTCATTAATTGATAGGCTCAGCTGCAAAGTGTTCATTCATTTAGTGAACAAAGCACTGACAAGATCCCAGAAGATGGAGAAAATGGGACTGTCCCTTGTGTCCCTTGTGAGAGTAAATAATGAAGGAGAATCTAGTTTAAAGTCCCCTTTGCCTGGCCAGTGCTTTTATGCAGACATTGAAGTGTCCCAAGCAACCTTGGTACACACACACACACACACGCACGCACACACACACACACACACACACAGTTTTACTTATTGTTGGAAAGTGTTCCTTGCATAAATTGAGAAAAAAATAGATTTTCCTTGGTTTTTTTCTGGGCTGTGAGGCCATGTTCTGGAATAGTTTCTTTCTGACATTTTGCCTGCATCTGTGGCTGGCCTCTTCAGAAAATGAAGATTTATCTGAAGATGCCAGTCACAGATGCAGGTGATACGTCAGAAAGAAACTATTCCAGAACACAGCCTCACGGCCCAGAAAAAAACCAAGGAAAATCTATGGATGCCGGCCATGAAAGCCTTCAACTTCACATTGAGAAAAAATAATTTGAAGGGTAGGGAGACCACAACAATCCAGTAACTTTAAAGTGAATGATGAAGATATTGAAATAAAGATATTTTGGCTCATTCATGTCAAAATGGAAAGGCAGCTATGAAGGAGCTAGACAGGATCCTTGAGTGTCAAGATATATCATTGCATACCAAAACAAGGATCATCCATGCCACAGTATTTCTGATTTCTACATATGGTTGTGAAATCTGGACACGGAAAAGGCTGACAGGAAGATCAACTCCTTTGAAATGTGATGATGCTGGAGAGAGTTCAACGGATGCCCTCAAAAAACAGATGAATGGGTCCTGGAGCAAGTCAAGCCTGAAAACTCCCTAGAAGCCACAATGACTAAACTGAAGCTATCATAGTTTGGACATATCATGAGGCAACGGTGGAAGGAAAAGAGAGTAAACTCCATTCCAGATGGATCAACTCAGTCAAGGAAGCCATGGCTGCCCTAAGCTTGCAAGACTAGAGCAGGGCTATTCCCAAGAGGGTCTCTTGAAGGTCGCTCATTCATTGGTCATCAGGAGTCAAAGCTGATTTGACAGCAATTAACAACAACCACAACAAATAAGAATCCAGAATTGTCATGCTGGCTGGAGGCATTCTGTGAGATGGGGTCCAAAAAAACAACTCCTTCAAAGCACAGGACTTCCTATGGAGGGACCAGGTTTCAACACAGAAAGAGTGGGGGGGGGAGGCAGAACCTGGTTTTGGGGGAGTGAACCCACTTGAAGCTTAAAGGAGCCCTCCAAGGTGCTAGGCCTATTTTGGGAACAGAATTCTGCACCTTGATTAGCTGCTTTAAGCAACTTTAAAGTTCAGGTTAAAACACAGAGCAGATTCAGCGCCCCCACTGATATGGAAGCCCCCACCGGTCCAGAGAAGAGCACAATATTATTTCTTTGTTGAACAAGGTTGGAAGATTGCAGGCTCACTCACCGTAGCTTCCTTGGTTTTTTCTTCCTCAGCAGCTACTTTGGCCACCTTGGAGATGATGGGTGCCACATTGGTGGGCCCATAGAGTTGGATCTTGGGCAAGCAGTTCTGATAGGACTCCACCACGCCTTGGATACCTAAAAAGGAGTGGGAAAGGGACAAGCCATTGTCCGTGGCAGGGCATTAAACCTTGAGGAGCTGAAAACAGAATAGGTTGGCAGTCAACCTAACCCTCCCCAAACAACCTCTGCCTAAGTAAATAACCCCAAAGGACTATGGTAGAGGAAGTCTCAGAATCAGAATTCCAATCTGCCTGCCTATGTATGTATGTATGTATGTATCTGTCTGTCTGTCTATCTATCCAATCATATTGTATTATAATAGAACTGCTGAGATGCTATATTAGGGTTGCATGGTATAATTCTCTACATGCAGAACTATATATTGATTTTGCTACACTTCTCTTGTGTTGAATGGCATTGTTGTGTAATAGAATGCACCGGTAAATGGGCAACCAAATATGAATCTCATGCCCACATGCATTTCATGTGCACCTGCATGCAAAATGGCACAGCATGTGCAACCGCATTTCTGTACCCTGCAATTGAATGTAAATATTCTTCATCAGACAAAATAGTCCAGTCTTTCTAGCAGAGCTTACACAAGGCTAAGACACTTATGGGACTCCAGTCAATGTATATCAAATTCTGCCTTGAATCTAGTTTTCAAAGAAGTAGATGTGTTAGTCTCTTGCAGTAGAAAAGGAGGAGGGGAAGGGGGAAAGAAATGTGGCAGCACCTTTAAGACTAAGTGGTTTTTATTTTTGCATGAGCTTTCGTGGATATATAAACCCATTTCTTCAGATGCAGAACAGAGCGATAGTAAACTCACCTGAGCATTTGAGGAAGTAGACTGAGGTCTACGAAATCTTATGCTACCAACTTCTTTCTTTCTCTCAGTTAATCTTAAAGATGCTACAAGATCCCTTTGCATACCAAGCATTTATTATCACTCTTTACTGCATCCGAAGAAGTGGGTTTATATCCATGAAAGCTCATACAAAAATAAAAGGCGGTTAGTCTTAAAGGTGCTGCTACATTCCTTTCCTCTCCTTCCTCCTTTTTATGCCTTGGATCTAGTACTGGATGGAGGTGGACAAAACATTCCCAGTTGAGCTCTTACCTTCACATTCATCATCTTCTGGATTGAAATTAATGGCAAAATCATGGGAGACCTGAGCAGGAAAGAGAAAACACCACCTATGTGTGAGAGGGACCTTCCCAGAGGTTGGAAGGAATGAGTTATGAGCAATGCAGTCACCTGTAATAATAAAGTCAGGCTCATTCATGTCACAGTATTACCAATTTCTATCAATGGCTGTGGAGAGCTGGGCAATGAAGGACATCAGCTTATGAGAAATGTGGAACTGGAGGAGAATTTAACAGATACCATGGACCACCATAAAGACAAATGAATGGGGTCTCAGAGGAAATCAAGCCTGAACTCTCCCTAGAAATGAAGATGATTAAACTGAGGACTTGTCTACATGAAGGGGGAAAATGTAGATTGATGCATACTAACACCAATTCTAAGCATCCTTGATTTGTCTTAATGGTTTTTGGGCAAGATCGCAGGCGTGCGAAGCTTTCACTGTTCCAATGGGCATGCCTGTGAATTAAGATGGTGGGCACAAGTGAATCACTTGCATTTTTATTTTTGCCAGTTGCCGCCAGTGATTGGTGCAGGACGATATTTAGACAAATCATATTCTCCTTGAATTCTATGAGGGGTATTTTCTCCATTTAGACTACCCCTGAGGCTGCCGTACTTCGGACGTATCGTGAGATGATGTGATTCACTGGAAAAAACACTAATGCTTGTTAAAGAGAAAGGCAGTAGGAAAGGAAAAAGACCAAATTCCAGGTGGAGAGACTCCATCCAGGAAGCCACAACCGTCCTGAGTCTGCAAGACCTGAACAGGGCTGCTGGAACAAATCTCTGGGAAATCTCTCATTTATAGGGTTGCCATACATCAAAGCCAACTTGACAGCAAGTAATAAGAGCAAAACACAATGAAGTTGCATTGCAGAAATAGCAAAGCCAATTCAATAGTCTGCTGAATAATGGTTCTTTGATATTTTTTGAAGTTTCTAACATTTTTAGAGTTATTTGATAGGAGGGTGCCAAATGTGTTATTATCTTATACACATCTCAGGAATGTTCAACACAAGTGCGGTTGTTGATGATAAAAAAGCATCTCAACGTGTTGAAATAACTATCAGCCATCATGTGATTTTCAGTCTCTGCATGAGTGAAAAGACCAAGGCATTCCTCTATTTTCACTAGTTTTTGAGAGAGAGAGGTGGGGGGGGACCCTCATTGTATTTTGTGCAAATACAAAGGATTTGTGTGCAAGTATTTTGGCAGGAATCCTGTTAGTCTCAACTAAAGTAGGCCCATTCAATCAGTTGCTGAATGAAGGCAAATGCAAATGATTAAATGGGTCTACTCTAGCCAGGACTCACAGCAGTAGATTCTATTGTATTTTGCACAAAACAAAAACCCCTTCATGAAATTTTCATGAAAAAGTCCCCAAATGTAAAATAATAATAATAATTAATAATAATCAGAAAATGTACAAAATCTTTTGCAAAAAACCCTTTGCTCAGTGGGGAGGGGACTTTTGCATTTTTAAAATTCTGCTTTGTGGCAAAATCCCTGTTTGTTTGTTTTTTAAATTGTAACAGAGTAACTGAAAACTAACAGGCAATGGAATTAGTTACTTTTTCAACACTGCAATGATTAGCAACAATAAATTACTTTGCAACACACAGCAAATAATAGAACTAAATTACTTGTTAAAAAGTAACTTTCCAGGCTCTGGACTTCCCTACAGCTTAAGGCCTAATTCCTGTGGTCAGTCCTGCCTAGAGGTGATCTATCAAGTCAGTGTAATGTAAAACAAAAATACTTTTATTAGCATCATGTGTTTTGCATTTTGCTAATAAAGGTATCACTTTCTTTTTTTGTGGAGTTTGGATATTTCTTTTTGCTGCATGGCCAATGCAGTTACCCCTGAAATGTGTTTTTCAGTGGTAATGCATCATCAACGCAGTGGTAATGTGTTGTGTCAACACTTACGTAAGTGCCAGAGATTCGACAGGCCTGCTTTAGGCAGGACTAACAATCAGATTTAAGCCAGAGCCTGGATCTGAAAATTAGCTGCCATGCAGGCCTGGTGTTGCCATTGCCTGGATTCCCAGCATTGAGCTGCTTGCCCTGGCTATGTATAGTAACATGAACCAATTTGATTAATTGGTGGGGGTCCCTTTGAGCCCCCCCCCCCGCATCACCTGGGAGAAATGACACAAAAGGGGAGGCTTCCCTGCTGGAAAAGCATCAGTTGGATGGACAGGCTGGCGGTTGCCTTTGCTATTCTGGAATCGTCAGAGCTGTCAAGCTGTCAGGGAGAGCGTGTGGGGATGTGTGTTTCTGTCTGGTGCAGGCTGGAGGGATGGGGTGGGGAAGTGTGGGGAGGCAGGCAGGTGGAGAGACCCAAACAAAGTGCTGCACCGCACAGCAGGAGGAGGAGGAGGAGATGATCCTAGAATCACCTAGAACAAGACCTTCTTTTTAACACCCTGAGACCTAGGGGTGTAACTACGGGAAGGAAAAAAAGAGGCTATTTCCCCCAAAATATGAATTCTCTCTCCCCCCCTCCGTGAAATTTTCCTTCCACCCCCAAATTGCTAGCATTGTAGACACTGAAAATCATTCACACTCAGAATCCATTTCTATATGATTGAGAGTTGAGTTGGCCTTCGTGGTCTCTTCCAACGCTACAGTTCTATCATTCTATTCCCTTAGTCACTTTGACCATCCTTTTTCTTGGGATGCCTGACTTGTATTTCTAAATGCTCAGCTGGATTTTTAAGTTACTACAAGGCTAGGAATCTGGGGACAGAAGGAACGTTTTATTTGGGATGGTGGAATTCTAATCTGGAAGGGGCAATGCCCCCATTTTGGCTCTCGCCCCAATAGCTACATCCCTGCTGAGACCCATGTTCACATTGCACAGTTATACCACTTTGATCCCACTTAAACACCTGAGAGGCCACACTATGGAATCCTGGGATTTCTAGTTTGGGCAAGGAACTTAACATTCTCTAGTGCATTCACCTGAACCACATGGCTACAGCTCTCCGGGAAGAAAATGGTAATTGCCTCCTCAAACTACAAATCCCAGTATTCCAAAGGATGGAGCCATGGGAGTTCAAGTAGGATCAAAGTACTGGTCCCCCTCCCATAATCTGTGGAACCAATATCTGAAGTTTCATTTATCCAAGGGATACAAAATAGGGGGCACTTACATAGAGTTGCACAGGAAAATGCCTAGAGAGGTATCCTCTCTAGGAATTGCTAGATCCTCCAACAAAACTCTATGGTAGTTTGTACTGGAATTCCTTTATTTTAATAGGGTTTGCTATTATCTGCAGTTTCACTTATAAACAGTAAGTCCAGGAATGGATCCCCTGTGCATATGGGGTGGGGAGCGATCTGTACTACAATTGCGTAGCATGTAGACACCCTCTGTCTCCCTTTGACATCAGGCTTCTTTGGGTGTTCCCACAGTTTCTGTTGGTTTTGTCAGGAGCATGGATCCAAGAAGCAGCCGCCGGTCCTTCACCAGGCTCCATGGTTGTCTTAGCCCCTTCCCTTAGCCCCGGGAGGCGCACTTAGAAACCAGATGATCCTCTTGGAAGCAAGGCACCCCTCCCCTCCTTAGAGCACCCATCCTGTCCAGGCAAACATCTCCCCCCCCCCCCGGTGCTCCATCGGGCCCAATTTTACACACCTGGTCCTTGACCTACCTCGTAGTTGGGTGGGATCCTGGCTCCAAAGCCTAAGGCAGAGAACTTCTTATCGCTGTGGAAAAGCAGGATTCAAGGTCTCAGGGTGTGCCACAGGGTGTGTTGTGTGTGTGTGCGCCTGTGGTCTTGGTTGTTGGACATGTTGATACATGAAATGGGAAGGGGGAGGCCCAGGGAAAGACTGTGGGAAGCAAGCTGTCCGCCCCACCCCTGTCCAAACACCCAGATTCAATTATAGCACCGGGGGGGGGGAGTGTGGCCCCGATGTCCTTCTTTGTGGCCCTGGAAGCCCCAGATTCCATCTTCCCCCAACTGAATTCCTTGGCCTGACAACACATGCAGCAAGCACATACGTGCAAACAACAATAACATCTGCTATGAAAACAACAACATGGCATTTGGGGAGCCTTTCTTTCCCCCACATCTCTCCCAACATGCCCCTAATTCCTGGAACTGGAAGTGACGTGGTGTCACTTCCTGCCACGCCAGGAGTGACTACATGGCCTGCAGGGGGATTGTGGGAAGGGATGTCCCCACTCTTCCGTTGCCCACCCTGCATTACAGCATGTTGGGCCATCTGTGGCCCCAGGACACCCCCAGCCGGGGGGGGGGGAAAAAACACTCTCTGTGAACAAAAGAAGGGCTGTTGCTGCTCCTGAAAGGCTTCCAGCTGTGGGCAATTCTCCTTTAAAACCATGCAAAGCCCCTCCCTTCATCTATGCCTTGTTTTACCCAAGAAAGTGGCTGAGAGAGGAGGGAGTAGTGCCCTGCCCCAAGCCCACTCCTCAAATTCCTCTCCTCCCTGCCTCCTTTCCCAAGCCCAGATGGCCTTAGGCCAAAATGGAGAACAAGAGGCGGCAGGGGCAGGGGGTCTCCTCAGGAGGCAAGGCCCCAGGGAGCCAAGGAAAGAGGGCCAAGATCCGCACAGCATCACCTGTCGTAGTCCTGGCAAATCTCCCCCACGGCCACCAGTGCCTTCAAGTACTCATTGGGCTGGTAAGGGTTGATGTAGTGGAGAGAGCAGCTGTTCCGGGGGTCTCCGTTGGAGGCCGTGAAGTCAATCGCCACCTGAGCAGAAAAAGAGGCACACTTAGAAACCAGGTGATCCTCTTGGAAGGAAACATAGAATCATAGAATTGTGGAGTTGGAAGAGACCACAAGGGCCATCCAGTCCAACCCCATTCTGCCACGCAGGAATCACGATCAGGTTTCAGGGAACCTCTGCATAAACATTATTCTATATCCTGCTATTGCTTCCCCCGCACAATGACCATCTCTTGAGGAACCCCTAGCAACCTCTTCTATTCAGACGTCCACAATACGATGTCGTGGATTGATATGTTTTGGATATCGAAGACCCTGGTTCCCAAGATAAGATACATGGAAATAATACCAAAATTAATTTCTGATCACAATCCCATAAAAATGAGAATAATTATGAGAATAATAAATAATAAAAATGAGAATAATAAAAATAATAATAAAAATGAGAACAATATTTTAATTGTATATATTATATTTTTAATCTTTTGTTTTATGGCAGCTGCCATGGGTCACATCTTAGAAGAAAGGTGGCATACAAATGAAATAAAGAAATGCATAAATAAATGTACATTTTTCAAGGCAGCGCTCTTGCCCTGAATCTCCTCCCTCGAGGACCTGAGAAGAAGGACCAGGACCTGAGATCTGGGAACCCTAATCTTGATATAGTTTGAGTAAATGCTTCTTGGGGGCTACAGTTTGCAAAATCTCACAGCCAGTATGGTCATAGATTTTGGATCCCCCCCCCCCAACCTTGTGGCCAACACAGTTGCCGCCATGTCCTCCCACCTCCAAAAGGGCAGTACCAACTTCCTGTCCTTTTCTGTGTTCCCAATTTGGGGCAGCATTGAGCGGAGGACTCTGCTGCTTGCTCTCCCTCGCCTTCCCTTCTTCTCCATTGCCCTCTAAGCTAAGCAACAGGACTTTCTCTGCCCGCCCTGCCTCCACTCCTCCCAACATGGCAGGTCTCAAATAATTTCTGGGGCTGTTCCCAGTTCGTATCCCAGCTAGCAGGGAAGCTTGGAGCCAGCAATCTGTTCCTTGAAATGTTCTGGGATCTGACTCACTCCAGGAAGGAGAGATGCTCTATCAAAATGCAAACTGGGTTCTGGTTGTTTTCAAAGGAGATTTTTAAAAACAATATCTGCGAAAAACTGCAGCAAAGGTCTGGTGACAAGGAGGAGGGAACAGAGCTGCTCCATACACGTGCACGCCTAGCTCACAACAAGGCTTAGAAAAGATCCTTTCCCAGGGGACTACGACCTCCAACATCCACCGTTGGTAGGTCAATGTTGTAAATTTTCCCTAGGGCTCTGCCCAGGGGAAAGGGAGGCAGAATTGGCAGCTGCCCCTTTACAAACACCCCTGTTCAAACCTGGCATTGATTTCCGCTGCCAAGGGAAAAGCAGCAATCTGAAGGCACAGTTAGATCAGAGGCATGCAACTGGAGCAGGTCCAGGGGCCAAATTTCTGCCCCTGGCAGAATATAAGGATGTGAACTGCCCAAAATAAGCAAAAACAGAACATGAACCCAACCATTGCAGGAAACTCAGTTCTGGTTTGGAAAAATGGGTATTTTTCTGATGGGAAACAGTGCAGAGGGCCACTGCAGCCTACCTAGAAGATGGATGGCTGCTCCTGGAGACAGGGAAATATCTGGGAAAAGGGCAGGGAGTTGAGGGCAACAAAAATGACCTTGGGGTCTCATATGGCTCCAGGGCTGCATGTTGCCCACCCCAACTTAGACCTTGCAAAGGAGGGTGTTAGGTAGAAAACTAGGGGCTCAGCTAGATGGGAGAATTAATTGCACATTAACTCCCCATCGTAGCAACGTTCATTTGTCTCCCCAATACATTCACAAGATTGCTGGCATGGGAAGCTATCTGTGTTTGGAGTTCACACGGAGCATGGCCAGGAGTAAAGATGGTGGCCGCGAGTGAATTATGTATGCTATTATTCCCCAAAAGCTCCCTCCATTTCCCTTTCCCACCCTTTGTTAAATCAGAGACATGGAAGAGCGATCTTCTGCTTAAAACGTTTTTTTCTCTGCTTCTCAAAAACAGCGCATGATCGCTTCCATGAAAATCATCAATGGCAGTTTTGGCCACTTCGTCACCAGCAAGCCTGGCCCTGTGCATGTCTGACCGATCACATTTTGGCTTCCGGGATGTGCTCCAATTCAAATTGGTTGTTCAATTGGGCTGGAATGCACATTTCCACATATTAAAAAAAAAAACTTTGTGAGAAATAGGGAAGGCTATTCTCACGCAGTACTTGGAGTCCCCCTCCATCTTTCTGAATATGGCGAATCCCTGCAGGAGCTCATCTAAACAAAAGGCATTCCCCTTGCATTCCGAGAGGATTACTGTATTTTCACCATGGCCTATTTGGCCTCCCCTTTAGAGTGGCCATTTCGGTATCCTTCTAGGCTCTGAGGTTCCCAGAAACAAAAAGTAAGATCTGAGGATGGCTCCCTGGTGATGTAAAGGGAGGAACATTTTTAAAGCTAGTCCACTTGCTTCTAGCCAGAAGGTGGCTGCAGAGTGGAGGGTGAGCCCTGGCACCACCACAAATGCAAGGAAAGGAGGAAGAAACTAATGAAATACAAAGACCTCCGGGAGAGCCTTTGCACAGACAAATGAATTACTCCTTGCAAATGGCAGCAAGCTGCTGCTCTCCTAGCTGAGTTGATGATTGGTACATAGCCGTTTCCTCTTGCCTGGAGCTGACCCCCTCCCCCCCAAAAAAAACCCTGGAGAATTTGTACCACCTGGAGATGACCCATGGAAACTGGAGACTCAGGGCCAGGCCTTGAGATCTGGGAACCCTGTCCACCCCTGTTGACCCCTTGGGCTTTGCCTCTGGGTAATCCTGCCCTCCATCTCATTAGCCCCAGCAGATATTGGCTGCCACAGAGGCACATCAAAATGGCACAAAGGCCTTGCACACATTGGACTATAACCCCTCCCCTTCAGAAGATTTGCCTTTGAACCCAAATCCACATCCAGTCAGCTTTGGCTCACCTCTTTCCCCCCAGTTGGCTACTAACATAATTATGGGGCTATTTTATACTCACCGTGAAGTGGATCTGGCAGCCACCCATGATGTAATCCAGGAACGAGTAGACCCTGTGGATCTTCCAGATAAACAGTTAGTCAGTCAGTGGCCTGGCTGGGCAAACAGCTGGCCTCCCTTCCTGCCATCTTGTAGAGACAGCCAGCTTGCCAAAGTTATGGGCCCAGGGGTGTAGGTGTGTGTGGTGGTGGGGTGGTACTAGAACTAAGTCTGCAGGAGGGTCTTTCCATGAGTGGGAGCAACACATTGAATCATAGAATCATAGAATTGCAGAGTTGGAAGAGACCACAAGGGCCATCCAGTCCATCCCCATTCTGCCACGCAGGAATACACAATCAAAGCATCCCCGACAGATGGCCATCCAGCCTCTCTTTAAAGACCTCCAAGGAAGGAGACCCCACCACGCTCCAAGGGAGAGTGTTCCACTGCTGAACAGCTCTTACTGTCAAAAAGTTCCTCCTAATGTTGAGGTGGAATCTCTGTTCCTGGAGCTTGCATCCATTGCTCCGTGTTCCAGTCTCTGGAGGAGCAGAAAACAAGCCTGCTCTATCCTCAACGTGACACCCCTTCAAATACTTAAACAGGGCTATCATATCACCCCTTAACCGTCTTTTTTCCAGGCTAAACATACCCAGCTCCCTAAGTCTTTCTTCAGCTAGCCATCTGTCACACTCACCATAAATAATGTACCACAGGGCGTGTGGCTTTTTTAAAATGCCACTCATGCTTTGGCCACCTTATCTAGATTCTTATGATAGCTTCCTTACTGGCTTCCCTCTTACTACTGTGTCTCCTCTCCAAGGGAGTCTAAATTCATCAAAGAGCCTTCTAAAGCCTTAAAACATAACAACAAACAAATAATCCCAACTTCATCAGATTCATGGAAGGTTATCCCGAGCTTACAAGTACATCTATTTGTGTGTTTAGAAAGGATCAGGGCCTTCTCAGCTTTGGAGGTCAGATTGGTGCCAGCATTGGTTTCGTTCCAGGCAACAAGTCCAATCATCATCATCATCTTTATTCCTATCCTGCTTTTCCCCCAATTTGGGACTCAAAGCACCGCACAATAAAAAGACATTGCTAAAATCAGCAAAATGCAAAAGTTAAAACACAAGTAAACAACTAAAAAAAGTTAAAAACAGCTAAAACTCCAAAAATACATGCATATATACACATACAAGTACACAACACTCACATAGACCCCAGCACTGCCATTAGCAAAGATCGGCAAAGGCCTGCCAAAACATGGCTTTTCATTAAAGCCTTTGGGCCTAATTTACTTTTAAATGTACATTTAAATGGTTTTAAAATGTTGAAGGCATTTACAGCTGCTTTAACACGTTGCATTTTTAATGTTATTATCTGCTTGGGAGTGTGGTGGAGTCTCCTTCTTTGGAGGTTTTTCAACAGAGGCTGGATGGCCATCTGTCCAGAGTGCTTGGATTGTGTATTTCTGCATGGCAGAATGGGGTTGGACTAGATGGCCCTTGAGGTATCTTCCAACTCTATTATTCTATGATCTTGTTTAAATTATTATTTTTTTTTTGTTTTAATCAGTCGTTCTTTATGTTGTCTGGTTTTATATTCTGCCCATGATATCCCATGGTAAACAGCAGGCTATAAATATTTTAATTAATAAAAATTAACAAATACGGTAAATACTAGTGGGATACACTTAGGGGCTGATCCTGCTAACAGATTAGCAGCCCAGCAGATGCCAGAATGGGCCCTGATTTGGAGGACAAGCCTGGTGCCGAGACCGGCTGCAAATAGAGCAGCTGGTAGTACCCGGTTCCCTTTTTCCTAGTAAGTTACCAAAACATGCTGCCATTCCACTATCATCACCGCCATCATCATCCCTCCCTCCATGGACTCTGCCTTCCCTGGACACTGTGAGGCTGCCTTTGTGGTCCTTCCAGCTTACCTTGAGGTCCAGGAGAATGACCACGCCTGAGTTCTTGTAGTTTCGCTTTTTCAGCTTGTACTTTGGGTTTATACAGTCCCACTGGATCTGGAGATTGGGAAAAGGGAGAGATGAAAACAAGGTGTGAGCGGGGATGAAATGGAGCACCTCTCAGAGGTGTGCGCACGACAAGGAGAGGAAGGTGTCTTTTGCTGGATTTGTGTCTTGGCAGGACCAAAACCTCTCTCCTGTGAAGCAAACTCCACCGAAACAAAAGGGCTCTATGCAAGAGAGTTCACAAGGTGTGTTGGTGCCAGACATAGGTCGGAGTGCTGAGTGGAGATTTGAACTCAGGTCTCCCAGTGTCCTAGTCCAATGCTCAAACCACTACACTACATTGGCTCATTCTGCACTATACAAACTGCGTATTTCAATACGACGGAACCATGGCAATTGATGTGGGACAGAAGTGTCATAGTTGTATAGCGTGAAAGAGACTGGAGTTAAACATAACCAGGCAAAAGACATAACTGGGAGGGTCCCTTCCTCTCCCCCCACCCACATTCTTTCCGCACACCAACCTTGTTTCCCCCCATGGCTTTTTGCATCTCCTCAAAGGTCGTGTAAAACTCTCCAATGAAGTCATGTTTGCCGCGGGAGTCGTAGTCGAAGACAATGCACTGCATTGCAGAGAGAAGAATTGCTTATTACTTGCCAGAGCCTGGGAAAGGTACTTTTGGGGTGGGGGAGGAGGTGGACTATAACTCCCGGAATTCCTCCAGCCAAACATTCTGGGAGCTGTAGTCAGGATCAGCAGGTAATTACAACACCACCAGCAGTTGGTGGTGGTGTTGAATCCACCCAAAGTTTTAGAAAGAGCTTTAAAAAACCAATCCAAATGACTGACCCTTAACCATCCCAACTAGTTTCAGCCCCTTGAATAAGTCCTCTAAAGTTCTGAATGAAACCCAGAGTGGATTCACTTCCCCACCAAGATGGGGGCCATAGGAAGACTTTCCCAAAGACTGCTAAGCACCTTCCCGCCCCATCTAGTGCACTAGGCACCCTCCAGGTCCAGAAGGGTTCCCCAATTCCCCCTTGAGGTCCCTACACCCCTCCCTACTTACCCTCAGCTTCCGTTTCTCTTCACAGCTGCACAGAGAGTTCAGAGAGACTTTGAACGGCTCCCAAACAGGGCTCAAGTTGTTCTTGACAAACTGTGGATCGCAGGCAGAAAAGAATCATAGAATCACAGAATCATTAAATCAGAGAGTTGGAAGAGACCACAAAGGCCATCCAGTCCAACCCCCTGCCCAGATAGGATACACAATCAAAGCACTCTGGACAGATGGCCATCCAGCCTCTGTTTAAAATCCCCCAGAGATGGAGACTCCACCACACTATGAGGCAGCAACATATTGCATTTCCGAACAGCTCATATTGTCAGGAAGTTCTTCCTAATGTTTAGGTGGAATCTCTTTTCCTGTAGTTTGAACCCATGGCTCCATGTCCTAGTCTCTAGAGCAGCAGAAAACAAGCTTGCTCCATCCTCAGTATGACATCCCTTCAAATATTTAAACATGGCTATCATGTCACCTCTCAACCTTCTCTTCTCCAAACTAAACATGTCCAGCTCCCTAAGTTGCTACTCATAGGGTGTAATGGCTTCCAGACCTCCCACCATTTTGGTCATCCTCCTCTGGACATGTTCCATCTTGTCCACATCCTTCTTGAATTGTGGTGCCCAGAACTGGACACAGGATTCCAGGTGAGCTCTGAAGATCCTGCTGCCTTAGAGGCCAGTAGTTCTTAACATTTTGTATGTGTGGAGGATGTCGCAGACCTTTCTGAGAATCTAACAAAAGCTCTAGGCCTCTTTCCCAGAAAAAAAAAGCCCAATATAAACATATACACCCAAGGAATGGTTTCTCTTTCCATAGATTAGCCCAGAATGGAGAAAAAGTTACTATGAACTCGCCAATTGAAGGGGAGAAAATGCTTTTTTGCACTCAGTTCCTTTATTCCCCTCTTCCCCATAGGACTCCCCAATGTTAATAAGCCCGACCTAGAGCAAAGTCACATAAAGCAGCATTGTCTTTTTGCATGTGCACATGTGTGTGTGTATAGTCACAACTGAGCTCTTCCTTCCTTCCTTCCTTCCTTCCTTCCTTCCTTCCTTCCTTCCTTCCTCTCTATCTCCAGAGACTGAGCATTTCCCATTATGAAAGATTTCTTGGTTTTTTTTCTTTTATTGCTTCTATTGTATATCTGTTGCTGTTTTTATTATGTGTGTGACTGTTTTGTGTTGTTCATCTTATTACTAGCTGTCTTGCAGTGTTTCTATGTATGAAAAAGAAAGCCAGTCTCTTCTAGGAGAAATGACATGTCTATTTCTTGTGATAACTTTGATTGCTTTCATCCCACGGGGTCTTCCAATTCCAATTCCTACATCTATTCTATTTGCCTCCTGCTGCGGCCTTATTGGTACATATTTTCCCTTCTCTTTTAATTTATGGTAAGATTCTCCTTTCCTCTTGATTAAGATTTATAATCCTTTCGTCTTATTATGACATATTCCTTTGGATAGGTGGGGTTTCCCCCACATATTTCTAGATCCTTAACCCAAAAACATCACCCAAGGAGACCTTCTGCTGCACTTTTTGCAACCGGACTTGTTTATCTCGGATTGGCCTTTTTAGTCATCAGCGCGCTTGCAGAAGGCGCGGGATGAGTCCTTCCTGAATCTTCGTTTGCGAAGAAAAGCCAGAGAGAGATGATATCTGTATATGGCATTCCCCAAAATGTAATTCTCCAGGTAATTCTCAGATTCCTCAATAAAAAAATGGTACCCCAGCCTCACTTTCAACATTTTCCTTGCATCCAGAGGGCCAACACTAGGGTTGCCAGGAGTCCTGCTTTATCCAGGATGTCTCATATTTGGAAGGTTGGGGTCCGGTCCCATATCAGGACCATTGGGCATATCCCCAAATCCTGTATCTCTTGAACTCCTGACAGCAGGCTTCAGCTGCACAGACCAACCTCTGAGCATGTGACATGCAGTGATTGAGCCTTAGCAAATGCCAGGGGTCTGTCTCTGGGGATGATGGCCAGTGCAGTCCTGCTCTTTCTCCTCTCTGGCTCTGGAAGCCAGGTGAGCAGCAGTGTGACCTCTTACTTCTTGTGATGGCTGGCATGCCACCACAAGAGATTTCCATGGGTGCTGAGGTTCTTGCAAGGTTTAAAATCTCATAGCCTGAGGCCTGAGATCTCACAAGAGTCCCTCTTTATGTAAGCCTGGCTTATCTCTCCTTGCTAGTCTTCAGCTAGTCTGGCAAGTGGAAGGAGTCTGCAGAAAACCCGGCAGCCCTTGGAAGAGTCAACATGAAGACTAGGAACTTGCAGTAACCAGCAATAACAACATGCAGTCACTCTCCTTCCTTCTTTTATTTTCCATTGGCCAGCTGGGGAGACTCTCACCTCAGTGCGGTGGACCAGCTGTTCACTCCCATCATCATTGATCCGGTAGATCTCCAGAAAGGGATCTGACTTGCTGAAGAGATCCTGTTGGGGAGATAGCATTTAAACCCCCTCACCCCATAGCGACCCTGGTGGCTTCCAGGCCAGTGGGGTGGAGGATCCACTCTGGGTTCAAGTCAGAACTTTAAAGGAGCTCTGTCCAAGTTGTTGAACCACATCCTCATATTTGAGTAGCACCCCCTGGAAGTTCCTTGGGTAGGGCTCCTTAAACGTTCAGACTAAAACCCAGAACAGATTCAGCACCCCACAGAGAGGGGGACCACTGACTGCCACAGCTCAGGCTAGTGGAGGCTGGCTGGTTTGGGGAAATGGAGCGCAGGAGAAAGAAGGAAGGGGTCAAAAGTATAAGAATTAGTTAGCCCCGTGTAGGGTTGGCTTTGGCTTTCCTTCCATTGGCCACCCACCCCTACTGGTCCTAATGGGCACCAGCCGCCTTTGGCCCGGGCACTGCTTTGCTTGCCCCAGGGGATGGGTGGGTGGATTGGGCCCTAAGGCCACCTTGTCATCCAGCTTCTTTGCCCGGAAAAAAAGTTCCACGAAGCCGTTGTCTCCAGAAATCTCTTCTGAGGTCACCTGGAAGAGAGTGGAGGAGGGTCAGGGGCCGTCTCCGTGGAGGCCACAAGGGCCTGAGCCACAGGAGGGGAGGGGGGAAAGAACGGCACACTCACTGTGATGGTGGACTTGCCGGCATACTTCCCATACTTCAGAAAGAGAGGTTTGCTCACCCGCTTCTGGGCCACAATCTACGAGGCAAAGAAGAAGAAGATTTGGGCTGTGGTCCTACAATCAGAGTTGGGCAAAGTGAAGCCCTTGGGCCACATATGGCCCCTGAAGGATTTTTTTTAAGGTACTCAATACCTCACAGATCCCTACAGTGCCCTTGTTTGCCCCCTGCAAAAGGTGAACTGCTGCTCCGGGAAGCCTAGAGGCCCAACATGTTACCTCTTTAAAGAGGTTGCCTGCACCCCAAATAGTCCAGACCTCTCTCCTGCAAAACAGCAAACATTCCTCTTGGCACGAGTGTTTGGTGTGGGGGAAAAAATGGGGGAAAAGCCCCAGGGAGTGGGGGCCCTAAAAATGGCCCTGCGGGGTAGGAAAATGGTCCTTGCCTTCTGCAAGCATCCCATGGGCCATGTCTTCCCTACTCCTGTTTGAGAGGAGCTTTCTGAGGTGCTGAAACTAGTTTGGGCAATCCGGTTCAGCACCTTGGAGTGTTCTTTCCAAGTCTTGAATAAAAGCCAGAGTGGATTTGCCATTCCTCTGGCATGGAGGATATCGGCTGCCACTGTTTTTGGAATGGACTGGGCAGCCAAGAAAATAGTTGCTGGGCATAACTGGGACTCTGCAAGGCAGGGAGGGCCAATTAGGTTTGCATGAGAGGGTCACCAAACACCTCCACTCTACAAAAAGCAGGAGGAGAGGGACCTGATTGCGGCAGCAGCCGCAGAAACATGCCAAGGATGAGGGCGATGCAGCAATCCGGCCTGGGGGAGCAACTCATCTCCTCCTCGGGAGACTTGCCTATTCCCGCTCTTGCGCATGCAAGACGCCTGGCGGAACCACATGTGGTGGGCAATCATTGGGCAATTACCTGCCCGCCGTGAAAAAGAGAGCAGGGAGCATCAGGGTGCCATGGCTGACATGCAAGGCAGGAGCCTCGTTTGAAGGGAAATTGCTGCGGAGGAGATGCAGTTGGCTTGGGGAACAGCAGCCTTTCTAATGGCTCCCAAATTGGCCCTTGCAGTGCTTCCTTGCTCTGCCTTCCTGAGTCTCCCCTCCCTCCTCTCACTTTCTCTCTCTGTCCTCCATCTCTCAACGAAAAAGAGAGTGGTTCTAGGTTGCTAGCAGCAGAGCGTAGAAAAGCTGCTTTTTGGACCACCATTCCCAGCATCCTCCAGCCAACCAAGGCAGTAGTCTTACTGTTTGGATAGATGGCTTTTCAGGACAACCAGAATCCCCCAGCCAGCCTATTTTACAGACTTAGAGCTTAGAAACATGGCATTTTGGAATATAACTCCCAGAATCTTCCAGTCAATCCAACCAGTAGACCTAGAGATTAGAAATTTGCTTTTTGGACTAGTTCCCAGAATTCCCCAGCCAGCATGGCCAATAGGCTTACAGCTTGGAAGCATGGCTTTTTTGGACTACAACTCCCAACATCCCTCAATCAGCATATTCTATAGACTTAGAGCTTAGAAACATGGCTCTTAGGCATGTAGCTCCCACGATCCTTTAGCCATTCTGGCCAGTAGACATACAGATTAGAAAAATGTCTTAAAAAAATAATAATACTCCCTGAATCTCTCAGCCAACATACTCAGTAGACCTATAGCTTGTGAAAGTCTATAGCTCCTAGAATCTCTCAGCTAGCATGGCCAATAGAATGGGAAGTTGGGAAAGTGACTTTGGGAGACTACAACTCCCAGAATCTGCCAGCTAACCAGGATGTTGGGAGTTGTTGTCCAAAAGGGCATGTCTCCACCACCTCCTGGGAGCATACATTTTCCTGCCTGCACGTGCTTCCCTTGCCCAGCTTACCTGGCCCACTGTGCACTCCATTCCACCCAGGAAGTCATCGTCATGGGTCCCGATGCCTCCGTGGCCGTGGATGTCATAGACCTCAAAGCGCAGTTTCTGTACCTCCTCAAAGTAATAGTCGACCATGAAGACCTTGGCAAAGACTGGGTTCAGGTTGCTTTTGATGACTTCCGATCGGTCCACCTGGGATGGGCAGGAGGAAACGTTGACACTCCACCAGAGGCAGATGGACAACCAGGGTGTGGGAGGGAAAAGTGTGTGTGTGTGTGTGTGTTTTTAAAGACTAGTGTTAGCCAGAGTGGTGTAAAGCAGTGGTTCTTAACCTTTTCTTTACTAGGGATCCCCTTTAAATACCTTTTGTTGCCAACAACAACAACAATACAATTACACCATCCATGAAACTTTCCCTCAGAGGCACTGGGGGGGGAGCGAAGACTTTTCTCCTGCTTCTTCCTGCATGTTTGTGGCTGCTGTGGATTGAATGGCGATGTGCAGGCCAAGCCAGCCAGCCTTTGTCTTGGCTCCTGTCACATGGGTTGATCAACCTTCAAGCCTTTGCAGACCCCCTGTGAGGACATTGCGGACCCCAGGATAAGGACCACTGGTGTAGAGGGTTGAGTATTGAACTGGGGCTCCAGGAAACCAGGGTTTGAATCTCCATACAGCCACGGACACACACTGGGATGACTTTGGGCAAACCATGCTCTCTCAGCCTCAGAGGAAGGCAATGCAAGATGTGAACAAATCTTGCCAAGAAACCCTATGGTATGAAAGCCATAAGTCAGAGTAGACCTGAAGAAAACAACAACAACAATAGAAGTGTGGGGCAGAGGATGCCTGACTTAGCAGTTCTACATATGAAAAGACTCAGAACTCAGAAAAGTTCCTATTTTGGATGGGAGCATTATTCGGATTGGCCTTTTTAGTCATCAGCACGCTTGCAGAAAGCGCGGGATGTGTCCTTCCTGAATCTTCATTTGCGAAGAAAAGCCAGAGAGAGAGAGAAAGAGAGAGAGATTACAAATCCAGTTGAAGGCAGCGTGGTGTAGCAGTTTGAGTATTGGACTAGGAGACCAGGGTTCGAACCCCTAATCTGCCATGGGAACCCACTGGTTGACCTTGGGCAAGTCCCACTCTCTCAGCCTCCGAGAAAGGCAATGGCAAATCTCTTCTGAAGAAATGTGGCCAAGAAAATCCTAGAATAGTATTGTCATAACTCAGAGCTGAAGGTACATGGACTTGAAGGTAGATACAACAACAACTGGAAGTGGGATTTGCCCAGATATGAATCCACTTTGCCCTAGATTTAATTTAGACTTAGTCCTTGGGCAAGTTACTCAGCCCCAGTTCCCTCTCTGCAAAAGAGGATCCTACCTCAAGGGGTTGTTGTGAGAAGGCCCATAACCTGATATGTTCTGAGTGCTGGAAAGAAATATCTTATAATTGTCTTCCGGTTTCTATGTATCAAAAGCTAATATTTTTACAAAATTGATTGTTTCTGCTGTATTATTGTTTGGCTATTGCTTCAGTCATTTTCTGTAAATGTTCACAGTTAACTTTACAGATGTATTGTTATTGTATTGCTTTATACACCACCCTTCAGCTTAAAAAGAACATAAGAATCTCCCAGGGCAACTGAAAACAAAAATAAGTCAGAAGAGAAGAAAAATGAAAAGAAATTCAAGGTTGCTTAGAAGTGAGGGTTTTTGGAAACACTGCCCGATACACAATGGATTTTCCCATTCTGGAATAAAGGGATATTTGAACCCACCCACCCCCAATGAAGTTAATGTTGGGAATTAGAGTTTCTCAGGATGTTAGCCCTTTTGGGGAACAACATGAAAGCTTAAACTGTTAAGAATCAGCCTTCGTTTAGCAGATAGCAGACAAGCATGCCTCAATCCTACATTGCTTCCCTGAACTGATCCAGACTCAAAATAACCAAGGCAGGCAGCTTCAGATTACAAACTTAGAAAAAGTTTACTAATGAATTTTACATTTACAGTGGCATGGAGAGCCTACATCCAAACTAGCTAATGAAAAGATCAGGGAAAGGTAGCCGCTTTGTTCTTAACTCGCCATCTTGTTGATGGAGAAGCAAAGCGTGGCTGAAGGAGAGGAAGAAGAGAGATGGGAAATTGAAGAGAGATAGAGACTGGAGAGCCAGTCTGGCCTAGTGGTTTGGGTGCTGGACTACGAAGACCAGGGTTCAAATCCATGCTTAGCCCACTGGGTGATCATGGACAAGTCACACACGCTCAGCCACAGAAAAGCCCATGATAGTTTCACCTTAGGGTTGCCATAAGTTGGAAATGACTTCAACACTCTGCTGCTCAAGAGACAAGGATACAGAGCAATGGACTCAAACTATAGGAAAAGAGATTCCACCTAAACATTAGGAAGAACTTCCTGACAGTAAGATCTGTTCGGAAGTGGAATACACTTCCTGGGAGTGCAGTGGAGTCTCCTTCTTGGAGGTTTTTCAACAGAGGCTGGATGGCCCTCTGTCAGGAGTGCTTTGATTTTGTATTCCTGCATGGCAGAATGGGGTTGGACTGGATGGCCTTTGAGATATCTTCCAACTCTATAATTCTAAGAGTAAGAAGAGAATGAGAAGGGAGGAGTCTTTATATGACCGGGGACCGTAGAAAATTTCCTGAGTCACATGGTCTAGTTACTTGGGCACAGAAAAGGTATTTATGACCAGGCATTTCAATGGATAGGAAGAGCAAATGTAGAGGCTTTAGATGAGAAAAACAGAAGGGTTTCATGTCCAGGAAATTCTGTCCTATCTAAACCCCAATTGCTGTCAGAGCAAGCAGGGAGCGGAGAGAATCCTGGAATTTTCCAACAGTTAATAAATGTGGGTAAATAACATTTAATGCAGGAAGGAAAATGTGGGACTCAGAGATCCACAGAGCATTTTTCTGAGTTTGGTACTAAGAGATATTGGCCCACTCCTGGATTAACCGTAAAATGATTATGAGAAAGAAATGATTTGTGCTTTAATGCCTTGCGGAAGAGAGAGACGGTGGAGGACATGGCCCATCCCTTATCTCTAGCACCAGCGGGGTGGTTCTTTGAGACACCTCCAATCCCATCTCTGCTCCTTCCTCCTCTCCTCCGGGGATGATGAGCTAGATGCCACCCTATCAGCTCAACACTCTTATGGAAACGGAATAGACTCTCACCTAAACATTTCGGCAGAATGGAATCATCAGTGCGCTGAATGCAAATGAGATGCTAATGAGCTGTTTCCCCAGGCACTGATCCCAGTTTCTATGGGGAGGTATTTTGTGCAGGGAGGAGGGGGTTTGCAAGGGTGCCAGGGCCAGGGGAGGGAGTGGGGGTGACTTGTCCGAGTGGCACATTCTCTCAGACAGTGGGATGGGACAGAATGGGAGCTGCATCCAGAGCCCCTTACCTGTCTTATGCCGCCATCACCTGGACTGGTTTATTTGGTCAAGGGTAGTGGACCCTGGGCTCCATCCCCCACCCCTGGGTGAAATCAAACCAAGCCTCCCTGTTTGGCTCTCCTCTCTCTTATTTCAGTACATGAAGCAAAAAAAGGAAAGGAAAATCAACATACACACACCAAGCTGCTCTCCCACCCTTTCCTGGCAATAGACGTTCAAATCAAAACAAAGGGTACCACTGACCATATGCCTGTCGCTCTTTTGTGGCAACCACAACCTACTGCCCGAGGCAGTTGCCTCACCCTGCCCAACAGTAGGGCCGCTCTACTTTTCAAGATCATTCATGGTCCAGGTTTCTGGAGTGGAATCAAAGCCGTTGCCCTGACTGGAGCCCCTTCCTCAGAATAGGGTAGGATGAACCAGGCAGGGAGCAGATTCACCCCATCCCAGTGGCTGCTGGTGACATCCTTGGTGAATCCACTCTGGGTTTTAGTGCAAACTCTCAAAGAGGCTAAATTGCATCTGCAGAATGACTTCAGCTCACTTTGGATAGTTCCTTTAGAGCTCAAGTGCAGGCCCCTCTAAAGTTCAGACCAAAACCCAGAGTGGATCAACTGCCCCCACCAACATAGGAACCACCAGCTGCAGTTGCCCAGGTTCATGTTTCTCTCCCACTGGCAGGGAGGCGGTGAGATTAACTGCCGGGACTGTAGGTTTGCTTTCCGTATTGATTAGACAGCCACAATGGTGTCTTCCATTTGCTTCTCCTGAAATCCTGATGCCGTTTGTGTTTCAATGAGTCCAACTGGATTCCGCCCCCCCTCACTCTCTCTCACAAACACCCATGCCAGCCATGGTAATCGATTCCCCTAAAGCCAAATATTCCCCCCAGCCCCCTCCCTGTTAATGAGCAGGGATTTATTAATTAGATGCAATAACTGTCAGCTCTAATCTCCTCGAAATAGGCCGCTCAGCAGCTCACCCGGGCGCCTTCGCTCAGCCTCCCTCCAAGGGCCACCACATGGGTGTTTCATAACAAGAAGAGTCACTGGCCGGAATGGATGGGCCCCATCCATCAAGTCTCTTCTGACGGGAGCTGGCAGCCGGGCTCCTCTCGAGTTTATGGGACAGCTTTCTTCTTGCTCTCACCATGCAATGACGGTGGAAGTCAACCTCTGAAAATACCCTGAAAGCACCCCATCCCATCTGGTCTTGGAAGCTTAGCAGGATCAGACCTTGTTAGTACTTGGATGGGAGACCACCAACAAATCCCAGGTGCTGGAGGCTCCATTTCAGAGGAAGGAACTGGCAACATCACCTCTAAGTATTCCTTGCCTAAGAAAACCGTCTGAAATTCATGGAGTTGCCATAAGTCAACAGGCGATTTGACGGCGCATACACACACATTCCACTCTGGGAGTGGCTGGACATTTTTGCCTGGTGCAGAATGGCCAAATTCAATGCAGTTTATGGTATTGGATTTGCTCATGTGGTTTTGTTGTGCATGGGTATACATGCACATTGCACTTTGTTCATGCAGATGTACATGTTCACTGTGTTGCAATCAGTTGCACAGTGTCATAATTCATTAATGAGGCGGCACCGTGCAACTGCCACATAACTCTGCAAGCATGAAGTTAACACTCCATTTTCTTAATGCAGAACCATGGCCGATGTGTTTGCCTTATGTTTCAGGATTATGCTTTCAAAGAAAGCTTCATGGGATCTCCTGATGGAGAGGACTATTTTCTGTCTCGATTCATACCACGACCACCCTGCCCAGATAGAAGCCTCCTATGCTCTCTGAAGGCACTGTAGATCCTGGCTAGAGTCTAGGAATTGTAGTCCAATGTTTACAGTTGAAAACCTCCGCTTCTCACTTCATTTTCTAAGGCAACTCCACTCTAGAATCAGTGTCTAAGTGCCTGCACAGGCCCACTTCTATCCCAGGTAAAGGTCAATTGTGTTTCAGGGGCTAATTGTGGTTCAGATGATGACAAGCGAATTCGGCCCATGCTGCCTTGTACACTTGAAGGGAGGCAACCAAGTCTAAGGGCCGGGCTACTAGCTTTTCCCCTGAAATCTACTCTGCCAACAGAACCTTTCTGTTTAGTTGAGATTGTCTTGCAAAACCATTTGGGTAAGGGTTAGGGTTATTATCAATTATCTATTGATATTATTGATAATTGATAATAACCCAAACCCTTACCCAAATGGTTTTGCAAGACAATCCCAACCAAACAGAAATGGATTTGATTGCATTTTCTGGACATAATGATCAATTATCCATTTATACACAAGCAGAACCATGCCACACTGAACTGGCCATTCTAAAACATCCCAGGCCCCTTGTTCTACTCCACTTCAGATCTACATTGTCAGCAATCTGAGATAGCTTTCTGGAGCTGAGCTCAAAGCAAGGGACCTGATGAGATTTGGCGGCTAATTAAATGTATCTGGAAATGACCAGGTGGATGGGCTTCAATTTTGCTCAGGGCTGGCCAGAGTGCCGTATTTGGGATTAGGAGGGGATTTCTCTACCTTTTACAACCCCACCTTTTGGGGGGAGCTCTGTTGCTTTGCCCTCCCTATCACTTTTGGCTCAGCTCACTCTGAGCCGGCAGCAAATTCCTGTTTCTTACAGCAGCCCCTTAATTCTGTACCAGAAGAGATCATGACGGCTCAAAAGCTCACTGCATTTGTGACATTTTGAGGTACTAATAAAGGTATTGCATAATCCTGGCTTTTATTCCTGCTCATGGAGCATACAAGTACTTTGGGGTTTTGCTTTTTAATTTTTCTCTTTCATCACGTGCACTTCTTCTCTGCTCATGGTCACACTCTGATTGGACCTGTATAGGCTGTTCTGCTGTTTTCTGTCTTCCTCCAGGCTGGGCTGGAGGCCAAGTGGCCCTATGTTTTGATCAGGTAGCTTTTTGGCCATTTTATGACTCTAAACTCATTTAAAAGAAAGCTTGCAGAGCCCAAACTATCTATGTAAGAACAGAGCATATTAGGATAAACTCTGCTAAACCTAAGCTGCTAAACAGTTCAGATGTAAGTTTCTGGGAGCCACTCTAGGCAACTCCTTTACCAGAATGACAAAAAACCAATGCTTGAACCAGAACTTATAAATGTTGTGTAGTAACAAAGACTTAAAAGACAGAGTTATGGGCTGTTTTGTGTAAAAAGGAAGAACCTTGTCGTATTGAAGAGGGAGCAAACTTATTATCTGCTCCTCCTGGAACTAGGACATGGAGCAATGGACTCACACTACAGGAAAAGTGATTCCACCTAAACATTAAGAAGAACTTCCTGAGGGTAAGAGCTGTTCAGCAATGGAAGATGATTTTTGCCTAGGAGTGTGGTGGAGTCTTCTTCTTTGGAGGTTTTTAAACAGAGGATGGATGGCCGTCTGACGGGAGTGCTTTGATTGTGTCTGCTTGCAAGGCAGGGGTTGGACAGGATGGCCTTCATGGTCCCTTCCAACTCTGTGATTCTATAATTCTATGAACTTGGAGAAATAATATCTTTAGCTTTGCATATGTTGGCCTAATGTCCCTTCCTAGAACTGGAAGACCTTAAGATGGTAGTGCATGCATTGGTAACCTCAAGGCTGGACTTCTGCAATGCACTGTACATTGGGCTCCATATATGCAAACACAGATATTCCAAAATCCAAAATATAGAACACTTCTTGTCCCGAGTATTTCAGATAAGGGATACTCAACCTGCAATGAGGAAGAACATACAAACTAGGACAAGCTACAGCAGTTTGCTTTTGCCTGAACCTCCTGGGAAGGGCAAGATTCCTTCCCTCCTCTCCCCACTGATGAGTTCATAGAAGAAGAGACCCCAAAGGTCATCTAGTCCAACCCCCTTCTGCCATGCAGGAATACCCAATCAAAGCATTCCCAACAGATGGCCATCTAGCCTCTGTTTAAAAAACCCCAAAGAAGAAGACTCCACCACACTCCCAGGCAGCAGCATATAATCCACTGCCAAACAGCTCTTACTGTCCAAAAGTTCTTCCTAATGTTTACGTGCCATCTCTTTTCCTATAGTTTGAGTTACTTGAATGCAAACTGCTTTTGCACTTTGAACTCAGTTTGTAGCAACTGAAGTGAGCTGAGGATGAAGGGGGGAGTGAGAGGAGGAGAGAAAAACTGGGACATTTTAAAAGCAGCTGAGACAGTGGGATGGCAGAGGATTTGCCCAGGCCAAAGTGAGACAGTTGGAGGGTGTGAGGTGTACACGTACATTAGGTTGCACATTCAGTCACCCAATGCAGCCATTCAACACAGCGGTTGCATAGATTATCAAAGTGAAACTCCAGATGTGGACACATGTGCTATACAACTTCACTGTAGGATCCTGGCCTTGAGGCTGCCAAGTGCTTTTTCCTCCAACTGCTTTTTGCTCCCTCTGCTTGCTCTGGAGGTCATCAGGAGGAGGCTTTCTCTCTCGGTCTGGTCTTCATCACAAGCTCTCTTGGTAAGGATTTGAGAGGCAGCCTTCTTAGGGGCTGCTTCCATCCCCTGGAATGCCCTTCCTTCCGTGGGAGGCTAGGCTGGACCCCAGCCCTGATTTCTTTTGCCAGCAGGCAAAGAGTTTTCTTTTTCAAGCAGGCTTTTAACATATAAGCAGCAGGGCTTGTTTTTATCTGGTGTGTTTTAGATTTTATATGTTTTAATTTGATTTTATAATATTTTAATTGCATATATTGTATTTTTTAATCTGTTGTTTTATGGTAGCCACCCTGGATGGCATCTTGGGAGAAAGGCAGCATACAAATGAAATAAATGAACAAATAAATAAATAAAAAAAGAGACCGTGCTGTGTCTCAGTGGCAGGGAGCATCTGCCTTCCATGCAGCTTGAGATATTTCTAAAGAGATGTGAGCTGGGAATAACCTGGCACACTATTCAAAAAGTTCTCCTGCTAATACCCACAGATAAAACTCAAGATCCTGCATCAAGGGGTGAGAGCGTAACTTTAATGCTCACAGAGGCATCATCTAGTTGTTGTACAACACTGCTTCATTAGTGAATGGCAACATTGTATAACCAAATATGCATGCACACCTGCATGTCCAATGCACAATTAGCAATGCAACGTCTGTGCATGACCATACACAGCGTACATGAGAAGCCATGCATAACGTGCAACTGTGCACAGTGACGCCATATGCGCAACTCCACTTTGGCAACCTTGAATTGAATATGGATGTTCCGCATCAAGACAAAAATGCCCAACCGCTTCCACAAGGGAACTCGCACATGCATAATACACCAATGTCTGTTAATGGCATTGGAACAGCTATGCTGTCTTTCCCCCCTCCCTTCCTACTCAGTGGGCAACCTTCCCCAATTCCCTTTGCAGAAGACACAATGCTTCAAGAGACTAAGCTGGAAGGCAGGCCAGAATACAGCAGTGTTGGCAACTCCGCCCTTCATTGTGTACAGAGCTTGCCGCTCCCAGAGTCCCCCAGGATGGCTAGGGAATTCTGGGAGTTGGAATCTGAAAAAAAAAAAGAAGACCTTTTCTGAATTCTGGCTGGATATAGCTTGATCCCGCAAGAAATGGGATGCAGAGTTCTGTGTGTGTGTGTGTGTGTGTGTGTGTACGCTTGCAGTCCAGTGATCCAGAAAGCTCTAACAATCCTCATTCATCATGCAAATTGCAAAGGGAGAAGGCATTAGCAGGAAGAATGCTATCACCCTGCAACACACCAAGGCTCAGCCCACCTGTCCCCAAGGTTGGCGGAGGACTCCCTTTGTCCCCAGGCCAAGGAGTGTTCTGCCTTTCCTCATCCCCCGCTATCTCTGCCTCCCACTAGCAATCATCACAGTCCTGCCGGGACAATTCACCTACTTATTCTTTCCCTGCTTGGCCTCTCCTCCCCCTGCTTGGATACAGCTAAACTTACATCAAACTGCTTCATCAGGAGCCCTTGTCAAGAACGCAGGCCTCCATTTTCATATCCGCCAACATTTTACAGGTGAAAACCAGGACGTGTGGCCAAGCAACCTCGGAGTGTGGTCAAGATGTCAAAAGTCCTTCTTTAGGAAGAACATACAGGTTAGGAGAGGCTGCAGCTGTTTGCTTTTGCCTTCAGCCTACTGGGAAGGGCAAGACGTCTCTCCCGATACTAACCTGCCAGAATTTTAAGATCATCAGGGGAAGGCTTTCTCTTGGTCATGCCACCATCACAGGCTCACTTGGTGAGGACACCAGAGCGAGCCTTTTCAGTGGTTGCTCCCACCCTCTGGAACGCCCTTCCATGGGAGGCAAGGCTGGCCTGCTTTCCTTTTGCTGGCAGGCAAAGACTTTTCTTCTCAAGCAGACTTTTAATTCCTAGCTGCAGGCACAGAAGCTTTTATTGGGATGTGTTTTTATTCTTTTAACTTTTACATCTTTTATATATAATTTTAAAATCGTAAAGATTTTAATTATTTCTAACTTTTAACTGTCATATTTTTTAAAAAAATTATGTGTTGTGAGCCGCCTTGGGTTGCATTCTGGGAGAAAGGTGGCATATAAATCAATCAAACCAAATCAAAGAAAAGACTCTGCCACCCTCCACTCCTGTTCCCATTGCTGAGTTAACTGAGTGCAAACTACTTTTACACTTTGACAGCAGTTTGCAGCAACTGAAATAAGCTGAGGACAAAAGGGAGAAAGTGGGAAGAGATGAGAGAAGTTGGGACATTTCAAGAGCAACTGAAAAAGTAGGATGACAGAGCATTCACTAGGACTGTTCCTGCCAAATTGGGACAGTTGGAGGGTATGCATTTTGCCACCAGGACTTACAGTGCAAGGGGAAGATGAAGGAAGACTCAAGGGAGGTGGCTCAGGCCTTACAGACACAAGGTTCTGGCTTCAAATTCTGGCATCTTTAGATATGGTCTGGGAAAGACCTTGCTTTGAAATTCTACAGACTTTGCTCCTTGCTGACCCACAAGCATAAACGCATACATAGGTGCATACCCTACAAGGTAGCCCAATCCAGAACTTATGGGCAGAAAACTTTTCCCACCACAAACTTTTAGGCATTACAGAACTCTTTGTCAAACTGAATGGAAAGGGAGATTTGGAAACCCACGTGACAGCTTTTAGCTACAGGGGAAATTAAAAAATAAAATAAAAATACAATTGAACCCCCTAGTTTTTCCCAGAGCCTGGGACATGTTCCTATTTTGGATTACAACTACCGTACCAGAACCCCCCAGCCACTTGATCCAAACTTGAGCATGCACCCTAGGTGGGAAATGCCTATTTATTCTGGGGTTCAGCTATATCCCTGGGGTACCTGGAACCTCCAGTTTCACACCCATCCTAGAGCAAAGCCTTTCAAACGGTATGGCACGTGCCATCTGCTCCTTTGCCATGGGACACCAAACTGATACGGGTACAATTTGTACCCGTACGGCCCTGCCAGCTTTTGTCTCCAATGTTTTGGTCCAGGCACTCACACCCCTGGTGCCCCACATCCTCCACAATGGGGAAACTAAAACATTTGTCATCTCCATGCAAAAAGCCCTTGATGGAGAAAAGGCCTGGGCAGGTTTAAAGGGTTCATTGTTCGGCTCTTTCTCAGCCCACCTGCCTGGGCTTTATGACTGTCCTGGCTGCCATTGCCTGCTCAGAGATGGGTAGAGAGGAGGAAAATCTTCAGTGGCTGACATCTAACAGGAGCAACTGAAACTACAGGCAATTAACCCTGAAGCGGTTACAAAAGAGCCATGTGTGGGGAAAGCGAGAAGAAAATCAGCCAGAGGAAAAGAGAAAGAGAGAGAAACAAAGATGTGCCAGTTGCTCTACATTCTCAGCTCCCTTTGCTGGCAGAACAGATGCTGAGAAAGAGTTCCAGACAGCCAAGAGGAAGGAAGGAAGGAAGGAGGCAGAAAGCCCATTAAAGACAGAGTGGAGTCGCTTGCAGACGTTATGACTTGGGAGGTGGCCATTTGGTCTCCCCAAAAGCCATTGCAGGGGTCAAGAGCAACAGACAGCACTGGACAAGATCACATGGGATCCCTTTGATCCCAACAGAAAAGCACTTTCTCTATAGACTGGTTTTTAAGGATGCAGGTCCATTTCTGGGCACAGTTCAAAGTGATGGCCATGACCTATAAAGCCCTATCCAGCTGGGGTCCAGACTATCTGACAGTCCGTATCTCCCCACAGGAGCCTGGCCAAACCTTAAGCTCTTTTGGGGAAGGTCTTTCTGCCCCATGATGATCACTGGCAGGGTTATTAAGGCCATGCAAGAGAGCCTTCTCGGTGGCTGCTCCCACACTGTGAAATGCCTTCCCGTGGGAGACAAGGTCCACCCGCTCTGTGATCTCTTTTCACCAGCAGGCAAAGACTTTTCATTCAAACAGGCCTTTGGTCTTGAACTGGGTGTGGGAGAAGGATCTTTCAATGGAGCGTGATGAACTTTTGTCACTGCTGTTGTGTGTCGTGTGCCTTCAAATTGTTTCCGACTTATGGGGACCCTAAGGTGAACTTATCACAGGGTTTTCTTGGCAAGATTTGTTCAGGGATGGCAGCTTATCATTACCTTCCCCTGAGACTGAGAGAAAAATCTCCCAGTGGGCTCCCATGTCTGAGAGGGGATTTGAACCCTGCTTTCCCAGAGTCCTAGTCCAACACTGAAACCACTACACCATGCCAGCCTTTATTTTCTTTTAGGTTTTATATGTATCTTAAAGTTTTTAAATATTTGAATGCAATTGTCTATTTTAATGGTATTTTTTTAATGTACCATATATTGTTTCAACTGTATTTTATTTTAATCTTACACAGTAAACTGCCTTGGGTCGCAGATTAAGAGAAAGGTGAGATACAAATTAGAATTATAGAATCACAGAGTTAGAAGAAACCACAAGGGCCATCTAGTCCAACCCCCTTTTGCCCTGCAGGAATACACAATCAATGCACTCCCAATGACAGGTGGCCATCCAGCCTCTGTTGAAAAACTTCCAAAAATGGAGACTCCACCACACTCCCAGGCAGTGCGTTCCACTGCCGAACAGATCTTACAGTCAGGAAGTTTTTCCTAATAATGTTTAGGTGGAATCTCTTTTCCTGTAGTTTCAACCCATTGCTTTTCCTGTAGTTTCAACCCATTGCTAGTCTCTGGAGCAGCAGAAAACAAGCTTGCTCCATCCTCAGTATGACATCCCTTCCAATATTTAAACATGGCTCCATCATGTCCCCTCTCAACCTTCTCTTCTCCAGGCTAAACATGCCCAGCTCCTTAAGCCGCTCCTCATAGGGCATCATGGCTTCCAGACCTCCCACCATCCTGGTCACCCTCCTCTGGACACCACTCCAGCTTCTCAATATCCTTCTTGAATTGTGGTGCCAAAATGAAATGAAATGAAATGAAATGAAATGAAATAAATCTTAGAGTTTTGACTCACTGGAGTTCACTCTAGAATGCTTTTAGGGCTGGGGTAGGGCTATCAATGGTTTCCCTATCAGTGGGGTGGTGAATTGACCTCCCCCAGTCCAATTCTCACCCCTTACTGGGATGGGGGGGGTGTCAGCATCTTTCTGCCACTCTCTGTAACTCCCAGGGCCTGTTCTGGGAACCAGCATTCCCAGTACCAAATCAATCAACAAGCAAGCCAATGAATTAAGACTACTCCAGTCATTAGTGTTAATGACACTGAATTAATTTCCAATTCTAATAGTTCACATTAATGAATTAATCTCTAGACTGAAGCTTCCAAGCTCCAGGAGTGACCTCTGCCTGATGTTTCATTCCCACAAGACACTGGAAAAGAGCCAGAAATGTGTGGTTTTTTAAATGTAGGTCTGAACCTCCATGCACGGATCTCAGAAAATACAATTAGCCCTTGGCCTCAGCTGGGAGCCCTGATCCCATCATTCCCAGTTTGACCATTCACAGCTGGCAGCACCAGCAACACGACCCAGAGTCACAATGCTGCAAGGTAGACCAACTTCCTGGGTAATATACATGCACACGGGTGCACACACAACCTCCTGGCTCCTTCCACAAGTGCTTGGCTCCAACATTTATGAAACACTCTTTAGTCAGAAATCCTCCTGTATTTAATCTTCAGAAGCAGCCGATTGACAGAGCCGGATGAACGGTGGCTAAAGATCTGGGACTGGAGTTCTCCAGCCAGACAGATCCTCCAGTTTAGCCCCTTCCTATCGCTGGGGATTTCCCTGGAGGCTGGGAGGATCATAGAATCATAGAGTTGGTAGAGGCTGTGAGGGCCATCTAGTCCAACCCCTTTCTGCCATGCAGGAATACACAATGCAAGCATGCCTCAAAAATGCCCATCCAACTGGTGTTGAAAGACTTCCAGAGAAGAAGAGCCCCTCCTCCTCTGAAGCAGCCTCTGAAAAGCATTAGAAGGGGAAAACAGATTCCACCTAAACATTAGGAAGACCTTCCTGACAGTAAGAACTGTTCGGCTGTGGAATCCACTGCTGCCTGGGAGCGTGGTGGAGTCTCCTTCCTTGCAGGTTTTTAAACAGAGACTGGAAGGCCATCTGTCTGGGGTGCTTTGATTCTGTCTTCCTGCATGGCAGAAGGAGGTTGGACTAGATGGCCCTTGGGGTCTCTTTCAACTCTAGGATTCTATGATTCTATGAAATATTTGAAAGGATATCATATTGAGGATGGAGCAAGCTTGTTTTCTGCAGCTCCAGAGACTAGGACATGGAGCAATGGGTTCAAACTACAGGAAAAGAGATTCCACCTAAACATTAGGAAGAACTTCCTGACAGTAAGAGCTGTTTGGTAGTGGAATGCACCGCCTCGTAGTGTGGTGGAGTCTCCTTTTTTGGAGGTTTTTAAACAGAAGCTGGATGGCCATCTGTCAGGAATACTTCAATTGTGTGTTCCTGTATTGCAGAATGGGGTTGGACTGGATGGCCCTTGTTGTCTCTTCCAACTCTATGTTTCTAACATTCTGTGGATAGGAAAGGCATCAAGAAAATATTCACAACACATGTGTGAACACCTATTGGAAGCGAAGACCGTTCACACACAACCCCTCCCTCCTCTCAGGGCTTTACCTATGCCAGGATGGGGACAGTGGGAATTGGTGGCTCCCACATCACGGGGCTCCAGGTTTTAGTCCAGACTTTAAAGGAGTTGTCCAGGGTGCTGAACGTCCCCACCCCACCAACCAGGTTCAGTACCTTGAGGAGCTCCCTGAAAACTTGCCAAAACATAGAGTGCATGCACTGTCCAACTGACATGAGAAGCATCAGGTGCTCCTGGGTGGGCAACCTCAGGCTCTGGCACTGAGTGGGCTTCTACAGAAGGCCACATGCTTCTTCATAACCCCTGGGGTTTTGCATAGGCATTTCCCCACTATTCTAAAATGCTGGGTTGCCTCTCCTAAGGCACAGTTTCGGACGCTAAGCTGAAACATGGGGCCCCACCCCTTTTTCCTTTGGCCCTGCCCACCCCTGGACTGTAGCCCTTGAGGACTTTCCTGAAACTGAATTTGGCCCTCAAGTTGAAAGAGGCTTTGAGGCTTTGAGCTACACAGCTAGGTCATAAAAATCGTTGGAATTTTTCTTCCATAAAAATTGGAAGAGACCACAAGGGCTATCCAGTCCAACCCCATTTTGCCATGCAGAAACACACAATCAAAGCATTCCTGATAGATGGCCATCCATCCGTTGAAAAGCCTCCAAAGAAGGAGACTCCACCACACTACGAGGCAGTGTATTCCACTGCGAACAGCTCTTACTGTCAGAAAGTTCTTCCTAATGTTTAGTGGAATCTCTTTTCCTGTAGTTTGAGTCCATTGCTCCGTGTCCTAGTCTCTGGAGCAGCAGAAAACAAGCTTGCTCCATCCTCAGTATGACATCCCTTCAAATATTTAAAGATGACTACCAAACCTACCAAGCATCTGTCGGGGATGCTTTGATCAAGATTTCCTGCGTGGCAGGGGGTTGAACTGGATGGCCCTCGTGGTCTCTTCCAACTCTACAATTCTACGATTCTATGATTAAACCATGTCCTCATAGGGCATGGCTTCCAGACCTCCCACCATTTTGGTTGCCTTCACATTGTGCCACAAGCAAAGGGTAGTAGAAACAACTCAGGAAATGGTTCTGGGTGACTCAGAAAAGTGAGCCAAGCTGCATTTGTCAAGGAAGGTCAAATATCCGAATGGTAACTCAGAAGGCGACAATGTTTAACTGCTGTTTAGCCAAATTGGTATTTCAAAAATTGACGTAAAAGATGTACCAAGTTAATCAGCACTTTAAAAAATATATTTTAAAAACAAATGCTTATTAAAACTGCAGATGGTGAGATCCGGCTTCGAGGAGGCATTTCCCCTCCATTCTCTCACATCAGCTCAATTCTTTTCTCTGCTATTACTTTTGTGACTACAACTCCCAGGTCCTGCTGCTCACTGGAGGGGAGGGGGAGGTTATGCAAGTTGCAGGTTAAAAAAGTAACTTTTCCTAGCTCTGGCTGCCACACATGTTGCACATGCACATCCTCTAAAAATAACACCACCATGCTTGCCTCAGAGCTACGGGTTTAAAAAAACAAACCAAAACCAAAGGCAAGTGTATGCAGTTTTAAATTGCTAGGCTAATTGATTAATTAACTTAAACATATGATTAATTGGCTGAGATTTCTTTAATTAGGATGACAGATACTCAGCAACTTGACTTGGGGCTGGGGGGTGTGTGGCAGAGAAGCAGGAGCCCTCAATTAGCCTCCAAGCTCAGCCAAATCCACCCCCAATAACCTTTCTCCAGAGACAAGGTACTGCTAGGGATGCTGGCAGGGAACACAACACACAAAGAGGGGTGAAAATATGGATACGTGTGAGAAATGCGGCCTTCCCCCCCCCCCACCCCAGTGCCCCAAATATGGGTCTCTTTTAGCTCATGAGACCCTCTGGCCTCCTTGCCCCCCAAAAAACGTCCACAGAAAGGGGCCACGGAACCACAATTAAAGGGGAGGCACTCGACGCTGGCAGGCAGGTTGTTATTAAGTTTGCCTTCTTGGAGGTATAGATTCATAGAATTGTAGAGTTGGAAGAGACCACGAGGGCCATCCAGTCCAACCCCATTCTGCCACGCAGGAAATCACGATCAAAGCATCCCCGGCAGATAGCCATCCAGCTTCTGTTTAAAGACCTCCAAGGAAGGAGATCCCACCACGCTCCGAGGGAGTGCGTTCCACTGCCGAACAGCTCTTACTGTCAAAAAATTCCTCCTAATGTTGAGGTGGAATCTCTGTTCCTGGAGCTTGCATCCATTGCTCCGTGTTCCAGTCTCTGGAGCAACAGAAAACAAGCCTGCTCCATCCTTAATGTGACACCCCTTCAAATACTTAAACAGGGCTATCATATCGCCCCTTAACCGTTTTTTTTTTCCTGGCTAAACACACCCAGCTCCCTAAGTCTCTCCTCATAAGGCATCGTTTCCAGACCTTTCACCATTTTAGTCGCCCTTCTTTGCACACGCTCCAATTTGTCCATATCCTTTTTGAATTGTGGTGCCCAGAACTGGACACAATATTCTAGGTGAGGCCTGACCAAGGCAGAATAGAGCGGCACTATGACTTCCTTTGATCTAGACACTATACACTGTTGTTTTTACACAACTGTGAAAACCAAAAATGTTGCATCAAACTGATCATCATCCCGGTAAAAGCTGGTAACAAGGTGAGTACATTCAAAGCAACAGCAAAGTAATGATGATTTAGTGTGTTTCTGACTGAGAATTCCTAAAGAGCCTCGACAATACAGGAGACCCTGCTTAGCTTCCAAGATCTACCTTCTGCTAGACAAAATCATAGGTCCAGTTTTGCCTGATCATTGTTGGAGGGGGAGCTCATTTTGTTTTACTTTTAGTTTGAGAGTCAGTGTGTTTGAGCATTGGAGTACAGCTCTGGGAGACCAAGGTTCAAATCCCCTCTCTGCCATGGAAACCCATGGGGTGACCTTGGGAATGTCACACTCTCTCAGCCTCAGAGGAAGGCAAAGGCAAACCTCCTCTGAATACATCTTACCATGAAAACCCTGTGATAGTTTTGCCTTGGGGTGCCATAAATCAGAAATGCAGGCATAAGGCAACAATGGTTCCTCCAGCTTAGTTTGGCAGGGGAGGTTGACGTCTCTGCCCCAGCTTCCAACCACACACAGAGCCACATCACTGTGGAAAATAGATTATTTCCCCATATCTTTCCATTTCTATAGGCAAAACGTATGCCACCCCAGGCCGGTTTCAATGCCACTGTGTAGCAAATGCCCCTCTCTGTCAGGCAGCTACTCTTCTGGATGGCAGTGGAATCCATCTTCCTCTTGCAACTGATTAGGGGGCTGATGGCTCTTCCCAGCTCCTAATATCTGTGTTCTCCTCCTGTGCCCTTGCCTGGATGTGTGTTTGTGCACTTTCAAGTATCCTGTCGATTTACGGTGCCCCCATGAATTTTTTCCTTCCTTTGAAATAAAGCCTCCAGCACCTGGTATTCCTTGGCAGTCCTTCTGGGTTTGGGAAAGGTTCTCCTTTTTGGATTGCAACTCCCAGAATCCTCAGCTGGGGGATTTTAAGAGTGACAGTCCAAAAAGGCACCTTTACTCATTCCCCAAAATATACCTTTTCCCATTCCCCAAAAGATACCTTTTCCTATTCCATTTCCCCAGCTCCAATTCCAATTCAAAGACTGAAGCCTTTGGGGCAAAAGGAACCAAGGCCAGAATTTTGCATATGTCGGTGCTTTCAAGTCACCTGTTGACTGATGGGGACCCCATGAATTTTTCCTTGGGTTTCTTAGACAAAGAATCCTCAGAGGTGGTTTTGCCAGTCCCTTCCTCTGAAATAGAGCCTCCAGCACTTAGTAGTCCTTAGCAATCTCCAATCCATGCACTAATCAGGGCTGACTCTGCTTAGCTTCCAAGATAGACAAAAGACCTGGTTATTTGCATGGAACCCAGAATGGGAGGGCTTCTGCCCCCCACACAACTAGGCAAAAGGGGTCTGACCCCCTCCTATATCGACCTGGCAAAATTGGACCACCAAGGCTCCTACATCCTTGAGCCTCCTCTGGAATTATTCATCAGAAGTGTACCAAATGGTCAAGCACCAAGAAATATAAAGACAGTGAATACACTGAGACCTCCCAGGAATAATAAAGGCTGCCTGAAATCTATCCGACATACACTTACTTGGGAGTAAGCTTCCCTTGGCAGAACACTTCTAAGTACATGCTCTGCTTGTAAGAGACTGCAGATTTAAGGATTTTTGAATGGTACTGGATGGGAAAAGTCTTTGATCCTCCTGCCAAAGTGCCTGCAAAGAGGCAAAATTCATAACAACCTGCCTGCCAGTGTCGAGCCTCCATACCTTAAAAAAAATGTCCCAGGGATCCATGATTACTTGGGATTCCAAACTCTTGCAAGTCTTCCTATTTTCAGGACTAGAGTGCCAAATTCACTGCTCCCCCCCACCCCATTTCCAACAAGCCTAATGGGAGAAACCTAAAACCATAGCCAAATCCATACAACACAAATAATCCAGTTTGAAATTGAATTATTTGCCATGGCTGTTTCCTGTAGAATCCCGGGATTTGTAGTTTTACAAGGTCTTTAGCCTTCTCTGCCAAACTACAGATCCTAGGATTCCATAGGAAGGAGCCATGGCAAATAACCCAGTTTCAAACTGGATTATTGGTGTAGTGTGGATTTGGCCCATCATATCCCATTGGGGAGTTTGCACATTCTAGGGGTGAGGGGAGGCTGGGGCCCCAGGATCCATGGGCCAATGAATCCACCCAGGGATTTAGACCAAACATTAAATGAGCTGTCCTTGGTGCTGAATGCTATTTCCCCCCCCCAATAGTTCCAATCCATAATGCCGCATTTTTAAAATTCTGACTAAAACCAGGAGTGGGTACACCATCACACTGGCATTGTAAATGCTCCCCTCTACTGTTCTTCTCCATTACGTCTCAAGACAACACACAGGCAGCAAAAACTCTATCCTTTCCCCACCCTCCCTCCTCATTGCTTTTTGAAACATCTTCCCTGATGAAACAAGTAAAAGAAAAAAAGAAGAGGAAGAAGCTTTCAAAAGCATGAACACATCCTTTGTGCCTCTTGAGCATGCCTAATAAAGGTATTACCACAATATGGGTTTGGAAAACGATGCTTCATTCACTTGATCATTTATTGACTCATGCACGCCTCTGCCTTCTGCGGGCTTAATGAGATCCATTTTAACAGCAAAAATCCATGTTTTCAAAAGCTCTCTCTTTCAGCTGGCTTCACCTTGCTCCCCACAAGCTAGCCCACAAAGGGAAGACTGGTGTTGTTTCTTTTAAGAAGATGCTCTGATTTTTGGAGAATTTCCTAGAGAGGCCACAAAAAGAAGAGCGGCTGCCAAGAACATCTCTTGTGCACACCTAGCCAAAGTGGCATGTACGTAAAGGCAAAAGCCAAGACAATGTGCCCTTCATCCAGAAACATCGCCTAGACATTTTGCTGCCTGAGGCACAGGAGTAAATGACAGCCAAAAAAGCCATTTTACCCACAGTCAGAGAAGTTACTCTGGCCCAGGAGGAAGGAAATTTCACACGCCTTCCCCCCCACCCATCCCTGGTAGTAAAAAATACAACTGACAAGCAAGTAAATAATTAACATTTTGCTGGCTTTTCTTGACCCTTACATATGTTGCCAGAGGGAACTGCCTCACTCACTCTGCCCAATGGTTAGAGCCGGGCTCGCCTCTGTCAGTCATCAATACTGCGCTGTGGCAGAGATGGTGGTATTTATTTATTTATTTATTTATTTATACCCCGCTCTTCAGCCTCAAGGCTATCAGAGCGGCTTACAAATTGTTTTAAGCAATAGCTATTTACACATCTACACTGTGTTAAGCAGTTTCCAATGTGTGTTAGCTAATGTGTGATGCCCATGTCAGCAGGGGCAGCAAATCCACTCCTGGTTTTGAACTTTGAAGCAGCCAGCCCAAGGGAACTGAGCCCTATCTTCCAAACACTGGGGACAGCTCCTTGAAAGTTCGCACCAAAACCCAGAGCAGAGTCACCACTCCGAATGGATATGGGAACCTCCGGCCACACTTAAAGAGAAGAACATGGGGCCCTTGCTAAAAAGACCAGCTCCTTGAACCATGCCCAGAGGACAAAGGGAGAGTCCCAGCATGGGGGTTGCAGCACCAATACTTGGTGGTCCTGGCAGGCCACCTCCCCTCCTCAGGATTTTAACCATGCTGCCCTAGGCCTGCTGACCACCACAACAGTGTGAAGCCCAGCTCCACCACGTCCTCCTCCCCTCCCACCCAGCTTGCCCGCCTCCCCGCCCGGCCTCCTACCTCCACCCACTGCCCTTGGGATTGCATGAGCAGCACCACGCAGGGGTCAGACTTGTTGAGGGTGTCGCGGTCAAGGAGGTGCTTGCAGCTGACCCGGAGCTCCACCTTGGAGACGCAGGTGGCCGAGACCACCCCCAGGTTGGCCTGGGAGCCTGGGTCCAACAGCTCATTCATCCTCGCCGGCGAGGAAGGTCCGAGCTCAAGGGTGGCACAACTGAGCAGGCAGCCAAGCAGTCGCCGGAGGAGCAGGGCTCAAGGGCCGGAGGGCATCGGCAGCCAGACCAGGGGCTGGCAACACAGCCAGTCAGTTTGGTGGAGCAGAAGAGTCTGGCTCAGCTTCAGCCACCTCCTGGCCACAATCCCCCGTCTAAGCACCCCCTCCACCCTTGTTGGAGGTGCCGCGCTTGTTTCCTTAGTTCCTCCGGACAGCTGCCAAGGGAAGCTAATTAAGAGGAATTTTTCTCCTTGCAAATTAAAAAGAGGCAGCAGTCTGTGATCGTTCTCCTCCTCCTCCTCCTCCTTCTGGATGCCAGATCCCGCTCTGTCTCCCTTGGCACTTGGCACAGACTGAACCCGGGTGCAGATGCCTCCTGCTTCTCCTGGAAGAACCGGAGAGAAAAGGCAGAAGAGGCACTCCCGGCTTCTCCAAAGGGAGGAAACTGCTTGCTGGTGGTGCTGGTGGTGCTGGTGGGGGAGGTGGTCAGGGAAATCATAAAGTGAATGGAGTCCTTTTTGGAACTGAAATCACATTGCCGCCATTTCCTGGGTTCCTGGACTCTGGGTTGGAAGAGCAGGAGACGGGGCCTAGCTTTCAGACCGTGCCCTGGTCTACCTGAGGAAGCCTTGGTTCTCCGATTCTCTGCTTGGAGAGAAGGAGAAATGCCAACCCACAGCAGCAGGGCATCCACTGGTCTCTTGGTGTGAAGTGAGAGGGTTTTCTTGTCATTAGGAGAGGCAGCCAAATCACTCAGACAGCTCTAGCTTCCTGTGGGGCAGAAAAAGGAACACAGATTAGATGAATGGAAGGTTTTGCATCCTCACTGTTCAGGAATTGGCAACAATACCCTACAAGCTGAAGATGAGAAGGCGTGGAAATAGCCCAGCCTTGAATCAGAGAGGATCCCAAAGCGCCATCTAGCCTGACCTCCTGCCATGCAGGATCCGCACCTCCAGGAGTTGGCTATCCATCCTCTGCTGAGAAACCTGCAAGCAGGGAGAGCCCACCACCCTCCGAGGCAGTCCATTCCACCATTATACATCTCTTGCCCTTAGGAAGGTCTTCCTAATGGTGAGGTGGAACCTCTTTCCTAGTCATTTAAGTTCTTTGGTGGTTATTCTACTTCTGGAGCAGCAGAAAACACCCTCGCTCCATTCTCTATGTGACATCTCTTCAGATATTTAAAGATGACTATTGTGGCACCTCTTAGTCTACAGAAAGCCCATTTAAAGGATGTATGTGTGTGAATCACAGATGTGTTGTACAATCATGGAATAATAGAGTTGGGAGAGACCCTGGAGGCTATCTAGTCCAGCCCTCTGCCATGGAAGAATCCACAGCTAAAGCCTTCCGGAAAGATGCTCATCCAATCTCTGCTTAAAGACCTCCAAAGAAGGAGAGACCACCAACCTCCAAGGCAGGCTATTTCATTGCCAAACAGCTCTTAAAGTCATTTTTGCTAAGAGTTAAATGGGACCTCTTTTCAGTTTGAACCCATTCATATCCTCATCTCTGGAGCAGCAGAAAACAAGCTCGCTCCATCTTCTACATGCCCAGAGCTTGGGAAGTTTTGCTTTGTTTTGTCGGGCTAGACCTTATCAGCTGGGGATTCTGAGAGTTATAGTCCAAAAAGGGAACATTTCCAAACTCAGATTTTGTGACTAAGACCCGAGGTGGCGTCAAAGACAGTGAATGTTGTGATGCATTGTGGCCCAAGTGCCACCACTCTCCTGGAATTCTTTCATAAATTGGGGTGAGGGGAAAGACTATCAAAACAGTCACCTCTTGGGCTCTGTACAGGTCTTTTCCTAACCCTCGCCTTGACCGCCTTGGTGGTTAGGTTAGGACCAGCCAGTTTCGACTCATCCAAACAGCTGCGTCAGCAACAGCCAGCCGCTAATGGAAAACCAGTCAACACTGCGGTCTGTGCATAACAAACGTGAGCTGTGCTAGAGTTTGGAAATGTTTGTGCCACTGCCAATATGTTGATTGCTAAATTGTTTTTAAAAATTCAAACCTTTAAAGCTGGCTAGAAATGAAGAGTGACCTCTCGAAGTGTCAAGAAATATTGAAATAAATGCTGCTGGTGTTTGGGAATTAAAGTAATAGGTTTAAAACCCATCCTTGAATACTTTTCGAATTAAATAATAATAATAATAATAATAATAATAATAATAATTTATTTCTATCCCGCCCCTCTGCAACACAATCGGGGTGGCTTACAATATAAAAACTCCATAATCATAATACCCTAGCCCACCCACCCCTTAAAATAATATTAAATTATGAAGGATTAAAAACATACAATAATTAAAAATATATATAAATTAGAAGAAAAAAATTAAAACATACAATCATAGCCTAGAAAGGACAGCTGAGTCTTGGGCCGGGATAATTATTCAGGAGGAGAAACCAATTAATTTTAACAAATATTTCAGAGCTCTGTTCTTTGCACGATGAACGATTAACCTACAGAACTCACTGCAGAATGCGATGAGGGTGATGGCAATTAAATTAAGGTAGGCTTCAAAGGGAAATTTCAAAGCAAACTCATGGAGGAAAAAAGAGGAGTTTCCCAGTGGCTGCTGGCCATGAGAAGTACAGGAATCCTCCAGTGCCAGAGGTAGTCTACCACAGAATACCAGCTACTGTGGCTTTTGCATCCTTCATCCATGCATCAGATCAAAGTGTGTGGGTGTCAACTACTCCCGCCTTCTTCATCCCACAATGGCCAATCAGAGGACTCCAGGAAGCTCCAGAACAGGCCACATTAACTGGCATTCAGTGATAGACTGCCTCTGGCACTGGGAGCTCCTCTTCTGCTCTGGGTCTTTCCTGACCCACCAAGTCTACTTCAGGGCTTCTGGCCATCTAACACCATCTGCCTGGACATGAGCTCCACACTCGGCCCCACCTTGGGGCAAGAGTTTTTGAAGTCAAAGGCTGGCAGCCAGCACATCCCAGTAATGAGCATGCACCAGTTTAGAAGAAGGTTATGGCAATGGGGACAGAAAGGATGGGGCTTAGTCAGCCCACAAGAGGTTCTGATGGGTTGACACCTCTGCCTACCAAATGCTTGGGGCTTGGAAAAATCCCTTTAAAGGGGAAAAAAAGACAAGTAATTCCCCCAAATCCCCAGGGCCAGTATGGCTACTGGCTGGCTGGGGGGTCCTGGTAGTCCAAAAAAGGAGCTTTCCCAAACTTTACATATGGTTTGGATGTTGCCATGGCCGTAGTCCTTGTGTTCTGCTCTCTATGGGCTTCCTAGAAAAAACATCCCTGGCCCTGCTGGCGACCCGATTCTGGAGCAGAAATGGAGTCCCTCTGCCTCTGAGCTGGCAGGGCTTTCCTGGGGCAAGGTTGCCTCCCTCTCTGGGCCAAGGAGAAGGGGAGACACTCTCTGAGCGGCTTGGGGGATCTTTGCCCTTTCCGTGGGGCGCCCTGTTCTCAGGGTGGGGCAGGGGGGACCCAGCCGCTTCCTGCCTTGGGGGAGACTTGTTGCTGCTGAGGAGGAGGAGGCATTGGAGGTTATGCAACTGGGCACCTTGGGAATTTTTTTTTTTTTTAGGGAATTTTTTTATTGGAGTAAGACCATTCTACTAAAAAATACACCCGACCGCAAAAGGCCATAACAATAATACAAAAACAATACTAATTATTTTCCTCTTTTCTTACTAATACAAAAGTAAATCTATCCGAACACTAATGTATTTTTCCCTTTAATCTAAACACACTATAATCACATTATATTTACACATTATAATTATACCTACTTAGAAATGAAAAAAACCCAATAAAATATTAATTAAAAATAATAATACAAAATAATACAAAATTAATAAAATATTTATTTAAAATATTATTTTATGTTATTGCTGGGGTCGTCTCACTAAACCACGGCCAAAACTTCCACCTTGGGGCTGAGGAACAGTGTTGGCAAGGGGGGTGTAGAAATGGGGGAAAGGAGGGAGGGAAAAGAAGAAGGAAAGAGGAAAGGAAAGAGGGAGGGAGGAAGGAGCAAAGGGAAAAAGGGAAGGGAAACAAAGAAGGAAAGAAGATGAGAGGGAGGGTGAACCAGAAGGGAAGAAGGAGGTAGGGCAAAAGAGAAGAAGGGAAGGGAAGAAGGAAGGAAACAGAAGGCAGAAGGAAAGAAGGAAGTAGAGAAAGAGAGAAGGAAGGAAGGAAGGAAGGAAGGAAGGAAGGAAGGAAGGAAGGAAGGGGAGAAGGAAGGAAAGGAGGAAGGAAGCGTTGCAAAAGAGGAAGAAGAGAGAAAGAGAAAAGTAAGGAACAGCAAAAACAAAGAAAAAAGAAATGGAGGAGAGAGTTTCAATTGCATCCTCACAAAATTAAGGGGAACGAAGGTGGTGGGAAATGGTATCATGACCCCCCCACCCCACTTTGAAGGCGGGTTAAAAACACAAGAAAGACTTTTGCCGGATTGGAATGAACCGGAGCCTCTGGGCTCCTCTGATGCAGAAAGACTACTCCGTTTCTGTTCTGCGGAACCACTCCGCGCTTCTACTCAGGCGGAACTGCCCATTTGGGGGCTGCTGGAAGTTTCATTTCCTTGACTGGAGCAAACTGGGGAGCAGGGGGGGTCCCCCTGATGGGGGGGCAGTGTGTGCCTGGGGCTGCCTGCCTGGGGGGGGGTCGGGTTCTTCCCTCGCCAAGCTCCTAATTGCCCCCAGCTGCTGCCAGGGTCCTCAGTGCCTCCAGAGACCCTTGGGCTTACGCGTCTCTTCAACACACACATGCAAGAGAGACATCTGACAGGACATAAAGATACACCCTTGTATACAGTGGTATGCATCCAGACCCACTCGTGGGCATGCATGCTCCACCAGCGCAGTCTGCCACATAGCACCCATGCAAAGCCAGAACCCTTGAACATGCATGTGCAGTAGAGCCAATGTTCCCACATGGCTTTCACTGGGTATTCTGCTTGTTAACTATGGATTTTGCCCAAGGAAAGAGCGGGGGGAAATATACATTTATGACATATGAGCCTGAAAAACAATGCAACTTGTGCTGTCGAATAAGCATGCACTGAGCTATGAATTGCGCTGTTCATTACCAGAGTTGCTGGGAAGCAAGTTATACGGAATGGTGTGTTATAACCATATCCTCACATTTGTGGCTGTTCACAGTCACAAAGGTCCTTTTCCAGATGCAGGGAGCCTTCCTCACTCTCTTGCGTGCACACATTTTGTCCCTGCAAAATGTGTTAACAGCCGTGTGTTCTCTTTTGTTCCATACAAAGATTTCTGGAAGCGAATGAGGGGATGGTGCCTGCTTTCCTGCGCACTGCCATTCGTTCACACATGCACTGGAGCCTCCTTTAAAGAAGAGTTCCGTGTAAAGTGGCTCCCAGATGAGGGTTTAGGCAAAATGTCCAGCAAACATAGCTTGGCCTCACATCACTTTATGCACACAGGAGGGATGCCAAAGACACACAGAAAGAAAAATGTTTCCCTGTGTCTTGTGTCCCCATACAGCGGTGTAACACACTGGTGCAGGCGCATGGAGATGGTTGCATGCCTGAAATGTGTGGGCTATTGCTGACTCCAAAAATGCCCGTGCCTCTCTCTGGTGTCCCTAACTGGCTTTGCCCCCCACCCAATTGCAAACCCAGTTTGCCTTCCCAACTGGTGGTGCGTGTGTGTCTGCGCCTTCCAGTCGCCTGTGGACTTCTGGCCAGCCCATGCATTTTCTTCGGCCAGGGATCCTCGGAGGGGCTTTGGCCGGTTCCTTTCCTCCAAAATGCCCTCTCCAGCACCTGCTATTGCTTGGCGGTCTCCCTTCCAAGCGCCCGCCGGGGCTGACCCTGCTTAGCTTCCAAGATCAGAGGGGATCTCAGGGTGTCTTTTGGGGGTCTGGAGCAGACCCATTGGAATCAAGGAGGACTCCCCCCCCCAGCGTCGAGTCCCATTCCTTTCGCAGCGGGGTGCCAAAGGAGAGCTCACCCCCGCGCCCGCCCGCGCTTCCCTTTCCCACGTGCACGCTCCGACGCGTGTCGCCCAAGGTACCCGGGTCCGGAGCTTTTTTTGGGGGGGGCGCCTTTTCCTCCCGCGGAGGGGCCCCCTTTTCCCTCCCGGGTCAGGCAGAGGACCCTAACCCACCCACCCCGGCTGCCCCCCGCGCGCCCCTCACCTCCGGCTCCTCCTTATCCGCGGAGCCCCGACCCCCGGCCCCGAGAGGGAGAGGCAACCCGGGCGGCAGCAGCAGCAGAAGCCAGGCAGGCAGCGAGCGAGCCAGCCAGCAAGGCAGGCAGGCAGGCAGGCAGGCAACCGGGCGGCGATGCGGGGCTTAACCCCTTAGGTGCCGCCGGGCCCAGGGACCGCTGGGAGGCTCTCTTAGGAGACCCCTCCCTCCCTCCCTCCTCCTCCTGCCCGGGGCTTTCCCACCCCCACCCCTGCCCCCCCAGCTGCCCCCCCGGAGCCCCTCCCGCCCCCTCCCCCCGCAGAGGTTGTCCCCTCCCTCCCTCTTCCCGCATTCACACGTGCAGGCGAGGCGAGACGAGTCCGCTCTTCCGGGGGCGCCTTGGAGCCGGGAGGGTAAACTGGGGGCCCCGGGGAGGCGGAGGGAGGGCTTGGCACCCCACTCCCCCCTTCCCTCCCTCCCTCCCTCTCGCTCTTTCGGCCCCTTCCTTGGGGGGCACCCCTCCCCCCGGCTTGAAGGGGCGCCCCAGGGGGCTGGGCCGGGCTGGCGTGTCCTCCCCCCTGCCCTTCTCCACGCCCAGCAAGGACCTCTTCTTCTTCATTTGGGAGACCCCCCCTCGACCCCCACCCCACCCCCCGTGGTGGTTTTGAAGCCGAGGTTGCCTGCCTGCCTGGCCGCCTCGCCGGGACGCGCTTTCGCGCTTGCTTTCCTGCAATGAGGGGGGCTGGACTAGATGTTCTCTGGAGGACCCCTCTCATTCTAGGATTCCTTTTTGCGGGGGCGCGCGGGCCAGTCAATGGCTGGGATTCCGGGGCTCCCGAGCAGGGTGGGCCCACTGGATCAGGGCTTCCAAACACGCAGGTGGATCCGACTGAGCAAAGGAGCCAGGGGGACTGGAGTTTCCCCAGTTTGGCAGTACGCCATTCCCACCATCCAACCCAGTTCTGAACTGGGCACCCGCCTGCCCTCCTGGTTGGGCCCCTGGCTCACTCTGGGCGGCCGAAAGGGTCTCTCCAGCACCGGCAGGACCCCACCCAGCCCAAATAGCCCAGCTGGAAACGGGCTTCTTTGCCATGGCCCCTTCCTAGGAACCCCGGGGATCTGTAGTGTTACTAAGGTCTGTAGCCTTCTCTGGCAAAGAGTGCGAGTGCCTCACCAAGCTACCAATCCCAGGCTTCCATAGGAAGGAGCCATGGCAAATAATCCGGTTTCAAACTGGGTTATTTGTGTAGTGTGGACTTCCAGTTTCCAGTGATTTCCTGCATGCAGAGATATTTTTAGGGGCAGAGCGAGGATGTGAGGAAGGGGGGCTCCTCCTTTTACCCCATGGGGTTCAGTATGCCCCAGAGTGCAGAAATGAAGGCCAGGCGAGCTGCCCTCTCCATGAGAAAAGCGCCCATATTCAGGGGAAGAGGCAGTGTGGGGTAGTGGTTAGAGTGCTGACCTGGGAGATCTAGGTTCAAGTCCTCCACTGAGTGATGAAAGAAAGGCACTGGAGACCTTTGGCAGGTTTCTCTTTACCAGTTCTACCTGGCAGGGCTCTTATGAGGATAAAACCGGAGGTCCGGGCGAGAGGACTGGTAAACCACCTTGAGCTCATTGGAGCAAAAGCAGAACATAAAACGCCAGCAATTAATTGAACCATACATTTAATTATAGTTTGTATCTAACTTATAAAATTTGACTGGGATTTTGAGGAACCAGGTTCAGGTGTGGTCTTGAGAGAACTACTCTCATACACCGCCGGCCTACCTCACAGGGTTGTTGTGAGGATAAAAGGAAGGGGGGAAGAACATGGGGGCATGTACACTGCCTTGAGGTCAAAGCCCAATAAAACATAATTTATTGAGCTTATTAGTTATATTTCCCATTTCTTAGTTACTTTTCAGTCATCAGCGCACTTGCAGAAAGCGCGGGATGAGTCCTTCCTGAATCTTCGTTTGCGAAGAAAAGCCAGAGAGAGAGAGAGAGTTGCTTTCCTAATAAAATCAATAACTAAAGCCCTTTTTAGACCAATTGGAAGATGCAAATGTGTGTAAACATCTGAACTTTTGGGATCCTTTTTTCTTGAAAAAGTATTTTAAAGTTTTCTGTGGAATAGCCATAGGGAAAGTGGAGTTGAAAGGTGTATCTCGTTTGGAGGTTGTAAAAATTACTCACCCCACGGCCATCCTTTACAGTTGCCTCCAGATAGACTGCCTCTAAACACAGAGGCTCCATGACTTGGGCTGCTGACACACTGCAGAAATAATTCCAGTTTGATACCGCTTTAACTGCCATGGCTCCATCCTATGCAATCCTGGGATTTTTCATCTGTTGTGGCACCGGAACTCTCTGACAAAGAAGGCTAAATATCTCACAAAACTACAAATTCCAGAATCCCATAGCATTGAGCCGTGACAGTTAAAGCGGTGTCAAACTGGATTATTTCTGCCGTGTGTCAGCAGCCTTAGTAGCTATTGACAAGACCCAGCCCACTTTTTAAAGCCGCCTGAGGCTAGTGGTCATCCCTAGCAGCTGGCTGGCTGCTTTAAATCAAGCAGTGCCCGTAGATGCAACCAGCCCTTGCATCTTGTTTTTGTACTGTTGCTGCCAAAAAGTCGCCATCGTGGGTATGGTTGCCATGGGCCTTGGCACCACAGCTTGCCAAACTGGCAAGACAAGACAGCAGCTGAGCTACCCGGTTCTTCTGGAAGAATTCATATCCTGACAATAGACAATTTTGATGGAAGAAAAAGCATTCACAAGGTTTTTGAAAGACTGGAAACTCCCAATTGACTTTCTTGCATGACGGAATGAGGATGATTTGATGATTGTTGGTTTTATCAGTTAATGTGAGTTAAGTACATAGATGAAGTGTCACTTACGGATAAGGTAGAGAGAGGTAGATTTTAAGGGCTAAAACAATTGCAGAAAAGACAGTTGGAAGTAATCTTTTTTTCTATTTGTCAATTGTACAGTATTTGTTCTTTTAGTAGGTTGATTTTTCTACATAAGAATGTGGTAAGTTTTATGTGTATAGAAACATAAAATCCTTGAGTTGGAAGAGACCACATGGGCCATCTAGTCCAACCCCATTAAGCCATGCAGGAATACACAATCAAAGCACCCCAGACAGATGGCCATCCAGCCTCTGTTTAAAAACCTCTGCAGAAGGAGACTCCCTTTGACTTTATGTTGATTTTAGCTAATAAAAAATGATTTGTAAAAAAAAAAAGAATGCTTATCCTGCCTCAGATGAAGTGGGTTGCAGCATCCACAAGATCTTGTGCCATGATCACGGTGTGCCAGTCTTTCGGGTGCCACTGGACTCTTTGTCAGTTTTGCTGCAACAGGTTTAACTTGGCTGCCCCTCTGAGAACAAACAGAGAAACACAGAAACCCACCAAGAGTCAGGGAAGGCAGCACCCCCCAGGATTTCAGGGTATGGGAACATTATTTCGGAAGGGGGAATGCAACTCCCCAACTCCCCCATCCAATAACCAAAAACGTAAATTCTTTCTGTGTTTCAATCTGAACTGTAAAGGAGCCATCTAAGCTGCTGAACTTATTTCAGGGGTAGTAGGATCTAGCACCTTGGAGATAGCTCCTTTAAAGTTTGGACTACAACCCAGAACAGATTCACCACCAATACTAGTGACATGGAACCCATTGGCCAGCACTCTTCTTGTGCTCAAGTGAGGTCTAGCAACTTGCAGGCTGCTCCTCCTGCTATTGAGTCTTGCCCCACAGCGTAACTCATGAGACTTTCTCTTAGGATGTTGTTGCTCTGAAGCATGATCCTGGAAACACTTTAAACTGGGCTCATGGCAACACCACAAATCTCCTAGCAAAGCAGCGCACTGGGGCAACCTGCTGCATCTTCACGCGCATGCCTTCACACACACACATATTCTGACATGTGTCATAATCCATGCTGTTTCCAGGAAGGGCACAAAACGATTTGGTGGATCTGTGAAATGACAGAATTAGCCAATATTTCCAAGGTATTTGCAATGCAGATGAGCTGGATGAGCATGTTTAATGTAGGGCAGTGTGGGAGCTAATCCCCTCCTCACTGGCAGAAATAGGACACCGGCTTCTGAGCCACGTGTGGCCCCCACAGGGTGACAGGACTTTTGGGGATGAGGGATTGACACCATGGGGTTCATTCACGTGTCCAAAGCTGGGAGCCGAGAGAGGGTGTGTTGGGGGGCTAGAAGGAATTTGGTGGCCCAGGTAAGGGGGAAAGGGGGTGAGGCCAGGAGGGAAAGGCTGCTCTGCTCCACTCACCTCACATTCTCCACAAGGCTCTGGACAGGACAGAGGTTTGAGGTCCCACAGGAGGGAGATGGAGCATAACTTTTCCTGCCCAATAAGTCTGAAAGAGACCCAGCTGGGCCAAAACAGGATGGGGAGGCAGTCCCAAAATGGGGGGGGGGCTTCCCTTATACCACTGTCACAGTAATTCGTTTCTGCCTATTTCTGACATACAGTTGACCCTGTGTATGCATGGATTCTGCATCCATACTTTCAACCATCCATGGCTTGAAAATATTCCAAAATAATAATGATGATGATAAAAAACCAAAAAGGAAACCTTGATTTTGCCATTTTATATAAGAGGCACAATTTTACTACAGCAATATACACACAATCCTAAATATACACTGGACTGACTATGTGACAAATGTTGCTGTCCTTGAGCAAGCAGGGATCACCAGCAGTGAGGCCATGATATTGAGAACACAGCTGCGCTGGGCAGGGTACATTTCTAGGATGGAGGACCATCGCCTCCCAAAAATACTACTCTATGGTGAACTCACCACGGGTCAGCGTAAGAGGGGCGCTCCAAAAAAGCGATACAAGGACTCCCTGAAGCAACATCTCAGGCTCGGCCAAATTGATCACCAACAATGGTCCGCCCTGGCCTCACATCGGGAGGCATGGAGACGCACTATCCACAATGCTGCAGCCTTATTTGAGAACTCACGGAGAACACGTCTTGAAGAGAAACGACAACGCAGAAAGAATCACAACCCAGAAACATCACCCAAGGAGACCTTCTGCTGTGCTTTCTGCAACCGGACTTGTTTATCTCGGATTGGCCTTTTTAGTCATCAGTGCGCTTGCAGTAAGTGCGGGAAGAGTCCTTCCTGAATCTTTGTTTGTGAAGAAAAGCCAGAGTATGTAATGGGACTTGAGCATCCATGGATTTTGGTATCCACTGGGTTGGGGGTCCTGGAACTAAACTCCAGTGGATACCAAAGGCCCACTGTAGTCTGCATTAAGGACTCAGGTTCTTTGATACACCATTGGGCAAAATAACCTTGGTGGGGAATAATGTTGGGCCAGTTGTCATCCAGATGATTGACAATAATGGAGAGGGAGCCGTTGGAACATCCTAAAGCACTATGTGAGCATTAGCTATAATCATATTTATTATTGGTGGATTCATTAACTTGGTGGAGTTAGAGGCATGCAGACCTAAAGAGGTTCATCTCTTTTTGACTGCCTTTCAGTTACACACTGCTTGGAATCCAATTTATAGTGAAACAGACAAGAGGATTATTAATCAAGGTGCAGGGTAGGAAGGAATATTGGCAGTAAAGATGACTGATACAAAAAGAAGCTTCTTGCATCTGGACAAATGCAAGCATTTCCTACACTATGCATCCACAGAGAGTGAGGCCAAAATCCTTCACTGGAGTTGTGTAGCATAAAGCTCTGGCATTTATCTGTGCTATGCAACCTTAAAAACCAATATGTATACTGGTTGGACGAGGACTTGGAGGACCAGCGTTCGAATCCCTCTTCAGCCATGGAAACCCACCGGGTGACCTTGGGCAAGTCACACTCTCTCAGCCCCAGAGGTAGGCAATGGCAAAACCCACTCAGAACAAATCTTGCCGAGAAAACCCTGTGATATGTTTGCCTTAGGGTCTCTCTCTCTCTGGCTTTTCTTCACAAACGAAGATTCAGGAAGGACTCATCCCACGCTTTCTGCAAGCAGGAAATGACTTGAAGGCACACAACAACAACAACACAATCTTTGTGTTGAATGGCAATGTTGTGCAACTGAACCAAGGTGCCATAAAGTGTGTATATGTGCCGTCAAGTTGCCTGTCGACTTATGACTACCCCATGAATTTTAGAGGGTTTTCTTAGGCAAGGAATACTCAGAGGTGATGTTGCCAGTTTCTTCCTCTGAAATAGAGCCTCCAGCAGCTGGCATTCATTGGTAGTCTCCCATCCAGGTATTAACCAGAGTGGACCCTGCTTAGTTTCCAAGATCAGGCGGGATCTGGTGCCTGTTTAGGGTAAAGAGGATGAATAACAAGGTGCCAAGTGGAATCTTAAAGCCTTTGTTGTCGAATGGTGGCATTTCTTTTTCTCCTTCCTATTTGGCATCTCCAGGGTCAGCAGCTGAGTGATACTAACAGTCCGCCTGGGATGGGACCCCCCCAAATGCCTCATTCTGCTAGTCAGATCCCCCTCCCGCCTTCTGAGGTGGAACTGACTATCACCCCAAACTTCCCTAAGACTTCATCTGGTACCCCAAACCTGTCACTGCTGTCAGATGAGCTCTACTGGAGGTAAATCAGCCCAGCAGGTGATCTACAGCAAAGGAAACATCATATCCCCTTCCCCCCTTTCTGAGCTGTGTTGCATCTTGTTGGAGTTGTGAGAGGCCACAGCACAAAAAGCATCAAGATAAATGCCTTTGGGGGGGTGTTGAGGGGGTGGCAGGCCAGTCTGGCCAGTGGCCAGTAATGCTCCTCCCTCCCCATCCAACCCTAGGGGCAGCTGCCAGCAGATGGATGCTTTTCATTAGCCTTCTTCCTCTGTTATTACCTCAATCCATCCTTGGCCAGGCAAAGCTGGGCAGAGGGGGGCATCTCTGATGGATGGCGCCTCTCGGCATCCATGGCCGCAAGCAGCCTGAGGGTCTCATAGCATCATAGCATTGGAAGGGCCATCTAGTCTAGCCCCCTGCCATGCAGGGACGGACAACTTAAACATTCCTGAGGGGTGGCCATCCAAACTCCATTTCAAAACCTTGGAAGAATGAGAACAAAATATCCAGTGAAGTCTTGGTCCAGTGGTGCCAACTGTGGGTTTATCAGCAGCTGAGAATCCTGTAGGTTTACTTGTCATGACATTTTTGGTAACAGTGCTGTTGCAATCCTATCTGCAGCAATTTTATTCAGATGTCTTGTAAGCCATTGGGGATTTCTGTTAGAGCACCTATTATTACTTGAGCTACAGTTGTTTCCTTTTCCTAGGGGCACTGAATCTCTGTTTTTAGTTCTCGATATTTCATTGGAGAAGAAAACTCCAGAAAAGTATAACAAAAACCATGCTTCACATTGAAAGTGATTCTTGCCGTGCCTGTAAGTTGTTTTCAAACAATGGAGATTCAAAGGCAAACCTATCATGGTATTTTCTTGGAAAGATGTCTTCTGAGGAGGTTGACGATTGCTTTCTTCTGAGGCTGAGAGAGTGTGACTTGGCCAAGCTTACCCAGTGGGTCTCTGCAGCTGAGCAGGGATTCAAACCCTGATCTCCAGAGCTGTAGTCCGATGCTCAAACCACTGCACCATGCTGGCTTCCTAAATGAATTATCCAGGGGAAGGGTGCCACCACTTTCCTTTTAGGATGAGAGAGCATGAACTGAAGGTTCACTGCAGAGAGCTTTTAAAATAATGCCAAGGGCCACATCCCTCTGCCATAAGGCCAACTGCCTATCCAGTGGAAATGTTCTTCCATTGCCAGTTTTTCTGGCAAGGGGATGGGATGCCTTTGGGAGTCTATGGCAGCCAGATGCAATGCAAGTTATGCCCGTGAATACACCTTCTCCTTCTTCAACTCACCCCACCTCACCTCCCTCTGCTTCTGCAGGTCTGACTGCTTCAAGTTTCATGTTTCTTCCTATTTCTGTCTTGTTTTTTCAGAGGCCAAGAAGAGTGGATTTTCCAAAGCCCCCTCATTTCAAAAGGCATTTAACACTTGCGGGAATTGCACCAGACAGACTAGAAACCTCCAGTGTAGGATCTTCAGGAGGAACTGGGGGAAATGTTTCTTTGGATCCTGTTATTTAAATCTGGGGCTATCCTTGCGCAAAGCATTTTCTCACTGAGCTGTTACACCTGTTCTAACTCCTTTCCCCTTATTCCAGGTAGTCCTTGGATCCCGCTGGTTCCAGATGGAACAGAGTCATTCCAGAACTTTTCCCAGCTTGAAAATCTTTCTATGCCTTTGCATCTGTGTACCTATTTGCATCTCTGCACAAACCTTTCTCCCTTCCAGGATTGCCAATTTGCAGGCCACAGGATTAGTCAGCTCGGCCTTGGCTCATCCTCTGTCTCTGTGCATCATCGGTATTAATGTGCGCACAACAAGGCCCAAGCTGATAGGATGGAGGAGGCATCTCTCCCCCCCCATGTCCCCCCTTACATTCTTCTGAGGAAGTTTCATTGCAACACCATCTGCTTTAAGCAGAAAAATCTTACTGCAAAACCAAAGGGCAGCAAGGGGCACAAGCTCATTGCCGTGACTCTAAAGTTCTTCCCCAGTCCTGTTTGAGGATGCCCAGGATTGCATGCCAACCAGGTGGTCAGCTTATGAAGCTTTAGCCCTTCCCAGCAGATACCAGCTGGATTTGAGAGTCACAGGATGGACCTTCCTTTGGTCTGTAAGGCAAGGTTGGCTGATAGATCCGTATCTATGGGCAGATTCTGGCGGATTTACAGTCAGGGTTCCTAAATCATAGGGCCTGGTCCCTCCTTTCCAGTCTTCAGGGCAAGGGGGAGGAAGCTCAGGGTGAGGACGCTGCTTTGTGTCTTCATATATGTATGCCTGTGTGTACATGTACACATGCACAGACAAATGACAAACGAATGGGTCTGAGAGCAAATCAAGCCCGAACTCTCTCTAGAAGCCAAGATGACTAAACCGAAGCTGCTGTACTTTGGACATATTTATGAGCTGACATGACTCATTGGAAAAGGCAATAATGCTCGGTAAAGCGGAAGGCAGGAGAAGAGAAAAGCTGTGCAAAAAGTGGATTGATTCAATCAAGGAAGCCATGGTTGCCCTGCCCTCATCTCGACCTGTCCAGGGCTGTAGAGGACTGGGGCTCAGGGAGGTCTCTGATCCAGAGGGTTGACATAAATCAAAGCCAGTGTGACGGCAAACAATCATTTTTGTATATGTGTGTGAAAATTTTTATTAGTATACCATTAGAGACACACATCACCAACAGAGATATATACATATTGTGAAGTTGAAGGCTTTCACGCCCGGCATCCATAAATTTTCCTTGGCTTCCCCCCACACACTCCTACCCAACCATTCTCCGAAGATGCCAGCCATAGATGCAGGCAAAACATCAGGAATAAACTCTTCCAGAACACGGCCTCACAGCCTGGAAAAAAACCAAGGAAAATCTATACACATATTAACTTATCAACATAAAAAAAACAAAACAGATGAAACAAAACTAAAAGACTCCATACAAAATTTACAAGGAAAAACAAATCAAAGAAGACAAAGATTGGTTTCCCACTTTCCCCTCATTGGCATCAATGTAATGCCAAGTTATCCAAGTTATCCTTCCATTTGAGGACCCAAAATTAATATAAACTTTCTACTTTGAACTTATAGAGAAATAATCCACAATTAGTTCTCCAAACCTGCACATATCATCTTTTCTCCTCTCCCTTGCATACATTGCAAGAAGGATGACAAATAATCATAACCTCACTTTTTCTGTGTGTGTGTGTGTGTAATTAAAAAGCAAGCCAACAGCACTTCTCCCAAGTTCTTTCTCTCAGTCTCAAAGGTGCTACAAAATTCCCTTGCTTACTAATATTCTAGGCTAACACAGCTATGTATGTCTTTGTCATACATACCACAGGAGGAGCGCATTGTTGTTTGTTCCTTCACTCATGTATTTTGTGGAGATTTTCCCCCTCAAAATGATGGTGACTCTCCTGATGTTGTCATCAATTATATGATGACAATTACATTCCTTTGAAGCAGATGTTGATCCTTTTACAGTGATTTTCTGTAGTGTTATAGATGCATCCGATTCTTAGAGCCAAGCTCTAGATAATATTTCTTTTAATGTGTTCGAGTGGCAGGATCTCCAATCCAGGTTAGCATGAGCATCATTGGGTTTATTGTGGAGACCTATGACAATTTTGTGATTCTCAATCACAAGGAAGATATCAAGGAAGGGGATATGTGGATGTTCAGCTGTGTTGCTAAATGTAAATTTGATTGTAGGATGGATAGAGCTGATGCATAATATAAAGTTTTCTAAGCATTCTTTCCCCTTAGTCTCTAGACCATAAAGATGTCATGAATGTATCGCCACCATATGAGAGGTTTGTCACTTACCTCATTAAGGATGTTATTTTCTACTTTGCTCATGAAAAGATTTGCATAAGAAGGAGTCAGGGGAGTTCTCATAACTGTACTCTGCAGATGTAAGTAATGATCTTCACTGAATGTGGAATTATTGCAAGTGAACACAAGCCTTGCTAAAGTGAGAGTAACTTCTGCTGGAGGGTCATTAGAACTCCTAAGTAGCAAGGATTTCATGGGAAGCTTGAATCGCTTCAATATGTGGTATGTTGATATAAAGGGATTTGTGCATGGAAGGGACCATTCTTTCATGAATGAGGAGCCAGGAGAGGAGGCTGAAGAAGAGACTCCCAGTTCAAGAGCAGTCTAAGCCAGAGGTGCATCAAAGGCAGGACTCACCTGCAGCTGATGTGGCAGACCAACCGGGGAGTCAGTACAGGCACCATCCTGTGGATGCCACGCAGGACACAGAGAGCAGGACCACAATCCTCAGGCAGGCTTCTTGCTAAGCAGCAGAGGAGGGGCTGTGATTAGAGGCGGCTGGTGCCAGCACATTTAAGAGCTGAGCCTGCTTAGGGTGGGTGCCGAAAGCAACGTGCTTACTTTCTGGCCAGCTTTCTTGTCTCCCAACTGTTGCCATTGGACCCTCAGCTCCCTGATAATGCTGCCTGGATTCCTCGACCCCAGGACTGTTTTGACCACAGTGATTGTTTGTTGCCCTGACTTTGGACTGTCTTTGACTATGCACAGCAAGTTTCAAGGACGCTGATTTATTGCCTGCACTATCTCAAATTCTCCACTAATTGTTTCTTCTTCTGCTTTGCGGTCAGTGGCGTCACCAGCATTGGTGTCACCCAGGGTGGTAACTCATTGTGTCACCCCATGGACCCCTTCCCGTACCAGACCACACAGAATCTTTAGTAATCCCAGCAATCTACACAGTGTGCTTGTGACACTGAGGATCAAAAACCTACATGTGGGAGAACAAGAAGGAAGGCTTGCCTGAGTGGACACAGTGCCAGGGATGTTTTTATAAAAAAAATACAGTAATAAATTTCTGCTGAAACACTGCACAAAAAAATCATTGATGGTCATTTTAGTGTCACCCCTTCTGATGGTTTCACCTGGTGTGGTCCGCACACACACCCCAGCACCTCCCTAGTGATGCCACTGTTTACCCTCCAAGTAGCAAGCAGGGATCACCAGCATTGAGGCCATATTGAGAACACAGCTGCGCTGGGCAGGGCACGTTTCTAGGATGGAGGACCATCGCCTCCCCAAAATACTACTCTACGGTGAACTCGCCACGGGTCAGCGTAAGAGGGGCGCTCCAAAAAAGCGATACAAAGACTCCCTGAAACAACATCTCAGGCTTGGCCAAATTGATCACCAACAGTGGTCCTCCCTGGCCTCACATCGGGAGGCATGGAGACGCACTATCCACAATGCTGCAGCCTTATTTGAGAACTCACGACGAACAAGTCTTGAAGAGAAACGACAACGCAGAAAGAATCACGACCCAAAAACATCACCCAAGGAGACCTTCTGCTGTGCTTTTTGCAACCGGACTTGTTTATCTCGGATTGGCCTTTTTAGTCATCAACGCACTTGCAGAAAGCGCGGGATGAGTCCTTCCTGAATCTTCGTTTGCGAAGAAAAGCCAGAGAGAGAGAGAGAGACATTGTCACAGTTTGGCAGGGATGATTCAAATTAACCCGTTGTCATCCTAGTTTCCCAGCAGCTTTTAAAATGTCCCAGTTTCTCTCTCCTTCCCCCCACACTTTCCCTCCTTTATCCTCAGCTTACTTCAACTGCTGCAAGCCAAGTTCAAAGTACACAACTCATTTGTACTCCATTAACTGAGTGTAGAGAAAAGAGAGGAGGAGGCAGAATCCTGCCCAGCCCTTGAAGACTCAGGCAAGCTGCTGCACCCTCTCCTACCTTGTGTGTTTTTCCTCATTAATTAACGTTTGCCGGCTTGACCAGATTCTGCTGTTGCTCAGCCACATGTCCCCTGGTTTTCATCATGCATGAGCTGCATTCAGTTCCTCACCGGTGTCCTAGTGAAGAAAAGCATTGTGAACCCTGCAGCTCTGAATTCTTCCCGTCCCTGCTTTGAAATGGGTTGAGGGGAGAGAAATGGCTGATTTCTGAGTCTCCCTGCTGCTGCTTTGCTCCCATTCATAGTGCATCCACAAGAGTGGGCGTGGGATAGTCATGGCCATGCAAGGGGCATGCGTTTGCAAGAGCTCTCAGCTGGCAAAAGCTTTCAGTGCAGGCAGACAGTGCCTGGCAGTCTCTGTACATTTGCTATAGTGTCTCCTCCTGTTGATCCTTTGCATGCGGCCTCCATGCAGCTGAGTTTTGAGGGAGGAAGAAGAGGAAGAGAAGGTTAGTCTAGCAGGTCCACTTTTAGACCACAGCTTTTGGAAGCGTCAAAGCCTGGGGAGCCAAGGGGACTGATGACAGCGCAGCCCAAAAACAGGACTGCCCACCTCCTTTAAAACTGCTACGTCCATACATTCTGGGCTTGGTTTGCCTGTTGAGGTGTTGTGGTCCTTGGAATTGTGTGTTTATTTTTGTGCTATAAAACATAGCAGCAAGGCATTTTTATTCAAGGCTACTTTGAGGGGGGGACACACCTTGAAGTCTACAGTGCTTAGCATTATCCACAGCAACACGGCTTTCAGTGTTCAAGGCAACACTGAGAAATGTACATCTTAGACTATGACCCCCCAGAATCCTCTAGCCAATAGGTCCACTGGCAGCTGCTGTCCAAAAAAATTAACTTTTCCAATCCAAGCTCGGATTTACACATCCAGAGCCTCTTTTGGATCCTTTCTATCTTCCTTTTTGATGACAACTCCCAGAATCCATGGCCCTACTGAGTAGAGGAAGTCTGGGAGATGCAGTCAAAAACCCTAGCGTATAACAAAGAGGTTTCTTTGGGATTCTTTTTAGCATGGGGACAGTAAAATGGCACTCTCACGCATCTAGGAAGAGGCCCAATTTGGATGGAAATGCAGGCATGCTATGCCCTTGACTGCAAGCTCATGACATCATAGACCTCTCCATCCTCAGTTTGCCTGGCTTTCAAAGCTAAGCAGATTGCATGTCATCCATGCATGGGCCTTTTAACAATGGCGTCATCAGGGCAGGATGCTGGGGCAGACGCCCATGGCCCCATTCAGCAAAAGAAGCCCAAGAGACCCCAAACAGGAGGGCTGCTGGGTGTAGGGTTGCCAAAGTGAAAACTGGAGAGGGCTCCTGTTCCTTTAACAGTTGTAGAGAGAACGGCATTTCAGCACCTGTGGCTTGTTACCGGATTGCATGAAAAGCAAACCCTGCTGAAATTCTCTCTTCTTTGTTGTCACTGCTATCATCTTAGGCTGCTGTCACACTGCAGAAATAATGCAGTTTGATACCACTTTAACTGCCACAGTTCCATCCTATGGAAGCCTGGAACTTCTAGCTCGGTATGGCACCAGAGCTCTCTGGCAGAGAAGGCTAAATATTTCACAAAACTGTAAATCCCAGACTTCCATAGCATTGAGCCATGGCAGTTAAAGCACCGTCAAACTGGATTATTTCTGCAGTGTGGCAGCAGCCCTAGTCTTCTGCTGATTTCTTGGCTACAGTCTTTATTTTGGGTAATGACTGAACCAAGGTGTGGACTCCCTCTTCTTCTACCGGGCTGACAGCTCTACTTCGTGGCTCACCACATTCAGAAGGAAGTGGAACCACTGGTGGTGGTGGTGGTGGTGGTGGTGTCCCCTCCAGTCATTTCTGATGTAGGGTGACCCTAAGGTGAACCTATCAGGGGGGTTTCTTGGCCAGATTGGTTCAGAAGGGGGTTTGCCTTTGCCTTTCTCTGAGGCTAAGAGCGTGGAATTTGCCCAAGGTCACCCAGTGGGTTTCCGTGGCCAAGTGGAGATTTGAACCCTGGTCTCCCAGTGTCCTAGTCAACCCTCTACACCACATATAGCTTACCATCCAAAGTGTACGTGTTGGAGGGGCTACTGTAAGGCCATTGAGTCCAGAATCAATGAAAATTTAACAGCACTGCTGGAGAGTCTGACAGAGGTTGAACCAGGGGGATGCTGGTGTGCAAAACAGAAACTCTACCCATTGAACTCTACAGCCACTATTATTATTATCTGGGTAGAGAGGAAAAGGAAGGAGAAGCACAGGTATATTTTAAGCAGAACTTTTCCCCACCCCAGCTCTTTGATGACAGTCTCCACTCCATACTATCCATGGGGTTGCCCTATGGCTCCATCAGGGATGTGAAGAGGGGACTACACAATTTGCACACATTCACACCCCACGGCCCTCAAATGTCAGGGGCTGTTTTCTCTAGCCTGGTCCAAGGCAGTCCCTGCAACCCTTTGTCCCCAGAGAGCTATCAGGCGGGTTAATTGTAACAAATGGCAGCAATTAGCAGAAGGAAAATCAATGCAGGATTGATTACCCTCCCCCAGGCTTCTTATTTTTAAGCATGGATAAGAAGAGCCTGGGACACATCAGCACTGAGGAGGAGGAGGAGGCCTGCCTCAGGCAGAGGCTGCCCTTGCCTGGTTTACAGCCATTGTTGTTGTTGTGTGCCTTCACTTCATTCCCAAGGCATGAAGACCCTAAGGTGACCCTATCACAGGGATTTCTTGGCAAGATTTGTTCAGAAGGGATTCGCCTTGGCCTTCCTCAGAGGCTGAGAGTGTGTGACTTGCCCAAGGCCACCCAGTGGGTTTCCATGACCAAGTGGGGATTCGAACCCTGGTCTCCAGAGTCATGCGAATTTATTTTTATAGGGAATTTTTTATTGGAGTAAGACCATTCTACTAAAAAATACACCCGACCGCAAAAGGCCATAACAATAATACAAAAATAATACTAATTATTTTCCTCTTTTCTTCAAAAATAAATCTATCCTAACACTAATGTATTTTTCCCTTTAATCTAAACACACTATAATCACATTATATTTACACATTATAATTATACCTACTTAGAAATGAGTCATGGGGGTGGGACACAATGAGGACTGAAGACACCCAAGGGAAGGGCTGTCGTAAGAAGACAATTTGGGGCTCCTTGAAAGAACAAAATGGTCTTTTCCCAACACTCTGAGATTTTTTTGGTCTCCTCTCTATGGCCTTTTGCAGTGGGGTGTATTTTTTAGTAGAATGGTCTTATTCCAATAAAAATTCCAAAATTCCAAAATTCCAGAGTCATGCTCCAACACTCAGACCACTACACCACATTGGCACACCTCAGTGACCAAGACTCTTTTTTACGAAGTCTTTTTATAGCAGCCCAGCGTAGTCCCTGGCTGCCTTTTCTTGCCTTCCGTCTAGCTGGGAGGGTTTTTTGTTTTCAACATTGGCATTGAGAGGATTGTGAAGGAGGGCTAAAGAAAGACAGACTTTTAGTGTTGGGTTGCAGCAGTGTGTCTGCAGTAAACAAGGCAATAAGGCTTGACCTTGGAAAGAATGGGATTATTCTTGAAGTCAGTGGTTCTTAACCTGGGGTCTGGGGACCTCCAAGGGTCCTCAATGTCCTCACAGAGGTCCACGAAGGCTTGAAGGCTGCTCAGCCCACCTCCTCCCTGCAGTGTAGCAGCCACGTGACAGGATCCAAGGCAAAGGCTGGCTGGCTGGCTTGGTCTGCGTATTGCCATTCAATCCACTTCAGCCACCAACTTACAGGAAGAAGCAGGAGAAAAGTCTTTGCTCCTCTTCCAGTGCCTTTGAGGTAAGGTTTCATGGATGGTGTAACTGTGTTGTTGTTTTAAATCTTGAGTTAAGTCTTGGGGGTCCATGGCAACAAAAGATATTTCAAGGGGGACCCTGATAAAGAAATGGTTAAGAGCCACGGCTTTAGGTGACCCTAATGTGGCTGGCTGTGCTTTTGTACAACAGGCAAAGCAAAACAGCTGCCTCCAGAATCCCTTACTGAGCATGCATGAAGAGCAAAACAGAAAGAAAAAGGGGATGCAAATTAGCCGGCCTCCCCAGTTGCATTGGCATGTTGAAAAAGCATCGATCTAGATGTTTTGCCACCAAAATGAAAATCATAAGAAATGTAGAGGCTGTTAAAAGAAAAGGGGAAAAGAAACCATCAATCCTGGGTGCATTTTGGAAAAAGCTTTCAAGGCTTTCTAAAAGATTCAAATTTTGGGGTTTATTTATGCAAGGCTTACCTGACCTGGTTGCTTCATTTTACACATGTGCGAATATTGTGTGTGTGTGTGTGTGTGTGCATGCGCCTTCAAGCCACCTGTTGGCTTATGGCAATTCCATGAATCTCAGAGGCTTTTAGGCCTAGCTTTGCACTGCTTCACAAGGGTTTGGTTCTGATTCAGAATGGGACTGTGGAGAGGATAAAAGGATAAAAAGTAGTATTCCCGTTAAAGGTTGCTGTTTTGGCAGGGAAGGGTTAACTGTCTTGATGATACCAAATGCTTGCGGCTTTGGCAGGGAGAACTGCCTGACTGAAATGTGGGTAGATTCAATTTTTTTAAAAAAATGACATCAAATTTTGTTAATTTTTGTAACTGTGTTTTGAATTGACAGACCAATCCCACAACTGACAAATTTCAGCCCCTCATCCCTGAGCATTTATCTGTTGAGCAGCAACAAATCAGGAATGACTCACTCCTCCGTTTGCTTGCCTGGCTAATTCTCCTCCACTTGGTGTTGATGATATAGCCAGGCTAGTTCCTTTTTCTGCCTTTTTTAAAAAAGGGAAAAGGGAGGAGGGGGAAAATAATAAAAGAAGAGGCGTAAAATGTGAAGGTTGTCAGTCTGCGATTCCTTGTTCATCTCAAGGCCATTTGTGAATTCAAAGTGTGTCCTCCAAAGTGCCGGCATGATGGCCGGGCCCACCGCTGCCATCTCCTCTCAGCTTCCCCACAGGTCTGTGGCCTGGCCTCTGAACACAATTATGTGGTTGCACAGGCCCAGAAAGGTGGCGGATGATCTACTCTGAAGGGGGGGCGGGAATGAGAACCTTTCTCAGGATAGCTGGGGGCTGCAATTAGTTGTAACTCAGCAATGACAACCTAGCAAAGCAGCTCTTCCCACTACCACCATCACTTCGTCCCATGCTTTCGTCTCTCCATGGGTATCTTTGCACTAAATTGTTTTGAGGCCCTCCAGATGATGTTGGACTACAACTCCCAGCACTCCTCACCATTGGCTAAGGCTGCTGGGTACTGCAGTTTGGCAAAATCTGGAGGGCCATAGAGACTCTTGTCTCTGGGGGAGACCTGGAACTGCACCCACTCTTGGCACAGAATGCCCGGCCACCCCATGAGAGCCACTCTGAAATTTTACACAGCCCTCAGGCAGGAACAGCATCATTGTCCTCGACCTCTCTACCATGAGAAGCTTGAACATGTCCAGAGGAGGACAACCAAAATGGTAGGAGGTCTGGAAGCCATGATGCCCCATGAGGAGCTGCTTAAGGAGCTGGGCATGTTTAGCCTGAGAAGAGAAGGTTGAGAGGTGACAAGATGGCCATGTTTAAATATTTGAAGGGATGTCATACTGAGGATGGAGCAAGCTTGTTTTCTAAAGAGTAGGACACGGAGCAATGGGTTCAAACTACAGGAAAAGAGATTCCACCTAAACATTAGGAAGATCTTCCTGACAGTAAGAGCTGTTTGGTAGTGGAATACACTGCCTCGGAGTGTGATGGAGTCTCCTTCTTTGGAGGTTTTTAAACGGAGGCTGGATGGCCATCTGTCGGGAATGATTTGATTGTGTATTCCTGCATGGCAGAAGGGGGTTGGACTGGATGGCCCTTGTGGTCTCTTCCAACTCTGATTCAATGATTCTAGGGTTTGTTTAGCACTGTCTTGCCACAGAGAGGATATTCCAGACACAAAGGTTCAAAAAAGGCAATGGCACCAGTGGCTATGTTGGTGTTGAAGGGAAAGCCTTTGGGCAGAGACGATGTTCCCAGGCAGTGTTTGGCCGTTCCTTCTTGCCCCTATGGCAGCCATGAGAGAGGTAATCAACAGACAGGGGCTACCTTGGGCTGGTGGAAGCAAGCTGGGCCTAGACTTCACCCCTGCTTGTTGAGAAACCATCATCCACAGGGTTGCCAGATCAGGAGCATTCCAGGCCCTGAGATTTCTGGAGCAACTACTGAGGCTGAAAGATGGCTCCCTGATAGTGACATGAGCTGGAGCCTTGTGATGCCATTAAGCATTATGAGCTAAGCAGCGGCCATGGCTGCTCGCACAACTTCTCATTCAAACACACACACACACACACAGAGAACCTGTTTTCCTTGTTAGAAATTAAGTGTATTTGCAAATCGCAACACTGTCAATTGTCAATTATTGTTAGCAAAGTACAGTAAGCTGTACAGCCAGCTAAGAAGACTCCAGCTGACCAGAAGTTTGCATGCAGCTTGGCCTCTCACCTGAAGCAGACTCCATGAAAATAAGAGACGGTGATCCCCTGCCTATCCCCCAGAGGTGACTCACAAAAACTGGGGGGACTCCAGGTTGCACTCTGAGATCTAGCAACCCTGTCCCACTAGCTGCATTGCCTATGATCACAGACCTGAAGGGTATCATCTTCTGCATAGAAAAACTACCGTGTCCAAGCCACTTTTCAACTCTTTTTTTCAGGTGATACAAAGAGTTGTGCTGCCTGGGTGCATATGACATTTGCAGCTGTGCATCTTAATCTGTCCAAAATCCCGGGAAAGCAAAACTACCATTGGGTATCTGCATATTTGCAGTTTGGCTTGTATGAATCAGTCTCCAGCCCTGCCTTTCTGAGAGGACTGAACTACTCTCCCTCCGACCTGTGCTCAGTGACAGTGGGGAGGTTGATGTGGGGGGCAGCAAGTCCTCCAACCCCTGTGTTGCTCCCCCATCTTTAAGCAGCAGTGCCTCCAAGTGCCTGAGCCAAATCACTGCCAGGCAGAGCCACTCTAATTATTTAATCTGTTCAGTCAAAAGGCAGGCGTTTTTGCTAATTAAATGAGCATTTCAACAAGGGCCTGGAAGCCAAAGGGGAAGGAACTTGTGGGATGGGCTAAATGAAGAGCAGCTACAGATCTGCTCAGGGCTGCTTAGTATTGCTGGCATGAGCAGTGCTTGGACACAGGGCTGTCCCATGCTAATGGAGTGGCAAATATGCTCTGGGTTTCAGTCCAAACTTTAAAGGGAAGACCACCAGGGATTGGGAAAGAATCCTACCTGTAGAGATGCTGCTGCCAGAGTCGATAGTATTGGATGAGATAGCCCAATCATCTGACTCAATTATAAGGCAGCTCCCTGTGCAAAAGATGCCAACTTCAGTCTCCAGCATTATATTGACAAGCAGGAGTGTGTCCAGAGGAGAATGACCGAGATGGTAAAAGGTTTGGAAACCAGGGAGCTGGGTACATTTAGCTTGGAGAAAAAAAGACTAAGAAATGACGATAGTCATCTTTAAATATCTGAAGAGATGTCACATAGAGGATGGAGCAAGGATATTGTCTGCTGCTCCAAAGACTAGAACAACCATCAGGCATAGAATCATAGAGTTGGAAGAGACCATGAGGACCATGTGGTCCAACTCCCTGCCATGCAGGAATACCCAGTCAAAGCATTCCCGGCAGATGGCTACCCAGCCTCTGTTTAAAAACCTCCAAAGAAGGAGACTCCACTGCACTCCCAGGCAGCAGTGCATTCCACTGCCAAACAGCTCCTACTGTCAGGAAATTCTACTTAATGTTTAGGTGGAATCTCTTTTCCTGTAGTTTGAACCCATTGCTCCATGTTGTCATCTCTGGAATAGCAGAAAACAAGCTTGCTCCATCCATCCTCAGTATGATATCCCTTCAAATATTTAAACATGGCTATCATGTCACCTCTCAACCTTCTCTTCTCCAAACTAAACATGCTCAGCACCCTAAGCTGCTCCTCATAGGGCATAATGGCTTCCAGACCTCCCACCATTTTAGTTACCCTGCTCTGGACATGTTCCAGCTTGTCCACGTCCTTCTTGAATTGTGGTGTCCAGAACTGGACACAGTATTCCAGGTGACGTCTGACTAAAGCAGAATAGAGTGGCATTATTACTTCCCTCAGTCTAGACACTATGCTCCTATTGATGTAGCCTAGAATTGCATTGGCTTTTTTAGCTGCTGCATCACACTACTGACTCATGTTCAGCTTGTGGTCCACTAAGACCCTAGATCCCTTTCAAAAGTATTTAAGTATATGCTTAAAAATGATAAAAATCAGTTAAAATAGACAGTTTAATACACTGCAGCACCCTCTTACAAGCCTTTGCCTTATAAAAGCCTCCAGTACTAGAAGCCTCTCTGAATAAAAAGGAAGGGACACAAGGAGGGGGACATTTGAACTCCCTTCAAAGGGAAAACCAAAGCCTTGGGGCAATAACTGAGAAGGCCCTCTCTTGTGTCCCCACCAAACATGCTGGTGAAGGGGATGGCACTGAAAGGCACCTCTGCTAAGGATCTCAGGGTCTAGGAAAGCGGAGATACAGTCTGTCGTATAGCCTCTTCCTAAGCTGTATAGTGCTTTATAAACCAGGGCTTTGAATTGTGCCTGGAAACAAACTGGCATCCAGTGGAGCTGTCTGACAGGGGAATTGTATGATCCTTGTTTACAGCTCACCCATTTAACTACCAAACTCCTAGCCTGAGGGACACCTGGACCCCAAAAAACACTGTACTGGGTGGGGTGGGGGGGAATGGGCCAAGGTGGTGGAGAAGGGGAGCCCATAGGAATAAACTGAAAAAACCTTCCTGGAATTTGGGGCACAGCTTGTACCACTGGCAGAGAAAGCTCCTGCCTTCCACCCATCAGGCACCTTCAACCAACCAGAGACTGGTTTTCTTCTCTTCCCCTCATGCACAGACATGCACACAGAGGGCAGGACCTGCCAGCTTAGCTTTCCTATCTGAAGATGACACAGGGTGAGGCCAAAATCAGCACTGCATGTGTCCAGAGAGGCCAGCCTCTGCAAGCCAGGAACATTCACAGGATTAGTCCCTTCCCATCAACATTGCCAAACTGAGCAAGTTCCCATCTGGCTAGGAGGACACCCAGAGCCCAGCAACCGGAGAAAGACTGGCTGGGCTGCTCACTTGGAAGGGGCAGCATTTCCTGCCTCTAATGAGAAGTTTACAAAACTGGCATGCTTCCTGGAGAATGCGCTGGAACGCAACGTCTCCCTTGCCATTTCCTCTGTGAGACCAAAGGAAGTGCATCGTCTGTGAGGACCTGATGTCCTAAGTACTTTCCAAAATAATTTCACTACTTTTAGGGTAAAGGAATCCATTTACCAAACTACAAAAATAGAAGGAGGGAAAATGCAAAAGAAATTGTGATCAAGGAGAAACAGATGCCAAGGCCAGATCAGCTAGTGACTGTGAGGTGATTTGACATTTTGGCCTATGAGGAGTGGCCCTTTTGCTTGCGACGGGATAATTAAGAGTAAATTACGCACAAATACTTACAGCTTTGGCCTAACCTTTATGCTGCTGAAACTGTTTTGCTCATTTTCCTAAACTCCATCTGGAATATGGAGATTATAATCTACATTGCAGGGGTGTTACAGAATTTAAACCAATGCATTCAAATTACAAGCAAGGAGATTTTGATCAAGCATTAAGAAGACTCTGGTGGTAAGAATTCTCGGAATAGACAATGGACTAGACCTCCTGAGAAGGTGGTGGACTCTCCTTTGTGGGTGGTTTTAAAATAGAAGTTGGATGTCCCAAGGATGCCTTCATTGCAAATTCCTGCGTAGAAGGGGATAGGACTACATGACCTTTACAACTGACAGTTTTGGAGATGCATTAGAGGTAGCAGCCTTTCCATGTTTAGGCACAAGGAAGCAGATGTTGCCACATCTCCTCTGCCTCTATTTGCAGCACAGAAGGGAAACTGTATTGGCAATGGCAAAACCTGACCTTTGAGCAGCTCCAGAGCCTCTCACCCCACAAATTTGCACACCATGTTTAGTCAGGACAACCCAGGTAGAAATTGATCTACTCAAGTGGAGGGTGATGCGTGAGGGAGCAGGGGAACGCGAGCTGAAGATCACAAAGCCAATTGGTCCTGTTCCTCTGGGCAGGAGCCTCCAAAATAGGATGGGGAGCTAATCCTGGAACCAAATTCTTCTTTCAGGAACTCAGGAGTGACATGCCTACGAAACTCTTACACTGAGGGACTGCTGCCACCATGTGGACAGTGTTTCCCTGCAATACAACTCTGAAAATACTAATTCTATCTTTATAGAGCAACCAAAAAAGGCACAAAAATCTGCACAAACTTTCAAGGTGATTAGATCTCTTCATCAGGCTGCGTATTTTCAAAAGCAGAGGGTTTCCCTTTTCATTCAAAAAGATGTGGATAGGAGACATCCACCCCATACCCTCAGAAGTCTGGACCAAGAAACTCAGCATTAAGGTGTCTCCTGCTTCTGCCTTGTCGAGTCCATTTGAGGAAAATGGGCAGTCCAATTCTCTCTCCTCTTAATGGCAAGTCTGGCACTGACTGCACCTTTTCGAGTCTGATCCAGATTCTGCAAGATTTCTACCCGCAGGAGCACTTTCAGCGCAACCTGCCTTCCGTTGCTAGCGAACAAAAAGCACCTTTCAATCCAGCTCAGAGGCAAGCCTAGCACGCCATCAAGCTTCTGAACTCCCAGTGAGTCAAACCGAGACATCCTGGCTCTGTGTTCCTTGCAGAATACTTTTCTAATGTATGAGAGAACCAGGATAGCGTAGTGGTTTGAATATTGGATTAGGACTTTGGGAGACCAGGGTTCAAATCCCACCCCCTCAGCCATGGAAACCCACTGGGTGACCTTGGGAAGGCCATGGCCATGGCCATCCCCCTCTGAACAAAGCTTGCCAAGAAAATCCCATGATAGGTTCACCTTAGGGTGGCCATAGGTCAGAAACGACTTGAAGGCACACAACAAAAATGTAGGTGAACACCTACCTCTGCCAGGTCATTCTAATGATGAACTGCAGCATTTGGAGATGTGGGAAAGGTTTGGAAAGCTCTAATTGCATCTCAGCCACATGAGCGAAGAATTGTCTTCCTCACTCCTAGAAGACTGTGGGGGTTGGGAGAGCATGCATAGGTTTGGGCAAGCTCACAGCGGGACACAACTAGCCCACTTAAGCCAAATGCATGGCCCCTGTCCATTCCCACCAACACTCCCAACTTTCCCTGCGTCTTCTTTGTTTCACATCTTCATGGGCACATATTTACCTATGGGATGCAGGCACACCTCAGCTGCCTGCTCCTGTAGACACTGCCCTTCCCATTAACAAGCATGTTCTCCACCCCACCCCAAGAGAGTGATCCACTAAGCCCAACTTCTAGTGATCCACTAGGCACTGTTATTACTGTTGCATTGTGATGCAGCAGAGGTAAAGAAGCAGTAAAACACACCATTTCAGACCATAATTCCTATAATCCCAGTCATGCTTAACTTGGCGGCATTCTGGACTGGGAAGGCAAGAGGAAGGAATAAACTCATTTTTGCTACCAAGAGCATGCAGTCTATCAGCAGCCGTGACTGCTCTCCAGGGACAATTGTAAGCCACTGAAGAGTTGCAACACCCTTGAAATAGCCACAGGAAAAACAAGGAAGTCACTGGCCATCTATTGAGAAGACTTGGTGTATTCTTGCAGGGCAGAGGGTTGGACTAGATGGTCCTTGTGGTCTCTTCCAAAGCTATATCCCTAGAAAGTCACATATACCTAGAAAGTCCTGGTTTTGCACCAGGGAATCTAACCCCATCACCTTTTGTCTGCCTGATGATTTAGTTCAAGTAACCCGTTCTGCACCCACCAAACAGGAGGAGCTCGGGGCTACTTAAAACAAGTGGAAAACTTCTGGCAGGCTGCTCTTTTCTCTCCCTAGTTATGGCTCCAATTACTGCTATAGATTCCAATTCATCTGAGCCTTTCAAGTGCCCTTTGCTCAAATGCAAAACACCACCATATTCCCCACCTGGCCACAGAAGGGCACCCAATCCACAACTGGACCTGTATCTCTTCCACCTTTGTGGTAAAACTTCTAGTCCACATCTCTCTCCCCTGTGTTTCAACACAAGATGGCACCATAGAGTTTTGGATCTATCTTTTATTGAGAGGCCCTGAGCAAAGAGTTTATTTCTTTTTCTCCACCTCCTGCTCGGCCGCTTCTTTGGCACGCTTAGCCCGGATGCCGAAGAGCCGAGCATTTGCCCGGGCCATGCGCAGGCTGGCAAAGGCCTTGAAGTTCTTCTCCTCCTCTGTGATAACCCGGGCCTTCTCTTTTTTGTAGACCTAGGAAAGGCAAGAACCCCATCGTTACTCACATTGAAAAGCTGCTGCGCTCTCCTCCTTGGTGCGTAATTTGCTGGCACCCAGCACAGTAGCAGCTGCAGCAAGCTGGCCAGGAGCAATTCCCAAGAGCAGAAGAGCTGCCTCGTGCAACAGCTCCGAGTCACATTCATCCTGCAACATCTCTGTTAGCAGCCCACACAAAGGACATCCAAACAGAGCTGCACCTGTTGCCAGATGACCAAAGAACTCTTTCTATGCTCCAGTGCAGGGGTGGGCAATATCTGAGGTTTTGGGAGCCATTTCTGGCTCCCTCCAGACCTTAAGAGGAATCCCCCTCTACCCCCAATACCCCCTGTCCCAAAAGGGGGGGGGGAAGAGGAGATACAAACTACACACCCTAACATCTACAAGTGTACAATTTACTATTTCTATGTAATTGTGACAACTAGCATGGTGTCATAATCTGAGCTGGGCTAGGACTCTGGGAGATCAGGAGTAGATGAGAGGAGAATGTGATATGGACCACACACCGGTAGCTTATAGCTTTCAGGTATTTGTTGGAGAAAATAAGAAGTAAATGTTTTAGTCACTTGTAAGAAAGGGAAGTAAAAAGTTACATATTGGACTAGGTCTCTGGAAGGCCAGGGTTCAAATCCTCACACAGCCATGGTAACCCACTTGGCGACCTTGGGCAAGTCACACTCTCTCAGCCTGAGGAAGGCTGTGGTCAACTTCCTCTGAAGAAAGTTGGCCATGAAAACCCTAGGAAAGGGCTGTCTTAATGCAGGCGGTGTAGACCTTGGGCAAGTCATACTCTCCCAGTCTAAGAGGAAGGCAAACTTATTCTGAAGAAATGTGGTAAAAAAATGGTATGGTAGGTTCATGTGTCAAAGTTGACTTAAAAGCACACAGTATCTGAGAGCCAGCATGGTTTGAATGCTGGTTTATGAACTCTGGGTGACCAGGGTTCAAACCCCTGCCCAGCCACAGAAACCCATTGGGAGATGTTGGGGAAGCCAGCTTCAGAGGAAAGCAACAGGAGATGCCAAGAGATGGGAAGTCACTTACATTCTTGATGGGCATAACTGGTCCAGAGAGCTGTGTGGCCATCTTGAGCTCTTCTGCCTGTGTTGAAAAGAAAGGAACAAACAACAAAGATACGAATGGAGTATTTATTCCTCTCCATCTTTAGACAAGAATAAATCCTAACTTGAGTTACATCATGGAAATGCTGAGGCCACCATCCAGAATTTTCCCATAGGAACTGGATTAGGAACAGGTCACATTAGATACAAGAGTCAAGGCTTTCAACTTCAAGAAGTTGGTAACAAGGGATTTTATGGCAATCGGAAACCATGCCCCTGGGAAAACCCTCTGAAACAGTAGCTGAAGCAAGGGGCACCACGCACCGCCACATTCCCATCTTGAAAAGGTGGTGGAGTTGAATGCAGTACTTTCGTGTCTCTTCTCCTTATACAGGTTACAAGCCTTTTTGTTCTCAAATGCTACACACCTACTCCTTAGAAGTTCAGTCTCAGATATCTTGCATCAGCCTTCACCCCAGCAAAGCTGTTTAAAAAAAAAAAAATTCTGCGCCCCACCATTTGTCACTTTCCCTGATACTTACTGGACTGTCTCCTTTCTTGGGAGCAGAAGGCTTCCTGGGGAAAAGGATGAGCTTGGAGCGGTACTCCTTCAGCCGCTGAACGTTGGCCTGCAGAGCTTCTGTAGATCTGTTGCGGCGCCTGGGGTCCACTGCAATACCGATCGTCCGGGCAAACTTCTTGTTGATGCCGGCCATCTACAGAGAGCGTTAACAACATAAGCCTCAAGTAACAGTTATGCATGGCCACCCAATCCCTCCTGTGAGGTCACAACAGTCATCAGCTGGAAAAGGGTTCAAAACACAGTCATCACGGAAACTACAGAGAGTCCAGAGACAGTGTCATCATCTGACCACAGGAACCTCACAGAAACACACCAGTGCTGTGTTAGATGGGGATCTACTTCCCTGAAATCTCAAACTCGCAGCTTGGGTGAACTCTTGGACCCAACCCTGAGCCTTGAAGCCCACATTTCAGTGATGGATAGGAGTCCACCAGCTGCACTCATTGCTGAAGAAGTCAGATCTGGCTATGGTGACATGTGCCATTTGCACTCTATGTGCCTTTGGAAACTTCAATGGGTTCAAAATAATGCAGGCGGAGTGCTGACTGGGGCCAAATAGAGAGAACACCTAACTCCCTTGCTGAAACAGCTTCATCGGCTACCAGTTTGTTTCCAAGCACAATTCAAAGTGCTGCTTATGACCTACAAGGCCCTTTACAACATAGGTTCAGACTATTGGAAACAACTGAGCTCCCTCTATGATCCTGCCAGAGTCTTAAGATCCTAAGAGGAGGGCTTCTCTACCAATATCACTACTGTCCCAGGCCTATCTGGTGAGGACATGGGAGAGGGCTTCTCAGTGGCTGCTCTGCAGCTGTGAAATTCCCTTCCACGTGATGCTAGGCTGGCTCCCTCTCTACTCTTCCCTTTGCTGGAAGGCAGACAGGCATTTAATTGATTGGTTGCAGGTAGTCTTTTTGGTGGGGTTGCTACATACTGTTGTTTTTAAACTTTAATGGAGTTTTAACATAACTTGCTTAATTGTGTTTCAATTTTATTATCAAGTTTTTAAGCTGTATCCCCTTTTAGCCTTGTTGTCAGCCACCTTGGGTCTCATGCTGAGAGACAGAGATGGGACTGTTACCATCTATGCTCAGGGTCTTAAAGACCCTCAAAATATCAACATTAATTTGGGGAGTTAATGTACTCAACTTGGCTATGCAAGAGGGGGCAACAGATAGTGGATCTTTTGACCTTTGTATACCAGTAACCGGGAGGAGATGTTAAGATAAATAGTATAATATATTTGGAAAAATAACAACAACATCCAGCACACATTCCGGCTTCAAGCATTCATGCAAGACTAGCAAATAAAGTGGGAAGTATTGAGATACTTTGTGATTGAAAGGGAGGAAGCAACTTCCTTTGTTTGGTAAGGGCAATCTGATGAGGGCTGCCAGCCATAGTAAATAGGATTAGTCCAGGTGTATGTGCCTCCAGGTGCTTTGCAAATTAACATTTCTTTAGAATTTAGATGGTCTCTCCCTAAGTGCATACCTGACTAAGCAATGTTTGCCTTTGGAATTCCTAGTTGGGAAATTTCCCAGGTTTTTATTACTGGTTGGACTGCATGGAAGGCTACATGTTGACCTAATTACTGAGTAATGCCAATTAATATAGATATTAATTAATGGGGCTGGGGGTGTCAGGGTAGTTAACCGGATATAAACAAACACACACTTTGACTGGCCTGTAAGGCCAGCTAAACAATGGCTACATTCTAATATATGTGGACACTCAATACCTGGTCAATACATTAACAAAAACCTCTGCCAAATAAGGAGTCATTTTTATTAAAAGGTAACCTCTACTCTTTTCATAAGCAACTAGAATAGGATGAAAAGTTGGGGTTCTCTGCTACCTACACTTCCTCCTTGCATGACACAATGGGAACAAGCAGATTAGCACTAGTCTTCAAGCCCTCTAACAGTTTCCTCAGGAACATCTGCTAAACCGCAAGTGGGAAACCTTTAGCTTTCCTGATGCTTGACTTCATCTCATGCAACCCCTTATCGTGGGCTATGCTGTGAAGGCCTGTTAGGCACCAAAGGCCTTTGTGCCAAACCAGCATTCCTGCAATTCAAGAAACTGGATTTGTTTTCAACCAAGCCAACTACCTACATAGCTCAGCCAGCCATTGTAGAGAGCACATCAGATTCCTCAAGACCTCAGTGTCCTAGCTATATCTCAAATCAGAACATCCCATCCCACCTCTTGTGGGCACCTGCACTCTTAGAGGGAGTCCGGCCTTTCACTCACCCTCAGCTCCTCCAGGCTGAATCCTCTACCAGCACGGACTTTTGTATGATATCGGATGGTAGGACATCGAACAACTGGCCTGATTGGTCCAGATACTGGACGGGGGGCGATCCGACGTGCCTTCACCTGACGGGATTTTCTCCTGAGTTGAGGAAGCAAAACATGAGAGATGTCAAAACCTTCCCTTCTCTCCAGAGACAACCCACTTGGGACTCTTACAGATGACCTCAGAGAAGGGGCCAAGACAAGGAGGTGTAAGACAACTCCCTTTAACTGAAAACTAACTACCATCCCACTGACGATATAAAGCACTACAGCCATCAGCATATGTGGGTTCAAGGGATCATCAATGGAGTACAGAGATTCCGGAGAATTTTCATCATCTGGCTGAAGCAGATACAAGTAAACGAGGCCCAACAAGAAACCTCAAATTGCAAAGCCTCGTGCTTGCTTTTCTTTTGTGTTGTCCAGACAGAACTTGTGGTTTGCTGTAAATCTCACACACAAGCCACGAATCTCAAGACACAAGGCCTCACCTGCGGATCTTCCTGGCAGGCTGGTTAAACCACGTCGCCACTCGTCTTTGCCAGTCTTTGTGGAAGTGGGGCTTCAATATCATGCCATTCCGGCTGGGCGCCATGATTGCTTACCTCCCTGGAAGTACAAGGAGCTTGAGCTGGTTAAAGATACAAAAAGCACCTTCTGGCACTCTCATTTCTACTTGCAATTGCTCTAAACCTTATTTTTAAGAAAAACACAAGGTCTTGTTTGATGCTACACAGCAGGGATTCAAATCTGTCCACCTAGTCCTACAAGAGACCCGGTCAGTTCAATGGAAATGCAGTACTGTATATTTCTCTGTGATTGTCTACCAGCAATACTACCTTCAAACAGGATTTTTTAAATTAGAAGATGTTTACTTAAGGCCTGCAAAATTTTAGTTTTATCAATAACTATTTTTAAAACGTTAACATTTTAAGTAACTTTCCATGGCCAATTTCTGATCACAATCACATTTCTGATCTTTTAAAGTCTTATTTACACATGCTATTCAAAATAAAAATTGTGGACTATGAACTAAACTGAACTAAATACACCAGCAAGAGAGCCCGTGTGGTGTAGCAGTTTGAGTGTTGAACTAAGACTCAAGACCAGGGTTCGAATCCCCACTCAACCACAGAAACCCACTGAGTATCCTAGGTCACTCTCTCTCAGCCTCAGAGGAAGGCAATGACAAACCTCCTCTGAAGAAATCTTGCCAAGAAAACCCCATGATCAGTTCGCCATCAGGAATGACATGAAGGCACACAACAAATACATCACCTATTTCCAACTAGACTAACTTCACTGCACTTATGGAACTTCCCTAAGTGTGACTAATCAAGTTACCAGTAATTCTATAGGTCTACTCTGGGAGTAACAATTAGGACAGACTACTGGATTTGCTGTATGAAATTCCTATATAACCAAAACTTAAGCCTTAGCAACATTTTATGGAATGTGTGACTAGTAGTGCAATACGATTTTTAAAAACATATTTTAAACAAAATCACATGGCCCACGTGCGACCTAACTGTTTCTAAATAAAGGTGGCTTGGACCAGCATGGAGGATTACAAAAATGTGTTGTTGGCATCTGTTGAATGAAGGCTATGCTTTTTAAAATGAGAAAGTTTTCTCAATCCAGGATTTTGGACAAAAGATGCTGATAAAACATAGACTGGCAACTCAAGCTGGAGACCTGCAGAAGACACCTCCCCCCATATCCCACAAATACATTAGGAAGGTTTCAGAAGACCTCACCAAGGAACCAAACTATCACGCAAATATTACCCACAGACAGTAATATACGGTACTAAGCTCATTGCTTCACTCATGGTCAGCCCTCATTACTCTAATGGGATGCAGCCCCACCATGGTCTCAGGTCTTTTCAGTCTTGCCTTCTAGAGTGCCACACATTGAGCCCAAGGCATTCTGCGTGCACAGGCATACCTCAGTTAACAAAGCCTCTGATGGCAAAGCTCTTTCTTTTTCCCACCCTTTCCCTTATCTTCTGTCTAGCTGGAAGCCTTTTAAGCAGCATTGACACTGGGAAGGCTGGAGAAACACAGACTTTGGGGGATTGGGTTGCACAGTAAACTGTGCAATAAAGCATCCACCTCAACATTAGGAAGAACTTCCTAACAGTCAGTTGTTCAGCAGTGGAATACTTTGCTGCCTCCGAGTGTGATGAGTCTCCTTCTTTGGAGATTTTTAAACAGAGGCTGGATGGACATCTGTTGGGAATGCTTTGTGTATTCCTGCATGGCAGAATGGGGCTGGACTGGATGGCCCTTGGAGGTCCCGTCCAACTCTATGTCTTGGAGTGTGGTGGAGTCTCCTTCTTTGGAGATTTTTAAACAGAGGCTGGATGGACATCTGTTGGGAATGCTTTGATTGGGTATTCCTGCAGGACAGAATGGGGCTGGACTGGATGGCCCTTGGGGGTCCCTTCCAACTCTATGATTCTATGAAACTAAAGAAACTATGCTAAGTCTGCCTCCTGTGGAATCCTGGGATTTGCAGTTTAGGGAGGTGCATTTAGCATTCTCAGCCAGGGAGCCCTTAAGCCTTACTGAACTACAACCCGCATAATTCCACAGGAGGCAACCAGAGCAATTAAAAGTGGAATAATAGCGCTATAACAGTGTAGTGTGATAAAAAGAGTCCTGCGGCTCACGCAGTTCAACCAGCGCTTTCCTTGCAGACTACAACTCCCAGCATCCTTTAAGCCACATGGGCTATCCTAGCGGGGGAATTCTGGGGGATGTAGTCTCCAAGAGTAACCTCCCCAACGGCTTCGTCCAGAGCAGGGCAGGCCCACTAAATAAACGACTGGGAGGGAACGCGGCAGGCCTACCCTAGCGCAAGCCCGCCTGCCTTAACGCGCCTACTCTGGTCGGGACCAAGAGCGGCCCTCCGGCCAAGGCGGCTCTCCCGAGTCTCGCCCGCTTCTTCCCGGCCACAAATAAATCTTCCGCCGCAGCCGCGAGGCCCCCCGGAATCCACGCCCTCGCCTAAGAAGCCGCCCGCCCCAACCCAGGCGACGGATGGAGGGAGATGGTGCCCGCAGCCCCTCCGCAACACCACAACTCACCTCCCGGGAGAGAATATGGCCGGCCGGAAAAAGAAAGAGGCGCCGCAAGGGACGCTGGGATATCTGCGCCGCCGTGCGTGGCCCGGGTTCCGGAAGCCGCGGCGTGACCAATCAGGGCAAGGGAACCGCCCCCGGAGGAATCAGCTGCTAAAGGGCAACACGTCGTCCTGCCATCAACAAAGATGGCGCTTGGTTTTTTTTAAAAGGAGACGCGCGTGCTTTAAACTGTGGTCAGCTTGCTTTGGCTGGTGTCAGAAGGGAGCCTATGCGTTCCCCGGGGTGTGCGGGCCTCGAAGTGCTGCGGCCCCCGCAGAAGCGCCCAATTGCCTCTCACAGGGTGGAGGGAGGAAGTAAAGGTTGCCCAGGCAGAAAGATCTGCTTGGTTTATATAGAAGTGGTGTTGCAACCCTCCTGGTTTTAAACCGCATCTCCCATCATCCCTCGCCACACTGCACCTCCCTCTGTGAATTGGCACACTAGAAGCACACCATAAGTTTTGCAAAATGACATTTTTTCTATCACACTAGTGTAATCTAACACTGTTATTGGCATGAGACGGAGCGGGACACACCATCTTGGCCAGACTGTAGTACATGTCACAGACTGCTAGGGGTTGCAGTGTAATGGCTGAAGTAAGGAGCCGCACTCATTACTACAGCAGGCACTGAATAGTATATTATAATCTTCTATAATTATTGGCCACTACTTGAATTTTGTGGCAAAACTTTACATTTTCAGTAGGGGGGGGGGATAGGCTGTTGGCATTATAACTGAGATGAATTCAAGATGTGTTGGGTGTTCATGCTTTCAGAAATACAGTATGCTGTAACTCTGGGTTTAGAAGCACAGAAAGGGGAAAATGTGGAGAAAGGAAGGAGGCACCCACTATGGGGAATGGACTCCCCACTAAGATTGATGGGTTCCAACTGCTGACAATGGCTAATGCTTGTCTGCCAAGGCCTTTCCCCTATTACTAATCTTACTAGCTATCAGCACGCTTGCAGAAAGCGCGGGATGAGTCCTTCCTGAATCTTTGTTTGCAAAGAAAAGCCAGAGAGTTACAGTTGGTTCTAATGAAGTGCTTTCTTTGCCTTATCCTTTTAAACTATTGGCTTTGTTGTATCTGTTTTCATCATAAGCTGATTTGAGATTTTCAATAAAAAGTGTAGTATAAACATGTCCTTAAAAGCCACCTACCCCACCCTTATGGCTGTAACTGCCTGTCCTAGACTTTGTAGTATGCATGGGAGGAAGGAAAGCCAGCATGTTACAGCGGTCAAATCTCTGCTCAGCCATGGAAACCCTCTGGGTGACCTCAGGCAAGTCACCCTCTCCCAGCCTCAAAAGATGGCAATGGCAAACCTCCTCTGAACAAATCTTATCATGGAAACCTGGTGATAGGTTCACTATAAGGTCGCCATAAGTCAGAAACAACTTGAAGGCACCCAACAACAATGGAACCAATGCAAGTCTCCCAGTAAACACCCCGTTAAACAGAATTTGAGCTGACATCAGCAGTTTTCAACCTTTATTTTCTTGACAAAAAAGTCACACAAGCCTCTCCTGTTTAAGCAACACGAGTACCGATAGATGTTCATGGCCTAGAACAATTCCGTGATCACTTCCATGATCCTGAATTTCTTTCAGGATGATGTGGCCATAGATTCCAAGCATCCACCATTCCTGCGCTAATGTGGAGCAGCTGCCAGCCTGCTTGTGAGGTAGCTGGAAAGCAGAGTTGGCTCCCACCTTGGAAATTACAGCCACCACAACTCAGGAACTGAATACAGTTGTCCCTTCACATTCGCGGGGGTTAGGTTCCATAGACCCCCGCGAATGTGAAAATTCCGCGAATAATGGCAGCCCTCCACCCGCCCTCCCCAAGCGACCCGAGGCCTCCGGAGGCCTCGCGTCGCTCTTCTCTGCCGCCCCCGCCCTCCCCAAGCGACCCCGAGGCCTCGCGTCGCTCTTCCCTGCCGCCCCCGCTCTCCCCAAGCGACCCCCGAGGCCTCCGGAGGCCTCGCGGTCGCTCTTCCCTGCCGCCCCCCGCCCTCCCCGAGCGATCCCCGAGGCCTCGCGGTCGCTCTTCCCTGCCGCCCCCCCGCTCTCCCCGAGCGACCCCCGAGGCCTCCGGAGGCCTCGCGGTCGCTCTTCCCTGCCGCCCCCCGCCCTCCCCGAGCGACCCCCGAGGCCTCGCGGTCGCTCTTCCCTGCCGCCCCCCGCCCTCACCGAGCGATCCCCGAGGCCTCCGGAGGCCTCGCGGTCGCTCTTCCCTGCCGCCCCCCGCCCTCCCCGAGCGACCCCCGAGGCCTCCGGAGGCCTCGCGGTCGCTCTTCCCTGCCGCCCCCCGCCCTCCCCGAGCGACCCCCGAGGCCTCCGGAGGCCTCGCGGTCGCTCTTCCCTGCCGCCCCCCCGCTCTCCCCGAGCGACCCCCGAGGCCTCCGGAGGCCTCGCGGTCGCTCTTCCCTGCCGCCCCCCGCCCTCCCCGAGCGACCCCCGAGGCCTCGCGGTCGCTCTTCCCTGCCGCCCCCCGCCCTCCCCGAGCGACCCCCGAGGCCTCCGGAGGCCTCGCGGTCGCTCTTCCCTGCCGCCCCCCGCTCTCCCCGAGCGACCCCCGAGGCCTCCGGAGGCCTGGCGGTCGCTCTTCCCTGCCGCCCCCCGCCCTCCCCGAGCGATCCCCGAGGCCTCGCGGTCGCTCTTCCCTGCCGCCCCCCGCCCTCCCCGAGCGACCCCCGAGGCCTCCGGAGGCCTCGCGGTCGCTCTTCCCTGCCGCCCCCCCGCTCTCCCCGAGCGACCCCCGAGGCCTCCGGAGGCCTCGCGGTCGCTCTTCCCTGCCGCCCCCCGCCCTCCCCGAGCGACCCCCGAGGCCTCCGGAGGCCTCGCGGTCGCTCTTCCCTGCCGCCCCCCGCTCTCCCCGAGCGACCCCCGAGGCCTCCGGAGGCCTCGCGGTCGCTCTTCCCTGCCGCCCCCCCGCTCTCCCCGAGCGACCCCCGAGGCCTCCGGAGGCCTCGCGGTCGCTCTTCCCTGCCGCCCCCCGCCCTCCCCGAGCGACCCCCGAGGCCTCCGGAGGCCTCGCGGTCGCTCTTCCCTGCCGCCCCCCGCCCTCCCCGAGCGACCCCCGAGGCCTCCGGAGGCCTCGCGGTCGCTCTTCCCTGCCGCCCCCCGCTCTCCCCGAGGCCTCCGGAGGCCTCGCGGTCGCTCTTCCCTGCCGCCCCCCCGCTCTCCCCGAGCGACCCCCGAGGCCTCCGGAGGCCTCGCGGTCGCTCTTCCCTGCCGCCCCCCGCCCTCCCCGAGCGACCCCCGAGGCCTCCGGAGGCCTCGCGGTCGCTCTTCCCTGCCGCCCCCCGCCCTCCCCGAGCGACCCCCGAGGCCTCCGGAGGCCTCGCGGTCGCTCTTCCCTGCCGCCCCCCGCCCTCCCCGAGCGACCCCCGAGGCCTCCGGAGGCCTCGCGGTCGCTCTTCCCTGCCGCCCCCCGCTCTCCCCGAGCGACCCCCGAGGCCTCCGGAGGCCTGGCGGTCGCTCTTCCCTGCCGCCCCCCGCCCTCCCCGAGCGACCCCCGAGGCCTCCGGAGGCCTCGCGGTCGCTCTTCCCTGCCGCCCCCCGCCCTCCCCGAGCGACCCCCGAGGCCTCCGGAGGCCTCGCGGTCGCTCTTCCCTGCCGCCCCCCGCCCTCCCCGAGCGACCCCCGAGGCCTCCGGAGGCCTCGCGGTCGCTCTTCCCTGCCACCCCCTGCCCTCCCCAAGCGTCCCCGAGGCCTCCGGAGGCCCCGTTGTCGCTCCCCTCGCCACTTTCCCTGGACTCCCCTCGCCTCCCCGGCCCTCCCCACCCCCTCCCCAGGCTTTCATGGGGCCTCCGGAGCGCCTCCGGGGGTCCCTTGAAGGCCTCCCCAGCCCCTCCCAGGGCTTTCACGGGGCCTCAGGAGGCCCCCTGTCGTGGTTTTGGGGGGGCCCGCGGGGGCTCTCCCAAAACCGCGAATAATCAAAACCGCGAATGTTAAGTTCGCGAAAGTGGAGGGACAACTGTACTAGATATTTAACTAGCAATCTGGTTGCAGGTTTCTTAAAAGACCACTAGGTGGTAGATGCAGACTGCTGAGGACTGTTCTGTCAGGGCCCGCTGGGGGGAGATGGAGAAAGTGGGAGGCATCGGGGGAGAGAGGCACTGACTGCTCTGTGGGGCACTCCGAAATGGTCAGGAGGATTATGCCTTCAACCATGCTGAAGAACAACTCCCTCCCCATGGAGGTAACTCTCAGAGAGGGGGGGAGAGAAAGAGAGAACATGAGTGAGGAAGTGCACGCAATCACAAATGAGTGAGCATACATCCAAGGGAGAGAAAGAGAACATGAGTGAGGAAGTGCACGCAATCACAAATGAGTGAGCATACATCCAAGTACAAGGGAGGGCTTTGGAAGAGGAAGCCTGAGAGTTACAAATTACATGTTGGCAGGAGGAAAATCTGGACAAGGGTTGTTCAGGGATACAGACAATAATCCTCACGGAAATAATCCACATTAAATTGGGGGCTGGGGAAGAGAATGAAGAAGAGAATGCACACAGCATTTTCTCTCTCTCTCTCAGACACACACACACAGAGCTGTTTATTCCACAGCAGGGAAGGGCCAATCCCTGCTCTCAATACCCGCCCCCAAATCCCCAGCCACAATTGCTTTGGACACATGTTCAGTCTCTATAAGGTCTCTATAGGAGGCAGATTCTCCCAAATGCTTGTGGGTTCTTCCCTCTCAAAGTTACTCTTGGGAGCCAAATTTTAGCAGGGCTTGTTCCTGCCCTTCAATTTATGGCCAGCCCCCTGACCCGTTAATACAGTTTATAAGTCCTCTGAGTCTTCACATCTGCCAACAGATTTGTATTAGAAAGAAAAAAAATGAGAAAGAAAGACTGAGCCCTGCTACCAAAGACACAGATATACTTAGGAGCCACAAAGCTGTGGCTGCTCCTCCCCATCATCACTGCCCTGGTGGTGACTGAGGATTCTCCTGAGTGCTGTTGACAAGAAGTAACACAAAGCAGAGGCCATCACCTCAGGGCTGGACCCTCCTGGAATGCCTGTGCACTCTCTCCCAAGAGACCGACCCAGAGATGTTGGGGGCCCTCCCAGAGAAACAGCAATGGTGCATAAAGCTGAGGAAGGAACCCATAACTCATACAACATGCCCCAGCCCTTACAGAATCTCAGCAGGACAGCCATCTCCCAGGGAAGGAGGCGCTCTTCTTACACCTTGAGTTCAGAAAGGGTGCCTTTCGTCCCTTCTTCCATTCTACACTGTGAAGTGCTTTCAAACTGGTCTCAGGTTGGGTTCCTCCTCCTCTTCTTGCCCCCGGGACTGCTGGGGTGGCTCCTCCTCTCCCACATCCTGTTTATCTTTCTCAGCTTCAATCCAGGTCTGAGGGCTGATCATTTTCTTGGGCCCATGTGGAGGAGGCCCAATCAGGGCTTCAATGTCATCGTAGTTGATTACTTCCTTCTCCAGGAGGGCGTCAGCCAGCTAGATACAGAAAAGTGGGCACAAGGTGAGGGGATGTGCTTCTACACGTGTGCAAGCAAAGACACATGCCAAAGCCAAGGGGTGACAAGGAGTGGGACACAGGAGGTGATACAAGCCAGGCTCCCATTGGCTGAAACAAGGACCAACTCATTGCCTGACTTCTGGAGAAATATTCCAGCCACTTTACCACCTTCCCATTATGCCACACCTACCCTAAATCCTAAGGCAGGGGTGTGTGTGGGGGAGAGAGGGGTGGACATGTGTGCATGTGTACAGACAGGCAGGGATATCTGTATGTATATGCACATCCCTACACGTATGTACACATATGTATTTACCCTCAAGGGCTGTTGTCGTTTTGTGTACAGGGTCATGGGCAGTGTTAGATCAAGGCTCGTCCCCCGAGGCAGTTTTTTGCTCTCTTGACAGCCCCAGCTGCCTCTTCCATGGTGGAAAATGCTATGCAACGCCCCTTTCCCCTTGCCACCAGAAGCCAAGCAAAGGGCCCCAGGGCTCTCTCTGCAAAGGAATCATTCTAGCAATGCTCCCTTTTAAGCAATACCTTTCCTTCAAGAGGCTCCGAGTAGACTTTCAGTCTCATAGGCACATCAGGCATGCTGGGCGGAAGGCAAGCCACATACACACACAGCCACGGCGGAGCTTCATCAACTAGAGAGGGACCTAGATAGGCATGTGGACTCTCTCTCTCCATTCACCAAGCCACCCTTTCAACCTTAACTGTCCTGCTGTCTGATGTTCAAGGAAAAGCAAGCCTCACCGTCCTCAGTTTGTCCCGATTGTCCAGCAGAAGTTTCTCCGTCTGCCTGTAGGCTTGGGCCACCAGCCTCTTTGCTTCCTATAAGGGAAATGAAAGCCAAAAGAACACCTTGGGAAATGCAGGAGTAATAAAAAGTTGGGTTTATTGGTTTTATTCAGATGAAGATTCTGAATTGCAACCCTTTGCTCTCTAATGTATCCAGCTTGTGGGGGCAATTAGCTAACACACATTGGAAACTGTTTAATGCAGTGTAGATGTGTAAATAGCTATTGCTTAAAACAATTTGTAAGCCGCTCTGATAGCCTTGTGGCTGAAGAGCGGGGTATAAATAACTAACTAAATAAAAATAAATTAAATAAAAAAAAATAATGAAAGCTTGGAACCCCAGATGGCCTTTAAAAAATAAAAAAAGGTCTACAGGGGAGGTTTCTCAATCCAACAATCCAGTTGAGTACATGGTAAAAAGGCACATTATGTTTAATGAAGGGCTAGATAACGTTAAATCCAAGTGGCCTCCTCCTTCTGTTGGACACATGACAGAGTTCCTAAAAGTGATCAGGCCTGGCTTTCTCTAGCTTAAAATGAGCAATAATAAAACTGTTTTCAAAGCTGTTAATCGTTTAATTCCATTTTAATGTTGCTCTTTTGCATGTTTTAACTATATTGTCCTTGTTTTAATTTGTAAGCTGCCTTGAATCCTGACTTTGGGGAAAAGGCGAGGTATAAATAAAGCTGTTGTTGTTTTTTGTGTGGAATCACTCCATGGACTGGACGCACAGATTTGTTCAATTCTAGGTCCAGGAAACATCTAAGACCAGGCAGAAAGCAGCCAAGAAACACACTGTAGATGCAGGCAGCAGATGAGCAACAAAAATATACAGGAAATCATGGGATGGTCTCCAGCTAGGCTCCATGAACCAGCCATTTGCCTCCTTTCAATTCCACACCTCCTGGACACTTTGCAACATCCCCCCTCCTCACCCCCTCCTCCGCTAATCTCTTTTGCTTCTTGCTGACAAGGTTCAACACAAGCCAACAAAGACTCATTTGAAGAGGGGTGACCCCAGGGCAGATGTGTTTTGAGTCAATGATTACAGCTTCACAGGGCCCTTTTTTCACTAACAGAGGGGGTAAAAACCCTCTGGCAACCAGGAAAGGAGGAAGCATGGCATTTTCTGTGTCGTCTTGAAGCCCAGATGAGAACTTACATGGTCCATAATTTCCTGGAGTCCGTGGCTGAAGGGACGCCGCCCAATCCCTGGGGTACTTTCTAGATCAGGGAAGGAGAGGTGCCCAACTTTGGGCACCATCCCATATTGCTTCACCATTGAATAGGCTATCTTGGTTACTTTCCTCAGGTCATCCTGGGCCCCTGGAGTGAGCAAAGTGGCGGGGGGGGGGGGAAGGAAGAACGGAATGAGTAATGGCAGAAAAACCCAAAGTGTCATGGTCTCTCCCTCCTCTGGGGAGGGAGAGGGGATGGGGAGAATATCTTTGGCAGCTGCAGACTTAAGAGACAGTGAGAAGGCTACAGCACATGTAGTGGAATGCAAGAGGATGCCGAGATTAAGCAACACCCCTCCCTGTGTAAGGAAACCAGAGCTTCCCCAAGAGTCTCTCTCACCTGTTGTGACTTTGTTAAAAGTGATGGCTTCCGAAACTCTCCCTCCCAGGGCCATGCACATCCGTTCAAAGAGCTGGTCCTTGGTAAAGAGGTACTGGTCCCTTGGCAGGATCTGGGCAAAGCCCAAGGCAGCATTGGTGCGAGGAGCTATGGAAACCTGTGGCATAAACGAGAGGTACCACTGACTGGTGGAGGACAGGGATTTCAATACACCACCTGCCAGCACCAGGGTGCTGAATGTGTCTGCTAACCCTAGGCTCAGGACAGGTGGAAGACTTGCCTTCATCACTGCCTCGGTATGCTCCAGGAGCCAGCCCACAAGGGCATGACCTGACTCGTGAAATGCCACAACCCTTCGCTCCTCCTGCGATAGGATTTTGCTCTTTTTGGCAGTCCCTGTGAGGAAAGGAGAGGGAAATAAAATATGACACCGGACATTTTCCAGGTTATATGATCAAATACATCCCACCCTGAAGAAGCCAGCAGCTTTAGAGAGGAAGGCTACCACCACCATGGGTAGAGAGTCTTGGGGTACCCTGAGCATTAACACCTTTATTGTGGCTTCAGTTTTTGTAGACTGCCTTTCCTTTCATCCCAAGCACAGAAGTGTTATCCTGGGTTACAAGCTTGTGCCTCTGCAACTGATGAAGCGGGCGGGAGTGCACGAAAGCTCAGGCCAAATGAAATGGAAATCTTTAACATGCCTCTGGCACTTCGATTTTACTGTGCATCCTTCCCAATCCCCTATCCTGTACCCCCACCCCCAAAAATGAAAGAGAGAGAGAGAGAGAGAGAGAGATCAGGGAAGTAGGAGAGATGTAGACAGTGGGGTCAGAGGGAACAAAATAAAGACAGTAATAAAATCCTTGTTTCAAAAGTGACTTTTTAAATTTTTGCGTTGGTGAGCTTCCGCCAATGCACCCCTTTATACAGAGCAACTGAGGCACAGAAGGAAAGGTCCCATTAAAGCCAACAAAGCTGAGGTATTCAAATAGCTTCCTTAATACAGAACTCCATCTGCAATGATTAGAACAGATAATAAGCCAGGACACGGAGGTTCATTCCTATCTGGTCTGTAACTAAACAGACTAAACCCAAATTGCTTTGCTCTGGTAACGGCCTCCAAACAGGGCGCAATGGCCATCCACTGGTGGCTTCCTACCATGATAGAACTCGTGCTATGCGATCAGAGGCAAGAACACAAACCCAACAATGCAACCCAGAAGAAGCCTTACCTGCAATGACTCTCTCCACGGCATACTCAAAATTGAAGGTATGGATGGATTTATGACCCTCCCTTGCAGCATGGAGGGCTGCCTCATTACAGATGTTGGCAATGTCAGCTCCTACAGAGGGAACAACAGACACAGACTGACGTGGGTTTGCTTAGGATCAGGGGGTGGAAAGGACCAGGACACCGCCAAGCCCAAGACACAATCCTTTGTGGATCAGCTCACAAAGTTCAAAATCCAGTGTGCATCAAGCAGGGTACCGTAAATGGTACACTATACTGTGCTCGGGGGTGAGGGACCTCTAAAGCAAGTAGTGATTCCAGGGAACTTTGGCAAACAAGCAAGCCCAATTATACCAGCAGAAAGCAAACCATCTCATCCACGGCTATCTGACCTAGAAGGAAACTTTCTGCCCAAAAGACAACCAGCCAGACCCTGAGCCATCCATCCATCCAGACTCCCAAATAGATCAGTTCCACCCAATGTCCAATTTTAATTTCAGTTATTTCCTTGTTACAAGAAGACAAGAGTAGGTGGCCTTCAGAGAGGTGGCTAAGCAGCATCTTATCGTCTGAGAGTCTAAATCCTGACTACTTTCTAACATAGCTAGTGTCTTCCATAGCTGGTGGTAATGCCTTGAAGTGCTACCTGCTTTGGGCCAGGATCTTGCTATTTATCCAACCAGGCACAGGCTGTGAATCTGCTTTTAAGCCGAGACAGGCAACTTTGGGTGTTCCTGGGGCCTGTTTTCCAACCTGGGGACTTATCACAGGTGCAGCAGCCCTGAAAATGTGAAAAAACAGCAACTTCCAGAAATCTGCTTCTGGATTCTAGAGGAGGGGAGGGGCTGTGCCCTATTTTACAACGAAGTTGCCCCTCTTGAGAAGCTTCCAGGAGTGAACAATATTGCCCTTAATGTTTGGGGGCCGAGGGGCACAAGGGGGGAGCCTAGGAGCTGGAATACAGGCCACAAATCCTACCCCACACTTTGCCCACCCCTCTTTATTCCATCTAGTAGTATTGTGAAGAAGATTTATACCAGAGGTGGGTGGGCTCCAAACCTAGGAGGGTCTCCTTTGCTCTTTTTAAACTACAGCTCCAAGATCCTCTGGGCCTGGGTTGGATGACCCTTCAAACAGAGGACTCCTCCTATGTAAAGTAGGATATGTGGCTCCCTTAGAAAGAATGTCATTCTTTTGCTGCTTGTGCTGGATTCCAACCTAGAGACAGGACTGGCTGTCCTGGCTGAGATGCTTCACAACGGACAGTGATGGGTTAACCAGGCACAGCTCCAAGGCTGACCAGTAGGGTGAGGGTCACCTGGGCTGGCCTGGGCTAGGCCCTCCCCCCTGGGCTCTTCGACCATAACCACACAAGTTTTTGTGGGGAGGAGAAAGAACATCTGTTTCCCATTTGTGTGTTTCCCATTTGTGCCCGTGGGTGGCTGCGGAGTGGGGGCTACTCAAAGGAGTTGTGGAAGAGGCAGAGAGAGGCCCACTGGAGGGAAGGACCAGCATGTGGGAGACTCCACGGTCTTTGCACAAACAGGAAACCCAGAGCCTGGGGCCCAACAGTGCCATTCTGTGCTTCCAGTGCAGCTCGAAGACAGCCAGGGGGCCTCTGAAAACAAGCAGAACTGTCCCTTTCTTTTCATTCAAACCAAAACTGAATGGGTCAGTTATGGGGAGGGGGGCTGGCCAGAGAAATCTTCCCTAAACTGCCACACTGATTTCCAATTACTGATTTCTTCCAGCAGGAACAGCCAGCAGCAGCAACCCCACTGAAATCTGGGTCACACACACCAGTCACAATTCGTTCTTCTCCCTGCCCCCCTTGCAACATATACAGGAAGAACAAAACTGACTGGAATTTGGTTGTTTGCATGTTGAAGCCACGCAGCATAACCATAACCCAGAGTGGCTTCAACCCTCCTTTATCTCTGTGAATGCTGCTGGCAGAATGCAGCCATCCCATGTGACTGGATGGAAGTGGGGGGGAGGCAACCAAGCCATGCATGACAGAGTGTGCTGACACAGAGATAGTCTTGAGCTAGGAGAAGGTGAGGGAGCCAGGCAAGCAGTTGCTCTGTCACATACCGCTGAATCCTGGTGTGAGCTCAGCCAAGCGCTGGGAATAAAAGCTGCCGGCCTGGGACAGTTTCAGGCCCTTGAGGTGCTGCTCGAAGATCTCTCGCCTCTCCTGAAAAACAAAATTGGTGGGATTGTATTTTGGGGTTTGGGAGCCAGCACAATATAGTGGTTTGGATGGTGTACTAGGGCTCTGGAGACCAGGGTTCAAATCCCTACTGGGCTGTGGAAACACACTAGGTGATCTTTGGCAAGTCACATTCTCTTTCGGCCTCAGAGGAAGGCAAAGGCAAACCCCCTCTGAACAAATTTTGCCAAGAAAACTCAGTGACATGTTTCCTTTAGGGTAGTGACTTGAAGGCACCCACCACCACCACCTGAGGTTACTGCTGAAGGATACCACTAGATGCTGCTAAAAGAAAGGACAGTGCTTGCGTCACCTTGCTGTAAAAACAAAGGTAGGGCAGGCTCTTCTCCTGGACCAGCTAGCTCGTGGGAGTCTTGCAAAGAACGATGGTTCTTGATTCACTCCAGCAAAAGGGACTTCTTATGCTCTTAAGCAAGAGTACAGATTCAGAATAATTTAACCCAGATCTTCAGAGATCTTGACTATACACTCTTCATTTTTGTGGACTTCTCACTCACTCCCACACAAATAATCACACACAGGAGGACCACGTGGATTTCAGGTTTGTTTAAACAGAGGAAGGCTGCATTATAGGACTGACTCATCAAGGAAGCCACAGCTGCCCTGAGATGACAAGAGCTTAGCAGGGCAGTAGTTGTTGTTATTATCTTTACTTCTATCCCACTTTCCCCCCGATTTGGGACTCAGTTGATGAGGTAGGGTCCTGGAGTCTCTCATTCATGGGGTTGACTTGACATCAAATAACAAATAACAATGTCAAATAACAGTAACAACACCAGGGGGCAGAGTCTATTTGGCTTGCCTGTTTTTCCAAACCCAGATCCATCCAGAACATCTTTTTTTTCCAAATGCAGGGCAGATGTAAAGCGGCTTGCAAGAAGTCACTGGCTCTTCCCTGCAAAGGTCAATTCTACTGCTATCCTCCTTTCCTAGTAATTCTGATTTATTCCTTAACATTTCTATCATCAGAGTACTTGCATTGGGAGGGGGTGGAGATATGGCCTCACAGATGTTTCCCCCTCCCCACTATCAGCCTGAATGAAGAGGGAGGCACTGGAAGAGGGGGTTAGACCAGGCTGGCTGTGGGCCAGCAACTGACTCATGCGGCTGGATTAAAGGGGTGGGCTCAGCTGCCAGGATTTCCTTCTCCTTCCTCCTTCAGGGCAGCTGCACAGTTCACTTCTCCGCTGCCAGATCACATCAGGCTTTTGAGGTATTTTAAGCAAAAACCTGGAGTGGGCAGGAGAAGGAAGTCTGTGAAGTCCAAGAAGGAAAGAGGAAGAGAAGAGATGACAATGGCAGTTTAAAAATGAGAGAAAAGACCCACACCTCAGTCCAGGGTATGTTTATTGCCCAGAAAAGATGGAAGCACTTCTGAATCACTCCAGAGAAAGAGAAAGAAACCAAACAGAGCACTGACTATGGCATTACTTTTCTTTGGCCCTGCTTCACTTTGTGTGCACAGGAAGCTCCAAGTGTCTTCAGGATCTCCAAGTGTCTTCAGGGAAGAAATGCTTGATTCTTTTTGCCTGGCCAACAATCAATTCCCTCGGCTAAAAAAAGGGAACTATGTTGTTGCTGTGTACCTTCAAGCTGTTTCTGACATAAGGTGACTCTCAGGCAATCCTATCACGGGCTTTTCTTGGCAAGATTTGTTCAAAGGGGGGAGGGGTTTGCCATGGCCTCCCTCTGAGGCTGAGAGAGGGTGTCTTGCCCAAGGCCACTCAGTGGGTTTCTAGGGTGGAAAAGGAATTGGAACTCTGGTCTCCCAGAGTAAGCAGCATTTATTTCCTTTGCTTTCATTTCCAACAAGCTCAGAGTACAGAGATTTTAGTTTTAAAAAACAAGAAGCAGTCTATGCAAGACTGATGTCTGCCCAGGCTTGGGGCAGGGTCAAAATCTCCTCCAGCCCCACAATCATGAAACTGCATTCATGAACTTTATGTCATGACTCTGGGCTACCAGACAATCTACAAAATGTGCAAAAGGGAAGGAGAGCATTTGATCTGGTGTCTACAAGCATCACAGAGGCATTCTTAATAACCCTACTCACAGTATTCACCCTAAAAAAAAATGCTCCCAGCCCCCTAGTTCTTAACTCTTGTGTGGAGATCTTCCTTGATCTGGACAGCCAGCATGAAACTGATGACTGAATGTCAGGGTTCATTAGAGAAGCTCAGCAGCTTGGCTTTTACAGATTTGTCCACAGATGTGCTGGCCTGCCATCTGGGTGCATGCTGACCCAGTCCCCAAACTGAGGTCTTGCTTAAGCCTCAACAGAATACTCCCCCCGCCATGTTACAGAGCCAACCAAGGCACCAACAATGAGTCAACAATGCTCAGAGTGTGAGTCCTTGCGATGCACTTCCAAGCCTTTGCTATCTCTTGACTATATGATCTGAGGGGTGGGGCAAAAGCAGACCCAGATTGTACCTGCAGGGTGGGCAAATCAATAAAAATGTGACGGTCAAGCCTCCCAGGTCTCATAAGGGCATTATCCAAGATATCTGCCCGGTTGGTGGATGCCAGCACTATGACGTGATCAGTGGTCCCCATGCCTGTGGTGGAGACAAAAAGCAGAAACAAATGGAACTTCACAGCTGCAGAACAAGAGGATCCAGGGAGATACTCTTTCCACCCCCAAATGGCTAAAGCGCAAGGCAAATATTCTATGAGTTTTATGTAGTCTCATACTCTGGGAAGTCCATAAGAAGAAAGAGGCTGCAACACTGACTCACATGGAGTCTCTTTTTCTTTCTTTTGACAGTGTAGTTAACATTTTATTGAACTGTTCTTGTTTCTGGGTGAAATTCAATGTTCTGGCTACAATCTATAAAATCCTACATGGCTTATGTCCAGACTGTCTGAAAGACCACGGCCTATATCTTATTGTTAGTCCTGACTAGAGCAAAACCACTGAGTCAGTTGGATTTAACTACATGTAGACTCACTATTGATTTTATGGGCCTACACTACCTGGAACTAAACAACAGGATTCCTGCTCATATTTCCCAATGTGAGCCTACCTACCCTAGTTTCAAGATCTTCAGGGAAAGGCTGTCTCTCCGTCCCACAATTGTCACAGGCATGCTTATTGAGGACACAGGAGAGAGGCCCTTCTTGGGAGCTGCTCCTAAGCTGTGGAATTGTTTTCTACAGAGGCAGCCCACTGTCTGCTCTCCTTTTGCCGGCAGGTAAAGAGCTTCCTGTCTGAAGAAACATTTGGTGGCTAAGTGGCTATGCAGACGGGCCTTATTATGGGGGGTGTTACTGTACTTGTATTTTTAACACATGATTTTATACTGTTTTACAGGGACTATGTTTTTAATACAGTAGTTCAAGTAATTGCTTTTAAAAAATTATAATTAGGTTTTTAGGTATCCTTGTTTTAATTTATGTTGTGAGCTGCCTTGGTTCCAAAGTAGGAAGAAAGGTAGGATATAAATTAAATAAATCAAAAATATATAAATTACAAAGTGAGATTTTTAAAAAAGAATGCTGCCCAGTCTTTACAGTTCCAGTTCCTACAATGCAAAAGAAATGAAACCCCTTCAGACTTCACATTATCAGAATTCACACAATACATGAGTGCACCAATGTGAATGCCCACAATTCTCTTGCTAGTACACTGTATATACTGTTTCAGTGGCTGTACAAACTTATTAGAAGCTTGTTACCTCTACTGGGCACTACCACAGCTAAGGGTGGGAGTACAGTGTGTGTGTGAGAGAAAGAAAGAGAGAGAGAGAGAGAGAAACACACCCTCTTGCAGGGAGGCAAACTTGGCTACACTTTCCTTGGCCTGGAGTCCTAAAGCTCATCACATAGCAAAGCTGCTGCAGTAGGGCCAGGTCCTCCCCACACTCCCCAAGAGAAGAAGCACAATGCCCAGCCCACGGATGGATTCTTTAGACAACCCAGTGGAGCCCCATTCCTGTTACATGCAGCTACATCGGAGGTGGGAATCATGTGGCTTGAATGCTCCATGTGGTGCTTGGGTTAACTCAAGACTATCGAAAAAAATCTCTCAGGGAAGGGTTTTAGCTTTGCGTTGCTGTTTCTGTCCAAAACACCTTGAAAAGGCCCAAAATGCCCCCTAGGATTACCAGAAATGACAGAGCATCACTTCTGTTTGTGGAAAATCATTGCTGTGGGGACAGAGCATCGTCTACCAGTGCTATAAACAGACCTTTGAATCCCATGCCAGGCCCCTAACTGAGCTACATACAGAGCCTCATACTTTTCCTCTTCCTGGGAAGCCTCAGAGGAGGAAGCCCAACTGTGCTTCAGTTTTGTCCCTGCATTTTGCAGGGAGGGTGGCCAACAAGGCAAGAGAGGAGCTGGGAAGCCATCACATGGGCTAAGCGTCTCCTATGGCATGATTAGCATAAGCTGAACATTAGCTGCTTTGCTTGTGGGAAGAAGCCATGCTCCCAGAAATAGACCCAACCACCAGCAGATCCATCCCTGAACACAACATGCCTTCTTGCATTCACCATGGAGACACTGTGGGGAGTAAGCCCTGGGAGCACATGGCTGCTGATCCCTTATAATCTAATCCTGTGGCCCCTAGTCAGTTTCTTGTGCTGCCACAACACTTTTTAGTGTCAGCATAAAAGACTCAAAGACACCAGGAGGTCTCAGGCAAATGGCTGGTGGGGGAGGGGGGAAGAGTTGCAATCAAAGCTGCAAGACACAAACTGAAGAAGGAGCTGCTTCTCTGATCTCCAAACCACAAAGGACCAAGCAAAGGGAAGCAGCACGGGCAGCCAAGAGCCTCTGGGCAGGTTCTACTCAGCAGGAAGGCAGTAGGGCCACCACTCTCCTGCACCACGCCTCCCTCCAAGAAAATGCCAAGTAGTTGAAAAGGATTCCAGCGCTTTCTCTCTCAACCTATGTGTTCCCTTATTTGGGATACTGATACCCATATTAACCTGTTTCCATCCAAAGCAGACAGCATCCTCTGTCTATAGGGATGGAGGCTATTGCCTGTCTGCACATATTAACTTGAAGTAGGAGACTTCTAGCCACCTTGCACATGGCTGTTGAAGCCACTTGGGGGAAGAATGCTGGTCCGTTTCTGGGTGCAATTCAAAGTGCTGGTTTTGACCTAAGAAGCCCTAGACAGTGAGGTGCAGGTTATTTGAAGGACCATATTCTCCCTTATGAACCAGCCTGTGCTTTGAGATCTGCTGGGGAGGCCCTTCTCTCTGTCCCATCGCTCTCACAGGGATACCTGGTGGAAACATGGGGAGGGAGAGAAGGCCTTCTCAGTGGCTGCCCCCAGGCTCTGGAACTCCCTTCCCAAAGAAGTTAGACTGGAACCCTCCCTACTTGCTTTTCACAGACAAGTAAAGACTTCTGTTTAGACAGGTGTTTGATGTCTGACTCTATAACCTCCGTCCCACCAAATATTGTGCTGGATCTTGCTAATAATTGTGCTGCTGTGTGAGGTTTTTAATGATATATGTTTTAATCTGGTTTTAATTTTTTAACTGCTTAATCTCATTTTAAATTTTGTATATCATGTGGATTTTTAACAATGTGTTTTTAAATATGTTTTAAGCGCTTTGAGTTCTGGAACAGGAAAAGGGCAAGATAGAAATAAATAAATAGTATTAGAAGTAGAATAATAACAGCAACAGCAACAACACATAACAACAAGCTGTGTGAACAGGAAAGAGACCAGACATGCTTGGAGCTGTGTGCAAGAGTGCCAACATTCTGCACATGCAGATGTGCATGCAGACACAACACACTGCTCTCATCTTCATCAGCAGCATATTGCAAAGGAGTGATTTTGTGCTCTAACAGAGACCTTTTATAACAATAATAAAAAGCACACAGCACATCCCTCTCTGCTTACAACTACACAGGCAAGATAAAGTGACTGTATCAATGTAGGACACAAAGCTTACAGCGGCTGGTTCTGCCTACTGCGGGACAGACTGTTCTGTCTGGGGCAGATGAAACGTCTACTCACCCCTAGCTGCAGCCCTTCTCTTATCACCAACCACCACAGCCAGAGGTGAGATCACCATGCGATCCTCAATATGTGACAGTCTCCAAACAACCAATTCCTTCAGGCTGCCTTCCCCAACCTGGTATTCTCTAGGCATGTCAGACTACAACTCCCACCACTCTAGCCACCATGAACTTCACAGGCTGGGGATGAAAGGAATTGTAATCCAACTCACCTGGAGGGTGTCAGGTTGGGAGAAGGTTCCTTTTCAGGGAAGATATCTCACAATATTTATCCCACAAGACTGTTAGAAGCAGAACATGCTAGAAAATGCAAAAACACATACAGAACAAAAACTACCAAGGGACATGCACTTCAGAAGATTTTGAGTTGACATCAATGGTTCTGGCCACAATACCTTTTGTCGCTGTTCTGACTTCACAGGTGCAGAAGCAGCAGCTAACATGCAAGGTGTTGAGGACATATTACACAACTGACAGAAAGTTCCCAGATGAGGAGCTTTCTCTGTAAGCAGGTTTGAAAGCAGGACTGCTTGCAGAGACTGGGAGAAAAGAGCATTTAGTAGAGGGACTGGCCAAGTGGTCTTTGTTCCCAGAGGGTGCAGATTGATCTGGCTGCAGTAAAGAAACAAAAGAGTAAGGGCATAGCAGAAGGAACTTTCTCTAGTGGATTGACTCCTGTGGGACAAATCGTGGAAAAACATGAATAGGATGTCCTGGGAAGCATATAATGAATCTTAATTTCAGTGGCTAGTGCAGACTCCAAATGTAATCTGCCACTGAGTAAATTCCACCTCCAGCTAACAGGCACAAACTCATGAAGTGCAGATAGAGAGAACATCAGGGTCTGACAATCAAAGAGAGTCTAGAAGTCCTGCAAGGAACTGGGACAACAGATACCAGAGCTTAGCAAATATCTCCAAAGTGGTGAGATGAAGGGCATTGTGCACAGCTTCCCCTAATGGCAATATTAATGGCGGTGGTGGGCAGTGAGTTAAATTTTCCTCCTTGAAGGAAAGTGGAAAAATGCATTTTAATCCCAAGTCAAGACACTGAGAGTCAACAGTGAGCCATGTGCAGATTAAAACTGACCGTCCATTTCCACCAGCAGCTGGTTTAAGGTCTGCTCTTCCTCTGTGTTGGAGAAGCCTGACATGTTGGTGGAGCGCTTCTTCCCAACAGCATCTATTTCATCAATGTAAACGATGCACGGAGCACGTGCCCGGGCTTCTTTGAAGAGGCTCCGCACACGAGCAGCTCCAAGACCTAAAGAAAAGCAAAGGGGGAGAAAACCCTCAGTTACAAAATAAAAGAGACTCCTTTGTGTGCCTTGGATGTCTTTGGCTCTGACTCCCAAGGATTTCTGCTACAATTATATGGGTTTTCAAAGAGCACCAGGATTCTGGTTCTGCAACAGACAATAAGAGAATCTGTGGGTAACAGCAGAACTGTCTTCTGCCCGGAGAGACTGAAAGTGGCAATCTGAAGCAAGCTGAACTATTACAGAACATGGCTGCTGCTTAATGGCACATTATGGGACAGAAGTCCTAAACCCCCTTTTTTAAAAAAAAAACAACAACAAACTAGGCAGTTTTTACTGGACTGGGCTGTCTCCCCCAAAGTTGTTTTCGCTCTAGAACTATTCCTCTTCTTCATGCAAAGCTGGAGGACCCAGCAGGACAGTGAGAAAGAGAATGCTCGGTGGTAAGAAATATAACAGAACGGAGGAGTGGAAGAAATGAAAAAGAGGAGAAATAGTTGTAAGCAATTAGTTAAGTGAGTTCAGAAATTAAAAATCCAGTATCAAAGGAGTTGTCTCAGTGGGAGTGTGAAGGTTTCCTACAGACAATCCAGTTAAGAACAAAGCTCTTTTCCTGGTAAGCAATATATTAACAAAGGGCATGGAACATACTTTGTTTTAGTTGGTTTGTTTCTTTCAGGGGGGAAAACTGAGTAGGTTCCCACACAGTCCCTCTTCCAGTGGGCACCAAAGACAGAATACCTAAGTCTTTGGATTAATGAAGGAGAGGAGGCTGTGGCAGGACAGGGACAGGAAGGGTTTCCATTTCCTCAGAGGCCTGTTGGCCCTGACGAAGCCAATGTGTTTTTATCCCTGAGTGGATGCCTGGAATCTTGCTCAGGCTGCCCTCCTTTGGGTCAAGAGCCTCAGGTCAGGTTCTGCTTCACAGGAATGCAGATTGTGAAGGGCCGCAGCCCTCCTGCATGGTCCCTCCCTCCAAATCACTCTCAAGCAGTTGAAAGGGCTTCCTCAAGCAGCTGCTGATGAGGGCAGAAAGAAAGCCACCCCACCCCATCCCATAAGGAGAATGGCTTAGTTTCCCCAGCACTTACCTCCAATCACCTCCACAAATTCAGACCCAGCCATTGCCAGGAAGGGCACTTGTGCCTCGGTAGCCACAGCCTTTGCCAACAAGGTCTTGCCACAGCCTGGTGGTCCAAGCAAGAGGGCACCTTTGGGCACTTTTGCACCAAGCTGCAAGTAGCGATCTGGGCTCTGGAATCAGAAATAAATCTGGGTTTTAATTTTTAAAAAGGTGCTTGCTTGCCTACTCACAATTTCTACTGATGCTCTTTCCCACTTGTGTAACAGTATAGAGAATACCCATCATGGCCTTGCTTAGATATACCAGACCAAACATTTTGGGGCAAACGCTCACTGCTCCCCTGAAAACCTGCCCAAAAGGTTCAATGATCCTAAGCAAGATCAGAACTTCCAATCACTGGGATTAAACCATTACCCAACTTGATTCTCAGCCCCCAAACACCGAGTTCCCAAGAACATGTGCAGTTCTTACCTTCAGGTAATCCACAAATTCTTTGACCTCCATTTTGGCCTCGTGCATCCCTGCCACATCCTTGAAACTGATACCTTTCCCAGATTTGCCATCCACAACAGTGAAGCGAGCCATTTTCAGCTGGTTCTGTCAGGGCGAGGTAACAGGGGAAAAGGGCTGTCACCCTGAGCAAAGAAGGCCAAGGTAAAGCCCTCATTCTTGTGAACTTGGAAAAAGGATGGTTCAGATACTGGCCCATACTGCATGGCACACGGCAATGCCCACATATGGTTCTGTGCAAGGCAGACCCTTTTTTCACTTTTTGCTCTCCTTCCTGCTTTAGGGAACAAGGACTGGGCCTTAAATAATTTGACAGCTATCTTGATCTGTTTGATTAGTGAGTAGGAAGCAGGAGGAAAACCTCTGAGGATAGTCCATGCATTCCAGCCCAAAATTTACAAAAATACATGTACAAAGTTTTCAATAATGATAATAATAATAATACTGATGATGATGATAATAATAATAATATTTATTTATACCCCGCCCCTCTGTTAAAACAATCGGGGCAGCTTACAAAAATTAAAATACAATACAGATAAAAATCCCTAAACACCCCCCACCCCCACCCTCCCCCATAAAAAATATTAAACAAATGTAAATTAAAAGCAACGGTCTAAAATCACCTTTAAAAACAATAAATACAATAAATAGCCAGCGGACTAAAAGAGGCCAGGATCCCCTGAGGCCAGGATCTAATTAGGAAAGGCCTGCCGAAAGAGATCCGTCTTTAGTGCTTTTTTAAAGCTACTCAGGCTTGTCATCTGACGGATCTCGTTCTAGAATCCCAGTCTCTCCTAACAGCCACTCTACCTAAAGTGGCAGCATGTTTACAATCATGCATGGAGACCATCCTGGCTCTCAGAAGGTTTCCCCAATGAAGTACATAAGGGCGGGGTGGGGGGAGAAGAGGAAAAGAACAGAAAAGGGACCCCCAAATGAAGAGAGTCTAACCGCTAGCCAACATTCAACCACAGTGACAGACAAAACAAGAAATTAACTCCACAGCCTCCACTTAACCGTTCATTATCCCTCACTGTGAAGAGCTCCTAAGGTTGGCTTTTAAACTGAGCTTACAGCAAGCCACGTGCTTGGAGTGTACATCAACAAAAAAGTCAGGGTTGCCCTGGGAATATGTAGGGGAAGAATGAGCCATGGTGGCTTCCACAAAGTCCAGAGAGCAGGATTAAGACAACTGGGCTACCATCCTGCAGAACACTCTTCTCTGGCAGATGTTCTCGCCCATCTGAGAGGCCTCCCCCAGCTTTTCCCAGACAGGCCAAGATCACCCTCCTTTCCTCAGCTGACTGACCGGCAGGGGTTTGGCTGATGCTGAGAGGAGGGCATGTGACAGGAGGCATAGAGGCCAGCTCACAGCGCAGTCCAAAAGCTTAGGCAGCTTTAAAGACCAAAAAAGTTATTTTCCTAAAAGCAAGGGATTTGCGTTCACCACTGCATGTGAGATTTGCTGGCAAGACAAAGGCGAAAGAAATGCCATTCCCAGCTGCAAGTCATTAGAGAGTCTTGAAAACAGCAGAGAGGAACTGCCCTGCAGATTCCCTGAGCTCAGGCTGTCCAGCCAAGAGGGAAAGACGAGGACCCCGTTACCCCCCCCCTCAACCAAACACTGTTAAGATCCATCAGCTGGTAGGGAAAAAGAACGAGAGAGACACAGCACCATCACTGGAGCAGCTTCCTTCTCATCTGCTGTTGGCTTTACTGGAGTGGGAGAGACAGTGGGCAGGCAAGGAGGAAGTAAGGCCCACCCAAAAAGGAGCCCTACAGGCAACAAATGCAACTTACAAAGGCGCTGAAGCCTCCTTCCCTTCCTGCCATCCCGGCCAGACGAAAAATGTACCACAGGATGCCGACGCCCACAGCAGCCATCCCCAAGGCGTAGAGGGCACTGTAATGAGAACAGCAAAACAGGGCCAGGCCCATGTAGTTAGGCCACAGGACAGGCTGCGGACTGACTCCACATGTGCAGCGTATCCTGTGTTTGCAGGACATGAGTGCAGCTCCATGCAGGCTTCAAAGAAACAGTTTTAACACATGCACACACGGAATATATTTAAATCAAAGGGCATGGAGAGGAGGTTTGAGAATAAAACATGTTTTGGGGGCAGTGCTAACACTTTTATTGGCCCAGGAGGCATTTTCAATGCTCGTTTTAAAGACTGAAGGGAGCAAGCCAACACTCTGTGCTAATGCGTAGCTTCCACTAATTCCAAAAACAGCATTTCCACAGAGCCTGGCTGCACAGTGGAAGATGTATACTGCTGTTGCTGTTTCTCAGCAGGATCTGGCCAAGACAGTGAGGACCTCCAAGCCAACACTGAATAACAGCTGTCCTTATGCATAGCCTTGAGGGTGATGACAGCAGGCAAAGGAGGCTCACTGGTCAGATGCTAGGAGACCCAGAGGTTGCTGGAGAACCTGATCATCTCTCCTCACCTGGGCCACAAGTCAGTCCCTATTTCTCTCATAAGGAAGGAAGTAAAACACCTAGCCCAGTGCTTCTTCAGCTATCTGATGTGAGGGAATGGCAAGGGTGTTTTTCCCAATATGCCATGGACCAGCATCGTATTTCTGCCCATGGACCCTAACTATTTCTTTTCTGGAAACTGTCCAGGGACCAGAAGTCAATGGTTTGGGGACCAGCACCAGTTCACGGGACACCACTTTGAGTAGCACCAACTTAGCTGACACTGTACTAAAGCTACTAAGAGAGCGTCTTATGCTACAGATGTGTTGTATTCCATTGTTCCTCACTACATCTCCCACAAAACCTGCTGCTTTAACCAGTTGATGCCTTCTGCAGCTGGCAGAGCTTGGTCAAATCTTCATACTTGTGTGCCTTGGAAACAGCTGAAAGCTCATAATACTGCAGTTGCGACAAGTGACAGGCAGCATTAAACTACTCCCAGTGATTTCAACTTCTGAATCAAGAAGCATCATCTATTTTTTCACAACTGCGGCCTCCCAAGTGCTAAATGTGAAACAGTATTAGGATATTCACCAAATATGTTCTATGTGGTGGTGAAGGCATAAATTCCATTCAAGTTGTGGAAGCACTACAAAGGATTCTCAATACTAGGTTCCATAATTCTATTCTAAGTAGGGAAATAAAGTGCTGGTGGGAGGAGGGATCGGTTCAGATTTCTGCAGCCTGTGAGCAGGGAAGAACATGTCCATGGACACGACACAGAGCTGTGAAGATCCTGGTTCTCTTTCTCTCAGCTCCAGAAACTGGCAAAGCCTCTAGTTGGCCTATCGGCTCTGACAGTTACCTAGACTGTGCCCAGTCCGCAAGAACAACCTGCCTGGCCATATGGGGTCCTTGAGACACTTCCCAGCCTCCTTGGAAAGCCAGGCAGAGTCCTGGAATGGAATGGCTTACAGGCTTCCTTCCATTCTTATTACTGGGGAACCTCATCAGTCAGAGAACAAGATTCCACCCTTCAGATTTTTTTTTTGTGGGGGCGGGGATCACTTTTTGCCAATAAGCACCACCAGCTTTAACAGAACAACATATATGCTGCTGCCAGAGCAGAAAGGAGGCTAGAGAAATAGAGTTGGCTCTTGCTATTGTTCAGAAGAAAAGCACAAACGAAGCTCCAAGCCAGCATTCCTGCAGCCTTTAATGGCTGCTTTCTGCCCTCTTATCTTCTCTTCAATCCTCATTTTGACCTTACATTCGCATTAAAAGCTTTAGCCTTTGCGGAATCCTTCTGACAAAGGAGTCTGGCTCTGCATAACAAAGTCAAGGTGTTTAATGGGAGCACTTGCTTCTCTGTGACATTTGGGGTTTTATTATTGAAATAGTTTCTGCTCAGCATGGGGCTATGAGTCAGTGTCTGTCCAAGGTAAAGCGGTTGCTTGGCTCTTGTTTTAAAGGGGGGGGGGGAGCGTGGAGGTTATTTTTATCAGCCCAGCTCCAGTGCATTCTCTCCACTGGGCCCGCCACACTGCCATCCTTTCCACGTGCCCACAGTACCTGTATGTAGTACCTGTTGGGGACCCTGACTGGGCAGCTTTTCCTTTTTAATGTAAGAAGTCTACTGGGCTTGTGGCTCCTCACACTGGCAGCCCCCCGCCCCCCACCACTCATCTCATGGAAATTCGATCAAATGAGCATGGAGTTAAGTTATTAAGTTATCCCAATTATCCCAACGGGGGAACAATGCTCAGGTGCTGTCATAGGTCCCATACAAATGGGAATTGGCACAGCTGCTAGTGCTTCAGTTGGGTGCTTTAAGAAAGTGTGCCAAAGCAACAGAAGACATGTAGAGGCAAAATGTGCAGCGAGGCAGGACAGGAGAAAAGGGGAGAAAGGATGACTTCTTAGCGGCTTTAGTAATAAGATGCCCCACAACGCTGAAGGAAAGCCCTCCTCAATTGCTCTTACTTCCCAAAGAAGCCAGTGCGCTTGTAGGAGACGGGGATCCTGTCCTTCAGATCAATGTTCAGCTCATCTTCTGCTGCTCGCAACTTCTCCTCAAACTTGTCAATGTTGGCTACCTGCATTCTGTACATCAAGGCAAGCCTCTGGAAACAAAAGAGAAGAGAGCAGATGTTACAGCCACAGATAGGATATAAAACCACATGGAAGAGCAAAAGCAGGAAAAAAAATTGCTGCATGGAGATGGGGAATTCCCAGGAGCAGAGGTGGGATGAAAAGTGGGCTAGGAATTGGAAGCACCTCAAGCTCTGCAACCTTCTCAGCTTGCCAAGATCTCAGGTTACTTGAAGCACAGACAAAAGTGTGTTTTCCTGTAAGTCAGAGGGGGAGCTTACGTAATCAACAGGCAGTACATTTGCACCAATATTCATTGTCTTTTGAGTGTGTGTGTGTGTCAGATAGAGAGAGAGAGAGAAAGAGAAAGAGGGAGAAGGCCATACGAGATCCACTGCTTGCAAATGAATGTTATAAACTGCAGTGAGTCCAATGGGCTTGAGCCCATAGCACCTAAAGAACTGCCTCTTCTCATATCATCTTGCCTGTACTCTAAGCACTGATGGATAAATTCTTCACTTCATCTTGTCATGGGCAGACATGAGCTGAGGTGGGATTCACAAGACAACCTTTGCTATGATCACAGTCTTTCCACAACTCTTTCTCCAGAAATGTTGTCTCCTCTTTCTAGCTCCTGGCAGGTAAAGCTATTTTTATTATTATTTTCAGCCTGATGATTTTTAGCTGAGACTGATGTTTTAATTACTGGCCATGCTTGTGTTTTTAGCGCATTTCTTAATCTTGGCATTTTTCAAAAATGTTATATATGCTGTAAGTTCACCCTCAATATGAACCATCAAGGGGAGGGTGGTTAATACTTCAGCAAGGGACTTTATACAAAAAACCAATTAGTTGGTGGAAGTTAAGCAGGGTCAGCCCTGGTTTGTACTTGGATGGGAGATCGTCAACAAATAGCAGGTGCTGACTGTAGGCTCTATTTTAGAGGAAGGAACTGGCAAAACCATCTCTAAGTATTCCTTGCCCAAGAAAACCCTCTGAAATTCATGAGGTCACCATAAATCAACAGGCGAATTGAAGGCACTTATATAAACAATATAGCACAAGGTCTAAATCCCCAAAGGCACCAGGTCTCATCTTATCTTAGAAGCTAAGCAGGGTCAGCCCTGATTAGTCCTTGGATGGGAGACAGCCAACAAACATCAGGTGCTGGAGGCTCTATTTCAGAGGAAGGAACTGCAAAACCACCTCTGAGTAGTCCTTGCCTAAGAAAACGCTGTGAAATTCATGGATTCATAGGTGACTTGAAGACACAGACACGTGCACACACGTGTGCACAGAGGAGAGGGGTGGCAATCGCAGAGGGCCTGGTGGGCCAACTTTTTTCCCTGGGACCCTCTGGCTTCAGAAAGACTGCCCCCCCTCAAAGGCTAAAACACAAAATCCAAAAGTGGCCACCAAGTCTTCTGGTTTGAAAAACTGGTATTTTTGATGTTATATCTTAAGGGGGCCCACTGCAACCTATCTAAAGGATGAATTTCTGGTCCTGGAAGCATCCATAAGAGGCAATGCAGCCTTCCTTTTGGTCAAAAAAGCAACACTTTGAGTAATCTGGAGGGACTGAGAACTGCAAAAACAGCCTAGGAGCCACACACAGCGAAGGCCAAAATTTGCCCACCCTTTGATGTAGAACTGAAGCTTTTGAGTTTCACAGAACTATTCACCAAGCAGAATGCTGACAGAGATCTGTGAAACTCTCAGCTTTTGCTGAATTTCTGACACCAAGGCCTGCATTCTTCTCCATCAACCCACAGCCAGTCCTAGACTTGTCACTTGCTGAAAAAGACACTCACGGGCCGTCCAAAGACAACTGCTCCAGGATGCAAGTAGATTTCCACAATGTCACTTTCTGGCACAACCTGAACTCGCTGCACTTCTCCTTTTGCCAACATCTCATTCACAAAGTCATTCCATGATATGTTGCCCCCACTGGTGCTCAAGGAGTTTAGCAGACTCATGATGACAGCAATGAGGAAAAGGGTCCTCAGTCGCTCCCGATACATCTGGTCTTCCCTCTCCCGGCGTCTCTTTTCCTCTTGAGAGAACAGAAACACAAGAGCCCATCAAGATTAGCCCTATCAGCTGGAGAGCAAATTGATTCTACCCCAAGCCACAGACCCCCACAAGACAGTCTGTTTTTCATTCCAAGTTTCAGCTTCTCTAGGAAAGCCAAGATGGGTTAGAAGGGGTGGCATCTGGTTTGCAGTGTGATGGTATCACGTTACAGCCCCTCTCCCAGGGAGCGAATAAGGAGAGGCCAGGAACAAGGTCACCCAGCGGGGCTGAATGGAAAGGCTGATTACAAATGGGGCAATAGCTCAGGAGCAGAGCGCTCTGACAGAGCTGCCTACCTGGAGTTCCAGCAGCAACACTCATGGGGAAAAGGGAAGTTTGCATTCTATTAGCCAGCAAATATTTGCTCTGCCCAACTCCAGATTTTCACATTTGCACTGCAAGACAGGCCAGACAGCCGTACAAAGCAACTCACATTCCACAAGAGGAAGAGATGCCTCCTTTCTCTGAAAATATTCTGAACACACACCAGAGAAGCTAGAAAAGGGCATTATGTCTTGTGTAACATAATTACCATGAATACAGAGTTAATAATCAGCCTTGTATCTTCTGCACACCCTACATGCCTCTGCTGAATCATGCTGAGACTCTTTCCCAGCATGACAGCTCTGGACTAACGGGCATTCATTGGAGGGGAGGGGGGAGGACTCCTATATTCCTTTGAATGGCAACCCTTGAGTGCTTGCACCATCCTTTCTGAGCCCCTTCCCTGGGCTTTAAGGCCTATAAAATGTAGCGCTAAAGCTGCAGGACACTGTCAGCACATGTTAAGCATATGCTAGAAGACACTGAAAGTTTGCTTTTCTGGAAGTGTGAAGGATTTAAATGTTCACATTTTTAGACGCTCGCTCTTATTTCATGACATAAACTCATCAGACCTAAATTTTTCAAATGCTAACCACCCAAAACCTGCAAGCAGCACATCCCATAATCAGTGCCATTAATCTGGGCTCTCAAAGAAATTACAGCTGTTTTGTTGGAGGAGAACTACATGCTGCAGCCCAGATTAGATTTATTCATAAACTGGTTAACAAAGGCATTTATCAGAGAGCACCACCAGTTGAACCTGATACATGCACATGTGTATGTACACACACACACACACACACACACACACACACTGAGGCACAGAGATCCAGCTGCATCCAGTCCTGAGAAGCCTGTTGATCAGATGTCTGGTGTCATATTTCACTCAGGGCTTGCTCTGTCTTGAGTTTCCAATAACCCCTCAAGGGGGTGGTGGATCCTTCAGATAAAGCCACCATTTCCCAAACAAGAGCAAATTGGGAACTGTGCCTTCCCCTCCTCCTCTTTTGTCCTCTGCTACCATGCACTGTTGTGTGTTATCAGGAAGGCTCAGCGATGGAACAATGAGCAAATCCATCACAGAGATACAAGCGAACACCCTATAGTCTTTAGCTGAAAGAAAGCAGCACTGGAGGGGGGGAAATGGAGGTGGGAGAAGAATTCCTAAAATATACAGAGTAAAAACACATCTAAAGGCAAGCACCCTCCCTACTTTCTCACTCAACAGGGTGGAAAAAGATGATCTAAGATACAGTCTAGGGATGCACTTACATTACTTTTCTCCAGGAAGCACATTTCTGTTTGACAATAAAAGCCTTTATGTGGAGAACAGCCTGAATTACATCCAAGCCTGATCTTTCAGACCACCACTAGGAACTGACTGTTCCCTTTTGGCCCAAAGTAGATCTGCGCTGCCTCCAGCTTCACTAGTTGTCAAACCACCAAGACTAAAATCCCAGACAAGACCTAAACGTTTTCTGGCTCCAAATTTTCATTTTATCTGATCAGAAGTTCTGTGAAACTTGAAAGCTTCCACCATCTTTAGTCAAGTACATAAAACAAATCACCAGGAACATGCCATGATTTTGAATTTCCACCAAGTATGTCCCACACATCAAGCTCAAATGTCTCCTGAGCAGGTTTATTAACTTTCTCCCCAGCAGGCTTACAAGACATTTGGAACAGTGTCTCAGGACTATTTTTCAGTTTAGCTCTCCCTGGCAGAGCCAGCACATTGTAGTGGTTTGAGCACTGGGACTACAACTCTGTAGACCAGGGTTTGAATCTCCACTCAGCCACGGAAACCCTCTGGGTGACCTTGGGCAAGTCACACTCTCATCACCTGGGCTTCTTGCAGAAGTCATAATTCAGAGGCTGATGCAGGAAAATTCCAGGTGAAGCCGGCTGGCAACAGACCTGACCTTGGCAAAGTATGCCTTGGAAAACTGCAGGAGGGATGAAGATGGGAGAAGAGGTCTTCCATTGCTCCCTATTTTGCCCAGCTCCATTGCCTGTCCCCATTGGTTGCTCAGAGCCTCTGTCACCAAGCTCCATTGGGATACCAGCAAAGGCAGTCATTTTTGCTGCAAGCTGCCACACTAAACATCCCATAAATAACTCATACACTCCTTGGAAGAGCCATTCACAGGCAGCAGCTGTGGGACCCTTTTCCAGCCTCAGGAAGCCTTCATGAAAAAATGATTTGCCATTAACCCCAAACCTGAACTCTGTGATTAAAAGCTTGCAAGGGCTGCAGTGACAGGCTGCAGAACTCTTTGTAAATAATTACTGCTGGGATGATCTTTCCCCTGAAGACACAGAGGAGGCTTCCACCTCCCAAAGCCAACATATCCATCCATCACCTAGAGGGAGAGAGCCAACACAACCCTTGAAGGGTCATGGTTGACAAAGGCTGACAGCCTCACACCTTCTGGCCCGAGGTTCCATGCAGATACTTTGCATGACCTTTCAAGCACCAAAAGGTCTTAGGAGGAGCTCCTGTAAAAGATCTTGCATTGTAAATACAGCTCCTCAGGCAAATGGGTTTTCGTTTCCCAAGGAGCTATTTTTCTCTATTACAGAGGGCTTTTGCTTAGGAGTGGAGGTCATAGCAGAAAGAGGTCTGAAACTTACTGGTAGTACTAACTGTTGTACACCCACTGAATTAACGGTTAAATGGTGAGTCAATACTGAACTTATGTAACTCCTATCCAGTCCAGTGGTTTACTTCATTTAGGTGGGACTACTAACAGGATTCAGGCCAGTGACTCCAATCCTGTTCTAAAGTAAATGCTGACCATGTGAGCTGGAGTCTACATTGTGATGATCAGCTTAAATACCTCTTGCTTACCTGCACACAGGTTACAAAACCAGGATCTCGCTTTATTAACTTCCACTGCCTGCTCCATGCCATGGAATCATGGAACTAAAAGTGGCCTCATGGGCCACTGAGTCCAACCCTCTGCTCAGTGCAGGATCTCCTGCTAAAGCACCCCCAACAGGTCCAACCTCTTTTTGAAGACATCCAAAGGAGGAAACTCCACCACCTCTCTAGGTCATTGGTTTCATTGCTGAATCACTCTTACTGTCAAGATGTTCCTTCTAATGCTCAATCAAAATCTACTCTCTTGTAACTTAAAACAAAAAAAAACATTAGACCTGGTCCTACCTTCTGGGGCACCCAAAAACAGGCCTGCCCCCCTTCTCTATGAAAGCCCTTGAGATAAAGAGTGCAATCATGTCACCCCTCAGTATTCTCTTTGCCAAGCTGAACGTGCCCAGCTCCTTCAACCTCTCCTCATAGGTTTTGTTCTCCATTCCTGTTATCATCCATGTTGCCCTTCTCTGAATGAGCTCCAACTTGTCTATATCCTTCTTAAAATGAGGTGCCCACAATTGAATGCAATACTCAAGGTGAGGCCTGACGAGTGCGGAATAGAGTGGAACTATTATTTCTCTCAATTTGAAAATATGATTCAATTAATGCAGACTAAAATAGCATTCACCTTCTTCGCTGCAGCATCACACTGTTGGCTCATGTTCAACTTATGATCAACATTAATCCCAAGCTTCTTTTTATATGTAGTATTGCTGAGCCACGAATCCTGCCCACCCTATACATGTGCTTTTGTTTTTTGTAGCCTAAACGTAAATTTTTGCATTTGTCTCTACTGGATTTCATTTTATTAATTTCAGCCTAATTTTCTAGTTTATTCTTCACACTAGCTTAATAAGACACAGCGGCAGCTTTACATGGGGAAGGCCTGGCTTTGTTTTCCACCTCTCCCTGCAGCTTGTAAAATGGAAACAATTGCCTCTCATGTTCTTTGTCAGGGGGAAAAAGGGGGACTTGGAACATTTTAATATACATTACAAGTACATGCAACTAAGTGCAAAGCAGTGGCAGCACCTATAAATTAAGACAGAACCCAGAATACAGACTAGGTGTTCATTGGAGGAAAAAGTAGTTTAGAACCACTGGTGCCTAAAAGGAAGTGGTGGCTTGTTTATCTCAAGTTCTAGGTCACAAGAGTCTCATCCAAACTGTCCTTTGGGCACAGAGCTGAAGGGCTGGCATCTGCAAAGCAGCTCAGGGGAACAGAAGGAGATGGCTCTTGCTGGTTCGGCAGCTGGAAAAACAGGAAGCAACCCACCTGGGGTGTTTCTAACACCTTTATCAATATAGGTCACAGGAGCAGCATTAGGAGTTTGCAGCCACAAGGCAGCAGAAGTGCAAACCTGCTGCCACTGCTGGGCCAGAAGCTCTCCTCTAGTCTCTCAGCACTAGAATATATGCCCACACATGGGTTTTATGAAGGACAAACCTCTCCTTTAAAATGCAGAGTCAAATTACAGAAAGGGAAGTGGAAGAAAAAAGTGGGGGAAGGGGAAGCCAGCCACCACGGCTGCTTAGCTTCATTCCTGAGAACTTGCTGAAAGCTCCAAGGGAGAGATGTTAAACTTGGGGCCACTGTCAGGTCAGCTCAGACTCAAAATGCAGGTTGTGTGAAAAACACAAGCTACTCTGAAACCAAGCATCTGGGAAGGAGGCCTTTGTGATCTTTTTATAGTTCAGCAAAGCAAATTTTAAAGGAGCTGCCTCCCAGTGGAAAACGTAGTCGTGCACACACAGTTTTTTCAGTTTTGCAACAGATTCCAAATTAGCGTGGGGATGCTCAGGCCGCTTTCTGCATGTCCAGGAAGTGCCAATGGCCTCTCAGTAGAATACTCAGGTGCTCCTGGCTGCTGTGTGTGTGTGGGGGAGGGGGGTAGTGTCACTTATTGGTATCCACTGGGGGGGGGGTTTCTATGGCTGCAGGAAAGTAAAGTGGAAGAACAGAGTGCAACATGGTGTACCTTGAGTAGGAAAAATGACTTTTGGTTTAAAACTGGGCCATGAAATGAAATAACAAAACAAAACAAAACAAAACAACCCCCCCCCACCTCTCCCTCTTGGTTATTTTTCCCCCTTGGGGCTTCTTAGTTACCTGAAAAGGATCTCATGAGGGGTGTTACTTTCAACCATTCAGAATTCATGAAGCAAGTGGGAAGCATCAGCAAGGAAATATGCTCCTTAGTTTCTGCTCAAAACCCTCAGCATGTTTACTTGGCACAGATCCTAGGTCACATGGGACCAAAGGAATTAGTTTCATCCAGTGTTCCAAGCTGGAACACGTAGAAAAAAGGGCAACCAAGATCATCAAAGTCTGGAACAGCTTAGGAGCTGGGTGTGTTTAGCTTGGAGAAGAGAAGACTTGCGAGGAGACATGACACTCATCTGCCATCAGGTGGAAGATGGAGCAACCTTGTTGAGCATCTTGAACTTCTTGATGGTAAGAGCTCTTCAACAGTGGACTAGACTGCCTTGGAGGATGGTGAACTCTCTTTCTTTGGAGATCTTTAAAGAGGGGTTGAATGGCTTTCTCTCTAGAGTGCTTTAGTTTTGTATCTGTACATGGCTGGGGGTTGAACTAGATGGCCCTTGTGGTCCCATCCAGTTCTATAAGTCTATTAAATAGTTCTCCACCTTCCTACCCACTAAAGATAGAAAACGGAGTCTGTTTGTCATGTACGAAGCTTTGCAAAGTTATTCCACCCCCTGTAATAATTAGCACTATGATGTTAGTGAACATCAGTAGGAACATACACAATGGATGGATGGATATAGATATACATACACACATATATACACATGCATATATCTATATATCTATCTCTATCTAACTATCTATCTATTTCTATATATCTATTTCTGTCTCCATATCCATATATGTATATATAGGCTCACAGTTATTCCTGGCAGGGCAGGTAACTGCAGAAATATAATTTATATTTACCCTCATCTTCCTCTGGGGATTTCCCTTTGGATCCTTCACTGCTGCTGCCATTCCGATGAGAACCAGATGTAGAAAAATAGCAAGTGCCATCTATAAAACACACACACACAGAGAGAGAGAGAGAGAGAGAGTGAGTCAGGGTTGTTGCTCTCTCATGGATGCTGCACAGGGCAGAGCCTAGAATCTTGAAGTATCTCAGCTCTAGTTGTGAAATCAACCAGATTTCTAGTTGTCATGGTTTCAAAGTTTGCCATACATCTTGTGGGTTATAATTGCTGAACTTCCCCATAAATCCATCCATAAGTCAGGGATTGAATTGGCACTCTCCAACAACACTGCTGAGAAAGACCAACTCTATCCTCCCTCCCACAACTGTCACCTAGCAGAAGTCTTTCCACCTGGCTGCAGCAGAGGAAGACATGGAAAGTAGGACAACTCCATCGGCTGTCCCTCAACAGTTTCCTGTTCCAGCTGGTCATTATTATACTGCTTTAAGTAGTGGTCAGTTTTTCCCTCCTCTCTTTCTTCCCCATCCTTTTTTTTCTCCCTTTTCTGTCCTTTAGACTGTAAGCCTGCAGGTAGAAACTTGTTTTTGTAGACATTATATTAGCCAGTCAGGTAGCCTTTCTGGCTGAAAAACAGTGTAGACATATTTAAAAATACAGTCGGACCCCCATATCCACAGGAGTTCAGTTCCCGGACTTACCGTGAATATCAGAAACAGCAAACAGCATTGAAAATAATGAGTATTTTCTAGGAAGGCTCTATGGCAGATGTGCTGTTTTGTGTCCTGCGGTAACTGAAACTGTGGATTTCGCTTCCGCAGATACAAGGGTCTGACTGTAATAAATTAACAAGGCTTCCATTGACTGAGATAATGGGTAGTACTGCATTTTTGTGACATGCATTCAAGGAACTAAACACAGAGGAAAAGGAAAAGAGCCACAGGATCATAGCAAACAACTGTCAGGTTAAAATTTATATCTTGCAACCTTGCTTTCAAATTTCTGAACAGGAACATATAAGGAAAGGCCTGGGGGTAAGAAAATGGCTGAAACCTTCTGTATGTTGGGACAGGGCAGGACTTGAGAAAGCGACCCCTGACCACTTAGTGTGGTCTCCATGTGAAATCTTCACCCTTTGGAAAAAGGAATGAATTTGTCCATTGCATTCCGTGCTAAGAATTTACATGATGACGGCTTAAAACTCTGCTATTGTCTGTGCACACAAACTAGAGTAACAGAGGAAATGACACACTTAAAAAAGTACAATAATATTGAATGGGGGGGGGGAGGGGGCAGATGCAAGAAAATGATGACCAATGTTTTGGTCACCTGTGTGGCCAAAAAAGAAAGAAAGAAAGAAAGAGCTACAGGAAAGACACTGCTGTTGTCAACACAGAGAAAACGTTTCTTACTCACTCAGAAGTTTCCAGAGGTAGAAGGGAGCAAACTGCTTTTTCACTACAGACTGAGCAAGTTGTCCAGATGTGGGGGAAAGCACTTGTGATAGAAGGCTCTAAGGAGAGAAAACAGAAGCATTTACCTGCAGGCAACAGTCAGAGGGAATAATTAAAATAGAGAAAACTGCGAAGGAGAGAACTCTAGTCAAAGCTATTTATTACCAGAGATCTTGAAAAAAGAAGAGGCCCAGTGACCCATGTATACACACACACATACATACACACACTGGACTGACTATGTGAGGAACGTTGCTGTCCTTGAGCAAGCAGGGATCACAAGCACTGAGGCCATGATATTGAGAACACAGCTACACTGGGCAGGGCACATTTCTAGGATGGAGGATCATCACCTCCCAAAAATAGTACTCTACGGTGAACTCGCCATGGGTCAGTGTAAGAGGGGCGCTCCAAAAAAGCGATACAAAGACTCCCTGAAACAACATCTCAGGCTCGGCCAAATTGATCACCAACAATGGTCTGCCCTGGCCTCACGTCGGGAGGCATGGAGACGCACGATCCACAATGCGGCAGCCTTATTTGAGAACTCACGCCGAACAAGTCTTAAAGAGAAACGACAACGCAGGAAGAGTCACAACCCAGAAACATCACCCGAGGAGACCTTCTGCTGTGCTTTCTGCAACCGGACTTGTTTATCTCGGATTGGCCTTTTTAGTCATCAGCACGCTTGCAGAAAGCGCGGGATGAGTCCTTCCTGGATCTTCGTTTGCGAAGAAAAGCCAGAGAGAGAGAGAGAGAGAGATACAGATATACACACACACACAGAGTTGTCCCTCCATATCCATGGATTTAAGTATTCACGGCTTGAAAATATTCTTAAAAGAATAATAATCCAAAAAGCAAACCTTGATTTTGCCATCTTATATAAGGGACACCATTTTGCTATGCCACTGCATATAATGTGACTTGAATTTTCATGGATTTTGGTATCCAGGGTCCACATTTTGATATATTTTTTAATTCCAAAACCCAGAACCGCCCTAGCCTTTGATCCTAAGAAAGCTACGGTCCACATTTTGATATATGTGTGTATATATATATATATATATATATTATTCCAAAATCCAGAACCGTTCCAACCTTTGATCCTAAGAAAGCTATGGTCCACAATTTGATATATATATATATATATATATATTTCCCCCCCAAAACCCAGAACCGTTCCAGCCTTTGATCCTAAGAAGGCTATAGTCCACACTTTGATCTATATTTATATCTATATCTGTGTGTGTGTGTGTGATATCTTTATTCTTCTCCCCGGGCCCCACTGAGCATCACGAGTCATCCTGACAACGAAGTAAGTAAATAAATATATCAAATTGTATATTGTATGCCGCCCCGATTGAGTTGCAGAGGGGCGGGATAGAAATAATAATAATAATTAATAATAATAAGTATTTCTGCAGCTGTAACCGCCTGTCCTTGACTTCCATCTCCAGGCTGCTCCTGTGGGGAAGTGAAGCCCCTCGCCTTATCTACCTACCTGAAGGCCTCTGCTGCCGCCGCCGCCGCCGCCGCCCTCACCTTCCCGGAGCGCCCCGGACCCGACGCCGCGCAGAGCCCGGAGGCCTCCTCCGGCCACTTGGAGAGCCCGCGGCGAGCAACGGCGGCAACTCCCCCGGAGAAGCCACAGCAGCGAAGCCGCCCCGGTCATGTTCGGCGTCCCTCAGCGTTTATTCAGCGAAACGGAGGCGGAGGCGGCGGCCTCGGCGTCGGCCTGAGGAGAAGGCTGAGGGGAGGCTGCTGAAAGACGAGGCGGGAGCCGCCATCTTGGAAGCTGGCGGCGGCGGCGGCTTTCTGCCCCTCCTTTCCCTCTCTCAAGATGGCCGCCCTTGTGCTCCGCTCTCCTGAGGAGGGAAGCGCAGCCAGCGGCCCCGACCCCGCCGACAGGCCGCTGAGGCGCTTCCCAGGCCGGGGCAGCCAGCGGGACTTTCCCTTGACTTGGAAGAATCGCCTTCGGTACGCCGCTGTGGGCGAGGCTTTTCAATGCTGTGTGATTTGTATCTTAAAAAGTGTTTTATATTTCAATATTTTAACGTTTGTGGCTGTAACTCTGTCAATTCTTTGAGTTGTTTTTTTTTTAACTTCATAGTTATACTTTTAATAATTTGCATTGTTTTAAAATCTGGACTGTTTTAATAATAATAATAATCAATAATAAATAAATAATATTTATTTCTTACCCTGTGGATCGAGGCAGGAAAAAACACATCATAATCCAGTTTGAAACTGGATTATTTGCCAGGGATCCTTCCTATGGAATCCTGGGATTTGTAGTTTTACAAGGTCTTTAGCCTTCTATGCCAAAGAGCGTGGGTGCCTCACTAAACTACAAATTCCTGAATTTAATAATATCTCTCTCTGGCTTTTCTTCGCAAACGAAGATTCAAGAAAGACTCATCCTGTGCTTTCTGCAAGCGCGCAGATGACTAAAAAGGCCAATCCGAGATAAACAAGTCCAGTCGCGGAATAATAATAATAAGCCTTATCAGCTACCCAGAGAAAGGGAGCCTCTTCTACTTTATGGCAATTTGAAGTGAAACACATTAGTTATGGTGGAGACTTTTGTGGAAGACAGTATACAGCCCACTTCGCTATTACATTGCTGCTGCTGTTTTTATTTATTTATTTATTTGATTTATATGCCACCTTTCTCCCAGAATGGGACCCAAGATGGTTGTTATTGTTGTTGTTGTGTGCTTCAACTTGTTTCCGACTTATGGCAACCCTCAGGTGAATCTAACGCATGGTTTTCTGAGGCTGAGAGAGTGTGACTTGCCAAGATCACCCAGTGGGTTCCCATCAAAATAAACAAATAATCATTCCTGAAGAAGAATAAAACAAAACTGAGGGGACCACAATCTGTCTATCTCTCTTCAAGCTGCTCAGCTGGGTTTTCCTAATGGTTCTTTCCACTTGGAAAAAAACTCTGATAATAGAACTTGGAAATTTTCTTTTGTAGAATAAAACTCCTGGAATTCCTTCAAGACAGCATGGCCGTTGCGTGACTCTGGAAGTGTAAAAGTAACTTTTCCAAGTTCTGTTAATATAATCTTGCAGTAGCTAAATAAATGTTCAGGTGTGGAGGTGGAGGATTATTTCAGCTCCATTTGCAAACAAAGAAAAAAGGGTTCAGCGAGTCACCTTTGGAAAGAGGAGAGAGGCCTGTCCCCCAGTGACTTGAAGAACTTGACAGGGCAGCTGATGAATTGCTACACAGAAACCGGTTATGGGGCTCTTCTTGACTTTAATCAGATGTAAAGCTCATCACCATTGTTTTTCATGCCACTGCTGTGCAGAAATGTGCTGCCATGGAAGATATAGACCATGGGCTAGCCATCTGCAGTAACTACAGTACCTCATCAAGCTGAGATTACTTATAGACCCATTAAACAGAAAGGGAGCTTGCTTGAGATCTTGGGCTTGTCTATATGAGGGTAAAAAATGTGGATTTATGCACACTAATGCCAATTCGAAGCAGCTTCTATTTGTCTTAACAGGTGTTTTTGCAAGATCACAGGCATGCAAAGCTATCCACTTTCGCTGTTCCAACAGGGAATGCCTGCGAATCAAGATGGCGTGCATGGCTGATTTACTCATGTTTTTATTTACCTTGAGCTGCTGCCACTGAACAGAATTTTTTAAAAGCATATCTAACATGTGGAAGTGTGATATTCCACATAAGTAAATATAAAAAAAGGCTGTTTCATCACCTCAGCACGATTGCTTCAGTGCAAATCCAATATGGTGGTTCCGGGTGTTTGCCTTGTCAGCAAGCTCCACCCCCTGCACACATCCAGCCAATCAGTTTTCCATTTCCTCTCTTATCCGGAATGCGAATGGAAGCAAATTGGTTGTCCCAATGAGTGGGAATGTGCATTCCCTGCGGAGCTTTTTAAACACTTTGGGAGAAGCCATGAAGGCTTTTTCTGCAGAGTTTTTTTGTGGATTTGGCCCTCCTCCTGTTGGCTGGGGGATACTGGGAGTAACAGTCCCAAAAGGCATCTTTCCCCATGCTCTGGAAGTTCTAGCCTACAACATTTGGGGGAAAGGAACCAAGGTCAAATCTTGCATGTGCCTGTGCCTTCAAGTCGCCAGCTGACTTCTGGTGACCCCATGAATTTCCTAGAGTTTTCTTAGGCAAGGATTACTCAGAGGTGGTTTTGCTAGTTCCTTCCTCTGAAATAGAGTCTATGGCACCTGGTATTTGTTGGTGGTCTCCCATCCAAGAAGTAACCAGGGTTGACCCTGCTTAGCTTCCAAGATCAGCCCAGACCTGGTGCCTTTAGGGTATTTCGGTCAGCTGATGATAGCAGCAAACAGAGAAGTCTACTCCGGCTTGCTGCTGTTTCACCTTCTTCACAGAGCAATTGGAACTTACGGCTTCTGTAAGGCAGGAGAAGAGGCCCAGCCTAGCTTCAGCTTCAATTACTTTTATACCTCAGTGACTTTTCTTTAGATGTTTATCATAGTACTATTATTATGGTTGTTATACAATTTTATGTCTGACCTGTCAGAACATACTTAAAAGTACACAACAGCAATCCAACAAGAAAAGTCTGGAAGCAGCTAATCGGCTTTATAGAAATCAAGACAATGCTGAGAAACAAGAGCACCCATTGGCAAAGAAAAGATGTGCAGGAAGTGGTCGGGTTCATCATCGTAATAAGACCATATATTCAATCTAGCTCCAAAACTGGGTGTCGTAAGTTTCACATTTGCATGTGGGACTTTCCAGACTCATTAAAAGGGTGTTAGCTTCATTCAGAGACCTTTCTGAACCTGTGCACAAAACACGCACACAGATGCCCACGCCTACCTACCTTTGATCCCTCCAGGCTTCTCCAAACAGGAGAAAAAGCATGGGATTCAAGTTGCAGAAAAACAGACTTAGGGCGGATAAGCAGGATACACTTCTTCATAGTTGAGCAACAGTAGAAAAAAACTTGTTTTTGATAGGACTATGGTTAGAAGATCACTGATGTCACCTTGGAGTCATGGAGTCATGTTCAAATGATTTTAAAGCCACTAAATTCTGCTCGAAGAACAAGTCTGTGATGCTCAGAGGGTTTCCCAGTTTCAATGCCAAGAATCTGTCTGGTGGTTCTTCCCTGACTAGATTGCACCTTTCTCTGGAGGCAACATAGCTACGGCCATAAAAAACAACAACAGTAGAGTTACAAAACTCTTCCTTATGGTGCTGATGCATCTCAGCAGCCATCTTCATGACAGGCACACCCAGGATGTAAACTGGTTTCCTCTGAGACTTCTCAGAGTAAAATTTCTAATCAAGCAAAGAGGCTGCTAAAATAACTCCTCTATTACATTTGCATGCCTGTTTGTATTAACTGCTTAACTGACAAGCAGCTTCTATTTATAGCAGGGGTGGAAATTGTGCCGTCTGCCCAATGTTGTTGAACTGCAACTCCCAGCATTCCTCTTTGCTAAGTTGGCTTGGGTTGCTGGGAACTGCAGTTCATCAATATCTGGAAGGCTGCATGATCCTCAACCCAAGTTTATAGACATAACATTCAAGAGCCTACTCTATTTTGCAATTATGGCTGTATCAAATTTGTGCCATGAGAATAAAATCTGATTGATTACAAGCTGAGTTGTTAATTGTGACAGCACCAGAAAAAAACATGATTATAATCTCACAGCACATTAAGTGGATTGGCAGGGTGAGAAATCCTGGCCTCCAGATTTATGAAAAAATATAGGCATACCTTTGCTACAAAGCACCTGACAAATAAGCTCCTTTTTACAATGTTTCTTTCTGACCACCCAGACTCTCCTCTTTCCCCCCCCCGCCCCTAGCTGGAGGGTGTTTTGGGAGTTTGGTTTTGTTTCCAAACAGTACAGTATTGGAATCAGGAGTGTGGTGAAGAACTGGATATAAACAGACTTTCAGTTGCCAGGCTACTGTAGGAGTTGTAAGCGGTGTAGTGAAGCTCCAGCTGGGGAAGAAGGGGATACTACTCAACCAACCCTGGGCTAGTTGTGTGTGCCTACAACAGGCAAGGTAGCATCAACTGCCTGTAGAATCCCTTAGGGAGCAGGAGTAAACAGCCAAGCAGAGAGAAAGTGAATTATCCTGTCTCACCATCTCCCTCCAGCATGTAAAAAAAAACAAAAAACCCCACCCACCCCCACCAAAACTATAGTGTTATAATGGAAAAAATGACAAAAGCTGGTTGAAGAAAAAATAATAATAATAAAAAATCTCTGGATGGCTTTTGGAATAACTCTTCAAGTGGTCTATAGAAGACAAAAGCTTTTTGTCTGCTTATGCAAGGCTTACCTGACCTGGTTGTTTCATTTCCCTTGTGTTTGCTGTAAGTTTTGATTAAAAAACACTGGTGAAGCATGTTGAACTGCTCTGCTTTTTTTGTGTGGCATAGGAACCTATCCTTATTCTTTCTATGTTAATTCTTCCTCTGGTACCAGATTTTCTGTTAAAAAGTAATGTCAGGAACACATCTGTTTAATTAAATGAGGTATGTGCCTTCATGTTGCCTTATGGTGAACCCATGAATTTTAATGGGTTTTCTTAGGCAAGGAATACTCAGAAGTGGTTTTGCCCCTTCCTTCCTCCGAAACAGAGCCTACAGCACCTGGTATACGTTTATATATTTCATCTGAAGTGCACCATGGATTGCCTAATTGCAAGTGTTACTGTCCACTCTTTGAATGTATGAAACGTAACCTCAAAAGAAAGGTGACTTAATTCCCTGCCCTTTGACTGGTAATAAGGTTTCCTTTGGGAATGCATCCAGTATTCAATGAACACAGATGCAGCCTGAACCAGTCTTGCTTTACTGGAACATACTCCAGCTATGACATAACTGAGAATATCAGAGGGAGATTCTGTGTTTTGAAAGAGATTTTGCTGCTCTTGGAGGAAGCTAGCAAATGGAGACAATGAATTGCAACAATCTTGCAGTGAGAACCAATTCACATAGATCCCAAAATCTAGTTTGAAAGGGATTCCTATTTTTATTCAACAGTTCGCTCTCTTCAACTTGTGGTTTGTTAGACTGATGCACTCAAGAAATCTAATGGGTTTCCAAATCTGACCCAAATCAATGCAAGTGAGGCAGAGTACAGTTTCTACAATCATGCCACAATTTTGTTTTTTTCCTATGCTCCCCAAAGTAGTAAAGTTTCTGGATTTAATGCAGATACGTTTCTTATCATCCTGAATGTACTTCCTCATGTAACATTTGCTATGGCTAGACTTCCTGCTGACTTCATTGATCCTGCCAGTACTGCAAAGTGGCCTAGAGACAAAATATCAAAAAAGTAAGAAAAACATACATTAAAATAAATTAATAAAAAGAGAGTGAGAGAGCAAAAATAACTGTGCCTGAACTCGCCAATATACATAATTTTGTGGCACAAGACTACAGATTGACATAAGAGATCATCACACCAATCAATGCTTCCATGCTTAGAAAATAAACACTGAGACACTCCTCTATCCACAGGAGATGGTTTGCCTGTGATCAAAAAATATTGCAGTAGTATCTTTGTGCATTATTCTACTTTGTGTGAACTATAGGTATGCATCAGGTGACTATTCAGACAATTAAAACTGTGCAAGAGGTCACCATGTACTCCATTGAATCCTACAGCTATATGTAACTCCAAGGTGGGTCCTTTGTCTACAGTACATTAAGGAAGTTAGTAGAAAACTGAAGGCAGTACTGTACAGTACTGCAACACTGAATTTCCAGACATTACTGTCCCTTTGAAACACAGTGAATAAAGCCGAAACATTACAGGAAAGTAATTTATTTAAAATTAAAAGTTGGTTTCCAATTAGATTTTGAAGAAAAGTCACCCTTATAACATTTAGGACCTGTTTTCATTGATTATTTAAAGTAAGTCTGCAATCCTTACTTTGACACATCTTGCTGAAAACAGTAGGATTTATTACCAAGCAAACATGGATAGGATTGTCTTCATGCAGCCTTTTTTATTTTTATACAAATGTCAGGTAGCCTGCTTTTGAATAATAGCACTATACTATCCTCCTCTTAGGTTTTTGTAATTATCTTGTATCATTATCAAGATGGTATGTCCTCAAACACAAGCCAGATTTATTTTAGAACAACTGGTCACTGTGAACAAAAATATAATCTGCAATATGTTTTCCCAGTCATGGATGCCATCATTCCATACTCAAATATCTACTGTTAAAACCAAACAGAGTTACACTGCAGGTGCTAAACTGACACAAATAAAGCTAAGAAGATTGTGGTGTCACCTATTACTTAACTCGTAAATGGTCACTGTCCTTATTCTGAATGCATTTTAGCTCACCACAGAATTGTCAGGGTGCATTTCTAATATTTTGTGGTTACCTGGTCCCACTTTTTACATTTCCCCCCTGTATCTATGTGCATGCATACAGCATTTGCTAGCATGACTGAAAAGAAAATAGTGCCTGATGACATGTGTTGTCTAGCCTGTAAAACCTTTGCCATAATAGATCTACTTGTCTTTAAAGTGCCACAAGACTCTTTATACAGAAGGTAAAATGAAACACAATCACGTGGCCACTTGGAATAGAAAGTCTCCGCCTCTCCATGAGAGGCTTTTAATTTCATTGTATTTATGTCCGCTGACTTGAAAAGGCATTAATATTTCTTCAGAAAGATCGCTTGTACCAAGTAAATTTAAAGAGCAATAATGTTGCCTATTAATTTACCTTTGGGAACAGAAGGAACATGCACGCTGCACCAAAAATTGCAGAGAGAAATGAAATGACTCTCAGGAGATAGTTTGCCTTCTTTGTTTTGAGAAAGGGTATTATAGTACATAGTACCATGAAATGAAAGCTTAAGGCCACCCCCCCCCCCATATCCAAGAGCAGGGATAGCCACAGAATTATGGGTGAAGTCATGATGCATTTCTGGGCTTTGCTTTTTGGTACCTTGTAGCAAGTCAGCTGCTCCCAGGAGGAGGCTTATTTCATCAGCCACAAGAGCAGCAATAAATAGCCTTGGTGAAAGAACTCATGCTTTGTCATTACTCTTCCTCTTTGATACACACAAAAAATTCTCAACACAGAACAAACAGCCAGTGTGCTATCTATTTCACATACACCCAACCCCACTCTGCTTAATTCAAGCCTGAAATCTAGTACAGGCAAGTCTGATCGTCTTTCTGTTCCTGGTTTAGCAACAGCCTGCAGAGACGTCATTGCTTCACCTCATGTGAAGAAGCCCGCAGTGACTCACAGAGCAGTGTACAAAGAGAAATACTCTCTCTTTCTCAAGTAGGAGCATGGCTCAAACAAGGAAATGAGGGCACATGCAAAATATGTCAAAAGTGAAATGCTTAGCTCTTGTGAGCTACCTTGCTTTGCTCTGGGAGTAGGCGTGAAATACAGCACCAAGTCAGGGAAATGTAGGGCCTCTTTATGTATATATATGTGTGTATGTGTGCATCTTGCTTCTAATGCAACTGCTCGAAGCACAAGCATACAATGTGGGCTGCAATGGTGAAGGCTGCAATAGTACTCCCATTTACAGAGGAATGAATCCCATTGAATGTAGAGGGAAGCCATGCCTTAGGGAGCTTGTTCTGTTTTGCTTGGGGAAGAGAAGGTTAAGAGGGGACATGATAGCCAAGTTTAAATATTTGAAGGGATGTCATACTGAGGATGGAGCAAGCTTGTTTTCTGCTGCTCCAGAGACTAGGACATGGAGCAATAGCCTCAAACTCCAGGGAAAGAGATGCCACCTAAATATTAGGAAGAACTTCCTGGCAGTCAGAGCTGCTCAGAAGTGGAATGCACTGCTGCCTGGGAGTGTGGTGCAGTCTTAATCTTTGGAGGTTTTTAAACAGAGGATAGATGGGCATCTGTTGGGAATGATTTGATTGTGGATTCCTGCATGGCAGCATGGGGCTGGACTGGATAGCTCTTGTAGTCTCTTCCAACTCTATGGTTCTAGCTATGATTTAAGGGAAGAATAGTGAATTCCAGTAAAACATTAGGATGTATGTCTCTGTGCCTCTTAGGGTGGGGAAAAGAAGGACACAGGCCTTACAAGTGGCAGGGGCGGGAGCTTAACCTCTCTGGCTTTTCTTCGCAAACAAAGATTTGGGAAGGACTCACCACGTGCTTTCTGCAAGCGTGTTGATGACTAAAAAGGCCAATCCGAGATAAACAAGTCCGGTTGCAAAAAGCACAGCAGAAGGTCTCCTTGGGTGATGTTTCTGGGTTGTGATTCTTTCTGCATTGTCGTTTCTCTTCAAGACTTGTTCGGCGTGAGTTCTCAAATAAGGCTGCAGCATTGTGGATAGTGTGTCTCCATGTCTCCCGATGTGAGGCCAGGGCGGACCATTGTTCGTGATCAATTTGGCTGAGCCTGAGATGTTGTTTCAGGGAGTCCTTGTATTGCTTTTTTGGAGCGCCCCTCTTACGCTGACCCGTGGCGAGTTCACCGTAGAGTACTATTTTGGGGAGGCGATGGTCCTCCATCCTAGAAACATGCCCTGCCCAGCGCAGCTGTGTTCTTAATATCATGGCCTCAATGCTGGTGATCCCTGCATGCTCAAGGAGAACAACATTCGTCACATAGTCAGTCCAGTGTATATTTAGGATTGTGCGTAAACAGCGCTGATGAAAGCGTTTGAGGAGTCGTAAATGGTGGCGATAGGTGACCCACGTTCCAGACCCATAAAGGAGAATAGACAGTACAATGGCTCTATACACACTGATTTTTGTGCTTTGCCTCAGGTGCTTATTGTCCAGACTCTTTTGTGAAGTCTTCCAAATGCGCTATGTGCCTTTGCTAATCTGTGATCGATCTCTTGTCAATCTTGGCATCTGAGGAGATGATGCTTCCCAGGTAGGGGAACTGCTGGACGGATTTAAGGAGCTATTAGTAACAGAAAAGCATCCTTTCTGGGCTGTTGAGGGTTTGGGCAAGGAGGTTGCTTTGCTAGCCAAGGGGTGAAGGAGTAAATAAGGGGAAAAAAAGCCTCGAATAACCACGTATAGAGTAGGATAACCCCCCCCACGTCTCCGCCTGCACTACGGGCACCACTTGGGGAGACTAGGCCCTGAATTGGTTGCCCATAGCAACAAGAGAATAAGGGCGGGGGCAGAGGGAAAGAGGAGGTAGGGGTGCCGAAGCGCTCCCCGCCACGTGACCAAGATCACGCGCCTGCCCCCGACGACGCTCTAATCCGCTTTGTCCAATCATAGGATTTTGCCCTCTCCTGCTCCGCCCTCCCTCGGCTGCCTCTCCTAAGCCCCGCCTCCTTCTCCTCCTTCTCCTCCTCCCCCGCCCTTAGAAGGGAAAGCGACCTTCTTCCTTTTTTCTTTTTTTTTACATTTGTTGTTGGACCACGTCACGCGCGCCGCCGCGTCATTGCGATGGCGGCCGTTCGCAGCAGCAGCGGCGTTTTGCGACTGCGGCAGCGCCCTCCCCCTCCCTTTCCTTCCTTTCTCCCGTCGCTCTCCCTGTGCCAGCCAATGAGCTGAGCCGTCTCATCGGACCAATGGGGAGGCTCGGCTCTGGGCGATCGCAGCAGCAGCGGCGGCGGCGGCGCTCTGGGCGTGAGGGAAGGAAGAACGGAGGACGGAGGGAGGCAAGGAGACCCGCCGAGCTGAGGCGAGCCGAACCGGAGCTCAAGGCCTAGGCCGGGAAGCCGAAGCCGAAGCCGCCGGCAGGGAGGGCGGGCAGGCAGGCAGGCAGGCAGGCAGGCGAGGCGAGGCGGCCGCTCGGTCCCCGTCCCTTGTCCCGGTCGCTCGGTCAGGCCATGGAGCGGGCGGGCCGGAGGAGGCGACGCCGGCACTGCTAGCCAGAGGCCCGGCGCTCGCCTCACCTCGCCGACCCGCCCGCCCGCCCGCCCGCAGCACCCTCGGCGGGCAGGCGGGCGGTAGGCCTCGGCGCTCCCCTGACGGGCCTCCTCGACGGCGGCGGCGGAGGAAGACGGCGCACGGGGTAAGAAGGGCCCGCGGTGCGGTGGGGGGCGAAGGGCCCTCCCCGGTTGTGTTGTGTCCCTGTGTGTGTGTGTGGGGGGGTTGCGGAGTCCGTCGGGGCGTCGCCTGGAAGAGGAGGGGGGTCGCCTTGACTGAAGGGGGAAATTGTGGTGTGTGTGTGCCTCTCTCCTGAGGGGAGAGGCGGGTAATAATAATAATAATAATAATAATAAAAAATAATAATATTACTAAGTGTCAAATACTTCCAGGGTGCTTCCCTCCCCCCTGTGTGTGTGTGTGCCAGATTTGGTGGTGGGCCTCCTGGGGTGCGCCTGTGTGGCTACGAAGTCGTCCGTGTGCGTGTTTTAATGTTGGGGGGCATCCAGAGAAATCTACGGTGTGTCCTACTTTTTAAATTAATGTTGGGGGGCAACCACAGAAGTAAGTGTGTGTGTGTGTGTGTGTCAGATTTGGTGGTGGGCATCCTGGGGTGCGCCTGTGTGGCTACGAAGACGTCTGTGTGTATGTGTTTTAATGTTGGGGGGTATCCAGAGAAATCTATGGTGTATCCTATTTTTTTTTATTATTAATATTGGGGAGCAATCAGAGAAGTGTGTGTGAGAGAGATTTGGTGGTGGGCATCCTGGGGTGCGCCTGTGTGGCTAGGAGGACGTGTGTGTGTGTGTGTGTGTGTGTGTATGTTAATGTTGGGGGGCATCCAGAGAAATCTACAGTGTGTTCTACTTTCTTATTAATGTTGGGGGGCAACCAGAGAAATGTGTGTGTATGTGACTTTTGGGGCGCCCCCTCCCCGTGTGTGTGTGTGTGTGTGTGTTAATTTGTGTGTGGGGGTTATTAGCGTGCACGTGTGTGCCTATGGGTCTGGCCCCTCCGCAAAGGATAAGTGTTTAAGTCGGTGTGTGTGTGCCTCCTTTCTGTGAAATTTGTGTGCACAAGAGTGTGGGGAGCCCCCTCTTCATTGTGTTTGTGACTGTGTGTATGAGAGAGAGAGAGAGAGAGAGAGAGAGAGAGAGAGAGAGAGAGAGAGACAGGCAGATGGTCCTCCAGGTTCCTGAGATGTATGTGATTTTTTGGGTAAATTCTCTCATGGTTTGTGTGTGTATGTGAGACTTTTGGGGCACCCCCTCCTCATCCACAGGAGGTATCTGTGCCTGTATGTGACTTTTGGGGCACCCTTTTCTCTGTTGTGTGTATGTATTCATATGTTTATGTGTGTGTATATGTGTGTGTGTGTTTACATGGTTTTGTGTGTGTGTGTGTATTTACATGGTTTTGTGTCTGTATTTATGTCTTTGTGTTTGTATGTATATGTGTGTCTGAGACAAAGATTGTTTGGGGGAGGTGTTAATGTTGGGGTTTGTAGGGGAAGGAGGGTGAGGCCTACCTAGAAGAAAGGGAGGGAGGGGGAGAGAAAGCAGTATGAGTTGTGGGGGTGGTAGGTAATGTGGTAGGTGGTAGGTAGGTAAAGAGGCATATGGGTGTTGAGCAGTGTGAGCACTTAGGAAGCATTTTAAAAATTGAAACAGAAAATCAAACTTTTTTGGCGGGTGTGTGTGTTAAAATATGTTGTGGTAGTAAGAAAATGTAACAATGGGGGGCAGGTTGGTGGTGTGGAGAAAGGGTATTGAATTGAGTATTAGACTCAGGCTTTGGGAGCTGGCTTTTTTTTTTGTTCCCTTCCCTTTTGTTGTTGTTGATGGTGGTGAGGAGGGCATTTGTAAATGAGGGAACCCCCCCTGCATTGTTTAGTGGGGGTGATTTAATGTGAGGGTTTGGAACCAGCTGGGCAAAGAGAGACAAGGTGATGGTGGTCTGAGGATAAGCGAGTGCCATTTGGAGTGTGAATGTTGTGCATGAGGAAAGGAGGGTGACATGGGGGGTGAGCTTGAGCTCATTGGCTATTGTTCTATTTCCCTTTATAATATTCTTCAACTTATCCCCTTGTGATTGAAGAGTAGCCCCCACTCTATATTGTGTCTACCAGGATATATGTGTATAGGGAGCATAATTGTTCGCGTTAATGACTTTATATAGGTAGAGATATGGGAGGTAAAAATTTTGGGAATTGTGTTGTTTGGTAGAACCATTAAGATTGTGGAGTGGGATGGGACCCCCACAAGTCAGCTAATCCATATCATTTTTGTGTAAATGGGTTGAGAACAAGTGGAATTCTGGGCAGATGGTGTGGGGTGGTTGTGTTGGCTGCATGAAGCAGCAAGGGTTTGTTTTTTACTATCCCGCAGAATGTAAGGTTGTGAGGACACCAACATCAAGCAATCATGTTTTTCTGCATAAAGGGATGTGGCAGGTAGGATTTTTTTGTGGGGGGCAGGGAGATGTGGGAATGCAACTGAAAGATTTGTACTTCTAACCCAGCTGCTAAAATTGAGATGTACCTGGAGTGGCAGAACGAACTGCAGTGGCAAGATGGTGCAGGATTGATGGATAGGTCATAGTCTGGTGTAAGTCTCTGCAGAAACAGGGAGAAGTTAGGGTGCTGGGAGCAGGGTAAAAGAGGGTTTTTTTGTCCAGGACAAAAAAAGACAGGGCAGTATATTTGTTGAAGTGAAAAATTGCTTTGCTCTGGTAATGTCCCTTTCCCATTTCATCATCATCTCTAGGTCAGCATTAGTCCTGTGTATCTGAGTAGAGAAGAGCTGATCTGCCCACAAGGCTGGCTGAGTTGCATTTATTTTCTTATTCAGTCTCTACATTGCTTAGAGCCTCTTCCTTGGGCTGCCCTCCTTCCTTTCTTCTAAAACAAGAAATAAAAAACAGCTGTATGTCTCCGAACAGAATTTAAACCCCCTTTCCCATCTCTTGAGAGAGAGAGAGAGAGAGAGGATTGATTACATGTTTAGAAAGGCAAGTCATTTCTCTCTCTCCCCGCCACCGCCTCCCCCTTTCAGCTTGGAGGAGCTGAGCCCTCTAATGCCCTCTGCCCTTTTCCCAGAGAAAGCAGCTGTCTTGTGAGCAATGTGTGTGTGTATTGAAAACCAGTCTCTTCATTGAGGCACAAGGGCTGGTGTGTTCAGAGCCGTGTCTCCTGGTTAAAAGTTGTGTGGCTCTGTTTTGATATTCAGTTGCAGGAAGGAACTTCTCTCCCCTCCCCCTCTCCTCCTCCGGTTTTGTACACAGATCTCCCTTGTCACAAGGAAGCTGGCCTAGCCAGTGAGCCGATCACTCACTGTCTTCTACAGCTAAATCCCTCTCTGGGGATTCTTCTAGAAATGGAATATGGGCAGAATAGCCTACTCAGGCAAAGGTGGTGGAAAGACCAGCCTGCAAGATTATCACATTTGTGCTTGAAAGTTTTGTAGTTGTAATTCCTAGAAGTTGTTCAGCTGTGACAAAAAGATGGGTGTTTTTGCATTTTAGTTTTCCCCAACTTGACAGTGCTTCTGTTGTTAAGTTTTCACTCTGGCCCTGATGTTGTCAGTTGTTCCATTTCCTGGAGGGGAAAAAAAAAACCCTCTGAAAAAAATCAGCAGTGATGTTGATTTTTGGTGGATTGTAAGTTTTCATAGTACAGGTTGAATATCCCTTATCCAAAATTCTTGGGACCAGAACTGTTTTGGATTTCTGATTTTTAATTTTTTTTTAGAGTATTTACATGTGCAGAATGAGATCTTGGTGAAGAGATCCAAGTCTAAACATGAAATTCATGTATGCTTTATGTACACCTCATATACACAACCTGAAGGTAATTTTATACAATTTTAAAATATTTATATTTTTTATTTAAATATTTTTTATTTTAATATTTCAGGTTTCCAAACAAGGGATACTCAAGCTTTTTTGATTTAAAATCTGCAAACTTTGGGGGAAAATACAGTTTCTATTGTGGTGAAAAAAAATGCCTTAACCAGGATACTTGGTATGCTTTTAATGTTTAGGAGTCCTTGAAAAATCAGGTCCATATGGGGAATCTCTTTGTGTTCCTTTGTGCTTTGTTGCCTGGTCAGAGTGAGAAAAGGTACAGGACCTTTCCCTTTCCCACCACAAGGCTGCTGACCTTGGGTTTCTGCCAATACAGATACGTGGTTTAATTGTGTGAATATTGCAAGAGGTCTCATGTTATAGTTTGCTAGGTATTTTTGTTCTGCAACCTAGTATTATTTACTTTTCACAGAGTGGAGGCATGCTTCTGCCCTTTGTTCTTAAAGTAGCTTCCTTCTACTTTGTGGCCTCCAGATCCTTTGGACTTCAGTTCCCATAACCATAAACAACATAACCAATGGTCAGGAATGTTGGAATTTATAGTCCAAAATCCTAGACAGCACCAGGTTGGGAAAGGCTTGGAGTTAGCTAAACAGGTTCAGTGTGAAGCCATGATGTAGGCTGAGTTTGGGATACGTTGCCTTTCTGACTTTAAGGTATCAGAAGACAAGAAGCATAGACGAAAGAAGGACATGTGTAGTTGTCTTGGGTGAGCACTGTAATGGCAGCTGCACTTACGGTTCTGTCCTCATAGCACGGGAGACAAACCTAGTCTCCTAGAAACAGTGCTTAAGTTAGCAGAGTTTTCCAGCATTGCCCCATTAAAGTCTTAAAATTAACAGCACACTGTAAAATGTAGCCAGAGTGGTATAGTGGTTTGAGTGTTGGCCTAGTATGCCAAAAAGACTAGGGTTCATATCCCTGCTTAGCTGTGGAACCCACTGGGTAACCTTGGTCAAGTCACACTCTCTCAGCCTCAGAAGAAGGCAGTAGCAAACTTCTTCTGCACACGCCTTGCTAAGAAAAACCTTGTGATAGGTTCACCTGAGGGTTGTCATAAGTCAGAAATGACTTGAAGGCACCTGTAGACAAGACATACTAGTGATTGTGCTAGGGAACTTCTTGGATGTCTTTTCCACACACAGATGTGATTATTAATCTACATAGTTTCCAAAGTAATTATTTTGGTATGCAGCTTTGTACCTCAATGACTGTTATTTGCTTGAGTATTATATAGAGAGAATTGTCAAAGCCAGGCTGTGCAGATGTAAACTGTCTCTTGAAACTAGGTTGACACTACATTTTATATCAGTTTCTGGCTAAGTTATACTATTTGCTGTTTAAGACTAGGAGAGAGAATGCGAGAGCTGTGTGTAAAAGACACATAAAGGTGATTTATCTAGTCTAGGCAGATGTTAAATTGCAGTCTTATAATTTGGTCAGGATTGGGGCTTTCAGAATGATGCAACTGGCATATATACAGTATCTGTTTACTGATCTTGGAATCATAGAAATCTCAAAGATTGTTAGGTTCAAAATCTTTTTTGGTATTCCTTTACTTTGAATCTTGCAAGTCTAACTTCAGTATTGATCTTTCATCCCTCCCTCCCTCCTTTCTTTTTCTCCCCCCCCCCCTAAGGAAGCACAGATAAAAAAGGAGCATGCAGAAAATCAGACCTCCTTTTTATTTTGTTCTGACAAATATAGTTTGGAGAATTTTAATCTGTTTCCTACTTGGAACATAAAATGAACAAATAGCATTTCTAAAAAGGAGTGTCTTTGATATTGTTATAGGATTCTGTTTAGTTGAGAAAACAAATGTTCTTCTGGTGAAGATCTGCTTAGTTGAGCTAAGTTACAGCAGTCTTTCCTTTTTCAGTAAACCAGAGTTTATATAACCAGTTGTAGTTGTTCAAACCATATAATTAGAATGTGTCTGCAAATAGGCTGTAAATATGTCTAGGTTGGGTATTATTTTGCTTATTTCCTGTAATTCTGTTCCAAATGTAGTTTGCAAACATAGATTTAAAATGTGAGGATTTTTGGTGTTCTGCTTTAGGTAAAACTCCTGCTTTTAGGCATGTGTCTTCCATGTTAAAGGGAACAAACAGCAGGGATAGAAAAGAAAGCAAGCCTTTGCATATGTTATGACCATCTACAGGGACAAATATGGTATGGATGTTTACGACTACTGAACTGGGGAGTGGAATGAAAATCCTGCAATGCCTTTTTAGTTAAACTTGACATCTGCAATATTTTATTGAAAATCCTTGTCTGTCTTTGTTTTGTTAAATGCAAAACAAAAATGCTGTAGTCTGCTTCATTTGGGAAAAAAATGCCTTAATGATTTTAGTAAACCTTGTTCCTTAGAGTGGCCACCCAAGGCACCAGGAATCTTCCCCCAAATAATTATTTTTAGAAATGTGTTATTTCCTACTGTGCTTTGTGGTGTCTCTGTTTCCTTTAAGACTACAATAACATTTTGGGGAAGTGTGCTAACATTTTGTGAGTATTGCAGCAGTTATTTAATAAATGTGTCTGAACACTGAATTCAGAATAGAAATGTGGGTCTAGATGTAGAGATATTTGAACCAGAACATTTGGGCTTAATTGATCAGTCTTTATTGAGGGTAAGGCTACACCTTCTGAGAATAGCTAAAATCATTTTGAAAACTGAATGGTATTTTTCCCTTACTGTTCTTAGTGCAGACTATAAAGCAAGGGTAGAATCATGTGACCCTCCAGATGTTATTGAACTGCAATCCTCAGCATTCCTCAGCATTGAGTAGTAAGCTGGCTATGGCTGATGGGGGTTGCAGTCTAGAAGCACCTGAAGGGTTGCATGACTCCCACAGCAAGCTCTTGACTTACATCAAGCTGTAGCCTGAAATCCATTCTAAGGAGAGTATAGGAAGAGAGTCCTGTAAGCTACAGCATGGATTGTCATAAAGGAAGATAGGGTAGGTAGGCAGGACAGGTGCGCTTTGGTTTGATAGAGGCAGGGGCTATGAAAACACAGTAAGAGATTGCTAGGGTTAAAGGGAACCCCGACATGTGAATATTAATAATCAGCAACTAGAGTTTCATTGATTAAACCTGCCCTCTAAGAGGTGCTGCCTAGTTGTCAGCCTAGATGTGAAAGGGGTGTGGATAATATGAGCTGTGTTGTAAGAGAACTTGAGAGACACCATTTGATTGACTAGTGGGGAGGGGGCTAGGGTTACCCTACCCCTAACCTCACTTCTCAAAGTGGCCATGCAGGAAAAATGGCCACCAACTAATGCTCCACAGAGCCATTTACAGAGGTAGAGCTGAATGAGAGGCTAGAACCAAAGGATCAAGTTCTCTACTAGAGCAGTTGGCAAGCTGAGGTAGCTCCAAAGAGATGTTGCCTCTGGATTGGGAGACACAGCAAGTTGTTGCAGATAAATTTTATATTGAGAACTGGAGAATAGAACGTATTGGTAAAAATAATCCATGGCATGTCATAAATACCTCACAACAAAATTCAAAATTGATTTCTGTACTTTTAAAATTGTGACTTTAACTGATTTTACTTTTCAGTCAGAATAATCATATTTTACTGCTTCCAGCCAGCTGTGGATAGCATCCTTTTGCCATCCTCTTTGTGAGTTTTGTGAATCTTTGTGGCTAGGCCAGAGTAAGCCGTGTCATATTCAAACTGGGTTCCTCTACATAATTATTCATAGGATTGATAAGAACAAGGTGTCTGATACAAGGGGAAAATTTGGTCAGGGAGTATCCAACAATTCTTAAGATCTGCTTGTGATGCACTCTCAATGTTTTGGTCTAATAAATCCCATAAGCCACACCTGGCATAGCTGATGGCCAGGGACTATGGAAGTTGTAGTTAAAAACATCTGCAGGTCACTGGGCTGCTTATTCTGGTGTACCTTATAGTGAGGTATTCAAGATACATCTGTCAGGTTTACCTTTAAGTAGAGTGGCTTCTTGGTTGCCCTGTGTGCTTGCATTTTCTTCGAAGGATTTAGAAGTGAAAAGGGAGACATCACAAGTAATGGTGGTCAATTTGTTATGCGTAATACAGATATTTTATATTTATAGTCACTTGCCATTTTAATTCTGACCGTTTATTCTCTTTCTGAATCTGTGGCACCATTTTATCTCCCTTGTATGTTCTTTCTCAAAGGTTTTGTTATGACCTTTGAACAAACCTGATGATTTTCTCCAAACCAGAAGGCTCCCATTGTATATCTTATGTCAGCACCTTAATTATATTGAAGTTTCATTACAGAGTTGTGAAATATTATTTATTTATTTATAAAATTTCTATATTGCTTCTCATTAGAAAAAACAATCTGAAAGGACTTTATGAAAGGAACAGAAATGATAAAACAGTAGATAAAAATACGTAGTAGAACAATTAGAATACTGAGATCTTGTAAATAATTAATTTAAAATTGAGAGTGTTAACCATGATGAAAATGCCCGGCTATATAAATAGGGTTTTATTTGATGATAGCAATAGCATTAGCAATAGCATTTATATTTCTATACTGCTTATCAGTGCAAAGCACTCCCTAAGCAGTTTTTACAGTGTTAGCTAATACTTAAGAAATACTTACTGTATTTTTTATATTCTGCTCTTCAGCCACAAAGGCTATCAGAGTGGCTTACAAATGGTTAATTTAACAGTTCCCTGCCCTCAGGCTTACAATCTAAATAAGACATGACACCTAAGGAAAAGGGAATGGCAGTGGGGGTAGGGATTGAATCCAGCAGATACTGATGGTTCTTCTCTCCCTCCGAGGGCAGGGCGGTGGCAGTTGAGATGCAAGGAGGGCCTTTCACTTGCTTCTGGGCCCAGGCCTGATGGAGTTCCGCCTGCCTCTTCTTCTTTCTCTCCAAGGGCAAGATCACACCTAATTTCAGTGAATAATGCTCAGGATCCTTCATCAGGATTGTGTAGTCTGAATCTTGGCATGTGTTGTTATACAAATAGACCCATGTATCCATGGGAGGTGCATTCCTGGACTTACTATTGATACCAGAAACCATGGATAATAGCGAACTCTATGAAAATGAATGCTTTCTGGCCCAAGCATACCATGGAGTTGCTCTGGAGGACCTAGAAGATGCCTAGAGGGACCATATTTTTTCAGGTGCAGGTAAGTGAATCTGCAGATATGGGTCCTATGGATACAGGGGTCTGTCTGTACATTGATCATCCTGTACAGTGCTTGTGTTGCATGGCGTGTAAACAGGCAACTGAAAGCACATCCAAATGTGCTGTTTAATACACAACTGAAGGCATATGCATATGTGACTCTGTAGGCATAATGGTAGTGTATGCACTACTTCCTTTTTGCAAATATGAATTGAATGTGGATGTTCCTGTCAGACAAAAACGTCCGTCAACTTTCATAGGGGAACAGGATTCTGACCATAATGTTCTGTAATGAGGACATCTGATTTGATTTTCACCCTGGTGTTTACAGGTGATAGAAAGGGGTGGGGAACCTGTGGTCTTGTAGATGTTGTTGGATTTCTAGTTACATGAATTTCAATGAGAATAGCCAGTGTTTTGGATAGTGGGAGTTCAACAGTTTTGGAGGGCTGCAGGTCCTCCAGTTTTGGTGCAGAAGAAATGGGTTCCCTCTTTGACCAACCATGCAGCTTTAGCAATACTAAACCAGTCCTTTTTCTAATGAACTCCCCCCCTCTTTTAGTTTATTATGTACATGAACTGTTTATGGTTACCAAAGTAATGTAGGAATATAGAACCAACAATTGACTCTTCCCTGAATTTAGTAGGCATTAACCCATGAATCCCCACTTGGTCATGGGAACCTTCTGGGTGACCTTGGGCAAGTCACACTCTCTTGGCCTTAGAGGAATGCAAGAGCAAACCCCCTCTGAACAAATTCTGCCAAGAAAACCCTGTGATAGGTTCACCTTAGGGTCTCCATAAGTCAGAAATGACTTGAAGGCACACAACAACAACAACAACAACAACAACTCATGAACGTTTAAAAAAAGTCCAATAACCTTTATTACTGCAGAGTGAGCTGAAATAGAACATTTTTATTGGTTGGCATTTTATTCCACTGCTCCTCCCAGGTCAGGTTTGCAGTCACTTTCAGGTGGAGTTGCGAGGCACATACTGCTGTGTGTGTTGTCCCTATCACCTGCCATCACTTTACTGCACTGCCCTTGGCATTTATGCTCTGAATTATTTATCCTCAAGGAATCTGTCGACAGTGTCTTTGCTGCTTGGAAGAAAGTCAAGAATGAAAAATGTCTTTTTATGTAGAACAGCCTGTGTACTAGTTTTAAATGCAGATATTTCTCAATTGTTTTATCATGCTGGATTTTATAAAACAATCAAACTGTCAATTTCTTCAAAGGGCTATCATGCAGATGCTTTTGAGCTCTGCTTCCTGTTAAAAGCAGGGTTTTATTGGTTGATAACAGGTTTTTAATGCCCAGTATCCAACCCAAGAAGATTTTGCTAGAAAAAGGTAAAGTAATAAATGAGGCTTTTTTTCCCATTGAGGAGGTGAGAAAAGCAGAGGGTTGTGATGTTTCTGGATTTTTCTTACCACTACACTGCAGGTGATTTTTTGTATGCACTGTTTTTCAGGTATGGGAAACAGTAACATTAGCATGCGGTGGAAGCCATCATGCAACATTTCTATATTTTTATGAGCTGTATAAAGGAGCCCTGGATTGCGGAGTGTTGCAGCTGACTGTTTCTCATGCTTACTAAGAATGTTACTGCCTTTTCTGCTCTGTACAGTTGGCTTGTATCTAGGAAATAGAACGGAATGGTTTTTCATTTAGGCCAAAGTGCAGCTGTTAAATTCAGTTGCTAGGCGCACTGTGTATTCTAGCTGGAGTTCATACATGTGGATATAGAGGACTGGAGGACATTCCTGAGTTACTGTTTGTCAACTGGACGTGTGCCAAAACCTAGTTGTGACTATTGTACACCATTTTAAAAAGTGTTCTAAGGCTGATATTGTGTGCAGAAGGAGTGGAAGAAAAAAATACTGCATTGCTTGATAATTGGCTTTACTGAGATGCATGTTTTATGTGATAGATACTAATGTCATTAAGAGCCCCTTTCCTAACATTAAAAGTTTGAGTATATTCAGAACTAGCTTCCCATAGTTATTAAAACAACAACAACAACAACAATCCACGTAGGGCATTTCTTGGCAGTGTAGTGCATGCTAATGTCAAAATAGTTTTGAAAGAAGCGTACAAAGCCAACTAGTTCATGTTTTTTTGCAGGGGAGGGACACCACCATGGGAATAGTAATAACTGCCTTGGAGTTTGCTCTGTGGATCTTGTGTGGTGTGTATCGAGAGCCGTAAGTATATAAGAAGAGCTTACTGGATCAGGGCCAAATACTATTTCGTCCAGCTTCTGTTTTGCCATAATGGCCAACCGGTTGCTTATAGGAAATCTAACAACAGGACATGAGGGCATTATAACTCTGCTGTTGTTGCTTCTTGTCAACTGGTATTATTCATAGGTTTGATGCTTGTGATTTTGCAAGTGGCTTATACAGTGGGCTCTTGGTATCTGCTGGGATTTGGTTCCAAGACCCCCCCCCACATGGATACCAAAATCCATGAATGCTCAGGTCCCATTATAAACAATGGTACAGTAAAATGGTGTCCCTTGTATAAAATGGCAAAATCAGTTTGCTTCTTGAATTTTTTTTTATTTTTTTTTTTGGCTGGAGGAATATTTTCAAGCCATGGATGGTGGAATCAGTGGATGCCAAATCCGTGGATACAGACGGCTGACCAGACTAACATGATCAGTTGGCATAGGCATGTAAGTGTTACATAAACTGTAATATAATGCAGTTCTATTGGAGAGCTGGTTAGTACTTGGATAGGAGACTGCAAACACACCCACACACACCCACACCAACCCCCCCACCCCCCAAAAAAAACCCCAAACCAAAAACTAGGTGCTGTAGGCTGTTTCAGAGGAAGGAACTGGCAAAATCACCTCTGAGTATTCCTTGCCTATGAAACCCCTATGAAATGAATGAGGTTGCCATATGTTAGCAGGCAAATTGAAGGCAAGCACACACACACACAAGTAAAAACTACCATGGAGATTTGGTTTACTTCATGGATGTGCTGTGTTGTGCTCTAGTTTTCATCTTCAGTTAGACTGAATTTCCAGGTGGTCTTCTGGAGTTCTGTGACCATTACTTGCAAGATACTGGTTTTGTGTATGCTAAACATTTCAAAGATAACTTAAACCAGCCTTATAACTGCAAGTCTTCTTTTAATAGACCTTTGAAAAGTTTTCTGGAAATCAATTGCCTTAGTTTGCAATAAAATCTACCCTGAGGATTGGTCTGTACATTACAGGTTTGGAAAGGCAGTATAACTAAAAAGAATGTCTTCTTTATAAGTGGTCTTACTCTGGCTGTGACTTAAGATAACTGTTCATAATATAGATTAACATCACATTTTGAATCTTCACAGTCCAGGGAAAGAAATTGCTTACTGTGGGGCGTAAGCATGTGTTCATGAGTGTTCTGTATAGACTGGGGGACATGTCTCCACTCAGCAACAAAACTGGCAACCACTCTATACATAACTGTGCTCCTCCTCTTCCTCCATTTAATTTACCTTATTATGTTTCTGTGAGGACCAAGTTGATCAGCTGTACTTATGAATACAGTTTGTAGGCTCCTTGATTGCAAAAGCTCTACAATTTAACGGTATCTTAGTACAGTAGTTAATGTAACGTTGCCCAGTTCTAGACTTCTCTTTTGTCTTCTGGCTTTGTAACTTGTAAGAAATAAGCAAATCCTGATCTCAGACACTGCCAACAATTAACCTTTGTCTCTTGCCTGGATGTATTGCTGGCAGAAGACAGGTGCTTAATCTGTTGCCTCAGCCCATCCTTTCACAGTGTGTGGGCATGCATGTAAGGAAATGGAGGGGCTTCTGCCCTTAATTGGAAACTTCCTATGCATTTAAAGGCTCCCAAATTGACCTCCAAACTACCCATTGCTTTGCACTTTTTCCTGATGTTTGCATTTCGGTTTTTTATGCTGAAGCTCTAGGAATACTTAATAAGAAAAGGTAAGACCAAATAATGTATTTCACTCACTTACCTTGCATCAGTGTGTTTAGTTGAAGCAATAGAACATTGGTTTCAGAAGGGGTGTTTTTGATAGAAGGTGATTATCTTTTAAAGCTTGTCAGGGACTTCACCTAAAAATGCTCTTCCTGTCTCTCTCTTTAAGAAAGCTTCCTTGATTATATACATTTGAATATCTGCTGTGGCATTGAAAGATACAGTACTTTTTAAGGCAAACAACAGTGTTCTGTAAATGGGGACCTGCAGCTTAAAAGATTTGTGTTCTGCTTGGTTTTTGGCATAGTGCAGATACCTGTCTGCAGTATCAAGGAGCCTTGTCTTGTTGAACCACAACGGTTGCAGCAGCCTTCTTTCTCTCTTGAGTGGTGTGGCTCTGCTTCATGTCCAGTCATTGCTGCTCCTACAGTGCTCATCAGGATATGCATGAGAGAACAAACAGGGTTTGCTTACTCCAGTCCTGATTTGTCCCTTCTGTGTGAGCAACCTTCATGTGGGACCTTGGTTGGGTATTCTGACATGGAGCAAATACTTGTGGCTGGATTCATTTTTGACACTAAGTGTGCTGCCAACCTTGAGACCCTTAGGATTCTGGCAATAGAGTATTCGACAACATGACCAAGTTCTTAAAAGTGTGTGCACATGTGCAAGCAGTAGTCATTCTTAGCAGCCTTTTAACACATCTGCAAAGGAGCTTTCTGTTGCCATGTGAAGCCATGTCTCCTTACTGACCTACATTAGGAAGGGAACTATTGGCTTTGGGAGGAAAAACAGGGAGTGATTTTAAACATATGGAGAATATAGTCATATTCTGAACTTCAGTCTATACAAGCTGGAAACAAAGTACTTTAATTTTGATAAGACAAAATCATTTCAACCCAGGATTACTCCAGAAGAAAGTGCCTGTGGAACTCTGATACTGACAATATTTATATTGTCCTGGTTTGGCAATTTTGAATACATGTATGTATGAGTTGTGCTTATTAGAGTTTTAAATACGATGTTCAAGAAAGCATAGGAATGTTTTCTGAGGAGCTAGATATCCAATTTAAAGCAGTGGTTATGGTTTATAATGCCTTTGGGTCCAGACTTTCTGAAAGACTATGTCTTTGAGCTCTTTGGAGAAGGCTCTTTCTCAGTCCTGCAACCCTCATAGACATACTTGATAAGGACATGAGTGAAGATCTTCTTTGTGGTTGCTCCGAAGCTGCACAATTCCTTCTTATGGGAGCCTAGACTGTTTCTTCTAGCAGGTGAAGGCCTTGTTATTCAAACAGACTTTTGGCCACTAACTGTTTGTTGCCAGGCTGTGTGTTACATACTTCCTCCTTCTTGTTATATTCTTTAAATCAATCTTTCCTACCTTCCTTCTCTGCCTTTAATATTACTCCTCTGTGTGTCCAGAGGCGGGCGACTAAAATGGTGAAAGGTCTGGAAACCATGCCTTATGAGAAAAGACTTAGGGAACTGGGTATGTTTAGCCTGGAAAAAAGACGGTTAAGGGGCGATATGATAGCCCTGTTTAAGTACAGTATTTGAAGGGGTGTCACGTTGAGGATGGAGCAGGCTTGTTTTCTGCTGCTCCAGAGACTGGAACACGGAGCAATGGATGCAAGCTCCAGGAACAGAGATTCCACCTCAACATGAGGAGGAACTTTCTGACAGTAAGAGCTGTTCAGTAGTGGAACACACTCCCTCAGAGTGTGGTGGGGTCTCCTTCCTTGGAGGTCTTTAAAGAGAGGCTGGATGGCCATCTGTCAGGGATGCTTTTTGATCATGATTTCCTGTGTGGCAGGGGGTTGGACTGGATGGCCCTTGTGGTCTCTTCCAACTCTGCAATTCTATGATTCTATGAACTTGTTGGGCTTTAGCTGTATTTTCATGTAATTCATGTTGTAAGCTATTTTTGTCTTGCATTTGGAGAAAGGAGAAAAATCTTAAGATATTACTATGGTTGAGCCTGTAGGGAACAGTCCTTAGGAGCAACTCCATGGAGTAAGTCTTAGCAGACATTTTGTTATGTAAGATTCATTTTTCAGAGTGAACTGTATTGCAAAGCTACAGCTCGTCCTCAGCTTATATAGTATCACTTCATTTTTTTTGTATCAAAGTCTGTCCTCTATCTTTAGATTATTGAAATAATACAACAGACATCTATCTACTGCTCCCCAGTGGGGTATACTGAAGTTAACTGTACTTAAACATTAAGCTGTGTGGAAGATAATATGATCTCCATACTGTCCTGCAAACAGCTTTATAGATGGTGGGGTGGAGAGGATTTGGTGAGGGGATGAAGTGCTTCCTCTGTAATAGATGTTTACAGTCCTATGACTCATGCGGGGGGGGGGCAAGGGGAGCGGAAATGGCAGGAGTATATGCCAGGTGGGTTCAAGGTGCTACTAGTTTCCTGGACTTGTTTGGCAGGAATAACTTTGCCCTCCTCACAGTGCTCCTCAAAATGGTTGAACTATTTGCAGCTGGCAGTTTGAAAGTCTGAAATCTTCTTGTAGAATTGTAATTGTTCCTTGTGACTCAAGAGCTGTGTTGTGAAATACTTGTGACTGCATATTTTGTATGACTCTGTATTTTATTTACTATAGTATATTCCCTTTTGTGAGGACACAGCCCTGAATTGTGGCTGAGAAATACTTCAATGAAATAACAAATGCTTATGAGCAATTGCATGCTTGAATAATGAAAAATTTTATGTGAAAAACTCTTGTTTAGGAAGAGTTGCATAAATTACCTTTCGGTAAGTTTTCCATTTACAGTGACATGCAACAATAGCTTTCATTTTACCCAAATCAATGCATAAAGAGAATCCCATTGGTGGTTAAAATCACCCAAATTACACATCTTTATGCCTATGTTAGGTTTGGAAGTGCTGAAGCTCCCATCTGTGAACAGTAATGTGCTGAATGTTGCATGGGTCCTCTGACCAAGGAGGGGGTATTAAACACAGGTGCTATTCATTCTGTGTTAGCTCAAGTTTTATTCTCTTTTAATATCTGTTCTGTTCTACTTTTCAGTGTTTCTGTGAATTCTTGCTTTGTTTGGTTTAATTATTTTGGTGAGTCATGGGAGTTCTTTTTTGTATTTAAGAGAGGGGGGAGTTGAAATACAATAACTATGGACTTATTACACTTTTCTCATTTGCTGTTGTGAGGAAAATGGTTGTTGGTTTATGGTTTGACTGTTTGGCACTGCCCAAGTTCCTAGGTTTCTCAACTTGCCAGTATAGTAGTATAATCGGGAAGACTCATCCACTAGGGTTGTGGTTGTGGTGATGATTATGATGAACTTTATCTGTATGCCACCTTTTCTCACCTGACTGTGACTCAAGGTAGGTGATCATTTTGTTTGTGTGGAATACTTAATTTTTAAAATAGTGACCACTGTATAAGGAGGAACTGTTCAAAGTGCAGTGAAACACATATCGTTCAGTTTCATCCAAAATTACTTCAGAATTCAGTCATCTTAATATTTAATTCAGAGTCATATGTACAGTACTTTTAGGATGCAAATTACAAACACACTAGTCATTGTCTACAGCAATGAAAACTAGCCTCTGAATACTGCAAGTGAGTTTCTTTTAAACTGAGATTAAAAAGAAAGGCAGTATCTTGATGTATTATTGCAGGTTAAACGTTTTTATTTTTATTTTTTGGGGAGTTTTTGCAGTTTTAGTGGTGTTTACACAAAATGGAACATAAACAACAATTGTAAATACCTCATAGAAATGGTTGTGATTAGTCATTATTTCCCTCTTATTTTTCTCAACATGCAAGCTGTATATTGAGGCATTTTTTCATCAGCCATATTGCAAATGTTCCTGCATTTTGCATGTATTGTCATGGAGTATAATTTTTGCTTAACTCTAGTTTGCTTTTTATATATCCCCCCGGTTGTCATGGAAACTCAGTCCAGTGTGGCACTGACTGCTAACAAGTGCTAGGTTACATTGCCTTTTATATTGGAGCTCTGTTGGTTGTGCTGCAGGTTTTTCAGCAGTGGAACCCTGGCTGTTCAGAGGTGTGCTTCATAAAATGTTAACATAATTGCAGCATTTTGAACATTTCTGAGATGTAAATATCAAATGTTTTCTAAGTAGTTTCTTTTGTTACAAGAGGTGGGCATCTCAACTGGTTGTTGAAATCTCCACAGCATATGTTGAAATCAGGGTTTGAAATCTTGTATTTTATATTGATGTAATGAAGTACAGTACCTTCATTATATTTTCTTTCTGGGTCATGGGACTCTGTTGCAATATTTTAATGCTTAGAAGTACAAGAGGTGAGTTACTGATGTGTGAAAGAAAGAAGTCTTTTGAAAAAAGTATCATTAATGGTAAAGTAACAAAATGGGTTGTTAGATCATTGTTTTTTCCTTGAAAGCTGTACCTTGTTTGTTCTCTGGAGAAACTAATGCCCTCTTGGTGGTTAGGTGTTGCTGCTAGAGGGAAATATATTCCTTCTTGGGTTCATAGTCTTCATGCAGCTTTTCTTACTTCTTTAAAAAAATAAAACCCTGTCACACTTGGAATATCTTTAACCTTAGGGCTGTTGAGTCTCTTTTACAGCAATGGAATTCTTATGCAAAATAAATCAAAATGAAAACTGCATGTTCTCATAGACTGACAGAACAGATCTTGTCTCTGTTCGTTAGCTCAGAAGGGCAAATGGTGTCCTATAGTATACAGTTTGCTGAAGGAAAGTATGTGGTACAGACAGGGATTTGGTGGTGGACAGCTTCACATGGTGAATATCTTGTTGGTATGATGTAAGGGTAGGCTCTGAGCCTTTGATAATGAGTGGATCAGTCTTTTCCCCTCACTTTTGATTCTCACAGCTGGTTGAAAGTGACCAGGAGTCCTTGTGACTGCCCACCATCAGTGCTTGAGATTGTGACTTTATTTGCTATTAGCATAAATGAGTTCTGTCCTGTATTCAGGTATGTCACCACAGTCATGTGAACAGAAGTGGGTAGCTGAGATTTCAAACGTTTTTCACGAAACTATGGACTGCACACATCTGAGCATGTGGCTTTTGGGTTTTATGTTGCTTTCAACTGGCACAACCTATTCCTAGTTTAACATTTTCTAGCAACCTTAAACATGACCTAGGATGAGTGAAGAACTACTTGTGCAGTTTTTCAAAACTTGCGTGTGTTTTGGAAACAAAAAAGGATATGTACAGGCAGTCTCCTAAATAGCTTATGTCATTATGTCTGGCCTCAATAATGTGCTTTCAATAATGTGGTGAGATTGGTCCTTACAGAGGCAGCATCAAGTGACTTGAGTGTTAGGATAGGACTCTGGTAGAACAGGGTTCGAATCCCTTCTCAGCTATGGAAAACCACTGGGTGGGCGACCTTGGGCAAGTTCAACTCTCTCAGCCTTAGAGGAAGGCAAGGACAAACCTCCTTTGGAGAAATTGGGCCAAGAAACCACAGGATAGCATTGCCATAAGTTGGAGTTGACTTGAAGGCACTTAACAAGATTTGCCCTTTCCCCGCTTTTCATAATGGCCAAGTGTTTCCCACTGTTTTTAGTAAAGAACAAAGGCAATATGTGACTGAAGATTCTCTGAGGGGAGGAGCTGATATGGGTCCTTAGCTCTGGGTTACAGTCGTCGAATTTAGAGAAGTTTAGTAACAGACGTTAACCAGCGAAAGCAAAAATGTAGAGAAGCTATGGCTGTCTTTAATTTTTAGAAAATGTTTCATTTTTGTCAATATAGGGTGATATACTTGGTAAAGTTTGGTATTTAGGCTTGCCATAGTAGGAAAAAATTAATGTTTAGGAAACAGAATTTAAATCCATGCTGTTTAACTGTTCTTGATTTATTTATTAAATTTATGTTGCCTTTTTGCCATGATTTAGATTCAAGGAGAATAACCCTACATTCACATAAAAACAAATGCATTTGAACTATGCAGACAGATACAAAATGCTTAAATAAAAGCAAAGATCCAGCTTCAATAAAAACTTGGCTAAAAAGCCAGGTGACTCTCTGAAGAAAAACACTTGCATGCTGCCCTGGAACATTCCTCCAGTTCTCCTGGCAGTGCTTTTTTAGGTGAATAGAGGCTGCAATGGGAAGGAGGAGGCCTTCTACAACCCAGGGGTGGGTGGAAATTCCCATGCAGATGGGGAAGCCTTTTTCCACTGCTCTTTGCCTTCTGCACATTAGGTGCAAGCCTGGACTGTAGGAGGTTTTATGCCTTTGACCAAAATAGCTCTCTGAATATTCTTTCCCTGGTTATGAAGATGTCTTCTAGTATGAATCAACAACTGTCATGTCTACTCTATATTTACTTTTAAAAAGTCAAAAGGTTCAGGGCTTCATTTTGGGTAGACTTGTATTGCAGAGCCTATTCCTGTGAGAGAGACTTTTATTTAGGAGGGCATAGAGAATTGGGTCAATCGTGAAGTGCATGAGTAGAAGGCAAAAGTAAATTGTTATAGACCACATTTGCTATATTTTGCACATTGTCTGCTACAGGATTGGGGAAGTATATGCTGTTTTCTTTGTGCTTTTCATGTTGGAGCTTCTGTTAGAATAAACGGAGTATAAATATGGTTCTTTTTATTTGGAAAGGAATAGGTTGCCAATGGCTTGTATGAATTGGGTCCCAGTATCTGCACCTTAACATTTGAGAGCCACCACAGTTTACTGTTGGCTTAGGAACCCAGTATGAAAACAAAAACAATATTACTTCTTAGTCTAAGTATGTTATTTGCTAAAGTGAACCTTTATCACTGATGTTGTTAAGATACAATCTTAATTTGTATTGTATTCTTTGGGCTACACGTGAAAAATCTATACTATATATATCAGAAATATCTTTACCTAGGCAGCTTTAGTCAAATAACTCTAGACTGAGAAGAACAGTTTGCCTTATAGACATTGGAAGCATTTGAGGGAAAGTGGCTGACTGTACAAATTTTCTTTTTTTAAAAAAGAACATGCTCCGATATCACAACCCCTTTTCCAAAAATTTAAGAGGCTATGTCATCAGAAGTTCTAAGGCATTTAGATTAAGTATTCCCGGGACATAGGCGCATCAGTTGAAATAGATAAATACAGGAATAATTGCCCGTGAAGTCCATAGGTCAATGCCTTAAAGACTAACCATTTTTATTATGACACATAAATATTACTTTCAAGGAAACTGTGTAGTTAATGTCCAATTAAGCCATAAGCTTAAAGTTTCCAGAAACTAAATCTGAATTGATTTGATCCATCACATGTTCTGGAGCAGTGATTTAAAATTACTAAAATCAGGCAGTTTGTCCAAAAATGTCTAAATGTTTTGGGAGAAACTTTGGTTGAAATACATACACAGGGTGTAATAGGTCCAGCCTTTCCAGACTTGGTATGCTCTAGATGGTTTGGACTTCCAGGACACATCAACTCCTCCAAGCTTAGCTAATAGTATGTTGAGAGTGGCAGGCCAAAACATCTTTAGGGTGCCAGTTTGGGGAAGAGGGGTGTGGTCCCTTGAAGTGAATGAAAAGAAAAGGTCCTTAGCATAAACATAACTTGACACTATGGTTTGGTTTTGAGATGATTTTTAAGGGTTTAAAACTAGACATTTTGTAAAAGTGGAAGTGAATAACATGGGATTGGATCCAAACTTAGTTATGCGTACAGTCTTAAAACCAATGGGATTCTGGCATGACTCTTATGAAGTACAGTAAATAAGAAGAGCCCTTCTTCTTCAGACCAAAAACCTGTATTCTTTTCATGCAGTGGCCCGTCAGTGGCCCTTGGGAAAACTGCCACCAGGACAAGAGTGCCTCTGTGCCCACCACTTCCTCCGCCTGAGCAACTGGCACAGTAGAGGCACACTGCCTCTGATACTGAAGGTGATACATAGCCCTCTTGGCTACTGGCCCCATCCTCCATTTATTTATCCAGGTATTCATTTATTTATCCAGCCCCCTTTCAAAGCCATGTGGGTTTCAGCTATCATCATATCTTGTATATTCCACAGTTCGACTATGTGAAGAAATACTTACTTTTTATCTATCTTGAGTCACTCACCAGTCAGTTCCAGTGGGTGACTCCTTTGGATTCCAATATTATGAGAGAGGGAGGGAAAGAAAGCATCCAGGGTATAGATTTATTGAGCAGATGGGGCTGGAAGAGTCATTAACCTATCAATTTGGTGAAGTTGGTGATCTCCTGCTTTTTCTTAAGTGTATGTTGCATTAAAGTACAAATTGGCATAAGGATTTGAGGATGTTGGTGCATGAATTTTAATAACAGAATTAACACAGTTCCTAAGGATTAAGGTTCATTTAACCTTGATAGAATATAAAGCACTACATGTGTTCAGGCGAAGTTGTCAGCTTGTTTGAAGTTAAAAGTGGACCTCTAGCAATAAGACTTCTTGTGAGTTAGCTCGTTCTCTTTCCAGGTGTAGTTTGGTATTATGCTGGGTACCCTATTTGACTGCCAGTAATGTAGATGCTCAGAATTAGCCCTGAAACAAACCACACTGGAAGTGTATTAGTGTGAGCAAGCCAGGGGTTTAAATACATCTAAGTGTATGCATTTAGTCTTTCTCTGATGGATGAATGACAGCAATGTATCAGCAACACACAAAAATGTGAATAAAGTTAAGCTTCTTGAGTCATGGCATTGACTTTTTAAAAAGATGGTTGATGTTATTCCTCAGCAGTTGGCTTCAGAACTTGGCATGATGGCATGCTTTCTTGTCCAACAGCACCTGGAACATGAAAGTTTATATTTCCAAACCTTTATGACCAGTTGGAGCAGTGGCAGTTGTTACATACTTAGTTTGTTTAGACAATTTGAAACAATCCCTTTTCAGATTTTTTAAAAGCTTGGAGTTCTTTCCATAACAGGAAAAGAGATTCCACCTCAACATTAGGAAGAACTTCTTGACAGTAAAAACTGTTCAGTGGTGGAATCCACTGCTATCTGGGAGTGTGGTGGAGTCTCCTTCTTTGGAGGTTTTTAAACAGAGGCTGGGTGGCCATCTGTCAGGAATGCTTTAATGGTGTATTCCTGCAGGGTAGAGGGCTGGACTGGATGACCCGGGGGTGTCTCCTCCAACTCTATTATTATATCTACTAGAGATTGCACTTCTGATAATGGGAAAGGTAACTTCGAGTTCCATTTTCTTTAACAGGTGAGATAAACCTTCTGAATTTTCGTTTCTATTTATATTACAGTACACTCTTGGTTGAAATTATATATTTTCAACATGGAGGCAGAGAAAGAATCACTGTGCTGTTGTGATTAAAATGTTCAACATGGACACCAGGATTACAGTTCTCACTCAACCATGAAGTTTGCTAGATTGCTTTAGGCTGTATCTCTTAACTTGCTTCATTGGATTGTTGTGAGGATAAATGGAATAACCCCTTGAACTTATGGGAGGAAGGGTGAGATAAATGCTAATGAAGGATGAAGGACACTTGTGTGTTTCCCATCTTGAGAGTTCTGTGAAGTTTGCCAGCTTGTACAGTCTTCACCATAAAAACAAGGCCAATAAAATGTATCAATTGACATGCTTTGTTTCTTCTCTGTATCACATGCAGCCTCCTTTCTGTTTAGAATTGCAAAAGAGGTCTGTGGCAACCAACAAAAATAGAAGTGTAACATTAGAAAGGCATTTTGCTTTGTCTTTTTTTTTTTTTAAAGTGCTTTCCTGAAAATTAATCGGCTGCTCTTTGCTTTCATTCCAGCACTCTTCCCCATCTGTGCCTTACTTTATCCATTGCCCTGGAAGTTTGTCTACCACCTGTCCAGTAATGTACCTTCTTTTCCTAGATTCTCCTCTCTAGATTGTGTTTTTATTTTAAAGCATGGCCTTCTTGGTTATTACATCTCGGTGGCCACTAGACTTCCTCTCTTTCCTACTTTGTTTGTTTATTTAAATATTTTATTTATGTTGGGATGGTGAACAGATAAAATAATACGAATAGTTTCGACAATTCCAAATTAAAGTCATTGAATTTAAACAAGATAAAAACATATTAACAGCTTAGTTGGGGGGGAGCTTTAAAAGGCAAAAAGATAGAGTCTAATTGCACTTAAATATTTGAATGTTTCTACAGGTCACTTGTATTCAAGCAAAAAACAAAACAAAGCAACAGCAACAAACCAGCACTTAGATCTCTGTAATATGTGATTGCTTGTCTGCTGTTTAGTAGCACTGTGTTAACAGGGCCATGCATGTCTCACTTTTTCTTAGCTCTAGTCTGCTCGATAGTATCTTAAGGAAAGCCGGCTTATGTATGGAGACTGATAATTTCCAGTAAAGACATATCAGTTTGCTTTCATGATTCAATGAACAGTTTGTGTTTCTTTGTTGCTTAACATTTCAAATAATGTATGCATTTCATTCTTTACTTCAACCACTGAAACTCTTAAAGGGCTTAATTTTAGCAAATATTAATGGCTTAATGAAATGGGATACAACTAGTAAGGGCTGCGCACCATCTGCTCCAACATTTTAAAGCATGTCAGAGGTTCTCTCTAAATGGAATATTCTGTACTTGGCTTGGCCTCCTGCTGTCTGGAATGGTTTGTTATGCATTGTAGCACATTAGTTCATTTTTCTAGTTCAAGAATGTTTTTTACTGTTATATTCACATTGGTGAAGTTTGAGCTAAGCAGGAATACAGAGGCATTGAAGTACACAGGCGTTTCTGTGCAGTAGTGTTCTCCCATCTTTCAATTGTTCATCCCATCTATGGGTGACCTGAAAGGCAACCTGTTAAATTATTGATGAGTTGCCTTTCAGGCCAACCCCCCCCCCCCACAATGTGGATTGCAATGCAAAAACATCAAAACAAAATATATTAAAAATAAGAAATACCATCTTTGAAAACTGTATAGAATTAAATCATACTGAGAATAATTCAAAAGCTGAGCATAGTAAAAATAATTTTGTAATTTAAAGTACTGTATAAGACTGCTGCTTTAGTGCTTTCTTATGTGTTTAAATGCCAAGATGCCAAGATTGACAAAGAGATTGATCACAGATTAGCAAAGGCATAGAGCGCATTTGGAAGACTTCACAAAAGAGTCTGGAGTAATCAGCACCTGATGCGAAGCACAAAAATCAGTTTGTATAGAGCCATTGTACTGTCTATTTTCCTTTATGGATCTGAAACATGGGTCACCTAACGCCACCATCTACTCCTCCTTGAACGCTTTCATCAGCGCTGTATGTGCACACAATCCTAAATATACACTGGACTGACTATGTGACGAATGTTGCTGTCCTTGAGCAAGCAGGGATCACCAGCATTGAGGCCATGATATTGAGAACACAGCTGCGCTGGGCAGGGCACATTTCTAGGATGGAGGACCATTGCCTCCCAAAAATAGTACTCTACGGTGAACTCGCCATGGGTCAGCGTAAGAGGGGCGCTCCAAAAAAATGATACAAGGACTCCCTGAAACAACATCTCAGGCTCGGCCAAATTGATCACGAACAATGGTCCACCCTGGCCTCACATCGGGAGGCATGGAGACACACTATCCACAGTGCTGCAGCCTTATTTGAGAACTCATGCCAAACAAGTCTTGAAGAGAAACGACAACGCAGAAAGAATCACAACCCGGAAACATCACCCAAGGAGACCTTCTGTGCTTTCTGCAACTGGACTTGTTTATCTTGAATTGGCCTTTTTAGTCATCAGCGCGCTTGCAGAAAGCGCAGGATGAGTCCTTCCTGAATCTTTGTTTGTGAAGAAAAGCCAGAGATAAATGTGTTTAAATATACAAATCTGATTGTTGAGAGGGTATGATTCTCATTTCTTGAATGAGTTGGTGGCTTGTTTATTTAACCATTGTTATGCATAGCGCTTCACATTAATATATCATTCTCATGCTAGTTGTGGTTGTCAGATGCATAGTTGAAGCTAAATTCCTAAGGGCCATTGGTTAGTGACTACCTGAACCTATGCTCTTCTCAGGGAGGCTTCTGTATGGTTTCCAAGAGGTCTTCATCCAAGGGGCGTGCTTAGCTGCAGCACTAGAATTATATTGGACTATGGTTTGCTTATTGTTGCACTGCATTGCTTGCATTCAGTTTCTTATGTGATGTTTTGTTTTTCTGCTAGAGTTGTTGTATATGTAGCTGCCCAGGGCTGACTGCATTCATTTTTTTTTCCTTTTATAGGTTAGCCTTGGCTTCATTGACTTAAGAACAGCTGGCTTCTCTGCAATTATGAGTCACAACATGCTTGTTTTAGAATGCAAATAGGAGACACCAGATATTCTTATGGATGTTTTAGCTATAAAATCAACAAGAATAGTGTTTTAAAAGGGAGGGGATTATTTTTATTTGGAAATATTAGGTTTCTGCTAATGTTTACAAAATTGCTAGCATGGAATAGTTACAAGGGGAGAATATTTGTGAGCACTTCCCTGTTTTTATATAAAATTGCTAATGCTTCTGTATTTAAAGCCAGGCAATAAATAAATAGCTTGAATTGTGAAGTGGCATTTTTCTATTAATGTCTGTATGAGAGCGAGAGAGAGAGAAATAATTTGTTTTAATATTTTCATTCTGGCATGCATTATTTCTACTATCTTGTCTTGCATTTTTTTTTTAAATTGAGTCTGGCAAGAATGATTAGTAAATGAGTTATATAATTTGGTGAATCTCAAGTCACCATGATCTGCAGTTTGCTATGAGGTTTAATGTAAATTGAATGGCCAAGATAAAACAAACAAACAAACAAACAAACAAAAACACTGTTACTCTGTGATGGCTACTGTGCAGATGCTCTACCACCTCCATTTTTCTTTGGCTTTCCAACAGGATTTAGTCACATTTTATTGAAATCATTTTCTTTGCTATGTACGAATCTAAATCTTCAGAGGTGATAATGAATGTAGGGGGGGAGGGCAGGGCGGGTTGGTAGGAAGGGTGGAGAGGGGAAACATAGAGATAAACTTACAGAGTTGAACCCATGGACAGGCATAGTGCCAGAAATGATTTTGCACAATATATATTTATGAAATTTCATTAATGCCATCCCTTCGAAGTCTTTTATGTATGTTTGAACCAGTCCACATAATGGAGTATTGTAGCATCAAAGCATCATGGGAATAAAATTGAAAAGATGGTTTATCAGGTGTAATTTGAACATGCCTTTTTTGTCAGAAGGCTGCATTGTACATGTTTTGTCTGAAGCTGGGTAATGAATATTTATGCAAGCTAATTTTTGTCTTTCAGAATACAGAGTTTCTTTGGGGACTCCTCTTTGTTGGATTTTATCCTTGCCCTGCTAACTGCTACTTTCAGCTATGGAATCGGTAAATACCATATCCCCTTTTTCCTAAGCACTTATCTATGACTTGTATAAAAATAAATTCAGAAGCAAAATATGATATTGTCTTGTGATAATCTTTCATTTAACTTCCTTAAAGGTGAATGTTGTACCATGTTTTGGTAGAATACCTCAGCGCACGTTTCCTTGATGGTGACGAGAAGTGTTTTCTGCTTATTAAGAAAGTGTCTTTTTTTTAAAGCACATGTTGCAAGTTGCTTTTGCCTTCAACCCTTTTTCTCTTGTCAAATTCTGTTTTAATTGCAATGTAGTGTGTAGCAACTTGGTAAATATAGGCTTGAGAATGCAGTTGCCCTTCTCCCTCTGTCTTTTACTACGAGCAACTGCATTCTCTCCCAAGGGCTTTTCCTGGAGTAACATATACTTACAAGAAATTATCTGTGAATGTGGTCTAGGATTAAACTTGACGTATCAGTGTGAGAAATGTAATCTGCCTAAAAGGAGTCAATGCTTGCATTTGTAGATTAAAGTTATTAAACTGATGGTTGTTAAATCACCAGTTTGGTCTGAGTTCTGATCTCTGTGATTTTTTAGAAAGAGTTGCCATTTTTGAAGCATATCATTTCATTTTTAGCACATCTATAGGAGTGTAGTCAGGAATATGCACTGTAGACTGTTACTGGTAGCGGTGTCTCAGCAATGAGATTGTGATGCATCTGCTGGTGTGGGTCTCTATGCCGCTTAGAACAAAAGCATTGGAAATAACTGAGTGGTCCTTTTGCTTTGATGAACACCAGTCTCTCAAGTGAAGTATAATTTTAGCCAGGGATAAGTAATGGTAAAGTCTTAGCTAGTTTTAATGTCCCCGTGGCTGAGGTTTTGCCAGAGATCCCTTTTTGGAGAGGAGTAGGATTGGCAAGATGTCCGTGTGGGGGAATCTTGGCAGGGAGAGCAAAGCATAATCAAAGTTGTGCTGGTCTATGACTGCAGTAAAGAAATTCACTCCTAATCAAAGTAGTGTATACCAGCATCCAACATGCTTGTTCTAGAGTCCCAGGAGGACAGATCCTTTTGAAGCATCCACTGATGTATTGCTCTGCCTTTTCACCTGCTTTGATTACTTGGGTTTTTAAAATGTTTTGCTTGATTTTAGGTTCATATATTGATTTCCTAAGGATTAAACGGAGTATTGTATAAATGAGAAGCTATGACGTTATGCAGCAGACAGTAGGCATTCAGTTAGGAATGCTTGTCATAGTGTGTAAAGTTCATTTACTGTTCATTTATTGACAATTATAAATGACAGTAATAGCCACATATTTTGCAAAGAGACCATTGTTTAGATTTTTGCCTTCCCATCTCCTCAAGGTGAACAAAAGCAAATATTTATTTTTAAGAAATGGTATCCTTAACTTCTAGATTATACAGTGTGCTGTTGAATTTTTTTAAAAATAATCCCTTCAATAGGTTTCAGAACATTGATTTAGAAATTCCGGTTGATTGTTCTATATATTATTGCAAACCCATATGACAGGTTTCATTTATGTGGCTTGGACTTCATTTTCACTGTGGGTGCTAACTTTGACATTCTTCCTGCTTGTATACTTTTAAACTTTTGAATGGAGTTAGTTGAAAGCACAACTCTTTGTACACAATTCTTTAAAAACATGGCATTTCCTAGAGAAAGATCTTAGTTCATATGATCTAGAGCAGAATGCTGCTTGTGCTGCAGAGTTCAAATGTATGATAGTACAGTTCTATGCTGTACTATTATCTGAGCTATAGACTAGATTCTGTTTAGTACTCTGTTCTAATTAAAGTTGTTCTTTCCTGCCTAAATTAATAGAAAGCAAAATTAAACAGTGCCGGTTGCTGGATTTTTCTAATACCATAAGATACTTATGCCACACTAACGAGCATGCTTTGGCATTTGGTTGTACAGTTAGCAGGTTCTTGACTTTCTTGATAAAAGTCCCCTTTTTATTATCACCATTCAGAGCTAATATTCTGGATTTGATGACTTCCTCTTGCAGAGAATTTTAGTGCAAGCTGACAGCTGGTATAATTCTTAGTACTCACAATTTTCATTAGAGAAGCTGACAGGTCAAGGCTTCCTTTGAGCAGGAGTGAGATCGAAATGGTGGTTTTGGCAATCGTATTTCATAGAGTTCCTAATGAACATGTAGGTGTAGGATTAAAAGGATGAATATGGCAGTGCTACTAAACAGAATTGTTTTTCTAAGCTTGAATCTTTCCTTGTTTAGACCGCCCAAGAAGAGTACAATTGTGAATCTGAGGGATAGTGAAAAGCATTTTCAACCCACGCTTCAAGAATTAAATTGTCTTTTGAAAAGCCACGTGTTACAATACAGCTAGAATTGCTTAGACAAAATGGGGCCAGATCTTGGTTTCCATTTAACACAGGCCTTTTCCATTAGCAACACTTTAGCTTGGGTGCAGCAGCATTTAAATATTTACAGATTCTTGAATGGATAGAGTGGTGGTATTGTTACTTTACAAGGAAAACATTTGTAAGATCAAGATTCTGGCAAAGCCTTGATTTGGCAGAAGGAATCCCCTCTTGTGAAAAAGATGATCTCAAAGTCTTGTTGCACAACTGTGGGATCCAGCATAGTTACATTGGCACCTGTTGATGCAACGCTAAAGATGTATAGGCTCTTGGCCTCTCTGTCTTCAGAGAGTCTGTGTGAAGGATCGGGGCCCAAATCAATTACTAGGAAAGGATTTATCTAGAGCAAAGCTTCTTCAGCTACCTGATGTGGGAGACCAGCAGTTTATCCTCCAGTGTACTAGGAACCAGTACAGGTTGCAAAGTCAACAAACAGTAATTTTTTTATGGCTAACATCTATATGGTGCCCCTGCCCTCCAAGTTACATTACTTACTGATTTTTGCTGTTTTGTTTTGGTTTCAAAAAAGCCAGGGTTTTGTAAAGAATCATGCAACTTGAAAATACCACTTGAAATGGTTCTGAAAATGCCAATGTATCGTTAATACCCTAAATGCACCAGATCCTGTCTGATTTTGGAAGCTAAGCAGGGTAAGCCCTGTTTAGTACTTGGATGGGAGACCACCAAGGAATAGTAGGTACTGTAGGCTATATTTTAGAGAAAGGAACTGGCAAAACCACTCCCTGAGTATTCCTTGCCTAAGAAAACTCGATGAAAAATTCATGGGATCGCCATAAGTCGACAGGTGACTAGAAGGCACATACACATACGGCTTAATCTTAGAAGCTAAGCAGGGTCAGCTCTGGTTATTACTTGGTTGGGAGACTGCTAATAAATCCCAGGTGCCGGAGGCTCTATTTCAAAGGAAGGAACTGGCAAAACCACCTCGGAGTATTCCTTACCTAAGAAACCCTATGAAAAATTCATAGGGTCACCATAAGTTGACAGGTGACTTGAAGGTGTGCGCACATACACACAACTTGTGGGATGCAGAAGTTGGTTTTTTTCTGCAGACCATGGACAATTATTTTTTTAAAAAATGCATTATGTAGCGAAACCTCCCAAAAGTGATTTCCTACTTTTAACTTCTATCCAACACCCCTGCTTTAAAAGAGGCATCTGCACTCTTATCCTGTGTTTATTTACTCAAATGTAAGTCCTGCTGATGTCTGTGGGACTAATTTACTAATAAGTTTTTGGTTTTTTGGGGAGGGGGAGCTGATGTCTTATTTTTGTTCTGATACGTTAAGATGTCATTTTCGAGAGTTTAAGCAAGGTGTCACAATGCAGTGAGAACTGCTCTTGTAATTTATCTTGCTGAAAAGCAATTAAATAGAAGTAATTTCTATCCCATTTGCTGATTGCGATACATTGTGTAGTGCTATTCTTGGTTCAATATACATTCAGTGTATAAAGTAATTTTTGTATCTGAAATGTTATGTTCAAGGGCATACCTAAAACTGCCATTTCTGGAATGAGTGAGGGGTGATTCACTTTGAACTTTCACTGTTATAGACACTGTGCTTGTTAATGTCTAGGGAAGAAGCAAATTTATAAAAGAATTGGTTAAAAAATCTAAATATGGCCCCTTGCATACTGCTGTAGGCTCATCTCTATCTAACATTTCATCTTTTGTTGATGATGAAAAGGGGTAAACCTCACGTACTGTGCTTTCGAAGCTGAGCACACCACAGAGGGTGACTTGATTAAAATCGTATGTGACAAGTTAACATTTTAATGACTAATGCTGCTATGGATCTTGGGAGTGGATAAGCTAATTTTAGTTCTTCTCTTCAGAGGCAGAGCGCTAGGAAGTGGAAGAGTCATTTGGGGCCACTATTCCCAACTCTAGGTACCTGGGTGGAATCTTCCTTATCCCCTTTCTTTCTGCATAAGAGGAGAAGATGGGATGCTGCTGTGCTCTTTGTGTTTGCTTTGCTCAGGTACTCCCCTTCCCTTCAAAGCAGGATGAGAAGCTTTCAGTCTCCTTTCTCACATGGAGAACAAAAATAAGGAGCCTCTGAGATGCTCTGGTGGTTTGCTTGGGCGCAGTTCCTCCTTTGCATCTCTCCTTGTGATATTTAGGTCATCTATGTTTGGGTATGTTCCTTCAAGTCACCTGTGGATATATGCCGACCCCATGGATTTCATAGGGTTTTCTTAGTCAAGGAAGATTCAGAGGTGGCTTTGCCAGTTGTGATGTACACAGAACACTGTCAGGAACCTCCATGAACTCCACTCTATGCCTTAGAATTCATGGATGACCCTGACACCAGTTCCTTCCTCTGAAATAGAGCCCACAGCCCCTGGTATTTGTTGGTGGTCTCCCATTCAAGTACTAACCAAGGTTGATTCCGCTTAGCTTTCAAGATCAATTGGGATCTGGTGCCTTTAAGGTACCTTATTTAGGCCGTTGTCTGATAGCTTTACCTCTTGTAAAAGTGGAAAGTGAGAGTGAGGCTCATTTTTAGTGCTCTAAACTAGCATTCCTCAACATGGTACCCTCCAAATATTTTGGACTACCACTCCTTTCATCACTAACCAGCATAGCCATGTTCATTCTCAGCATGCCTGGTCTTGGGTGATTAGGTTAACATCATAATTGTTCAAGTTCCTTAATAGTTCTGGTTATTCTCCTGGCAGTGCTATGCTTATTACTGCAGTCTTGCAAGAAATAGACTTCCTCTTTCTGTTGTACAAACAAAATTAAATCCATTTGCTGTACTTAGCAGTTCTCCTCCCCCCAATTCTTTCAGTCTTGTCAGTATCCTGTACAGTACAGTATTTGTTTTTCACAGGAAAGCTTTTAAGTTTTTCTTAATGTAAAGTTGAGTTGTGATAGTGTTTTAACATTTGTATTTGTAAATGTAGGACAAATAAGAAAGTTTTTACTAGTTTTTCAGTTATACGAATTATTATTCTCTTTTTCTGAACCAGATCAGGGGCTCTGCTGAGCTTCCATCATTGCTCAGCAGGAAGCAAGCGTGCATCCTAGAACATGATACTGCTTGATCAAGATTTTGCATTATGGGAAAAAGATCAGCAACTTGCGTGCCATACTGACTTATTACATGAAGAACCACTGAAAGCTTCTAAGGTGGTCCCAGGCTTCCCTGAATCACCGTTTTGAATTCACTAGTTTAAATTGTTTTGATGTGGTTCATATTTCAGTTGGTTTCCACATGTTCAACCAGAGAACATATCCTACTCAAACCAAATTGAGGCCACTATGCCTGCTTCCTAATTTTATTTTTATAACCACTGGAACCTATATTGACTGTTTGCCAAAGGCAGTACTTGAACAGATGCCAGTTGGTAGCCCAGGGGAGTTGATGGTGGATTTATTTATAATAAAAAGGAGGAAGGGAGGCAGAGAAAAAAAGGAATGTGGCAGCACCTTTTAAGACTAATTGGTTTTTATTTTAGCATGAGCTTTCGTGGATATAAATCCACTTCTTCAGATGCAGTACTAAGTGATGCAGTATAGTCGGACGCCCATATCCACAGGGGTTCAGTTCCCGGACTTACCGTGGATACCGGAAATTGCGGATAACAGCAAACACCATTGAAAATAATAGGACTTCTGGTTTAAAATACCATAGAGTTGCCTTGGAGGACCTAGAAAATGTCTAGCGAGGACACCTCTAGGTATTTTCTAGGAAGATTCTATAGTACTTGTTCCTGTTTTTGTGTCCCGTGGATAACTGAAACTACGGATATTGGTTCTGTGGATAAGGAGGTCCGACTGTACATTATTTATACCATCTCAACTAGTTCATGGTGCCCCACCCATCTTTTATCTTTTTTGTCTATCTCAGTGTTGTGAGATGGATTGGGGGGAAAGATTGGTTCTTAAGCATCTTGTGAGCTTCATAGGTTGTGTTTGTATTGAATCCCAGGACTTTGAAATCCTAGTCTCACATGCCATTTTGGTTCTTGAAAGATTTTAGGTAACTGTTTATATTTGAATATCTGTTCATCCTAGATTTATATCCAGAAGCATGTGCTTCACCTTTATTTTGCACTGGATCATTCTGATTGCTTTATATTAGTGGTAACAGAATGCTGATTGTCATTATAATTGTTGAATGGGGTTAATATATGTAGTAAAGTATATGTAGACACAGGATTTCTTTCAGTGTACATATTTTTAAAATAATGTCTGAAATACTTAAACATTCACTAATAAAAATCTCATCACTCACCAAGGTTCACTCAGCCTTCCATGAGTGACCAGCTTGTGGGGGCAATTAGCTAACACACATTGGAAACTGTTTAATGCAGTGTAGATGTGTAAATAGCTATTGCTTAAAACAATTTGTAAGCTGCTCTGATAGCCTTGTGGCTGAAGAGCGGGGGTATAAATAAATAAATAAATAAAATAAAATGAATCAAGTGGATTCAGTGAAGGACATCTCCAAACTTAATTTGTATACGATGTATTGACACTTTGCCCTGTTCTGGGGGCTTTCCCACTTGGAGCATGATTTCCAGTACAGCAAGATATATTGTGCTTCATCTGTACGTTATGTCTGGTCATTGTGGTTTCTTGCATCAACATTTAGAACTGCATCAGTGTGTTTTCTCTGAAAGCATATAGCACAGTGCTTGTTAAAGTTTAGGAGGCCAGGCAAGAGGACTAAACCTGATAATATATATGGACATTCTGTTGGTCTCTAGGAAAGCTAACTCAGAATTGGGATTATAGCCTGTTCTGGGTGGTTTCAAAAGGCCAGATGGGTGGATGGGTAGGTGTGAAGTGCTTGTGGGCTCAGCACTGCTCTTAGAAGGCCAGGCGACTGCTGTGCCAGGAGGGCCTTTTGCCCAGCTTCAGTTGGTGCTGCCTTCTTTCCAAGGGAGGGCAGATCTGACCACAATGGTTCTCACCTTAATTCCCTCCTGATCAGATCACAGTGATGCATTCTTTGTAGTAGGACTGCCCTTGAAAAGTGTGTGGAAGCTGCAGCTAGTGCAGAATGCAGCACCAAGACTATGGGATTGGGTATTTTACTAGGGACCTGGTCTTTGGTCTTTGTCTGGTCGAAAGGATGAGACCCATGCCTTACGTCCTGGGTTCCTTGCTTGAGATTTCAAATTTCCTAGCCTTTTCATACAGGCCACTTTATAAAGTTTGAGAAAATGTGCATGAGGTGGTGGCTTTCATTGGTTACTCCAAAATGTCCTGTTTGTGCCAGACCTCTTAAGCATCATAAAATTGCTTTTCATTGATGAAGAAGGCAAATTCTTAGGAAGTTTATTTGGGCCTTGGAGTGGCTGAACTTGAGTCTGACAAAAGTATGTGTTTCATAGCCTTCAGAACATGTAGGCATGAAGTTGGAAATAGGAAAAAATGCTTTAAAAAACCCAATTATAAAACTTATTATTTTAGAATGAGGAATAGAATGTAAGACAAGGTGTTCAAATACTGGTTGTTGCTGTGCCTCCAAGTGGTTTCTGACTTATGGTGACCCTGAGGTGAACCTATCATGGGGTTTTCTTGGCAACATTTGTTCAGAGAGGGGTTAGCCTTTGCCTTCCTCTGAGGCTGAGAGAATGTGACTTGCCCAAGGTCACCCAGTGGGTTTCCATGACCAAGTAGGGATTCAAACCCTGGTTTCCAGAGTCATAGTCCAACCAGCGTTCAAGCCACTACACCATGTTGGCTCTCGTTCAAATATTTACTCCCACAATATTAATTCTTCTTCTTCTTTTTTAAGAGGAACAGGAAGATTTCTATGTAACACAATGTACAATATCTGGCCATTGCAATTCCTGACCTGCATTTTCCGTTTCTCAGTTCTTTTTATGGGAGTGAGTATCTGTGCCTGCTTAACACTGTGGAGAACTAGAGGAGACAAAACAGTTTTGTTGGTGGTTTTATTGGTTTTTATTATTTTTTCCCCCTGCTGTTAATAAACAGAATTATACAAAATGAGTGTATATTCCTACAAGAGAGCCAATGTGGTATAATGGTTTGAGTGTTGGATTACAACTCTGGGAAACCAGTGCTCAGCCATGGAAACCCATTGGGTGACCTTGGGCAAGTCACTTTTTGTCAGCCTCAGAGGAGGGCAATTACAAACCCCCTCTGAACAAATCTTGTCAAATCTCCACTTAGGATCAACTTAAGTAAAAAATGATTTGAAGACATGCAAGAACACGATGTAGAATAATAGAATCATAGAATCATAGAGTTGGAACAGACCACGAGGGCCATCCAGTCCAACTCCCTGCCATGCAGGAAGACATAATCAACCTGCATTTTGTAAAATGTGCTGAAATCACATTTTTTTTCCTGAAAATGTCCTGGGGGGGGGGCAGAAAAAAACACCCAGTTTTGTTCCATGGCTTCAAAATTTCCAGAAATTTTACATCTGTACTCCGGTGTTTTGGGTATTTCCGAGCATTCCTGAATATTGGCCATGCTGGCTGGGGCTGATGGGAATTGATATCTGAAACATCTGCTGAGCACTAATTTAGGTCAGTCTGATTTGGATCATGTGCAGGCTGCTGAGATGGACCGCTGTGAAAGAGTTGCTGCCAGGAATGTTGAACAGTTTGGGTCAGTAGTGTTCATACTTAAAGCAGTGGACATATTTCTTAGTTTTGCATATAAAAGGTATAGACATGATTGCTAATGCCAACAAAGGAACTAGCCATGTACACTCAGGTCTTGTGGGCAGTTCAGGGTGAGAGCAGGTAGAATATTGGCATGTCCAGCAGTGTACATCCCCCTGCCTTGTTAGAGCCAGTGTGGTGTAGTGGTTTGAGCATTGGACTATGACTCTGGAGACCAGGGTTTGAATCCCCTTGGGGAGGTCACACTTTCTCAGCCTCAGAGAAGGGTAAAGGCAACCCCTCCCGAACAAATCCTACCAAGAAAACCTCATGATAATTTCACCTCATAAGTCAGAAATGATTTGAAGGCAAACAACAACAACATTTCCCCCTTTCTTCCAAGTCCTGTTTTCTTATTGAAATTATCTTTTAAAATCCTTTTTCAGGATTCCAGGGTCTATCCAGTGGCTCTGCTGAGAGACTGCTTTCACCATACCAGTTCCTCTGCTGCCCAACTGGCCATCTAGCAAATAACCATTCCAACCTGCTGCTTCATAGGAAGGGCTGGGAGGTAGAGCCACTTCATACATAAACAAGCATAAGGAGAATCTCCTCCTTTGAAGGTTCTTAAACAGAGGCTGGATGGCCATCTGTCAGGAAGGTTTTGATTGGGTATTCCTGCATGGCAGGAGGGGGTTGGACTAGATGGCCCTTGTGGTCTCTTCCAACTCTATATGATTCTGTATTCATTGGCTCTGCTGAGAGCACAGATGCCTCTTTTCATCCTCTTTTCAAGACTTTGTAACTTTAAGAAGTGTTACCTGTGTTTGTCCTCTCCCCCCTCCTTTCCCTCCCCATCTCTTTTTCCTTTTGTATTGCATCTCTGAGGTTGTAAGCCTTCAGGCAGGGACTCTCTTCTTCCTTATTGATCTTAGGTAAGCTGTTCTGAGAGTCTTTTAGGGTGAAGAGCAGTCTATAAGTCAGATAGATAGATAGATAGGTAGGATTTATTAAAATGTGTATGAGAATGTAAAATGTAACGGATTAAATTAGTCTCTGGCTTGGTGGCAGTTTTTAATAATATGTTAAGTTCTCCAGTTTCATTGAAAATAATAGAGCTGCCTAGAATTGATCTATTCCATAAACCTATTGGAAATAGCTTTTGGGCATTTGGGGGTGTGTGTTAGTGGGGGTGGGGAAGGATAGCACCACATGCCCCTTTTTGTTTGGCTCGGTCCTTTTCCTTTCCAGCTGCAGTGTAATGCTAGCTTTTATAAATCCCCTCAGGTCCACACCCGGATCTGTAATACAGCCAGTACACAGATGCATTGTTTGAGGTCCTGCATTCCGCAGAGATCAAAGAGTCACTGGACCACATCCACTGAACATCTGAAGCTATTACAATCCTCTGCAGCCCTTCCGGATCCAGGTGCTGCCAGTTATTAGGTTAAAGGCACCAAGAAGGGCTGTGCCTAGGTCTTTTTGTTGTTTAATTCAGAATACTTTGATTCACTACAGCTGGTGAAAACAGATTTGGTCTAGGCTTGTATAGGGGGGTAGCTCATTTCATGTTCAGAATTGTAATTATGTTCTTTCCTTTCAAGCACGCAGCTGCAAAAGATGTCTTCTACTAAGCATTTTATAAAACTTCTAGGTGTTGAAAAACTCAGCATAGTATAGGAAACATAACCAAAATTTACCAGTATCTATAAACTTTAATTGTACCGTAATTCCCTCTTTAGCAGAGGCATGAGTGTCTGCCTAATTTTCTCCGTGCATAGCAGCTATAATGTTGCTTTTAGCCAAAGGTGCAAATGAGACCATTCCATAGATGAAATGTAAGCTGTGCTGACTTGCCCAGCTGTCATTGACATCTGCCTTTGCAACTTGACTGTAGCATCAGCATACATATTTTACTGTTTAAAGCCTATTCATTATCTCCTAATCTCGTTGAGACACTTTTAAGGCACAGCCAGTTAGTTTACTTGGTAAACGTGAACTTAATACATTTCATCTACTCAGACAACAGTAACATTTTGATGGGAATTCTCTAAGCAGGGGGCCTTCAGCTCATTTTAGTTTGTGAAATGTTTCTAGCACCTTATGCTATAGAGTCAGTTGGTTGTATCCGAATCTCTAAATTTTGAAAATAAGCTGCTTTAGTTGTGGAGTTGGTAACACTAGTACATACAGGTTGTGTGCCTTGTTCACCGCTTGTAAGAGGGAAGAATACAGACTGTGTTACCTCATTCCCGTAACATGGTTCTGCAAGTTGTTTGGAACAATCTTGGCATCTCTGATTACTTGGGATTCTTGTTTCCTAGCACAGGAATGTAATGCAAGTCCCAGTGGGACAAATGTTCTTTGTGTCAGGGTCTTAAAAGAGGCTTCTGTTCCCTTTAGACTTGACATTTTTTTACATATGTGGAGTGTCCCTAAGCTAAGAATTTTTATTTTTCAGTGACAGTTGCTGAATAGTTAAAGCCAGATGGGACGCAACAGTATTTTTTTTAATAAAAGAACTTTCTGCCTCCAGGAATCCTTTCCATGTGGATGTATCTGTCCATCATTTACCTTGGACCTTTGTGTCCTGCAAGGGGGTTGCAGGGAACACATGGACATTCCATAGGCCTGTTGGGCATTGCTGTCAGCTTGCATCAGCCCAGTATGTGCTTTAGTATAGAGATGCGGGGAATTCAGGAGTGTTGGAAATACTTTGGTTATTTTGTACTAGAACCTCAAGATCTGCTAGTTGGAGCCAGGTGCAAATACACATAGAATGAAAGAAAAGGGCTCCTTTGAACATGTGCTGAGCCTAGGAATTTCACTACACTGCACTGGTGTTGTGGTTTGAACATTGGGCTATGACTCTGGAGAGTAGGATTCGAATCCTGCTCAGCCATGGAAGCCCACTGGGTGACCTTGGGCATGTCCTGCTCTCTCAGCCTCAGAGGAAGGCAAAGGCAAACTTCCTCTGAACAAGTCTTGCCAAGAAAACCCTGTGAGAGGTTTGCCTTAGGTTGGCCATAAGTCGGAAGTGACTTGAAGGTACACAACAACAACCAGAACTTAACAGAGCTCACAGCCATTTTGCCCTTGGTTCCTTTTCCGCTTTCTGTCTTCATCTCAGTAGCCTAATGTTGGTGGGGAAAGTGTGTATTGTTGCTACTTGTGCTGAATGATGGGGAGTCCGATACTCTTGCTGGTCTTCTGCAGATCAAGCAGAGATTGACCTGTAGACTTAAATCAGCTTTCTGCTGCTTCTGAAATTACATGCCCCAAATCCCTACCCGATCCCTTTTGCAGATTGCAGAAGAAGGTGCATAAAGACAGGCATATTCAGAATGCTTGTCTGCTGTTGCTGAACTTACACATTAGGCATGCTTGGTACACTTCCAAAACACATTCAGGCAGTGTGAAAGCTGCTAAACACTATGTTGTATACTCTGAAAATTCCATTATTCTTTTTCTTTTTAAATAAACCTGCAGGGTTTTTTTGGGAATTAATAGCAAACTAGAAACTTGGTCCATGTTCCTAGGCTTTCTTTATAGTTCATGGTACAAGTAAGAGACTTATTTTTCATTACTAAAGAGTTATAGCTATATTCTTTCTACCTTGTAAAACTGATGAAAAAGTAAAGTGGATTGATTTTAAAACAAATATTCTGTCTTATAAGTCATACAGCTCATGAACAAATATGCATACTTACTGGTCTCTATAACAACCACAGTGTATTGCATGGTGACTAAATAGTCTCTACACACTACTTGTAAGTAAAATAATAATTAATAAAAACTATGATCAACCTTTTAGGAAGCTAGAATGTTTGTTTATTTATTTTAGGTGGGGGAAGAGTTGTGAATAAGGGGTTGTGAGCACAGAATTCTGTACAGTTGTCCCTTCACATTCGCTGGGGTTTGGTTCCAGGACCTCCCGTGAATACCCAAATCAAGTCCCATTATATGCAGTGGCATAGCAAAATGGTGTCCCTTATATAAGATGGTAAAATCAAGGTTTGCTTTTTGGATTGTTATTTTTTTAAGAATATTTTCAAACCTGAATACTTAAAACTGTGAATGCCAAATCCATGAATGTGGAGGGACAACTGTATTTTTTTCTCCAGGAAACCAGTAATCCCTCATGGTGTTTTGGTATTTAGATTGTATATTAATTAAATATTCCTTTTACCTGTGTTATTGTTTAGAAAGTCATATGATTGTGTGTGCGTGGGAAGCTATTGAGTGATAGATTGTCTCTTTCTCAGAACACCCTATCTGCTTAATTATTTACCTAAAACATTTTTGGAATTGTGTGTGGGGTGTGGATTCAGTTATGGATCAGAGGGTTCTAATACAGTTCTCCTTGGATAGATTCATTTCTAGGCTCTAGGAACGTAGTGCGGCTGTTTACAGTGATCTATTAGGGCCACATGCGAACTGTAATGACAGCCAGCTTTGGTCAAAACATAAATAGAAAAAGATTCTAGGAGGGGGAAAAACATTTTTTATTCCTGCTCTCAGAGTGAGATGTAGGCAAACTCAGTATGCTGCTGAATGCTGCAGTATTCACAACTCTTAACTATTTTACTTTATTAACATATGAGATCTTATTTATTTATTTATTTATACCCCGCTCTTCAGCCACAAGGCTATCAGAGCAGCTTACAAATTATTTTAAGCAATAGCTGTTTACACATCTACACTGCATTAAACAGTTTCCAATGTGTGTTAGCTAATTGCCCCCACAAGCTGGGTACTCAGATCTAGGCTGCTTTCCAGTTGGAACTGTACAAAACAGCCCTTTTGAAACAAGCAATACTGGAGATGTGTTAAGGTAACGTTCTGGATCCCACTAGAGTAGCCAGAGGTAACCATTGGAGGATGGAACGCCCAGTGTGTCCACCTTAGTTTTTTTGTTCAAACAGCTGTATTAAATAAGGTGAAAGATTGTGTTATCTAAGTTGTACTGATGATGCAGTTCTGGACTGGTGTATTGCCCAGTGTGACTTTATGGGAGCTTAGACTGTGATTTCCAGTTGAGAAGCTTTCATTTCAGAATTTCTGTTTCTTGTGAAAATGTAGTTATTATTTGGTGTCATCTACTTGGTAGAAATGTGGATAACTTTTAAAATTTTCAGCACTATGAAAGAGACATTTCAGTTCTGTGCTGTTTGTTGCAGCTTATGAAAATAAGAAACAGTCATCAGTCATCTCACTGTAGACACGTTTATGGGAAAGAGATACCAGTGTGGAAAAGCAAAGAAAACAAATCCTGCAAACAGAGGAGGGTAGACCTCAAAACCCCACTGGTTTAGCTTTTCCTTTCTGTTGAGTGATTCAAAGTCCCAACTTGAAAGGAGGGGAACTGAGTAGATACCCAATTCCAGTGCAGTGCTGTTCAAATGAAAGGGCCTAAATGCCCTAAAGGCACCAGGTCCCAACTAATCTTGGAAGCTAAGCAGGATCAGCCCTGACTAGTGCTTGGATGGGAGATCACCAATGAATCCCAGGCTCTATCTCAGAGGAAGGAACTGGCAAAACCACCTCTGAGTATTCCTTGCCTGAGAAAACCCAATGAAATTCATGGGGTTACCATAAGGCGACAGGCAACTTGAAGCCACACACACACACACACACCATCTTCAAACTATGGTAAGGAAGGCAGTGCAAAGAATGCTTTCTTGTTATAGTTTCTTTAAATTTATATGAGAAAGCAGTATGATTCAGTAGCTGGATATTGGTGGCTTGACTTAGTAAGTACACCCAGCCTCAAAATATCTGCCCTGAAGTTCACTAAGAAGCTCAGTTATGAAATCATTGTGTCTCTCAGCTTAAGTTACTGAATGAACAGTGCTGGAAATGGGTGGTGTTTGTTCTTGAATTTCAAAAAGGTATTCATCAATGGAAAAGTAACAGACCGTTTGGGTAATGACTGATGAACCATGTCAAACTAGTTCTGGCTTTTCCTGTTGATTTTATAGGTTAATCAGTTTGGATAAAAACATTAAACTAAAGCTATCTTTGAAGAAATGTAGGTTTTTTTCAGAAACTATAATAAAATATTGGCTTTTCAAGTAGACCAACAACTCTCTGCTTGAGTAGCCTCCAAGGAGCTTGTTCATCTGAATGCATTAAAGTACTATATGGCTCATAAGATGTAAGTGGTGTTTATCAATGAACGTTGCCATCTCAGTTTTGAGGATTTCACTCAGTTGAATAAAAATTGGGAAGCTTTAGCACCAATTAGGGACTGGTGTAGAATGAGGTTGCCTTTGCACACAGTAGTTTTTCCTTTATTTTCAGACACTGACTTTATAGACTAGAGAATGGAGGGGGGGGGGAAGCAATCCATGCAGTCTATTTAATGGTTTCGGCATGTAGATGAGTGGCGACATGAAAAGCCAACAGAGTATAAGTTTCAGGAAGTTGATTTTTTGTGTTTGTGGAGTAGAAATGGCGGCAGTGCAAAGCTGATTTTTGCTTCATACATTGTGCTGCTTTTGTTTATCTTTAGTTTTAGGAGTAATGAAATTTTTATTAAGAAAATAACACTAAAGGAAAACTTTAGCAGTTTTTAGTGACACCAGAAATCTGTTAGTTTTATTTGTTGTGGACTTTCTTGGACAGTGGGAGGAAAGAATTGAAATATAAAAGGCTCAAAGATTGACTGATCTGAAGAGTGGTCGCAACAACAGTTATTGGATACTAGTACAGACATCCTAACACAGATAAGTAGATCAACACATTATAGTGATTTTGTCCTGTCTAGGTTACAGTGTTTGTCTTGCCCGGGTTACAAAAATGTATTTTAATTTCTTAATGAAATCTTGTGGTGTGTATGTGTTTAAAGTGTAATCAGTAGGGTTAGAAGAACCAGAAATGCAATTCAGGCCATGAAAATTGGCTAAATAGGGGCCATTAACGAACATTAGTTTGGTGGTGTCTCTCTGGCTTTTCTTCGCAAATGAAGATTCAGGAAGAATTCATCCTGCACTTTCTGCAAGCGTGCTGATGACTAAAAAAGGTCAATCCGAGATAAACAAGTCCGGTTGCAGAAAGCACAGCAGAAGGTCTCCTTGGGTGATGTTTCCGGGTTGTGATTCTTTCTGCGTTGTCGTTTCTCTTCAAGACTTGTTTGGCGTGAGTTCTCGAATAAGGCTGCAGCATTGTGGATAGTGCGTCTCCATGCCTCCCAATTTGAGGTCAGGGCGGACCATTGTTGGTGATCAGTTTGGCTGAGCCTGAGATGTTTCAGGGAGTCCTTGTATCGCTTTTTTGGAGTGCCCCTCTTACACTGACCCATGGCGAGTTCACTGTAGAGTACTATTGTTGGGAGGCAATGGTCCTCCATCCTAGAAATGTACCCTGCCCAGCACAGCTGTGATCTCAATATTATGGCCTCAATGCTGGTGATCCCTGCTTGCTCAAGGACAGCAACATTCGTCACATAGTCAGTCCAGTGTATATTTAGGATTGTGTGTAAACAGCGCTGATGAAAGTGTTTGAGGAGTTGTAAGTAGTGGCGTTAGGTGACCCATGTTTCAGACCCATAAAGGAGAATAGACAGTACAATGGGGTGGTAATATAGGCACAATTAGTTATGGATGAGTTGATTGACCCAGGAAATGATTAGGCGGGTAGTAACACTTTTCTTTCCTCCTAGGCCAGTATTGGGAATCATGTTGTCCTCTACCTGTTCTTGGATTAGATCTCCCAATCACCATAGCTATTATTGTGGAATGCTGGGAGTTGCAGGCTAACAACATTTGGAGGAGTGCATGGTTTCCTCCCTTGTGCTAGGCCAGCCTTCCCTAAACTGTACTTCCAGATATTATGGACTAGAACTTTGAGCATTCTTGACAAATTGGCCATGGTGAGCTGACTGGAGCAGATGGAAGTTGAAGTTGAGGGTACCAGGTTGGGGAATGCTACACTAGGTTTTTTTTAAAATCTGCATTTCAGTCTTATATGATTTTATTGTTTTGCTAAGCCTTGGGGGTCAAGAGCTGGTATATCTATTGAAGTGAGGCAGGCTGCATTGTCAAGTCCTAGTTCATTTACATTTTTTTAAAAGCTTAGAACACAGAAGAGCCATCATTTAAGCATTCAAATGTAAGCCTTATTTATGGGGGGTGTTTTTCTGGGTCTGCATCCTTTTAAAGATGATCTGAAGTATATGCATACTGCAAGCATGGTCAAATTTATATAAAAAGTTGTGATACAGTTGCTAAATCTTAGAATTTGTACCTAAAGCACATTTCAAGAATATCCTTCACAATAGGCTAGTGGTATCTCTCCATTGCAAATGGAATGTTGAACTGAGAGAACTGGTTTTTCAATATCAAGCATGTAAGTTGGCATTATACTCTGTTGAAAATGCTTCAAGGTTTAGGTCTGCTAATAGTACAGTTTTATTGAAAATATATGGAGTTACGTATGTAATTTCCCCCCTCCCAAAAGTAAATCATGTAGTGTGGCATTTCCATGTGGACAAACCGATGTTTACAAATATATTGGGTGAATTGAGTTGCAAATAACACACATATATTCTGATTTTTAAATATGACGCTTCAAAAATTATACAAGGGTATCAGGTTGGTAGGATATTTCAGCTTCTAATAGGCATTATCTGTACAGACTCCCTTGAGGACAAGTTGGATGAGGTCGTAGGAAAGGCATATGTGGTGGCAGCTTGCCAACTGAAGTTCTGTTCATTCCAATTAAACGGTTTGAGTGAGGCAGTCAGAAGAATTGCTCTTGTTTGCTTTTACGCTCCTAAAGTCTTGCAGATCCTTATTAAATTTTGTATTTTTAGTGCTGCATCTGAACTGTCATATTATGGAATATTCCTCCAGTTAACTAGCAAATAACCAATTATGTTCTTTTTTGGAGGTCAGGTTTTAATGTTAGAATAGATCAAAATAGTCTTGCTGCTGAGAAGTTTGGGCCTTTCATGCATAAAGGTTAAGGTAACCCTGGCCTCTTTTCCTGTTCTGCTCAGGAAGCCTGAGTTGGGGGATTTTTCCACATCTGGCATGGTGATACAAGCTTTTTTTAAAAAGCTGAACAGACTTTGAATTCTTAAAAGTCAACAAGAACAGCCAGCATGAACTGCTGTGGCATAACTCAAAGAATGTATGCCATTTGTAATTCAAGCCAAGTTTCAGGCTTTGAGCACAGTTCAGTTTTGCAGTGGCTTATAGCACAAAATACTTAATTGAAATTGGTCTTCCTCATTCTGCATTATTTCTGATCACTAGCCCCAACATATAGGGATAGTCAACTCTGTGGAGTTACTAGCCTGAGAGCTTGTAGGAAGGGTTGCTGCTTGCTTTTACCATCTCTTTGTGAATGGCAATGTAGTCTACAACTGTCGCCTGGTTATTCAGCTAAATTCCGTGACTGTTTAGACCTTTTGTCCCAGAAGAAGCAAAAACCAAACAAAAAAGCTATCCATCCCATTCTAACACTGCATAGTTTGAGTCATTCCAGGGGGCGAACAGCATAACCAATATGCTGTGGAAATTGAGAAGAATTTTTGGTTGCAGGTGTTGGTTACCTTCTTATGAATAGATGGAGTGTTCTTTTCCTAAATACATTCCAGAAAACACCATGGGTTTTAATCAGATTCTTCATAAGATTTTCTTTTTTTATTCTTGCAGGCTCAATGAAAGTGAATGTTGCTACCTTCATGGGGTTTGCTGGGGGCTGTGCATGCAAATTCAGAAAAACCAGAGTTTTCATATTGGATGCAGAATTCTGCTTTCAGTCTTAAACATTTGTAATCCTGAAAGATGTAGGATGCGTGTACGTGGTTCACTTAGCTTTACGTTTTTCCCTGGCCAGGGGATTTTATTCATTATCTCTTTGCTCAACCAATTGGTTAAGAGAAGTAGAAGTAATTAGCAAATATGTGCAGGTTGCTAAGGCAGTTCTTGGCATGTTGTGCACACAATTCACTGGAATTTAATTTCTACAGAAATTGAATAAGAGCATGTTCATATTTGGTAAGCTTCCTTGCACCTGTCTAATCGACTCTGCAGCCTGAACAGTAACAGAACTGCCTGCCATTTAGATAACACAGCATTGTCCTATTTGGTGAGTTGCACTGCAAGAAGGTAGAAGAGTATAGCTTAGCAACTGGCTAAGCCTAGCGTTGCTTAGGTGGTCTCAAGTGGGAAAGCAGTGAATGGCATGAAATGGTGTGCTTTCACAGGGATGTGCCTTCACACAGGTGAAATGGCTTCATATTGTCTACTTTATTTTATATGGACTTGCTGAAAATAGATATCCTAGATGTACAGTTTGTAGTAGGACGATGTGAAGATGATGGAACTAGGTGAAAATTGAATGCTCACTTCAGGCAGCTTAAACTATAGCTGTCAGAAGTTAGATTTTCCATGTTAGTGCGTTCATATAATTCCTTTAAACCAGGGGTAGGCATCTATGTCTAAGTCAGGGGCCAGTTCCCCTACAGCTCCCCTGTGAGCTGTACCCCTCAACAAGCCTTCCATTTCCTTCTGCCAACCTTCTAAAAATGGTGTCAGGAAGTGTAGGTGTGTCTCTTCCTGTTGCCATTTTGAGAGTCACTGCAGAAGAAAACAAAGGTATTTGGATGTAGTACAGAGTTCTGCAGTGCTTGTGCAGGTGGGGTGGGAGTATTTTCACAGGGTAAATACATACATATTTAATACTGTATTCTAATCAGGTTTTGGTTATTATTCTCATGTATTTGCCCAGTGATGTATGTGATGTGTGTTATACAGCAGAAGGGAGAAAAAGGAGGTGGGGCCACTGGCAGTTCTGTTGACAGCTAACCTCCATCAGACATCTCTTTCCATGAGCTGTCCTCTAGCAGCGGTCAGTGTGTGTGGCTATAGTGGAGGCAGAGGGTGGAAACCATGCTTGGTTCTGTTGAGAGACCAGGAATGTTTGACTCCTCCTCTTGTTCAGCTCTATACCTTCCAAGCAGTTATCACAGGAACTTGTGCTTTTCCTCCTCCTCCTCCTAGTCCCCTGTTTCTTTTGTGTTGTGCCTTTTAGATTGCAAGCCGGAGGTCAGAAACAGACCTAGTGTTGATTTTTACAAGATGTTCCTGATGCCTTTTTTTGGTTGGAGAATATGGTAAAAATCACCTAAATAATTAAAGTAATAATTATTCTTAGAACTATTTTCATTTAGTTGAAGAAAAACTGTTGTGTTGCTATAAACTACATGACCTCAGGGCCCCTAGGGGGTTGAAAGGAGACACACCAATATTTTAAAATAAAACAAAACACCTTTGCAGAGCTTTCCATTTGATTACCTCACTAAAAACTGATCACACATAAAGCTGAAACAGTTTTGTTTCCTGAAAAGCATTTATTAGGGAAGCTGAGTTGCAAGCCCACTTTAAAGCTGTGAAAGTACTTCTCTTGCAGCACCTGCGGTATCAACAAAACATATATATCCAGTGTTGTTAGTGTGTGCAGGCTCCTATTTTGGCACCTCAGGGGCAGTGGAGTTTGCTCTCTGTGTTGCACAGGACCACGTAGCAATGGTAGAAGCAAATCTACAGAAATAGTAGACTTATTCGGTTAATGTGGTTAAAGACTTGTGTTGTAATTCAGGCACCTATGAAAAGAAGAGTTGAGAACAAAATGGAGCTTCTTTAGGAGGGAAAACTAAGGGAGACTTGAGGACAGAAAAGGTAACAGGATAAAGTGATGTTTTTGCATGTACAATATGTGGCCAGGGTCATTTGCAGTGACTGAAACAAATTTGTATTGTAGAATATTGGATTTCCCTAATCTTTGGTGTGTGCTGTTTCTAGAAGTGCAGAGGGAAGCACTGCTGATTCCTTTGGCACTGGACGTTCCCACATTTCTAGGCCCTTACTTTTATTCTCATTTTTATTCTTAGAACTAATGATTCTACTTTTGCTAGTTCTGGAGTGGGTATGCCCTTCTGGATGAAAGTAGAGCTTGGTAGATTTATGGTGCCTTGCCTTGACATGTTGAGGCTGTGTATATTGGAGAATGGCTGCATGTTGAAAGTGGCATTGTTCCACTGGTTACTTAATACAACATTCAGTTTTGTGTAGGAATCCACATGCATTCTCAGATGCCAGAAATAGGAAGGGAGAATGGTAATGTCCTTCTTCTCTGTGCCTCACACAGATGGGTTCAGCAGCTGTGCAGATATGGTACCCTCCTTGGAAAATTACAGAGCTAAGTAGCTTGGTGGAAGACCCCTCCCCCCTCCTACTGCGCCTGCTCTGACTGCCAAGCTACTGTCCTCTCAGTTTCCCTTCATCTGCTCCCCCCCACCCAAAACAAGAACAAAACATAACCAAAAGCCCTTTCACTTACTCTCTCCATCCTGAGTCCCTCCACCATTGCTTCTCGTCACCCTCTGTCTCCAATCGCAACAGTTGCTCCACCTGTTCCATCTATGGTGCTGGCCCTGACGACAGTCTCCGCCTCCATCTCCACCTCGACTGTTCACACTGCTCCAATTCCAAACATAAGACTGCACGTCACTACAGTCTGCATTCTCCAGAAATCCTCATTGTCTCTTTGGGACAGAGGTAGGGGGCTATTCATACTTGGGAATACTGATGTGTTTTTACTTCGTAGTGTCTTTATTGGCACACTTATAACCCATTGAAATATGGCCCCAGCGAAAATAATTGTTCTACACTGTGTCCTGTTCCTATCAGCTTGTTTTGAATAAAGCAGTTATATCTCAATAACATGAGGAATAAGGAGGGGAAATTTTCTTGCTACCAACTGTGCCAGTAAACCCATCTTCTTTCTCTTAAGAAGGCAATGAGTCTAGCTAACTTGCATCTCTGGTGATCTGCCAGAGGTAGTTTTATTAGTTAGCCAGATTGCATTTAGCAGCACTGCCTTCCTTCTAACCACAGTCCAGACTTGCCTGCTAGTCTTAGCTCTGGTTGGTTGTTTTTTGATAGTTAACGCTAGAGAATGGGAGGGTGGCCTACTTACAGTGGCAGGGCAGCATCTCCCTTCTAGTAAGCAAAAGGTTGACATTCCTGTGATTAGCTTCTGCTGGCTACAGTTCTCCCACTGGCAATTAACTGATGTGGGATTGCATCATTGTTTGGCAGCTCAGGGAGATTCCTTTGAAGGTTATAGGTAAGGACAAAACGTAAGACGGGGAAGGGCTATGTGATTTAAAATTACATGTGGTTGAAGTTCATAAATTGCTAGGATCCTTATAATAAATTGTGTGATCCTACATACCTGTTTAAATAACAAGATTTAATTAAAATGGGTCTGAAAAGTGGAAGAGTCCCCTTTCAGTGCTATAATTCATGTTAATGTTGCTGTATGTCAAAGGTTGGAGGCTTTAGAAAATAAATCCAGAGCTGCCAGACAAAGAAAGATTTATCTTACTGTTTGCTTTGCCCGTTTTACAGAAAATAAAGATTTTTAGTATGGTCAAAATGCATTTTACATGCCCCTCCTTGAAAGTGTTCTTTTAAAGAATAATTTTTGTTATAGTTACATCAGCATTTTTCTCTTATACATATAAATATTTATTTTGAAGTGAGTAGGATTGCCCCCCCCCAAAAAGGTTGATTCCCAAGTTTTTCTAATATCAAGGTCATGTTTTACTGCTTTCCAGTAGTATTATCTTAACAAGGTATAGGAGATGATACACAAATTAAACAAAAACAAAAAACACGTACATAGAAACAGTCGGTAGAACCCAGGATAAAACAGTGTGAACATTAAAATCCAGTCAAAGCTTAATGGAACAATGTGTTGTTCACTGCCCATCTCAGCCACCATAAAGAGGCGGGGCTAATCAAGCCTCACATGGATGGTGTAGCATTATTGGGGTGCTGCTACAGAAAAGGGCCTGTCTTCTGTACTCATTAACCAGATCTCCTTATGTTGCAGAAAGCATTGTGCGTGTGTGTATGTATGTGCCTTCAAACCACCTGTCAACTTATGGCGACCCCATGAATTTCATAGCGTTTTCATATACAAGGAATTCTCAGAAGTGGTTTTTCCAGTTCCTTCCTCTGAGATGTAGATAACAGCACCTGGTAGGTATTTGTTGGTGGTCTCCTGTCCAACAACTAACCAGGGCTGACTCTGCTTAGCTTCCAAGATAGGATGGGATCTGGTACCTTTAGGATGTTTAGGCCAAGAATAATAATTATAGACTCATGGAGCTGGAAAGGGTCCTATGGGCCATTGGATGCAGAATGTCCAGCTAGTGTTTTTTTTTAGCCTCTTCTTGAAGACATCCAGAGAAGGAGACTCCACTGTCTCTCTAGGCAATTGGTCCCATTGATGAACCACTCTTACTGTCAAAACGTTCCTTCTAATTTTCAGTTGAAATTTACCATTAGACCTCATTCTACCCTCTGAGGCCTGAACTCAGTACAAGAGTGTTGACCACAGGACAGAACCTTGTGGCACTCCACCTGAGATTTCCTTTTAGTCTGAGGCGCAGCCACCGATGACTATTCTTTCAGCACAGTTTTCCAACCAACGATGGATCCATCTGATGGGATCCATTACAGGCAGGTCCCTGTGGGAGGGTGGTATTTCAGATGTCTTGGCTCTAAGGTGCTAGTGACACATAAAATATTCTGACTTTCATTAGCAAAAGAGTTTAAAAGCTTGCTTCCTACACCCAGGTTTTCTGTGAAACACAATTTTCTTAGGCATTATTTATGTATCATTGCATAACCGAAAATTATATGCCAAAATTAGGTAAGATGAGATCTTCTGGTTATTGTTGAAAATAAATTCATTTGTTTTAATTAAGACTTTGTAATGGAAAATGTTCATTTTCTTTTGTTTTCTTTACTATATGGATGTGGTGTTGTTTTAAATTCTTCCAGTCTGAGTCTCCGAAGCCAAATTTGCTCAGGTCATGCTGTAGGTAGATAATTGTAATCTCAGTGTTCAAATTGCCCTGCTGCTTGTTAGTTAAAAGACTCAGACTTTGAAAAATGAGATTATAACTTGTTTTTGCCCTGCTGGTTGGTTCATCACTCTTCAGTAGTACAGGTGAACACCCACCCACCCTGTCCCAGGATGCACGGGGGATACATTCCCAGACTTACTGTTTATAAATGAAACCATGGATATTAGCGAACCCTATTAAAATAAAGGACGTCTGATACAAACATACCTTACAGTTGTGCTGGAGCACTTAGCAATTCCTAGAGAGGACCCCTCTAGGCTTTTTCCAGCCTAACTCTATGGTATGTGTCCTTATGTTTTTCAGCTGTGGATATTAATTCTGAGGATATGGGAGCTAACTTGTATTATTGTTGTACAGAGTACACATTGTCCAATGTAAGAAGAAGATGTGTTATTGTGTAAAAATTTATGGCATTTTTAACTCCATTGTTTGCACACATGCATCCAGTATACATGTTCTGCCAACGTAATAACACATTAAATTAATATTGGCCATCTTGTTTTTCCCAGTTTTAAGTTGAAAGAAACTGATTTTGCATATGCCAACCTAAATCAATGGTGATTAAGCTTTTGTAGTCTTAGAAGAGACATGGATTCATATTTCCACTTGTTACCTAATTCTGGTTAGTTACGTAAATTTAATTCTCCTCATAGGGTGGTTGTGAAGATAAAGTGGACTCACTGTTCATTGATAATGTAGTCTGTGTGTGTGTGTGTGTGTGTGTTTGTGTGTTTGTAATTGTTGTTATGTGCCTTCAAGACATTTTGGATTTATGGTGACCCTCAGGCAAACCTATTGGGGTTTTTGTGGCAGAATTTGTTCAGAGGGGATTTGCACTTGCCTTCTTCTGAGGCTGAGAGAGTGTGACTTGGCCAAGGTCATCTGCTGAGTTTCCATGGCCAAGCAGGGATTTGAACCCTGGTCTCCCAGTGTCCTAGTCCAACACTCAAACCACTATACCATGCTGGTTCTCTCATTCACCCCCTCCTCAGGAACTGGAGTACATTGTGTTGTTTTTGCTGGGACAGAATAAACTACATTTTTGGAAATTGTTCTAAGGGTAAGGAATTTGGAAAATGCTAGTTGACAGTTAAATGGTCAACCTGGCATGTTTCCAAGTAAACTTTTTTATGTTGTGAAATTCTGCTAAGTTACATTTTAAATCATGTAGTGTGTACAAGCACCTTGTTTCTTCAGTTTCCCACAAGGCATAAGTGGAACCCTATGCTTGGATCATGGTCAGGTTACTGTCCAGTTATTTATCAGCAGGCATTGAGCAATAGATTTGCTTAACAGATAATTCTATACTGGTTTAGTGATTGCTGGGTAGGATTTTTTCCCTCCAAGCCTGTCTTTGAGATAGTAAATCTTTACGAGCATTCATTGAATATAACTTTCAGTACAGTTCAGTCTGCCAGTTAGGGAAGGGGTGTCTTGTTTGCAGAAAATGGAAGCCAAAACAGGTTGGGGGTGGGCAAATGTGAGGATGCCAGCCACAGATGCAGGCAAAACGTCAGAAAAAAACTATTCCAGAACACAGCCTCACAGCCTGGAAAAAGCCCAAGAAAAATCTATGGATGCTGACCGTGAAACCTTCGACTTCACTCTTTTCTCTTTGTCCTGCTTTTATTCTGCCTGCTGTATTTCCTCCCTATGGGTTCACGTTCCTTCATCCTTAGTGGTGAAGCCCTGACCTTTAGGTGGCATGGGCTTGGAGAGGGAGAAATAAAGGGTTCAAGGAACAGAGACAGTTAATCTATGTAACCTAGTTTACTGCTCTGGGACTGAGGCTCTTCCAGTCAGGAGAAACAAACCTCCTGCTCAGCCAAGGATTAGATCTCGTTGGCTGATAAAAATAGAACAGTTTATGATGTCAGTGTCAGCCTCTCTCATCTGGCTGGGTCTGCTGAGCAGCACTGAAACACAGCCTCCCTGACTCAGAGTCTCTTCACATGTGGTACATCTTTGGTTATGATTTTAAAGACAGATTTCTGGAGGTGTCTGTTTTTGCTTCAGCTGCACAAATTAAGAGAGTTCTCAGACTGTTGGTAGAAGGATCAGTAACTCTCCAAGATCACAAATAGCTGATAGGAAAGTGAAGTCTCACTCTTAGTAATGGTGAACAGGTACCTCATGAATACAAAAGATTCAGTGCTCACCTGGAGCCATTGTGTACATTCCATGCAGAGATCCTCCTTCTTCCCTCATTTTAAGTGTGAGGTTATCGAATAGGTTGAAGTTTTTCTGCAACTATTTTAACTGTTTGTTAATAATCCTAGAAAAGAAAACACAGGAAAGGAAGGTGATATCACAAAGGTGGATTTTAGCCAAGTGAAATGGCAAATACAACATTGCAAGTTCGATTCCAGTGGGCTCCAAGGTTCACTCAGCCTTCCATCCTTCCGTAGGCCGGTAAATTGAGTACCCAGCTTGTGGGGGCAATAAGCTAACACACATTGGAAGCTGCTTATTGCAGTGTAGATGTGTAAATAGCTATTGCTTAAAACAATTTGTAAGCCACTCTGATAGCCTTGTGGCTGAAGAGCGGGGTATAAATAACTAAATAAAATACAAAGGATTGATGCAGTATCTTGGAATGAGAATAAATAAATAGGAATTTCCAGGAAGAGTTTCTGCATGCAAGGGGTTTAAATCTAGTTGGAACAGGTGTTTTATTTTGTTAACAGTCATCCTTAGAAACCAGCTTGTCCATAACTAATACTGGGGGGGGGGAATCACAATTTCATTATACTAATTTGCTATTATTCATGAGGATATGATAAGACAGCCTGCCTGAGATACTGCTGTAGTAAACTATATTGTTAAAACAGAGAAGTAAGCAGGGAAGCATCTGGGGGCTGTTTTTATGTACATGTGTGTATTAAATGTGATGGAGGTATTTTCATATACAAGACCAAGATTGGATGTTGTCTCTGAATTGTGTGCAGTGTGAGTAAACTGTGCAGTTGCTGTCTTAAGCATCCATGAACTAATTGCTTTCAGATAATATTTATACATGCTTTGTAGTACAGTTTGCATCATATAGTCTGCATGTTTGAAGTAGATGCTGGTCCAAACAAGGTGTAGTTTGCAGGGCTTCTAAGATATTCTTTAATAAGTGGTAGTTTAGCAGCTATTTTTCTGCATATCCAGACAGATGCTGCAGGATATAAGCTTGTGTGAAGCCTGGAATTTGGAATTCTCTGCTAAAACCTTGTCCTGCATCTATGTCAATCAAACTTAGCTCTTGGATGAGTATATGTAGGCAGTTTCTTTTGTTTACTTTATAATGGATATTAAGTTTATGGTAGGTATTTTGATTTTTTTAAATAAGAAAAATACAAAAGGATATCAGCATTATATAAATATTAAAAAATGGATATCGGAAGCTGCCTTGTGCTTTTGCAACAGTTTACACAGTCCATTTCCTTCTTTGAATTATACATTCATTAATAGTTGTTAGCTATAGTTTTGATAATGTTTATTACCAGTGGCTGGGGAAAAACTAGGTAGGTTTTTATGGAGAAGTGGAAGTGGTAGGAGTAGGTTCTGTGTTTACATTTAACCTTTAGCAGTCAGCAGTTCTGGAGGGAGTGTATAATTTCAAACCTTATCCGTCAAAGCTCTGGATTAGACTTTAAGGTCTAAAAGTTTGTAAACCTCCTACATATCGTTGGTCAAAGAGATAACTGTGTTAACTCTGTTTTAGCACACACGGATATAAAGGAATCCAGTAGCATCTTGGCAACTAACTGAGGAAAAGAATTCCTAGGATGAGTTTTCATGGACTCTGGAGAGTGGTGGTGAAGTCAACTGGAGATCAACAAAAACTTACGTTAAAACATTCTTTCTCCCACAAAGCCATAAAGGTGCTATTGGATTCCTTTATGCTTTTCCTCATTAATATTTGTTGATCTAATGAAAATAGTTACCTTTACCCTACTGTAGATGTCTGAGGGTTCATTAAAGTCTTATCTTTTATATAGCAAAAGTACAAAGTGTCTTAGGGCACCTTGAAGAATATCTAGTTTAGCGTAACCAAACTTTGGTGGATCAGAGTCCAGCAATGCTTAAAGTGTTCTATTGGTAGCCATATGTTGTCTTGGTGGTGCCGTGATGAGGAAATGATTGCAGGAAACGAAATGTTGAAAATACAGTTTGTGACAATTATTATAGAAGTCTAATACACAAGATAGTTGAGGTGGATGATTAAAAGCAGTGTTGGTAATACAGACATCCTGGTATTGCTTAAGCTCCTTAACACATAGGTCACGGGATAGAACCCTATCAACTTGGTTCAGGCCTTAGTTAATGGAGTTGAATGTCGTGATAAATTGCAAGTCAGTGATTTCACTCTGGAGTCTCCCTTGAGTCTCTCTCCCACCCCACCACCCAATTATGCAGCAGAGTATCCTGAAAAGGTCTTCAAGAGGTTTTTGAATACTATTGCCCTTTCAGATCCTTCTACTTTAATGTGGGAACCGGTGAGATCTGTGTGCTCCACAAATCAGCTTCCTGTTGGACAGATCTCTGTGCTGTGGAGGCCACCTTATAGCTGAAGAAGGTTCCATTAATGTATGCTTGTTTAAAAAAAAAACTTGCACCGTATAGGCTACTCATGCCTCATATTAATTAGTTCTCAGAGAATGTTCAGATTTCTTTTAAAGAATACAGAGATAAAGCTTTGGAAACAGGAAGCTGCAGTGAAAATGTGCCTCTAGCCGAGAATGAGTTCCAGAATCACTGGCAAGCCCCTACTCCTCCAGCTGATTGAAGTGCCATGTTAAGTTTGCTGAATGGAGCCCTTGTGTTCCCACACTTCTCTGTTTTTCAACAGCACAGTCAGTTCAAGAGGCAGATGCAGGCTTCTCCCCTCCTTCAAATGCAAAGCACTTACTTCCAGTTCAGGCTGCAGGCAGGAGAGGAGGCCACTATGTGTTGTTCTGTCCAGTTAGGCATAGTTACACACCTGCTGTAGAGAGTTTTGAAAACAAGACTGGCTTGTACCTTGGCTAGAGGCAAACCATTTTGAGAGCTGAGCAAGGACCCGAGTTATAGAGTTGGAAGAGGTTTTATGGGCCATCGAGTACAACCCCCTGCTCAATGAAGGATCTCCAGCTAGTACATTCCCAGCCTCTTTTTGGAGATATCCGGAGAAGGAGACCCCACAACCTCTTCAGGCAGGCAGTCCCATTGCTGAATCACTCTCACTATCAAGAAGTCCCTTCTAATGTTCAGTCAGAATCTATCCTCCTGTAATACCAAACCATTTAATCTGGCCCTGCCCTCTGTGACAGCCCTCAAGGCTTTCTGGGAGCCATTTCACTATAGGAGTGCTAGCTAGTTAGAAAGCGCCTTAAAGGAGAGGCCTGCCTGCTCTCTCATTGTTTCACTGCCTTTTCTAATGGCTGTTTTCTAGACCCCCCCCCCTTGGGTGCTCAGCTGTATTCTTTGTGTTTCTCCTTGAGTGCCTTCTGCTTGTCCTTTTGATCTCCACTTCCCCGCTTGTATTTTCTGCTGTTTCTTCCCCACTCCTTATTTCCACTTTTATTAGGGGTAGGCCTCAGAACAGCTCTGAGGATGAACAAAATGCACTTGGGGTGAAAAGGCTTTGCTGAGTGTTTTCTCCAATCTGCAGATAAAAGAAAATAGCATTTTGTCCTTACGAAAGCAATAATACTTTATTTTTTCATTGAAAGTACTTCCCCAGACCACATGAGAAATTAAAAACCAGTGCTGTGATTCACATAAAAGCTCACAGAAAAGGATATTCTGTAGAAGGTATGTTTGCTTTAAAATATCTTTGTTACATTCCAGTAGGGTTCCCCCCTCCACCATTTCTTCTAGGAATCTTTTCCATGCAATCCCATTAAAAGTCTAGCTACAAAGTCATGGCCAGTGTAGGTACAGTATAGGGAGAAAAACAGGTTTGTAGTTTCCATATAAGCTTTTGTTCTATTAAACAAAGACCAGTTCTGACTAGTTGGCTTCCCACATGGATTCTTGTAATACCAATGCAGATAATCTTTGAAACAACCAGAGAGGTGTAGTTTGTGGAGTTTGACTAGTTGAGCAATAGTCCAAGTTGGGAGAGAACAGCTGCACTATATTTGTATTGCTGGAGCATGCATGCAGGTCTGTTGTGTCATACGATCTCCTCTGTACAAAATTCTAAGGTGCTGAAATTCTTCAGTTGCCAATTCAGATGATCCGGAAAGAGATGGGGCTCACAAACAAATGTGCAGGTGTCATAGAAGATGGGTACTTAAGAGAAACGTGCATGCACTTATTTGGAGCAACTGCTACAGAATTTGGCTTGTAGGAAGGTGTATCAAAAATCCAAATAAGCGTGGGAACCTATTTTCTAGTGGCCTGTTGACTTACAGGAAAACAGACGAGTCAGAGACTCCTGGCCTTCCCTGTTCCTGGCCTCATGATCAGGGAGTCCTCTGGGGGTCTCAGTGCTCCTGTAATCTGTATGGGTCTGGCTATAGGGACATAGCCAGATGCTTCTCTCATCCTGCCTGCTCACCACAAAGCACAAAATGGCTGTGTGGGGAGCTTCGTGGGCTTTTCAGTAAGATGGAGGGTGATGTGTGACTCCGTAGCATAGATCCAAACATGCAGAATTGAAATATCCGAACATAGGATATTTACACTGTGGACAGGGGATGTTGGATTGTTGCCCATATCTACCCAGAGTGGATGGACCCGGGGTCAGAACTCTTGTCATTGTCACCATCATCCTCCCAATAGCTATCTTCATCAGTTTAATTTGTATGGTTCTTTTCCACATCATGTGTCCAGAGCAGTTCCTAACACTATGCAAAGCATAAAGAATATGCATCAATAGTCACTGCAGTCATGCATTACAGTAAGAATAACCCAGCTGCTACTTGTCACTAATACTAGCATGATAATGTCCTAAACTGATTATAGAACATTATGTGGGTGGTATTATTTGCCAAAGATGCATACACCTAAGCTGGGAATGCCAGACCTTCATAACCTTTTCTCATACGTTTTGTTCTCCAACATTCTTATCATCCTTGTTGCGCTTTCTGAACCAACTTGTCTATATGCTTAAAATGAGGCACCCAGAACTCCAGAGGAGACCTGACCAATAATAAATATGGCTACCTTCAGAAGGGATCACAGAATAACCAGTACATGAAATACCTGCGAGATCTTTCAGGTTCTACTTTCACATTCTGAAATAGATCTTAAGTTGTCAACAAAGGTGTGGGGAGTAGACTCTGATATACCTGCTGCGTTGTGAACACAACAGCTTTGCAAAAGCAGCTTCTCTTTCAGAAAGGACTTAAATTTCCTCTTAGGAATTTCTTGCTCTAGCCAAGTGGCCATGGATATAGCTTCGGAAGGTCAAACTAGCTTGTCCCTTATACAGTGCTTGCTGTTCTCTTACTTGCCCTTACGTTGCACAAGTAAGCCCCCTTTATTAAATTTGGGGTTGAATTCAAAGACATAGAATATCGGTAAGCAAATGGATCTTGTAGCACCTTTAGGACAAAGTCTATGTGGTATGTAGTTCTTAGTGGGTTCTTCACCAGCAGGCCTTTAGGAATGACATCGTGTTGTTTGCATTGTTGAGAAGGATGATGGCCATCCATACCTGGGCAAGTGCCTCGAAGAGGCTGATGGATTTCCACTCTATCCTGCTGAATTTGGTGCTTTAGTCTCAAAGGTGCCACTCAATTTCCTTACTAAATTTGGGGTTGTAAGTGCAGGTATACCTCAGTTAACAAAGTTTCTGACAAAGATGTTCCTTTTTACAAAGCCTTTTTACATCTGTCCAATCCTCTCCCTGCAACAGGCAGGGTCACTTTCAGCTATCTCCAGAATCCCTTACTGGGTATGCATGAACAGCAAAACTGGAAGAAAAGAGGAAAGCAAAGAAACCTGCCTCCCCAGCCCTGCTCCCTCCCATATCAGAAAGCATTGATCGATCTGTAAGTTTGGCCACCAGAATGGAGATCATAAGAAAAGTGGAGGTTAAGTTAAAAGAGAAGAATCATCCCTCAATGCATTTTGGAATAAGTTTTCAGGTGATCTCTAGGAGGTTTAAAATGTTTTTGTTTACTAAAGCAAGGCTTATTTTTTGTGGTCTCTGTGACTCACAGAAATTGTTAGTTTTGAATAAAACGTTTGCTGAAACACATTGAACTCGTAGAAAGCTGTCTCTTTTCTTTTCATATAATTTCTGCCACTGATACCAAATGTTCAGTTCAAGAAATAATGCCCAGGAACACATCTGCTTTGTTAACTGAGGGATGCCTGTATGTGCTTTTACATAAGATTATGAAAATAAAATAAAAAATAATTCCATAAAATATGTCAACTATTTGTGAGGTTCAGTGCAAGTTTGGGGTTTGCTAAGGAAGATGTCAGGCCTGTAATTCCTTCTCTGCCAGGTGTCCATTTCAGAGAAATAAATGTAAGAAACCAAACTTTACAGCCCTCCCTCCATCCCAACTGCCCTTGCCCTGGCCAAGGAGGAAGAGAAGGAAAGTCAGGCAGAGCTCCATCTTGCTTCTGCCAAGAAGCAGAACAGCTCCTCCCTTCATCCCAGCTGCCATTGTCCTGGCCAAGGAGGGAGAGAAGAGAATGCTAGACTTAATCCTTTCCCCTGTTCTGTTGTTCTTTTTCTTCTAAAGCACCATATACAATGATGGTGCTATAGAAATAAAAGATGATGATGATGATGATGATGATAATAATAATAATAATAATAATAATAATACACCTTGCTCTCCCTGGAGACCAGACAAGCTGAATGTTCCATGTTCAGCTGGTTTTTATCTTACCTGGTATCCATGCTTTAATGGAATGTTTAGGACACATTTTTGTAGTGGAAGAGTTCTTATTTTTCCCTTCAGTGACATTTACTTGTTGGCGTTTGTGTTACACTAAAAAAAAAAAAAAAAAAAGCCCTTGTTGAAGACTGAGTGGGCAAATTGCTGCATGAGCTACCATGGCAACTTTGAAAGAGCTTCCACCATAGCTGCCAGTCAGTAGTTTTTTAGTGCTCCAGTGACTTTTAATGTAAAATAATTTCCAGACAATTTAATTATTTTTTCTTCAAAATTCTTGCCGTTAAATGCCTTTTAAAACCTTTTCCTGAACGTACGTACGTGTGGGGGTTGGGCGGGCAGGCGGGCTTGTATTCAGGTTCTGACTTCTCCCTGTTTATTGTTTATTGTCCAAGTGTTGGTAAGAAAATCCTCAGCTAAGAAATATCATGTATCTGAGTGTAGCATCACTCTTCAGGCAAGCTGGAGCAGAAATTGGGGCCCTGCAGGTCAGAGAAATTAGCTCAGCAGGGCATTTCCTACATGTGTTATTTCTTTGCTATGTGCAGCTGTCCAAGAGTATAGTCTTTATGCACCAGTTCCAGTACAAGGCCTCTCTTCTTCCAGAGAAGCTGCTTTGTGTCAAAAATTAGCCAAGCTGTTTGAGATGAAAGGAAAGGGAAAATCATTCATCATGTTATAATCTCAGTTTATCCTAAGAGATTGCATTTTGAGTCATTAGGAAATTCTGTTTTGCATGCCATAGACCAAAGGCGCAGCTCTGATAGTCTGCAGCAGCAAAGAGAGGAATGGTGATCGTGGGGTCAAGCCAGGCTCTCATTGGCAGGGACCTTTTCCTGGCTCTTGTGGTAGTGCTTGTGCTGCTAGAACAGTAATATGGAGTGAAGCCTCACAGAAAGCACCAGTCCCAGCTCCTTTTCTTTTACTTTGACAAAACAGGTTGCGGCAGCTCCCCGCCCCCATACACACAGGACCAGTACCTGTGGGTTCAATTATCCACTGTCCAAAAATATGGTCTCTCTAGGCATTTCCTAGGTCCTCCAGCGTGACTCCGTGGTAACTTCCACTGGGTGTTACCCTAGAGTCATGCTGGAGATGGCTAGAGAGGCGGTTTCTCTAGGCATTTTCTAGGTCCTCCGGTGTGATTCTATGGGGTTTGCTATTTCCTGTGATTTCAACTATTCATGGTAAGTCTGCGAATGTATCCCCCGTGCATACGGGGTGTATGTGTGACCTGTACTATTGATTGCCCCTACAGCTTTGGCAGTAGAGCTAATGGCTCCTTCACTGTGGATCCTCCTCAAATGCCATGCATATCATCCCATCAGCAATGGCATTCCCAACATTAATTTGGTTTATTACCCATGTTCCATGGCTTAGGCGCTTCGTATAACTTAACCCACTCCTGAAAGTAGAATGTGATTTGCAAAATTTATATCCCATCTTTTCCCCAGTAACAGGACTCAGGATGGCTTACAACTTATTGAAAGTTCCAGAGACTGGAACACGGAGCAATGGATGCAAGCTCCAGGAACAGAGATTCCACCTCAACATTAGGAGGAACTTTCTGACAGTAAGAGCTGTTCGGCAGTGGAACACACTCCCTCGGAGCGTGGTGGGGTCTCCTTCCTTGGAGGTCTTTAAACAGAGGCTAGATTGCCATCTGTCGGGGATTCTTTGATCAAGATTTCCTGCGTGGCAGGGGGGTTAGACTGGATGGCCCTCGTGGTCTCTTCCAATTCTGCAATTCTATGATTCTATGAAAATCGAGTGATGCAATTTTATCAGTCTCTGTGATACCACAGCACTTGTATGTATTGTTTTCTTTAAAAAAGTAAACTGCTCAAGAAATGGTTTCAACCAACAGTATGAAGTAGTAATTACAAGTTTAACTTGCACATTCAACAGTTGTAAATTAATCTGAATAGAAAGCTTTTCAGGGCCAGTTTAAAGCTACTGGATCTCAAGGAATTCTAGTGGGAGATGGCTCCACAGACCTAGGGATACAACAGAAGGCGCCTACTAACCATCACTACTAATTTTTCAACAGTAAGTGCTTGTAACATCATGCCTTGGCCCCAGTGGCTAGCTTCGAGAGAAAGAAAAGCAGCCAGCATCTGCTGGACTTAATAACCTCCCCGTTGCCATCCCCTTTTCCTTATCTGTTGTGTCTTATTTAGAAGTTCCTCACTGCTGCAGAAGGATTTAAATTTTACTGTCGTTTGTCTCAACTCAAGTACAAGTACAAGTTTGTTTATTATGATCCATAGATCTGTCATAAAAAAGGAACACAAACATAAGGCAGAAAATGGACAAAATATTTTTTAAAAGATCTAAACAGTAAAACATTTACAACCAGCTTTTACCTAAAACACAGTTCACTCTAATCCTAGCCACCTCTGTAAGAAATTTAGCAACAGCTAGGGTCACTTTTAGGAACTTGTCTTCCAATAAAAATCTGATGTAAAATTGATCTGTGTTTCCTGGAAATTTGCTCATTAATGGGAGGACTGTATAACAGCGGGCCTGATTATGAAGGTTACAAGACAAAAAAAATTCAACTCTGCTTCCATATTTTGTCTCAACTCCACATGGCCAGGAAGTAGGAGTGGCCTCTGCCTGCATGAGACCCTTCGCCTGAACAACAACACAAGGGACATCTGAAACATCATGTAGGCCTGTAACTCTAACATGGTCACTTTTCTTTTTTTCAACATTTTTTGCCTGATGAAGAAGCCAGTTGAGCTTTAAAAGCTTGCATCATGTGTTTTGCATTTGGTCGAGTAATAAAGGTATCACTTTTTTTGTGGATTTTGTATTTTGTTTTGCTGCATGGCCAAAACGGCTACCCCTGAATGTGTTTCCTTATTTAGATTGTAAGCCTGAGGACAGGGAACTGTCAAGTTGTTAATGATTCATAAGCCACGATGGGAGTCCTTTTGGGTGAAGTATGGGGTATAAATGCTCTAAATAAATAATAAATAAATAATACATTGCTGTGACTAGATGTCAGGGCTTGAAAACTCCTTTAATTTAGCCCAGAAACAAATTTGCAGACAGGGCAGCTCATGGAGAAGGGGTGTTAAGTTTTAATCTCAATAACCAGCATCAGTGATCAGCATGATTGCTACAATCCCCACTAGTTTTTAAGTTTACAAATTGATATGTTTCTGCTGTGTATGGAGTTTTCAGCAATCCCATTTTCCCCACTGTATGACAAAATAGCTTGAGTTTATTTTAGAGATGGTCACAGACATTAGAGAGTGCCTGTTGGGAAGATCCAGTTGCCTTGTGTTATAGACTGCTTAGGAACCCAGAAGAAGCTCTTGGGATTCTCAGGGAGGGCAGAGTGGAGGGGATTGGATGGCATCGGGCTGCTAATAAAAACTACAGTTCTGGAAAAATAAACCCGTTTTCTAAGATTACAGCCAAACCATGGCGTATAAAATTTGGGAACCTAATTGGAAATTTTGCATTCTTTTCCCATTGAGAAACACCTGCCTGCTAATGATTCCTCCAAATGCCTTCACCATTCTTAATTTCCAGAAATCTGACTAGTCTATTGATTTCTGGCAAATGACTTGGTGGCATTTTGTTGTAAAAGGTCAACCAGCCATCTTGAAAGTTGTTAGTACTTATTGCTCAAAGAGAGACTTGAACCGGGATGGTTAGAGTTATAGCATAAACCATATTAAATCTGTTAGAAAGCAGTTCTGACAGGCAAAGCAATTTGAAAAATGTAATTCTTTATACCACCCTAGTACTGAATGAGTAATACAATAGGATTATAGGCAGATCGTTCCAGAAATCAGATATATTTCATAAGGACTTTGATATATGAAGTATTGGGCTAAAAAGGCAAGGAATGAAATTGTATAAAAGCATCATCACGTTGACCAAATTGAGAGAACAGGGATACGCCGTTTGAAAACAGAATGTTGTTTCCATTGGAGGCAAGGTGGGGAATTGTGTCGCCTTCCTGATGACATTGGACTGCCACTCGCATCAGTCCTAGCTAGCATATCCATTGATGAAGAATGCTTGTCTTCCCAGTGGGGAGGGCTCCAGAGCATCCGACAGCTTGGGTTGACCCTCTCCACTTGCTCCTAGTAGGCAGGAAATAATAGACCTTTGAACTGCCCACCGGTGCCATCTTGGATCCCCCTTTCTTTGTTCTCTCTCTCTCTCTCTCTCTCTCCACACACACACACACACACACACATACACACACACATATATATATAATGAATTTTTCCCAGATTCTCACCCATCAGCCTTGGAGATGCCAGTCCCAGCTGGCCTCATACGCATGATATATGACGAATGGGGGACACCTGCTGTGGCCAAGACTCAACCAGTTCATGCAAAGAAGCTCTACGCCCTTCCTAAGAAGGTGATGGGCAAGCTGCAGGTGCCCCTCATCGATGCTCCAGTATCTGTGCTAGTGTTCTCTGCAGTATTCTGTCATGATGGAGAGGAAATGTTGAAGGTGCCGGAGGATAGACACATGCACATGGCATAAAAAGGAATCATGAAGCAATCTCCTTAGCTGTTTGGGCCTCCACAACAGCGACCATGGTGGCCAGGGCTGCAATCCAATGGACCAAGGATGCCTTGGCGGACGTGCCAAGATCCCAGACTAGGATCAGACAGGATCTCAACAAGCTGGCGAATGTCTCGGTGTTCTTAGCTGACAGCACGCTGGATTCAGTCCAGTTCTGTGCTAGGGCCCAGGGTGCAGTGGTGGCGGCCAGGAGGAAAGTGTGGCTTAAGTCATGGAATGCAGACTTCAGATCCAAACAAAATCTGGTCCTTTCACCTTTCTTGGGCGAGAAATTGTTTGGAGAATCACTGGAGCTGGTCCTTGTGGAAGACAAGATTAAGAAGAAGACACTCGCTTCCTCACGTAAGTGGGAGCAGAGGAGATACTCCAGGTGTTACTGTCCTTTTTGTCCCTCCGGGGGGCATCAAGCATCATTCCCTTCCTCATCTTCCTCCAGCTCTAGAGATTTCAGACCACCCAGGCATCGCTGGGGTGACAACAGATACAACCAAAGAAATCAGCACGGCTCATCCAGAAAGTCCGCCCAGGCTCAGCCAGCCAAGGGCAGATTAAAAAGAACCAGCAATGACGCCCTTCCACTGGTGGGGGGATGGCTGCAGCCCTTTGTGGACGTTTGGGAGAACTCTACCTCAGACAGATGGGTCCTCCAGTCACTTCGATAGGGCTACAAGATAAGAGTTCACTTGAACCCCTCCATGTTGGTTCATCCCTACGCCGCTTCAAAAGTGCAGGAAAGCAGCAATTGATGACGGAGGCCATCCAACATCTTTTAAATCTGGGAGCAATAGAGGAGGTCCCCAGCCCCCAACGGGGCAAGGGCTGTTACTCGATCCTCTTCTTGGTCCCGAAGAACAATGGCACATGGAGGGCAGTTTTGAACTTAAAAGGCATCAACAAGTTTGTTCGGAAGAGAAAATTCCAGATGGAAACACTAAAGCACATTCTTTAGGCTATTTGACCGGGAGATTACCTCTTCTACTTGGACCTGCAGGATGCCTACCTCCACATCCCAATTCATCAGGAGCACCGTCAGTTCCTGCACTTCTCTTACAACGACAGGCATTTCCAGTACAAGGCCCTCCCATTTGGTCTCTCCTTGGCACCAAGGGTCTTTACGAAGATCATGGTGCCCTTGGTGGCACGGTGGCAGCGATCAGGGCTGCATGTGTATCCCTACTTGGACAACCTGCTGATCTGGTCTTCCTCCAACCTGGAGGCAGAGAGGGAGGTTCAAACAGTTGTGGATTCCTTTCAGACCCAGGGCTTCCGGGTCAACTTTGACAAGAACAGTCTAGTGCCACACCAACAGATTCAGCACCTGGGGCCAGTGGTGGATTCAGTGAAGGACCAGGAGTCCTTACCCCCAGAAAGAGTCAGGGCCTTCCAGCAAGCAGTTCAGAAAGCCAGGAAGGATGCAAGACCAGACCGTATGCACCTGGCACACCTCCAGGGACTGATGATTGCAGCGATAGACTGCCTCCCATGGGCAAGATTTCATACAAGGTCATTACAATGGTTCCTTCTGCCCTTCCAGAGGGACATTGCATGCAGGAAGCATCGAAAAGTGAAACTGCCACAGAAGGTCCGGGCATCACTTCAGTGGTGGTGGCTCTCCCTAGCTCTGCACAGGGGCCACCCGCTATGGCAACCGGACAGGATTCAAATCACTACAGATGGCAGCCTCTGGGGAGGGGGAGCTCACTGCAGTTCCCATCTAGCCCAGGGCAGGTGGACAGAGGAGGAATCAGCCCACAGCATCAACTGGCTGGAACTCAGGGCAGCCAGGCTAGCCCTGCTAGCATTCAAGGATTTGATCAGGGGCAGGGCATTCTTGATTCAAACAGACAACGTCATTACAAACGCCCATATAAATTGCCAAGGAGGCACCAGGTCATGGCGGAAGCATCTCTCTTGTTAGAGTGGGCAGAAGAGAATCTGGTGTTGTTGGAGGCAGAACATCTCCAAGGGTTGCTGAATTCCAAAGTGGACTGGCTCAGTCGAACAGACATTGACCAGGGGGAATGGAGTCTCCACCGGGAGGTCTTCATGTTCATCATGAAGACCTTGGGGTGACTGACTGTCAATCTCTTTGCGTCACCAGTGAATGCAAAGCTCCCATGTTTCTTCTCACAATATCTGACAGAGGGAGCGGAGGCCATGGATGCATTAATGAGCCCCTGGCCTCGAAGTCTGCTGTATGCGTTTCCCCCTCTACAGCTGATTCCCAGAGTTCTCAGCAAAATCCGAGCGGGGGGGTGGACGTCATTTTAATCACACCAGAATGGCCTCAAAGAACTTGGTTTCCAGACATTCTGGACATGACAGTGTCATCGGTTCTGCTTCTGGCTCACCCTAACCTTCTACATCAGGGACAGGTACACTATACAGACCCTGCCTGGCTTCAGCTCCACGCGTGGAGGTTAGGTGGCAAATGTTGTCAGCAAGAGGTTATTCCCCAACAGTAGTTGGAACCATTCTGGCTTCGAGGCATGAGTCCACACAACGTATATATACGAGTATACTTTCAGGGTGTTCCAATGTTGGTGCAAACGCAAGGGAAAGGACTCAGAAAGTTTTCAGTTCCCACGCTACTGGAGTTTCTTCAAGACAGGCCTTTGCCTGGATATGATTAAAAGACAGGTGGTGGCTGTTACTTCTTTCCTGCTCCCAGAGGTAGCTTTGGCAGCGTCTACGCACCCCCACATACTACGCTTTATTAAAGGGTTGGGCAAACTAGCTCCACCAATGGTGCATAGGTTCCCGTCCTGGGACTGCATACAGTACTGAAGGCTTTGACGGTCCGTCCATTCGAACCACTCAGGGAGGTTCCATTGAAGTTCCTGACTTGGAAGGTTTTGTTCCTGGTGGCGATCACTTCGGCGCACAGAATATCGGAATTGGCAGCACTGTCAGTCAGAAGGGACCTATGCATCTTCAGACTGGATTCGGTCGTACTACGGTTGCAACTGGACTTCAGACCCAAGGTCAACTTGGCATTTCATAGATCTCAGGAGGTGGTGCTTCCATCATTCTTTCCCCATCCAGAGAGGGAGCTGGAGTGAATATGGCATACGTTGGATGTCCGCAGGGCTCTGCGGATTTATGTCAAACGGACCAGTCCCTTCCAGGTGTTGGAAGCATTATTTGTTTCTCTGCACACCAGGTATCTGGGGCGAAAGGTGTCCCAATCCACACTGGGCGGATGGATCAGGAACTGCATTGCAACCTGCTATGAGTCCCTGGGCTTGACAATGCTGGAAGGAATTCAGGCACACTCCATGAGAAGCATGGCTACGTTGGTGGCCTGGGAAAGGGACGCTGCATTGGAAGAAATCTGCACAGCCGCAATGTGGAAATCGGCATCGACCTTTGTCCGACACTACAGAATGGATAAGATGCAGTCTGCCAAGGCGACATTTGGCAGAAGAGTTTTGCAACAAGTGGTCCAGACACAAGAAGGCACGAGTTGCCAGACCCACCCGAATTTGGGGCTTTAGTATATCCAAGCTGTCGGCTGCTCTGGAGCCCTCCCCACTGGGAAAAGGAATGTTGGTCTTACCTGTGATGCGTTCTTTTCCAGTGTAGAGGCGAAGAGCATCCAGACCCACCCTCTGGTGACATAAGTAGAGAATGCCGGGGGTGGCCTGTATGAACAGTATCAGAATCTTGATCAACATATTCTGGACATGTATAACCTGAACCTTATGTGGATTTTTTGGACTCTGCATTCTGTCCTTTTTTATGTACTCTGGGGAAGAAAGCTTACAGCTTCGTGAGGCTGGTATACATAGGTTGTCCCTCTCAGATGACCTCACCGGTGGGCAGTTCAAAGGTCTATTATTTCCTGCCTACTAGGAGCAAGTGGGGAGGGACAACTCAAGCTGTACGTATCACAGGTAAGACCAATGTTCCTATTCACAGTCCCAGCATCCAGAAGGCCTTGCTCTCTGCCCACTCCTGGAGAAACGTGATGTGTTGCAGATTAGTCATTTAATGTCAGGACAGGAAGAATGCAGGATTACTCCAGGTAATCTGGTTTGAACAGTGTAGTGCTAGGTCCATGTCATTCTAATTCTCAGCAGGGCAGCATGTTTCAGAAAGGAAGCTGGGATCCAGAATACCATAAACCTAGTATTTGTTTCAAATGGCCTTTATTGCTTACTCTCATAACTCTTTGGTTGTTCAGGGTGTGTGCTTATCAAAAGCCAAGTGGGAAAAGGCCCAGGTTGCATAATTTTTCTATTGAAAAAATAATTGTCTCATTTGGTCAGAAGTGTAGATTGTGGGGAGATGTGCACAAGATATATAAATATCTAAAAATAAAATCTCCTTGTCTTTGTATTCTGCTGGGCAGGCAATCTGCCGTGCTTTACAAAGCAGAGGGGCACACACATTTGGCTAAAGTGGATTCTCCTGCCCCATGCTTTATTAATTCCAGCAGATTTTTAGTTCATACAAAGGGCATCTGCAAAGAACAGCACACCCACAGTTCTGTACCACGTGCTTCAAACAGCCCAACTGTTCTCTCCAGAATGGGAGGAAAGTAACTCTTTAGTCTACCATAGTCTTATTTAGGACTGTACAGTTTTCTCTCTTCTTGCTCTGTTTACATCCCCTCCCACCCTTCTAGCCATTTGCCACCTCTCTCCTTTTCATCGGAGAGCACAAGGCACTTCTTCTCTTTTTGCCTCATCAATACCTGCTCTGAATGCAGCTCATGTAAGATAGAGGCAGTGCATGATACTCTGCAGACAGAGAAAGATGAATTAAAAAGGAAGCCAGGGCAATAGGAAACGGCACCGATGTGAGGATCTTTCTTGCAGGGGGCCTCACAGTTCGCTCACTACCTTGTAAATGCCAGAGACTTCTTTTTCACTCAAGAAGGGCTCCTCCTCCCATTCCCCCCCCACTTATTGATATGGAGCATGTAGAAGCATGTAGTGCTCAGCATGCAGTACACAAAGAACTATTAGTAGCAGCCAGTCAGTGTTTCAGTTGTCATCAGTCTACTGACTGAATAAGCTTCACACACATGAATTGAATGGACCAAGCGGAAGTCTAGGAAATGGAGACAGTAGCAAGATCCAAAGGACTGGAATGTAATGGGTGATTCTTAATTTTTTAAATTGTAGTCAAACTCACTAGGATACCGTCCCCTGTAATATGAAGAGAGATACTAACCTATAAACCCGGCACATGCACTATATCTGAATGTAGACATTATCATGTAGTCTTTTCAGGTAACAGGGAGCCATTTTTGCTGCATGAGAGGTACACAGTGTCAAGAATATAAAATCCTTCTGAAAGGGTCTAGGAGACCAGTGGCTGTAGGCATGGTATACCTCTTATAGGCAACCCATATGGAAATAGAAGAAGATTGGATGTAGTTGCTATGAAATCTAAAAAAAAAACAAAAAAAAAGCACCATCTCTTTTTAGAAAGCATTTCTTCTGTCTTTCTGGAGTGCAAAGAAACGCATATTTGCCAGATAATGGACCCACAGTTGAATGGGCAGCATTTGTGATGCATGTCAAAGTGCAGTGCAGCTCATAGTTTGAAGTAGAAGAACTTGGGTTGGGAATCCTGCAGTGTGAAGAGAGAGACTGTGCTCTCTTTGAGAGGAAGGGAAGTTCAGAGGGCTGGAGATTGTGGCCCAGAGAGCTCAAGGGATGCGTGGTTGTGAAGTCTACTGACTGGAAATTCACAAATCAAGTCGATAGGAATTTTGTCAGTTGCTCCGTGGCAAAAGATTTGGTCTGCCTTCCTTCACCACTGCTGCACCACCCTGGAAAAAGTGTACCAATAGGATTCTGGCCCAGGTATATACTGGTGGTATGTAACTGACCATGAAAAGGATCTTGGGGTCATGCCGGACAGTTCAGTGAAAACACCAACACAGTGTTTAGCAGCTGTAATAAGGGCAAAGTCCATGTAAGGCATCTTTAGGAATGAGGGAAAATGGCCAGTATCAAAATTCGTTTATGGAAATTATGCCGTAGCCATCACAGTCCTGGTCGCTACATGTGAAAAGAGATATTGTAGAACTGGAAAGAGTGTAGAAAATGGCCATTAGAACCATACAGAACCCCTAATAGGAAAAGTTACAACCTCTGGGACTTTCAGTTCAGAGGAAAGGTGGGTTAGAGGGGACCTGACAAAGATGTATACAGTTTTGCATACTGCACAGGAAGTGAAGTTTGGTCCTCCTCTCAGAGCTAACAGCCCTCCAATGAAGCTGAATGGAGAGAGATTCAGGACAGGCAAAGAAAGTACTGTTCAATGAAATGGATTGTTAAATTCTCCCAACTTCAAAGGATTTTTAAAAGATGACTAGGTAAATTCATGGAAGATAAGATTATCAAAAGCTGCAGGTCTGTTAGGTTGCTATAATACTTCCAGCATCATAGGCGACATACCTCTCAATACCAGCTTTTGGGAAACATTGTCACTCATGTAGTGCTTGTTGGCTTCCTCTGAGTGGCTAGTTGGTGAGTCAGGGAAGAACCATACTGGACAACGTAAGCCTGTGACCCAAACCAGCTGAGCATTTCTTGCAGCATACATTGCTTTGAATGAAGCAGCATCTGGGGTTGAAGTCTTCTAACCCTTATATATCCGCCCTGGCCTCACATCGGGAGGCATGGAGACTCACTATCCACAATGATGCAGCCTTATTTGAGAACTCACGCCAAACAAGTCTTGAAGAGAAATGACAATGCAGAAAGAATTACAACCCAAAAACATCACCCAAGGAGACCTTCTGCTGTGCTTTTTGCAACCGGACTTGTTTATCTCAAATTGGCCCTTTTAGTCATCAGCGCGCTTGCAGAAAGCGCGGGATGTGTCCTTCCTGAATCTTCATTTGTGAAGAAAAGCCAGAGAGAGAGAGAGAGAGAGAGAGAGGGAACTGCCCATCAAAGAAATGGTGCCTGAGCTCAAGCTTACCCACTAAATGTCATGGCTGAGCAGGAAATTAAAACAGATCTGTCCCATCCAGTGCTAGCATGCTGGTTCTGGTCAAAGTCCAAGGGTCTCTGTTTACACATGTGTGTGTGTCCACCCGCCCACATGTGTGGGTTAGTGTTATTTCTGCAGAGACAATGTCTACATTATGTAACCACACATTATGGATGGATAATGTTGCCATTTCCCACACAATGAGTTCACTTCCTCTCTTTGCAGCAGCCTGTCCTGAGTGATCAGGTTAAGAAGTGCTGTGGCATGGTATCCAGGTAGAGAAGCAGCAACAACAGCTCCCAGTGTCATACAGGTAATATGATTTGGCTACGTGAATACATTTGGAGAGCTGTAATGCAGCTGTGCTTGCAGTGAGACTCTTCCCGATACTGAGAAGTCATCTTCACCTGTCTGACTCATTTTCCCTTTCCCTCTGCACGCAGTGCCTTTCAGCCACAGGGTGTGCTGAAGCTTAAACCATTGTTTGCTGAGTACTTTCAGACCCCTCTCAGAAAGCACTAGAGAGAGACAAGGGGATTATCCAGAATTTATTTTTGTATCTCTTGTGTAATGAAAGCATGAATGATGCTAATTAGATCTGCACTGAGGAGAAAAGGCACCAGCCTTCCTCCCAGGTGCTCAGCACTGTTGGCCACTGATGCACACCCTGGCTTGGTGGTGTAACCAGCAGCAACCCATGACTGAATTCCAGTGTTGCTTGAAACACTGATGGAGATGGTGGGGCAGGATTTTTAGATTTAACAGGAAGCTGCCACTTCATTGGCAGATAGGTGTTCTGACTCTGAATGCAAAACAAAATGGCCAGATTCCAATATAATCTCATGTGCTGTACTACAAAGGAAAACTACACCCTTAGTTTCAGGCATTGGTAGTTATGATGTGAGTTTTGAACCATTTAAATGTTTGGGTTGCATTGAAAATAAAGATTAGACACAAGGAAGGCATAGATGTTATTGTTCTGTTAAAATGTATATCTTATGCTTCTTCATCCTTATTTAAAGGCTGTTAACATTTAGAGGGATTTTTGTCCGGGAGATGTCACTGATTGGAATCGAATGGATATTGAATCTGTAGAGTACATACACAGCCATGTTACAAAATACCAGGTGTGACTAGGTGAAAGCTTAATTGGTTAACATAGTAGGAACAACAGCACTGAGATGTCTAAAAGTTATACTAGAAATACTGGTTATTTCAAAACTCCTCAAAGTTCTCCCCCCCCCCCACAATTATCTGGAGCTGCCTGTTGGCAGCATATTTGGTTTACAGATCAACCAGCGGCTTCACCTAAATCTTATGATACTCACAAATTGAGGCCAGCCATTGATGGTATATAAGGGACAGGATGATACTCTAATACTGGGAGTGTATGGGACTATGGAGAAAGGGGCTAAGGAACAGCTCTCTTCACCCCCCCCCTCCCCAAGGGAAACACATCCTTTGTAACTAAATGATAGGAGGTTCAGGACTGATGAAAGGAAGCACTCTTTCATAGTCTGGAATTTGCTGCCACAAGATGTAGTGGGCAGATTGAAAGGCTATTGAACACAGAGTCATGGAGGAGGGGGCTTTCAGGGGAGGCTGCTCATGATGCCTGTATATATGTTCCCTTCTGCCTCAGCAGCACTGCACCTCTTTGCATTAGTTTCTGTGGAACATGAGGAGGTGCAGATGCACTCAAGCCCTGTTTGTGGGCTCTCCATAGGGAAGTGATTGGCTGCTATGTCAACTGAATGCTGGACTAGACAGGCCTTTGGTCTGATGCAGCCGGCCTTTTCTTTTGACGTACACTTCATTCAAAAGAATAACTGTGAATAGCTCAAACCACTTAGAATCTTGTGTTACCATGGCAAATTAGTTTTTTTCCACACACACACACTCAAAATGATTTACCTGTGCTCTCCTGATGTTTACAGCTACCACTCACCCATTGAATCTGTTAAGCTCATTCCCAATCCACCACCACAAAATGTGGTTCTGAATTGGCTTCTAGAAAATGGGGTTTCCCCCCCTAGAGAAGTAAACCGTAGATGTTGGTCTACATGCTGTTATTTCATGTTAAGCGATATCTAGGTCAGGCAGTCCCTGTTTCTCAAAGCAGGCCTCTGTGCACCAATAGTGGTGCTACGTAGTGGTGCATAAGGTTGGCAGAAAGTTCATTTCCTTGTGCAAGGAAGGCTACCTGATATTCACCAGCCTCTGTGCTGCTTTCATGGGAGTCTGCAGTGGGCTTCAGTGAAAATGGGGTACCCCACCTTCTGTGAGCAAAATGGGCTGACTGCTCATGCAAAGCCTCCTTCCATATGAACCTGAGAAGTTGGCAGTTGGTTACAGAATCACTTGCGTGAATTTGTTGGTGGATGTTCTCAAAGTATTTTTAATTTGTGTGTGCTAAATCTTCAGCTTCTGCAAAAGCTTTGCTATATAGAAGCATTACATCTGTACTTTCTGTAGCTGTTACAGGATGATTCCTGCTCCAGAAGTAATCTCTATTAATAGTAGCGCTTTTTGCTCTTTGGAGCCAAGGCCTTTGATGGTCTGGACAGTGGTTCCAAAATATTGACACTTGTGCACGCACAAGTTTTAAAATCACAGTGGACTTTTTAATTGGGGGGGGGTGCTCCCAATTTGCAACAAACATTACCATAGCCTATAAACAGTCATGTGGCAGGAGTTTACTTCTCTTCCTGCTAGGAGGTATAGGTAAATTGGATGATGATCTGGTGGTTGAGGGTTGCTTTGATTTCTCTTTAGGCCTCATCAGGAGTACTGTGTTCAGTTCTGGGTGCCCCATTTCAAGGAGGATACGGACAAGTTGGAGCAGGTTCAGAGAAGGGCAACAGGATGATAAGAGGTATGGAGAACAAAACATAGGAGGAGAGTTTGAAGGAGCTGGGCATGTTCAGTTTGGCGGAAAGAAGACTGGGGGGTGTCACGATTGAAAATTTTCCCATTTGTTCATGGCATGAGGAGCATGTTGGGCAGTGAGTGCCCAGTATGATGACATGAGCTAAAAGTAACCATGCGCTCAACCTTCAGACCTGACAGCATACCTGGTTTTTCTACCACCACCACAGGTTGAACTATGGTCCTGAAGTTTTCTTTTTTTAATTTGCTTTATGGAACTTCCCCTCTTCATACCACTGGCCCTTGGAAGTTTCATAGAAATTCAGCTTTAAGTGTTAAGGTGCTTCTAGCTTGTGGTTCTTAGATGACTCGATTTGTCATCTTTGTTGCTAAAATTATAACTTATTGACAAGCTTTTTTCTGTCCAAAAATGCCCAAAAATCATTGAAAGAGAGGAGAAGATATGTTTGTTAAAGGAATTCCAGCTCCATTTTGGTGGTGGTGGTGGTGGTGGTGATGGCGGTGGCCGGTGAGAGGGGGAGGAGAAGCAACAACAGCATTAGCGGATGTAGAAGTAGCTGGAATGAGAAGCTTTTGTGCCATTAATAACAGTTTTGGCTGGCAGCCAAGGCTCAGAGTGTGGGATTAGCCTGAACAATCAAGACTGCAGGATCAAAACAAGGAGGCAGGAACAGCGAGGAGGTCACACTGCTGCCATCTGCGTTGCCGCAGTGCTGGGAGGGGAACGGAAAAAGATGAGGGCAGGGCTGGACGAGAAACGTGCTGCACGGAGCTGCAGCCTGCAAAGAAACCTGGCTCTCTCTGTTGGGCAGCCAGCCCTTGAGCTCCAGAGGGAGGGTGGGGTATACATGCCTCTGTGTGTGTGTGCGCGCGCACGCGTATGTGTGCATGCACACGCAGCCATGTGAGACCATGCGGCTTGCAGGTCTACATTTCTTCCTGCAGCTTCCCACAGACCTACAAAATGTTTGTAAAGGGAAGAGTGCCTAAGGAATGTTGTCAATGTTCTGTTTCTAACATTTAGCCTTTTAAAGATGATTAAATATATTGTCAAGGCTCACACACTCGGTCTTTTAGTTTTGTTTGGAATAGCAAAGGTTGTTGGCCACTGAACAGTATTTATTTTTTACTTGTGTATTTCTTTTTTCTTTTTTAAAGGTGTAATACAATTTCTATCATGATTGATTTTGAGGGTATCATTTTGAACACAGTCATCAAGAAATTTTGTAAGAAGCATGTTCAGAGTCTTAGGCATTCAGAGGAAATACGTCTTACTGATGGTGCTATGATGTCTGAGTGAATGGAGCACAGAGAGATGCTATTACAGTTGAGCTTTCTGTTCTGAAGGTTCTTTCAGATACGCATTGTCTGAAGCAGATGGAAGCAGATGCATTGTTTGCTTGTCACCCCCAAAAGTATTTATTTGAAGAGTGTATCCAGTGATTTGAAAACAACGGTATTGTGCCATGTACTTCTGGATTTAAAAAATAATCATCTTCAAACTGTACACCATGGTTATAAATGTGGGGGCAGAAATTCCACAGTAGAGTCTCTTACTGCTTGCTTAAAATATTCCTGCCTAGTGCAGTTTACTCTCCAGCAATCTTTTGTCTGACTGCCTTTGAATGCCCTAATTGAAGTGGGGTGGACAGCAACGTGCATGCTAGCTGAATAGATGAACTCCATTGTAAATGACCAAAAAAAAAAAAAAAAGTGAAACAAAACTGCTTCAGTTTGCCTCACTACATTTTATTTTATTTTTGCTTTCTCTATTAGTTCTTTATTTGTTTGTTGCAATAGGCAGCTAAAAATATCTGACACATTTTACCAAGTGTTTTCAGGGGACTGCAGGAGAATGAAGATAACTTGTGTTTATGGGTTTGCATTCTTAGTGCAGCTGAAATGTAGCCATCTGCCACACTGGCTTAAAAACAGTCGTGGAAATGAAGCATACCTTAGACCAAAATGCTAATAACTGTTTGGAAATTGCATACTGATAAGAGTGTCTGGGGAGTCTGAAGGCTGTGGGAATGTCTAAGTATTGCAGTTCTTGCTTTTGTTTTGTTCTTTTGTATATGGTTTGTAGTCTAGATAGCGCTTTACATTTCAAATTTACTTTATTTTATTTCATCTTATTTAATTTTCTTTACGCCACAGTTTCTTTATAAAACTGTAGATATCTGTTTCACATATGGAAGGGTGAGGGTGTGTATGGAAATCTTTTATTGTTACAAGTTAGATATTTAAATGTATTTGCCTATATAGGCCCTTGTTGAAGGGCTGTATATTTGAAGTGCATTGGGATTGAGATTGTTATCCCCCCCCCCCAATACTCTTTTATGTCCTGGATTTTTGAAAGCATTTCTGTTTGGGGGTTGTTTTGGCATGTGGTGATGTCTTTTGAGGAAGCAGTTCATTCTGCAGAGACTTTTTGAAGGAGCTAGTTTTGTGTGTATTGTAGTGACTGAAAAAAACGAGACTTGCATTTCCTGTTTACTGCCAGGTTTTGCAAAACAGATAGGGGAATTCCATGAAATGCACAGATCCCCACCATAGTTCTTTGACCTCTGTAGATGCCTTCTCCCTCACTGTGATAGCAGCCAATCAGGGATAAAGTGAACAAAATGATTTCAGGATGCTACAAAGCCTAGCAGATTTAACCCTCACATGGAGCGCTGGTGGTAGCCTCACCACTTTTGGAGAAGCAGTCAAGTGATGTTCTTCCCTTCTGTGCCACAACGAGGCACTTTATTGCCCTGTTCATGCAGCCTGTGGGCTAAACAGGGATTCACCTTGGCTGTTGAAGAAATGGGATATGCTGTTATGAACACATTCTCCCTTTTGAGGGCTTCATGAAAAATTGCCCCAAATAGGGGTACGTTTCACTGTTACAAGCACGTTTGTCCAGTGGTTAGATTGGCGGAGTTATCATTTAACAGCATACAAGCAGCTCCCATGACATGGCTCTGTGAGAAGGTTCTCTTCTTAATGCCTCTGCATTTTGGTAAAGGGAGTGCTAGCTGCCTCTGGAAGCACTTTTATTGAGTGGCAGGTTTATGTGAAACTTAAGATGTGTACCTTGGAAACAACAAGAAGTGTTTGCTATTAATAATAATTTTTGGAAGCGGCTCTTGTTTTAAGTGGCTAGGTTGCTTTTCCGGATTGAAAGGAAAGCAAAGTTTTATGCCCCCATATTCCTGATTTGAAGTAGTACAGTTGGTCACTGTGGAAAGCCCCTTAAAACCACCTTTCTGGTAAAATTGCAGCAAACACAGCAACCTATTCCTCCTACTTAGCACTTTCCTGGCTTGTAAACCAACCCTGGCATTTCATGGATGAAGAAATTGTACAGGAGTCTCTGAGATGCTTTTGTTTAGCTACATTTTCAGAAAGCCTGAGTTTAAGTTTCCACCATCCCTCCTAAGTGAGAGGTGTTTCATATCTGTTTGGCAGTAAGAGCAAAACAAGCAGAAAAATCTTCAGGTTTCTGGGATCAGTTCAGTGAAGCGAGCATGGGGGGGGATGGGCTGTGTTGCACACCCGCTGTGCTCTCTGTTGCCCAAAATTCTTTCCTTTCCCATCCCCACTCACATAAACATTGCTGTGCAGTCAGTCTCTCTTCTCTGCACAGCAGCCAGCTCAGTGCTGCAGCCTTTGAGTGGCTGAGAGAGCTATTCTGCTTTTTCAGCAGCCAGTCCCAGTGCCTTGCTTTTTTTAACCTTCCACTGGCAGACTGGAAGGTGGTGGGAATGGGCGGTGGGGGTGGTGCCGGTCCAGCATTGTCTCACCCCTTGAGGTTTGGATATTTCATAGCTGTACTGCAGATTCAGAGAAACGTGATCTTCCTTTGTCTGCTGCAGCAGAGGGGGCAGGAGGAGCAGCTGGCTGAGTTGCTGGGTTAATTTCAGATGCTGAATTCTCTGCAGCTTTGTCTGTTGGCCAAAAAGCAGCCGGATAACGTTCCTTTGAATAGTCTCATCATGGCTTGTGCTGAAGCCTTGTGGTCTTAGGCCCTTAGGGAGTGAGGAAAGACCCACGAGGACAGTTTTGCAATATCTACTGACCCAGTCAGATGACACCATCTCTTTCCTGTATGGGAGAGGTTGGGCCTACTCAGAGTGATCCATGGTAGCCATCTGCTGATCTGAATAAAGGGCAGTTGCCTTTCACCCCTCTTAATGGTCTCCTCCTTCCAGGGACTTCAGCACAGCGTGTGCCTCTTCCTTTTATAGTGTAGCCTGTGCCTCTCCTCAGGGACAAGCCAAGAGGGTGTGTCAGAGCCACAAATGCTGTGAGGGTTGTCCACACTTGTAACAGCATGTTTTATCTGGAACAGACTAAAACATTGAATTTCAACTTGCTTTGGGCTTTATGTAGTCAACCCTACCCTGTCCCCCCAGTCCCCCGCAAAAGTTTGCTGTTGGTGGTGACACATAGAAGATAACACATTTTTGCCAGTTTCAGTTGACCTCGCCTGGTCCTTAGATTGTCTTAGGCCTTACCTTTTGGGATTCCTTGCGTGCTGTGGGCTGCTGTTCATGAAAATGCCTGCTTTCTGCAGGAGACACCATGGCTGCCAGCTTCTTTTGTTGGCAGGAAGCCCTGGCCCCCACCCTCTGGAACTTGGCAAGGATGTGTGATTAGGTGGGTTGCATTTGGTGGTGCAGTGGGGAAGAGAGGGTGAAGGAGCTTGCTGGCTAGGTGAAAGCAGCATTTCTTTACCTAGTCAGACCATGATCTTGAAATACTGCTGTGATTTTCTTCTTACTGTTTCAATGCAACTCAGGCTCCTAACCAAGGAAATGCTTAGGCTCCTGTCACATCAATTTAATTTAGGAATCAGGAAAAATATACTGTATATAGTTACTCACTATACTGATAGGCTGATTGGCAACAACTCTTCTGGAAACTACATTCTTGCATAAGTTATTAGAGAGGTTAGGCTGATTTAGGACAGCGAACAACAATGAGGACTGGGGAAGTAAACCCAGATTTAAAAGAGCCTGAGAACATACTGTTTTCCTGACAAAATTCAGAATCCACAAAAAAGCAGTACTTTTCCTGACAATTTATCTTGTTTAAGAGCCAGGCTTTAACTATGGCTCAGGAAGAGATTTCTGTCCATACTGCTGCTTTGAATGCACATCTAATTGCACCTGAGGTTAGTGAGTAAAGATTGTGGTTTTAAAAATTGTTGTTTTTAGTTAATAGTCAGCAAGTTGGCTTTGATTTACAGTGACCCTATGAATGAGAGACCTCCAAGGCACCTTGTCATACACTGCCTTGCTTAAGTCTTGCAAACTCTGGCCTCCATCTTCCTTGATTGAGTCTATCCATCAGTAAAGCAGTCTTCCTTTTTTTTTTTTTAAACCACTTCCCACCTTACCAAACATTATCATATTTTCTAATGAGTCATGTCATCTCATGATATGGCCAAACTATAATAGCCTTAGTTTCATTATTTTGGCTTCTAGGTAGAGTTCAGGGTTGATTTGCTCTAGGACCCATTTATTGGCCATTTTGGCAGTCCTTGGTATCCATAGAACTCTTCTCAAGAACCACATATCCTGAATTGATTCAGTTCATCAAGTGAGTTGGTTCAGCTGTTGTCACTGTCTCACTTCCAAAACCATACATAGAAATTGGAAATACTGTGGCATGAATGATTCTAACTTTGGTATTTAATGATATATCTTTACACTTGAGGATCTTATCTAGTTCCTTCGTACATAGTCTTCCATATCCTAGTCTTCTTCTGATTTCTTTACTACAGTCATTTTGATTTATGACTGCGCAAAGGTATAGAAAGTCTGATTGTTTCAATGCATTCTAGAGGGATAATTTTAAATACATCCCATTAAAAATATGGTTCAGAATAGCACTACCTCAAATATAGAGACTCATTTGTCTCCTAGCTACGAATGTCAATACTTGTAGTACTTCTCCTTTGAATGCTGAAACTGCTGTATTTTTCCCTGTTCATATTAGCAACATGGACCTCATTCATGGTAACAAGATGCAAGTTAGGGGCATAAAACTTCATTTCAGCAACTCCATGTTTAGTCTCTTTACTGCTGCTCTGAAATACTTTCCCTTGGGTCTAAAATTTTCCATACTTTCTTTCAGGTCAGAGGCTCACAAAGGCAGTTCATGCCAGGTTTGTGAAATCTCTCAGTGAGGCAACTGGAAAATATTTTCCATTTTAAATGTGAGAGTAAGCTGCCTAACAACTTAGTGAAGGCTGAACTGACTGAGCCAGTGTCTATACCCTTCTTAAATACTGGATTCAGAATCTGGGATTTACTGATCTCGGTGCACTATGTTTTACCACACTGTAGCCACTTATTGAAGATGTTTTTCAGTTTCTGACGACTTTGGTGGATCCTTGGGAAAGTCAGGCATTGTAGTGGCTGGTTGTCTTAAGAAAGAGTAGTTGCATACACAGTCACACTGACAATTACACCTATTCCAGCTTGCCCTAGCATTACAGCATAGTGGTTTCTCTCTGCTTTGTGTAACCCAGTGTGTTTTGATGATGGAAGAGTCATTCAGTTGTCAGGGTGAGGTATGCAAATATTGAAAGAGGCAGGAACTGGCAAGTCAGAAAGCTGTTCTTGGAGTTCACTCTCTCATATCTGTTAGCTGTTTCCTTACATTGTACAAGACTGTAATCAACATTGCTGAATAGTCCCGATAAAAGCAGTTCAGATTTATAAATGATGCTTCTAGGGTGGCAACCAATGAAAGGGCTTCCAAAAATGGAAGATCTAGCAGGAGGACTGGTTGACAGGCACTGATGATAAGAGTCTGTGAGCGAGCATGACATGGTGGGACACATCTAATGGCTCTTGGCCTCAGAGGCTTGGTAGGAAGGATTAATAGGGAGAAGTGGCCAACAAGGTAGGAGAACATCTAAGGAATCATAACAGGGAATTAGGTAGCTGAGTTCTGTTTTTATCTGGGTGGATAAACATTGATGATTTTTAAAAATGGTGTTTTTTTAAACATTTCAATTGATTTTAAAATAAATACCATACTTCAAAATACTACATTTTCCTCTTGATTTTCGTTCAAAAATGGCCTGAAACCTATTGTTAGTTCCAACTAGAGTTGATCCATTGAATCAGTGGACTTTACTGTTGTGTTGACTCATCATTCAGCAACTCAGTTAATGAGTCTAGTTGGAACTAACCAACATTAATTTAACCAATAACAACTAAAACTACATCTCATTCCAAACATGCTAGCTAAATCTCTCTCTCTCTCTCTGGCTTTTCTTCGCAAACGAAGATTCAGGAAGGACTCATCCCGCGCTTTCTGCAAGCGCGCTGATGACTAAAAAGGCCAATCCGAGATAAACAAGTCCGGTTGCAAAAAGTGCGTCTCCATGCCTCCCAATGTGAGGCCAGGGAGGACCATTGTTGGTGATCAGTTTGGCCGAGCCTGAGATGTTGTTTCAGGGAGTCTTTGTATCGCTTTTTTGGAGAGCCCCTCTTACGCTGACCCGTGGTGAGTTCACCGTAGAGTAATTAATGGCTCTGTCATAATGAGACATATATTGAGTTACTTAATCAAATTTGAAAAACCAGGTAGACACGTCTCTTTCTTTCAGTATATGAATACAGAGTAAAGCAGGAATATAGAAGTTTACATCTAGTTGTAGAAGTTTTAAGGCTAATCTATATTTATTTAAAGTTTGCTTTTTAAAAAAAAAAAATCCAGCAGAATGATGTGGTGGTCCCATGGTCTAGGCCGGTGATGGCGAACCTATGATACGCGTGTCACCACTGACACGTGTAGCCATATGTGGTGACACGCGGCTATGCCTCCCCCCTTCCCCCCGCAACCTCACCACCGTCCCTAAAATGGCAGGCAGGGCTTTGAAGCCCCGATCACCACTTTATGGAGGGTGGGAATGGGGAGGAAAGTGGCAGGTGGGGCTACGAAGCCCCGATCGTCACCACCACCCCTGAGGCCTGCCTGCTTCCCTGGAGCCGCCTCGGAATGGTCGGGTAAGGCAGTGCGCAGGTGGGCCTCTTCCTGGCCTTCCCGAGGAGGCTCCGGGGCTTCAAAGCCCCAGAGCCACCTCAGAAAGGCCGGTGAAGGCGGCGGGCTGGTGGGGGTCTGCCCAGCCTCTCTGTGGCCTTTCTGAGGGACTCGGGGGCTTCAAAGCTCCGGAGCCGCCTTGGAAAGGCCGGGGAAGGCGGCGGGCGGGAGGGAGTCTGCCTGGCCTCACTGTGGCCTTCCTGAGGGGCTCCGGGGCTTTAAAGCCCGGGACTGCCTCGAAAAGGCTGGGGAAGGCGGCAGGCAGGCTGGCGGGTAGGAGGGAGTCTGCCCGGCCTCTTCACAGCCTTCCCCAAGGGGCTCTGGGGCTTCAAAGCCCAGGAGCTGCCTCGAAAAGGCTGGCGAAGGCGGCGGGCATGTTGGTGGGCTGGCGGGAGGGAGGGAGTCTGCCCGGCCTTTCCCTGGGCTTCCCGAGGGGCTCCAGTGCTTCGAAGTTGTAGAGCCTCCTCAGAAAGGCCAGGGAAGGAGGCTGGCAGGCTGGCAGGAGTCTGCCCAGCCTTTCCCCGGCCTTTCCGAGAGGCTCTGGGGCTTTGAAGCCCCGTAGCCGCCTTGGAAAGGCCAGGTAAAATGGAGACGGGCTGGCATGAGTCTGCCCAGCCTTCCCCAGCCTTCCCTTGGAAAGGCCGGGGAAGGCAGCGGGCAGGCTGGCGGCCTGGCGAGAGGGAGGGAGTCTGCCCGGACTCTCCTTGGCTTTTCTGAGGGGGCTCTGGGGCTCCAAATCCCCGGAGTTGCCTTGGAAAGGCTGGGGAAGCCGGCGGGCAGGCAGGTGGGATGGCAGAAGGGAGGGAGTCTGCCCGGCCTCTCCCTGTCCCGAGGGGCTCCGGGGCTTTGGAAAGGCGGCAGGCGGGTGGGTGGGAGTCTGCCCAGTCTTTCCCCAGCCTTCCTGAGGGGGCTCTGGGGCTTCTGCAACAAAAAAGTCACTAATAGGCAGGTTAGTTCAAGAATTCCCCCTCTCCCTCACTTATCTCAGTTCACGGCACCCCACACAAGCTAAATAATATCAAGACCAACAAAAGAAACCGACTGATGGATGAACAAAGAAGTCACTAAACAGGTAAGTTAAATTATTAGTTTTTGGTTTATTAAATACAATTGTATATAACAATTACACATTCATGTTATTTAAACGGTAAATATCGTGAAATAATGCTTTTTCTTCTAAGTGACACACCACCCGAGTTATGCTCAGTTTTTTGGCGAATTTCAACACAACAAGCTCAAAATGTTGCCCATCACTGGTCTAGGCTCTAGTCTTTGGGTGCCTGGTTGACCCTCCTTTGTGGCTTCTGTGCCACCTCTGTTCTTCTGGGGTGCAACTCCAAATGTAGTGCCTATGTAAAGCACACAAAGATACCCACAGATGTGTCCATGAGTGCTGAATAAGTATGCATGTCTGTTTTAAAAATATAGGTCAGCTGGCAATGCTGCAGTAGTAGATAGGAAACATTTGTGTAACATTCAAGATTTAGTGTTATAAACTGTGCCCCAAATCTAGTTGTTAGGCTGCATTAAAGTAGACCCATTGATTCAGTGGCACTTGCATCTTGTTCCTCAGTAATTCAGTGGTCTGCTCCGGTTGGTACGTTCAAGCCAATTTTGCTTAAGTATTGTTATGTTATGTGTGAGTGGTTTGCTTCTTATTGACCCATATGTACTGATGCAGAGTCTGTTATGTAGTGCAGGGAATTTTGTACCAATATTTCTTACATTAATAACAGAAAATTAATTTTTTAAAAAATTAAAAAACTACCTTCTTAGATGTTGAAACCCACTCTGTGAATTATCTTCTAGTGATCAGATTTGCATCATTTTGCTTAAAATATACAAAGTATCAAGGAAGGTGGTTGTTGTTGTGTGCCTTCAAGTTACAGTTGTCCCTCCACATTCACGGATTTGACATTCACGGATTTGAGTATTCACGGCTTGAAAATATTCTTTAAAAAATAGTAATCCTAATAGCAAACCTTGATTTTGCCATCTTATATAAGGGACACCATTTTGCTATGCCATTGCATATAATGGGACTTGAGTATTCACGGATTTGGGTATTCACGGGGGGTCCTGGAACCTAACCCCAGCGAATGTGAAGGGACAACTGTATTTCCAATTTACTTTGACCCTGCAAAGCTTGGGCAATCGGTGGATTATTTCTTTTAAATTTTCTTTAATTACGCTCTCTTTTTTAATAGTAAGGTTGCCCTGTGTGGACACAAAGCTTTACAAAGGCTGGAAGTGTATCACCTACTCTACCAATGTTGAATCAAAGTACACTTGGTCTGTTGGCGAAGGTGGGCTGTGATCCTGAGGTACCATTCTTTCTCTGAGTAGAGTGGTGAAAAGCAAGAGCTTAATCTGTCCCGGGAGAACCTACAAGAAGCACCAACCCCTTTTGCTCTCTCTACCACAGTGCCACGTCTGGACTTTTTGAATGCCTGGGCAGGAAAGTGTTGGTGGCAACAACTCTTTGGTGCTTCCCCTCAAAGGAGCACTGAGAGAGTAGAGGGGTTGGTGCTTCTACAGTCAGCCCTCTGTATTCATGGATTTGGTATCCACAGATTCCATCATCTACAGCTTGAAAATACCCCCCCCCCGAAAATAAATTCCAAGAAGCAAGCTTCGATTTTGCCATTTTATATAAGGGATACCATCTTACTATGCCATTGTATATAATGGAACTTGAGCATCCACGGATTTTGGTATCCATGGAGGGTCCTGGAACCAAACCCCAGCAGAGACTGAGGGCCCACTGTTTACCGTAGGTTCTCCTGGGATGGACTAAGCTCTCACCTTTCACCACTTTGTAGTCATCCCTCCTCATTTGCAGGTTAAACTTTTGTGGATTTGGGCCCAGCTGTGCACAGTTTGCTTGGTTGCTCATTCACTAGGGCCAGAGGGTGGAAGGGGATGGGGTAGTGGGGGGAAGGAGGGCGGGTGGTGCATGGGTTTCCAGGGTGGGCGGAGGGAGTGGGACATGGGGAGAGGATGAGGAGAGAGTTGGGGCTGGCAGGCGGGATGGCGGCAGTGGTGGGAGAAGGGGAAGGGCAGTGTGAAGGGCTATGGCAGCTGCTTTTATAGCAGCAGCCTTGACAGTTCTGGACTTAGAGGCGAGACTTATCTGTCCCTATTAAGCCCAGACCTGTCAAGGCTACGCACTATAAGAGCAGTTGCTGCAGCCCCTTCCCACTGCCCTTGCCCTCCTCCCGATGCTGCCATCCTGTCCGCCCATGCTCCCCCGCTATCTTCTTCTCAGCTCCCCCATCCTGCTTCCTCCACCCACTCCAGAGACCCTCACATCACCCTCCCTCCCTCTTCCTGCTCCCCCGTCCCATCCGCTCCCACACGGCTGGGCTCAGCCACCCCACCAGTTGATTTCCTCACAGCGTCCATATTGGGAGAGCCTAAAATCAGCACTGACCCCCCTCTACTCATTCTGCTGCATTGGGGAAGCACCAAAGAGCCACCCCCATTTCCCCACCCAGGTTAATACATGGACTCATGGTTAAGTCACCCCAGGTTTTCTGGGTCGAATTTTTGTCTAAAATTTATCGACTTGTGCATGAGTAGATACAGTACATTATAACTGTTTGACACTGTGAAAAATTAGCCAAGACAAAATAATATTCCTTGGTTTACTAATATTGATGGTTTCTTACGTTTCTTACTGCTTTTTGCCCGCTCCTAATATGCTGGCAAAACCCCAGCAGTTACTTATAGTTCAGGATTTTATTTCTCCATTTACAACAACCAATATCAAACTTGAATAAACCGTGCTTTTATTATACCAAATGCATAATCTTATGCCAGGCCAAATTATACATAACAAATTCTGTGTTCCTAAAATTGCCTGATGACTTGCAGTCTGTAAAGGTATTGCATTTTCCCAGTTTTTCCAAAAATTTCTGTCCTCCTTCAATAAGACTGGCTTCCACATGTCCAGAAATTGTAACTCTCTAGAGATAAGAGAATTCTGATTACATCAGAAGTGCACCCTCTACTTAAGAGTGGGTACTCTTAAATCATTGAGACTGAAGTTAAAAATTAAATTAACCTTCATGCCCAAGTCCCCTTGATTTCAACAGTTTCAACAGTTCTACCCTAAGTATGATTTTGATGAATGTGATTAGTACGGCCTATTTGTTTACTCAGACTTTTTTTTTTATGGTTTCCATAGTTTACATAACAACACTATAATCCAGTGTTTCTCAATCAGGGTTCCCAAGAGGTAGCCAGGGGTTCCTCAAGACATTGTGATTGTGGGGGGAAAGCAATAGCAGTATATAGAATAATGTTTATGCAGGGGTTCCCTGACCCCCGAAAATTATTTCAAGGGTTCCTCCAGGATAAAAAGGTTGAGAAAGACTGCTATAATCTTGTCAAGACGTAGTCTGTTGTCACTTACTCTGTTTTGTAATTTTGTATGGTTGAAAGAATATTTCTTTGGTGATACAGTTACCACAACAGTTCTGAAATGTTGAATGTGTACTGAAATATTTTTGTTCAGCACGTCCTGCAGTTAAAAGCAGATTGCAGTATTCATGGCAGAGTTGGGGGACAGTTTGTGATGTTTCTTTCACTTATATAGTGTCCCTCCCTCACCTATACTTATTAACCTTTGTAATGCACATTTTCTAGTGATTAATATTGCTGTACAAAGGTTTGCGAGTACCCAAGGGTCAGAGGTATGTTAATTACAGAATGGCAGGCATGCCCCAGTTTGCACATTTGTAATCTCTGCTACACCACTTATAATTGGCTCCTTTTTATTCAAAACAGCAATAGCACGGGTTCTGTTACATGTTATAATGGATATGATGTAGAAATTAGGCATTTTTTAAAATGCTAAATTTGTGTTGGGACAGAAAGGAAATGTGAGTAAAGAAAGACCTCATGTCAAAGCACATTTCTGAGAAGTTTATTTGATCAGTGTTTAAATCTTCAGAATGTGATATGTGTGTGTGTGTGTGAGAAAGAGAGAGAGAGAGAGAGAGAGAGAAAGAGAGAGAGAGAGAGAGAGAGATGTACAGAGAAGCTGAGAGAGGGGAAAAAAAGAATCAGAATTGTTACAGAACTTGCTAATGATCTGTACCCTGAAACTGAATGTACAATAATTTGTTTATTATGGTAATGTGAAAATGAAAGACACATATAACTTCCCTCAAACAGGGAACTTGGTCAGTTAAAATACTTCCAGGCCGTGGAGAAAAAATTTGCAACAAGCAGGTAAAAACTTGGGGGATTTAGTATTTCCTTAGAGTAGTATGCTGTTTGGAATACAAGGGTACAGGAGTTCTTTGGCCCTTGAGGCTTGGATTTTGGAAAGGCAACCACTATTGCTGCCAGAAGGACAGATCTTTGCTTGTCAAGGAGTAGTGTCAGTGATGGGTAGTACAGGAATACTCTCAGCCCCAGAGGAAGGCAAAGGCAAACCCACTCTGACCAAATCTTGGCAAGAACACCCTGTGAAAGGGTCGCCTTAGGGTTGTTGAAAGGACTTGAAGGCACACAAAACAGTACTGAAAAAATTAAGCTCGAAGCTGAAGAAGTTAAGCAGTCTGCATTTTTAGTCTGGTATTTTTAAATCTTAACATTCACAAACAAAGCTGAAATGTTTCTGAAAGGCTGCCAAAGTGCCACATTGGAGAGAGCGTTTGTAAAAGCATATGGTATAATTCCTGGGTAATAGAGTAGCTCAGAAATCAGAGCACAAGTTTTGTGTAATGAATATTGGTCCAGAAAAAAAGCAAAGGATGGGGATTTTTTTTAAAAAAGCCAGATTTCTACAAATCCACTCCTCCCTGTGAAGGTGGCGCTGCCCTTTGGTAAGTGTTATGAACAGCCAACCTTCTTCTTGTCTTGAGTTTGCTTTGTTTACCTACAGCTTTCCCAGAATGAACTGTAGCCAAAATGGCTTACATTAAACATCAGCTTGTCAAAATGAGGTATTGCATTTTTTAAAAACCAGTTTGTTATGAAACACAACAAATTCAAATTAGACAGAGTCATCAGTTCAACAAACACAACATATACTCACGATTACAATGAAATAATCAATGAACTTTAAAGCCATAAATGTACATGAGGATTTGTCTGTTTTGTTGCCCAGCAGTCACTACCACCTCCCTGGCTCCAAACATGGGGGGAAGGTTTGGGGGTTTTTGGCAGCCAAGTAACAAACTGCCCAATGAATCTTAACTGTGCAAGGACAAAGCAGAGCACCTCTCCCTCCCACTGCTGGGCCTTTGATCTCTGCCCAGATTTATACCAGAAGTGAGCCAAACTGGAAACTGTCAGGGCCTGGGGAGGGTTTATTTTTCCTCACCTACACACCTTTTTGAGAGCCACTGTGGTCTAGTGGTTTGAGTGTTGGCCTAGGACTGTGGGAGACCAGGGTTCAAATCCCCACTTGGCCATGGAAACCCACTGGGTGACCTTGGGCAAGTCACACTCTCTTAGCCTCAAAGAATGGCAACGACACCCCCCCTTTGAACGAATTTTGCCAAGCAAGCTTTTCAGAGGATGCACCACCCGTGGTCCCTCTATGCTGGGTTCTGCAGTGGTGTACCCCCTTGCAGTGTGCAAGGTGCTAAATAAGAACTCTTGAGTCTCCAAGTTCTATGTACAGAACTTTACTTAGAGTATTTAAAGCTATATACAGAACAACTGTCCGCTAGCGAAGTACCCTGACAGCATCTCCAGCGACAACAGCAATAATAGCTCCAACAATGAACATAGACCACACCCATATTTATACACATTGTCCATGGCATGATCCACAGGTGTCTGTAATGGTCCAGTTGAATCAGTCACTTGCATCGTCTCTGCTGTGTCACCTTGGGCAATCTTGAGTGTTGTGATGATGACAGTTCATGTCCATCACCAAACTGCAACCTTTTCCTCATGTTGCATCATTCAGCATATCTCTCTGGCTTTTCTTCGCAAACGAAGATTCAGGAAGGACTCATCCTGTGCTTTCTGCAAGCGTGCCGATGACTAAAAAGGCCAATCCGAGATAAACAAGTCCGGTTGCAGAAAGCACAGCAGAAGGTCTCCTTGGGTGATGTTTCCGGGTTTTGATTCTTTCTGCGTTGTCGTTTCTCTTCAAGACTTGTTTGGCGTGAGCTCTCAAATAAGGCTGCAGCATTGTGGATAGTGCGTCTCCATGCCTCCCGATCTGAGGCCAGGGCAGACCCGAGCCTGAGGTGTTGTTTCAGGGAGTCCTTGTATCGCTTTTTTTTGAGCACCCCTCTTATGCTGACCTGTGGCGAGCTCACCGTAGAGTACTATTTTTGGGAGGCGATGGTCCTCCGTCCTAGAAACATGCCCTGCCAGCATATACAATTGCCATATTATATCCAGTGAAATTCTGGACAGACTTTGCATATACACTGACAAAGCTCCATGATAGGGTCACCATAAGTTCGAAACAGCATGAAGGCACACAGCAGCAGCAGCACATCTTTTCATGGTGTGAAAAGCTGCTCTTCCTCCTTCATTGTTACTGAGCCCCAAACATGAACCACAGCATCAGCTATCATGGCTGCCCCACCACATGAAGCTTGTCCCTATGATTCCTGCTCTGTGACCCTGGACAAATTTTTTTAGGGCCCTTCATTAAGATCTAGATGTACTGCGTATGGAAAAAAATGTATTCACCCCAGTCATTAACTACAGACTGCCTGCCTGCTTGCCTTCCCCCCTGTTCCACATAGTTTCTTGTTGTGGGGTCTGTTCTACCCCCTGCTTCACTTTCAGTTCTCCACTTGCTCTGCTCAAGCTTTTTATCTTTGGCCAGAGGGTGGTCCTCCATGGTTAATATTTGTTAAAGTTAAATGTTGCCTTTTCCCATTAATGGAAGGTTAATTACTAGGTTGTGTATTTCATTTCCTTGATGTACATTAATGTAAACATTGACTTAGCTGTTAACTTTGTCTTGTCCAAGTCAGGCTCTTGCTTGACTTTGGGGTCCTGTGCTGTGAGTAATGCAAGAGTGTAATTTCCAATTAACTGTGCAAGATGCTTGTCATGAAATTCCCTTTCCTTGATCCAAGTGAATCAGGATCTGCATCCCTGCACATGATGTACATGTTGGTGGCCAGAAATTGCCTGAGTGCCAGAGAGCAGGTTCTCCATACATGTTTAGTTGACTCATCCCTGCAAAGTAAAACAGCAAGTTAAGAATGACAGATTACTCAAAGAACTGTAACTATGGGGCCACTTAAGTGCATTCAAATATAGTCATCCCATCACATTTGCAGGTTGAGCATTTGTGGATTTGAATATTTTAATTTGTTGATTTGATTAATATTTTGATTAATTTGTTGATTTGATTAATATGCTCTCTCTAGGCCTTTGTAGGTCCTCTAGCCCAATTTTGTGGTCAACATCTGTTGGAAGTTGACTGTACAGTCATGCCGGAGGACCTTCAAATGCCCAGGGAAGTGTTCTCTCAGGTTTTAAAAAATTAGGGGGTCGATATTTGTGCTTTTCCCACTTTTGCGGGGCTGCTGCACACCAACTATCACAAAATTTGACTGCCGACTGTACATTACAGTTCTGGATGTTACATTTCCCTATTAGTGAAATCATTGAGACCCTCAGTGGACTTGGTGCTCCATCAGAGTCTTGCTTAATCATAGGCACAATTGACTGGTTTGTTTGTAGAGGGGGAATTGTATGACTTTTCTTGTAAGATTGTTGTGTTGAAAGTGCTTTATAAAGGGCTAATTAAGATTCCGCTAAGCACAGTGTAGTTTCCTTCAATGTACAGTTACCTCTTTCTAGACTGCTGTCTAGGGAATCTTGAGAAGGCTATTCTGCTATTTACTTCTAGAGCACTTGTGTCAAGTAATAAATACACCGATGGAGGGAAGGAAGCTGATGACTTGTTGCCATGTTTTTGTTTTTTTAAAACTTCCTTTGTGAAGTTGTGTGGTCATTTTAAACTGTGGCAGAAAAGAACAGATCACTCACAGTCTTTGAAACTTTGAAATGTTACTTAAAGGCAGATGTAACAAATGATGGAGAAGAGTTCTGTGGATACTGTGGACTATAAGAAAGGCCAATAAATGGGCCCAAGAGCAAATCAAGCTTGAATGCTCCCTAGAAGCCAAGATGACTAAACTGAGGCTGTTGTACTTTGGCCACATCACGAGAAGATAGGACTCACTAGAAAAGACAGTGATGCTTGGGAAGGTAGAAGGCAGGAGGAAAAGAGGGAGACTGCATCAATCAAGGCCACAGATGCTGCCCTGAGTCTGCAAGACCCCCTGAGCAGGGCTGTTGAGGAGAGGGGGGCTTGGAGTCTCTCATTCATGGGGTTGGCACTTGAGGATAGTTAACAACACACAATACATGATTAAGAGGACTGGAAATGTGCAGTTGTCCTTTATCTCCAGATCCATGCTAGGAATGGATCCTACCTGAAACTCTGGTAGACTACTGCCAGTCACTGGTGGCGGTGTTGTGCTCTGTAGACGAATGAACCAACTTGGTAGAAGCAGTTTCCTATGTTCTGAAATCAGATTCAGACTCTGTCCCAGGAATGCAGTGGTGCTTTCACCCAGAAACAAGTAGCTAATTTCTATCTAGAGGTCATGTATTTATAAGTAGTCCAAGCACTTAAATCTGTTTCTCATATATTCTGCTCTTCTGTTTTCAGGGATGAATGCATCAAAGAGGCAGAGTTAGGGCCTCAGTTTAAAACAGTAACTGTTTTAAGTGGTTAAAATATAAATTGGTTCCCAGCCATGAGTTCCAGAGGTCTCCTTCTACAGCTTCAGCTGTGATTTTGCGAACATTCCCTATGCATATGCCTTTTCTGGATTCTGTTCTTTGAACTGGCCTGGCGTTAGTAGGTCTCTTATTTAAATGTGTTCTACCTGACCTTTCAACAGAACTGCCCATAGCCATTCTAGCAATCTGTCTTTATTGGCTGTTCCTCATTGTCTCTCCCTTGATTGTCCCACCCAGTAAGATTAGTTTGGATTATTCCTTTTCATTTTGGATTTACCAGTATCACAAAAAGCAAACTATTCTGTGCATATACTGTTTAGTACTGTGTCCAAGAAAACGTTGAATGAACTTGTTCTTTCTCAGAAGGTTCACTTATACCACAGGAATTGATCTTTGCCGTTGACTGCCTTGTCAGCTTTTATTGAATGATGAAGGCTGATGGTAACGCGTCTGCCTGTGGAGTCAGGATGGTGGCATAACACTTTGAGCCACACTAACATCTTTTCCGTACTTTTCCCTACATAAATGAAAGATTATGTATGTAGCAACACACAGTCTGTTCATATCTTAGCCCCAAACTACTACAGACTTAGTTTTAACAATTTCTATTAACACTATCAGTGAATTTATTCCAGGACTGATAGATCACATATAAAACAAGTTGCTGAGAGATAGAAGTCGGGCTGAAGCTTTTGTTTGAAAAGGCCTGTATTAATAAAATAGTTATTGATACATTTTTTTAAAGTTTCTATAGCATCAGCTACTACTGCAGCAAGGACTTTTTTTAAAGCTTAATGCAAAATTTATTTTACCATATGTAAAATTCATTTGTGTAGTTGCACGCCCTGCTAGACACTGAGTGGGCATAGGGGTATTTCAAGTCCCAGTGCAATTTATTATTTAAAAGCAGTAAAATTACATTGCAGATAAGGAGAGCACAAAGTAGAGAGAAGTAATGATGTAATGGGTGTTCGTACTCCCGTTGCTGCAAGAGCCACTCTCTACATTAGTGTGTTGGCTAGGGTGGTTGCTCCTATCAATTATTTATAGTCTTCTGGCACACAGCCTAGATAGGGTCACATCGCTGAAAGCTAACTTTATCTTCATTGTTCCCAGCCTCCTGCCCAGCTGTCACTCTGTTCCCTAATTTAATACACTTTGAGAGTGATGTAAAAGGAAGCAAGATTTCTGTGAAGTGTTGTCCATCACTTAATGTTAAAAGACTCATAATTTTAAAATTTAATTTCAGGATAATACTCTGGCGATGGTCAGATATTTTGTCAACTTTGTTTGCAGTAAACTTCACTAAGATTACTGACCAGGGTTTCTGAAACCTGCAGTTTTCCCTTTGTTTCACATCCACATATTTAAGTATGCATCAGTGAAACGCTAGAGAGGAGGCAGCTGCACTGCCGAGGTTCACTGTTATGCTAAGGTATCAGATGCAGGGCAGTTGACATGCATGCTAAGTTTCTTCTCCTGTCACAGTAAAAGGTTCTGAAGGGGTGGAGATAAGTTGATAGCACCAGCCAGGCATCCCTGCAGAGTCCTGAACCAAAGACAAAACAGAATATATCTCCTGCTCAGATTTGATTAGATTATGCTCATCCTTTCTGCTGAACACAGTTTTCAGAGTGCAGTTGTGGCTTTGACAATTAATGGCTTAAACTAGAGAAGGTTTTGGTTGTGGCATGACATGTGTCTAAAATGAATGGGTGGGGTGGGGCAGCAGAAGACAGATTTCTCTATTAGCCTGTAGACACTTTGTTCCATACTTTTGTCTGTTCAGTTCCCTGGCAAATGATCTTTAAAGTAGGTTATTTTGTACATTGTACAGGCCAACCAAACCTCTGTGATACCGAGGGCTTCTGGAGACATAGCTGGGTTCAAGAGCATCCATAAACGTGCTCTGTCAGGAGGAGTGCTATCTCATTCAAACCAGGTTCACTTTCATGGCTTTAAAAACCACTGGTCCACAGTGCCTCCATCTTGTCAAAGTCCAGTTTTAGCTTGTTGGCCTTCATCCAACCAGGCATCAGCAATGCACCTTCACAAGAACATAGTCCATGAACGTGGGCTAGGCCTAAGTAGGACTATAAGCTGGGCGTATTTCCCAAAAACATTTCCTTGAAGTAGACATTCTGAAACACACACTCATGCTTTGTAGCACTAAAATCTTCTGATCATTGAGCAGTAGATGGTGAATGTCAAAAACACAGAGATGTCTCCCTGCTCCTGTTCTTACTGTTGTGGGATTATGTGGCAAAGAACTCCCCTCCCCTTAGATATAACCAAGAACTGTATAACTGCAAGTGTAAAAAGTCTATTATAATTTCCAGTGTAGTGATTATCATGATGGGCCAGGTTTGCTTCATAAAGAAAATGTGTGGCTTTCATTGAAGTAGATTGTTTTCCATGAATCAAAATGCATCTTCCTTGGTATCCCATCATCATGGGGGCAAGGAGGCATACAAAGCCTCTTTTGGGGTTAAATATCAGGTAATGAAAGGGTGTGTGTGAATGACATCTTATAGTGGAGTGGCACTGCTCCTACATCTATTTAGCATGCAAACTGTCGTCTTTGCACAGTAGATTTTGCTTTAAAGTCCACTGAGTGCCAAGGCTCTGGGTAAACGGTGCTGCTTAAAATATTTTTTTTAAAAAAACACTTGAAAATCCTATTAAGGGATGCCCCCTCCTTTCCTTGCCCTCTCAGACATTTGATGTAGAGAAACATGAAGCAAAGCAGAAGCTTATTTGATTTGCAGAGCCACATTTTAAAGAAAAACCTTGGAAATGTAGGTCAGAACGAAATGAAATTTTAAAAAACCACAAACAAAGGGGAAGTCTATTATCATTCTGTTGTCTTCTGATGGCTGCTGCTCTGTAAATAGTGTAAGATCATAATGAGGCACCATACATGAAGGAAAGCTGGGATAGGAACTTGTCTTTTCCCAGTGGAGAGGGCTCCAGAGCATCCACATGCTTGGGTTGTCCTTCCCACTTGCTCCCAGTAGGCAGGTAACAGTATACTTTTTTGAACTGCCCACCGGACAACCCCCCCCCCCGCCAGTCTGTTTCCTGCCTACTACAAGTATTCTCTCACTTCTTTTGTCCTCTCCTGCCCTCTCCCCATGTGGCTGAGGCCATCTTGGAAACCCCCCCCCATCTAATTTTGTTAGATTTTGGCCACAAAGGCAGCAGGGAGCATATTGGAAGTCAGGTGGTGTATCTCTTACTAGCAAAGCCTTCATGATAGGAAAAGGTGTGTAAAATGAGGGTTGGGGAAGAGGTTAAAAAATCCTAGACATTTGTCTTCCCAGGTCTGATAAATTCCATTTATTTATTTACTTGTTGATTTTGAGCATTTATACCCCACCCTTGAAAATACTGTGGGCACTTCCCATCTGTGGGGGTTTGGTTCTGTCTCCGCCCCCAATAAGAAGAAACATGGATGCTTAAGCCCCATATTAGTCAATGGTGATGCATGCACGCCATCACATGCTGATGCAGCTGCATGCACACACCACCATTGAATAATATGGGGCACGACGCTCCATCCACAGATGGCTAACCCGTGGGTAGAGCAGCCACACTGTATCTTACAAGGTGAAAAGTAGGATTAGTACCGGCCGTCAGGCATACATTCAGAACTGAAGACATGACTCACGAGGGGTGAGGGAGGGAGGGATGAAGGGAGACATAGGATGAAAGTTCAGTGCTTGGAGTGACCAGTAGGATGGAAATAGTTCGGGCAGCTGGTGGGAAGAGCCCCACCCTTGGTGATGCTTAGTCCCTTGCCTGAAGCACTTGTCACCAGCAAAGCTTCCAGGTGGCTGGGGCACAAGATGGGCCATCTAAAATATGTAAACTTTGTGGCTTAAAAGATAATGCTAGCCTTCGAACCTGTTGGATGTAGATGATATACGAACCTGCCAGAGTCTTCTGATTCTCAGGGGAAAGCTTTCTCTTGGTCCTGCCATCATCACAGGCCAGTCTGCTGAAGATACAGGAGAGAGGGCGGTAGAATTCCCACCCACTGTGTAAGCTGCCTTGGGTTCCATGTCGGAAGAAGGGTGGTGAACAAATAAAATAAAACAAAAGTCCTATAATATGAATCATTTCCCCATCCTGGCCAGAAACTTTTGGCACTAGAGTGTGGGAGCGGGGATGGCCGCCTGGTGGAACGAGTCAGCTCCCTTACTCTTTTCCCTTCAGTTCTACTTGTTTGTTTGTTTGTTTGTTTGTTTGAAACCTCTTGGTCTGCCTGAAGCTGGTAGCTAGCTTGCTATTTTTAAAACCATGTGTAATTTGCACAAGGATACCAAGCAAGCTGCTTTATTCTGTAATTATACACCTAACAGTGTTCCAACGATTGGGGGAAGAGGGGCACACCAATGAGTTTGCATACATTGAATTACTGAGAGCATCTTCATGTGGGTTTGTAGGTCTTGGCTTGGATCCAGACTCCTCCCCCATGCTATTATCCTCTGTTTACAGTTTTCAAAAATCAGCTGATGTCATGGCACATATGGTTAGAGCTGTTGCTAAGGTGATTAGTTGCAGAATTCATCACCTACGCAGTCCTGTGGAAAGGCTGAAAAGCTCCTTGGTGTGGTGATTCTTCTAGTATCCTTGTGCTTCTCAACCCAAATAGTCCATAACAGTGAAAGAGTGCTCCCTGTTTTGGGCCAGACACCTTAGCCTTGAGTTAGGGTGGTTGTGGTAACTTATATTTGCAAGCTTTCTTTTCCATTTTTGCCTGCTGTCAAAATTTTAGCATAACTTTAACTTAAACCATTGAGCCAAATGGTGTTCCTCAGCCATGAAACAGCTTCAGAATACTTAGCATATTATTATCCTCATCAGTGTACTGCTCTGGGGTTTAAAACTATAGTATCATTATTTTTCCTGTTTCACAGAGGGATTGCTGAAGTAAGTGAGATGATTGCTATAAACCACATGATTTGAACTCTAAGACAGAATGCCCCATGGTTTATGATATACAGTTGTCCCTCTGTATCCACAGATTTGATATCTACAGATTTAAGTTTCATGGCTTGAAAATATTCTTTAAAAAATAATAATCCAAAAAGCAAACCTTGATTTTGTTATCTTATATAAGGGACACCATTTTGCTATGCCATTGCATGTAATGGGACTTGAGTGTTGACGGATTTTGGTATCCACGGGGTCCTGGAACCAACCCCAGCGAATATGAAGGGACAACTGTATATTTTTATTTTAAAAATTGGGCACTATACACCAGGGTTTCTCAACTAGCATTTCCTGGAAACCTAGGGTTCTGCAAGCGGTTGCTAAGAGTGCCATGTAAGATGGTGATTTGGTGGGGCATTTTTTGTGAGCTGCAGATATAATGTGAAAATTATTTCAAGGGTTCCTCCAGAGTAAAAAGGTAGAGAAAGGCTATTACACACTATAACACCACATCTTCTTTCTAGTTTATTCTTGGAAAGGATTTCATGTGTGCTCACTACATACGCTTCTGTGTATGTTTTGTATTACCAATAGCTTTTTGATTCATCCAATAACCTCTGCTACTATTTTTGCTAGCCAGCACAGAGCTCAAAGCCAGCCTCACCTGAACTGTGGCATGTCCGATCATTTTGCTGCATTTTGCTTCTGAATTCTGGCATGTGTTGTTTTGTTAAAAGAAATTGTGGTCTGTGTTCTGCAAGTCTGTTTCTTTCTGGCTGGAATGAAAGCAATTTATCTTTCACCACCCTCCCTTTTAAAATATGGAACTGTATCCAATTGCTTTTTTACACCACAGCTGAGATTCTATTAACGTGCACCCTCCAGACTTTTTAGTAAAGCAAGAGAATGGCTTTTATTCATAACAAGGAAGCCGTGAAATACAATAAACCCAACCCACAGCCTCCACTGAGCTTTGGCAAACAAATTACTCTTTGACAGCACTATAGGCAACCCTCCCTTCTGATGTATGCAAAATAAAACAATATTTCCTTCAAGACCTGAGTAATCATTAGTTTCATTTAAGAAGAGATTATTCCCCCTGCCCCCCAAAAACACATAAAGAGATTTTGTTTTCACTAACAGATGCTATGTTTGAGGATGGCAGCATTCTATTTGGAGACCTCTGCCTTCATCTGTAGTCAGATAAAGCTGGAAGAGCTATGTTAACAGGGACCCCTACATTAAGACTAGGCTTAGCGGCCAGACAGTTTCTGGCCACTGCTGGCCTGTTTCAACCTCCGGTGGAAGCTAGACTGGCCCCATCTTGATTGAGGTTTTGATACGCAGTCAAAATTTCACCAATTTCAGCGTTTGCTTAATTGTCTTGACATTACAACATTGTCATTGTTTTCATCATTCTGTGAGACTTGTGGGCTGAAAAGCAATTTGTAAGGACTGTACTTCTAATAAATAAAATGATTAAAGTGTATATTAATAGTCCAATAGCCTTGTTGTAAAGGAATGGTGTAAAAGAGACCAGGTAGTCAACAGAGACACTCCATTTCAGGTAAATGGATGAAATGGGAAAGGCATGGCTGTTCCTACCAACACATGGGTAGAATGCTTTTCCATTATTAGTGCAAAGAACTCCAGGTGTTTGTAGACTGGCTCTGGTTATTTCTATGGCAAAAGAAGAATGCCACATTGGCAGTAGAAATCATCAAGACAGTCTCAAACTGAATGGAAGGTTTAAATGAAAGTAATGGGGAGGGGAGAATGACTGGGGAAAGAAGCATAAAATTGAAGAGAGAAAAATGAGAATACAGGAACGAGAAGAAATCCAAAATTAAGAGGGAAAGGTGGGGGTGAAAGAGATGTGTGTATGAGTCATTTGATGGAAAGGGCAAATGAGCAATAAAAATTTGGGATGGGGGGATGGTAAAAAGTGCTCATTTAACATCAAAAGGAAGAGGGAAAGGGAAGAGAGAGACCCCAGCTTCTCCTGCACAGTTTGCTTCATGGGGGCATGTAAAGATGCCTAAGGCTGCTGGTCTGCCTTGATGAGGGCCAATGGGTTCTTTTAGCTGATTCAGCAGACTCTGCCTATCAGGATTCTGCGGAGAAGGCTGGCTGGCTCCTTTCATCTTCAGCTGCTACCACCAAAGCAGAACACCACCTCTGCCTCCTGATGATAGGCATGAGTGAGACCAGCTGGAGGAGAACATGGGGGTCTTTCAATTATGTGCTTCTAAAGCGTTCACCAAATTCATACAGCCAGAGTCCACCCAAGATCTAATTTGACGGGATTGAATACATAGGCTCTATTGGTGACATAACAAATGTCTTCCTCTATTGGGCATTATTTTTCCTGCACTGCAGCCTGTGTTTTAGACAGAGTCCAAGTGGCCATTGTGTGTTTTGTATGTAAAAGAAGTTACTTGAATGCTTGCTCACCATAATAAACATTCAAGGCAGATGCTGCTCTCCTGCTATTTAAACTCATCTCACCTCTTGGCATTTACTTAAAGTCTAGACTTTGCATGCCCTCCATAAGGTTTCCTGAAACAAAGCCCGGTTTATTTGCAGGTGGTGGGGGCACGTGCTTACTTCTGCGTAAAGTGAGATTTAGAGCCTGTTGGGCTACCAAAGATCTTGAGTTTTCAAGCATCGCACAGCTTTCTAATGGACACCACTGGGGTCCCCAGAGAGTCCACATTGTGTGCTTAGACCCTGTTCTTTTAGCAGGAAAAAAGCTGATGTAATTGGCAAGAACGAAAAGCAGATGGAGCAGTATCAGGTGTCAGAACCTGTCTTAAGAGGGCAAGAACAGGATTACTTTGAAGATTGGCTTTCTTTCCTTGGAAAACTGGCTTTCTAAAGGGAAAATCTCCTACAAAGCAACTGGTTTGGTTGGCCTCCGTGCCTCCTCTTCCCCCTTTCAGTGATGATCATCTGCTGTTGTGTGGGGGTTTCTCAGCTAAGCAGAATTCAGGACAATTTTTGTAATTATTTACACTCCAAGATCACTTGCTGGAAATGTGCATTTGCTACTTTTAGAACCAAGGATGCTAAACTTGTTAAAGGGTTTGCTAGCAGTAGCAGCTATGGGTTTTTGAAGCACTCTTGGGATGGACCTGTTTTTCCTTTTCATAGTTATGCTTCATTGGCTTTGTGGCTGTCAGTTATGAGTTCAGAAAAATAGAGCTGAACTTGCATATGGTCATTTTCCAGCATTCATCTGGCCATCCCCTGAAAAAGGAAAAGGGTGTTTCTTCAAGAACTGATGGTGTTTCAGATTAGATCACTGTGAGTACCTAGGTTCCTTGATTGTTTAGATTCCTGTTGTTAATCAGTAGAGATCACCCTAGAGACCTGAGTGAAGGAATAAAAATAGGTCAGTGCACTGTGTCATCCCTGCCTTACCAGGCTTATGCTAAAACTACCTAGCACTTCCCCCCCTCTTCTAGCTTCTCTCTCTGCAGGCTTCCCTGCCCTCCTTCCCACTTCTCCTGTCACACACTACAAAGATGTTCCCATGGCTAAAAGAGCATGAATAGAGAGTGTGAAGCAGGGCTTTCACTCAAAGAGGCATGAAGGCACAGAACAAAACAAAAATGGTAGCCTCTTGGTGGAAGCTTGAAAGCATCGGAGATAATTGACATGCAGATGTTCTTCACTGGAGCATTGGTCTTTCTTCCGTCTGCAACATTTGGGAAGAAATAAACAGAAGGTGCAAAACTCTTCCTTATCTTCAAACAGATCTTAATACATTTTTGTAGTTGTACGTGTCAGGACAACATGTGTAATGCTATCCCAGTATATCCTCTCATAACCCTGTAAGTTACCTCAGGCTAAGAGTGTGACTGGTCCCAGGCCACCTGGGGAGTGTCATGGCAGCTTCTCTGGAGTCCTGTCAAACTTTATCTCCAGAATACCACATTTGCCCCTGACCGTGCTTTTCAGTACAATACTCTTAAAAGACAGGATGATGATGGTGATGATTTTGTTCTGTTTCTAGAGAGAGTCAGCCGCTGTGCCTGTGACTGAACGAGAATTTTAGCCATGCCCAAGTCGGGGCTTTCTAGTCACCTACTCAGTATTGTGTGGAACTACATTGCCGTGAGTTCTCTGAAAACACAATGTCAGAGAAATTTTGGGGGGGCATTTTCATGTGGTAGCCAGGGCAAACACAAAAAAGGGTGGACCCAAAAATACCTGCAGTTTTTAGCTTAAGGCTCTTGACTACCAGTCAGTGAGCCTTACAAGAGGCATTTCAGCTTTTTAGAAAGAAAAACAAACCTGTAGAAGACCTGGGGAACCACGGGACGTTGGAGGAAGGGACTTGACATTCTAGGGAGTCCCGGAAGGGCTGGGTTTGGTCTTCTTAGTCAAAGGCTCCCTGCCCTGCTGAAGAGGTGGGCTGCCAAACTAAGGCTGCAGTGAGAGAGGGGTGGGTGAGTGGTGGGAGTGTGTTGGCTTCTGTTTGTTGTGTTTGAGAAATGTCTCTGTAATCTGCATTAAAGGACTATGGCCTTGTTTTAGGTATGGATTTAATTCACATCAAGAATGGCTTCCTCCCTTTGTGACTTGTTATGCACAATAACATTCAAAAAAGCACTTTTCCAGACACCAGTGAGCGAGTGCTTTGGCTGCTGGCAAGCTTCTGCTTAGAGTTTGGCCTCTGTGTCCAGAGAGACAAGCTTCCTATATACATGAGCTACTGCCTATAGGAAGATGTCTTCTTTCCTGTTGAAGTTGTCCAGGTGTTAGTGGATTTCAATAGCTTCCCTATGCATTCTGACATGATAGTTGTTGGCTTGGTCCAGAATTTCTGTGTTTTTAAATAGCATTTTGTGTCCAGGTTGGACACACTCCTACCCAACCATTCTTTGAAGATGCAAGCTACAGATGCAAGCGAAATGTCAGAAAGAAACTATTCCAGAACACGGCCTCACAGCCTGAAAACCCCCAAGGAAAATCTATGGATGCCGGCCGTGAAGCCTTCGACTTCACATATTGTAAACTGCTTAGGGAGTAGATTTTCCTTGGTTTTTTTCCCGGGCTCTGAGGCTGTGTTTTGGAATAGTTTCTTTCTGACATTTCGCATGCATCTGTGGCTGGCATTCTAAGAGAATGGTTGGGTAGGTGTGTGTGTATATATACTCCCCAACAGGGGTTCACAGCATATAAACTCCACACACACACCTACCCAACCATTCTCTGAAGATGCCAGCCACAGATGCAGGCGAAATGTCGGAAAGAAACTATTCCAGAACACGGCCTCACGGCCCGGAAAAAAAACAAGGACAATCTATGGATGCCAGCCGTGAAAGCCTTCGACTTCACACTTAGGGAGTGCTTTGGCACTGATAAGCAGTATAGAAATATCAGTGCTGTTGCTATTGTTCTTGCTAATAACCAAGGCTGACTCTGCTTAGCTTCCAAGACCAGATGGGATCCGGTGCCTATTTAGGGTATTTAGGCATTGCTTTATATTGTGTGTATGTGCCTTCAAGTTACCTGTCAACTTATGGCAACCCCATGAATTTCATCGGGTTTTCTTAGGCAAGGAATCCTCAGAGGTGGTTTTGCCAGTTCCTTCCTCTGAAATAGAGCCTACAGCACTTCATATCCATTGGCGTTCTCTCATCTAAGTACTAACTAGGGCTGACCCTGCTTAGCTTTCAAGACCAGATGGGATCTGGTGCTTTTAGGTGTATGCTCCTCTCTCTGGATGTGCAAAAGCTTGCTAGGAAACTGGGACAGTACCTCCAAGTATATAATGATAATGAAACAAACAACAAGGCAGGGCTGTCAACACCAAGGCTGTGCTTCTGCTTGACAATTTCCAGAGGGGTCTGGCTGGCCACTGTTGGTAACAGAATGCTGGATTAAATTGATCTCAGCCCACCGGGCATTTGTTTTATTCCCATCAGTTGGGTACATATCTGGTTGGTGATAGTCCATTGGCACCTTTTTGACCCTGCACTTGTCATCCTCCCCTGTGTGTAAACTAATCTCTGGAAACCTCCTGTGTTTGTATTTTCCCTTGACCTCTGGGGTTTTCATGACATGGCAGGTTTTTGTAAACTTGCTATACTCTTCCACTTTTTTGTTTTGTGAGTCTGCTTTTGCTGTGTCTTACCCTAATTAAGTCTTGTTTCTTTGGTGCTGGTTGGTTTCTGATGTGTGCATATATCATAGAATCCTAGAGTTGGAAGAGACCACCAGGGCCATCCAGTCCAACCGGATTCTGCCTTGCAGGAAGATACCATCAAAGAACTCCTGAGAGATGGCCACCCAGCCTCTGTTATTGTGGCAGCATTCTGCCCTCTGCCCCAAACTGCAGCCTGGATTTTGTTCTTGTTTTTTTAAAAAATGAAATATTGTTGGGTCTAGGATGAAAATGAACAGGAAAGGGCAGGAGAGTTTTGTTTTTGTTTTGTTTTTTTGTAATAATAATTATTTCAGCTGAAATTACTTGGAGCAACATTGCCTTTTCTGTGTCCTCTCTACCGAATGTCCACCAGATAGCTGCCTCTTCAGGGATGCCCTTTTGGGTAACTGGGAAAGGAACAGTCAGTCCTTGAAGGGACCTTCAGAAGTTTGGATAGAGGCTGTTTAGAGTATGTTTAATAGATTAGCTGTCTTTGATAAGGCAAAATTGCAATATTTTAATTTTTTAAAAAACTAGTTAATTGCTGTTATCCTTAAAGAAAGAAAGAAAAAACCCAGTTTGGAACCACTTGGGTATTTGTTTCAAGTATTTGTAGATGTGCAGCCTGTTCTTTTCTTCTAAAATGGTCTGAGGGAAGGATAGAACATACACATATATGAGAGGTTCTGCTTTTCTTTTAGCTCGGGGTGGGCAAAGTGCAGCCTTTGGGCTGCATGTGGCCCCTGGGGCTATTTTTTTGGTCCTAAGGTCCTCCAAGGGTAAAAAATGCTTCAAAATGACACCTAGGGGTTGTGGAGGGGCATTTCCACCACATTTGGACCCTCCCTGGGGCCCCTAGGCATCAAAACAAATTTTTGCACATTAAAAAAATTGTTGTGCCTTAAAATAACTACAAATGCCCTTTAAGCTCACAGGAAGGTCCCAACACATGGTAAGAATGTCCCCTGGAGGGCATTGGTGGAAAAAATTATTATTTTTTGCAGGTACGATGTGAGGTATGGCCCATCAGGGTGTCTCATGGGCAACTAATGTGCCCCCCGCAGCCTTTCATAGTTGTCCACCTCTGTTTTAGCCCTTTGCATCCTAGTACAGGCCATGGGACAGAAGAAGGGTGGGAAATGCAGGATGTCTTTTTCTCACATTGATTTCTGCAAAGTGTGAGGTGGATGCACGTTTCCTTTCCTGGGAAGAGTCACGCCAATTTGCCTAATTTCATAGGTGGAAAGTCCAGCAGGTCACTTATATCTTCCCAGCTAGGCATGGGGCAAGCTTTATAAGTTTGGGTGTTGAAGACTACCTCCATTACCCTTAGTGAGATATCACAGAGCCCTGCCAGGGAACATTTGCTCCTAATAACTTAGACAAAATGTTTTATTAAAGAGACTCTGCTGAATACCTTTCCAAACAAAGTACCTTCCCGCGAAAACCAGCATCTAGTGATGCCCAAATAGCACAAAAATCAGTGTGTATAGAACCATTGTACTGTCTATTCTCTTTTATGGGTCTGAAACATGGGTCACCTATCTCCACCACCTACGACTCCTCGAACGCTTTCATCAGCGCTGTCTGCGCACAATCCTAAATATACACTGGACTGACTATGTGACAAATGTTGGCTGTCCTTGAGCAAGCAGGGATCACCAGCATTGAGGCCATGATATTGAGAACACAGCTATGCTGGGCAGGGCACGTTTTTAGGATGGGGGACCAAAAATAGTACTCTACGGTGAACTCGCCATGGGTCAGCGTGGGAGGGGCACTCCAAAAAAGCGATACAAGGACTCCCTGAAAAAACATCTCAGGCTCAGCCAAATTGATCACCAACAATGGTCCTCCCTGGCCTCACATCGGGAGGCATGGAGACGCACAATCCACAATGCGGCAGCCTTATTTGAGAACTCACGCCGAACAAGTCTTGAAGTGAAACGACAACACAGAAAGAATAACAACCCAGAAACATCACCCAAGGAGACCTTCTGCTGTGCTTTCTGCAACCGGACTTGTTTATCTCGGATTGGCCTTTTTAGTCATCAGCACGCTTGCAGAAAGTGCGGGATGAGTCCTTCCTGAAACTTTGTTTGCGAAGAAAAGCCTAGAGTACTGTCTAACATGTAAAGCAACCCTGAATCCACACATGAAATTGCTTCATTCAGCAGGCCATAAAAATGTGATTGCCATTGTCCTAATAGATTAGGAGAAGTTAGATACTATAACTGTTCACACTGGCATTTCAGTGTGCCTGGTCATCAGTATGTGTTTTGTTCAAAATTATTAGAGCTCCAGCTGCGGTGATAAGAGCACTCTGCACCGAACATTAATAAAGCTTGTTTTCTTCCTTCCCTGTGTGAGTGTATTAATGTTGTAAGCAGCATAACTAATGGACTAGAAATGGGGTTTGTTGTTAATGAAAAAGAAACGAAAAGAAATGCACTGCCAGTATCTTATTTTGACACAAACTGACCATAACTGCCTGCTGAAATGGTTGCCAGTTCTGTGATGTGAAATTAATGCAACTAGGTAGTTCCCTCTGTTGGGAAATTATTCTGGCTACACTGGCTAGTTTTTTTTTTCTTTCCTTCAGACGGAAGCTGGTTGAACAACAGGCTGCTTTAGTTCCACCATTTGCATTTGATTTCTGCACTTTATTCTTGTGGGGGAGAGCTCATGTCTGTCTAACAGAGGTGCTGTGCCTGGTGCCTTTGTTTGTTCTCTTGGAGTTCCAGCCTACAACAGTGAAAAAGCTTCACCCATGCATGCATTTCTGGTTTTTTTTTTTTTTTAATTTCTGTTTTTTGTAAGCATTGATGAAATATCAGGTGCATCTGTAATGGGAGGAAGAAAGTGTAAAATTTAATAATGCTGAAAGGAATACAGTATTTTTTTAATTTGCAGAATATTGAGGGTGAACCCCTCTGATAAGTGTAAATGTTTTGCAGTCATGTTGAGATAAGCTAAAAAGCAAACACGAAAAGGAAGAAAGGCCAACTGGCTATGTGGCTTAAACTTAGATGATTGTGATGCAGAATCTCGTCTTCAGCAAGGCTTCTGCTTGTACCTCTTTACTGTTCCTGCTATTTCCATGCATTTCACTCACTCCCAGGTTAAACATTACTAGACTGTATCTTTGTGCCAGGTATTTGTTCTCCTTTCTCATGGTGTGCAAAGCAGATAATGTAATCAATGTGCTCACTTCATAGAGGCATGAAGCCGGCTTTACCCATGTTGCCAGGAAACTGAATTGGGCCAAGCTGCTTCCAGGGCTTGTGTTTGCACAGCCAGCTTTGGGGTGGCAGCCTGCTGTCATTTGCAGGCTGTCCCTGCCAGGGAAAACCTACCTGAATCACGAGAAGAGTCCACTTCAAAGGCATTAGCCAAGGCTGTAGGTGGATGCTTGACGTGGTGGTTTGATCACAGATTCTGTGGCTACCGAACATTTTTAAAAAATTAATTTGTGACTAATACATCTAGCTTTTATTACTTATGCTCCTAGGCCACTTTTTGGATTAAAGGTTTTCCTAGAGTGACTTAAAAAAACACCTCAGCTAGGAAGACATAGGTAGTGTCTCTCTTACTGGTCTCCTTCATAGGCATCTCTGTGGCTGCCTCTGAGCAGCTCCCTCGGTGCATTTGGAAAGCACCCTGGAGGAGGAGGCCTCATTGCCCTTTAAAATGGACAGGGAGGCTTTGACCAAAGGTTGCAATGGCTGGGGATATCCAGTGGAAATAATTGAGTACATTCACACTCAGGAAAGTGGGAAATGCACATTTTGGGAAATAGAACTGGCTTTTCCTTTGTGTGCAGAGTTCCTGAGCTGAGCTCCTACCCTGTGCAGCAGCAATAGCAAGGAAGAGGGTCAAGAGCCTTGGAAGTGTAAACAAGAATATCAGATGGAGGCAGGGATGGGTCTTTCCTCTTTTTCTTCTTCCTCTGCACTCAGTTAGTGAAACTGTTACTAGATCTAATCATTCTATCATTATTGCCATGTGCAGATTTCTGTTTGAATGCACATTTTAAAAGAACAGATTTGTAAGAGAAAGGGGACAAAGTCTTTGATGTACCTGGTATAAGTGAAAACTAGAGCTCCTTAGAGTGGGCTTAGGTAACTGTCAACAATATTTGCGATTCAAGTGAAGCAGTGATCTTGTCAAAGGATTGTTCTTTGCAACTGAATATTCCCCATTTTTTACTCTTGAGAATCACAGTGTGTGACTAGTCTATTATTTCTGTGTAAATGTATTATTTTTTGGAACGTACAAAGATCAAACTAAAAACTGTAGCACGTCAGCCTTGATCGTTGCACTTGGAAATGATTATCTGGAAGCTTCCTAATGTATTTGTAGAAAGAAGTGTAATTTGTGTGCTTGCTTCTGTTGGCACATTTCTTAGTTTTGTTACCTATTGTCTGCCATCCACACAAGGACATACATGCACATGCCAAAGTTACACTATACACACAGGACCAAAAACTCACTTTTTTGCAACAAATGTATTCTGTTGATAACAGCGGAAGAAGACTTGAGTAGTTAGCATGTTCCTCTGTGCCTTGTCTTTGTACATTGTTGTTGCACATTGCATGTTGCAGTTGTGCATCATATAATGGTGGATTGCACACCACACAGCACCCAGTCATTCACATGTTGTACAGTGTTGCTGTTCTGCATGAGGGTTGCGTATTGTTTGCATAGTGCAATTCCATATGTGGATATTTACACTCTGCTGAGGGGATGTTGGGTTGCAGCCATTGTGCACTTGTCTGGAACACCTTTTTTTTTTGGTATGTGTGTGGGAGTGGGATGGAGAAGGGTTCTTGGCAAATAGTACAGGAAAACTTTGGAGAATCCCTTTAGTTTGGTTTGGGGTTGGTTGCCTGTTGCTCTGATTTGGTGTAATGCAATCGTTTATAAGTGTAGCTATTCCTAATATAAGTCCTTATCTTTCTGACTCTTCTCTGCCCTCTAATTTGATGTGAGTTCAAGAACATTTGTCTGAATGCCTTAGTTTGCTACAGGCAAATACAGGAAACTTGAGGGTATTTTAAGATGATCTAGGAAAAAGGAGTTTTAGAAGTGTTTGGCCTAATCTGTTAAACTCTTTACTGTTCAAAGCCAGCTTTGGAATTATGTCTGGCTCTGGACTTCTGTGAAATGCACTACTGGGACTCTGAGCATGTGTGAAAGCATGACACTGGGAATGCCTTTGGGATTGTTTTTCCAAAGCTGTAGTCTGTTGGGAGTTATGAAGGAAGACAAAGTATCTCCTGTTTTTAATATTTACAAATGAATGAATGGACTCAGGAAGTTAGAAAAATGATGCACACCATGACTAGTTTCCAAGAGAGTCTACCCACCTTGAACAAACACAAAAGCATGTGCCAACAGGTGGTGATATTAATATGCATTGATCTTCTGTACAAAGCCCAGGCCAAAGAGTTGTATTTCAGCTTTGGTAGGAAGCTTCCTAAAATACTTGAAGGAAGAAGTATAATTTGAAATAGGTTTCATTTCATCTTTATAATCCAGATGCCCTAGAACGTTCGCACCAGTGGTGGCTCCTGTACTGGAGAAGAAACGTTTGGGCTTTCTGTTGGAAGAACAACAGTGAAGACTCATAAACGATGCTAAGCTGGTTACCTTTTCAGGAGAATTGGTGGGAAGAGAGGGTGGTGGAATTATGAGATAGTGTTGCCATGATATAATGCTCAGAAATTTGCCACTTCTTTCCAAAGCACAGCTGAAGCAGTGGCCTCTTTTGCTGTCTCATTGCCTAGTTTAACATTGTGGGGAGGGCTCTTTCTCTCTTGCAAGGCAGCTGCTGCTCCACAGAGATCCCTATCTTAGGGGTGAAACAGGCTCATTGAGATTCCAAGTTCCCTTTCAGTACATTTCAGATGATATGTGATCCTCCTTATCTCCCAAAGTAATGTGAGAGGCAGCTTTTTCAGGTATGTGTGCTAAGCAAGAAGAGTATCAGAGCGGGACAGTACAAACTGTATGAATATACAGAGCGGTAGGTAGTGGGGTGCGTACTGTGTCTGCATTTTCTGGAATCTGCACAGCAGACTTTCAGCACTGGCATTTTTCTGCATACTTACATTAAACGTTAGTGAAAGAATGGTTTTCAAGTTGTACATGTGTAAGTTATTTTGTCTGAGTATCCTCCTCTTCCCCCCCCAACGGTTTTCCCAGATGTGTGTGTGTGCATGCGGACACGCACACGCCTGTGCCTTCAAATTGCCTGTTGACTTATAGCACCCCCTTGAATTTCAGAGGGTTTTCTTAGGCAGGAATCCTCAGAGGTAGATTGGCCAGTTCCTTCCTCTGAAATATAGCCTATGGCACCGGGTATTTGTTGTGGTCTCCCATCCAAGTACTAACCAGGGATGACCCTACTTAACTTCCAAGATCAGAGGGGAATCTGGTGCCTTTAGGGCATTTAGGCCCTTGTTCTCTCAGATACAGTGGTGCAGTTCCATTTTAAAAAATGCAATAAAAGGAAAGAAAGAGCCTTGCGGCACTTCAGCGGCTAACACATTTTATTGTGTTAAGGTGGAAGGTTTTGTGGACTTCATCTGATGAGGTGGGCTGCAGTCTGCCAAAAGCTTGTTAGCTTTTGAGGTGCCACAAGACAAGTCTTCATTGTTCTAACAAAAGGAAGTTTCTTACATATTTACAGGATTTGCATTTTCAAGGTGTGCTTTTCCAGACTTCCTTGCCTTTTATCTCAGAAAGTTACAGGTTGCATGAATAAGCCAACTGTGTGGTGTTACTGACTCAAGGGGTAGTGCCTATTTCTACAGAGTTTGCAGGAACCTAGGTTGCTCTTTTTCTTGAGAGGTGACTACATCCAGGGATAAGCATGCTTGTAAAATGCTAGCCTACTTAATGTCACTTGTAATATTGCTTACGACTATGTAGCGGCCTAGGAGGACATAAGGAACTTGGGGAAAAGGATGGTAGCTTGGGCATGATGAAGATGTTCCCTCCCTCTTTCCTTCTCTTATCACAGTATGATTCACAGTACAGTATTTCATCACTTGGTACTGTAAAACACAGTTTTGTGTTTCAAGCAACTGGGTTGCCAAAGGACTCATTCTGGGAAGAGTATGAGGAGCTGTTTGGTACATTTGTAGAACCATTAACCTGTAAACCAGTATGTATAATTGAATGTCTTCCCTAATGGATTTCTCGCCTGTAAGTACTGAATAGGTAAACCTAAGGGGGAAAAAAGAAGGAAAAAGTAGAAGCCTTCTATTGGGAGACTTTCCAACTTGAAACATGAATTCCCAGCTCCTTAAAATTGGAAGGGGAGATGTATGCTAAAATTCAGTATTCTCCGTTGTGAATGACTCAGTCTCCTCTCTCTGCCCCCCCCCCCTTTTAACTCAGGCATGTTGAATCATAGTGGGAGAATTCTGGTCTGCCCTGCCCCTCTACCCATACAAGCCAGGCAATATCTTCTTGGCTTTTTTTGTGTTTTTTTTTAAAGAAACTTTCAAGATCTTCAGCAGACAGCCCACAATGACATGAGTCTGCAGCAATTAAATGAATATAGGGTTTGAGTTCATTTGCAGGCTCTGCTCCTAAACTGCTTGAGCTGCACTTTCTCTGGCTAGTGTCAGCACAACCTCTAAAGTATATTTGTAGCTCTGAAGGGGGACAGAATCCTCTGTACAGTTTGCTGAAGTTTTCCCTTTTTTTCCTTTACATTCAGAATGCTAAGATGGAAGGCCTTAGTAGCTGCTAGAGTCTCCTATCTAATGCGACTTTTGTTTTAGTTCCTTTCTTTTAATTCCTGATCACCAAAACCCTAGCTTAGCAGTTACAAGTTAGATCCTCTCCTAGCGTGTCCTCCAGATTTTTTTTTTTACAGCTGTCTCTCTGAGGACAGTGTCAGTATCTTGAAACCAGATTTTCCTCATGGCTTTATGGAGATGAAGCCGACAACCTCAATTACCAAGCTTCCTGTAAAAGTCACATCATGTATAAGACACTCTCTTTGTAATTTGAGAATAATCAGAACCAGGTTTGAAATGTTAGGAAAAATTCTGCTTTCTGGTAAGCTAGTATTCAAGGCATACACCATAATGTTTGCAGGTTACAAAGAGAAACCATCTGATGTAGGCATGTTTTATTACTTACTATTATTGCTTACTACTTGCAGGGGTACTTTCTGAAACTTAAGTTATATAGAGGGTGTTTAAACACATGCAGAGTGCTCTGGGTGTTGTTTTTGATGTGTGTGCCTTCAAGTCATTTCTGACTTATGGTGAACCTATCGCAGGGTCTTCTGAGGGCTGAGAATATGTGACTTGCCCAAGGTCACCCAGTGGGTTTTCATGGCTGAGTAGGGATTCGAATGCTGGTCTCCAGAGTTGTAATCCAGCACTCAAACCACTGCACCACACTGGCTGGCTTATAATAAATAAATACTGTACAGACAATTGAAGTACAAAATAAAACATAAAACCATAAAAATACAAAGGGATTGTTTAGAGATAACTACATGGAATAAAAGAGTTAGACTAGTGATTTTAAATCAGTGCTTCTAGCACCTTGGCTTCAAGTACCTTGTGCTAGACCTCTCTGAGTTTACTTGAAATCTAATCAAACAAAACCACACCCAATTATGATTGTCTAATTCAGTATCTTCAGTGTGCTAGCATGGACAAAGGTATAGAGCTAAGATACTTAGGGATGTCATAGTTGTTTCTAATAATTTTTCTGACAGAACTTTTTGTGATGCCGGTACCCATTCTAATGTACTGTAGTTATGACTTCTTTATACAGGTATTTCGTTTTCCATTGTCTATGGACCCCTAGAGATTATTGGATACAAAACATGCTGTTGTTGTGTGCCTTCAACTCATTTCTGACTTAATGGTGGTCCTAAGGCAACCCTACCATGGGGTTTTCTTGGGGAGATTTGTTCAGAGAGTGCTTACCTTTTCCTTCTTCTGAGGCTGGGAAAGTGTCAGTTGCCTAAGGTCACCCACTGGGTTTCCATGGCTGAACAGGGATACATACCCTGGTCTCCAGAGTTGTAGTTCTGAAGCCCTGAAACCACTACGCCACACTGACTCTCCATACAAAACACAGCCACCATGCAAACTGGAGAGAAAGAGGACCATTTGCTAAAGGTACCTTTCCTTATATATCTGAAATGCCTTAAATTTTATACAGAAAGCTCCTTCCTGCCTTTTGCCGGCTTCTCATCTGATGACTCGCTCTTTCATCGCTTTAAGGACAAAGCATCCATTTGTTCGAGGAGGAATCCGCTCTTTAGACAGTTCTTGCCTACAGAGGCTTGCTGGGGACTGACTAAATGCCCACCTCTCTCTCTGGCTTTTCTTCGCAAACAAAGATTCAGGAAGGACTCATCCCGTGCTTTCTGCAAGCGCGCTGATGACTGAAAAGGCCAATCCGAGATAAACAAGTCCGGTTGCAGAAAGCACAGCAGAAGGTCTCCTTGAGTGATGTTTCCGGGTTGTGATTCTTTCTGCGTTGTCATTTCTCTTCAAGACTTGTTCGCTGTGAGTTCTCAAATAAGGCTGCAGCATTGTGGATAGTGCGTCTCCATGCCTCCCGATGTGAGGCCAGGGCGGACCATTGTTGGTGATCAGTTTGGCCGAGTCTGAGAGGTTGTTTCAGGGAATCCTTGTATCGCTTTTTTTTTTTAGCACCCCTCTTACACTGACTGTAGCGAGTTCACCGTAGAGTACTATTTTTGGGAGGTGATGATCCTCCATTCTAGAAATGTGCCCAGCCCAGCGCAGCTGTGTTCTCAGTGTCATGGCCTCAATGCTGGTAATCCCTGCTTGCTCAAGGACAGCAACATTCGTCACATAGTCAGTCTAGTGCATATTTAGGATTGTAGGTATACAGCGCTGATGAAACACATCTGCAAAGGAGCTTTCTGTTGCCATGTGAAGCCATGTCTCCTTACTGACCTACATTAGGAAGGGAACTATTGGCTTTGGGAGGAAAAACAGGGAGTGATTTTAAATATATGGAGAATATAGTCATATTCTGAACTTCAGTCTATACAAGCTGGAAACAAAGTACTTTAATTTTGATAAGACAAAATCATTTCAACCCAGGATTACTCCAGAAGAAAGTGCCTGTGGAACTCTGATACTGACAATATTTATATTGTCCTGGTTTGGCAATTTTGAATACATGTATGTATGAGTTGTGCTTATTAGAGTTTTAAATATGATGTTCAAGAGAGCATAGGAATGTTTTCTGAGGAGCTAGATATCCAATTTAAAGCAGTGGTTATGGTTTATAATGCCTTTGGGTCCAGACTTTCTGAAAGACTATGTCTTTGAGCTCTTTGGAGAAGGCTCTTTCTCAGTCCTGCAACCCTCATAGACATGCTTGATAAGGACATGAGTGAAGATCTTCTTTGTGGTTGCTCCGAAGCTGCACAATTCCTTCTTATGGGAGCCTAGACTGTTTCTTCTAGCAGGTGAAGGCCTTGTTATTCAAACAGAACTTTTGGCCACTAACTGTTTGTTGCCAGGCTGTGTGTTACATACTTCCTCCTTCTTGTTATAGTCTTTAAATCAATCTTTCCTACCTTCCTTCTCTGCCTTTAATATTACTCCTCTGTGTGTCCAGAGGCGGGCGACTAAAATGGTGAAAGGTCTGGAAACCATGCCTTATGAGAAAAGACTTAGGGAACTGGGTATGTTTAGCCTGGAAAAAAGACGGTTAAGGGGTGATATGATAGTCCTGTTTAAGTATTTGAAGGGGTGTCACCTTGAGGATGGAGCAGGCTTGTTTTCTGCTGCTCCAGAGACTGGAACACGGAGCAATGGATGCAAGCTCCAGGAAAAGAGATTCCACCTCAACATGAGGAGGAACTTTTTGACAGTAAGAGCTGTTCAGCAGTGGAACACACTCCCTCGGAGCATGGTGGGGTCTCCTTCCTTGGAGGTCTTTAAAGAGAGGCTGGATGGCTATCTGTCAGGAATGCTTTTAATCATGATTTCCTGTGTGGCAGGGGGTTGGACTGGATGGCCCTTGTGGTCTCTTCCAACTCTGCAATTCTATGATTCTATGATTCTAAGCATTTGAGGAGTCATAAGTGTTGCCGATAGGTGACCCATGTTTCAGACCCGTAAAGGAGAATAGACAATACAATGGCTCTATACACACTGATTTTTGTGCTTCGCCTCAGGTGTTTGTTACTCCAGACTCTCTTGTAAAGTTTTCCAAATGTGCTATATGCCTTTGCTAATCTGTGATCGATCTCTTTGCTTTAAAAGCAAGCTGCGGGGGAATCACCAAGCCAACTGAGAAACTTTGCAGATAGCATGTGCACGGGTAGGCTCAGGCACCCATGGGTGTGCACAGGCAGTCCCAAGTGAGCCACCATAATTCCTTCATGTTCCCTACATGGGTTCTGCTTTTCAGCCGATTCCTGTTTCTGACATTGCTGCAGTTCCTAACCTGTTTGGTAAGTGGGAGTTTCCTATCTTCCTTCAATGCATCTGCGGAACTGGATTGAACTCTGAAATAACCCACACTAAACTAAATCAGTATTAAACTTGCCATTAGATTACCCATCACAACCTTTTTACTGATACATTAAAACTTTCAGCTTGCATTTCAGGTTATCCCTGAAATGTGCTTTTTAGAGGGCATTTTGTCCATTGTGGAAAGGGAGGGTGCCCTAAACAAGGCAACGGAAAACTACTGCCACTTTAACTTCATTTTTTAATTTAAAAGAAGAAGAAGATGAAAATGTTTTCTTGTGTTATTTAAGAGAGAAATACTTGACTGAGAGAGACAGGAGGAACAGAAATAGCTTACATACAGTAGCTGAGATGTGAGTCCCCCTCACCTCCAGGTCTGCCTATCTTAGCCTGGCCATATCCAGGTTAGCAAACCAGCTGTGGTTGATGGCCTGTTCTGTCTCAGGAAAGAGTTCTCTTTCATCCCCATCTCCCTTACCCTTTTCCTGGAGGAGATACCTGATTGAAACAAGTATATAAAAATGATTTTCAAATGGAAATGGCCGCCCTTTCAGGTTGAATAGGCTGACGAGTGTGTATTTGTGCGTGGCTTTGGTGAAGGCCGGTTGCAACATGCCTGGCCGCCTGCCACATGTAAACAGTTTTCTTTTGTTATTGCAAAGATGTGTCAGGGGATTATATTATGTTTCTCAGTCTTCTTGGTCTCCCACTTCCTTATTTTGTGACAGACACAAAGTCGTCTGGTTAACTATTTACAAAATAGGAGCATTGATGACAGTCTCTTAGTACAGGAAACTTTAGTTTGGAAAAGTAACTTTGGAAAAGTAGGTAATAGAAATGGTGGCCTATCTGTTTTTCAAATAAAGAGGGATTTGGACCAGATTTCTTGTAACATGGAGCACCCCCCCTTTTTTGCTTGGAGGGCAGTTAGTACAAAGTGTATATTTGTGTCTCTTCTTATTCTGCCCCCCCCCTTACAACTTCTTAACAATGTCCTGTAGAACAAAATGGGGATTGCAGGCACTGCTGGTAATTGTTGTGCAAATATAATACTCCCTCCAAGCTGTTAAATAGGCCAGTGCTCTGTTTACATGAAGAGGCAGCCAGCTTTCCAAGTGTAATGAGTCAGCTACATGAACAGAAGGGGTGCGGAATTAATCTGGCATCCGTCTGGCTTTCTCTGAGTGAACCAGGTTTTCAAAGTCCCATGTAAAATAGGTGTGTACCCTGGTTACAAATGGCTGCCTTGTTCTCCAGAGCAAACAGATTTTTCCAAGAATAAATGAAGTGAACTGCCTATCATAGGTTCAGTTTAAACTGGAATTGCCAAATGAGTGACTGGGCTGCTGACTGGATTGAATATCCTGGCTCTCATGACCCACATGCTGCTTTTTGATGTTACCTTGACTGTGCGGCCAAAGGAGCTTAGTAGGCATACTAATATCCTGTATAGAGTGCATCTGAATTGGCGCCAGCTCAGGCAGTTATTTGGGGTATTTATTCTGTGCCTGGCTGTTTGCATACAGTCACTTTGTGGCTTTTTTCCTACAGTGGTGAGAATGGTGCAACTCCTTCCCCACATTTACCACTGCCATCCACCTGGCATTTACCCTGTGTTTCTTAATTTACTATAAATCCTAGATTATATCTGAGATTAAGGAAAGGTATAGGATTTATCTGCAGCTTCCTGCCCAGGGGAGCTTAGTGAAGTTTCCTCCTTTAGATTGATGTCAGAATATTATTTGGTTGAACCTTGTCTGTGAAGATGGGCAATTGAACAGTTTGGAGTGAAGAGGAAACAGTTAATCTATTTCTTATCTAGAAGTATTTGATGCAGCAAGGGAAAGCCCTAAATTTGACCTAACCTGGTGACAGCCATCAAGCTACTGGTCATGTTTTGGTGACAGTCTACACCTGACCTTGAGGGTATTTTTTTCTGATACAGCACACAAAATGTTGATCGCCCCATCCATCCCCTCCTCTCTTCCAGTTCTTGCTGGTTCTTTTGTTCTAATTCCACTTTGATATCTTGCAGGCTTCCCCAGGCCTTTGTCAGTGGGTTCTGATTCTTCTTGGCATAGACGTTTTGAATAGTGCCAGTGCTATCTTGTTGTCCAGACTCATGCTTGTGGGGTGTCTTGGAGGGACATCTTAGTAGGTCAGATGCTTTAACTTCAGTGGTATATCAAACAAATAAATGTTTATGGTTATGAGCATTGGGAGTTGGAGCAGATCAATCTGCCATACTTATTTGTAACAATAATTTCCTTTGGAAGAATCTTACTTGGAATGTGTTGAGAATGAGATTTCCTGTGCAGTTGCTGTTGTTTTTTCACATTCTTTTGTTGAACATTTTCAATCCTTTTTATTTTCAATAAGTAGTTTCTATAAAAGTCTCATTGCCTTTTCTATGTTGTTGTTGATGATGATGTTATTGGCATCATCATTTATTTATATGGTACCATCAATGTACATGCGTTCCAAAGTACAAAAGGACAGTAGTTCATAGTTTGTCCTTTTTACTGTTCCAGGTGAATGCCAAATCGATACTTCAGATGCATGAAAAGCAGTGCTCTTGGTTGTCCAACTGTCTTCTGTAATCATTACTATGCTTTCGTGATTCACTTGGCTTTTGGTGGCTGAGATATACACACATGCTTGGCCCCCCATATGCATGGATTCAACCATCTACGGCTTGAAAATATCCTCCCCCTCCCCCAAATTCAAAACGCAAACCTTGATTTTGCCATTTTATATAAAGGGTGCCATTTTACTACTCCATTGTATATAATGGGACTTGAGCACCCACAGATTTTGGTATCTATTGGGGGGGGGTGTCCTGGAACTAAACCAAAGTGCTCACTGTATGTATATATTCTCATTTCCAGCCACCAAAAGTCAAGTGAACCACAAAAGCATTGTGAGTGTGTGTGTATGTTGGTGTGTAAATATCTATGTCCTGACCTTTTGCCTGGCAGCAGACCTGCAAAGCAACTATTAATTAGTCAAATATAGGTATACCTCAGTTAACAAAGTAGATGTGTTCCTAGGCATTACTATGGAGTCTGTCTATTAAATAACAAGATGGATACAATAACCTTATTTATATGCACCACAATTCTATTGCTTGTCCCCTTCAGTGTACTCCCTGTTCACACTCATACACTGATGCAGTCATGTTTTCCACTGGTCAAAGGTGTGGAGCAGATCAGTTTCTGCCAGCTGTTTCAACATATCTGCCGTTTTCTTCTTTACTGTATCAATTGATTCAAAATGTGGGAAAAGAAAAAAGTCACATGGTACCAAATCTGGCAAATATGGAGGATGTTCAAGTGTAGCTATGTGTTTATTGGCCAAAAACTACTTCACATAAAGTACTATGTGAGCAGGCACATTGCCTTATGAAGAATGAAACCATTTCCCCACAGTTCTGGCCTTTTCCCCTCTGAGTCTTTCTCTCAGCTTTGTCAAAACTTCCTTATAATCATGCTGCTTCACTGTTCTGCCTTCTGGGACCCATTCTGCCAAAATACTGTCAAAATTACACCCTTGACGTAACCCCCCCCAACAAAAAACAACAAGCATGACTTTAAATGTGGACTTGCTTTGTTGTGCTTTTTTCATTCTTGGTGATGATGGTGTTTCCCAGTGCATTGACTGGTGTTTTGTCACTCTGGAAGATCCAGGTTTCATCACAAGTGATGATTTTTTGGGAAAAGGGTTGGTCTGCCTCAAGTTGCTGCAGAATGTCAGCGCAAATTTCCTTGCAGCACTCTTTTTGCTCTGGTGTGAGAACCCTAGGGACCATCTTGGCACAAACTTTTCTCATGTTGATATCCTCAGGCAAAATTTTCCACACAGTGTCTTTGTCAATGTTCACAGCTTCAGCTATCATTTGGACACTGAGTTGGTGGTCTCCTTGAACAAGCTGGATGATTTTTTTTTCTATAATTTCTTTGGTTCTTAAAGTGGAAGGTTGTCCAGGGTGTTCATAATCTTCCACATTCTCACGTCCTTCTCTGAATCTTTTGTGCCTCTCAAACACACACACACACACACACACACACACGACATGCAGTCTTCCCCGTAGAGGCCTCAGTAAGCATTTGAAAAGATTCTGTTGGTGTTTTGTTTAATTTTACTAAAAATTTCAAATTGACACGTTGCTCGACTTTCAAACTTAGCATTTTTCTGGCACACAACAGACAACACAGTGGCTTTAAATGACAACTGATAATTATCTGAATGGCCAAGAGTGTTGATGTTTCTCATGCACGTTAAGACATGTTCAAGGTCTCCACTCAAGTGTTCACAATCAGTTCTCCCTGATTTGTCTGAATGGTAGAAACACAGTCTTCTTATTTAATAGACAGACCTTGTACTTTAACAGAAAATTTGATACCAGAGGTAGAAATAATATGGAAAGAATAAGGATAGCTTCCTATACTACAAAAAGAAGAGCATGTTTCAGCAAACATTTTACTCAAAACTAACAATATACGGACATGAAATGAAACAACCAGGTCAAGTAAGCCTTGTATAAGTAAACAAAAACATGTTGACCTTTCTAGAGACCTCCTGAAAGCTTCTTCCAAAATGTGTCCAGGGATGATTCCCCACCACCACCACCAATTCACCAGCCTCCATTTTTCTTATGATTTCCATCTTGGTCTATAGACCTATTCTCTTTTAACATGCTGGGAGTAACTGGTGAGGCAGAGTTACCTGTTTCCCTTTTCTCTCTGTTTTGCTGCTCATGCATGGTTGGTAATGGATTCTGGAGGCAGCTGCTGTTTACTGTATCCCTTGTAGGTAGGCAGGCATGATGACTACAGTGGAATTGGGAAGATTAGAACCCCAGTCTTTCCGAGCCGAAGCTTTACTGCATTGTTTCCTACAGACATGCTGCTGCAACCCGTCACTGAAAGTCTGGGTTTCTCCAGTCCTCCTTCACCATCCTCCAAATAGTGATGCCGCTAAACAATTCCAATTAGACAGAGGATGAGGAGGAAAAGGAAGGGCATGAAAAGACCTTGTAAAAAGGAGCTTCTTTGTTAACTGAGCTGTGCCTGTATAAGGAAGGAAGTATTGGGGTTTTACCCAGACAATAGTTTGGGGTTTAGGTTTCACTTTTGCACACCAGCTTTTTAATGTGCTTTCTTAAAATGATGGCCATAATTGGCGCAGTGCCCTGCTTGCATTTATGCTCCAGGTCATGTGTTGCTCCCCCATTGGTAAACTAAATATGCGCTGCTTCTATTAAAGTATAGAATGTTTTTAGTGAATATTTGGTAATACAGATAAATTTCCAAGTGTGAACCTAGCAGCATCTCCTTTTCTTGGAGGAGGCAAGACGAAGATTGTTGTAGTCTTCTCTTGTGTCCCTGGCATGGCTGCATGTATGCACTTTCTGGTGTTCTTGTCTGATATTCCTCTTAAGCTAGCATTGCTCATTTCCGTTAGATGAATTCTCATGCCATGTGCACACGAGTGAACACAAAGTATTTCCGAATGTGTAACATACAGGCCAGTACACCCCTTAGGATGGATTGAAAACAAAGTACTTTCTGTGAAGCCTCACGGTGTGAACTTTCTGTGGGACTGCTAGTGGAAAGTCTTGAGCAGAAAGACATTCAGGCCTATGTGCTTCTCATGTACAAATGCCTAGGCACTGTTGAAGCTACTACTGACCTTAGGTTTTCATTAGAATCATAGAATCATAGAATCATAGAATCATAGAATCATAGAATCATAGAATTGCAGAGTTGGAAGAGACCACGAGGGCCATCCAGTCCAACCCCCTGCCACGCAGGAAATCACAATCAAAGCATCCCCGACAGATGGCCATCCAGCCTCTGTTTAAAGACCTCCAAGGAAGGAGACCCCACCACTTCACACACACAGCCCAGGAAGAGAAGTGCACCTTCTTGGTTTTTCTTTTTTAAAAATTGTCTTCGTCCTTCCCCTAACCCATCCCTAACTGACTGTAAAAGCAGGAGTTTCCCTGTTCCAGGACAGTTTCCTCCAATTGTTGCTTTGAGAAACAGAAAAGGCTTGCTTTTTGTGTGTTGCTGGCTCGTAGTGTCTGTCTCATCAAGAGGCAGGTTAGCACAGGAAAGATTTTCCTGTGGTTGCTCCTTTTCAGCTTCTTCATGACAGATAGTTCCTATTATGAATATCTTACTTTCTGTTTTATTGTAGAGTTGATTAACTTTGGTGGGGTGATGGGGATCTCTTTGCTAAGAACCATAAAGGATGGGTGATACCATGTTGCAGATCTGTTACAATGCAAAACCATGTTGCAGATCTGTTACAATGCAAACGACTACTGTTTTTACAGTGCATTGCAGACGTCCGTTGTCTTTTCAGTCCTGTAACCAGGCAACTCTATGGCATGGGCAACAGAGCTTTGTTGCTTTGGTTCTGAATTGCGCATTACCTAGACCCGTGTACAGCGCCATTGCTGAGCTTGAATGATGAAGACTGCTTTATAAACTGTGCTGAGAACATTAGATATTACCTTTGTTGTTTGCCATTAGTGCATGCTTCTAGAAATATTTCTATGTAAGGGGCATCACTCTTAGGCACAAACTGCCTTATGTGATATTCTTGTGTCAGAAGGATTCGGTTTAATTACATCAACCATATACAGCATAAGATGTGAAAGTTTGCCAAAAGTATGTGTGTGCGCATGCATGTGCATTGGGAAGTGTGCATGCACACACATACACTTCTGTACTCACAGCTGCAGAGGGAAGTCTTTTTGGATCACTAAAGGTTTGGATCACTAAAGGGAGAAATAAGGGTTCCTTTTGGAGGTTTTTATCCTGAACATATTTCCCACAAGTGAAATTACTCACAAAAGGAAAGCTTTCCCCCCCACTTCCTGATTCTGTGCAGCCTGCATCTTAGGCCAAGGTGTCTTTTCATCCCAGCTTAGGGCATGTATGACTCTGTTTTCTCTGTGAGTGCTCTGTCTGCATAGGATCTCAGTGTGTCAAAACAGCAGTCATTCTTACCTTCTCCAGTTTTTCTAAGGTCATAGTTGAACATCTCTGTGTTTCCTTTCTTTCTACAGACAGTTGATGATGAAGCGATGGCAGCATAAATGAAGGCCAAGTAAGGAAGGCAGAACGATGCCCAAGGGTGGGTGTTCTAAAACACCACAATTGGAAGATTTTTCTCTCAGCAACGACATGGTGGAGAAACAAACTGGGAAAAAGGTACTGTTTTTCTTTTACTTCCTTTATTTTAGCAATGACTTCCATTTTGTAGCAAGAGGGGACTTGCTAGGCCTTTGTTCTCAAACTGCTGTGTTTGCTGGGCTAGGCAGATACGTTGTACCATTTATTAAAGCATGTGCCATTGTTAAAACATATGTCTTGTACCATTTTATTAAAACTAAGGATGTTTCCTTACTTCCATTTCCCACAGACTGTTTTCTGTTTCTCAGTTCTACCATTTTAAAAGATATACTTTGCCAATGAAATCTCTGCAAATTAGATTTTAACCAGCTGCCATTTTTCTTGCCACAGAGCAGCTGCTGGCAAAGGCGTTTGCTGCTGTCAGGGACAGTGGTGTGTGTTGTCCTTGTGTCTGTGGAGTCAACAGGTTCTCTTGCAGAGTCACTGCTTTGTCTTCTGTGAATTTAGTTTCTGTAGGGGAGAGGTGGCAGGAACAATCCTTAACGATTGGGAAACTAGGACCGCCCAGCTTGAAGCAGGAAGAAGACCTTTGACCTGGAAGTTAGAGCCTTTTGTTCTCCTCTCTCTCTTCCACGTGGTCTTCAGTTCTTCTTCCTGCTTCGCCCAGCAAGGACAGGATTTTCACTCCTCCAGAGCTCCTCTGCCTTTCTGGTTGTATTTTTCCTTCTTTGAACCCGGACCCCCCATTCTTCACCAAATCTCTTCCTCACTACTCCCCTTCCCCCCCCAAAAATAAAAATAAATCCCCCACAGCCACTTCTATAATGGTCCTTTGCAGATCTGGCAGTGAGAAAGCAAGGAGAGGGAGAAGGGACACATCTTAATAGGTCCTTCTGCAGCCCACTCTTGGTTGCCAACAGAAGGCCAGGCAGAGTTGCTTTGTGGCTTTATTGCTTGTTTATGTCAGATTGCACCACTGATGAATTCATGACTTTATGTCACTCCAGCCCTATTTCGCCTTTGTATGGTTGTAATTGGAGGAGCACTGAATTGGAGGAGAGGTGCCATGCTTGCTGCCCCTTCCCTTTCTACTGTACCCTCAGTGGCCTTGCCCAGTTGCCAGCCCATTCTGCTGCCTTTTATGGATTGGCAGGAAAATGTGTGGGTGACCTACATGTAGTTTGGATACTTGATCTTGCAGGGAACCTACATGTATAGAGGAAAAATGGGGTTTTCAGGTATAATTTTGAAGTGTAGCAAAAGGTGGCCTGTAAGTTGAAATAGAGGTGTAGAAATGGGCTGAATGACACCAAGAAATTTTGCCAGCATGCCCTAGGCCATTTTATGCCAAATAATGCTGAAATCCACAAATTCATTTGAAGAAAATCGCAAAAAAGAAAATTGTCACTGGTGTGCATTGCAGTGATATGCGCTGTCAGCAGTGATAAATGACTGATTTTTTTATTAGCTAACACATATTGGAAGCTGCTTCTTGCAGTGTAGATGTATAAACTACTATTGCTTAAAACAATTGGTAAGCCGCTCTGATAGCCTTGTGGCTGAAGAGCGGGGTATAAATAACTAAATTTTAAAAAATGGTTTTCTAGATGTTGTTGGACTGTAGATGTTGTCGTCCCTCAATATTAGCTGTGCTAGTTAGTCCTGATGGGAGTTGCTGTCTAACAGCACTGGAAGGATCGCACATTGTTCACTCTTGCTTCACACAAAGAGATTCTGCTGTGTACTTTATTTGTGTTTATTTTTGTGGTTCTCCACATTGAGTTTTTAAAAAAGATAAACCAGAAATGAGCAACTAGTCATCGCAACACTAACACATGAAGATTGCCCGTGTGTTTCAAGTCAGGGGTGGGCAACTGTGGCCCTCCCAATGTTGTTGACTGACAGCTCCATGGTCAGTGCAGCCAGTAGTGGAGTATTATAGGAGCTGTAGGCCAACAACGTCTGGAATACCACATTTGACTTCCCCTTAGTCTAAGCATCGAAAGCCCCTGGAAATGGCTGCTTTTCCATTTCATTACAGAACGTAAAATAGACATACGTGTGGTCTTTGTGGGAATTCCTTTTCCCTCTCTATCTATGTTGATAAAATGTCCTGTGTGAAACAGTTCCAACATGAAACTTTTAAGTGAGTAGCTGTACCGGGAACAAGGCTCTCTTTATAACCTAGTAAGCAGGATCTGATTGCAGTGCCTCCCCACCGTATGCAGCTGTGCAGACTTAACCAGGTTTAGCAAGAACAGTAGGTCTCCCTTCTTGCTAATCCCTGATCTGCCCATCGTGTAAAAGAAGTGTGCAGCTTCTTATTCACAAGGGGCCAGACCTAGTTAACTGGCTGGAGGAGACGACACCAGCATATATCACTGTGTTCTAGTTAACTTCAGTGCTCCGGGCAGGAAAGACAGTTGGTCATTAGACCTTTGCTTCTAGGCATTGCTGTGTGTACACTTAAAAACACATTTTAATTTATCTTGTGTTTGTCAACACTTCCCAAAGGCCTCTGCTTGCATGCATGCCTTCAGTAAGCTCAGGTTCGCTGACTTGGGAGGGACCTTTTGAATGCACTCTGCTGTGGAGTCTGTTTCAAGGCATGGCCTAAAACCAGTGACAAGGTTGTAATTTTAAAGTCATTGTGTGTTTTGTCCTTGCAGAGCGAGCAGTTCCTGGGACATGGCTGACCCTGGCTGCATTGAAGGACACAGGCTCTGATAGAAATGGATTAGGATGTTCAGATCACATTTACCATTGGCAGAAGCATTGTCAGAACCCCTGCCTAAATCCTCTTGTCCTTGTGTGTGCTCAGTTGCACAGTGTCACAGCCTGCCAGTTGAAATCTGCTGCCTTTGCAGTAAAATGTTGCTGTGGCCATATGAGTTTTGGTATGCATTTCACAGAATTTGAGTTGTTCTTCAGTGCCTGATAGTTACAAACAACCATATTAAGTCAGCAAAAGGAACAGCTTTTTCTGCACAGCTATATTATGGTGTTAAAGGGGGCAGAGAGAGGAGATAATGCCACTACTCAATGTGTTGCACTTTACTGAATAACACTAAAAGATTTCAGTTTAAAATTTAGGTGAAAAAGAGATAGCGGGGCCCCAGGTAATTTTGGGACATCAGCCAAGGCATCCTTGGACCACTGAATGGCGGCCCGAGCCATCATAGTTGCAGTCGTGGAGGCCCGGATAGCCAAGGAAAGCGCCTCCTGTGCTCTGTTTAAAGCTATGTCCATTTGCCTGTCCTCTGGCACCTTCAATGTTTCCTCTCCGTCACAGCAAAAAACTGCGGAGGACACCAGAGCAGAAACAGGCACATCGATTAATGGCACTTGTAACTTGCTCATCACCTTCTTCAGAAGTGTGTAGAGCTTCCAGAGACAAGTCGGTTGTGCCTTGGCTACCGCTGGGGTTCCTCATTCATCGCAAATCATGTGCATGAGAGCGGCCGGTACCAGCATCTCTAATGCTGTAGGTTGAAAGTATGGAGAAAATTCACCAGAGATCTCAGGCAGATTTGGGTCCATCTGAGACTGTTGACTGGTAGGTAACTTGAGGCCCAATGTCCTGACCGCCTTCTTCAGCAGGACACGGAATTCATCCGTAGTGAAGTGACGAGCCAAAGTGTGCGGTGCGTCACCTGTGTTCTCCGTCTCTTCATCTGAAAGCGCCCCCTCTCCCAGTCAGAGAGGTCATGTGACTCAGACTCCTTCCCATCAGATGAGTGGTCCAAGCATAAACGAACATTTATCACCAGACCCACCCTAAGATTTGGGGCTTTAGTATATCCCAAGCTGTCAGATTCTGTGTAGCCCTCCCCACTGGGAAAAGGAACGTAGGTCTTACCTGTGATATGTTCTTTTCCAGTGGTGAGGCAAAGGGCACCCGGACCCACCCACTGGCGATATGGACCACTCCCATTTGAACTTTTTGTGTACTTGTATATAGAATCATAGAATTGAATCATAGAATTGCAGAGTTGGAAGAGACCACGAGGGCCATCCAGTCCAACCCCCTGCCACGCAGGAAATCACGATCAAAGCATCCCCAACAGATGGCCATCCAGCCTCTGTTTAAAGACCTCCAAGGAAGGAGACCCTACCACGCTATAGTTCTCTTCCTTTTTCTTTGGACCTCATCACAAGATGGCACAGCTTCGCGAGGCTGTGATATGGACTGGCCAGCTGGGGGTCGTCCTTCTCAGATGATCTCACTGGTGGGCAGTCAAAAGATCAATTATTTCCTGCCTGCTGGGAGCAAGTGGGGAGGGACTACCCAAGCTGTCGGATGCTCTTTGCCTCACCACTGGAAAAGAACGTATCACAGGTAGAATCATAGAATTGTAGAGTTGGAAGAAGCCACAAGGGCCGTCCAGTCCAACCTCCGGCCATGCAGGAAATCACAATCAAAGCATCCCTGACAGATAGCCATCCAGCTTCTGTTTAAAGACCTCCAAGGAAGGAGACCCCACCACGCTCCGAGGGAGTGTGTTCCACTGCCGAACAGCTCTTACTGTCAGAAAGTTCCTCCTAATGTTGAGGTGGAATCTCTGTTCCTGGAGCTTGCATCCATTGCTCCGTGTTCCAGTCTCTGGAGCAGCAGAAAACAAGCCTGCTCCATCCTCAATGTGACACCCCTTCAAATACTTAAACAGGGCTATCATATCACCCCTTGACCATCTTTTTTCCAGGCTAAACATACCCAGCTCCCTAAGTCTTTCCTCGTAAGTCATGGTTTCCAGACCTTTCACCATTTTAGTCACCCTCCTCTGGACACGCTCCAATTTGTCCATGTCGTTTTTGAATTGTGGTGCCTAGAACTGGACACAGTATTCTAGGTGAGGCCTGACCAAGGCAGAATAGAGTGGCACCATTACTTCCCTTGATCTAGACACTATACTTCTATTGATGCAGCCCAAAATCGCATTGGCCTTTTTAGCTGCTGCATCACACTGTTGACTCATGTTCAACTTGTGGTCTACTAGGACTCCTAGATCCCTTTCGCACATAGTCTTGTTCAGCCAGGTCTCCCCCATCCTATATCTATGCATTTCGTTTTTCCGCCCTAAGTGCAGTACCTTACGGCAAGACCAATGTTCCTATTAGGTGAAAAAGAGATAGCAGGGGCCCAGGTAATGAGGGCCTTCAGGCCCTCATTCCAAGGTGTATATGTTTGACAATATGTCATATTTCTCTGTATGTTTACATGGGGTTCGCATGTGCAGGCTTTTAGGAACTGATCGCTTGTTGAGGAAGTGGCTTTTAATGAAGGTGTTTCAGATGTTTCCAACCATAAGAAGCGCCAGCCATCCTGTTGCAGGTATGGGTTAATCAGCTCTGTGTGTATGAACGTGCATATAAAGACTAGTCACTACATGTATGAAGCATATAGCACTGTCAGGGGCTGTAAACACTTCTATAGAACACGCATCAACCTGTAGGAGACTCTAATCTGGTTCTTCCAGCCAGTGTGGGTTTGGGATTTCCCCTCCATTACAGAATGTTTTGAAACAGCAGCTCCTCTTGTTGGGGACATGTGGATGCCTCTGGGTTTTGGTGTGCAGCTGTGTCTTCAGGAGAGGTGGCATAGAATCCATGGCTCATGTTGCTATGCTGTATGTCTCTTCTTGTTTGGAATCTGTTTCCTTGTCACCCTTAATCCCCTGTAGTTGCTATCCAGAACGATGTTGTGCAACTGCTGCTATTGGAGCAGAGCTTTTTATAATATACAGTAGAGTTCACCATTCCCTCCCTCCCTCCCTCCCTTTAAAATGAAGTATTTAAACTGACCACTTCAAGTGCAAAGGATGTGGGAATCATGTTGCCTGCATTCACAAATCTAAGAGGAACTTCATCTGTGCTCTCCCTGATCATAAATGCTCTGCCAGATCAGCCCAAGGTCTGTCTGGTCCAGTACCCTGCTTCCTACAGCAGCCAACCAGATTAATTAATTCCATTCCATTCTTATTCTGCTTTTCTCCAAAGAGCCCAGAGTACTGTACACCCCCCCCAGTCTGTTATTATCAAGACAGTTCTGTGAGATATGTTAGTGTGCTTCATGACTGGGATTTGTTGTTTACACGCTCTGACCACTACCTCACTTCATTGTGTAGCTGTTTGATGCCTTAGGGAAACCCATAAGCAGGACAGTTCGGCAGTTCGGCAGTGGAACACGCTCAGGACAGTTCGGCAGTGGAACACGCTCCCTTGGAGCGTGGTGGGGTCACCTTCCTTGGAGGTCTTTAAACAGAGGCTGGATTGCCATCTGTCGGGGATGCTTTGATCAAGATTTCCTGCGTGGCAGGGGGGTTGGACTGGATGGCCCTCGTGGTCTCTTCCAACTCTGCAATTCTATGATTCTATGACAGGAAGGCAACATAGCCCACCCCAATGGTATAGAATCATAGCTTAACATCTTGGGATTTAGAAATACACCACATTTCTCTCTTTCTCATAATACTAGAACCCAAGGTAGCCATCCACTGAAGCTGAACGGTGGGAAATTCCTTGCATAGTGGTGGCGATTCAGGACCTATAACAGGGAGTACTTTTTAATACAGTGCATAGTTAAAGTGTGAAATTCATGGCCAGGATGTAGTGGTGGTTACTAATATAGATCCCTTTGAAACGAGATGAGATCATGGGAGACCCTCTCTCCCCTGATGAGTCTGCCCAAGTTTTAAGATCCTTGGAGGGCTTTCTGTCAGTCCCACCACCATTACAGGCACGGATGTGGCTGCTTCCAGGTTGTGGAGTTCCCTCCTTCATGAGATGAGGTTGTCCCCCTTTCCACTCTCTCTCCTCCTGTGCTCTGGCCTTGGATTATTAACTGGCCATTGCAGAAGGCCATCCCATTGGCCACTGTGGTCTGATCTAGCAGGGCTCTTCTTACATACCTGGTGTTCCATTCTCAGCTGTAGATTTCTCCATAGAACGCAAGAGTTACTTTCTTGGAGCAGAGCAAAAATTCACTACTTCCACCAGCACATTCGGCTTAATGACCAACCGGAAGCCTCATAGAAGCCCACAACCAGGGCATGGAGGTGTCAGTACCCTTCCATATTGGTTCCCTTGCATCTCAATTCATTAGCATACTGGACCTGGAATTCAATAGAGCCTTTGTCATTAAGGACCATCAATAGACCTCTTTCCCTCTATGATTTTTTTTTTAAATGATTGCATTCTTTTAGAGCAAGGGTAGGCAAAGTGCAGCCCCTTCAGCTGTTTTTGTGACCCTCAGCCTCTCAAAACTACCAGAGTTATCTTTTTACTGGCCAATTTTTTTTAAAAAAAAAAGTCTACGGGGGATCTCGTTCAAGAGCAGCACTTTACCTTTTAAATGGGTTCTGGTTCTTCCTTTTACTGTTTCATATAAAATAATAAGTCTTTCTTCTAAACCAGAATTGGACTTCTCGCTGCTTTACTTTTTATCCCTGCGTCCCTTTCTTCTGCTGTATTTGGCTATCTGTGGAAGCAGAAAATTTCCCTGTGAACCCACCACAGTTGCCCACCCCTATGTTAAAGCCATAGAACTGGCTTGTGGCCACAAGCGCATCGTTTGGCTGTGAAGCCCATACGTTAATTCAGTCAAACACCGACCCTTTGAGGAGAAACTCCTCTGCTAAGCAGTTCTGAAGATGGTTGGTGGTTGAGTCTTACTTCAGTAGTTAGTTTTCAGTTACTTCCCATACAATTATCTATTTATTGCAACAATTTCTGTCTATGCCTCTCTGCACTCAGGGTGGTTCGGAATAAAAAACAAACCCCTACACACAATAAATACACACTAACCATTATTGAAACACAGCTGTTAAAGACATAAAAAGAGAGACTAGATATAATAAATCTTAATTTACCAGGATATAAAATGTGAAGATTTCCTTACCATAGCATCATTTTGAAATGAATGTTATTAAAGCATTGTTCTAACAATTTCTAACTGTTCTTCTTTAAATATTTGCCCAGAAAAAATGGAAAACAGGGATGTAGCCAATTTTGGCTTCAGAAGGGATTCACTGGAGTTGCCTTCATGAGAGGCAGAGAGCACCAGGAATTTTAACCTACTGAAATCTGTTTCTTAAATAGCAAACAATACAAGAATTGTGGTATCGGTGTGTATTTTTTGCACAATTGATGTGTTGTTCATGGCTTTCTGAGATTCTCAGCATGGACCTTTCTGCATAAGCCTGTTATTGTTTCGGAAATCCCAGTTTCAAGGGTTTAACTGGAACTCTGGCTCTCATCTTGGAATATTTGCACATGCTTATGTACGGCACCTTAATAAGCTGTCTGTGTTCTCATGGGATCCTCTGGAAGTATGAGGTGTAGCTGTTCCTGGGATTGGCATTAACTCCTTGTGATAGAAATGGGATTTCTGAGTGAGTTTGTTTGTATGTGTTGTTGTTGTTGTTGTTTTTAAAGAAGCACCATCTTACCTTGGCTAGTGACGATATACTTTAGGAAGCAGGCAATTGACTTTCCAAAGGCAAGGGACTGATGCCCTGATCTCAAGATTGCCCTTCATAAACTGTGTGGGGAAAGACATTTACAGCAGCTTTTTAAGAAAAAAAAATGCCACCACATAAGTATGACAGGAAAGAACTAAACAAATTGTGACTGCAGTGCATTTTTTCAGCAGGACTGAAGAAAGTATTGCCCATCTTAGCATCTCTTTGTTACCTTTTCACTGTCTTCTTAGGCTCTTCTTAAGCAAGAAAAAACAAGGCATTGTTTTTGGTAGTAAGGCTGCAAATCTAAAGCTTTGCTGTGGATTTTGGCCATTGCATTTCTGGCCCATTTGTTGCTGACAGATTAGTCACGTGAGTAGTAGCTGAGAAATCTGTAGGTGGTCTGAGAAAGCACATCAGTGCCCTACAAAGCTCCGTACTCTTTCTGTCTCTCCCCCCCCCCCAATTATTTAAAAATGTGGAGGCAGAATAAATTCTGAACATAAAAGTGTGTGCAGTGCACAGATTTTCCCATCAGTTCCTTGATGGTACCGCATCTGTAAATCATACACCCAAATCTTTCCAGACCGGAAAATGAGATGAAATTATTTTCATGCTGACTATTAGATAATACAGAAATCACGCTGTTTGTTTTTGAACCCAAATAGTTTCATCAAACGAGGAGAAAGTTGGCTTACCTTGAATTAGGAAGCTCTTTTTGGAAACCTTCCTTCCGAATGTTAAAACCATGCCCCTTTCTGAAAATTGTTTAATTTCCCATTCTGCCCACAAAAGCAAAGTTGGACTTTTTCTCATGAAACGGTATAGGCACTGTTAAGCATCACTAGAGATTATTCCTGATTTACGGACATACCTTAGTTAGCAAAGCCGCTGACAAAGGAGCTCTTTTTATTAAGTCTTTTTATACCTGCCCACCCACCCCCTTTCCTGCCTGTCTTCTGCCTACTTGGACTTAACAGCATTGGCATTGGGAGGATGTTGAAGGAGGGCTGGAGAAGCACAGATTTTCAGTGTTGGGTTGTGGCGGTGTGTCTGCAGTAACAGTGTGTTAAAGTTTAAATGGGATTCTACTCTAGCTGATCCCACTGCAGCTCTGTGTGCCTATCTGTAACAAGCAAAGTAAACAGCAGCTGCCTCCAGAATCCCTTAGTGAGTGAGCATGGATGAACAGCAAAACAAAAGGGGAGAGCAGAAAACATCCCCAACAGCTACCCGCAGCATGATTAAAATTTTTAAAAGCACTGATTTGTAAGTATGGCCAAAATGGAAATCATAAGAAAGATGTAAGCTGTTCAAAGGAAAACATCATTCCAGGATGCATATTGGAAGAGGCTTTCAAGTGGCCTCTAGAAGATACAAATGTTTTTATTTACTTATGCAAAGCTTACCCGACCTGGTTGTTTCATTTTACATGTGCATATTGTTAGTTTTTGAATAAAAGTTTGCTAAAACATGTTGAACTGCTCTTCGGGGTGGGGGTTTAAATGGTGGGAGGAGTGTAGGATCCTCTCCCTATTCTTTCCATGTTATTCTTGGCTCTGGTACCAAATTTTCTGTTAAACAAGTAATGCCCAGAAACATACCTACTGTGTTAATTGAGGCATATCTGTACTAGGTTAGAACCTATTTCACAAAGGTGTCATGGTTGGAATGTATCTCCTAATGCTTTTCTGTAGGATGGTGAAACTGCTAGGAAAACAAAGTGGTCCCTTTAGAGAACCTCACATACTGAGTTTGTAACACAGAGGAACCAAGAAAGAGGAAGCAACATTGCACGCACGGTGATGACATGGTCTTATGACTGTGCTGGTGCTCTGAGCCATCTGCCGCAGTCTTATGAGTGAGGCAGCTAGCATTTCTGTGTGGTTTCTCCCCACTCCCCCAGCCAACAAGGGAATTTTTGTTTGAAAGGAACTGCATGAGTTTCTGTCAAGAGTTTTGCATGCTGCAGAATAATTACCTTTTCTGTCTACATTCTTGCAAGGAAGGGATTAGGTTGGCTAATATATTAACACCATTGGACATATTTACTTTAAAAGAAATCTAAATTGCAGTCCTTTTGCTTTGGCAAGATGGATAAGCAAACTGACCAAGAGCAAAGGAGTCTCACAGCACACATTTGTACACATGTTCATTGTGGTGTCTGTACAGAAGTGCACATGGGCTTAGGGCCTATGCTGAGCATGCACAGGGAATCTCTCACAACTCATGCCTTGCCATCTTGGGAGGAGATGTTTGCCCCAGGGTGCTCAGTTTTTGTTTGGCTGCCATGATGGTAGCATTGAAGAGAACTTTGGCAGACTTTATGACAGTTTATCATCCACACACCCAAGATTGGCAGCTTTGGGGAAAAGATGGTGGATAAATAAGGTAGGTAGGTAGATAAATTGGTACAACAAACCATATGTTGTCAGCTGCAAACAGTAGCTGGATTGGGGTTGACTCAGCTATGGCACCCCTGAAGTAACCCCTGCCTTTGGACTGGCCACATTTAGATTGTCTGTGGGAGATGCTCACAAGCTCCCTGACCAATCAGAACGGTGCCTAGCAAGAAAAGCCTAAACATGTCTTCAGGTAGGATTGCAGTCCTGACAAAGAGACACTTTCACATACATAAACAAAACTACTTTAATTGATGGCCACAGCCTTTTGGAATGGTGGGCTGCTTCATAGTTTCATTAAACCTTTGTGTCTAGAAGGCACACTGTGCCAGGTGATAGATACAGGCTCCTTGTGGGGGAGATCCATTCTGGGACAGAGATCTGTGCTGTCACTTAATCTTGCAGTGCTCATGATGTGTCTGATGAAGTATATTCTTCCTGTGTTTGTGTCAGAGGTTTTCCATAGAAGGCTCCAAGTTGCTGGACTCGGCTATCTAGTTGCTTAAGATCACAGCGGATGCTTTGAATAGATTGGGGCTTTGGAAATTGTATCCTTCCTTTCTGAGGCTTTTTAAAATCACTGCCTCCTCCTTCCCACCCAGATGTAGAGCCAAGAGACTGCTTGGGGATTAGCTGTTGTTGTTTACTGGGATCCCACAATGACAGCAGATAGTCTGGTGAAGTATCCACGGGAGGGGAGGGTGGCTAGGCATGGGTCCAAAAGCAGGCAGTTGTTTTCCCCCATGATTGTAGGACTGGCCATCCACCACCCCATCCTTTTCTGTGCACTAAGCAGACCAGATTAGATGCTGAAGAGGACAGAACATAGGGCCTTAAATGTATTTTTTTCTCTTGGCTGGAGTAGTGATCCTATAAACGTTTGGGAAGCTTTGCAAGAGACTGGTCCGTTGCCAGACTCTTCTGATCGCTTGAGCTGACAATGTGACATGCCACAAGGAAAACCCTTCTGCCATTTTGGAGGAAGTTATTTCACTTTTATTAAATGGGAGGTGTGTTTGCTCCCTGCAAACTCTAAATACATTTTGAGAGGATAGAGCAAAAGAGGCAATACATATCTCAAGAGTCTTTAAAAGGAAAAAAAAATAGCTAAGTAGGAAAAACTGCAGAACATCCCTGTAACAGAATAAACTAACCTTAATTTCGGATGGTAAGTGTTGTTGATAAATGCACCCAACCCGAATGGAATATTACCTTGCCAGATGCTACTGACTTGCTAAATCATAGAACTCTGTCTGTTCTCTTAGGGCCCTCTGCAGTTGTTGAGCATTTGATGTACAGGATCCAACCAAGTATCTTCCTTCAGGCCTGCACCTCTCTTTTAAAAACACAGATACTGCATTTTTTCCCCAGCATTCAGCATTCAGGCTTCAGTTACTACATTTGTAACCTAAAGCAAACAGACTACTAAAAACAAATTTAAAATTAATATTTTCACAATAATTAAAACCATTTAAAAGAAGCATTAAGGAGTGTAAGAACTGACTGCAGTTCTAAGTGGAGTGCAGTGCAGTTTGTGACCAACTGAGGATGCAGTCCTCTTCTGCATGCTCACCTCTTCAGGGAATGGGTTTTCTCAAGAAGGTCTCTCCTGAATGTGATAGGCAGTGCCTTGGATAGCAAGTTCTTCTTCGTGGTCTCTGTGACTCAAACACATGGGTTATCTGCACCTGTGCAGAGCATGTTCGGAAACATTTGCAAGGCTGCGGTGTGGTCTCAACTTCAGACCTTCATCACTCATTACTGCTTGGATGCCTGGGCTCAGGCTGAAAACACCTTTGGCAGAGCAATACTCTCCTCCATACTGAGGCATCTGTGTTAGTTCACCGAGACAAAATTCACAGAGTGAGTATTGACTCCCTAAGTTTGGCACATGGCTTGTTCAGGATGCAGAGAAGAGGCCTTTGTATTCTTGATCTGTAAATTAGGTATGTTTTAGGTAAGTTCATTTAAGTTGCCCCTCCTCCAGTTCAGAATGGTCTCAAGGAGGTTTGGAACTTGAGTTCTCGAGTATAAGTACTATCACAGACAATATGCAGCAGTCCCCACCACTGGCAGAATAGTACAGCCAAATTTCCCATCCATAGCTCATGGATTGGGTATCTGATAGCTGGCCACTTTCTAGATGTGCTCTTTGAACTTATAGTCTGGGCAATCTCATGGTCAGAAGTCTTAGAGCTGCCATTTTGACTTCTGGGAGTGTGCCAACTATGGAATATAAAAGTTTTTGGACAGTAAAATCAGCCTTGCCAGTGATAGATATTACACCTGTTTTGAAAAAAATCTTGTTTTGTTGTCTCCTTTCTAGGATAAAGATAAAGTTTCTCTAACCAAGACTCCAAAATTGGACCGGAGTGATGGGGGCAAAGAGGTGAAGGAGAGAGCTACGAAGAGGAAGTTGCCTTTCACTGTTGGAACAAATGGAGATCAGAAAGATTCGGATACAGGTAAGGGAATAGAAAGATCTCATTGCTTAGAAGCAGTTTCCTGTTTGAATGGTGCTGAAGGAAGTGTCAAGGTCTGAAGGAAAGACTGCTTCTACCCTATCTGCTTTTGTTTGGAATAATCACGTGAGGTGCTCTTCTAGGTGGCACCATAATCGTAAGTGAGGCAGGGAGCTACAGGAGAGAGCCTACTCAGTGGTGGCATCGTGTTTGTGGAGTGCCTTCCCCAGGATGGTTTGTCTTGTGCCTACAGTGCAGATTTCGCTTTGGTGCTAGGCAAAGCCTGTTTTATTTTTCAAGGATTTTTACTGTGACCCTGTGGTTATTTTTATTATTATTGCCTGTTTTTATCTGCTGAGTGTTATATTTGTTCTTCTGTTGTGTGAATTGCCCTGAGAATATTTATATTGAAGGGCAGCATTGATTTTGGAACAAAATCATAATGAGGTCAGGCTACAGTTTTTGGTGTCATCAATATCATTGGTTGTTTAACTAACTATAGAGAGTGATGTGGAGTGGCCTGTTTGCATGGGCATTTTGAACATTTTAGACAATGTATATGGTATCTTTCTGTCTCCTTAGCAAGTGCTCTGTCCCTTAAGGTTGAATTTGTTCTCTCCATTCCACTTGGATTGCTTTTGGACTAGGTGGGGACAGTGTCTCTCCTAAGTGGTATGCCATAGTGTTGGTGTTCAAAACATATTTAGTAGCAGTTGCACAGTCTAGCATTTGAACCCTTTGAATGTAAGATCCTGAATTTGCAAGATTCTTTTGCACCTACCCCTCTCTATCCCTTGTCTCACTGGCTTCTGGTGCTTTCCATATATTTTAGACTGCAGCTCCCATCAGAATCAGCCAGTGGTTGGGCATTATGGGAGTTGTAGACTAATACATCTGGAGGCTACTGGGCTGCCTACCTCTGGCCTAACATCTATTGAAATAATAGAGGGTCTTTCAGAAAGAAGAAGCTGGATTTTCTAACATACCAATGGATGCTGCTCCCAAGAAGTAGCCATTATTTGCCATTTGCACACTTTATGCAACTACCTAATGTGTGCCAGAGTATCAGCATGGTGTTGTTGAACATTAGATGCAGCTGCAAAGATGATGGCTGTTTATTTTGTGGGCAGTGGTTGAAGTTTACAGAAGGAGAGGAGTGCTGTACATATTACATTTTGGTATGTTTTGTAGTCGTGGCATACTTCAGAGGTTTTGCTTCTGTGAGTCTTTTTTGCTGATCATTATTTGGGGCTATTACCAGAGGAAGCTGGTGGGGGGGCGGGGCTGAAAATGAAATTACTGATTTACAGTATTTTCTCTCAGGGCTCCTTGCCCCCCAAATTAGGAAGATAGAACAGCAGCAGTTGGTGAAAGCACCCTAGTTTGTTGGCAGACAGCATGCTGCAGGGGTACAAGGTACCATGTTCCAAGGCAGGTCTGGATCCCTGACCAAGTGGCCTGTGCTGAGCCCCGGTGCTGATTGGATACCCACTCTTTCCCCCTCCCCTCTGATTAGATCTGCAAGGCCATTCTGTGTTCTCACAGTGTCCCTGGGCACTACTCTGTGACACCGTGGAACTTTCTAAACACTCCCACCAAAGAAACCCACAGCTGGCAGATCAGTTGGGCCAAGTGTTCGTGTTTGTCTGGGCACACGGAGCAGTTTGGAAGTGGGAGGGCAAAGGGATCTTTTCTATTACCTGTCAGTTTGCAGCTTGCCAAGGATGCTGAAAAATTAAGCTATACAATCATCAAAACAATGTTGGATGCTATGTCCTTTGATCACAGAACCTCTGCCACCTTTCCCTTTGCCCTCATATCTGGAGTTTTCTTACAGAAGCAGTGTGAAATGCATGGATGGTGGAAAAATACATGAAGCCTGTGTGCGTATATGTGTGTGTGTGTGTGTAGATGGTCAGATGTGACAGCTGCCTGTCTTACACATACTGGGAACCTACATTTGGCCCCTGGCTCTGTTGACCAGAACAGCCAGAGTAGCTAAACTTGTCCCAAATGTGATATATAGAGATGGTTCCCATAATGCACCCCCCTTTGTTGGAATGCTGCTTGTGTGGTTCTTTGTCTCCAAGGATTCATTCCCATCCCCAGTGTAAAACTCACTTCTAAATATATCAGAAGTGGGAACTGGAATGTCTCACTTGATGTCACTTAGTTCATTCCCCCCCCCCCCTCATAATAACAGACACTCCGAAAAAAACCCATGGAACAGCAGTATGTGTCCTGTGCTGGAAACCAGGAAATGGTCATTTAGTTTTAAACTACTGTGCTGTTTTTTTGTGTGTGAAAATGACAAATCATATGACCACAGAATGTGAGATAGCCATTTTAAGTAGGCAGTGTGTTAGGATTGGTACAAGGAAGAGTACCAACCCCTGCCTTGCCAATCCCTTGTGCCAATCCTCTTTTTTGTGTCCTGCTTCCTCCTATTTGGAAGCCTCCCTTTAGTTTCCTGGAAGTGCATGTGGGGGAAGAAGAACAGTGTTCCATAATTTTGTCTGGTCATGGTAGACAAGCCAAAAAAAAAAAAAAACCACCCACAAACCTGGTGGTTGCCAGGACACTGCCACTCCCTGTGACCTGGTGGCATCAGACTCCTAGAGCCCAAGGCAACTAAAGGGTTACCTTCCCTGACCCTGATCCTTCCTTCCCCAGCTCCCCATCTGGTGCTGAAAGGAAGGAAATAGGGTCCTGTATTGTTGCTGTGCTGACACATCCAAGAATGGGGTTGACACCTATGTCATTTGAAAAAGAGTCAAGAGCAGAAGCTCCTGAGTGGCCTCATCTCTGTGCTGAAGATGCCACCACATAATCAGCAGCAACATAATCACCACATAATCAGCAGTTGTCATCCCCACATTTCTGTGTCCACTTGGTGAGCCCATCTTAGCAATGGCTTGGCTTAACATTGTTTCTGTAGGTGGAGGCCAGAAGGAAGGAGAGCTTCAGGTTTGGCTCTCCAGGTAGATTCTTTGGGGGACAACTCTGTGTAACTTTCGCTCCCAGTCTGCAAATAAACTGAGGCCACTTGTGGCTCCAGAGCAAGCTGTGAATTCTGCATTTGTCTCTCTGATGCAGTAAGTTACACATATTGCCTTCAGAGCCTTTTCCTCCCCTTCTCATTAGGCATTTCTGCTGTTCCCTGGAAAATGCTCCTGAAATGCCACAGGAGGGAGGGCCTGGTATGCTGGGGAGTAGAAATATGCTATGTTGCTTGCCCCGTTAGTGGAGTGCTAAACAGAGACATTTCCTCCACTTAGAGATATGGATATGTAGAAGAAGGAGGTGAGGTTATGCTGTACCCTCTTCAGTTTCATGTTAACCCAGTGGCAGAGCCTCTTTGTCAGCAGGGTGGCCCCTCCCATTTCCTCAATGTCTTGAAGCATCTGAATGGCCTGTTACAGGCTCAGGAGTATGTCCTATTTGTTATGCAAAAGCGAGACAGATGTTGTCTAGAATGGTACAGATTGTGCCCTTTTGGGGGGCTAGGTGCACAGAACCTCTGAGCTGGTTTCCTGTCCAGGTCTATCTAAAAAGTCACATAGCTGTTTGGGATAAGTGTGATAGCATTCTGAGGAAAACAGTGCATTGCCTGCCCTGAGACCACCCCTCCTGTTAACGCCCACACTGTACAATTCATTTGCTCTTCCAGTGGTGCCCCCAGCAGATTCCAAAATGTGCTAGAAACATTTGGCCTATTCCCCACCCCCATCCCGCCCTGTTTAGTACAGACCTATTCTGCATATAATTATCTATGCTGCTTCCAAGACAGAATGGAACAAGAAAGCAGAGGCCAAGAACATATTTTAGAAATCCTTTCTCACTAATGCAGCAGCCTCGGGCAGATCTTTGGTGCTGTGTTGAGACAAGGGCTTGGAGCTCTTCCAGATCAAGCCTGGCCCTCTTCTTCTCTCTAAATCTGGTGAGGGGGTGTATCATTAGAAGAAGAAAAGCAGTTGCTGTGGAAAGGTTTTGAAGCAAGCCAAATAGTGGTGGTGGTGGAGGAAGAAGAAGAGGAGGAAGAGGAGGAAGAGGAGCGGCAATTGGTCAGCTAGGGAGGCTCCTTAAAAATCTTACGTCCGCTTCTATTGGCCATATCTCCTGCCTGGTTTTTCCTGAGCTGCAGGCTGAGTCATGCAACGGCCTGGAAGGTGCCAGACTCCTCCCCCTGGAGCCATATGCTCACTCGCTGGCTGTGTTGTGTCATGTGGCTGACTTGTTTTTCTTTTCTTGCTGTTTCAGAGAGGCTGGCTTGCAAATGGTTGACATGCTTCTCAAATTAGGGCTCCTTCTAGCACACCCTGGTAGTTGAGAAGCCTGGCTCTTGCTTTCTCAGTCTCTCCTATCTGGGGAAGAATGGTGCTGAGGAGAACTTGCTTTCTAATAAAAAGTGATCAGAAAAGTGGACTTTTGTTCCAGGTACCTAGGTACTGTTTAAATAGGTGTAGGTGAATTCTGCTGTCTGGGGGGAAAGGACACTGAGGAGAGCTTGTCTTGTAATAAAAAGTGATCAGAACAGTGGACTTTCCTTCCAGGTATCTAGAACTACTTGGATAGGAGTAGGTGAACTGTGCCTGTATGAGAGTTGGCAAGTATGATATTTGCAAGACTGTAAATGCCTGCCCAATGTCTCTCCTACCTATGATTCATATTAGAGTGTATGTGTCTGTCTTTCTATCTTATCTATCTATCTATCATATATCTGCCTTTCTCCCAAAACTGAGACACAGGGAAACTTACAAAAAGTGAAAGCAAATGCAGATTAAAAGCATACATATAGATTTTTTTAAAAAAATAAAGTTTTTAAAATCTATATCCAAACTTATCTATAGAATGAAAATGATGTAAAACACATTCATTGGTCTAGCTGAAGTTTCTGATTGCCTTTCAAAGGCAGCCCATACAGAGCACATTAAGGTAATCCAAATGGGATGTAACTAAGATCTGTGTCATTGTGGCTAGATCAGACATCTCCAGGAACAGATGCAGCTGGCACATTGGCTTTAACTATGCAAATGCAGACTTGGTCATCACAGAAGCCTTTGCATCCAGGCTCTGGTTGAAATTTGGAAGTATTTACTACCTTGCTTTTGAGCTTATGGTGGTTGCTTCTGAGAAAAGTGAGAGTTGGTGGAGGGGTGATCAGAGGAAGCATTGCCTTCGAGGTTCCCTTGCAACCAAGCTTCCCAGTTGCAAGAGGCCAAGATGAGCAAATCAGTTCCCCAAATCCAAACAGAGGCTGCTGCAGTCCCTTCTGCGCCATTCAATTGAGAGTAAGTAGTAGAGCTGCCCCTGCTGCTGTTACATAGGGAGGACAGGAAGGTCAGGAAAAGCAGCAGGTCTCATTTTCCCTTCCCTAGATCCGCCTCCACAGCAGCCAGTTACTTGCATGGAGTTAAATTGTGCCATTTCTTGCCATCTGCATGGTAAGGGAGAGCTTGTGTAGTGGTGGTGGGGTGGGGGTAGTGAGGGAGAGAAGCCTTGGCCTTGGATAGGGAGACCGGGGTTCAAACCTCCCCTCTGTTTTGAAGCTCATGGGGTAACCTTGGGCCAATCACAAAGTCATGGCTTCTGCGTTCATAAAATGGGAAGACCATAGAGCAACCATCCTATATTATTTAGCATGAAGGAAGTGGAAGTAGTAAATGTACTTCAACCTAAAGCATGCACACATAGAGTCAAGGAGCATAGGAAGAGGGAAATACCAGTCAATTGGCAAGTCGCTGGGAGCAGGAGGAGGGCTTGTCTGCACCATGGAGTGAGTAGAAAAATCATTTTGGAGGCCATGATCCAGGGAACCCAAAGAAGTGACCAAAGGTCCAAGGAGAAAGAATTTGAGCTCTCAGAATGTATCATCTAGTTCTTGGGCTGCAGGGTGTGGATGAGTGGGTGGGAAGGGAGATCTTTTGAGTTCCTAACTGTGGCATCTCCTTTCATGCACAAAACTGCAAAAACAATTTGCTTTGTTTGGCCATTCGTAAGCAGAGTTCAAATAAAGACTAGCTTCACAAAACCTGATTTGGTTTAAGTCACTCTGAGGCAAGAATTTGTGGCCTTGTGTCTAGGCTTTTGGGGTTTTCTCTTTTGCATTGTGCTGAGAAAACAGAATAGGCTGCAATATTTAGGTTTCTTCATACTGGGCAACAATACTGTGTGTATGGTAGATTGTCTGTCAGTCTTTCCATTTTGTAGCTGACTTGCCTTACCTATGCAGGGTATTCTGGTTGATCTGTTAGTTAAAGTTAAGGTCCAAATTCAACACTTTTGCTGTTAGTAATTTATTTTCTAGTTTTGAGAGGAAAATGAATATTGTGGAGTCAGTCTCCTTTAAGGTGTCTTCCTAATGCCCTTTCGTAGAGCAAAGAAACTCCAAAAGACTTGCTGAAAAAGAAACAAAATTCTGTTTCTTGTATCTTTCAGAAAGAAGGATCTTGAGGAATGCTTTCAAATATTAACTTGTGTGAGTGCCTTTCCTGAAATGCAAGCAGCCAGAATGTTATGGGAAGGCTTAGGGTCAGTCAAGCTTGGCTATCTTTGGAGTGGAGTGGAATGCAGCAGTTGTTTACCAGCCCTGTGCAAGATTTCACAGTTGGTTACCATAGGAAGGAAAGGAGAATCCCACATTCAGTGGAGACTGTGGAGGAAATCTTCAGAAGGCAGAACACAATTTAAACCCAGTGTGTGGTAATCTGAAAACTGCTGCCCTTAGATCCATCAGTGGAGGATTGATCATTAACCTGCCTTTTTGCCTGTCATTCTAGCAGCTGCAGATTCTGCCCTGTCATTAAGCCCCTGTCTTTTAAGCTGCCTGGTTTGTGCAGCTCCCCCCCCCCCGCCCTTGCTGTTAGCCTATATTCTACAATTCCTCTTTAAGGTAGAGCCAGAGAGAGGATGACACCTGCTTTATTCAAGCTGAGAGTTTGTCAGAGGCACACAGCTCTTGCAGTGTGCAAGTAGGGCTGATGCTGGGAAGGTAAGAGAGGGTGTAGCCAATAGCTGAGCACAGTTGCCTGCCAAGAGCATAGGCCTCCTGGGTGTAATCAAGATTCAGGCTGCAAATGGGGGCTCCCGTGCAGGATAACAAAATTCCCTCATTTATAATATAAAATATAATAAAATATGGTAGAATACCATTCTCTCTTTCCATCCTGTGAACTCCACCGGCTGTGCAATGTTACTAAGAACTGAATTGCTTGATTTGTGTAGCTTTCCAGCATTGCTTGGGTGTGTTCTAATGAAGAGTTTATCCCCGCTGCATAGAGATTTTGTTGTTGTTATTTCCCATCCAAGTGGTTTCAACCTGTGGCAGCCCTATGAATGAGAGTCCTCCAAGGTACCCTTTTATGAACAGCCCTGCTCAGGTCTTGCACACCCAGGGTAACTGTGGCTTCCTTGATCAAATCAATCCCTCTGCAATGTGGTCTTCCTCTTTTGCTACTGCCTTCCAAGCATTGCATAGTGCCAAGCGCTACCCGCTTTTCCAGGGAGTCACATCATCTCATAAGATGTCCAACATATGATCGCTTCAGCATAGTCATTTTGGCTTCTAATGAGAGTTCAGGCTTGATTTGTCCCAGGAACCATTTATTTGTCTTTTGGGCAGTTCATGCTGTCTGCAGACCAGCCCTCGAGAACCACATTTCAAATGAGTTGATTCTCTTCCTGTCAGCCATCTTCTTTGCTACCCAGCTTTCACCATACATAGAAAATGGAAATACTATGACATGGATGATTCTAACGTTGACATTTAATGATAGGTCTTTGCACTTGATGGTCTTGTTTAGTTCCTCCGTAGCAGCCTATCCATGTCTTAGTCTTCTTCTCGTTTTTTGACTTCAGTGATGAAACATTGATTAATGACCAAGCCAAAGTATAGAAATATTTAATTATTTCTATATATTCATCACCCACTTTAAAGTTACATAATCATTTGTGATCATTATTTTTGTTTTCTTAATATTCAACTATAGGCTTGCTGTGGCACATCCTTACTTAGCTTTCCTCAATTCTAATTCTGCTAATTTTTTTATTTTTTTAATGGTGTCATCTTTATATCTTAAAATGGTGATGTTTCTTCCACCAATTTTCAGACCTCCTTCTTCTGAGCCTAATCGAACTTTCTTTATAATGTTTTCCATATAAAGTAAATAGATAGTGTGATAAAATGTAGCTTTGTTTTAGCACCCTTGCCAATGGGAAACCATTCTGTTTCTCTGTACTGTAGCCTGAGGATGGCTTGGTTCTGTACATTTTACATCTATATATATACCGTAATTCTCTTGGGTATGTTGCCTTTCCCAGTGTGCTGATTGGCTGCTCAAGAAACATACCCAATCTATACCCAACCAATCACCACCCGTATACAATTTCCCTCTCCACATCACAATCCACTCAGTCTGCATCACTGCCTCACAAGGGCCTCTCCCTCCCTCAGCCACTGGGCTGTGATGAGATCCAGGCAGTCAACTGGTGGTGGCAGCAGGATGCTGCTGCTGCCACTGGGCCAGAGTCAGGCTGTCAACTGGCGGTGGCTGCAGCAGGGTAACAGAGCGAGTTACCCTCAGCAGTTCCAGGAAAAGTGTGGGAATGCTGAGAAGGGGGACGAGGAATTTAAACCCACCAGCCTACCATACCACCCTCTGCCAATCATCACCCACATGTAAATCTATATATTCCAATGTCATACCGGGAGTGACCAAACAATGTGCTACAGTGTTGGCTATATTTACTAAGGCTGCAGGCCTTTCCTGTTCACCAGTTGCTCAGGGCTACATAATTCCCACTTATGATTTAAGTCTACACAGTAATATCATTTCTATTCCCTCTGCGACAGGACCCAGGCAGTCAACTGGCGGCAGTGGTGGCAGGGCAACAGAGCGAGTCACCCTCAGCAATTCTGGGAGAAGTGTGGAATGCTGAGAAGGAGGAGGGGGGATTTAAATCCATTGGCCTACCTTACAAGGTTGTCATTAGGTCTACCAGGCATTTTTTGGGTACGCTGGGTCCAGCTAGTATTGAATAGAATGCATTTGGTGCACTATCCTACCACTTTTCCCTGGGCCGCACAGCTGGGGTGAAGCGAGGCTCTACACAGCCTGTTTCTCCAAGCCCCACCTTACTTCATGACCACTACACCTGTGGCCTTTTTTGTCCTGCCATGGCCACCTAAGCCAGTATAGTCATGATGGCTTAATGCATCAACTGGATTCCCGTCATGATGCTTACAGAAATCTTCATGGAGGTCGTAATGAGGCCATGGGTTATGTCACAGTGAGAGCGCTAGAGCTTTCTATAATACCTTCCCTGGTGGTTTCACAATAAACCACAGCATCATGAGTACATACTAGAAGTTTTGTGTGTGTTAGACTTGTGAGGACTAACACTTTGTGAAAGTCTGTTGAGACTTTCAGGAGTTACGTTGGCACATTATTTTGGGTGTGGTGATTGTTGTCAAAATACTTATATCCTGCTCTTGTATCATGATATTTCAGGAAAAGGTAGAGATCAAATTAGTTTAAACCGTTAAAAATATTATAAGCAATGTAAAACTATTAAAGGAATATGGCAGATTCTGGGGCTGGAAACATTTCAGTTGCTTAAGTGTCAGCATCAAGTTCTTATGTGTACTGTCACAAACTGCTGAAGATCATCTAGCGAGGCTGTAAGTATTGTGATTTCAACCTGCTATTCCTGACAAAAGCAGCTACTTCAGTGGAAGCTGTTCCACTTCTTCATAGCCCTGCCCACATCTGGTCAGAGCTGCCTGACCTCAAGTTTTGCTTATATCTAGCAAAATTGTGGCCTTCTTGGGGGGGGGGGGTTGCAGATGTTCCTGAAAGAAAAGGGTCATGCTGTGGCCTGCCTTATTGTACTCACCTGAGCCCTGCCTTTGTGGCATGGAAAAAGGCAGCTGAAGGATTGACTTCCGTGCTTTTATGAAATGCTGCTGTATTTCAGCATCCCCAGCACTAATCCTTAAATGTGCTTGTGATGCTAATTAGTGGGTTACTGATGCTTGATGAATCAGATGAACTCCCAGCTATTATTCCATGCCCCCCCTTCCCACTTCCAAATATGAACATTGCTGGGTTGCTTAACTGGCTGCTGATGTATGTTCAACTGGCTTCCATGGGAACAGGCTTATTAGTCACCAGTTGCTTGATTGGCTGGAGAATCCGTGAGAAGCAAGTTGCTGGCTTTATTGAGAAATGCCTCAGTGTATGAAACTGCTACTTGTCTGTGTTTTCTGTTGCTGGCTCCAGTACCATCCGTGCAGCTGTGGACTCAAATGGACTGTTTTGCATGGGGCTTTTCTTCATTTAGTGTAAATTTTGCTTTTCAAAAAGGAAAAATAAGAAAGGGAGGAAGGAAGGAAAAAAGCCAAGAGACTGTCCTCACCTAGCAACTGTAGAGCGAATTAAATGAATATCAGGGCCTCTTTCTTCTGAACCGCACCCTATAATGCTAGTATAGAGTACTGAGACGCTCACACATCATCCTTAGAAACTGCAGCACAGATTATTCTGCCATCTGTGAAATTCTGGCATTGAGCAATTGGCTGTTGGGGGCAAAGGGGTGCTATTTTCCCTTCCTGGCTGGGGCAGCTTCCTTTCTGTGAAGAGGAAGTCTCGGGGCCTTTAAAAAAACCAAACCATCAATATGGGCCCTTTCCTCACAGACAGTTGTGCTTCTGAATTGCTGTCACATACATCCCAGCCTCTTTGGCTTTCTGATGGTAGCTAGGGGAGTAGAAGTGTCTTTATTTCATTTCCTAACGGGCAACAGTAGGTCTAAGAAAATATTTCAAATTCCTTGGCAACCAGGATAATATTTTAGAGCTTGGGCAGATGGAGAACTATGTCAGGACTCTTAGGCAACTGTGTGACCAGGTGTCTGGGATTTTTACAGCCGTGGCATACAGTCCAGACTTTTCTGTCTTGTAGATGCTCATTTGAGACATGAGAATTTCCCTTCATGCAACATATTTCCAAGGAGGCGCATTTGTATGTGTAAAATCTAATGCACAATTCAGACTATCCATGGACACAGCCCCTGTTTCCTGGCAGTCATTTCCATAATCACAGAGAAGCATTTTTAAAGCTGCCATGATCACAGGAATCATTTTTGATTAACTGCCGCTGTATACATCCAAATACATCCCCCAGTGGTAACTGGAGAGCTTCTCATGTGGAATGCTTGAGCCCTCCCTACAGTTATTGCTGTTGTGTATCTAGGATTGCTTTAAGAAGAAAAAGAAAGAAAGAAAAACTTGACTTTTTAATGGAAGAGGAGTATTCTAGACCATGAAATGTGCATTTTTATGGTGATACCTTTTGGAAATTCTGTAGCTCATGACTTTTTTTTTGTCATGAGTACTTCAGCTGAGTTGAGCTTCTATTCCAGTTCAGTGTTCAGGGCAGTAAAAAGATTTCAGACTTGTTGGGGACAGAATCCAATTTCTAGTAGTTGGTAGCAAATTTCAGGTACATGGGATTTTTTTCTTAATCTTTCCCTATATATATATGGGTCATTCAGATCCCTGCTGTTCATTGCATTAGAAGAAATTGCCATTCTTCCTATTTCCATTCAGAGAGCCTCACAGAATCTTTCTCCTTTCTAGACATCCTTGTGGCTGTCTGTTACCTTTGATTGGGCAAGAGCATGTTGGTCATGTCTTACTATCCTTCCCATAACTTGATGTTGATTCTGCACTGCATGTTGAGGGCCCCTGCATATTCCTCTGGCTCCCCCTCCAGTGCTTTGTCTATTTTAACCATACATTTTACATACTTTACATTAACCAGTGTCTCCATTCTCGCCCTCACAGACCCCTTTTTCCCCCTTCCCTGATTTCTTGAAATCTGCAGGGCTGTCTCTAGAAGCCAGGACTCTTAACAGCAGACTGCAATTCCTCTCCAAACCTTGGCTGGGCTCCTGTGGAACCCACTTTCTTCCACCCAAACTGACATTTGCTAAAGTGCAGGCATTTTTATGTGCTACAGTGCCCACAATAAGAATGAGTCACACTCTGCACGTGATGTTGTGAATAAGAAAAGGAGGGCCTGTCTTATGCTTCCTCCCAGGGGCATCATCCATCTTCCCTCACTGTCTGCACAGTTCTAATTTATTCCTATTGATCCTTTATTTGGCTGTGTACTTGGGAATATACTCTTGGAAATGAGGGTCTCTCATAAGGGCCAGGAAGTGATGCCTTCCCCCATAGCATCTATAAGGTGCTTTTGGTAGTAACCCCCCCCCCCCCCACACACACACACAGTTCTTGCCATCTCTATGCATGGAAATTTTTCATTTTGGAAGAGCCCCATCTTTGCAGTGAGTAAGATCCTGCTAGGCTTTGGGAACTTCCTACAAGGTCCACACACCCCTCCCTGCAACCATCAGCTTCCCCCCCCCCTTGATTGTTCCCTCTTTCCTCTGCTTCTTCTAAACCCCGGATTAGGCCTTTGGTTGAGTTCATTTTATGCTAAATGGGAAACTACATATGGAAGGGAGGAGGCTCAGAACCATCCAAAAGGAAGCGGATAAATGTTTCATTGCCGGCACAGTTGTAGTCCCACAATTTCACACTTACATAGCCTGCAGATTCACATGTAAAGAAAAACCCCTCAAAGCAGCTCTTTTGCCTTTATACGTTGAAGGAACCACAAAGTTAAAAGTCCTGAATTCTTTTCCTCTGTACATATTTTGTGCTAGTGGTGAGCCATGATGGAGATGAGAAAGTGGGGTGGAGGGGAGGGATCACTCAGCCGAACATAATAAAGAACATTCCAAAAATCCTAAGCGCCTAGTTGTCCCATTCACAGAAATCTGATCCTGGTGCCTCATTTGATTCTGTGCTTCCCCCAAATGAGTGGGGGTGCCTCAGAACTGGAAATACTTTTCCAGCAGTGCAGGGCATGCATGCCTTGTGGAGGGGGGAGGGAGGGGAGGGCTCACCAGAGCAGCATGTTCTCCAATCTGTGCATGAATCCAGCAGTCTATGCATGCTGTTAACTTCAGGCCAAGGCAGTTCCTCACCTGTCTCTTTCCACAGCTGAGCAAAAAAGATCAATACAGAATAAATTAGAACTGTCCAGACAGGGAGGGAGGATGGATTCTGCTCCGGAGAGGAAGTGCAAGATGGCCTTACCCATCCATGTTGCAGGAGGGTGGTGGTGGAATTGGCTCGGACCACTGTAGTCTCCTTAGTAAGTCCTTTTCCTGTACCGAAGAGTCAAATGGCTAAACAGAGAACAAACCTTTAATAGGTGCCTTAAACACAGTGACAGAAAATCACAATTAAGCTTTAGGTGGGAGTGGAGGGCATTCTAAGAATTATGCCTAGCTTGACTTGGGCCAGAAGCATTGGTAATTATGTTTTGATGCCTGTTTCTGGCAAAGGGAAGAGTTTGCTGATGTTTCTTGATAGCTTAAAAAGCCGATAACCATTAGAATTTAGTCACACATGCTTGGCCTTTCCCCTGCTCTGCACTGTCTGTGGGCTGTATCTGTTTATTGCTTCTTTTACATGTGGAAAGTAGCCTTGAGTGCCTTGTGGGCTTTTGACTGCGTGAATGCATGGGCATACCTGTGGGTGAAGCCCTAGGCATGATTGAAGAAGCTGGATTCTTATTGCCTGCCTCAGTACAGGGAGCATTTGGCTAAGTCGGCTGTGCTCTTTGTTTATGAAGAGAGATTCCAAGTCACGAATGCTGTAAGAAATTAAGACATAACTTTTGACCCCAAGAACATCTGCAGCTTTTATTTCTACAAACGGTGAAAAATAATAAACCAGCCGGATAAACAAGTGATAAATTTAAATCTGTACTATTTTGTTGTCCCTAGTGTAAATCTGGCATAATTCAGGCAAGCCTGTTCTTTTTTTTTTTAAGGGGGGGGATGACTTTAGGGAGGGTATCCAAATTTTTGCCCCTCTCTAGTCTCCTACAGGTTTTGCAGTGCCTTCCCCCTCCCGCTTCCTGTCGTCTTCTCACCCCCAGGAGAACAGGATTTTTCAGTTGATCTTTCTGTCTCCATTTCTGAACCCAAACTCAATGATAGCATGTCCTCCTCCCCTGTTCCTAGTCAGCTTTCCCTACCCCCTCGTCTGTCCTTCCTGTTTACATACATACTTGCTTCCAGGCCAGGATGGGTCCTACTGTTACATTTGGTTGACTTTGCCAAAAGTGCTCTGGGCCATTGAGGGCAGCAGACGTTTAACTCTTTGGCTCCCAGCACCAAAGAGTAAGAAATACAGAAAGCTAATTTTCAAGGGGTTTTCTTGTACAGAGTGGATAAAAATCAATAAAAATATAAGGTTACAGTTATCCCTCCCCTCCTGTCCATTGCGATAATATTTTTCTGATGTTTTTAGTTTTTCAACAATAATAAGTTTGTCAAAAAGTTATCTTTTTTGACAGTGTTAATACATTAAAAAAGAAATATTAATCTATTTACAGACATTTAAAGTATACATTGGACCCCTGTATCGGGGTGGGGGGAGTTGGTCCCCAGACTTACCGCCGATACCGGAAACCGTGGATAACAGTGAACCTTATTAAAATAAAGGACTGCTGGTAAAAGCATAGAGTTGTGTTGAAGGACCTAGAAGATGCCTAGAGAGGATGCCTCTCTAGGCATTTTCCACTGTGACTCTATGATATGTGTCCCCTACTTTGTGTCCTGTGGATAACTGAAACCACAGATATTGATTCTGCTGAAATGGGGGTCCAACTGCACACATAATCTCTTCAGTCTAAACCAGGACCATCTTATTCAACATAGTGATTTTAAAACTACTTTTTTGTGTAAAAGGAGAAGACATGGGGAAAATACCTGATTTGAGCTTAACCAATATAAGCAACCCAGTAATTAATTCATTAGCTGCATTATTAGGCATATCTCTATTGGTCCTAGTCATTTCCAGGTCAGCAAAAAGGTCACCAATGTGCATCTCCCCAGAATTGGTCACTGATCCATCCCATTGGTCACTGCACTCCTGTCTTGTGCCTTCAAACCACCCAAGTACAACAGCGCACAAGTATTTTATTGTTGACTCTGCCATCATGGAATTTGCTTCCCATCTGATAATGAAACAATATTTATTCACAGAAATTCCAGGAGCGTATCCCCACAGATATGTTGTATTGTTTGCTCCTAGGTTGTATAAGTCTATATAATTTCAAAAAAACCTAAATCCACAATATTTTAATAGTTACAGGAACCCAGTTCATATGCATGCTTTCTTCAGGAAAAATTCAGATTTCAAATGGAGAACCTAATTTTAAGTCACCAATTTGAAATTGTCTTGATTTAAATCAGTCTTATCCTGCAACTGTGTCTAATGGCATGCTTTTTTTTAATAATAATAATAATAATTTATATCTCGCCCCTCTACAAAATACAATTGGGGCAGCTTACAACAATTAAAATATACATCCCGGACCCTCAATCCCACCCCCCTTAAAATACAATTAAATAATATAGGAATTAAAACATACTTTAAAACAAAATACAAAAATTAAAAATAAATAAAATTTATTTCGTGGCTTTCCTTAGTGCCCAGTTCATGTGACTATCAGCTGAAGTCAGTCTCTTTGAGGAACAGCAGGAGGGCTTAATTCATTTATGCCAAGATTTTAGTATATTTAAACTCTTAGGAATTTGCATTTCAGATGAGCAACCCAGGATGCTGGTTAAAATCCTCTAGCTTGCAGTCCTTTTCTTCTGAGCAGTGCTGCCTTTTGACAAGAATGGGAGTAGTCTCCTTCTAGTTAGTCTTTGGGAGACATGCCTTTGAAGTTTGCTGAATGTTGCTGTTGCTTGTTCTCTCATAGACTTAGCTTGCTTTGAGCATCAGCAAGAATGAAGACAGGTTGGAATATACTAAAAAAAAAGAAAAAGAAAGTAGGAGCAGATACTCATAGATAGGTGGCATGTGGCTGCTGCATCCATTTGTATTTAAGAGAGAGAGAGAGAGAGAGAGAGAGAGAGAGAGAGAGAGAGAGATTTTTCCCCATCTGTGGGACTCAAGGTGGTTTACAAAAATTAAAAGAAAAGTTCACATTGTCAAAAACAAACAAAAATTAAAATATAGTTAAACTATTCTTGAAGTTGTAACTATAGCCAACACTATTGAATAGGTCCAGCATATAGAATATCTTGGATTGAAAAATGGATCTATCTTGGCAAAATTCTCTCCATATTTTCTTTGGGTATCATCAGACCACCCATGGTGTTGTGGTTTGTGTGTTGGCCTAGGACTCTGGAGATCAGGATTCAAATCCCTGTTCAGTCATGGAAACACACTGAGTGACCTTGGGCAAGTCACACTCTCTCACCCCCAGTGGCTAACCCTTTCTGAACAAATCTAGCTAAGAAAACCCCATGATAGGTTCCCCTTAGGGTCCGCCGTAAGTGAGAAAGGGCCTGGAGCCACACAGCCACAATCATCAGACCAGAAGGCGGGAGAATGGGCAGCCTGTACCAGCTCTCCTCTGGGGGGAGGGTCTGCATTTGGAGATCAGAGGTCAGCCCTCTTTTGTCATTTGCAGCCTGCTGTTCCAGGCAGCAGGCCCCAAGCAATCCCAAAATAGTTTCTGGCAGCTGTTTTCCTGACTTGTGAGGCTCAGTGCAAGGCACGGGCCTCCCTTAGCAAATTATTTGAGTCTGAAAATGGTCTCCATCTAGAAGACACATTTTTGTTTGACCATTGGCACACACCTAAACAATTTACTTCCTTTGGATACTTTATTCGAATCTAAGAACACATCCAGTTTTGTTTACAGAACTTGAGAAATCAGGGGTCAGATGGAAAACTAAGGAAAACTGTATTATACTACAGTTCTGTCTGCAGTCCAATTCTAAAGTTCTAAAAATTCTACAGTTCCCTTCTACTGTCCAATTCTCTAATGTACCAATATCTGATACCAATATTCTCCCCACCCTACTCTTCCCAGCTCAAAAGATGTAGGAAGCTCCTTAGGTCAGAATTCCCAAAGTAGGGCTTAACCTTTTTGCTACAGCAAACTGCGAGCCGCCCTCCAGTCAAAGCAAAGTGGAAATTGTGGGTATTTTCTTGCCTCCTGATGTCTGGGGAATTTGTGACATTTCACTTCCACTAACAACAGAAACCCTTTTGCACCACTCTTCATTTCATAGGTAAGGAAGATGAGGTGCTGAAGGAGATGAGAAAGATGCCCCAAATCTCAGAGTAAGCAAATGGCAAGGTGGGGGGTCACCCCTGTCCTGGTGCTTATTGTAATCACCAGATTCTTTCCTGTGAAGGATGTGACTCTAGCATCTCCCAGTCAGAGCCCATCTGTCTAATTCCAGCATATAAAAGTGAGAGTGCGGAAATCTCTCCAGTTTATTTTTATCCCCATCGATTGCAGGCTTCTAATGTTAAGTGCTCTGAGAAGGAGGAATTTTCTGCAGTTGCAGAGTTAGTAAGATTAAAAATTTAGCATCCTTAGTCAAACTTCTCTGGCATTTTTTCTGAGGTGGGGGTGCCTTCTGCCAAGCCTGTAGCATTTCGGTAATGTTAATGAAAGCATTCCTGTTCTAATTATAAACTCATTTTGCAAGAATACACACAGAACAGCCCTTCAGCACTTATTAACCTTCTGGCTCATTTTGCCTGTGTTGTGTGGAGATGTCTTGCTTCTTGGATTGTAGGGTCTTGCTATGATTCTGTTGGGTTTCTTCTCTTACTCTAGTACCACCAAGGAGAATTTTATCTTCCTTGGAAATGCTAACTGTGTGGGAAAATTCTTGCTGCTTTTCATCTCGTTATCTCTCTTGGCTCCCATCGACTGCAGTTGTCTCTGATTGGGGCTGCCAACTTCACTGCAGCATGGACACCCATGCAGGAGCAGGTGTGTTTGGGGAGGGGTGTGTGATGAGTGGGTGGGCTCCACCTCACTTTTATGTCAGCTGAGAGGTTGTCTAGCCTGTTCTTTTCGATGCAGTTTTGAAAATTGTGGCATTTAAGAGCATGTTTAAATATGGACCTCTAGCTTTTGTTACAATCTTATTAGCCTTTTTTTTCCTACTTCAGATTATTTTCAACCTTTCCACACTTGTCTTTTCAAGTTTCCGCACTGAGAAAGTGGTGCAAAATGGTAAAGATTTTATCTTGGAAGGTGAAGACAGTTTCAAGATCACAAGTGAGCCACTATAGCTTTGTTTCCTCTGTACCGATTTGACAGATGGTGTAGCTGAGGCACATAGAAAATGGCTTCTGTAAGCCCTGTAACAATCACGTTGAGGGGATTGATACAGTGCCCAGCATTCTGGTTTTGGTAACACATAAAACCAGATCACTTCAGGGAAGTGACCCTCTTTCAGCCTTGTTATTGTTGTAAGGCACTTTTCTAGAGTGTGCTTAACTTCTCCAGTAAGTGTGGGTATCCCCCCTTTATTCTGCAGTCTCTTCCAAGTGGCTCACAGCCTCCCTCTGTCAGTTCCACTATTTATTTTTCTTTATTTATTTATTGGATATATATCCTGCCTTTCTCCCAAGATGGGATTCAAGTCGGCTTACAATAATTAAAAAATACAATTAAAACATTGCGAGATATAAACATTACAAAAGAATTAAATTTATTACTGTTATTAAAATATAATGATTAAGAACACAACATGAATTTAAAACATAATATCAATAAAAATACAACATTAAAAGCAGTATGCTAATTAAAATTTATGTTTCAAAACACCTGCGTAAATAAAAACATCTTCAGCTGCCAACAAAAGAGAGCAGGGAGGGGCCAACAGGACCTCCCATGTAAGGGGGTTCCACAGTCTGGGAGTAGCCACAGAGAAGGCTAAATGTGAAGGGACCCCTTGTAGCACATTGTGACAAGCCTGGCAGTGCTTTTGAGATTAAAAAAAGAAAATCTTTCTCCACCATGACAGGCTTGTCCTCCATGACTTTAGATATAGTCCTTGTGCTGAAAGCAGGCATGGGGTATCCTAACGAACTGCAGCCCAAATTAAGCCTCATGTTATCTTGGCCTTGCCTTCAGCAACTGCTTGCGCCAGGGTGGTCCTGTTGACTTCGGTTGAATTTTATGCCTGTACATGGTCATTACACTGCCTGCTGAGTGCAAAAGGGAGAGGTTGTCTGGAATAGGATGATTATTGGTGAAAAAGCATTGTATTTTTAGAACATCAAAGGAAATGCATATGAACAGGAAACCATTACCTGATTCTTTCCCCTATTGTTGTTATAGTCATGTATGCAAAAAGATGGGGAGGATTAATAAAAGGAGTCTAACCAGCAAGTGCAGAAATCTTTCTCTGCATTAGCTAAATGACTGCAAATAGAGGAAAATGTCCAGTAAAGAGGGGGCTAGTAATGTATCCAAGGGACTGATGTAGCACTGACGATATAGTGTAAAAATATTCTCAGAAAAGGGGTTGTAAGGTAAGGAAGCAAGACTTTGCTGACTGACAAGTTTTAGAGCCTAGACAAGTTTTAAGGATGTGACAGAATTGGGTAATGTCAGATAAATAGGAACACAGGATGCAGGAGGTGTTGGAAAGAGCAGCATGCATCCATTGTCTTTGCTTTGTCTCGGCTAAGGGAAACAGCCCAGTGTTCTTGTGGGGTCAGATGGCCATTTATTCTTTGTGGTCTCTGTGCCTCACACAAATGGGTTTTGCAGCTGCGCAAATCCGTCTACAGAATGTTCCAGAGCTGAGTAGCTTTTCATGGTAACCCCGCCCCTTTGGGCACCAACATAAATCGCACCAAGAGCTACTCCCCTCAGTTCCTTTTTGTCCACTGAGTGATTTGCCTCAAATAGCTCTAGTGCTCAGTAGCCCATCAAATGTCATTTTCTCTTCCTTTCCTTACTTTCTTCCTTTTGATGTGTGTCTGAGAGAAGGAGGGAGGTGGGGAGTTCTTGTAGTGGTAGGCCCCTTTCTTTCCCCCACTTTTCTTGCCCAAATTTTTCAGTGGTTATTCTTGGTCTTTGTATGACGTCTAAGACCCTATTCAAGAACTGTATCTCTTGCAGGAGAATTCCTCACACCAACTGCCACTCTGAGCGCCTTTTTTTTTCTTTGCCTTGGTGAGCATCACCGCATTAACACCTGTTCGATTTGCAGACAAAATGGGAAAGAATTTTCTTTTCCTGTTCCTAATGCTCAGTAAAATGACTACTGGTGGGGGCTGAGGTGGTTGAAATTTGGGTAAGTGAATCATAGAATCATAGAGTTGGGAGAGTCCACAAGGGCCATCCAGTCCAACTCCATTCTGCCATGCAGGAATAAACAATCAAAGCATTCCTGACAGATGGCCATCCAGCCTCCGTTTAAAAACCTCTAAAGAAGGAGACTCCACCACACTCCGAGGCAGTGCATTCCACTGCCCAACAGCTCTTACAGTCAGGAAGTTCTTCCTAATGTTTAGATGGAATCTCTTTTCCTGTAGTTTGAGTCCATTGCTTCGTGTCCTAGTCTCTGGAGCTGCAGAAGACAAGCTTGCTCCATTCTCAGCATGACATCCCTTCAAATATTTAAACATGGCTGTCATGTCACCTCTTAACCTTCTCTTCTCCAGGCTAAACATACCCAGCTCCCTAAGCCGCTCCTCATAGGGCATAATGGCTTCCAAACCTCCTACCATTTTGGTTGCCATCCTCTGGACACTTCCAGCTTCTCAGTACCCTTCTGGAATTGTGGTGCCCAGAACTGGACTCAGTATTCTAGGTGAGGTCTAACCAAAGCAGAATAGAGTGGCACTATTACTTCCCTCGATCTAGACACTATACTCCTATTGATACAACCTAGAATCGCATTGGCTTTTTTAGCTGCTGCGTCGCACTGCTGACTCATGTTCAGCTTGTGGTCCACTAAGACTTCTTGATCCCCTCTGCATGTACTGCCATCAGGCCAGGTGTCACCCATCCTATATCTGTGCTTTTCATTTTTATTGCCCAAGTGTAGTATCCTACATTTCTCCCTGTTGAAATTCATTTTGTTAGTTTTGGCCCAGCTTTCTAATCTGTTAAGGTCATTTTGAATTCTGATCCAAGTTGTCCAGAAGTACATCATTAGTAATAGAACAAGAGCAGTAGTATTTGATGTAATATTTCTTTACGTGCTGCCTTTTCCTGGGATTCTAGGCAGCTTGGAAAAATTGAAACAGATACAGATACTAAAACATAAAAAGTTAAAATGTAAACTATAAATACAACTAAAAGCCATGAAAGAGCCCAGCCATGAAAAGGGAACAAATATGGACAGCGCAGCACATTATTAAAATAAAGTCCTTTGCCCACAAAACAGTGTACACTCGCTGCCATAAGGGCACTGTGGAGAGGGCCAGGCTGCTCCTCTCCCATGTTCCCACCAGAAGCATATGTGAGGTTGTGGGGTGGAGAAAAGGGCCTCCCCTGAATAACTCAAAACCCAGGCAGACTCCTTTAGGAGAGTATGATCCTTCCCATAACCTGGACCTGAGCGGTACTTTACAGCTGATGTATAATAAAGCCCTTCTGAGAAGGAACTTAGCAGTTTCCTGGCCATGTCCTCTCCCAGATACAAGTCTACTGTTGTTTGTTTGTTTGTTTGTTTGTTTGCAGTGTCACCGTGGTATGATCAAGGTTCATATTTTAACCAGGAGAACAGATGCTATGATTCATGCTTACAGAAGGGCTTTGGTTGCATTAAACTGGTCCTAGTAACCCAGTCTTTCCTAAGTTGGCAAATGCTCATCTCGTCTCCGAATGGCTCATGGCCAAGGTCTGGATAAGAGCCAAAGAGCTCTGGGGTGGCCAGGTTGGGAAGAGGGCTCAGACAAACACCAGCCGTCCTTTCTTGGCAAAAGAGTTAACCAGGGAAGGTGAAGAAGAATGACAGATGGAATTTCGACTGCGTGTGTGTGTGTGTGTGTGTGTGTGAGAGAGAGAGAGAGAGAGAGAGAGAGAGAGAGAGAGAGAGAGAGAATTAAGATTTAATATTCAGTAATGGAGGGAAATGTTATCTTGAGTTGGGTCGATCAAGCCAAGAAAGCCCGAGAGCAGACTGTGTTTATGTCACCAGGGGGCCACCTTCATTCATTTTGCTCACCATCCTCACTCTGGATTCAGGGACTCCACGCTGCTCTCTGGACTTTGTCTTTGTTGGTCGATTGAAGGCCTTCTCTCCAGCCACCTTGACACCATTTTCATCCCCGCAAGACTTTTGTTTCCTGAGAGAGCACCAATTCAAACCTGAGTTAGCACTGCTGCTCTTGATATGCTGTGGGGCAGCCCCACAATGACTTCATTGATAAGGCAGCCAGGCACAAGTACAGTACAGCCATGTGGTGCCCCGATTCACTCTATCCATTTAAGCAGGCTATTCCACCAAGATTGTCTTTGCCTCCAACAGCTTGCTGAAATAAGCCATCAACAGGAGGCAGAAAGTCAGAACATCTTATACTGTTCCAGAATTGGGACAACATGCCATCTCCCAGCGTGACATGTCTCTGCTCTCTCCCTAGTTTTACTATACACTGTAGGGAAATATTGGGTGTTTATCACTTGGAATATGTCATGGAAGAGGAGACTTGTGGGCTGAATTGACTGCTTTGCTTTGTTTCATGTTTTAGTAGTGTTTAGCCAGGTAGTTTGGTGCTTCATGGAGCTAAAAACTGAATTCCCCACACTATTTAGGAGCTCCTCTGTTTATACGTATTTCAATCATCCGGTAACCTGAGGGTGAGGCTGCATATCTGGATCAAACCCTAGGATACATCCAGCTTCTACTGCTTTCATGTGATGTCTCAGATCAGGCATTGCCATCTCTTTGGGAGAGAATAGCATGGGCAAGACAGATGTTGCCTACAGAACGTGTACTTCTTTGTCCTGCTGCAACTCTTACTGGGTTTGTGTTGGGATCATCCATCATGAGATTGCCCCAACTTTTTAAGAGCAGGGCTGAACCATAGAATATGGGTAGAGGAGAGACACTGCACTGTTTTTATGCCACAGATTCTAACCTCCCTGTACAGGGGGGGAAAGGCAAGATAGAAATAAAATAAATGTAAATAAACCTTTGGCTATCACCTTGACTTCCATCAGGGTGAAAAAGCTTTGGTTGTAGGATTAATGTTGAGGCATATGAGGAGAAATTACCTGTTAAGTCTGGTTATAGAACATTTCTCTCTCTCCCTATAGTTGTTAAGCAACACAGTTGAAGCTGGTGTGTGTGTATGTGTGTGTTTTATGTTGTTCTTTTGCCTGGCAAATGTGTGGTTATTATTTGCTTGTTGGCAGCCATCTAGATAGCATTCTATTGTGGGGAAATCACATGCTTCTAGCTTTGAAACTGCAATACTGAGTTGCTGTGGAAAGAGGAGAGACACCCCACCCTACCCCACCCGCCCGCTGCTGCCTATGCAGTTCTTGGATCTCTGAAAGCTGTAGGGATTGTTAGGGCACTATGACGTTGTAGACAGCTCGTGTGACATCACTGTATTGGGTAACGGAAGTTTCCCCCCTCATTTTTTTGCATTCTGTGATCCTTTCAAGGGGTCGTCTAGTTCATGAAAGCAGATGCTATTATGAAGTTGTCTTTAATGTGCCACAAGACTCTTTGTTTTTGAAATAATTGAGCACTCTTCCTTATAAATAGCCCTTAGAAGCTGCATATGCCTCTATTAGGCTGACTGTGAAATACTGTCTGTTTCCCGAACGTCCATAAATGGCAGCACACCACCACCTCAGGTACCAGTTTATTTGCTTGCATTGGTTTTTAACATTTGGAGATGTTGTGCCTGATGTGGATATTATTTTCATGGCTGGGCAATGAGAGACCCATGGGCTCATTATGCCCCCCCCCCCGCCTCCATGGGGGCATTAGAATCCCAGGCAGCAATTGAATGTGGCCTCTTTCCATCTCCGTGGGAATGGCATGCAGTCTATGGCCATGGGAAAAGACCTGCTTGGTGGTAGTGGTGGTGGTTCTCTTCCCTTTCCTTGAATTCACAGGCAGGCTGGAGGATATGTGCTGATTTTCCTAGCCTGTGGCTGCCAGCCAGCCATGTTTGAACCAGTCTGCCTGTCACTTGGACCGGGCACATGACAGGAGCAAGGCAAAGGCCAGCTGGCTGGTTGGCTTGGCCTGCATATTGCCATTCAATCCACTTCAGCTGCAGATTTTCAGGAAGAAGCAGAAGAAAAGTCTCCCCCACCCCAGTGCCTCTGAGGGAAGGTTTCATGGATGGTGTAATTGTATTTTTATTATAATAAGTTGTTGTTGTTGTTTTAAATATTGAGTTAAGTCTTGGGGGCCCACATCAACAAAAGATTTTTACTTTTTATCTTTTTATTAAAATATAGAAACTTACATAACTGATATACTATCTTATGTCTATGTTGCATATAAAAATAAATAAAATAATAAATTAAAATAATATATCTTCAACTAATTCTATATGAAACGTTATCAATTGACTTCCCTTGGTTTATCCAGTCATATAGAACCTTTTTTAATGTTATATATACTGTCTTTGTAATAAAAAATAAATATAAAAAGAAAAATATTAAGAATACAAACAAAAGTAAAAAAATATGACTATCTTCCCTCTTATTTTGTTACTTTCTTTACTCTGAGTTCTAACTTTGTTCCAAAAACAAGATTTGTTTTATGTATTCAACTCGGGATGTCACTTTTCCCATTTCTTAATGTAAAAGATGATAAATAGAACATACATGCTACATAAAACAATAATACATAGATTAAATTTGTGGTATGTCAATATTTAATGACCAAGTCTCAGACCAGTATCTAATCACCGGCTCCCAAGCCCCTTTCTTTCTTTCTATAGATTCGTTGTTTATATTGGAAGTGATAATATCCATTCCCATCATATAACTATTTTCAAATATCTATCTTCTATCTTTTGCATTTCTTCAAGTTTCCAATTGCAAGAAAGAATAAGCCTTGCTGCAGTAATCAAGTATAATATCGTTCTCAAATGTTTGTTCTCATCACCTTTACTTAACACATCTGTCATATTCAACAAATAGATTTCTGGTCTTAAGGAGTATCTAATCTGGAACATTTCCATGATGTTTTTAATGTATCTTAGCCCATTTTTTTTTAATTAGTGTACACCCTCACCACATGTGATACCTGTTGCTTTGTGGCAATTCCAACATTTATTGTTGCCAATTTTATAAATTTTGTCAGTTTTAGCAGGTGTTATATACCATCTATGAATCATTTTTATAAAGTTTTCTTTCAGATCCTGACATCTAGTAAATTTGTTTGTTTTTTCCATGAATTCTCCCAGCTCTCCTAAAGTGTGGTCAATATCAGCTGTCCATTTAATCATAGTCTTTGATTAAGTCCTGTTCCAAGTCTCTTGTTTGTATGAGATTATAACATTTACTGATCTTTTTTACATTTAATGAGTTCCAAATTATCATATCCATCTCATTGTTTCTGGATTCAAATCCTGATTTTTTTTAATTTTATTTTTTATTGACCATTTTAACAAACATACATTTCCTCTTATTTTACACATGATTTCCATAAAAAAAATTTTTTTTACATCTCACATCTTAAACAACAAACTCATAAATTGTTCCCATAGTTCTTTTCAAAATTTATTTTTCGGAATTGATTACACCCAAAAGGCAATTCTACCAATTATTAATTCAATCTTTCTTCTCATCTTCTTCTTCTCTGACTTCCGATTTTATATAGTTTTGGCACAGGAAAATAATAACTGTTCATCACCATTATTCTTTGACTTTTCCTTATTTACCTAGCCTTTTATTCGTCTTCGCCCTGGTTTATACTTTCCTGTGCTTCCCTATAAACTATTCCCCTGGGGTTCAATATTCCAAAATAGTAAGCTAGCTTGTATTTCCTAATTTTCCCCCCAGTAATCTATTACCTGCTTCCATTCTTGTTTCCATTCCGCTTGTTTCCTATTTCGTAATTTGTTCGTAAATGTATCCAGTTCAAACATATCAATTACTTTATCTTTCCATTCTTCAATACTAGGACATTCTTTCCTATCCTTCTGATGTAAAATCCTTCTGATTTCACATCTTCCTTGAATCTTTCTTTTAGTTGTAGATATGTAAACCAGTTTAGTTTCAATTCACTCTCTTGTTTCAATCTGACTGCTGTATTTTTACTTCTGATCAATATGTTTTCATATCACAACAATTTATTTGTGCTCCTCCAACATCCTAAAAAAGCTTCTTGGGGAGAAACCCATCATGGAATTCTATTTTAGAAATGTGTTTTCTGTTTTTGCGACTCTTTAACAGGGCCCTCTGAATATAATTATATTCGAATTACTTATGGATCTTGGCTCTCCCATACCATAGGTAGGCATGCCAGCCATACCTAAGGTTATATAGCTCTAAATTTGGGATTTTTTCATTTTGTAGTTTAATCCACTCTAACAGCCAGACTAGGCAACAAGCTTGTTAGTAGTTTTTCAGGTTTTGTAGACCACATCCTCCTTTGTGCTTCGAATCTGTAAGAGATTTCCACTTGATTCTTGGTTTTTTTCCCCTCCCCACATGAATTTACTCAATTCTTTTCTGCATTCTTCAAATGGGGAGTAGTTAATGATGATGGGAAGATTTTGAAATAGAAAATTTAATTTGGGCTATATATTCATCTTTATCGTGGAGAGTCTTCCTAGAAGAGAGAGTTGTAATCTTGACCATTTCAACGTGTCAGCTTTAATTTCTTTCCATATTATTGTATAGTTGTTATCAAAAAGTTCCACATTTAAAGACTGCCAGATTCCCAAATATTTTACTTTTTTTTTCAATTTTAAAACCTGATTTCAAGGCCAATTCCATATCTTCTTTTTTAACAGGTTTTTCATTAATATCACTGTTTTGTCTTTGTTAAGTTTAAAACCTGCTGCTTCACCAGACTCTTTGAGAACATTATTTAATTCTTCTGTTAATTGGGTCTTCTAGAAAGATTTCCAAATAGCAACAAAAGATATTTAAAGGGGGTCCCTGGTAATGAAAAGATTAAGAGCCATTGTTTTAAGTTGTAGAGAGGAAATGGTGAACTAACAGGATGGACTGAAAAGAAAAACAATTTAAAATGTAGCAACATGCTGTCCTGCATATGTCAAACCTGTGTAGCCCTCTTTGTCTTTTTCCTAATGTGGGGTCCAAAGCAGCTTCCAATATAACTTAGAATAGCTAAAACAATACATACCAGAAAAGTTTTTTTTTAATTAAACAACCAATTAAATTAAAACATTAATTTACAACAAGAAAAACACATTCAACATGTATTACATATTTAAAATATAGCACATCCATTCAATGGCCTTCTGCCCCAACCAAGCATGCTTTGCCTGTTGGCAAAATGAAAGCAGAGAGAGGGGCCAGCTGAACCTCTCCTGGGAGGGAATTCCATAGCCTAGGAGCAGCCACCAAGAAGGCTCTTTCCCCGGGTCCTTACCAAACGAAAGTGTGAGGGGTGTGCTGCGACTGAGCAAAAGCCCTCCCCCAAAGATCATAAGACTCAGGCAGGGTCATATGGGGAGATACAGGCGTTCAGTTAATAAAAGCTGTCCTGATGGATTGAGTTGCATTCCTGTTATACTTTGCCAAGTAAGCAAAATAAAATTCCAATTTAGTTGGAGAACCTCAGTGTCACTTTGTTTCAGGGTTTGCTGGATGCTTCTTTCTTATCCAGCACTGACCAGTTTGAGACCTGCTTACATTGGCTGTGTTTGCACACAAGACTTTGCGCTATGTTGACAGAGCCTCCATGAACCTGAGCAAAGCATTGTTACATGTGCTCCCTCTTCTGCGGCAGGAGAGCTTCTGCAAAGTTTAAGTTTAAACCTCCAAAGAACCTTGGCTTAGCATTACATTCGACCCAGGAATTTAGGTTTAAACAGTGGTTACACAAGCCAGTGTTTGACCCCATGGTTTGATTTGAAGCTGACTTTTTAGAAAGGTTTCTTTCTTTTCTCCCTAGGGTTTCTTTTAAACCGGGATCTCTGGTATGAACCTTTAAACCAAGGGGTGTGTGTTTTTAATGTTGCTTACTCCAGCATTCCTCCTCTTGGCCACTTGAGAGGATCACTTTATCTGGGTTCAAAAACTCCTGGGCCTTTGCATCATGAGCAGAACCACTGAGTCTTGCCTTTCTTGAGTTTGAAGCAAATTATAAGATTTAGGGGAAGGGACTCTATATATTGTGGATTGGTTAAGAGATTGGCTGTTACACTGTAGAATTTTAGTTTTGTTTTGTTTAAAAGCCATTGTTCATTCTGGTCAAATGTGTTGAGAGAGCAATGTGGGTTGGGGGGGGGTGCTGTTCATTGGAGCAATATACTTTCAGCCCTGCTCTGATGTCTTCTCATTCTGTGAAAATCCTAAATGGTTACCTCTTGCTGATTGATATAGATTTATTAGGCTGGACCAAAATTAGAGATGAGGTAGTCTCCTTGGTTGAAAACAGTATATTTCTCAGTCTCAGAATGCAGTAATGAAGATAAAAAATCATAGAATCATAGAGTTGGAAAAGACCACAAGGGTCATCTAGTCCAGCCCCCTGCCATGCAGGAATACACAATCAAAGCACTCCCAAGAAATGGCCATTCAGCCTCTGTTTAAAAGCCTCCAAAGAAGGAGTCTCCACCACACTCCCAGGCAGAGCATTCCACTGCCAAACAGCTCTTACTGTCAGGAAGTTCTTCCTAATGTTTAGGTGAAATCTCTTTTCCTGTATTTTGAGTCCATTGCCCCATGTTCTGGTCTCTAGAGCAGCAGAAAACAAGCTGGCTCCCTGTTCAATATGGCATTTGAACAGTATTTAAATGTTTTCTGCTAAGTCAGCACCATCAGTTAAATAATTGCATTTCTTCTTAACGCACAGAATATATTTCCTGTGCAAGAGTGTTGCATTTTCTGTTCCAAAAAAGAGCAGAATATTTGACGCCTTCACCTCTGAAATGCCATAGCAGCTGCTTGGACTGGAGAATGTGTCTGTGTAGATGTGCTCTTCATTTGGTCTTCTGGGTGCCATGGAGCACATGTCTGCTTTTTATCCAAATGACTGTTAATGCAGTCTGTGGGCACACTCGAATTGGGCCAGCACTTTCTGGCACAGAGAGCCGGTGCTTTAGCTAATGGTTATGTCACTCACCTAGTAAGCCACTCAAAACTAGTTGGCACCAATGTATCTAGTGTAAGAGCAGTGCAGCGTTTGATGTGGTTGCATGGGTTGTCCCCCTCCTCTATTGAATCTTAAATCATGGTTTGTGTTAAAACTGTCTACATTGGGGCATGCTCAGAGGGCTTCTTTTACTCCTCTGCTGCCTCATTCCCTAAGGCTCTTCTAACATATTCTGGTGTTACTAAAGCATATTTAGGCTTGTCAGGACTAGGCTTTTATTCTGGCATTGAAAAAGTATTAGGAAGAAAAGCTCCATGGAAAACAGTAGTGTTTACAAGTGGACCATGTGATGTGTGTAACAATGACTGTGCCACTTTTTTCATACACTGTGAGGAATGGAAACATGTATAATTTTTAATGAATCACACTATACAATTCCTGTTTGTGTGGCTGAGAATAAGATCACTAAATGTTGTTATCCTGCAACTTTTTTTTTAAGATGCAAAGGGATATTGTAGCACCTTTGAAACTGAGAGAAAGAAGGTTGTAGGATAAGCTTTTGTGGACTGAGTCTACTTTATCAAAAGCATGGAGTAAAGTGCCTGTGGACAGATATTTATATCCACAGTGAGGAGGCGTGTGTGTGAATAGAAATGTAAAACTTGTGGGTATGGTGATGAGATGACAAGTTCAGTTTTAATGATGGTTATTGGGGGACAAAGTTGGAAAGAAAGATATTGCCTAAAGCCAAGATGAATAGATAATTACAGTATATGAATGATGATGGGCATTCTTGGACTGTGGTATAATGCTGTCTGGGAACCAGAAATAAGTGGTGATAAAATGGGCAAGAGAGCTGAGGTGTTAACTAGTGTTACAATATGTGTAGTGTGCTGGGAAACCATTGTCTCTGTTCGCTGTCAATTTGGGTATATCCCAAATCTGTTGTTTTTCTTTCCAATCTCCATTTGAAGTTTTTTGTTTGTTTTTTGTTCAAGGATTGCTGTTCTGGTGTCGGAGATGGAATATCCAGGAAGATTGAAGTGTTCTGCAACTGGTTTTTGTGTATTCCCACTCCTAATGTCTGATTTATTTCCATTTATCCTCTGGCACAGACTGCCCTGTTTTCCCTATGTAGAGTGCTGAAGGGCATTGTGGACATATATCACATTAGAGGATGAGCAAGTGAAAATACCTCCAACATTGTGGGTGATGTGATTAGATCCTGTGATGTTGTTGTTTCCCAAGTATATGTTTAGGCAGAGTTGGCATCTGCGTTTGTGTCAAGGTCTTGTACCCATCTCCCCATCCATATTGCGTGTTCTTCTGTAGTTAAGCAACGGTTTGAGTTTGGGAGGCTGTCTATAAAAGCCTGACACAAAGACCCTGTTGGGGATGTTAGACTATAGTTTCCTTGTTTTTGAATGCATATTTCATATATTTTAATCTTTTAGACTTTTATAATTATTTATTGTTTTAAGTTAATTTTATTGCAAGTTGTCCTGGGATCTTAGAATAAAGGGCAGGATACAAATATCTTAATAGATAAATCAATATTAGTTTAGCTAGTTTGTTCTAACTTATAATGTAAGCTGCTTTGAGTCCCATTTTAGAAGAAAAGTAAGATGTAAATTCAATAAATAAATAAACACAGAGAGATAGAAATTAAGCTGGACATGCTTTGTGCATTCTATAATTATAGTTCATTTTTACACCCTTAGTGCAATAAGTGTGAAACCTTTGCTCATTCTGGCAGCCTTGTTGAATGTCACTGCTACAGACTCAAGACCAGAAAGAGCAGCTACAAGTTAGCACCTGAACAAGGGAGTAAACTTGAAATGGCCACATTAATTTTCAGGGGGTATGGAAAAAGATAACAGTTCTGGAGAGGAGGAAATTAGAAAGCTAGGAAAGAGGGGAAATTGTATTCCAACTCCTCACTGAAATTTTCACTGTGGAAGCTGTATGGAGTGGGGGGAAGAGGCTTAGGAAAGGAAATGGGATAGCAAATCACTTTGTCAGGTCTTCCCCAGTGTTCATAACATGGGAGTGGGCTGGCCTCAAGTCATCCATCCAGTCCTGAAGGCTGCTCCTGCTGAAAACACTGGTCATGTCATGAGTCTGAGTGGTTGCCTTGTGGGCTAATAAAGTTCCCCATTAAGCTCTTCCAAGTCAGGGTGAGGAAATAGAATGCACCCTTTCTGAAACAGAAAGTGGGACACGTGGACCACCATTTTGCTCATGGGCAGGGAACACCTCTTAAGGTTTGAATGATCAAAGCAGAAACCATTCCCATGCCTGAAGCCCTTTCCCCCAGAAGCTGTGAGCAGTAACACAGCTTACCCTCTGCTCTTGAATGAGAAGCAGAGCAACACACTATTTGTGTGTTGGTTTTATCTTGTTATAATGCTCCAGCTCTGTGTGCAAAGGAGCAAATGTGTAACTATTCCAGTTTCTTTATCTCAAGAGGGGCTGAGCTGGCAAACTCTGGATCCTACCTGCATGGTTTATTAACTCCCTGGGATACAGTCCTGTGAGATTGATGCATCCCTTGAAATGGAGTGGTCTGAATGGTGTGGGGGAGGAGGCATGCTTTGAGAAGCTACACCAGGCAGAGTTGATGGCACAGAAGCAGGGGCTATGGTTGCATTGGAAATACTACCGCAGGACTGAGAGGTGCACACAAGCCCTCTCAATTTTGGAGTAGCACAGCCTCATTTTGAACTGCCAATAAGCCCTACCAGAAAGTGGATACTTTCCCAATCCATTGCAAGAGAGAGCTTGCTTGTACACTTTTCCTGGCTGGTACAAAAGAAGCGGCAAAAGACGCTGAGTCTAAGAGCAGACCTCAAGGCCTCATCACCCAGCCTTAATGTTTGGGCTTCCTCGTTTCTTTTGCCATGCCCTACTTTTTTGTATCAGCCTCATGTGATGAATAATCAGTCATGCTTCCATGGCATTCTGGTAATGAAGGCATTCCCCAACTGTGGGTGTTGGTTTTTTATTCTTGTTTATGTTTTTTTTAAATGTACATTTTACTTCTACATTTGTGAGCTACTGTGAGCAATGTATTTAACACTGGAAAGGAGGTAATAATATTTATTTATTTTTTAAGCCCTAGAACTTACTGTGCAGGGTCTTAAAAGTTTTCTTCTGCAGCACAAAGACCTATCTCAGGAGGTAAAATTCAAGAGCTGTTTCCACTTGGCTGAAGGGCAAGGGCAAACTTTGGAAAGGAAGCCTTTGTTAGTAAATGTGCTCAGAAAGAATGCGTTTCAGTTGCAAAAATGATTCCATTTTGTTCTGTGTCCTGATTTCACAGAAAAGCAGGGTCCTGAGCGGAAGAGGATTAAAAAAGAGCCTGCAACTCGGAAGCCCAGCCTGCTCTTTGGCATGGGACTTTCAGGAATCCGGGCAGGGTATCCCCTGTCTGAGCGCCAGCAGGTTGCCCTTCTTATGCAGATGACAGCGGAGGAGTCAGCAAACAGTCCAGGTGTGTGGGCAGGGCAATGTGTGTTGATAATGTCTCACTAAACCTTGCTATCCTCCTTAAAGCTTTACTGCTGCAAAAGTCAGCAGCTAGGTATGCCCTTCAGTTTCCCCAGGTTTATGGATTTGCAGCTGGTGAATAGAGATTTTCCTTGGGTTTTTTCCAGGCTGTGAGGCCATGTTCTGAAATAGTTTCTTTCTGATGTTTCGCCTGCATCTGTGGCTGGCATCTTCAGAGAATGGTTTGGTAGGAGTGTATGTGGAGTATATATGCTGTGAACCCCTGTTGGGGAGTATATGTAAATTTGTGTAATTGAATGGTTAGTTTCTGGGTATAGAAATGCAAGCCTCGTTAGTGTCTGATTGGCTAATGGTTGGTTGATGGGCCATTATCTGCTGGGAATCCCCTGTCCCTGGGTGGAATTCCTTTGTAAGTGTAAGAAAATTTTCTTTGTAAGAAAATCCAAGAAATGCTAGGCTCCGCAAAGGACAAAAGAGACCCTCTCACAGCTGCAGGAGTTTACCGCATAACATACAGCTGTGGACATGTTTACATAGGGACCACTAAACGCAGTGTGCAAACATGGATCAAGGAACATGAGAGACACTGCAGACTGGACCAGCCAGAAAAATCAGCAGTAGCAGAACATGTTATAAACCAACCTGGACACAAAATGCTATTTAAAAACACAGAAATGCTGGACCAGGCCAACAACTATCAGGTCAGAATGCACAGAGAAGCTATTGAATTCACAAACACCTCGACAACTTCAATAGGAAAGAAGAACCCCTCAAAGTAAACAAAATCTGGCTCCCGGTTTTGAAAGAGAATAGAATAAAAACTCAACACTTACAAAGGAATTCCACCCAGGGACAGGGGGATTCCCAGCAGATAATGGCCCATCAACCAACCATTAGCCAATCAGACACTAATCTTTCTTGCATTTCTATACTCAGAAACTAACCATTCAATTACACAAATTTACATATGCTCCCCAACAGGGGTTCATAGCATATAAACTCCACATACACTCCTACCCAGCCATTCTCTGAAGATGCCAGCCTGACAGATGCAGGTGAAACATCAGAAAGAAACTATTCCAGAACACGGCCTCACAGCCCGGGGGGAAAAAAACCAAGGAAAATGTATGGATGCCAGCCGTGAAAGCCTTCGACTTCATGGTGAATAGAGACTTCATTTCCTCCCTTGGATCTAGGCTCCTTCTTTCTCCAGAGAGGAGCCCCAGCTGCTTTCTCCAGTATTTGCTTAATCACAGTCTTCCATTAATGTCTCCATTGTGCGTGCAAAGGCATTCCTCTGCTTCAGAAGATTAACTCCCCCTCTCCTCCCTCCTCCCCTCCCCAGAAGCAATCACCTCTGTTTGAAGGCAGAATAGTAACTGTATGGCAACAGCTCCCTCTAAAGGCTTTGGGGCTTGGAGCTTGAATTGCGCTCCTCCTTCATATGTGTTTTCCCTCCTTTCTTCCTGCCAGCAGTAGATACGACACCAAAGCATCCCTCTCAGTCTACAGTTTGTCAGAAGGGAACTCCTAATTCTGCCTCCAAAACCAAAGATAAAGTAAACAAGCGGAATGAGCGTGGAGAGACCCGACTGCACCGGGCGGCTATTCGCGGAGATGCCCGACGCATCAAGGAACTCATTATCGAGGGTGCAGATGTCAACGTGAAAGATTTTGCAGGTAACTACTCTGAAAATGAAAGCAGGAGGCAGAGAGAGAAGGGTCAGGTGTGTTACTTGACTGGACATGGAAACACATTAAGTTGGCCAGCTTGGCCTGGATTAGATGCTTCAGGGGAGTATCAGGCAGCCTGTAGTAAGATAATTTGGGTGAATTGGTAGGCAGTGATCCAGTGTGGGCAAATTTTTGCAGCTACTTATCCCTGCAACATCATCTTCCTGTTAAATGGATGTTGCTGTTGGAAGATTTAATTGACCATCCATTGCCTTGACTCAGGGAGTCTGCATCTGTAAAATCCCCTCCCCCCCAAATGTCAAGTTGGTGATATATTCTTAGTTGTAAATAGCCCACTTATCCCTACTGCTTTGACTCTTGGTACTTTCTGCTATTGCGTTCCCTCCCTTTCCTGTTCTTTCCACTTATCAGCTAGATCAGTGTTTCCCAAACTCTGATCTTCTGGGTGTTTTGGATATCAGCTCCCAGATCATTGGCCAAGATGGCCAAGGCTTCTGGGAGTTGAAGTCTGAAACACCTGGAAGACTAGAGTTCAGAAATCACTGAGCTAGATGTTTGCACTTTGCTCTGGCCTGCCTTCAGCCACCGTGATGCTTTAGCTTAGTGAGGCCTGAAGTTCAGGGCTTGCCAGTTCTCTAGATCAGCACAGCATCAGCCCTCCAGATGTTGTTAGATCGCTGCTGCCCTCATCCCTTACTGTTGGCTGTGCAGGGCTGGTGGCAGTTGCAGTCTGGCGACATCTGGAGGCCCTACATTTCCTGCCCCTGCTCTAGGTAGTCTCAAACAATTTCTTTAACAGCTCTGCTATTTTGCAAAGGACCCCCTTTGTGATGAATTTAACAGGCACTTTATGGTCTTCATTGGGGATATAGGTTTTGCTACCTTATCTTAGTGGTGTGTTCAGAAGCTACAAGACAGTTATTTGAAATGGCCCTAGCATCACCCTGGTGAACTGTAGTGTAGTTCAGTACATCCCTGTAACAAACAATAGTCTTGTCTCCTGATCAAGATAGGTTCCAGTTGCAAGTCAGAATGCTAGACATATCTTTTCATTACTTGTGAGGGTAGAAGCAGTGTGGAGGGAGAGGAGCTCCAGCAGTTCAGTTCCTGGGACACCCAAAAGGAACAGTTTTGCCTTTTTCTTGGAAATTTTAGGTACTATTCTCCTTGGAGACCAAAGTGTTTTATTTAGTCATTACATTTCAGAGGCTAAAATGAGGAAGATGCATTGTTGTTTTGTGCAGCAGCATTCTCTGCCCAGCTTTCCACCCCTATTCGATGACCAAGCCTCTGGAAAACACAAGCAGGCCAGTTTGTGGCACTGCATCTGTTTGTTAATGTCCTGAACACTAAGGTTTAGGTAGGAGCAGGAATTCTACGTTGAAGAATATTGAACGTATATCTGGGGCTCTTGGCAAAGTTTAGGTGAAACAGATTTGTAGATTAAAGGATGGTTTCTTCCCCACCCCAGTTATTTAACTCCTGTTTTTATTTCTAATGGTGAAGCTGGGTGTATATATTCTGTTGCCAAACAGAAGAGTATGGCTGGGTTAAACACCAGACAAGAGACAAGCTTTGAGGTCTGAAGCTAATGCAGGCAAACCACTGTATTGCTACCCAGTGCCATCAGTGGAAGCCCTGCTGGGTGGTATGGTTACTGATTTAACGTATGCCATTTATGTAATATGTGTGTGTGTTTTATGTATGCCTTTGCAGGCTGGACAGCTTTGCACGAGGCATGCAACCGGGGCTACTATGATGTTGCAAAACAGTTGCTTGCTGCAGGCGCTGAGGTCAACACCAAGGGCTTGGACGATGACACTCCACTGCATGATGCAGCCAGCAATGGGCACTACAAGGTCAGTTGCGGTTGGATTTGAGGAGTTGACTTGATATGGGCCCAAATCATCTCTTCCTGTTTTTAACACTCTTAGGTTCCGTCCTATAACTGGCCACCAGCAGACACTTTGCCACCCTCCCAGTCGCTGCTCTTCAGCTGTTTTGTTATTGCGAATTCTGCTTATGCTGCCCTCCTGCTCTTGGAAACTTACAGTTGAGGAGAACTGCATATCCCTCCTCCTCCCTAATTTCTTCCAGTAGCACAAATCTCTGCTGGTGTCTCGTTGCCCTTCTGATGTGTCACAGTGTCCTTGTGTTTAGATGTCTGACATGTAGCTATCCTGTTAAGTTTTGGAGAACATGACAGACAAAGTGGGTAAGGTGACAACGTATTTAAGGATAAATGGTCCCTTGTTAGTTGGACCAGTGGCACATCTAACCTAGTTTGCCTGAAGCAATGGGCAGTGGCCCGCTACCTGATCTCCTCTGCAAGTGAGGAGGAAACAGCAGAGGATTCACGGAAGTGCCTTCCACCTGAAGGTTTTGGTTCCCCTTTTTCTGCGCTACGGACCACTCATGGTTGGTTGGGCCAGGTTTTGAGCTGCATTGTGGCCAGCTGATGGTGAGCTATTTGACAGCTTTCTCGAGTCTTTAGAATCATCTTGGATCTCTGCTCCTTTGTCTTGTATCAGAGAAAAGCACCTGACCAATCGATGCTGCTTACTGAGATGTTTGCTTTCATCTAGGTGGTGAAATTATTGTTACATTATGGAGGAAACCCTCATCAGCTAAACCGGAGGGGAGAGACGCCGTTAAAAGTAGCAAATTCCCCCACAATGGTGAATCTGCTCCTGGGGAAGGCCACGTATCCTTCCAGTGAAGAGAGCTCCACAGGTAAGAGGTGGAGAGTGGCAGAAGGGTGTGGCATGGAGGACTATATCGTGGAGATATAAATAGGCGTTGCACAATATACAAAGGCTTGCTGTTTGGATGAATCCAGCAAGTCACATCTAATCAGCTGAAGTCCAAACTAGAGCGCACAAAGACCCCAAATGGCGCAGCCAGCAGTGATGGCTCTCTGCAGCTGAGCAAGAATGCAGAAGGGACATGCTCCCAAAGCACATCTGCTCAATGCATGGGAGGCCGTGCTTCTGGCCAAGTGGCCTTCTTCACCCACAGAGTCTTTAATAATGACCTTGCCCCTGACAAGGTTTGCACTTTCACCTTGCCACTGTGTGGTTGCAACATCCCTTTTTGAGAGATCAAGCAGAGCATTCAGCACTGCGGTGCTGAGTACAAGAAACACTCGAGATTAACATGAAGCTGTCTGTCCACTTTTACTTCTAGAATTGGCAGAGCAGAGGGAGAACATGATTGCCTCCCACCAATTGGCTTGGGTCTTGAGAAGGGCCTAATTTTGCTTGTATGCTTTTGCCAGAGTTTATCTGTGAGGCTGAGCCATCACACTCTCCTTCCACGCGAGAGAGGTGGTCATTCTCGGATACAGGACAAGTTGTGGGGAGGGGGCTGTTTCATATTTTATGCTTCCTGTATACCTTTCTGAGCTATGCAGTGTTCAGAAGTAGATTCATATGTGACATTGGGAGGGGCAAAAATGTTAACATGAATGGAATAAGAAACCTGTGTTCAGTATATCCGCACTGAGCTGGTACCTTTCCCTCCACTTTCCCTTACTTTCTCCGCTTGCTGTCTCAGCCATTTGCTGTCCTCTTTCTGAGTCAGCACCACCTATGCCATTCTGGAACATCATAATACACTCTGAGTAGATTTTGGGCTCCAAAAGGAGGGGGCTGCAATATAAACAAGTGCAGTGAGAAAGTTTGAAAAGGAACTTAGAGGTAGAACGGCTGGGTAGGTGCCCCTTCCATCCCCACACTGCTTGTAAAAGAGAAAGTCTTTTGTCTGATATTGCCCAGCATTGGAGAAGTGATCCTTCAAAAGAAGGGAGCAGAGGGAGAAATTTGGAAGCTGCTGTACAAAGGCTATTGCAAAGGAAGGTTGAGGTAACAGTGTGATCTGGAAAGCCACACTCATCCAGGTCTCGCCTGTGCCAGGCAGTGCTTGCGTGTGTGTGCCCTTGCTTTTAGCCCTCCGTGTGTAATAGAGGGATAAACAAGTTGCCCCTACTTTACTGGAACATTATAACTGTTACTGAGATAATGTGCACTGAAGCCCTTTCTTTCACAGACACACTATAAATATCAAGTGATGGCATTTTGAAGCATTTCTAGTGGTGGCACTCCAGGGGCAGAAGGGTTGGTGCCTTACCTGCCTTTTAGAGAGGTTGGCTATTGAGCATGACCAGTGCTCGTGTAGACTTTGTGTGTGTCTCTTTTTTAAACACTTTAAGACAAGGGGAACGGATACACTGTTTATCTAATAATAGATTGGCACTGCAGATGTCTGGCTGTGCTATAGCGTCTGAAAGCAGCCCCCTTTGAAACGCATGGACCTTACACACAGCAACAGCTCTTATTGGATTTGCACCCTTTCTGCCCAGATGCTCCAAATGGATTCCTGCCATTGACTCCCTGCGCGGCTTTGGCCTTTTATACCAGAGGACCTCTCAGAGGACCGTGTAGGTAGAGCAGCCACAGCTATGCTTTGCACATGGAAGATAGATTAACCATTCAGGTATTTGTGGGCAGGTTTCTGTGGAGAATAACGCTAGCTCAGGGTGGAAGTAGCTGCTGTACCTCACCTTTTCTTTGTGCTCTTGTTTTCCCAGAGAGCTCAGAAGAGGAAGACGCCCCTTCGTTTGCCCCATCCAGCTCCATTGATGGCAATAACACAGACTCTGAGTTTGAGAAAGGCCTGAAACACAAGACCAAGAATCAGGAGCCCCCAAAAGCCATCACGCCCGTCAAGGACGAGTACGAGTTTGATGAGGATGATGAGCAGGACAGGGTCCCGCCAGTCGACGATAAACACCTGCTGAAAAAGGACTACAGGAAAGAGACTAAATCAAACAGTTTTATTTCCATCCCTAAGATGGAAGTGAAAACTTATACTAAAAACAGCACAATCACACCAAAGAAAGCAGCCCATCGCATCCTTTCGGATACATCGGATGAAGAGGACAGCAGCATCACTGTCGGAGCTGGGGAAAAGCTGCGGCTGACCACCCATTCCATCCCAACCACCAACAAGGCCCGAGAACCATCCAATGCCAAACAGCAGAAAGAGAAAAACAAAGTGAAGAAGAAACGGAAGAAGGAGGCAAAGGGCAAAGAGGTTCGATTTGGCAAAAAAAATGACAAGTTTTGCTCCTCTGAGTCAGAGAGTGAGAACCTAGAAAGCGAGGAGGATGACAGAGACTCTGTACAAAGTGCTCCCTGTGTAAAGGACTCTAGGATAGTTTTAAAGGAGTCCTCTTTGTTTAATTCCCTTTCTGCCTCCTCTGCCTCTTCCCACGGGAGCTTGGGGTCGCAGAAGCATAACCCCACCCTCACCGATCAGCACTCCAAACACTGGAGGACAGACAATTGGAAAACAGTCTCCTCTCCAGCCTGGTCCGATGTTAGTTCCTTATCTGATTCAACACGGACGAGGCTAACCAGCGAGTCGGACTACACGTCTGAGGATTCAAGCCTGGAATCCTTAAAACCTGTGAGGAAGAAGCAGGAGCCCAAGAAGCGAAGCCAGCATGGAGCTGCTGCTGCTGCGGTGGTAGTAGTGGAGAAGAAGAACTCATTCCATGCCAGTGTGGAGGGAGCAATCCCAAAGCTGGACAAGGAGGGGAAGGTTGTGAAAAAGCATAAAACGAAACACAAACACAAAAACAAAGAGAGGGGCCAGTGCCCAGCCACCCAAGACATTAAAATTATTAAAACCTTTTCTTTTGACTATGAGGACTCTAAGCAGAAGCCTGAGAAGGCTTTGATTGTAGAGACAGAAAGCCCTGTGGAGAACAAGCTCAGGGTGCTCAAGCATGAGAGGGAGCACTTCAAGAAGGAAGACAAATTCCTGAAAACTAAATCAGAGGAGAAGGAGTGGCTGTTCAAAGAGGATGCCGGGAAAAACTCCAAAGAGGAGAAGTCCATGAAAAAAGCCAAGGAGGCAAGTAAAGATGTCAGTAAGTCTTTCAGAGAAGAAAAGGCCAGCAGATTGGAAAAAGAGAAAACCATCAAGGAGAAATCTCCTAAAGAGGAGAAGCCTCGGATACACAAAGAGGAACGGAAGAAAAAATCCAAGGACAAGCAGTTTAAGGCTGAGAAGAAAAATGAAGCGAAGGAAGAAAAAACAGCCAAACCAGAGAAGGAGAGAGCCTTAAAAGAGGAGAAAGAGAAATGTAGTAAAAAAGACAAAGGTTACAGAGAGGAGTCCAGCTTTGAGGAGTTTAGTAATAAAAACCAGTTTTTGGAGAACGAGGACACGAAGTTCAGCCTCTCCGATGATCAGCAAGATCGGTGGTTCTCAGATTTGTCATCCGATTCTTCCTTTGATTTCAACAAAGGAGAGGATAGCTGGGATTCACCTGTGACAGACTACAGGGAAATAAAAAATGACACTGTGGCAAAACTTATCATTGAAACAGTGAAGGAGGAGATAAAAGACAAGAAGCGGGAAAGCAAAGCGAAAGACAAGAGGGAGTATAGTGAGAAGCGCAGTGAAAAAGATGCTTTCCTGAAAAAGAAAGAGAGAGAATACACTGAGCGGAACTCTGACAAGAAAAAGGACCAAACAGAGAAGCATAAAAATATCCCCAGCTATCTGCCTGAAAAGAAAAGGAAAGATTCTGCTGAAAGCTTTAAAGAGAGAAAGGAAAAGGAAGCCAGCGAAATTACCAGAAGAGACGTGTCTGATGGTTCTAAAGACAGAAAAGACATTAAAATTAAGCAGGAGGAGTCCTACAGGGATGAATTTAAAGACTATGGCTGTGAAACATTCTTCAAAGAAAAACCTGATCCCGAATTTAGTGGGAAAAATGTAGAGACCTGGGAAAAGCATCATTCGGGAAAGGAGAAGAAGGATGTATCGGAGAAGGATAAGAAAGAAAAATTAAAAACAGAAAAGTACAAGGAGAAATCCAAAGTGGAGGACAAAGAGAGAAATGAGAAGGCCCTGTCTGAAAAAAACCAGAAAGACAAAGAATTGGATAAAGGTTTTAAAGAGAAGAAAGATACGAAGGAGAAATATAAAGAGCCTCACAACAAAGATAAAGAGCGGAAGGCTTCCTCAGATCAGGTGAAAGAGAAGAAGGAAAAGAACTTTTCCGGAGATAGAGACGACTTCCATGAGAGGCGGGATGAGAAAAAAAGCCGGGAGAGGACCTGGTATAACATCTTGGACATCTTCACTGATGAAAGCGAGGATGAGAAGGATGACTACAGCCTGTGTGGATTCAAATTTGGAGAGGGCATCGGGGGTGAAATGCAGCGGGCGGATAGTCTGCAAGACAAAGAGGATGGCCTGGTATCCGAGAGAGAACTTTACGTCCCTGACAAACACAGGAAATACTCTTCAGAGAGGCCGCATTCTGCTGAGAAGCAGAAAGACAAAGAAGCCAAAGAGAAGAGGAAGGACAAAGGGCTAGCAGAGAGCGGGAAGGAGAAAAAAGAGAAAGGTTCCCTGGACAAACACAAAGAGAAGAAGGATAAAGACTCTGTGGAGAAGTACAAAGACAGGAAAGAGCGAGCCTCCATAGACTCTGTCCAAGAGCGGAAGACCAAGCAGAAACTTCCTGAAAAAGCGGAAAAGAAACATGCTGGGGAGGAAAAAGCGAAAAGCAGACATAAGGAAAAACTAGATAAGGAGTATGCCAGGGAAAAGCGGTCTTCAAAAGGGGGAGAGACAGAGAAGAGTATGCTTGAGAAACTGGAGGAGGAAGCCCTCAACGAGTACAGAGATGATTCCAATGATAAAATCAGTGAGATTTCTTCTGACAGCTTCACAGACAGAGGGCAAGAGCCAGTACTCACTGGCCTCTTTGAGTCTTCCAACCTTTCTCTTGCAGATGCTTCTGAGGAGAAGTTCAAGGAGTCCCTGCCTTTGCCTTGCTTGCCAGATAAACTGAAGGAAAAGGAGCGGCACAGACATTCTTCATCCTCATCAAAGAAGAGTCATGAAAAGGAGAAAGCAAAGAAGGAGAAAGCAGAGAAAAAAGATAAAACAGATGAGTTCAAAGACTCCAGCAACAGGAAGGATTCCACTCAGTATGACAAGGACTTTGGAACAGATGGCGAAGGCTTTGGCGTTTCCTACGGCACAAAGACCGAGGCCGAAGAAGAACTGGATAAAAACACAGAGTACTTGTTTTCTGAAAAAAAGGACAAAAATGACTCAGAAAGAGAACTTCCAAAGAAAGCAGAAAAGGAGAGAACCTACAGCTCCAACACAGCCAGCACAACCAAAGAGAAGAAAAAGAGGGAGAGGCACAAAGAGAAGTGGAAAGAAGAGAGAGAGAAGCACAAAGACAAACACACGGATGGGTTCTTCAGGCACCACAAGGAGGAGCCGAAGTCTGTCAAAGACAAGGATGGCTCTCAGGTTGTCCCTGCAAAAGACAAATCTAAAGAGGAGCCACCCAAATTTAATGATCTGCGCGTGAAGGATCGACTCAAAGAAAGCCAAGAAAAAGACAAAGCGGAGTGTATTAAAATGAGCAACGGGAATGATAAAATCACCTTGTCCAAAGATGGCAGCAAGAAAGACAGGCCCAGGGAAAAGCTTTTGGGTGACGGCGACCTCATGATGACCAGCTTTGAGAGGATGCTGAGCCAGAAAGACCTTGAGATTGAAGAGCGCCACAAGAGGCACAAAGAGCGGATGAAACAGATGGAGAAGATGAGGCATAGATCTGGAGACCCTAAACTAAAAGACAAAGCCAAGGCCAACGAGGACCTGCGCAAGAGAAGTCTGGATTTGACTGCAAAGAAACCACTTCCACTTGACACTCAACTGAAGGACAAAAAAATCAAAGACCTGGGCCCCCTGGCTCCCATTGTGTCTCCAGATAGTAAGGCCCAACCCACCGTTGGAGTGGATTCCAAAGACTGGATAGCTGGCCCCCAGTTGAAAGAGATCTTACCAGCTTCTCCAAGGCCAGATCAGAACAGGCCAACAGGAGTTCCAACCCCAGCCTCTGTAGTTTCTTGCCCAAGCTATGAAGAGGTGATGCAGACGCCCAGGACTCCTTCCTGCAGCAATGAAGACTACACGGATCTGATGTTTGACTGCGCAGACTCGCAGCATTCACTGCCCATCTCCACCATGTCCATGAATGCTTGTTCTCCATCCTTTTTTGACAGATATTCCAACCCTTCCAGTGGATTCTCTGAGAACCCAAGTCAGACCCCAACTAGAACCATTCCCTCCACAAATCTTCACCGCTCAATGTCTGTGGATATCAGGAGAGCAGCAGAAGAGGAGTTCAGTGTTGGGGACAAATTTTTTAGGCAACAAAGTGTCCCGGCCACATCAAATTATGATTCCCCAGTTCAGCACTTAATGGAGGAGAAAGTCCCTCCTTCTTCTATTCCCATAGAAAAGTTCCCTTGTTTGTCTCCAGAATATTACTCACCAGAATATGGAGTCCCATCTCCTAAAGTAGAGGCTTTGCATTGTACACCAGGAACTGTGGGCAGTGTGGTCCACTCCCCTGAAAGTGTATTTTCTGGACTGCAAGCCAAATCTTCCCCTTCTCACAGAGATGAGCTGCTTGCCCCATCTGTTGAAAGTGCTCTCCCACCAGATCTTGGCCTGCCTTTGGATGCCACAGAAGAGCAACAGGCTACCGCTTCCATTATGCCCCCCGAGTCCAGCTTTTTACCACCAATTGAGGAGAATGAGTTTGACTCGGGCATTCCAGAACAGAACAGTACTGAGTGGGACAATGCTCCCAAAAGGACCCTGGAACCTCCTGGGCCTCCAAGCTTGATAAGCAATCCCTCTGAGCATCCTGTCAGCTGGTCGGTGGGACCAGAGTTGCTCATGAAATCTCCTCAGCAGGTCCCTGACTCCCCAAAGCCCTTTTCTTCTCTGGACACCACACATCCTACCCCTGCGCCTTTCATTGCTGCTGATTCCCTCTGTCCCAGCTCCCCTGTTTCATATCCCCTCTCAGTGATTGAGTCGGGGCTGGAGAAGGCAAAAGAAAATGCTGAAGGAGCAATTCCAGCAGAGGGAGCAACTACAGAACAGCAGACTCCATATGCAGATTCCCCTGCAAGGTTAGATGCTTTCTTTAGTAGCACCAAGTCTGTCCCAGAAGAAGCATCTGACACCCCATTGCAGCCTGCAAGCATGCCAGCAGAATCCCAGGTGGAGGCCGTTAATACTCTTGAAAAAGAGCATTACGTGGAGAACAGCACCAGTGCCCCAGCAAATCCAGAGGAGCAAGTCCCGTGGCCTGATCCATTCACAAATCCAGAAGATGATTTAGACCTTGGTCCTTTCTCTTTACCAGAATTGCCACTTCAGACAAAAGATGTTCCAGAGGTTGAAATGTCAGAGGCTGAGGCAGCTGAAGGAGGCCATACAACCATGGCCGAAACTGGAGGGGCTGCGCTTGCAGATGTTAGGGTGTCTTTGGGGTCTGCAGATGATCAAGAAGAACTGACTCTAAACCAACCAAACACCCAAGCTGGGGAGCCAGAAGTGCAAACTGATGAGCAGAAGTCAGACGAGATTTCGTTAGAAGTTGGTTCAGAAGCATCAAGTGCTCCAGAGCAGAAGAGTGTAGAAGAGTCAGAGACTCCACCGAGTATTCAAGAGGCAACACCGGCAGATCTTGCTCAGTTGGAGACCAAGAAGGTGGAAGCCAGTTGCGAAGAACCCTCCCCAACTGCTCTTGTGTTGGAAAGTGGCTCTCAAGCTACTTTGAGCCAAGCCAGCAAGACTGAGAGCACCGACGTTCAAGAGGTGGCAGCAACCAAGGGGCCCAGCCAGGTCCCTTCTTCCCAGGCTGAAGTGCCCCAAGGAAGCGTCCAATTAGAAACCACAGAACCACCACCGAAACCAGTTCCTGAAACCCCAAAGCCCCCCAAAATTGAAGAGATCCCGCAACGGATTACCAGGAACCGAGCTCAGATGCTTGCCAACCAAAACAAACAGAACGCGGCTGCTTCTGAGAAAGAGTACCCTCCTCCTGCCTCTGCCCCCACCACACGGGCGAAGGGGCGCGTCACAGAGGAGGAAGACGCCCAGGCGCAGCACCCACGGAAGCGCCGGTTCCAGCGCTCAAACCAGCAGCTGCAACAGCAGATCAACACCTCCACCCAGCAGACCCGCGAGATGATCCAGCAGACACTGGCGGCCATTGTAGACACCATCAAGCTGGACGACATTGAGCCATACCACAGCGACAGGTCCAATCCCTACTTTGAATACCTACAGATTAGGAAGAAGATTGAAGAGAAGCGGAAAATCCTCTGCTACATCACCCCGCAAGCGCCCCAGTGTTACGCAGAGTATGTCACCTACACAGGCTCCTACCTGCTGGATGGCAAACCCTTGAGCAAGCTGCACATTCCGGTGGTGAGTAATAACACTATGCTGCTTGCGCTTCTTGCTAGCTTCCTAAGCTTTGCAGGTGTGGAAACCTACTAGCACTGTCTATCCTCTCAGCATCACTGGGGCATTTTTCAGCCCTAGGAAGGTATTTTTGAACTCATTTGTTTCAGAGAAGTCCCCCAAGTTGAGTGACGGACTTGACTATACTTCCATGGCATGGGGAAAGGCCCCCAAAGCTTCCTGAAGTTATGCCACCAAAACTCTCCTGGCAAGCTCAGACTGGCACGCTGGGAAGGAAGGGAACATGGCAGGAACGTTAAGTCTGTAAGGAGGCTGACTGGGGTCCAACAGCTTCTTTTAGCCATTTGAAGGGCACAGGTGAGTGGCTGGACCAGTCAATGACTATGGCTTTGCAGAGCGGCATATGAGAATGAAGTTACACTAAAGTTACTCAAAATGGAAATTCTAGATCTAGATTGAGAGCAGATCCCAGCAAAGGCATAATAAATTCTCCCTCCCTCTCACATGTATCTGTACACCAGTTTTGCAGGTAATTTGTTTTTGAGTGTCTGAGAAGGAAAAAACTTAGGTATAGTTCAGTCACATGTTTCGTATGCATAGGGTTCTGGGTTCCTTCCCTGCTGCCCAGTTCCATTTGCCTGAGACTGTGAAGAGCTCTTGCATGTCACTGCAGGCCAGTGATAGTCTTCGAACATCACCCCACTGTCACCCAATGTTGTCTTTATGCCCCCAGAATGCCCTTCTGCAACTCAAAACAAAAATTGGCCGGGAAAGAAGGAGAATTGCCCCTTCTGGTAGCCCTTAGACCTCCCCCCCCCCAGGGCTTCGCCCCTGTAGAGCTAGTTGGGCCAGTGCTCTGATTGAACTTCCTAAGCATACGCATTGATGGAAATGAGAACTATACATGGAAGGTTAGAGAAGTTGCTCTCTTTGTCAGCTAGCTGCTCTGAAAGAAGGGCAGAGTCCTTGTTGGTTATGAGGCTGCCCGCCTTGCTTTCACGTTGGTTTTGCAGCTGCTTGGCCTGCTTCTTACACCCTGCAGTGGGGCAGAATTCATCTGCTGGAAGACATGGGCTGCTTGGCTCCAAGAGCAGTGGAATTCAAGCCTCAGTACTGGGCTGGCTTCTGCACCCTGCAGAAGCAGAGAGGCAGAGCTGAATTCCTGACAAGTGTGCTTGTAGGAAGCCTCACAGTCAGCTGTTGTGTAGGCGGCAACAGCAGCGTTTCCTCCTTGTTCCTCTATAGAGCAGTCCGTTCCCTTCTTGCTGCTTTCCACCAGATCAGCATGAAGAGGGCCTCCTACAGCTTTTAAGATGTTTGGAAAGGCTTTCCCTGCCCCCCTTTATGAAGCTCAGTTGTAGGGCCTCTGAAATCAGGAAAACAGTAATCCAAGGCTATTGGATTAAGAGAGCAAAGAGTTCAGCTTTGAGCATTGTGCCCCTTGGCTTCAGAGTGAGTGGAGCAGAAACAAAGAGGGGGATAGCCTAGCCCCGTAGCACCCTATGGCCTGCCACAATACAAATGGGGCAGGGGGGTGGGGAATGGAGGTGACTCTTCCAAATTTGACATCTGTCCTCCTGCCATTGCACTGCACCTCAGCACGGAGGCAGGCACTCTGGTTTGATGCAAGGAGCAGGGAATTCAAACAGCCTCTGCCTCCTTAGGGAGAACCACACATTCTCTGGGTTTGTGAGAGGAGGGATCCAGTACTCTTGGGTTACTCCCCTTCACAACCCAGAGAGACACAGGAAGAAGTTCAAGTCTTGCGATAGCTGGAAAGGACTGTAGATGCCTCCCTTCCATGAGGCCAGTTCTTGCCTTCACCCAGAGCAGAGCTCTCTTTTCTCCATCTTTGCATCCAAATTTCACTTTCTCTGTCACTTCCTCTTTCCCTTTCTCTCTTGCAGCCTTTTCACACATTCAGGGTAGAGATTTATTAGAGTGAAGGGGGCTTACTCAAAGGCAAAGTGTGTCTGGGGATAAGTAGGGCAATGGCTGAGGGCCCAAAAACACTGTGTAAATGATTAACAACCTCTTTCCCAATATAGCAGAAAAACAGGTGTCTGCATGGTGGTGGTGGTCATGGTGGTGATGATTTTATTGATTTATATCCTGCCTTTTGGGACTCAAGGCATTTTACAGAAGATTAAATACAATACAGATTAAAAACATAGACAAACATCAGTTACTGTATATATATATATGTTTGTGTGTGTGCATGTTACTTTAAAATGCAGTTAATCTATAGAAATAAACCATTTGAAAATTAATTTAAAGGACAGAATATAGATCAGCAAAACAGCACACGATTAAAACCTCATTGCAGTCAGTTCTTAAAATCCTGGTAGAAAAGTTTTCACTTGCTGGTGGAAGGAGAGCAAGGAGGGAGCCAATCTAGCTTCCCTTGAGAGGGAGTGCCAAAGTCTGGGAGCAGCCACCAAGCAGGTATTCTCCCTTTACCCCAACAAACATACCAGGGAAGGTGAAGAGATTGAAAGAAAAGCCTGGGTGAGCTCATTGTGGGAGATACGGTCCTTCAGATAGCATGGACCCAGGCCGTATAGAGCTTTATGGGCCATAACCAGAACTTTGAATTGTGCCTTGGAAACAGACCAGCAGCCAGTGGAGCTGTTACAACAAGAGAGTTGTAGGCTTCCTGTAGCCAGCCCCAGTTAACAAATCTGGCAGCTGCTTTGGGAACCAACTGAAATTTCTGCTCTACACTATGACAGAGCCTAAATTGCTAGACATGTAATGTCTGCTGCAGGACTGGGAAAGCAACCACACCTCAAGTTGCATTTTGTTAGACTGGTTTCCCAAAAGGGCTGCTCTTCCCTCCCCCCACCCCCACCCTCTGCAGCACAAATGGCCAGACCTTGTATGTGCCTGAAAGGTGAACAGGAAGCATACCGGAGGGGATTGTAACTTTGGCTGTGCCCTGCTTTGTAAACAGTGCTTTTGCTGGGAGCTGCGGGGTGTGCGGCTGGATCCCGACCTCACTGCAGCAGGAGACAGAGGTAGGGTTAGCTCTGGAATAGGTGCCGCTCCCTTCACTGGGAAGTGACAGTGTTCTGATTTGTGTTTCTTTCAGATTGCGCCCCCTCCGTCTTTGGCAGAGCCCCTCAAGGAGCTCTTCAAACAGCAGGAAGCAGTCCGTGGCAAGTTGCGCCTCCAGCACAGCATTGAGCGGGTAACAGCCAGCACTTGGGAGTTCAAAAGCTTTTGTAGAAGTGCAGGAGGGGTGCCTTCCCCACTGCCCTTGAGGAAGAGGGGACCCCTTTGCTCCCTGTTAACTCTCTCCTCCTCCTCCTCCTCCTCCAGGAGAAGCTGATTGTGTCCTGCGAACAAGAGATTCTGAGGGTTCACTGCCGGGCAGCCAGGACGATAGCCAATCAAGCTGTGCCCTTCAGTGCCTGCACCATGCTGCTGGACTCAGAGGTGTACAACATGCCTTTGGAAAATCAGGTCAGGGCCTTTCTCTCCAGGTTCTTCCATGCAGGTGCCTGGAATCGGAAGGGGATGGGGATGGGGGGAGGCAGAGTTGAGACTTTTCCTACCTGCATCGTAATTTAGGTGCCAGGAGGGTCTCTCTGGAGTCATTTGATGTGTCTTTGGCTGGGCCTTGAGTCATTCTCCAGTGGAGGTGGGACGGGGGGGGTGAGGCAAGGGGCAGGAAGATTCTTGCCCAATTTAAGTGACTGATGGGGCAGGTGAGCTGACATCAGAACTTACCCCCCAGGCTGCTTGGCTTTGGCCATCTTGTTAGGTTACTTGTGTTGTCTCCAAACTCTTCCAGAGGAACTGAAACCCTGCAGAGGAAGTTCTGTGCCTGCTAGTTTTCCTCTCCCCCACCCCTATCCAATAGTTTGATAAAAGCAGTTTGAAGATTTGGAGTATTTTTCAGTATCCAGCATTGCTTTACAGGAAAAATGAGGGGGAAATGGCTGGGTGGTTGCAGTCGAAGTGTGCTGTGAGCGCCTCCTGCTGGCCACGTACTTTGAGGCGGCTCTGCTCGCTTGCCATAAAGGTTGTTATTTCAGTGGGAAGCAGACTGCTGCATTGCAGACGTTGGTCCCCATGCACTAGGCAGGCCTGAGGAAATGAATTTATTAGCTATCCATTGTATTGATCTTTTGCATCTGATTTAGAGCTCACCAGTTCCTAGAACCAAAAGAGAGAATGGGAGAGAGACAGGGATCAGAAATGAAAGAAAGATCGTTTCTGCCTCATAATAGCTGCTTGGGCTGAGTTGGGGAGGGCCAAGAAAACAGAATGCTGGAAAATCAAAAGCAGAATGAGACCTTCAGTGTCATTTGCTGATGTCCCAGACATAAAGAGGCTAACAATGGAAGCTGAAAAAATAGTACATCCTTTACCTGCATCTCTGAGGCTCTTCTGTGAGGCCAGACACACATATGTGTGAGTATATGTGAAAGAACTGGAGCCTGTTAACAGAGCCTCTGGCAAAGAAGCTCCTTTTTTACAAAGCTCCTTTTTTACAAAGCTCCTTTTTTACAAAGCCGCTTTCTTCTTGCCCAGCCCCCACCCTTTGGTCCTCTGTTTAGATGTAGTTTTTGTTGTTGTTGCAAGTTAGGCATTGAGAGGATGGTAAAGGAGGACTGGAGAAACACAGGCTTTGGGAGCCAGGTTGCAGCAGCGTGTCTGCATTAAACAATGTAATAAGGCTTGAGCTGGGATAGCGTGGGATTCTACTCTAGCCAATCCTACTGTGGCTGTGTATGTCAGACTACAGCAGGCAAGGTGAATAGCAGCTGCCTCCAGAATCCCTTATTGAGCAAGCATGAACAGCAAAACAAAGAGAAAGGGAGGAGGCAGGTAAGGCTCCCTCATCAGCTAGCCCAGCATGTTAAAGAAGTGTAATTTGGCCAACAGAGTATAAATCATAAGAAGAGTGGAGGTTGTTGGAGAACAAACATCATCCTTGGGTGCATTTTTGAAGAAGGCTTCAAGCTGTCTCTAGAAGGTTCAAAAAGTTTTTGCTTACTTATGCAAAGCTTCCCTGACCTGGTTGTTTCATTTCATGTGTTGTGCATATTGTTGGTTGTGAACAAAATGGCTGCTGAAGCACATTGAACTGCTCTTCTTTTTGTGGGGTAGGAGTTTGTCCCTGTGCTTTCCACGTTAATTCTACCTCTTGTACCCAATGTTCTGTTAAAGCAGTAACCTGCTTTGTGAATGGAGGTATATCTCTACTTGTCTTCTCCAATGTGTGGTCTTCTTACTTTCTCTCAGGGAGATGAAAACAAATCTGTCAGAGACCGTTTCAACGCTCGCCAGTTCATTTCCTGGTTGCAGGACGTGGATGATAAATACGACCGGATGAAGGTGAGCCATGGGGCTCTGGTTGGCCTACAAGGCAGGGGCAGTGCCAGAATCCTGAGAAACTTCTATCCTGGAGCTCTTGTGTTTTAAGAAGGAAGGCTGGTCCGGGCAGGCAAGTTTATGCCAGTGCTTGCATGGAAGGCAGAAGCTTCTCCTGGGTAAAGTGTGGAAGGATGTCTCCCCCAAAGAACCAGGCAGTTGAAGGGGAAGTCATTTTGCTCCCAGAACATCGCTCTAAGGCAGCTTGTTTCTAAGGCAGCTTGCTTCTTCCACATTTGCTGCACCCCCAGAGCATTCCTACAGTGGCAAGGGCTTTGTCCCACCTGAGAGTCTCCCCACCAGCAGTAGGAGCGTTTTTATTACTAGGCATCACAGCAAAGCAAAGCGCAAAACCAAAGGGTTTGCTGCTACCATCTTCCTTTCCCCAGAATACCTTTGGGTCCCTGTGCTCTCCAGCATGCCTGGTTGGTTGGTAAAAATGTATAGAAATGTGTGGGCTAAAACTTTCCCACAGTAATGACTTCCCATTCCCCATATCAACTGATCAGTTTTGTACCCCTGAAGTAGCACAAACACAGGGATTTCAGGCAGAAACTCTTCTGGATCCTGATGGATCCTTGCAAGGGATTTCTCTCCAGACCACCACTGGATTATAGGTTACGTCTTTGTCGTGCGTAATTTAGCAGTTCCAAGTTTGTTTGTTTTTAAACAACACCAACAACCAAAATGTAACATATGCAGCCCTGGAAGGTCTGCAAGGGTTTGTGCTGAATCTGGGTTCTCCACTTAGCAGTCAGAGGTTTAATTGAGTGATTATTTATTCCTGAGAGGAATCCTGGGTAAAAAAGTATGCAGACTAATTTGGAACCATTCCACCAGCCCCATGGCAGCCATTTTGTGGTTGAACCCATAACCTCTTTACAATGTGTCCACAGGCCCAAAGAGATTAAGGACTCCTGTTCACTTAAAGACTGCACTGACAATGCAGGTTATAACAGGCTTGCTACACAGAAAGCCCTTCCATGGAGGAAAAAGGATGTTAGTCATCCTCATGATGATAGACATGAAGTTTTTATACTTATCTCACAAAGATGCTCTTCATTTGGGGGGGATAAAGTAAGGATTATTGGCTTCTTGGCGGGGGTTGCAACACTTGAAATGTGTAGGGAGCTGTCAGTTGGGAGGGCTTTTGCAAATAATACCTCCTACTTGGGCATCTCTTGTGTCTTGCCTCATTTTTTTTGGCTTGGAAGTGGCACTGCTCTCCCACCTGTCCCCAAATTGCGTTCTCCCTATAAATAAATGCCAGATGTTTTCTCAGTTCCTCTGTTCTTCCCCCCCTCCAAAAAAAACCCCTATTCTGGTGGTGTTACTCGGTTAGTCTGCTGCTCAGTAACCATCCACCTCACTTAGCAGAGTCAGGCATCCCCTTTGCCTGGAATAGGCCATATAGAGATGCCAGTTGAGGGGGAAGCACACACCCCTTATATTGCAGAAAGCATGCCCAGTTGCAACCCTTGATTTGATTCCCTCCTGTTCAGGAAGCTGTTTTCTTATCAGACTGTGAAAACAAACTAGGCAACAAGTAAGGGTCATAACTTTGCAGGTTATATCTCTCGCCTGAACTGATCCTTTTAAAACTGAACCCATCAGTTTGGCTGTTTTCTGGAAAAGGGAGAACTAATTTCATCTATGTGACAGCCATCTTCAGATTTTTTTTTAAAGCTGTCATATTTCTTCTCCAGGCTAAACACACCCAACACTTCTGATGAGATAAAAATGCCTTCAGTTAAAAGCAAAAAGAGAAGGGCACCAGCAGATCACTATTTTGAGGGCTGTTGAGCATTCTATACTTGCCCCTCCAATCTGGTGTGGTAGATGGAGAGCTGGCGCTTTTTAGATAAAAACCTGTGGGTGGGTTTATAAGAGGGAGGAGATACTTTCTGAAGCGACTTCATCCTGGCAGTGAGTTCTGCCTGCCTCTGCCTGCTCCCTCACTTTACTTCACTTTCTTTTCTGTCCAGACGTGCCTCTTGATGCGGCAGCAACACGAAGCGGCAGCCTTGAATGCGGTGCAGCGAATGGAGTGGCAGCTGAAAGTGCAGGAGCTGGACCCTGCTGGGCACAAATCCCTCTGTGTGAACGAGGTGCCCTCCTTCTACGTGCCAATGGTAGACGTCAATGATGACTTTGTGCTCTTGCCGGCATGACAGTACCACGCCTGGAGACATTCTTGCTGCAAACTGGCACGGGTGGGTGCCCACCCCCACCCCCATCACCCCGAAAATGGGGGAAGGTGCTCACACACCCCTCAAACCGCTTGCTGATGAATCCCTAGTCAGATGAGGAGGAAGCAGTAAATCAACGGGAACATCTAAACAGAACAGACAAAAGCAAATCACAAATGGCACTTTCTTAGCAACTGCCTCCCTGCGCGCCAGGGAAAGAGGAGGAGCAGCTCCTTTGACACTGGCCGCCATGGCATAAGGCAGGCAAGCAGGTCGGCCGGCAAGCAGGCAGCCAGCTTAGCCTGCACGCAGCGCCCTGTACAGGACTGGAAGGTGGGGAAGAGACTGATAGAAGCAGGGAGCAGGAGGAATCCTGGGACAATCTCTCTGGAGCACATCAGCCGCCAGGCCGGGGAGAGGCAGCCGACCGGCTGGCCCCATCGGCACAAAACTCGCAGCCATGGCCGTTCCCAGCACTTGGATCTTTCCGTTTGCCTGTCTGTGGGTGGACTGTGCCTCAGAGGCTAACTTAGGGTGGGGTGGGGATTCCTGGGGAGGGGGCACGGCAGGGTAGGGAGGGGGAGATCTTTAGTTTCACATCGTGTCCGGGCCACAGTAACATTCATTGACGAGGGGGGTGCCCCACTAGACCCCAGAGGTGGCACCGTGACACCCACGCCGTCGGACTGGAAACCCAGGGTGGCGTTGGAGGTCACCCTCAGAACCACACGGGAGGCAGCAGGCGCCCCACCCAGTACCATAAAGTAAGTGGCGCGGAGCAAGGACATTGCAGTTCTGTTTTTAAGTGGAGTAAAATCCATATGGTTTATATATATATATATATAAATATATATATAAATATATATATATATATTTTTCCTTTAATCTTGGGCATTTTGTTTCTCTTTCTGAGAACGTAACTTGAAAAAAAAAGAAAAGAAAAAGATAAAACACTACAAGAGCCAATACTCGTATAAAGAGAAATTGTATCCCATAAAAGCTGTACAGTTTTATATACATTAACAATGTACTTTTTGCTGCCTTCTAGATAATTTATTTTGCAACACATTACTGCACAGTTGTAAATAACTTATGTACTGTAACATCACTTTCAGTCATGTGTAAAGAAATAAATAAATTAATTAAAGTGATCTTTGTATGTATAGTTCACGCTAGGCAGCACTTCCCCCTCCTGCCATTTCCCCCTCCCTTGCCTACTCCTCACCCACAGGGTGAAAAAGGCAGCACCCCTTCCAACCCCAAGGGCCAAAAGGGTCCGAGGTGATCCTGGGCCAGTGGAACAGGTGTGATCTACCTCCCGCCAGAGGCTCACGTTACCACCACCCCCATCTCCCTCTCTCTTTCACACACACACCTCTGGCTTTCTTTCCTCTTCTTATCAGTTTTAAGTTGAGCCCACACCCTCAGGCCTTGCCTGCCAGAGATTGGAGGCCTTGTGGCAGGGCTTTGTGGAACTGGGAGGGGGAGAACTGCAGGTAGGAGAAGGCTGCCCAGGCAAGGAGGAAAAGGCCTGCTTCCTCAGGTTTGTGCAGGGGAATCGGGGCCCGGGGCAGGGGAGCAGTTGTGGCAGAAACCAAAGCCTTAAGCTGTGGACGAGGCCTAACGGTGTGCCCAGAAGCCACCTGCAGCCTAAAGTGCTGTTTGAGAGAGTTGAACAAAGAGTGGGGGCAAGGGGGGGTTCACTCTCCAGGGGCTTCTAGTCCAACCTTTCTCAGGGTACAAACTCTTGGTTATCTACAGAAGTTTTAATACAGGGGACGTTCAGTGCAGAGCTGGGCTTGGATGCTCCTGGCTCGGTGGGGAATAGAGGCCTTCAAGAACAGCTTCAACCATGACTGTGTCAGATGTCCAGAGGCGTGTCACTTGTAGTTCGAGCCCTTGGCCACCCTTCCCTAGGCATGGTGGCCAAGACCAGAGTGTGCCAAAGAGAGTAAGGAAAAGAAGCCCTCCTTCTCTTTCTCAGAAGAGGATCCCTAGTTTTGTGAGCTTGCAGCGTTTCGTGTTCCTTTACTGCCTTCTGATCATCGCCCTTGCTCTTGAGCAGCTGTGGCCTTCCAATATTCCCTTCTAGAAGCAGTGACTTCACTGCTTCTAGAAGGGAATATTGGAAGTACAGGCAGACGTCCAGAGTAAAGGGAGGTGAGGGCAAGGGCAAAGGCTTTCTCCTTCTGAAAATCTTAGAACTTATTCCTGAATATGAATCTTCTGTAGATGAGCACATGATGGGCTCCCTGTGAGAGAAGAGAGTGTTGGTCAACGCTTTGGGTGTGTTGGTAGCTGTGTTTTAAGGCAGAAACATAGGGGCATGCGTGCTTTTCTCATGTTGGCTTACTGGGCCAGTGAGGGGAAAGATTTAACCAGTTGGCCTCAGCTTTTAACTGCCCATCCATAGAACAATGCACCAGAATGCCAGCTTCTTTCCCTGTCTATGCTGTGATATTCTCTGAAGGGGCCTCAGTGCTTTGCATCCTTTGTGATTAGAGAGAACCCATTGCTTGGGCAGGTTGTTGTGACATGGTACACCACCTCTCCAAAGTTTTCACCTGGCAGAAGTCTCCGCCATGGCAGAATATTTACAAGAGTGCTGCTGGCTGGGACTACTTAATAGTGCCCGGCCCTTGGCGTGTATTTCACAGCCGGGCCTGCGCACACTAGCACTTGGTGACCACTAGATGTGGCGAAGCATGTGTCTTAGGTAAAAGCCATTCTCTTTAGTGCCTGATCAACCCTGCCCTCCGCTTCCTCAACATAACCCTGGCAGGAGATCCTTTTCTGAACGGGAAAGAGAATCTACATCTGCACCAAACCAGCTGTTCTTGTGGCATTGCCCATCTCCTGCCCAGCCTTGAGCCACTAAATAGTGCTACTTGATAACCTGGAAGATCCCTCCACCAGGAAATTCTGGAAGATAAGTGGGGGAGAGAAAATGACTATTTAGCTGCCAGCCCTATATTATCCTGAGGCAGCAAAAGTTCCTTTTGGAAGGGGATGCAATGGAGGGAAACCATTTCTATTTAGGTATTTTATAGGGAGGAGAATTGTTCATCATAGCAAATGGATTCCAGTATGGTGGTGGAAGTAGTAGTGTCATCATTTTAAAAAGAAAAAGTAAACCTAAACCTTTACTGTCTAAGATTTTGACTGAGATTTAATTATACAAGACCCACTGAAACCACCGAGCCCTTAACTTAGTCATGACCAACATGTGGAACCCGCTGCCTCTTAAGTGTGGTGGAATCTCCTCCTTTGGGCGTTTTTTAAACAGAGGCTGGGTGGCCATCTGTGAAAAATACTTTGTGTATTCCTGCATGGCAGAAGGGGTTGGACTGGATGACCCTCGGGGTCTCTTCCAACTCTATGATTCTATGAACATTGCTTTCAGTGGGGCTATTTTAAGTGTGACTAAATCTGGATCCAATCCCAGCAGCTGCAAGATTTCATCTTCATTTAATGTGGGCAGGTGGGACAGGGGAAGTGGTTTCAGTGTGAAGCTTGTGCAAGATTTTCCCCCTCTGCCTTTTTTTCTTACAAAATCAGTGAGGACTGTTGCTGTAACCCGCTGCCGAAGGAGGCATGGATGCAGTGCAGGTGCTGCTGCCGGACAAGAAAACATGGCTTTTCTCTATAAGAGAGCAAGCAAGATTTGGTTAACATGCACCCCATAACCAACCCCGCAACCCTGTGGGTTACAGTTCTGGCACCTTATAAACCTCAGAGGGATAATGACTTGGACAGCAAAACTCACCGGCTGCGTCATTCTTCCTTGTCCCGCGTTCTCCCCCCACCCTTGTTGGCCTGTGCTCAGGACAGTCCCTTCCTTGCCTCCCTCCTCTTCCTCTCCTCCTCTTCCTCCTCCTCCCTTGCTTGTCTTCCACTCCTCGTCCAAGTGAGCCGCTCTGTGCTGCTCCTGAGAAAAAAAGTGTGCACCCTTCACGGATCCAGACCTGTGTGGTGGTGAAGGTTTTACATGTAAGTGCTGGAGCTTTCACCATTTTAGAACCTTTGAAAGAGTTAAGTGGCCTTTGTCCAGCCCAAGGAAATGTTCACTGCCCATTATACTGGGTTTGCACAAGACAGTTTTTTTAAAAACACACGCAAAACAACCACTGTACAGTTTTCTTTTCCAATCCAGGATTGCTTAAGGAGAGGAGTGGCTTGCTTAGCTAGTTCATCCTGTTCTCAGCCTGAGGTGGGGGGATCCCCCCATCTCAAAAACACATGGAGATGGAGCCCTGAGTGGCACTTGGACACCTTGGTCTTTTCCAAATAAAAATAAAAATTCAGGCATGGAAAGACTTTCCAGAAATCACCCCCAGTTTAGGATAATGGCAGGAGCAGAACACCGTTTTTTAAACCAACATGCAGTCTTGCTGATTGGGACGTTGGTGTAAATCCCTTTTCCTTTTGTCAAAATACTTCTACCTGACTATGTGTATGTGTGTGTGTATGTATACATGTAAATAAAGAAACTTTCACAGATCAATTCACACCCTTCTATTTGTACCTAGTGCAACTTGGCATAGACTGTGGGGTTAAAACAGCTGCAGGGTGTGTTGTTGTCTGTAATGTAACCATGTGATTTTTCCTTTCCTGACCTTTCTCTTTTTTTCTTTTTTTACCAATGTAGTTTGTGTACAAATTTCTTTGGCAGTGCTGGTGCTGCCCAGGTCAGTTGCTCTGCCACTACACAGACTGTCCTTTTAGCTGTACAACTTCCTGCAGAAAGAGACAAAAAGTGAATAGAGATGTTATTTTCTACAGTTGCATGTACAGAGAGAAGCACAGAGATGCTGTTGTCCCTGGAGAGATAATGTTCATAAATAAATTTTTCTAAAAAAACAACAACCCAGTGTCTCCAATGGGCTCTTGATTTTCCCCACTTTGCATAAGGAATGTCTACCATATTCCTGGGGGAGCGGGGAGAGATGGGGAGAGGCACCTCTACGACCTACAAAGCCCGATACAGCTCTCTCCCTAGAGAAGTTAGACTGGCTTCCCTTTTGCTGTTCTTCTGGAGGTAGAGGGAGACCTTTTTCTTTCAGCAAACCTTGGAGGGCTGATTGCTCAGGACGGAAATGGCCTTTCAGAATTATTATTTACTATTATTTAATTAATTTATATGCTGCCTTTCTCCCAGAAGGGACTCAAGGCTGCTCACAGAATCACATCAAATATAGTTTAAAATGTGCTGTGATTAGATTTTTTTTGTTATTTTTCAATTTCATTGACAACCATAATTTTTAACTTCTCCATGTTGTAATTTTTTTAAACCTGTATCTGTATTTTTTGTTAAGCTGCCTCTTGTAACCTCAAATAGATATGCCTCCTCCTCCATTTTGATTTGGACAACCCACCCCAATAACGATCTTGCAGGGAAGCTGGTGAGCTGCAGGCTAGATAATGCTTCACAGATAGGTGCCTCTATAAACCGTTGACAGACACCAAGCCCAGGGAGCGCTCACCAACGCTGCTCTTCATCCTGGAGAGAAGTGACAAGCAAGGTGCCTCAGGGTCCGTCCTGGGCCTGCAGTTGTGTAGCATCTTTATAAATGATGTAGATGATAGAACAAAAGGCATGCTTATCACATTTGCAAATGACACCAAATTGGGAGGGGTAGCAAATACTTCAGAGAACAGGATCAGAATTCAAAATAACCTTAACAGATTGAAGAGCTGGGCCAAAACTAACAAAACAATGAATTTCAACAGGGATAAATGTAAGGAACTACATCTAGGCAAGAAAAATTAAATCCATAAATATAAGATGAGGTTGCCACAACTCCACAGGTGATTTTAAGGTTACATACGCACACACACACCTTGCTGCAGCAGAGGCCCAGGAAGAGATCTGCAAGTCCATCATCCTGCTTCCTGCAGTAGCCACTGGATGCATTTGGAAAAGCATCAGGTAAGGCCAAGGGTCCTCTCTCAGGCACTGTTCCCCAGCCCAGGCCACTAGCGTACCTACGGAGGGGGGTGGCTTCCGTGGCCAAGCAGGGATTCGAACCCTTGTCTCTAGAGTCCTAACCACTCCACTAGGCTGGCTCCCCACTAAGAAGTACTTTAGTGCTTTTTATTTTCTGGTGCACATTCATGGTTGGAATAAGAGCTCTCCTGATCAGCTTGATCAGCCTTTGCAAACACAAAACCACAACAAATGAGAGTTAAGCCAGTTTAACCAAGATGTGGACCTGTTTTCTTTCGAGTCCCTTTTACAGAGGCAGGTAGGAAAGACTTCTGATCTTGCACCACTAGGAGTCGCCAGGGATCTGCAAGATCAGTGCAGAAATCTTGCCAGAAAGGTGATGCACATCAGACCAGCAAGGCTCTTGTTTCTTCCAGCTTCTTTTGAAAAGTCACTGGCTGAAGGGGCCGGAGGCTGGTCTCAGAGTGGGGACAAGATGGGACCCGCTGTCATGGAGGCATGCACTTACCAACGCTCCTTCAAGTCACCTCTTGATCCCATCCTAGGGTTTTCCTGACAAGATTTATTCAGAGGGGGATTGTTGCCGTCCTTTGAGGCTGAGAGAGTGTGACTTGCCCAAGATCACCCAGTGGGTTTCCAAGGCTGAGCAGGGATTCAAACCCTGGTCACCCAGTGTCTTAGTCCAACATTCAAACTACTATGCCATGCAACTCTTCTCCATGACGTCACGTTGTTGTTTTATCCTCCTCTTCCTCATTGTTCTTGTTATGTGCCTCCAATTCAATTCTGACCTATGGTGACCCTCTCCTAGAGTTTTCTTGGCAAGATTTCTTTAGAGGAGGTTTGCCATGGGCTTTCTCTGAGGTTGAGAGAAGTGTGTGACTTGGCCAAGCTCACACAGTGGGTTTCAATGGTGAGCAGGGATTTGAATCCTCATCTCCCCAAGTCCTCGTTCAACACTCAATCCACTATGCCACACTAGTTCTCATAAATGGCAACACTATCCTAGGTCAAGATTTATTTAGACAGAGTATGACTTGCCAAAGATCACCCAGTAAGGTCCCATGCTCAGCAATGATTTGAATCCTAGTCTCCCAAAGGCACCAAATCTCATCTGATTTTGGAAGCTAAGCAGGGTTAGCCCTGGTTACTACTTGGGTGGGAGACCACCAATGAATACCAGGTGCTGGAGGCTCTATTTCAGAGGAAGGAACTGGCAAAACCACCTCTGAGGACTCCTTGCCTCAGAAAACCCAGTGAGATTCACGGGGTTGCCATAAGTTGACAGGTGACTTGACACAAACACATACGCAAGGTACTTACCAGATCCTGCCTGATCTTGGAAGCTAAGCAGGGTCAGCCTTGGTTAGTGCTTGGATGGGAGACTGCCAATGAATCCCAGGCACTGTAGGCTCTATTTCAGAGGAAGGAACTGGCAAAACCACCCCGAGGATTCCTTGCCTATGAAAACCCGATGAAATTTGACTTGAAGGCAGGCACACATGCACTCCCAGAATCCTAGTTCTGTACTCAAATGACTGTATCACCCTGGATCTCTTATTAGGTGCCCATCATATTTATTCCTTGACTTTCCATTATGCCCCTCTTAGGGGGAGATGGAGTTTGGAACAAGATGCAGTCTGGGTGGACAATGTTTTGCCATTTTGGAAAGAAAATGAATTATACGTTTCCTTTTTGTTTTTTAAGTGGGCCATTCCATTCACAACTATAAAGCATAGACAGGAGCATACCGTCTATGCCATCAGCCTGTGTTTGTTCTCTTTGGCCTTTATGGCCAAGGTTATGAAAGGGTTCATTCTTTCTGATGAAGAAACAGGAGCTTCACCAAGAGGAAGAAAGCATGTCTGTAGCTTGAGGCACTCAAAAGAGTTTTGCAAGGTATCTAAGCCACAGGAGCACAACCTGAATGTCACCTTTGGGAAACCACCAAGTCTAGTTTTATGTCTAGCAAAAGAAGAGCAAGAGAGGGGACACATTTTTAAGGCTGTAAAAAGGGGCCAGAAAGTTCCCTGCAGAATAAAACAGAAAAAACAACAACCAGGTCTCCATTTGGAACATGATGAGGAAGAGATGATCCCCACTTTCCTCTGAAAAGACTATCAGATCAGCTTGCAGGAGACCAGCAGGTAACAAGGCAGCCCCTGCCCCCACATTTAATGATCTAAATAATAATAATTAAAAAAGACACAAAAGAAGAACAGAATGTGGAAGGCAAAGGAAAACTCAGCAAGCAACTGAAGCATGATTCTTAAAAGTTTCAAATTAAAAGTAAGCCACTTTGAGTCCAAAACTAGGAAAAAGCTAGAACAGAGATAATAAAATGACCAGCATTGAGGCCGTGATATTGAGAACATAGCTGTGCTGGGCAGGGCACGTTTCTAGGATGGAGGACCATCGCCTCCCAAAAATACTACTCTACGGTGAACTCGCCACGGGTCAGCGTAAGAGGGGCACTCCAAAAAAGCGATACAAGGGCTCCCTAAAACAACATCTCAGGCTCGGCCAAATTGATCACCAACAATGGTCCGCCCTGGCCTCACATCGGGAGGCATGGAGACGCACTATCCACAATGCTGCAGCCTTATTTGAGAACTCACGCCGAACAAGTCTTGAAGAGAAACGACAACGCAGAAAGAATCACAACCCAGAAACATCACCCAAGGAGACCTTCTGCTGTGCTTTTTGCAACCGGACTTGTCTATCTCGGATTGGCCTTTTTAGTCATCAGCGCGCTTGCAGAAAGTGTGGGATGAGTCCTTCCTGAATCTTCGTTTGCGAAGAAAAGCCAGAGAGAATGATAATATAGCTTGCTAAAAGGGCAGCAGTTCCGGAGAAAGGCGTTAAATGGAGCCAGTCTTTCAGCAGAGCCATCAGAATGATCTGTGTCTTCCTCTCCCGTAGGCAAATGGAACTGCTGCTATAGACGGATCTTGGGACCATCATATGCTTTGCAGGTAGAGGCTCCTTCCTCTGTTCCCACCTGATTCTTTCAAAACCTGCTGGCCCTCCACGCAGCTGATTCAGGGCTGAATGGACTGAGTCTGCCCAAGGAAACCTCACACAGTTTCCTCCCCTTGAGGAGAACACAATCCAAATTCCTCCAACCGCCAGGTGTGAAGACTGCCTTTGCCAAGAATGTTTGGGACCAGGTGGAGGAGGGCACTTGGCTGGCGTCATTAACCTCCTGATATTTTGTGCCTTCTGCTGTTTTGGCTGGCCTAATACTGAGAGCCCACGTGGCGTAGTGATTTGAGCACTAACTGTGAAGGGTGAAAGAGACCAAGGACTAGGAACTTGATCTCCCAAATCCCAGTCCCACATACTAACCACCATGCTGGCAGTGATGTGCTTCTCACAAGGCAGGGTGGTTGTATTTGACAGCAAACACAGCTGCTCTCCTTGGGCATTTTGCAATTAAGCCTGATAGTAGGGATTAAGGCACAGTGGTGGCTGGAAGAAAGTTGCTGGACTGGAAAGCCAAAGTTTATCTGGTTTTGTTTCTTGAGTCCCTCCTCCTCCTCGTTTTTTCCCAATATGTTTCCTAGCTGCTCTCTCCCATCTCAAGAAAAAGCCCTGCCCAGCTGAGCCAACAATCCTGAGAGCCCCATTCCAGGTGAGGCCTCTAACAAAGGCTTTTTGATATCAAGAGCAGCTCACCTCTGCCCTGTTTCAAGGGCTTTGCCCTTAAGCTTTGTTTGCTTCAAACTTCTTAACAGGGCAAAAAAAAATAATTTAAAATTGGCATCCTAAGAGCATTTCACCCTCTGTGCTCATTTATGCACACACGCACACACTCAGCATTGGTTAAGTAAGAAAAGTGTTGCAAGGTAAGGACACCTCCCCACCTGGAAAAAAGGTTAACCCAACAAGCAGGAAGGGAAGGGAGGGAGGCTGGCCTGTGCAGCTCTTGAGCAAGGTAGTTGCTAAGACATTTGGTGCCAGGTGACTCATTCCAAGCATTGCACGTTTTTATGCAATCAGATGTAAAAAAGAGACCAAGATCCAGGATTATTTTTTAAAAGGTTTTATTCCACAAATTAGCCAATAACAAATACCAGTCTGGAATTCTTCAGAGGCTCTTTAAAGAAAAAAGGGGGCATATTATATATGCATGAAAAAAACATAAGCAAGGCATAGATGCATAGACTGAAGAGAAACCAAAAATCTATGTGAACATACATATTAAGTTACATACAACACACAAAATCATATATCCATGTATTGAACAAGATAAAACTGCTTATTTTTAAAACAATGTTCCCTAAATACTTAACAAAGCAATTTGAAAATCAACCTGCAAAGATTTCAGAAAAGCTTACCACCAGCAACAGATAGTTCTCAAAGTGAGAGACAAAGCAAAATACTTCTTCTGTGTGTGTGTATATCTAGGTTTCCCTGTAACAACTTGGCTGTAGAAAGTGTAAAGACTTGAGCTCTAAAACTGAAGGATAAATTCCACTGAATACCAAAATCAGGATTGTTCATACCATAGTATTTTGCATTTATTTTATTTTATTTAACTTATACTGCACCTTTCTCCCAACTTGGGGCTCCAAGGTAAATTACAACAAGGTTAACAAGACAGAGCTAAAGACCTGCAGATAAAAAACAAAACAAAACACAGTTTAAAAAGCTCTCATAATAAAACACCATTAATTTCAAAAGTATAAAATTATATTTTTTTAAAAAAATAAGATAAATACAGCACATTCACCCTTTCCTCTGCAAAAACCCTGTTTAAATAATAAGGTCCTGAGAGCAGTCACCAAGAAGGCCCCCCCCCGTCCTCACCAGATGGGCCTATGACAGCGAGGTGGGGGGGCTGACAGAAAGCATAGGTTTCTAGGTATGGATGTGAAAAGTGGACATGGAGAAAGTTGGATAGGAAGAAGGACAACTCCTTCGAGGTATGCTGCTGGAGGCAAGTTCTGCAGATACTGTGGGCTGCCCAAGAGGCAAATGCATGGATCCCAGAGCAAATCAAGCCGCCGCTCTCCCGAGAAGCCAAAACGACTAAATTGCAGCTATCATATTTTGGATGTAAGCCAGGGGATCTTGTAGCCCCTATGAGACTAACTGAGAGGAAGAAGTTGTAGCATAAACTTTTGTAGACTTGATCCATTTCCTCAGATGCATACTATGAGAGGACAGGACTCACTTGAAAAAATGATAATGTTGGGGGAAATGGAAGGTGGTTGGAAAAGAGGGAAACCGCCAAGGAAGCTGCAGCGGCTACTGCCCTGAGTTTGCATTGCAAGACCTGATCAGGGCAACTCATCAGCAGGTCTTCTCCAACTCCTAAAGCTGCCGTAAGTCAAAGCTGACTGGATGGCAAATAACAACAAAGTCCAGACCTACATTTAGACTGTCTCTTTCACAGCTGGTGCAATGGATGTACCTTTTGGTGCACTCAGAGATGAGCTTCCCTCTCTGCATGCACATCTGCCTCCGGTAACCAGCTCTGCGCTGAACTTAACATGGAAAACTCCATTCAGTAAGGAAATAAGTGTGGTGTGTAAAGGCTGGTAATGAAAAAAAGACACCGCTGTGAGCTGCCTTGGGTGCATGTTTTGGGGTGTGTGCAGTGTGTGTGTGGAGGGGGGGAAGCAGGCTGGGAACAAGCGAGTCTTGTAAAAGTTTTGTTGTTGCTGTGTGCCTTGAAGTTGTTTGCTACTTATGGCGGCCCTAAGGCAAACCTATCACTGGGTTTTCTTGGCCAGGTTTCTTCAGAGGGGGTTTGCCTTTGCCTTCCTCTGAGGCTGAGAGAGGGTGCCACTTGCCCAAAGCCAACCAGTGGGTTTCCGTCGCCTAGCAGGGACTCGAACCCTGCTCTCCAAAGTTGTAGTCCAATGCTCAAACCGTGATACCACGCTGGCTGGTGCTTGCAAAAGTACCTTGTAGTGTGTTGCATTTCCTCCTTTCCCAACCCTCCCTCCTCTGGCACCTCAGGCTTGGGTAACTCCTCAGTGGACAATCCAGCCCCAATGCTGCTGTTCTTCCTGGTCATGGGTTAAAAAGTGGGTGTCTGAATCAAATGATTCAAAGGACCTCGCCAGGGCCTGGGGTTTCCATCCTTCCCACCTTGGAGGGCACCTACCTGCTCAGCCCCCAACTGGCCAGGAGCAGAGGCCCACAGCTAGTTTGATGGTCTGGGGTGGGCTTAGTGTCCGCAAGGTGCCCCTTGTCGTGTTCCCAGCTCCCCTCCCCAAATGGCCAGGATCCTATGGAGAAAAGCCTGGTGTCTGGGGATGAATGACCAAAGGGATGACCCTTAAGGATTTCTGCCAAGGCATCTTAGGCTGAGAGAGCAGCCTTTCTCAACCTTTTTACCCTGGTGGAATCCTGGAAACAAGGTTCAGGTCTCAGGGAACCCCTGCCCTAAAAAGCATGATACCTACAGCTCCAAAAAACACAAATGTTTAATTTTTTCCAGTCTCAATATCTCCTGGAACCCTTAGCAACCTCTTGTGTAACCTGAGGGTTCGAGAAACCCTGGGCTAGAGTTTGGGCAAGAGGTTTTTTTTTTTTTTTTGGACTACCCTTCCCAGAATCCCCCAGGCAGCCTGCTGGTGCTGCCTTGCTTGTGGGTTAGGGGGTCTGGTTTGGTAATGGGGCGTGGGATGCCCGACCCCCACCCCTGAGACCCTCCTTATGCCAGCAGAGGAGGAAGGGGGGAATGGAGCCTCCATGTCCAAAGAGAGTCTACCTCTGGCTCCCAAAGCCCTCTGGTTTGCTTCGTGGGCTGGCTCAGTCTGGGGAGGGGGCAGGAGGGTGTTCTCCCACTCGACCCCCTCTTGATGGTCCGGGCTAGGGCTGGTTGAAGGTACTGGCAGCATCAAGGGGGGCCCATGATTGTGGGACCCCCATCATAACCCTTCTCCTGCAAAAGCATGATTAGTCATAATCTGAATATCCTGTCCTGTGAATAGCTTGGGTTGGGTTAGGTGACATTGACCTGAGATAAACATCTGGGCCCCCCAAAATAAACCATTGCAGCCCCCCCCCCAATTCCTTAAACTGGTCCTGCTTGCAAAACATTACTAGTAATAATCTGAATATCCTGGACTGTGAATAGCTTAGGTTGGGTTAGGTGACCTTGACCTGAGAGAAACATCTGGGCCCCCCAAAATGAAGCATTGCTGGGCCCCCCAAATGCCTCCCACCGGTCCTGGTGGGGCAGGGCGTTCCGGGCAGGCGGGGCGGGCGGCGCCTCCTCTTCCTCCTGGTCCTCCTCCTCCTCCTCCTCCTCCGGCGGGGCTCTCCCTGGACGGGGCGGGCGCGCTTCTGGCCCGAGGAGGCGGCGAGGCGCGGCTGGGCTGAGCTGGGCTGGGGCCGGCTGCGGAGATGGCCGGGCCGGGGGCCGGGGGTCTGGGGCCGCTGCCGCCGGGGCTCTTGGGGCGCCGGGCCCGGCTCCTGGCCGCCGCCTGCTGGCTGCCCAACGTGCCGCTGGCGCTGGGCTTGGCTGCGGGGCTCCTGCTGGCCGCCACCCCGGCCCACCGCTGCCGCCCGGGCGCCCGGAGCCCCAACGCCTCCGCCGAGCCCCCCGGGGGCCCCTGCCTGCTCTACCGGGCCCCGCCGCCAGGGGGCGCCCTCCCCCCGCCCGGGAACGGCTCCGGCTGGAGCCCCTGCGCCGCCGGCTGGGCGTACACGCTGCCCGAGGCCGGGCTCCGCTCCACCGTGGTCACCCAGGTGGGCCCCGTTGGGGATGCTGGGAGCTGTCGTCCCAAGAATCGTAGACTCCCCCCGCGCCAGAGCCCAGAGGGACTGGAGGGAGGGGATCCCGGCCTGGGGGGAAGAGGCGCCCCCGGAGGGGGTCTCTGCCCCGAGCGGCGCCCAGCAAGGTGGGCGGGTGGGGGGTCTCTACCTGGGCAGGTACGCCTCGCCCACCCGCCTCTCTCACTCGGGGGGGGGGGACAGGTAAGGAGGTGCTCCCCCCATTTGAGGCAGGGGTGGCAACAGGAGGCACTCCAAATCCCAGCATCCTGCACCACCGACTGGGCTGGCTGGGGGACGCTGGGAGGTGCAGTCCGGCAAGGCCTGGGGAGGGCTCCACTTGGCACCCCCCTCCCACACACCCCTTGCCTTGTTGGGACAGATCCTCAGCAGGCCTCCCCGCAGCCCTCCCGCCCCTGGCTCCCCCTGCTTGACTGACTGTGTTGCCTTTCCCTGCCTCTGTTTGTGTCTCTATTATTGATTTATGTATTTATACCCCACAAAGGCTATCAGAGCGGCTTACAAAATGTTTTAAGCAATAGCTATTTACACATTTACACTGCATTGAGCAGTTTCCAATGTGTGTTAGCTTATTGCCTCCTCTAGATTGTAAGCCCCTTAGGGGCAGAGAATGGAACATTTTTTTAACTCTGCAGATTGTTTTTAAAGTTTTGTGTGTGTCTGTGCATGTGTGTATAAATGCAGGTTTTTAATAAGTACATCTTGAGTCCCAATATGGGGGGGGGAGTGGAATATAAATGAATAAATTAATAATAATAGGACTAGAACTCTCAGCGTTCCTCACCATTGGCTATGGTGGCTCAGGGCTTCTGGGAGTTGCAGTCCAACCAACTTGGAATGTATCCAGAGGAGGGCAACCAGGATGGTGGGAGGTCTGGAAGCCATGATGCCCTATGAGGAGCGGCTTAAGGAGCTTGGCATGTTTAGCCTGGACAAGAGAAGGTTGAGAGATGACGTGATAGCCGTGTTTAAATATTTGAAGGGATGTCATACTGAGGATGGAGCAAGCTTGTTTTCTGCTGCTCCAGAGACTAGGGCACAGAGCAATGGGTTCAAACTACAGGAAAAGAGATTCCTTCTAAATGTTAGGAAGAACTTCCTGACAGTAAATGCTGTTCACAAGTGGAATCCGCTGCTGCCTGGGAGTGTGGTGGTCTCCTTCTTTGGAGGTTTTTGAACAGGGGCTGGATGGACATCTATCGGGCATGCTATGATTGCACATTTCTTTATAGCAGAATGGGGTTGGACTGGATGCCCCTCAGGGTCTCTTCCAACTCTATGATTCTATGATTCACACATGGAGATTCCCACCCCTGATTTTGGGGTTCCTGTAGTAGAGCAAGAGAGCTGTGTCTGCCTGTGTCTCTCCTGGACCTCACCATTCCTTTTTTTTTCTCTTTTCTCTCTCCCCCCCCCCAACACCTTGGCCTTGCAGTGGGACTTGGTATGCTCCAACCACTGGAAGGTGCCACTGGAACAAACCACCTTCCTCCTAGGATGCCTTTTTGGCTACGTGGCCTTGGGTTCAGCCTGTGACAGGTAAGCTCTCTCTCTCTCTCATTTCTTTGCTGTTCCATGGACGTCCAGCAGGTATTTCTCTGCAGGCTGCAACTCCTCTGTGAGGACGGGATGCTTGCATTCACCTTTTCAGCTAGAGTTTTGGAGCACTGAAGGCACAGCTCTGTAGAGCCCAAAAGTTTTAATTTATGGGATGCTCAAGGAGAGCTCACCAGCAGAGGCCCTGCTTTGGAAATAAAAGGCATGAGATCAATTAGCTCAAGGGACATAATAGTGCCACTCTATTCTGCTTTAGTCAGACCTCACCTGGGCACCACAATTCAAGAAGGACATGGACAAGCTGGAACATGTCCAGAGGAGGGTGGCCAAAATGGTGGGTGGTCTGGAAGCCATGATGCCCTATGAGTAGCAACTTAGGGAGCTGGGTATGTTTAGCCTGGAGAAGAGAAGGTTAAGAGGTGATATGATAGCCATGTTTAAATGTTTGAAGGGATGTCATACTGAGGATGGAGCAAGCTTGTTTTCTGCTGCGCTAGAGACTAGGACATGGAGCAATGGGTTCAAACTGCAGGAAAAGAGATTCCACCTAAACATTAGGAAGAACTTCCTGTCAGTAAGGGCTGTTCGGAAGTGGAATACACTGCTGTCTCAGGAGTGTGGTGGAATCTCCTTCTTTGGAGCAGAGGCTGGATGGCCGTCTGTCAGGAATGCTTTGACTGGGTATTCCTGCATGGGAGGGGGCTGGACTAGATGGCCCTTGTGGTCTTTTCCAACTCTATGGTTCTATGAATCCCTGACATCCCCTTCTTAAAAGGATCAGGTGAAGGGAGAGAGAATTCTCCACCTGAAACCCAGGAGAGGCGGCTGGCCAGTCAAAACCGGCCGCGCTGAGCTAGATGGCCATGTATTCTGACCTCGTCTAAGGCAGCTTCTTCCTCTGTTTGTCTTTTCCCTGCAGTCTTTCTATGAGGCAATATCAGCAAGGAGTGTGTGTGCAGGCAGGTCAGTGGTGACACAGCCCTTCATGCCGACATAGGCCATTGCTGATGAAGGCGCAGGAAAATACAAGGGAATTTCTGTACCCTTTTGGCGCACATCTCTTCCCTGTATGCCTCTTGTCCAGCAGCCTGTCAGACAAACCTCAAGTGTTCTCTTACTGAGCAGCAGTTGCATGGGAAGAAACATCTCTAGTTTCTTGTGGAGAAAATCAGAGCTTGGAAATTAATCACCGGCCATAGAAACACTAGAGGGAGTTTCTGGGACTTACTTTTTAAAGTTTTTTTTGGGGGGGGGGAGGGCGTGACTCCCAGAATCCCTACAGTGAGCATGGCCAGGAATTCTTGGAGTCACCATTCAAAAAAGTAACTTTAAAAGTAAATTCCAGAAGCCCAGAGGTTCTGGGAGTCACAGTCTTAAAGAAACACCCAACTTCACAAGCTCTGATTTTGTCCACAAGAAACCTCTGTTTTTTCTTTCCATTCTGTTTTATCCCAGGCTCTGGATAAAATCACACTTCATGAAGGGCTTGTCTTTGCAAGATGAGGTTCCTCTTTGGAAGTCCCAGGGACAATCCTGTCTTCCCTGGAGATGTGAAGGAGCCTCTGGTGACCAGTATGTTCCATGAGAATGGAACACCCTGGGCTAGCCAGGTGTTTTTCTGGCAGCCCTTTGCTCCTTGGAATGGAAATTATGTTTGGGAGGAGAGGCCCCAAATGGCCTTCAGTAGCCGGGAGAATGCAGCAAAGCATGGTGTGATTCTGTTCCTCTGTTGCTCCAGAGCATGTTACAGAAAACTTTCAAGCCCCAGCTAAGATGTGGCACCTTTATCTGCCCTTTCATGAACTGGTGGCCAAACTGGCCACTCTGCCAAGATGCAGCTGTGACATTTGAGCCACGTTCCAACCAGGGAGAATCCCAGAGGTTGCTGTCTGCCTCTCTGACCCCTTTCTTTCTTTCTTTCTTTCTTTCTTTCTTTCTTTCTTCTTCCCTCCCTTCCTCCCTGGTTGCTTTGAATCCCTGTAGGCTGGGCCGCCGGACCACTTTCATCTTCTCGCTGATGCTGTCCGTCCTGCTGGGTCTCACCGTCTCCCTGGCTGTGAGTTACGTGATGTTTGCTCTCACGCGCCTGCTCTTTGGGGCGGTGCTGGCGGGTGCCTTCCTTTCCCTCTACGTTGCAAGTGAGTTGCACCCTGCTTTTATCCAGCATCTGCCCTGTGGGGCTTCTTTGTGGGTTGGGGCGCTGAGTGCGGAACCTTTTAAGGAGTGCCACCGTAAATCCTCTTTCTGACTAGACTAGAGGTAGGCAATTATGGGAAGCTAGGAAGAGACCTGGGGGGATTGCACCCCTCCACCACATCCTGCACTGCAAAAAAATAAAAATAAAATAAAATTCCCCATCTCCCCCCCAATGCCCTCCAGAGGCATTTTTGTTGAGGGGAGTCTCCTTCTTTTGGAGGTTTTTAAACAGAGGCTGATGGCTGTCTGTCAGGAGTGCTTTGATTGGGTATTCCTGCATGGTTGGACTAGATGACCCTTGTGGTCCCTTCCAACTCTATGATTCTATGAAAACAGCACATTCTGAAACAACCTTTCCCCTGAGCAGTCAGGCCTCAAAGGCCTGCCAGGTCAAGAACGTCTTTACCTGCTTGTGGAAATATCTTAGGGAGAGTGCTGGCCTCTCCAGGGAGCGAGTTCCAGAGCCTGGGAGTAGCCACCAAGAAGGCCCAGTGTCCCCACCAAGCGTACCTGCGAGGATGGTGGGACAGAGAGAAAGGCCTCTGTAGATTTCAGAGCACGGGCGGGCTCATATGGGAGAATAGGTCCTTCAGATAACCTGGACCAGGGGAAGTGATTTGTGTATATTGAAAGTCTGCACACAATTCTGTTACCCTAATAAAAGTCCGCAGTGTAGATTTGTTGCACTGATCGGCCAGTCAGTGCCAAAACAGAGAGTTACCAGCAGGGTTTGCATTGTGCCTGCCCATTTCCCTCTCTTCCTGTTCCTCAAGAGTAGAAACATGAAAATCCAGAAAAAGAAGCCAAATTCAGAAGAAAAACTCCCATTCCCCCCCCTCCCAGAGCTTTCCCCCAACCCCAGGAAAAATGGGAAGGGGGAGAGGAACTGTCATGGAATATTCTCTCCTAGAAAGAAGAAAAAAATATTTATGATAAAGTGCTTATATATTTATTTCTCCAACATTATTTCTAAAAGTTATATAGCAGGTAGACTTTGATTAAGACTGTGTACATTATGACAGCACCATTGCAATTCTTGGCCTTATTTTCCTTGTCTCAGTTCTTTTTACAAGAATGAATATTCTGAGTCCGCTTGGCACAATGGAGGACCAGGGGAGACAAAATATTTTTCTTAGTTTTGCTAATCTTGATGGTTTCTCCTCTTCATACTATTGTTACGTTTTGGTTGCTCCTCATAAACTGGCAAAAACAGAGAAGTTCCTTACAGTTCAGGACTTGTAGCTCCATTTGTAACAAAATAACTTTTAAAAATGTAAATTTGATTTGAGAAACATATTCAAGAGTAGCTGTGTTGGCCGTGCAGCAAAACACAACAAAATCCACAATCTGCAAAAGAGTGTTACCTTGATTGGCCAACCAAAATGCACAAAATACATCATGCAAGCTTTTGAAACTCTACTGGCTTCTTCAGATCCCTCCAGAACAACAGAACTACAACAGAAACAACATCTGATACAAAATGTAGGCCTGTGACTTCAACACCATCACTTTTTCCCCCTTTCTCCTGTATGATTTTTTAACATCTTTTGTCTGATGAAGAAGCTAGTGGAGCTTCACAAGTTTGCATGATGTATTTTGGGCATTTTGGTTGGCCAATAAAGGTATCACTCTTTTGTGGATTTTGAAATTCAGTTTGTAATTATTTTCTGGGGAAAAACCCCTGTACTTTTAATATATCAAACTATTGCATTCGATGTTCCCTATAGTGACAAAGTGACTTTAAATCTTTATAGCAGTGTGTGTGTGTTGCATTTTTTCAGCTTATCTGAACATTTCCATGTTTTACAAACAAACAAGCAAACAAACCAGTTCAAAGCCTGTATTTCTTTTGCCTTGTGGCTTTGAAACTTTCCATCTCTGCTCATGGGTCTACCTCTTCCTCAGGGCTGGAGCTGTGTGATCCGCCCCATCGCCTGATGGTCACCATGGGTGCTGGTTTCTTTTGGGTGTCTGGAGAGTTGCTCTTACCAGGGCTGGCTGTGGCCTGCAAGGAGTGGCGTCTCCTCCAGGGGGCAATAACGCTGGCGCTGGCCCTGCTGGCTATCTGCTGGTGGTGAGTATTCCCCCTCAACCACCCCGGGATGCTAACCAGAGGGGTAGAAACCTTACATGCAAATTGCCTTGGAATGGGAAGTGTGACACGTAGCACTGAGCTGCTGTAGGTGAGAAATCAGCGCATGGGTATGTTCTCTGCAATCTTACCCACGAGCAGAAAGTCTCTGCCATGTTTTTGCATTTTATCAGAATACCCAGCAGGCACTCAAGTGGTGAAAGCTAAAGTTGCAAGGTCCTTACATTAGACAACCCAGGCCTGAGGTCCTCCGTCAGGGTTGTGTGGTAGAAATCTTTGCATGTGGAGTTGGTCCTTGATTATGCTATGTGAGTCATGTATTGAATGGTATTATTGTGCAACGCTTAACCATCCACACCTTCACTCGCCACCCCACCTGGCATTGCCTAAGTTCCCCAGGGAGGTGTTGGAAGAGATCCATGGGAAGTTTGCAAGGGCTGGACTGAGCACAATCGCTCTCTGCAGTCCTTGAGCTAGAAGGGGGTCAACCTGGTGGGTGCTCCAGTGAAGAGGGCTTGCTCAGCGCCACTTGAGTGCATTTGGGCAGAGTCCTCCATAGGGCTGAAGAGGTGCAGGGTGGGTGGGGAATACGGCCGCCAAGTGGCTCAGCACCGGTTCCTTCCCCGGAAATTTGGCAAAGTAGCCAGTGTGTGTAGGCTGTGAGTAGGAAGGCAGGGGAGGTGGCAGCCTGATGGAGAAGTGCCAACACCAGGCTCATCCGCACCCCTAACCCCTTTCCCCTCTCTTTCCCCTCACCCAGGGCTTTTCTCCTCTGGTCTGTGCAGAGATTGGAAAGTTACATTTTGGAAAGAATTCAATCCCATTGCTCAGCACACTCCTTGAAAAAGGGATCCGTTGTTGTCACTCTGTGGAGTGTGAAAAAGTAACTTGTCAGATTACTTGATCCCTAACTGGTTCATTTTCGGTTTTGCTTTACCAAGGTGGGGGTTGGAATGGGACCTCTAATTGATAAAGGAATGGCATGAAATTTCAACAGTTCCTGTCAAAATGCCGTTTAAAAGTCATTTTAAAAAACAATGGAAAACCCAAAGACCGACAAAGTGACTTTTCTCCTACTCATTATATTGGTTTTGAGATGTGACTTCATTCTACTCTGGCTGATCCAAGTTAGTTGCATAGTTAGCCTCCTTGCTAGTTAATTGCATAGTTAGTTGCATAGTTAGCCTCCTTGCTAGTTAATGAGTTAATTCCAAGCTCTGCCTTTCTCCACATGCTGTGGCCATTACTGGACTTGGTGCCTCTGCACACTTGTGCAGCATTGTGAGGCAATAGGGGCTGATCGGTGGTGACTTTGTGGTTGGGGTAGAGCTCATCTGGTAGATAATGTAAATTTGAACGCCCTTGTGAAAGGTATGATGGTCATCACTTTCAGAGTTGTAGGGATGCGGTAGAGAGTAGCCATTAGAGGAAATTCTGTAGCTTTACAGCGTGTGTTTCATCTCCACCTTACAACCCTGCAAAGTAGATTAGGCTGAAGAGAGGTTTCCTGAGGCCAGCTTTGTAGCTGAGCAGGGATCTAAGGGTGAGCAGCTTTTTCTGCACATGGGTGATCCAATTGTAGCAAGCTGGCTCCTCACTTTGGAATTTTACAAATTAGAGTCCAGGGCCTAAATACCTGAAAGGCACCAGGTCCCATCTGATCTTGGAAGTTAAGCAGGGTCAGCCCTGGTAGTACTTGGATGGGAGACCACCAACAAATACCAGGTGCTGTAGGCTCTGTTTCAGAGGAAAGTGCTGGCCAAACCACCTCCTGTGTGTTCCTTGCCTAAGAAAACCCAACAAAATTCATGGGGTTGCCATAAGTTGACAGGAGACTTGAAGGCACTCACACACACGCAAAGGAGTTGAGAGTGAGTTCATCTTTGATCACCTGCTTGTAATTAAAAAGGTCATTTGCAAGGAAATGCAGCTGCCCTTAAATTGTTTCCCTGGCATTTGTTCATGGCATATATTATGCTCTGTGCCCTGCCTTGTTGGCTCTCACTAGTCCTTGCAAAACCTTAATGATATGTTTTAAAAGCTGCTACACCCATTCTACAGGCAAGAAGACTGAGGCCACCAGAGTTTCTTGCCCAAGGCCCTGCGGTCAGTGTGTGATCCAAAAGTGCTTGCCAGCCTGTTTGTGCTGTGCTCTTCAAAACAAAAGAGTAGCTACTTCAGGCTCTGCCTGTCCAGCATCTCTGGTCAACCTGTGCTATAATAATAATAATAATAATAATAAAAAATAATAATAATATTTAATTATATTCCACCTTTTCCTTAGGGAATCAAGGCAAAGCACAACATAATTATAACAATAAAATATTATAACAAAAGCTCAAAGTTTTAAAAAATGCTATTACATCATCCCTTTAAAAATATATATTAATTTACTTCTCTCTCTGGCTTTCCTTCGCCAACGAAGATTCAGGAAGGACTCATCCCTCGCTTTCTGCAAGCGTGTTGATGACTAAAAAGGCCAATCCGAGATAAACAAGTCTGGTTGCAGAAAGCACAGTGGAAGGTCTCCTTGGGTGATGTTTCCGGGTTGTGATTCTTTCTGCGTTGTTGTTTCTCTTCAAGACTTGTTCGGCGTGAGTTCTCAAATAAGTCTGCAGCATTGTGGATAGTGCGTCTCCATGCCTCCCGATGTGAGGCCAGGGTGGACCATTGTTGGTGATTAATTTGGCCAAGACTGAGATGTTGTTTCATGAAGTCCTTGTATCGCTTTTTTGGAGCGCCCCTCTTACGCTGACCCGTGGTGAGTTCACTGTAGAGTAGTATTTTTGGGAGGCGATGGTCCTCCATCCTAGAAACGTGCCCAGCCCAGCGCAGCTGTGTTCTCAATATCATGGCCTCCATGCTGGTGATCCCTGCTTGCTCAAGGATAGCAACATTTGTCACATAGTCAGTCCAGTGTATATTTAGGATTGTGCATATACAGCGCTGATGAAAGCGTTCAAAGAGTCGCTAATGCCTGCACAAAATGAGCTACAAATATACCATCATATGACCAAAAAAGTGAAAAAGATTATATTCTGAAGAAATCTTCTGACAGAATTAGTTTTCTAGCATGGTAATAAATACATGCTTTTGTTCAGTTCTTTTTTGCTGAAGAATTCTGGATCTTCATTTCCGAAAAAGTAAAATACAGGTCACCCTCCTCCCCATTTATGCCAGGAAAACGTTCCTGGACTTACTGCAGATACATGAAACTGTGTATAATAGTGAAGCGACATAGAACTGTGCTGGAAGACCTAGAAAATGCCTAGAGAGGATGCCTATCTAGGCATCTGGCATGACTCTATGATCAAATTCCGGCAGAAGTTGACCATACAGTCATGCTGGAGGACTTCCCGGTGCCTAGAGAGACCACCTCTAGCATGACTGTGGTCCTCCAGATGCCTAGAGGGATCTCCCCCCAATTGTGGGTAACAAAACAGGGGTACCAATCCCACATAAATCGGGGGGGGGGGGTAACCTGTGTCGAGGATCCCCTAACAGATCTTCCCAAGGTTTATACTGGAGCCCCAGTGGTTTGGGATATCCGGTTTACAAAAGCAACAAGGGGCTGCCATATCAGAATAAATGTACCTCTCCTGGCTTCCTCTCTCAGAACTTTATACTTGTCAGTTAACTTTGCATTTGATGCCACATCTCACAGCCTCCTTCCCCACGTAAAAAGACTTTCTCTTTCGTGTCTGTGCGCACAGGAGCCCGTCGCTGTTCCCCGAGTCGGCCCGCTGGCTCTTGGCCACCTACCAGTTGGAGGAAGGCAAGAAGGTTCTGCGCAGCTTAGCCGAGGGCAACGGGGTCCGTTTGGAGGACAACCTGTACACCCAGGAGCGCCTGTTTGCAGGTGAGTTCTCGGAGGGTCAGGACAAAGGTCAGTCCCAGCCACAGTAGCGGCTGATGGCTGCCATGATGGTTGAAAAGTGAATCCATTCCATGTTTAATCTGGGCTTTAAAGGCTGTATCCAAGGTGCTGAACTCTGTTGCTAAATAGTTTCATCACTTTGGAGAGCTCCGTTAAAGCTATCTAAAACCCGGAGTGGATTCGCAGCCTGTCTGACATGGGAACCATCAAATCGCTGCCTTTTCTGGTGGCCTCGTGGGAAACCCTCTTGTTGCAAGTCCTGGTTCAGTGGGGCGGGAAGAGGAGACGGTTTATTCACCTGGGCCAATTCATGGTGTTACACATTCAGTGATGTATTGATGAGGGGCGGGGGGAAATTACTTCTATTTTATTTTATTTTATTTTATTTTATTTTTTATTTTATTTTATTTTATTTTTTATTATTTTATTTTATTTTATTTTATTTTATTTTATTTTTTATTATTTTATTTTATTTTATTTTATTTTATTTTATTTTATTTTGTGTTGCCGCAAATAAGAATCCCCCCCACTGAAATTTTCTTTCAGTTCCCAAATTCACAGCATTGCAGACGGACATTTGGAAATACAGTTTGGGCACGGAAAGAAAAGGATATGGTAGAATCCTGCAAAACTCCGACACTCACATTTTGTATATGTACAAAGAGGCCTTTCCACTGATGTACACTTTGTATGCTGCAGAGCTCACTCCCACCCCACCCCGCCCCAGCTGTATATAAAAATTCATTCTCACCTGTTACCCAAAATGCTCCTTGGAAAATTCCAAGAAAATACCGAGTTTCTAATACGTTGGGGAAATTAGCAGCAACTTGACTTTAGCTATGCAAAAAGGGATAACAAGGGAACCTTGAAACCTATGTCTACCGGTAATAATCTGGATGGAATACATACACATTTACAATTAAGTATGGTTTTTATTAAGGAGTTCAAAAATAACACCAAACACACACACATTCACCCAGAAAAAGCATTCACACCAGGCTAAAGAAAGAAACAGTAGGAAAGCTTTGGATAGAGGGTTGCAAGAGGGTTTGGCTGAGGTAATACAACCTGTCCTGTAGTCCGTCTGGCAGAGTGGATGGAGGAAAGTGGGTGGCCACACAGAGGGGCATCGTTTCCCCTAGAAATGGAACTGTGCGCTGGGTTGGTTAACACAGAGTAACAGAGCTGCCCCCTATTACTAACTGTGCGCAAATGTGGCATATTTGGGGGGTGATATTTATACCTCCAAATGCACCTGAGGGAATTGGTTGCTTCATGGGTGGAAACAATGAATTCCATAATAATAATAAAATTTATTTATATCCCACCCCTCTGCGAGCAATCGGGGTGGCTTACAACAATAAAATAGTACACAGTATAAAACAACTCAAAATCCCTTCCCCCCTTAAAACATTATTAAATTAATACAAATTAAAATCAATATATAATACAATTTATTAGAAAACCCTTTCGAGCAAGCAGCGTCAGTTTGAAGGTCCAGAAACAACCTCCAGAGGGGGTTCCTGAGGCCGTGGTTAGCTATTCCGGAAAAACCTGCCTGAAGAGAACCGTCTTGACAGCCTTTTTAAAGCTGTCTAATGATGTCAATAGGCGGATCTCATCCGGCAGGCCATTCCACAATTTGGGGGCGACAGCCAAGAAAGCCCTCTGGGAGGTGGTCGCCAGCCTAGGTCTTTGTGGCTGCAACAAATTCCTCCCAGGGGACCGGAAAGCGCGGGGAGGATTATAAGGGAGAAGGCGGTCCCTGAGATAGCCTTCATGGATTGCACAATGCGTTTCCTAGTCTTGACAAAAGGTAAGAAAGATGCTAAATGTGTTTCTTAATACCCAGTGATTGGGTTTTAAAAGCCTTGAGCAACTTCTTTAAGATTGGGAGCTGAGCAGAGAAGATTTCACAATCAGTAAATACAAAAGGGTTTCTCTATATCCATTATCTTCCCATTTATGTGGAATGTGTCTTCTTTTGGCCTTGCAGCCCCAGGCCGCCTTGGGGTAAGACAGGGCACTCAAATGACCTTTTGAGACCACCCTGTCTTTTTCCCTTTGTCAAATGCCACATTAATGAACCAAACTTGGCCAGTTTCTGAGGCCTGTAAACATGGGGTGCAGCCAATGCTAACATTCCAGGAGTGGGGTGCCTTGGAAGTGGGGTGCAAGCTTGTGCTGACACACCTTTGACACGTGCTGACACCCGACAGGTCTTCAGTGCTTCATCCATGAACAGCAAATGTAGTCATCTTGGCTTTGAAAAGTACAGTCAGTCCTCAACTTTCGTGGCTTTAACTTCCATGGATTTGATTATTCATGTGCTTGTAGCTGCTGCTTAAATACATTGCACTTAATGCCATCCCTTCCACAACCAATAGTTCATGCCGTATGCACTGGCTTTTGGCCTTTTCCTACCAGCTGTGCTTTCTTTTTATCCCTGTGACGCTTACATATGGAAGGACGCCATGGTGAAATTACCTTACTGGCTGAGTGGCAGCGTGGGTGTTTTTTCTCGGGGTAACAGCACTCTCGTTCTCTCTCCAGAACTGGACAACCTGGCAGAAGGGGTCTCCCGGCCGAAATACCACAGTGTCTGCCAGGTCTTTCGCACTCGGGTTGTGTGGAAGAACAGCCTCATCCTTGGCTTCACTGCGTAAGAGCCCAGCGAGGGCGGGAAAGGGAGGGGGGCCAAGGGACGGAGATTGGGGTAGCGCCGGCTTGGGCGGCCATCTGAGTTGGCAATCCCTTCTTGTACTTTTTTATATAATTTTCACCCACCCCTCAAGGTGATTCCCAAGCAACTGGACTGCGATCATTTTAATTTGTAATCTGCCCAGAGTCCCAATTCCAGGAAAAAGGCAGGGTATAAATAAAGATGAGGTCAAAACCCCCTGCACCAGAGACACGATTACAAATGCATAACTACATATCATTTCCTGACTCCCCAAACCTACCCTAAAAGCCAGCAGCCGCATCCAGTGATGGAGATCTGTTCTGCCGGAAACTAGGACGATGTTTCCCGCTCACTCCTGGTAGCCATCCACAGTGCGACAAAGAGTTGCGATACAGGTCCTGTTTCTGCTTGTCACACCGCACGTTGCTGGTGGGAAGGAGCTGGAAAAATCATGCTGCTGCACCCAGATCGCCAACAGGACAGACCTCAGTCACTCGGTGTGACTGCTGGCTGTTAAGATAAATTTGGAAGGGCTTTTGCAAATTGTGGCAATAGTGCTGCCATCGTAAACGTGCATACTGAACAGTTACGGATGCGTAAGTCTAGTTTGTACACTCGTAACTAACTGCTCAATGGGATGCCTGCCCGGATGCAGCCGCAGTAGCTCCATCGCTGTCACCACCACCCACACCCTGGTTCATGCCCTGTGTCCTTGGATGCTGCTGCTGCAACAAACCACAGCCCATCGTTTCCTTAACTGCCTTTCTTTACTCTGCAGAGCTCCTTACAGTCTTCTGTCCCCCTCTGCGCCCCCCCAGGTTCATTGGCAGCGGGATCCGCCACTCCTTCACCCGCAACCTGGCTCCTTACGCCCCCCGCTTCTACTTCCCCTACTTCCTGCTGGCGGTGAGTGAGGTGTTGGCTCTCCTCTTCCTGTGCCTGTCGGTCGACCGCTTCGGACGCCGAGCCGTCCTCCTCTTCAGCACCATCCTGACGGGCATTTCCTCGCTGCTCCTGTTGGCCCTGACTCAGTGTAAGGAGGTGGCCGCTGGGGCTGGAGGCGGGCTGGGGGAGGGAGATTGAGTCTCTGAGAGGGAGAAGCAGACACTACCACCCACCATCTTCTCATGCCAGAAGGTATGGGATGTGGCTATGGCAGTGGCAACGGACCTGGAGCGCATAGTTTGCCCGTGCATCATGCGTCCATGCTGTGGTCGAGGAAAGGAAAGAGTAGCCTTTTCCTCCCAGCCATCTTAATCTTGGTGCGTGCAGTTTGGCTCACTTGCTTGAGACACCTCTGTTTGCTCCGCATGCACCTCTTCTGCACGTGGATTGCATTAGATCAGAGTGGTGAATGCATGCTCTCTGGGGCTCTTTTGAGTCCACCCTGGGCTGCCTACATCTCAAAAAACAATTTAAATTTAAAAAAACCCAAAAAGTTCCCCCCATGCTGACTTCTTGTTTACTTCCTGGTTGAGAAAAGCTTTTTCCTGGGCATAAAACAGTACGAAGGGACCTAAAAATGTGGCACACTTGGCCAGAGGGCATGGGAAGGGACTTTTTAGTGATTGTGAAGTTGAAGGCTTTCACTGCCGGCATCCATACATTTTCCTTGGTTTTTTTTCGGGCTGTGAGGCCGTGTTCTGGAATAGTTTTTTTCTGACGTTTCGCCTGCATCTGTGGCTGGCATCTTCAGAGAATGTGGAGTTTATATGCTGTGAACCCCTGTTGGGGAGGATATGTAAATTTATGTAATTGAATGGTTAGTTTCTGGGTATAGAAATGCAAGGCTTGTTAGTATCTGATTGGCTAATGGTTGGTTGATGGGCCATTATCTGCTGGAAATCTATACCCAGAAACTAACCATTCAATTACACAGATTTACACATCCTCCCAAACAGGGGGTCACAGCATATAAACTCCACACACACTCCTACCCAACCATTCTCTGAAGATGCCAGCCACAGATGCAGGTGAAACGTCAGAAAGAAACTATTCCAGAACACGGCCTCCCAGCCTGGAGAAAAACCAAGGAAAATCTATTTTTAGTGATTGCTTTTATTTTAAAAACTTTTAGAAATTGGGGTGCGTAGCATCAGTGTTACAGCCCTCCACGGGTGTGTGTCTGTCCATTTGCCCAGTGGTATTTGCCCACCCATGTATGAGATGACCTGCCTGTGGCTGGACCCCTTTCTGAGCCCATTTCTCCCCCTCTCCCCTTTCCCCTAGACTTGAAGTCCTGGCTGGTCCTGGCCTTGTCTGTCCTGGGCATTCTCTCTTCACAAGCCGTCACCATCCTCAGCGTTCTCTTTGCCAGCGAGGTTCTGCCCACTGTGGTCAGGTAAGAGAGAGAATTGGAAATTTGACCGCCCCCCTGTGTGGGTAAGCGGCCTAAATACTCCCAAGGCCCCAGATCCCATCTGATCTTGGAAGCTAAGCAGGGTCAGCCCTGGTTAATACATTGATGGGAGAACACCAACAAATAGCAGGTGCTGCTGTCTCTATTTCAGAGGAAGGAACTGACCAAACCACCTCTGAGGAGTCCTTGCCTAAGAAAACCCTGGGAATTCACACAGACACACACCAACACTGTTTGTATATATCTGTGTGCATGGGTGTGGGTATTCACAGAGTCAGAAACTATAGCTCAGAACCTGGACTGAAGGGGTGACAGAGGTTTTATCCCAGGATTGCTTGAAACTCAGGATGAAAAGAATTAATTGCTTTTTCCCTCCCCCTGGCTGAGAAAAGGATTTCGGAACCCTTGAGAAATCCCATCAGGAAGAATAATGTAGCAGTAGGGTTTTTGTGCATTTTTTTTTCTGCACAAGAGATACATACCCCAAAGTGTTCCAGGGAATTATTTTGAGGAAGAAAAAGTGGTGTTTTTTGGGAGGCAGAGGAAACATGCTTTCTGCACAGAATAATTTCCTGAAACACTTTGCAGTGTGCAAATTGCAGAGGAAATGTTGCACAGAGGGAAGAAAATGACAGAATTTCTTCTCCTTGCATGCAAGGATGAAACAGTTGGAGATTTAACACCCCCAACCCCACCCCAAGTTGGGAAACAATTGTTCAGCTCAAGCAAGGCAGCAAATGAAGAGCAGAATGCACAACCCAATGCTCAATGTTCACTCATGCGCAATGTGTATCCGTGCGCCACATCACTTCTGCAATCTTGAACCAAATGCACACTTCCTGCCTTTGACACAAACATCCAACCACTTCTGTAGCAGAACTTACTCTTTTGTAAGATAGGATTCTAGCCTGTTTCAACCAGCCTGATCCTGGTGCATGCAGCTTGGTTCACTTGCTTGAGTCTCCTGTCAGTTTGCTCTGCAGATACCTCTTCTGCACGTGGATTGTGTTAGATTTATTATTCACCCCATTCCTAGAGTTTGGAAACAGTTTACCTACCTCTCCCCCAACTCCAGGTCTCTGCCCCCAAAGTGTCCTGCAAACAGTTCAGTGCTTTGTGGCTGATGTAACATTGAAAACTGAAGCTGGGGCTGGGTGGGCAGGAGGGCGGGCAGGGATCCGTGGTTGGTTGTGTTATGCACAAGGTCATGAGAACATGGATAGCTGCCTAATCCCTGCATCCAACAACATAATATGTCCTTCTAATTTAGTATGGTTGGCACCAGTAAATCTCCAAGCTGTGAAAATGTGGAAGAACATTAATTTTGTTTTTATTTATTTATTTGTTTTTAATGCAAATGTACCAAAACTTACAAATCTCTTCATAACTGTGGATAGAAAGGGCTTGAGGTTTTAGGAAATCAAAAGTCTAAGGCACTGAGATTGGCAAGACTTTGTCCATCCAGGCAGCTGTCGGTGGTTCGTTCTCCAAAGTCTGGGATTGTATTCAAGCGTGTAGGTGCTGAGTTAGGATTGCTGCCACTCTTCTCCCTAAAAGAGGCGCCTCATCTTTAACCCTTGTATGGCAGGCAGGTATAACAGGGTCCCCTCCTTGCTGGAAATGGCAGTGATCTGAATTTGTTTGATGCAAATAGAGGATAATTTCATTTTGGATCCTTTTTTTTTAAAGAGGATCTGCTGAAATTTGCAAACGACTTTCTATTACGTGGGGTGGAAAGAGTGTGAAGTTTACAAACCTTCAGTGGCAGGAGAAAGCAAAATGGACAATTCCATATGCCTCAGCTCTAAGTCTTCACCAAAGGGGTCTTTTTTTAGCCTTGTGGGAATTGGTGGGGGAGGATTTGAACTCAGGACCTTCTGCGGAGCAAGTTCAGTGCTCAATCCTCAGAGCTGCAGCTCTCCCTGAAGTTTTTGACCCTGGCATCTCCAGGCATTTGGCAGCAGGCACTCGGAGAAGTTTCTCTGGCCGCCTGAGACCAGTAGGGAGCTGCTGACTGCCAGAGCTGTCAGTTCTGGGCTATATAGACCAACTGTTCTTGGTGCAGGAGAGCATCCTACATTCCTCCAGTGTGTGAGGAAGGGGAATTGCTAGACTTGGTGGCCTTGGGAAAGGTCCTTTGTGGACTATAACTCCCTCAGTCCTCCACCCCAGCAAACTGGAATTGGTAGGCCCAAAAATAAATAAAATAAAAGGAATTTTACAGGCTTTGGAAAAGCTGAAGGGCATTAACTACCATGGCATGGAATTGTGGTTGCCATGGATTCTGGGAGTTGTAGTCCCCCCCAAAGGAACTTTTCCAAGCTGTGGAAGATTTGGGGGGCATTAAGAGTCCCAGCGTGGCCTTGGGGTTGCCCCTGGATCCTCTGTTGTCAAGGCTGCTGGATTTGACCCCCATGTCCACCTTCTCCTCTCCCTTTGGCCAGCTTTGCAGAGTCCCCATGCTGTCATGTCTTTCCGCCTTGTTCTGTCCTGCAGGGGTGCTGGGCTGGGTCTCATCCTGGCAGCCAGCACGATGGGCTGCCTCACCACACCGCTCCTGGCCATCCACAACAGCCGGGGCTTCTTCCTCCACCACGTGGTCTTTGCCTCCTTCGCCATCCTCTCGGTGCTCAGCATCATGCTCCTCCCAGAGACCAGCCAGAAGCCCCTGCCGGACTCGCTGCGCGACGGGGAGAGCCAGCGGCGCCCACCGCTCTTCCGCTCCTCCCGCCACCGTCCCTGCCGCCAGGATCACCTCCCCTTGCTCTCCACCCGCGCTGGGGGACACCCCTACGACCCCGAGAGCTACGCCCGCCTGGTCACAGCCACAAAGAAGATGCTGGGCGGCTCCCGGCACGGAGCCAGCGGCCAGGAAGCCAAAGCTTCGCTCCTGGAGCCCTCTCGGCACCTTGGCACGGGGGAGGAGATGTAGACGCCGAGGGCCGCTGGACCGATGGCGTGGCTTGTGGAGGGCGGGACGGAATCTCCCAGAATCCCTTTGCAGCCATGGGACTAGAAGCTGGGGCATTGGGGCTATGAGAGAGGAAGGCGCTAGCTGGAAGGAGCTTGCTGCCAGTCACAAGAGAGGTCCTTGTACCCACCTGGTGGGCATCCCTGCAGAGGTGTTAATGGAAGCCCCCTCACAGACCCACACTCCCCCCACCGTCCCTGCTTGAGCCTCTGTTTCTTCTCTTGCTTCGGGACGGTGAGAAGGGGCTAGCCAGATTTGGAGTTTTCAGACTGGTTTCCCTGGTGCCATTTGCAAAGTAGCCCTCCCCTGGTTGCTGGCATCTAAATAAAGCCCTGTGCCACCTTTGTAGTTCAATCTTCTTTTGCTGGCCTCATTGCAGACCCTCAGCCTTCACCACAGAAGTCACCCCGGTCTCTTCCTTGGCCCTGAATTTTGCAGCTGGGACCCGGCAAACAGGGTGGGATTTGGGGCTCTGTCCTACCTGCAGCAGGGGAGGTACTCACACTATTACTCACCCAGGCGATGTCAGGATTGGGCACTTGGGCCTTTTTTCTTTTGAGGTGGGGACTCACATGGTAGAACCAGCATGGTGTAGTGGTTATAGCATTGGACTACCACTCTGCAGACCAGAGTTCGAATCCCTGTTCATTCGTGGAAACCCACTAGGTGACCTTGGGCAAGTCACACTCTCTCAGCCTTAGAGAAAGGCAAAGGGAATCCCGCTCTGAACAAATCTTGCCAGGAAAACCCTGTGTTAGTTTTGCCTTAGGGTTGGCTTACGTTGGAAACAATGTGAAGGCACACAACAAAAACAACAACAAATCACATGGTCTTCCAGATGATGTTGGACTGCAGCTCCCAGCGGCTCATCATCAACGTTGAGGCACATGGGGAGTTTCAGTCCAGTCAACCACAAGATTTCCACCCCTTGTGTAGGTGGGGGAGAGGGCCATGTTCATCTTCCCAGGGAGGGCTCCCTGTAGGACCAACGCCTGGGCCCGGGCACCTGAGGTCCAGCTCCCAAGGGTGCTTTGCAAGGGGTGGGCATGGACAGAAGTGAATCTCTTGGGGTGGGGTGTCTTCTGTTCCCACTGAGGAATTTCGGATGTGCATCCTTTGCCTTCCATCTTGCCCGCACCTTGGACCCCTGGGCTGTTCTGGTCTTTTCTCCATTTCCTTCTCCCCCCTGCCCATTTCCCCAACACTTTATCTGGCAACCTGTGGGCATTTCCCATCATGTTTTTCTACCTCCTTAACCTCTGCAAACCTTGCTTGCTGAGGCTGCTGGGCCCCTTGTGATTTGCCTTCTCCTGGGTATGATGTCCCTTCCTTCGTCCTGTCTTGCAAATTGGTCCCTTCAAGGGGCTTGCAAAGCACTTTCAGCGCAGTGGGTTGGGCCAGGGAGAAGGCCAGGTGATCCTTTAAAGGCAGGTGCTTCCCCTCCCCATTCCTGGACCCTTGGGAGATGCAGGGCTGCATTGTACAAGGCTGCCTTCCCTTGCTCTCCGATGTTGTCTCTCTTCCAGGACATGGGGCAAGTTTCTTAGTTTTTCAGAGGATCATAGAATCATAGAGTTGGAAGAGATCCCAAGGGCCATACAATCCAACCCCATTTTGCCCTGCAGGAATACACAATCCAAGCCCTCCCAATGACATGGCCATCCAGCCTCTGTTTAAAATCCTCCAAAGAAGGAGACCACCACACTCCCAGGCAGCAGCGGATTCCACTGTCAAACAGCTCTTACTGTCCAGAAGTTCTTCCTAATGTTTAGGTGGAATCTTTTCCTGCAGTTTGAGTGATGTGTCACTGTTGTGTCACTGTTGTGCCCCATTTTGGGCTGGGGCTCCATCCTGCCAGACATTTTTGTAGGGATGTAGAAGATGGATCTCACCTGCCGGTTTTGGGCTGCTGCCGTGGGAAAGGTGATGGTCTCAGCTGAAGACCGGGAGGAGCCGGGTGCAATAGGCACTCCTTGGTTCAGCTGGCAGAGTCCAGGGTCTCAAGGATGGCCTCTGCTCCCCTTTCCTGCCCACTCCGGCCCCTTCTGGCTCTCCCCTACTGGCCATATAGTTCTGCCAGCCGCCGGAATCGTGGCCCCCATTCGTTGAGGTAGTCGTAGTCCTGGTCTTCGTCCGCCAAACTGGAGAGGATGGAGCTGAGCGAACCGCCAGCTGAGCCCTCCCCCTCGTAGTCATAGATGAGCGCCGTGTCGTAGGGGGGCACGCTGGGATCGGTGTCTGCTGCCTCTAGACCCTGGGAGTGCATGTTGTGTGGAGGGGGGGAGACACAAGAAAATCCAGTGAAGGTGTGTCTGGGGGATGCCCACTAAGCCAGGCCTTGTTCCAACTACCCTCCCTCCCCTCAGTTTCGTAGTACCTAGGGTCATCTAGTCTGACCCCCTGCCCACATTGATAACCCACAGTTGGAGCCTTGCTGAGAGATTGCCCTCCAACCTTGGTTTTAAAAAAGAAGAGCCTACCTCCTTCTGTGGGAGTCCATTCCGTTCCCAAACAGCTCTTACTATTGGGAAGCTCTGCCTAATGATGGCCGGAATGGCCTTTTTAATCATTTGGATCCCTCTCCTCTCCATTAATGCATTACATTTTCTTGCTTGTTCAGGACTGTTCATTCTGCTTTTTTTTGGTGGGAATCTGGGGATGGGCAGCGGACTCAATAACTGGAGTGTCTCAAAGGGGTAACTGGCTTTAAAAAATAAATAAATACAGTGGGCCCTTGGAATCCTCTGGGGTTTGGTTCCAGGACTCCCTGTGGCTACAAAAATTTGTGGGTGCTCAAGTCCCAATATATACGATGGCATAGTAAAAGGGCACCCCTTATATAAAATGGCAAACAGCAAGGTTTGCTTTTTGGGATTCCCCTCCTCCAAATATTTTTGAGCCATGGTTGGTTGAATTTGTGGAGGCAGAGCCCATGGATATGGAGGGCTGACTGTACATTTTTGAAGAGCATTTCTTCTTGTTTTTCCAGAGTACTTGAGGTAGTATACCTGATCTGTTGCTACCTGCTTATTTGCACAAGAACCATCTGGGACAGACAGGTCGGCTGGAGGAGGGTGGGTAGCTGGCCTACCTTTTGTGGCTGTGTGGTGCTTCGAATCCAGGTCTCCTAATACAGAAGCTGGTGCTCCTCCGCCCGCTATCACACCTGAGAGACTCCCACCTAGACTTTGTGGTTGCAGGTGCAAGCTTGAGAATGGCCAGGTGACACTAGCTGGACTCTAGGAGTCCACCTACAAACCTGGACTAGTGTTGCACCAATTCAATAGTCATGGGACAACCACACAGAATCTTGAGAACTATCATTAGATTTGTCCCCCCCGTTAGAATAGGAATTCCCTAACACGAGCGCTTGGAACCTTTGTTTTAAAAAGCAATTTGTTACGGTTATAGTTCACATCTCCGTGGAGTAGTTACCATTCTAGGTAAAGATCTCACATGGTTGAGCATAGCAGAAAGCTGCTATGGCTCCCCTGCCCTGGACGTAGAGGGGAGGTCTCGCGTGCAGTTGCGGGGGGCTCAGCCTCCTCTTTGTACCTCTCCCCACCTTGGGAAGCTTCCCTCCCTGCATCCCAAACCCGTCCTGGTTTCCATCCTTCTTGGTACCTCGTTGATGAAGTCCTCGATGTCTGAAGGGCAGGCGGGCAGGCGGCGGGGGAACTGGGGCAAGGCGTAGCCATAGGGGGCATCCCTCCGGCGGGCAGGTTTGCCCTGCGGCGAGGGCGGGGGGAACATGTCGGGATTGCGGAGCTGGTTGAGGTCATAGGCATCCTAGGGGCAGGGGAAAAAAGGAGGGGAGAATTTACACCTGCAGCAATCCTAGCAACCCCAATTTGGCTGGGCTGCTTAGGAGAGGGATGCTCAAAGGAATACCTGAAGGCCAGAAAGATGGAGCCATGGTGGTGTGTGTGTGAGAGAGAGAGAGAATGGTGGGGGTCTCCCACAGATCCCTCCCATATTCAAGGCCTCTGTGTTTAGGGCTATTTCCCCCACAGCCCCCAAGACACCCAACCCCATGCAACTCACCTGGTCCTCTTCTCCCCCTCCCTGTTCATTGTAGTTGAGGACGTTGTCCCTCAGGTCATCCTGGGAGCCCCCTAAGAGACCCTTCCGGAAGGCCTGCCGTCGGGAACGCTCCAGGGTGGCCACCAGCAACACGAGTACTGACAGCAAGGAAGGAGGAGAAAATACCGTAATTTAAGGATTATTTAAGAACATGGTTCTTTACACGGGTCTACATGCAGTTTTTGGACCACCCCTTCGCCCACCCCTCTGTTAAATGGGAGGGGGGACATGATCAAAACACGCCACCCGCTTTGTATGGAGGCCTCTGGCTGCACAATCCACACACAGAGCCACATGGATGACCTTTGCCTCTCCCTTCTCGACCCAGGGGTCCCTCCAGTTCACTGGCTCCACTTACACAGGAGGAGGATAGTGCTGCTCAGGATGATCATCAAGGCCCCGAAGCTCAGGCCCGCCACCGCCCCCACCACGGCTGCGGCCCGGACCTGGCAGGTGCCCCACTCATCGCAGGTGCACACGGAGACGTTCAGGAGTTGCTCTCGCTCCTGCGGTGGGTTTCCTGAGTCGCTGAGAAGCAGCGGAATGACGTGGAGGCCTTCAGGCACCTCTCCCTGGGGCTTCAGCAGCACATGGGTGCCTGTAATAGGCAGAGAGGCGGCAATGGCGGTTTGGAGGTGACAATGGGGCAGGAGGGATGACTGTGTTCGTACCTATGGACCCCCCACTCCCACCAGGGTCAAGACTATCCCAAGCCCTGAGATTACTGGGTCAAAGCCTGAGGCCTAGAGGTGGCCACAGATGACTAACATCACTTTAAAGGAGAGGATGAAGACATTGAAATAGTTCAAGGTTTTCCATACCTTGGCTCAGTCACTAACCAAATAGAATACAGTCATGAAATTAAAAGAAGACTAGGGCAGCTATAAAGGAATGAGACAAGATCCTGAACTGTCCAAATATAGCATTGAATGCTCAAGTCAGGATTGTCCATGCCATTGCATATCTAATTTCTAGGTATGGTTGTAAAAACTGGACAGTGAAGAAAGCTGATAGGAAGAAAAATCAACTCCTTTGAAATGGCAGATTGACAGACAGACAGATAGATAGATAGATAAGCAGGCAGATATGCAGGCAGAAGACAATCATCTCAAGACAAAGACCTGCATTTTTTGAGGATTAAGTGGGGATGTTGCGAAAGGGGCTGTCATGATGAATTATAGAATCACAGAATCTTAGAGCTGGAAGGGGTCGTGGTGGCCATCTAGTCCAACGCCATGCCATGCACTTCACGATTCATTGCTATGCCACTGGTTGCACTCCAACTGCAACGTGGTTCTTGGGGTGCTGTCCCTGAACCATCCAGAGCTCCTGTTCTCTCTCAGGTGCCTATGGGGAAGTCTGTCTCCTTCCCCTCCCTCTCCTGTCATGGGTATAGGGAATCCCTACATGCGACCCCTGACACCTAAGGCATTTTACCATTGAGACGGCTGAGAGTCCAGTTGTTGGCCAGCTGAGTGATGCCGCTGGGGCTGAGGCGGAAGTGGAAGGGCTCCGCGTGGGGAGCCAGGTCTTCATCAGTGGCGCTCAGGACCAAGCCGTCCGCCTGGCTGCACAGCTCCCGAGTCACGGGGAGCAGGAGGGGAGCGTGGTCGTTGACTTCCAGCACCTCAACCGAGAGGGTGGTTGTGGCTGTGAGCGGAGGGCTTCCTAAGGAGAAAGAAGAAGCAGACGTAGGCAGGTGCATCCATCAGCAACAGAGCTAACAAAGGTCATTGATAAATTATTATCCTTATCATTTGTCACTTCTCATTGTCATTATTATATTTGTTCACTGAAAATTGCTCTTTCTCCTGACTTGGGACCCAGAGACATTTGCAGTAAAGTTAAAACATATGATTGGTTCTTTTACTGGCATTTTAATAACTTTTTCTGCATCCTGTTTTAACTTTAAGGCAAGTGTCTCTGGGTCACAAGTCAGGAGAAAGAGCAATTTTCAGTGAGCATTCAGTTAACTCCCCAAACCCCTGGCTAATGCTGATATAAACTGTGGTTCCTCGTTGCTAAAGTCTAACAGGCTCAGAGGGCCCACTGGTTAGGAGCCACTTGTCCGACGAACATCAATAATTAACAGTTAAACAGGGGTGCAAAAATCTCTCAGCCTTTCTTCCCATCCTTGTTTCATATGCAATACTTTGCCTTATTTTCTTGCACTGAAATTTGCGCTTTTAAAAATGCTTTCCCACCCTAGTTTGCAAATTTGTTTGTGCAATTTACCTAATTTATGCCACTTTCCTCCATTGGCTAAAATGGGCTTCTGTACAGTTGGACCTCCATATCCACGTGGGTTCGGTTCCCAGACTTATTGTGGATACTGGAAACTGTGGATAACAGTGAACCCTATTAGAATAAAGAACTCCCAGCAAAATCATACCATAGAGTTGCTTTGGAAGACCTAGAAGATGCTTCTCTAGGCATTTTTCAGCATGCCTCTATGGTATGTGTCCCATGGATAACTGAAACCACAGATGTTGGTTCTGTGGATACGGGGGCCTGACTGTATATCCCTCATTACAACTGTGTGCATTTTAGCCATTTACATTTTAAAACTTTTGCATTGTTTTATACAAAAACAACTGAAATATACCATGTACATTTGCAACAAGTGCTTTTTTTGCAACAAGTCTCAGGAGATGCAGAGATGCTGCTTTAAGGGGGACTGTTGAGTCCAGGAAACTCATATGCTCCAACTGTCCCAATTTGGCAGGGACAGGTCCCATTAATCATCTGGAATTTGACTTTTTCAGCTGCTTTAAAAATGTTCCAGTTTCTCTCTCAACCTCCTGCTTTGTCCTCAGCTGACTTTAATTGCTGCAAACTGAGTTCAAAATGCAAATATTATTTGCACTCAACACAGCAGGGGGAGAAAAGGAGAAGACGGGAGAATCTTGCCCTTCCCTGTAGGCTCAGGCAAAACCAAACTGCTGCAGTCTCTCCTAGCTTGTTTGTTCTTCCTCATGAATGCCTTTCCCCATCTTGGCTGCATTCTGATGTTACTTGGCCCAGTTTTCACCTGTGAAATATTCGAGGGCCTGGAAACTTTCTTTCCATCCATACAGTTAAACCATTTTAAGCATGCCAGGTGATTTGTACCAATGACTGGTTGCTTTGCAATGATTTGCCTAGAGTTTGGAAATGTTTCTTTTATGGCCATGCTGGCTTGGGGAGTTATGGGAAATATACTCCGAAAAGGAATTGTTTCCAGGTTTTTATGGATTCCCCCTCCCACCTTAAGCCCCTTCGCCACAGGCATTAGCCCCATTTCCCTTCCCCATCTCTCCGTTTCCGCCGCCTGCTCAGCCTTCTCACCATTATCAGTGGCCAGAATCTGCATGGAGTACCAGCCACCGGGGAACGTGGATCGTGGGGGCACCTTCAGGCGAGTTTGCACCAGGCCAGACTCGGGGTCCACTTCCAACCAGCTGTCCTGGTCCAAGGCCTGAGAGTACCTGAGATTTGAGAGAGGAAAAAGAGAGAGAGTTACGATGGAGTATGTGAATGTGGACTGTGCTTACCTTCCCAATGGCCCAAATAAAGATACAGTATACTTATTTTACAAAATCCCTGCCTCATCCCAAGAATGTCACCAGAAGATACTCTCCAATCCCAGGGATACCTGGAAGACGAGTTGGTCTTTGGTGGGACTTGTTTTTCAGGGACAGAAGGAGACTCTCTGCATAGGCTTGCAACAAAGCTTTCTATAAAGCACAACCCTTAGAATAATAGAATCTCTGAGTTGGAAAAGACCACAAGGCCTTTAGTCCAACCTCATTCTGCCATTCAGGAATACCCAATCCAAGCACTCCCAATGACAGATGGCCATCCAGCCTCTGTTTAAAAACCCCAAAGAAGGAGACTCCACCACACTCCCAGGCAGTGCATTCCACTTCTGAACAGCTCTTACTGTCAGGAAGTTCTTCCTAATGTTTAGGTGGGATCTATTTTCCTAGCGTTTGAGACCATGGCTCCGTGTCCTAGTCTCTGATGCAGCAGAAAACAAGCTTGCTCCATCCTCAGTATGACATCCCTTCAAATATTTAAACATGGCTATCATGTCCCCTCTCAACCTTCTCTTCTCAGGCTAAACATGCCCTGCTTCCTAAGCCGCTCCTCATAGGGCATTCAAGGCTTCCAGACCTTCTCTCCAGGATGAAGAGGAGCCATTGGTGAGCACCCTTTGGGTTTGGTTGGTCAAGAGATTCATCCAGTCTGGCTCACCTGAGCTCCTGTGCTTGGTGGGTGTCGGGATCGCTGGCGTAACAGAGGGTGACCTGCGTGCCAGGGGGTGCGCCTTCATTCACGCTCCCCTGCCAAGGATTCTCTCGGAAGGAGGGGGCTTCATTGGTGTCTACTACTTGTACCCGTGCCGTGGCCAAGGCCCGGGCAGCCTTTGGAGCTGAGAGCTCCAGTGGACTTTGGTTCTGGACAGAGATGAGTAGGTCAAAGCGGTTCTGCTCCTCATAGTCCAGGGCCTGATGGTGAGGAAGGAGAGAAAGAGGTGTTGAGGCTGTGGGTCAGCACCCCATTGCTAAACCTCCCCCTTGCTCTAATGCCAGTCTCTTTCTCTCTTTCTGTCATTTCCTTTCCCTGCCCTCCCTTTCCCTAATATAGACATTCAACCGGACCCCCATATCCATGGGACAATATCCACAGTTTTAATTATCTGCAGGACACAAAACAGGAACATATACCATAGAGTCTTCCTAGAAAAATGCCTAGAGAAGCATCCTATCTGGACATTTCCTAGGCCTTCCAACACAATGCTATGGTATTTTTAACCAGAAGTCCCATTATTTTAATAGGGTTCACTGTTATCTTAAGTTTCTGGTATCTGCAGTAAGTCTGGGAACTAAACCCCTGCAGATACGGAGGTCCAACTGTATTAGAATATTATGAAAAACATAATGATAAGAAACTGGCATTAATCTTCTTAGATGCGGAGAAAGCATTTGGCAACGTGAGCTGGTCATTGTTGCTTGGAAATTAGGAAAAAAACAAATGTTTGGAGACAAGTTTATTGGATGGATAAAGTCAATTCATACAAATCGAAAGGGACAAATTTTAATAAATGGAGAAAAGATAAGACCTAGTCAAATTCAAAAAGGGACTAGATGGGGATGTTTGTTATCACCACTACTGTTTTTGTTGATAATGGAAATTTTGAACAAGAAAATAAGAGAAGATTTCTCTACTTTTCTTCTTGAAGGAAGCAATGAGTAGTTTTAGCAATTTTTCTTCTTGCTGCAAGAAAGTCTTTAAGAGCTGGGCAGTTTTCGAAGACTGTTTGCAAATCAGGACTTTTTTTCTGAACAAAATTCATGGATTTTTTGGGCATAGAAAACAGTCTTTTCTGCACTAAAACTAGTGTTTTCTGTAAAGGTAACAGCTTTTTCTGTGCAGAAATACTGTTTCCTGCACACAAAATGCCATTTTCTGAACAAAATAACCACTTCCAAATTTTGTATAACGTACTTCCCAAACTGCAAAGATTCTCCTCAGTCCCCAATTCTGCTTATTGGGGTTTTCTCAACTTTCAAGAAACACTTTTTATTTTTATTTTTTATTATTTCCCAAATATTTTTGAATATTCTCCGTATCCCAAATACTCCATTGGGGTTGAGTAGTGCAAGTCTCTCTGCATATGAAGTTACACATGGATTGTGTTATGTACCCCTTGTGCTGAGTGGCAACGTGCTGCAACTGAAGCAACAAGAGAATATGCAACTCAGTGTGCACCCACAAGCACAACAGCACCACAAATGCAGCTCTGCTTTCACAGCCTTGAACTGAATGTGGACATATTGTATTGGACAAAAATGCCCAAAGGCTTCCATAGGGGAAGTGACATTTGTTAAGAAAGGGACAAGGTGCTGGCCATTGCTTTCCAAAATGAGTGGTGGAAGAACTTAGAATTTCCCTTGCGTTATCCCTTCTGCTCCTATAACTCTGCTCCCCACATCCTGGAGGGTGGGGTGGCTGGTGATAGATGATGGAGGGGCCCGCCGCACATGGTCAGAGGGACTATCATCATTGTTACTGTAGCTGTTTCAAAGTCAAGTCCTGGGTTTATTTTTTTCCCCAAAAGGCAAAACTAGATATCCTCTGACTCCAGAATCCACACCCCCTAACCTTAGATTTGTGTGGGTAGGTGTGGTGGAATGCATCCTGCGCATGCTCAGAGGCACTGTTTTACCTGTCATTCCACTGCTGTGCTTGGCATTTTAAAAAGGTTGCAGGCATGAGTCTGTCTGAGAACCATCCTTACCTTCACCAAGGAGATGATGCCGTCATTGGTGAGGGGGTCAGTCTGGATGGCAAATACCCCCTCGGGGTCCCCCTCCAAAATGGTGAACTTGGCCAGCCAGTTGGGAGAGCCCGGCAGGTCCTTGTCTTGGACCGGCACCCGGCCAACCTCCACACCTCGTTGGTTCTCGGAGACTTCCATGGAGAACTGCAAGACAGGGAGACATGATTTGTCTTAGATGGGAGTGGGGGGGATCAACTTTTTAAGATTTCATTCCCTCCAACCCATCCGTCTGAGCATTGGCTCAAGGCATTTCCTAAAAATAAATCAGTCAATACAGTGTTGAGTGGTTGAAGTGTTGGATAAAAATTGGAAAGACCAGGATTTAAATCCCAGATCAGCCATGATATTCAGGGCTGGTCTTCTGCTCAGCACCCTCTCCTAGCCTGTCCTTCCTCACACGGTTACTAGGGGAATAAGTTGAAGAGTGGGAAAAGAAACTGTATGTGGCCCTCCTGAACTCCTTGGAAGAGCCAGAATGTAAAATAATAAACAGTACAAAACTGGTACCATAGAGAAGCTTGTCAGGGACAGCTTGCTGGTGCCCACACTTGTTGGACAGTCTGACCCTGCCATGGAGCTGTGCTGGCTGGGGATGATGAGAATTGTAGTCCCGTATGTGCAGACAGCATCCGAAGGCTGCCTTGTGTTGTTGCCTCCCAGCAGCTCTACTGGCTGCCTCTTGAGAGGATGAGACTGCCCCTGGGTTCCTCACCTTTTCCTCCATGAACTCAGGTGGGTTATCGTTGATGTCGTCCACGTAGATCACCGCTGTGGCTGTGGTGGCCAGTCCCTCTCCGGACATGTCGGCCACCTGGAGGGTCAGGTTATAAACTCCCACCACCTGTGTAGAGAAGTGCCAGAAATTGGTGAGAATGCACGGAAGGAGCCATGAATTAGAAGGCATTAGGAGCCCAAAGTCCACATTGGGAATGGAGAGAATATTCACCATTATGTGTTCCTCACCTGAAAAATGGGTTTCCCAATACTTTTAAAATAATAACATAGGTGAGAATCATGCATTGGTTTCGCCTGGTATTTACACATCCTGAAGTGTTGTAGGAAAATAATTCTGTGCAGAAAATACACACGGGAGGGGTTTTTTGCACAAAAATCATGGTGGCAATGATATTAAGCATTAAGATTCAAAAGTTCAAAAAGTCTACAGCCTGTTTTTCTGTTCTGGTTGTGTGCCTTCAAGTCATTTCCAACTCATGGCAACCCTAGGGCAACCCTTTCATGGGCTTTTCTTGGCAAGATTTGTTCAGAGGGGCTTTGCCTTTGCCTTCTTCTGAGGCTGAGAGAGTGTAGTTGTTTACCACTGTGCAAACCCATGTGCCTCTCTCTCTCTCTTCATCCATCCATCCTTCCCACCTGGATGTGCCCTGGTTTCATTCCTCAGGGGACATTTGGGGTGCATTCTTCCTTTCCTGCCCTGAGAAACACCAGACAGACTCCTACCTCCCGGTCAAGAGCAACTTCTGCTGTCTGAATTTCCCCAGAGAGCTCATCGATTTTGAAGACATCTCCAACTCTTGGCCCCAGGATGGAGTATTTCAGGACTGCATTGTCTGTCTCAGGGTCATCAGCATCCGTTGCTTCCACCTTCATCACAAAGGTACCTGGTCAAGAGGAAAGGTGCAGATATGAATATCCTGGCTTCTCTATTGTGCACTGCAACCAAGGCAAAGGCCTAACAGAGAGGTCCTCCCTGATGGAAATTTTTGCAGAGAAGCCTTTTCCTCTGTGTTCTGCTACTCACATAAATGTAAGACTAGAATTTACCGTAGCCTTACCTTGCCTTAGCCTCACTTTTAGTGTAGGATAAACTCTTCAGTAATCCCTAAATACCCAAAAGGCACCAGATTCTGTATGCTCTTGGAAGCTAAAAAGGCTGAGCCCTGGTTAGTACTTGGATGGGAGACTGCCAGTGAATTCCAGGTGCTGTAGGTTCCATTTCAGAGGAAGGGACTGGAAAAAATACCTTTGATTATTCCTTGCCTAAGAAAACCCTCGGAAATTCATGGGGTCACTATAAGTTGACAGGTGACTTGAAGGCACAGACACATGCAAAATGCTGACCTTGGTTCCTTTCCCCCAAATATTACAGGCTTGATCTTCCAGAAGATGGGTAAAGATGCCTTTTTGGACTGTCACTCCCCAGTCCAGCCAGGGATTCTGGGACCTGCAGTCCAAAAAGAAGAACCTTTCCCAAGCTGAGAAGGTCTGCCAAGGAATCCTAGGTGCTGGAGGCTCAATTTCAGAGGAAGGAACTGTCCAAACCACCTCTGAGGATTGTTTGCCAAAGAAAACCCTAGGAAATTCATGGTGTTGCCATAAGTCAACTGGCAACTTGAAGGCATGCAAACACACACTCACATTTTAGTACTTTCTCTGCTTGTGCTTCTCTGTTATCAAAAATGTTGAAGAACAAATTCCAGAGACAAGTTCTGACAGTTTGGTTTTCCATATCTAAGAGTCTGAGAAAAACCTATAGAAAGTGTGTAGTGGGTAAAGATGGTGCCTTCCTCTTCATGCTGGCATTCTTATTCTTATAAATATATGTAGTTCCAGAGTCTGTATGAAAATTACTAACCAAAGGGTTCAACCAGTGTTACTTCCAGAATCTGGGGAAAGTTACTTCTGAACTACTCCCAGAATCTGCAAGAGGCCCTGGTGGGGGAATGAACTGAGCCAAAATACTAGACATCTTCCAATCTGCCCACCTTCCCAGTCAGAGAGACCTTGAAGCACTGGTGCACACAGACGTGGTCTGGCATGAATGAGCAGGAGCTATGGAATGACCCAACGCACCCACCTGGGCCAGCGCCTTCCACCACGTGCCCTGTGAACACCTTCTGCCGGAAGAGTGGCCGGTTGTCGTTCTGGTCCATGACCACGATCTCCAAGTCGGTGGGGTCTTCCAGAGGAACTCCACTAAGATCTAGTGCAAAAGCCTTGAGCTGGACACAGGCAAAGCAGAAGAGGTCAAGGTCTTGGGTTATAGGGGTGCAGAATTAGCAGAGTTTGGGGCTCAGCTTTTCCTAGCTGGTTGCAAAGTTCTTAAATTTTGCAAGCAATGGCAAGGGAAACCTTTAGTGAAATCCTGAACTTGGAAATGGTTTATTTTTTGGACTAAACTCAGAGAATTCCCCAAGACCATCTCTCCTCTCATAGGGTAGCCAGATCCAAGTTGTCCCAGGGCCGGTGATTTCAGTGCCAAAAGCTGAGACCAAAGGACAATCCTCCTCCTTGGGATCATAGAATCATAGAGTTGGAAAAGACCACAAGGCCCATCTAGTCCAACCCTCTTTTGCCATGCAGGAATACACAATCAAAGCATTCCCAAAAGATGGCCATCCAGCCTCAGTTTAAAAACCTCCAACTGACTTTGACAGCCAGCAGCCACACTAAGCAGTGGCGGTCCAAGGGTGGACTAGATGGGCCTTGGGGATCCCTTCCAACTCTATCATTTCACCTATAATGAGACCTCAGTTTAAAGGAGCCCTAGGCTTTCCTCACCCGAAAGCGGTCGTTCTTTTCTCGGTCCAGCATTGTATTGAGGTAGACCTTTCCACTGAGCTTCTCAATGGAAAAAATGTCCTTGGGGTCTTCATCTACTCCTTGTCCCTTGATGCTGTAGATTACTCCTCCAGGTTGCTGCTTGTCTGATTTAATCTGCAAAAGGAGACAGACACTAACTGTGAAGGGGCTGGCAGGTCACTGGTCCTACTCCAGGGATGTTGCTCCCTCCTCTTCCACCGGTAACCAGCTCTGGCATCAGTTACAACCAGTCGTAGGAACTGAGAGGGCCTATTTGGTGGCTGCTTCCAAGTTGCAGAAAATAGGCTGCGTAAAGTGTGTATTATCTGTTACAGGCGAGGTCACTTAGCTATGCATAACCATGGCTCCATCCTATGGAATCCTGGGATTTGTAGTTTGTTGGAACACCAGAGACCTTTGCCAGAGAAGGCTAAATATCCCACAAAGCCACAAATCTCAGCATTCCATAGCATTGAGTCATGGTGGTTAAAGCGGTGTCAAACTAGATTATTTCTGCAGTGCAGATGCTAAGTAACTGAACTAGAAAACTAAGTGGTTGATAAAGAATCCTGGCTATTGCTTTTTATGCAGAAAACTGTCTTTTGTACAAAAGACACTCTTTTTCTATGCAAAAACATTGTTTTCTGCACAAAACACTATTTTTTTTTGTGCAATCTTGTTTGTTAAAAAAGGTCCAGAATGCAACCCCCCCCCCAAAAAAACCCCTTCAAAAACATGATAATTGACCATTGTCATCAATGGGAAACCTGGGTGTGTCTGGACATCCTTTCTTGTTCAAAAGGAGAAAATTTGTAAGTCTTCTTTATGCCTCTAGTCTTAAAACTGCCAGGTGACTCTGTTATTCTCTTTCTGAGACAGGATTCTCAGGTGAAAGCATTTAAACTCCCAACTCCTGCTGGTCTCTCACGCATGGGCAAGCATCCCTTCAGAAGTGGTTGGCGGTTTTGACCAATGCAGAATGCCTGCATTCAGTTCAAAGTGGCAGAAGCAGAGTTGCACCTGTGATGCCGTTGTGCGTGAAGCTATGCTTTGGGTTGCACATTGGTTCATGCATTTAAAGAGGGTCTCTGCTAAAGAAAAGGTTAAGAGCCACTGAGATAGCATGTTAAAACACCTATACGTTAAACAATATGAAAATAATTTAAAACCTAACGACAATGCTGAAAATGCAGAGAGACATTCCTTGGCTGCCTTGCTTCTTCTTCCTTTGGTTCCTGCTTGTCCAGAACCTCCTCTGCCAACCCATGTTGAGAGAGAAGGGAGAGAGATAGAGAGAGAAAGAAGGGAAAACCATCCTCAACCACTCACTCCCCATCTTACCTGCACCAAGAGATGCGGGAGCCTCTTGTGGTTCTCGGACACGCTGATGGGAGGGATGACCCAAGCCCTCTTCACTCTTCCTGGCCCATCCATCTGCTGCCTTAGATGCAATACTGGGATGCCAGAAAGGGGAGCCTCCTCTTGAGAGCCAAAGATGTCCTGATAAGGGAAGGAAAAGCCCTGTCAGTATTTATGCAGCCTTCTTGCTGGCGGGTTCGGTGAACACCAGCCACCAGCAAAGCTTTAACCTTCACAGACACAGATCTTTTTTATTATTATTATTTAGAAAGCATTTGGGGACAAAACAGCTATGCAGAAAGGCCTTTAATGGTGTGTGTGTGCTCCATCTTTTTATATCCCTCCTGTTTTGAAATGGTTTTATAGTGCCTTGAAGAGTTTTGAAATGGTTTTATAGGGCCTTCTTGAAGAGAAACGACAATGCAGAAAGAATCACAACCCGGAAACATCACCCAAGGAGACCTTCTGCTGTGCTTTCTGTGACTGGACTTGTTTGTCTCGGATTGGCCTTTTCAGTCATTGGTGCACTTGCAGAGGGCGCGGGATGAGTCCTTCCTGAATCTTTATTTGCAAAGAAAAGCCAGAGAGAGAGAGAGAGAGAGAGAGAGAGATAGTGCCTTGAAGCATTAATATTTTATCATGGTGGTTTATTTTATTGTTTTTCTTAAGAAAACCCTTTTTATTATTAGTTTTAATTATTTAATTATTTAGCATTCATGTTGTGAGCCACCTTGGGTCCCATTTTGGAGGAAGAGGAGATATACATTAAATAAAAATAAAGGCGGAGATCCCACATCAGAGGCGATGCTTTGTAACTTTACGATGTCATAGTTGTCCCAGACAGACACACAACCTTTCTAATGCATCACAACAATTTGTCCTGTTGTATAATGGGAGTTGCTGTTGTGCAACCAGAAGTCCTGTAGCACTGTGGTGCCCCTTGCGCAATGGGACCCATGGCCCATTGGGTCCCATGATGTTGGCTCCGTTTGCACAATGGCTCCATCCATCCCCGTTCTGCCTCCCCCATGAGCCTGCCCAGACCCTCAGGTCTGCAGAAGAGACCTTGCTTTCATTCCTACCATATATATATATATATATATATATATATATATGTGTGTGTGTATATATATATATATGTTTGATGGGAATATAAAACACGGCCTTCTCAGTGGCTGCCCCAGATTTGGAACTTTCTTCCTAGGGAGACTAGAATGACTCCCTCCTTATTTTCCTTCCATCAGCAAGCAAAGACTTAAAAAAAAATACCCAAAGACTTTTACAATTGAAGGTTTTTAAGAAAAGGTATCCAAAATCCAGGCCAGATTCATTGCCAGCACTGACACTGGAAGCACCAGCTGCCCCTGCTGTGGCTGTAGACAGCTCCTTTAAAGTTCACACTAAAACACAAAGCAAACCCCCTCCACGTCTCCTCCTTTGCCTGGCTGGAGGACAGAAAGAGAAGCCCTGAAGTGCCAGACAAACCCTTCCATCCCTTCCGAGGCCAACATCTTTGCCTGGTAAAGCCCTATCACCAACCCAGCTCCATCATCTTATTGTGAAGCTAGGAATATAATTGATTCTTTCCCTCCCCCCAAATACGCACGGGTGTACACACACACACACACACACACACACACACACCAAACCCTGCTGCAAGCCTCTTGTTGCTGGCTGGGTGCGGGTGGTTGCTCAAGGGCAGCTGTGCAGCATTCCTCCCGGGTAACCCTAGAGCCCTTTCTGGTGGGGGAACAGCTGTGTGTCTGCAGGGTTTCGGAGGAAGGCCCCCATAATCCTGGAGGAATTCACGGGGAAGGGCCACCTCTAGCTCCGATGCTGCTGCGAGGGCATGAAAAGGGGTCACATTTGCGCCAAGGGTGGAGGAGTGGTCTAGGTAGAGCTCAGGGGTGTAGCTACGTGGGGGAAGACAAAATGAGGGCACCCCCGCACCAAATAAGAATTCTGCCCTTCTATGAAATTTCCCTTTGGTCTAGTACTGCAGAGCAAGATGCTGAAAAATCGACAACTCTTCCATTTGCTGTGTTTGCCTCCCCTTGTTCAGTTTGCCTCCCTTTTTCTTTGGATGCTTAAACTCTATTTTTAAGTTAGAGACATAGGGACTGAAGGAGAAATTCGAGGGGGAGCAGCATTCTTATTTGGGAGAGGCAGTGCCCTGATTTTGCCTCCTGCCCTATAGCTACACCTCTGATGGGGCTAGTGAATTCCTGGTTTTTTGAGGCCCTTCCTGGACACAGACGGGGAGAGGCAAAGGCAGCTTGATGGTTGCTCGAAGGCAGGATCTCGTCCTTCTCTGAGGACATTATCAGAATTGCATCCCAAAACCTTGTAATTTCACAAATGAGGATAGTGGAAACACTGTGGTGTTATTACACTTAATATTGCATGTTGCTGTAATCACGTGAAAGAACTGCCATGGAATTATCACACAACGGCCACTAGCACTTTAAGAACAGGAGTTTACTTCCACGATTTAGTGGCTCTCGCAAGAAGATGTGAGTGCATTTAAAACTCCAAAAACACTTTAATTAACAAAGTAAATGAACACACAAGCACTGAAACAAACCGAAAATGTGCAAACGAAATGGACAGTTCATAAAAAGAGCATCCTGTGCTTCGTGTTTGCATTCTCACTTGGAAGTTTTATCACTGAGGACTGCCCATGACGTGGATTTACATGCCATCAATACCGTGAAAAAAAAGCAATATTGAAGACCTATTGAAGGCTTGTCCCATCAATTAGAAGCAAGACCTTTTTTGAGGCTGGAGCACACCGTAACCACACAAAGATGACAATGTTGTGCAATAGTGGGGCCCATTCATGCGACCATGAGTCATAATTGTGTGATTTTTGCCACGTCTGATAATGTCCTGAGTTGTTCTTGTAAAGTCCTGGTGACTTTTCTCTCCCCACCCACAGAGTCAGGTATGGATTGATTTGAAATCCGTTCCATCCTGGTGGGAGGCCTCCACCCCCCACTCTCAGATCAAAAGTTATTCGTATGGGAATACAGCTTCCAGAATCCCCCAGCCAGGACCACTTTGGGGAAGCTGCCGTGCCAAACCAAACCAAACCAAACCAAACCAAAAGAAACTTGTGCAAACTCTGACTTTCTCAGCAAAAGACATTCCGTGCCTCCCAAGGGTGATCGGGATGTGGCCACCACCCAAACCTTTTTTGGCTATAAAAAGAGAATGGCTGATTCTGGCCTGAAAGTGGTGGGAGGGGAGGGGAGGAGGTTTGGGAACGAGGCCCCGATCCCCTCCTTTCTCTTTCCTCCTCCCACCACCAGGATCCCAGTCCTGTTTTGGGCTGAGTGGAGGCTGCACCATACAGAGCGACTGACCTCCCCGAGGGAGTTGGTTGCAGCTTCCTGCCCATTTCATTCCTTCTCCCTCTGAGAACTATTTTTGTTTCTATTCTGAAAGAATCGGATCCCTCCTCCTCCTCCTTTCCCACACAGAACTGCAATCCAAAAAGGAATCCTGACCAACAGAGCCCACCAGTACGAGGCAGCAGAGGCTGTGCTGGTAAGGCACAGTGAATCTGCTCCATGTTCTAGTCTGAACTTCAAAGGAGCTCTCCTAGCCCCAGTGTAGGTTCAACACTCTGGTCTCCCAGAGTTTTAATTCAACACTCAAAGCATTACAGTGTAGTGGTCTTCTGGTCTTCCAGGTGTTTTGGACTTCAGCTCCCAGAAACCCTGATCATTGGCCAAGGTGGCTAAGGCTTCTGGGAACTAAAGTCCAAAATACTTGGAGGACTAGAGTTTGGGAATCATTGCAACCATGCTGGCTCCCCCATTTCTGGATCAATACCTTCATTTTCCTATTGTTACATTTTTTTAAAAAAAAGATCTTTCTTGCACCCTCATTACAGCAATGTGGCTGATTACAGATAACAGGTAACATTCAGCTTTGCCTTTTTGGAGAATGAATGAGTTTAGCCTCAAACCCACACAAGATGCTTCTGCCAAATGTGACCTGGGCCCCTTCCTCTCCGCCTCCCCCTTCCTTGCCCTGAAATGTTATCCCTGTCTCAGCCTTGAATTCCACCGCAGCAGGTGGCTGACCATGGATGCTCAGGCCCAAAGTGGAAGAATGCCACATTCCCCTCATAGTGTAAGAGGATACCACTCTTCTGTTCCAGTGTCCCATTTGTGTGGGGAGGGAAGGAGGGGGGCTTGGGGATTTGGATGTGTTGGGGGCATGTGGCTGCCATTTTGTGGGGAAGAGAAGCAGCCAGGAGCATCCCTTCCAACATTTCTCTGATGAAAGCCATGTTGCGTGTGGCCAAGCAGCAACAGGGTGTGGTCAAGATGGCAAATGTGATTAACGGGGAAGAACAGGCAAGCCAGGAGAGGCTGCAGCAGTTTGCTTTTGCCCGAGTCTACTGGGAAGGGCAGCACTCTGCCCCCCTCCTGTCCTCTCCTCCCTGCTGAGGTACTTGAGTCCAAATTACTTCTGCACTTTGAAAATCAGCTTGCAGCAACTGAAGTAAGCCACGGATGAAATTGGAGGAGAAAGAAACTGGGAAATTTTAAACGCAGCTGAAAAAATGGGACAACAGAAGATTAATCAGGGCTGTCCCTGGAAAACTGGGACAGTTGGAAGGTATGCAGGAGTTGCCTCTGCTATTGGTCATCATCAGATGTGGGAGAAGGTTACCCAACTCAACAGAAGTATTCCTCTCCTTCATAGGTAGCACAGAAAAACTCAGAGCTTGTGAAAGTTACTTTTCTTTTGGACTATAGATGAGATCCTGAAGGAGATGGAGCACATCATAGACTGACATGGCAGTTGCAAAACTGGATGGCCATCTGTCGGTTTTGATTGTGTATTCCTGCATGGCAGGGGGTTGGACTAGATGGCCCTTGTGGTCTCTTCCAACTCTATGATTCTATGAACTTTGCCTGTTCAGTGAATTGTGATGTTGCACACCATCAATCTTTCCCCAGTGCATCGGGCACCTCCATTCCCAGGGTGCAACGTGCATCTATCCACAACTGCACATGGACATCCATGCACAATGCACTTCCATGTGCAAATGACACCACACAGAGATATCCTCTTCTGTAACCTTGAAGTGAGCACAGCTGTTCTACACTGGACAAAATGCCCAATCGCTGTGTGAGGCACATCTCACACACCAACAGGATTCCCCATACCACTTGCAGAATGCCCCATTTCTGGGAATTGTAGTCCTCCAAAAGGAATGAGCTCTGGCAACTCAGGACCTGGGGCTCAGCTTTGGTCCAATGTTTACCTTTGCAAGTATGCATGTAGAAAGCTAAAGTGGAGGGGGGGGGAGGAGATCTGTGAACCCAACAATACAGATGCGGTGCAGCTGATGGGGACAGAGGGCCATCCATGGATGAACACACAGTCTGTCCTTCCTTCCCTGCATCCCTGCATTTACCCCCATTCAAGATCAGCTCTGCTGCAGAGTGGAGCTAATGTGAGCCACATGGAATGCAAGGTTCTTGTCCATTAGCCACCCGGGTGGGTTGCATTGTTATGCTCCCAGCTGCCCAGCATGGAGATTTCACGCTAATTCTCGATTCAGAGAGCAGCTGGCAACAGGGGGAGGAGGGATCTCCCTCCAGTCACCATTGGAGAGGGGGGCAGAAGTATCCAAGGGCTGGCCGGCCAAAGTCTAACAAAGCACAAACACTAGTCATATTGAATGACACACAATGGCAGTTGTAGAATATGCCCCAAAGTAACTTCCTACAGTCATCCTATGTTTTTGCAGTTTGTGGAGAAACAACAGCAAAAGTATACATGTAAGATTTAAAAAGCAAAACCATTCAGTTTCTAAAAGTCTGATGGCACAAGAATGTTTTTATTTGTTGGCCTTTCTAGGGACGGAGTTCCAAAATCTGGGGGCAGCCACCGAGAAGGCCTTCTCCCTCATTCCCCCCAAATGAGCCTGAGAGGGTGCTGGGGCAGAGAGAAGGGCCTCTCCAGGTGATCTAGGAGCTCTAATGGGCTCATAAAGGGAGATACAGACCTTCAGATAACCTGGACCCAGGACATATATAGGGCTTTATAACTCAAAACCAGCACTTTGAATTGGGCCCGGAAACAAACTGTCAGCCAATGGAGCTGTTGCAACAAGTGATTTGTGTGCCCCCTATGAATACTTCAGTCTGGAAACTCAGCCATTTCATTTTGCAGTTGTGTGCTTTGTAGTAACTTTTATTTTTTGGTGGGGGTTTATTTGTGCTGTCTCTCTATGTGGTTCAAGTCAGGCCTTTGGGCCTGTCCTGAGGACACTTGCTTCCTCTTGAGGAGATCCAGCATCAGGAAAAACAGCCCACTTTTATGGGATTCCTGTCTGTTCCCACTGAATCTAAAGGACAATGATGTCTCTATCCAAATAGAAAGGCAGGCAGGCAGATAAATACTCTGTCATGGCTTCCTAATTTTTATCAGGCATAGAAAATTCTGTTGGAGAAATCTGACTGCGCCATCCTCCCCCCAGCCCCAAGGAGTGCAGTTTCCTAAATTATTGGGAGGAGGTAATACAAGGACTGAGATCTGCTGGAGGGGTCCTCTGTGCCCCACCAGTGATGGTGATACACTGGTGGGAGAAGGACATGGGAGCAGGGCTTCCTCAGTTGCCGGAGCCTACATGCCCAATGCCCTCCCTTGGCAGGCTTACTGGTGCCAATGCTGGTTTCTTTTCATTATAGCCTTTGGAGCCTAATTTACTTTAAAGCATGCACATGGATTTTAAAACCCCTTTAAACCTTTTAAAGCAGTTTTTTATCTTGTTTAAATTGTTCATTGATTTTTAATCTGGAATTATTTAAAGTGTTAATGTTGCATACCCTCCAATATTTCATTGATTAAAACTGGGGCACATGCAGCCACGCAACACCCAAGTTGTGGTCAAGATGGCAAAAGTTATTAATGAAGAACACATAAAGCAGTAGACGGCTGTAGCAGTTTGCTTTTGCCCGAGCTGACTGGGAAGGGCAAAACTCTGCCCTCTCCTCTCCTCTTCCCCCCGCTGAATTAACTGAGTGCAAACTACTTTTGCCCTTTGAATTCTGTTTGCAGCAACTGAAATAAGCTGGGGACAAATGTTGGAATATATAGTTTGCAATCCACTAAGTGGCAATGTTAGGGGAGAACATTTGCTATATGCTCTGTTTAAACAGGGATATTGGAACCCTGATTTTAAACACTCCCAATAACAAAGGCAGAAAGTAGTAGCAGGAAAGAGAAACTGCGACATTTTAAAAGCAACTGAAAAGTGGGTGACAGAGGAGCCATCCTTGCCAAAAAGGAACAATTCAAGAGTATGAAATTGTTTCATCTGTTTGTAAAATAGAGATAACATAATAAAAGGGAAGCATTAAAATATTCCAATAAATAAAAGAAAGACAATGAAATGAGCATTACAGTTGACAAGAGTTAACATGTGAATGAAACAAAGTTTTTGCACTGAGTGATTCATCAGAAGTCTTTCCCCCAGACTGGGACATTGCTGATCTCAGAACAAAAACTGCTGCCACCTCCTTCAACACAGATGCTCATCTGATTGCGGAAGTCATAAAACTGGGTGCTATTGCAGTTCCTGGTCCCCTACTACCCAGCTAGCAGGCTCACACAGGCTGGGAGGTTCCCTTGTGAGGCAAGTCACAGAGTTATTGCTACTTAGCATGTGCTGGCAATGGCTCTTCCAGTGGTTTTGAGCATCCGTGCACCAGCAAAGTGGCTTGAGACCTCGATACTTAAGAAAGCCCCTCTCCTAATACTTGTCTTCCTGAAGTCTGTTGGAGGGCTTCTTTGTGTCCCAGCAGTGAGCCCCATAGACTGTGGGAGGACACGAGAGCAGGACCGTCTCAGCTGTGGCCCCCCAACTGTGGAATGCCCTTCCTTTCATTTAGGCACCATGTCAAAGCATGGTTGTTTACCAAAGGCTTTGGGTTTGCTAACTGGTTTGCTTCAAAATGCTTATGCGCGTGGTCATAGAATCATAGAATTGTATCTATATATAGAAGGTATCTATATCCTTCTTAAAATGAATCATAGAATCATAGAATTGTAGAGTTGGAAGAGACCACGAGGGCCATCCAGTCCAACCCCATTCTGCCACGCAGGAAATCTTGATCAAAGCATCCCCGACAGATGGCCATCCAGCCTCTGTTTAAAGACCTCCAAGGAAGGAGACCCCACCACGCTCCGAGGGAGTGCGTTCCACTGCCGAACAGCTCTTACTGTCAAAAAGTTCCTCCTCATGTTGAGGTGGAATCTCTGTTCCTGGAGCTTGCATCCATTGCTCCGTGTTCCAGTCTCTGGAGCAGCAGAAAACAAGCTTGCTCCATCCTCAATGTGACACCCCTTCAAATACTTAAACAGGGCTATCATATCGCCCCTTAAATGCTTTTATTTGTTAACAATGTTTAATATGCTTTTAGTCTATTTCAATGTTTTTTATTGTTTTAAATGGTTTTCACCTGTTCATATTGATTTTACTTGTACATCGTTCTGCCCCACAACAATGGCCCAATGCTCTTCCACCCATGCATCATGCCTCTCCCTCTGCTGCCCCTTCAGATGTGCTGGACTACAGCCATGCTGGCTGGAGTGTGTTTGGGGTGCAGCTGCAGTTCAACAGGTGGAGATCACCAGGCTGGCGGATTCCATTCTGCACAGAGGCCTGTAGCAGACATAGCGTGCTCCTGGATTCAGGCTGCTCACCAAGAAAAGCTACAGCTCCCCACTCTCCTCCCCCAAAAGAGACCCAGCCACCATGTCTTCATCCTCTCCCGGTATAAAAGGGTTCAAGCAATGGTACTCTATGACTCCCAGAAACCAAATCCAATTAACCAGCATGAAGATTAATGTGGGAATCTCACTGTAGCTCATGCATGCATTGCTGTGTGTGTGTGTGTGTGTCCCATGATCCCATATCTTCCACTACTTCACAGACAAAACCCAGGACATGTGTGGCCAAGCAACCTGGAGTGTGATCAAGACAACAAAGCACATTAATGAGGAACAAAACATAATCTAGGGAAAGCTACAACAGCTTGCTTTTGCCTGAGTCTAGAGGGAAAGGCAAGATTTTGACCTCTCCTTTCCTCTCTTTTTCCCTTGCTGAGTTAGATGCAAACTACTTTTGCACTTGGGAAAAGTTTGCAGCCATTGAAGTAAACTGAGGACCAAGGGAAAAAGTGGGGGAGAGGAAAGAGAAACCTGGACATTTTAAAAGCAGCTGAAAAGGTGGGATGGCAGAGAATTAATTGGTACAGTCCCTGCCAAACAGGGAAATTTGGAGGATATATGACTTTGCACATGCTGAAGGGTACCTTCTCCTTTGACTCCTGCTTTGCAAACTAAGTCTAAGTTTGAAATTGGGTTCTTGCTTTCTTCTTGTCCCCACATAAACCTTTCCTGGGGTAATGGTGGCTGAGGGAAAAACCTTGATTTTCCTGGTCACAAAGACATCAGCTGGGCCCAGGAGGTGGAGAATGGAAGCCATGGACAGGTTGTGCTAAAAAAGACAATGGATTAGGGCCGGGGTCTCCCACAGGGAGTCTCTTGTATAGAGTGGAAGACAGAGTTGCCTCCTCCAAAACTCCAAGCCTGTGCAAAATTTGTGGTGTCCTTTCCCCCACCCCCCATATCTCTTCCCCCCAATAATCCAATCCCTCAATTGCCTTTTCCACACCTTTTCCCTTTAATCCCAGATGTGGCAAGCCAAGGGGGAGCACACTTTCCACCAACCTTCTTGGGCTTGCTTACCCACACATCTGCCCTGCCCTGGACCTACCTGTGTCCCAAGGGTTGCCAGGAGGTAGGAGACAAGGACGAAAAAGAGGGTGCCCATCATTCTCTGGATGTCTATGGAAGTCTCCTGTGTCGGTCTGCTGCCTTTGGGCGAGCTCAGCGTGGGAGAGCCTCCGTCCCCTTTCCTTTCTCTCTCACACAGAGAAGCTCTCCCTTGGACAGAGAGCTAAAATAGCTCAGCCTGGCCTCTGACAGACAGCACATGTGTTGAACTGGAGCCTGGGAGAGGAAGGCCGGATGACTGGACGGGACGGGGACGGGATGGGACCAGGGTGTGTGTGTGTGTGTTGGAGAGCTGCAGTGCCTGGCTTGCACATCTCCCCTTCCAAGATACACATCCGCGCAGGCACAAGCACACAGCCTTGGTTTCAGAAAGGATTGCAGCTACAGAATTAGCACCCAGAGCACTGCTTCTCAGAAATCAATCCTGACTCACAGCAATGGGGACCAGAGAGAAAAAGAGAATTGGGGTAAAAAAAAGTCTGCCCCACCACACTCTGGAATACAGTTTGGCTCCTTGATTTGTCCCTAGCATCCCCTCCAACTGTGCCAATTTGTCCAGGACAATTACTCCTCTGCCATCCCACCTCTTTTAAAATGTCCCAGTTTTTCTCTCCTCCTCACACTTACCCCCTTTGTCTTCATCTTTTTTCAGTTGCTCCTCTCCACTGACGCCCCCTTGTTGTGGGAGAGAGATGGAGAACCATCGCCTCTCAAAAATAGTAGTCTACGGTGAACTCGCCACGGGTCATTGTAAGAAGGGCGCTCCAAAAAAGTGATACAAGGATTCCCTGAAACAACACCTCAGGCTCGGCCAAATTGATCACCCACAATGGTCCGCCCGGGACTCACATCGGGAGGCACGGAGACGCACTATCCACAATGCTGCAGCCTTATTTGAGAACTCACACCAAACAAGTCTTGAAGAGAAACGACAACCCAGAAAGGATCACAACCCGGAAACATCACCCAAGGAGACCTTCTGCTGTGCTTTCTGCAACCGGACTTGTTTATCTTGCATTGGCCTTTTTAGTCATCAGCGCGCTTGCAGAAAGCGCAGGATGAGTCCTTCCTGAATCTTCGTTTGTGAAGAAAAGCCAGAGAGAGAGATTTCAGTTGCTTGAAACTGAGTTCAAAGTGCAGGTATTTTGCACTCAGCAGAAGGGAGAGGAGAGGAGGGGGCATCATCTTGCCCTTCTCAGTTGGCTCAGGCAAGAGCAAAACGCTGCAGCCTCTCCTAGCCTGAGTGTTCTTCCTCACTAAACTACAAACCCTCAGAATTCCACAGGATGTGGCCATGGCAGTTAAAGTGGAATAATAATGCTATAGCATTAAGGACTTTTTACTATGGGGTTTGACCTGACCCAAAGGAGTCTTCCATACCTCTGGGGGAAAACCTTGGAGGGTGTGGAGAAGAGAGGCAGGTGTCAGGCTGGGAATGGGGAAGGTCAACAGGGCAGAGCTGCATGGGGGAGGCAAGGAGGCAGAGGGTGCCCCAGGCAATACAGACATTTTTCTGTTTGCCTTTCTAGTGCCCCTGGGGCTGGTTAAGCCCGACTGCCACTCCCTCCTTGCAAGCCAGGCTTCCGTCAGGCAGGGGATGTTTGGGAACAGCTGCAGCCCCAGTCATTCCAACTCCTTCCTAGCCTGCAGCTCTTGCAAGCTTTACAAGATGGGGTGGGAGTGAGCAGGGGGCAGAAAGAGATCTTGGAAAGAACACGTTACAAGTACCACAGTCACTCTGTAGCTTGTTGTTGTGTGCCTTCAAGTCATTTCTGATGTACCTTTCACAATCATTAGGTGTGCTTAGGATGCCTTATTTGCTGCACCTGATAAAGTCCTAAGGCAAACCTTTCATGGCGGTTCCTTGGCACGATTTGTTCAGAGTAGGCTTGCCTTTGCCTCCCTCTGAGGCTGAGAGAGTGCAGCTTGCTCTGAGTCATTCAGTGGGTTTCCATGGCTGGGCAGAGATTCAGTCCCTGGTCTCCAGATTCATTGTCCAACACTCAAACCTCTATGCCACCTTGGCTCTCCATTTGTAGTGGTGAGAGTTATATTTCTTAGAATCACAGAAACAAAGGCTCATAGAGTTGGAAGGGACCACCAGGGCCATCTTGTCCAACCCTCTGCCATTTGGCAGAATATACTACTGCTAAAAGATGGCCATCCAACCTCTGTTTAAAGACCCCAAGGCAGGAAAGACCCCCACCCTCTGAGGCTGTCTAATCCACTGTCAAACAGCTCTTAAATTAATTTTTTAAATAAAAATATTGATATTCCACCCTAGGTCTTGGGATTTTTAGGGTGGCATACATGTAAAATCCCTTTAAACAGATTCAAACAATTCAGAACTGAAAATAATGTCAACAGATTAAAATATATATTAAACAACTAAACAAGTTCAAAGAGTCAGAAGCTTAAAATAGTTGAAAACAATGTAAATGTACATTGGGGAAAAAATAAACTAGGTCCCAAAGGGTTTTTATTTTTTTAAAAAGGCACCATGCTTTAATTTGGTACCAGAATAAAACTAAAGCTGGCACCAATTTCACCTCAAAGGGAAGGGCATTAATGCAATAATTCACAGAGGACAAGATGATCCAATCAAGTTATTAGTCCAGGCAACAAACCTCTTGGGACTGAGAATGGTGGACCAACAGTGGGAGAGGGTTGCTGGGCTTGTCTTGCTACTGGGTTTTTTGGAGATACAGGTGGCCACCTGGAATCATAAAATCATAGGATCATAGCATTGGAAGGGGCCCCAAAGGTCATCTACTCCAACCCCCCACCATGTAACAATATACAACCAAAGCCATCCAACCTGTGCTTAACCAACCAGAGGAGGAGAGCCACCACCCTCGGAGGCAGTCGGTTCTACTGTCGAAAAGGAAGCAGGACTACAGACTAGAGGGGCCTTTAGTTGAGTCTAAGAGTTCTTAAGGATCAGCGCTGAGATGGGGCAGCCCAGGCTTCAAGCCCAGACACAGCCATGGAGTTTATTTCCCTTGCTAGATAGAGCCCAACTGTTGGCAGAGGAGAGTTGGAGTGTTCAAAGCTGCTGCCCCATGGGAAGCACTTGCAGCCCAGAAAGGAATTTCACAGCTGTTGATTTCCTGGGGTTTCGACTTCAAGAATGGTCTCTCTTCATTCTGCAAGCATTTTCTTGTTGAACCATCCCTGGGACAACTGATCAGTCTTGGAGTGGAAATGCACACACACACTCACACACACATACACACAGACTCCTTGGCTGGAATCATGTTGGTGTCACACCCATGTGTAACTTCCTCTACAAAAGTAGCTGGGCATTTTTGTCTGATGTGGAACATCCATGTTCAGTTCAAGGTTGAGGATGTGGAGTGGTGTGTGTGGTTTTTTTGTGCATGCAAATGCTCTTTGGGTTTTGCATTCTTTTACAGACTTAGTTGTGCATGGTTGCCATTCAATACAAGAGTTGCATAGGACAATCAATGCATAACTCTGCATCTGGAGATTTGTGGTATGCCACCCTGTCTTTGTTACTCTCTATCTCTCCTTTTGGCCAAGATCCTAACTACCAGCAGTTACATTCCGCTTGCATTACTCAATCCTTACAGTGGATACCACTGTAGTGTCATGTATGTGGAGCACTGCCAAACACACATGGCTGACACACCATTGTGAAACTGCAATTTGTGCATTGTGATGCACCTTGGTATGTGTTCCACATGGGGCCCCTACACGCTCTGCAGTGAGGCTTCAGGCCCTATTACGGAACAGAGGCTAGGACACGGAGCAATGGGTTCAAACTACAGGAAAAGAGATTCCACCTAAACATCAGGAAGGACTTCCTGATGGTAAGAGCTGTTTGGCGGTGGAATACGCTGCTGCCTGGGAGTGTGGTGGAGTCTCCTTTGGAAGTTTTTAAACAGAGGCTGGATGGCCATCTGTCAGCAGTGCTTGGATTGTATATTCCTGCAGGGCAGAATGGGGTTGGACTGGATGGCCCTTGTGGTCTCTTCCAACTCTATGATTCTATGACATTGCAGATTGTGCACACTCTGTCTGATGCACATGGATACACATTACACATGGGGCCCTGTCAACTGGATTTGGCTATTGTGCAAGGCCCAATAAAAACACTCTGAGTCTTGAGTCTCTGACATGATGCCAGCCTGTTTCTTTCTTAGTGGCAGCTGCTAGTTCCTTCGCCAGTGGGGAAGTGGCAAAACCAAAAAGGTGAGCTAGAATCATTCTAGCTCTCCTTTTAAAGGAGCTCTCTGAGGCACTGAAACTATTTTTTGTGGCTAGGATTCAGTACTCTGGATAGCTTTTGAAAAGTCTAAATCGATTCATTGCGATGGGAGATTCCCTCCTTTCTTCCCTCTCTCTCCCTGATACACATCTCAGCCTCCTGCTTGTCAGTCCAAAGACTGCTTAGATCCTAGAGCATAGAGGCCACGATTCTTGCATTGCATAAAGGTGTGCCTATGCAGCTAGGCTGGAGCTGTACTGGATGGCACTATTGTGCAACCAACCATGCAAAGAGCAGCAATGCCTCATGCTCAGCTGTTGCACAAGAAAGAGCAAGCTTGTTTTCTGCTGCTCCAGAGACTAGGACACAGAGCAATGGACTCAAACTACAGGAAAAGAGATTCCATCTAAACATTAGGAAGACCTTCCTGACAGTAAGAGCTGTTCGGAAGTGGAATACACTGCCTCGTAGTGTGGTGGAGTCTCCTTTGGAGGTTTTTAAGCGGAGGCTGGATGGCCATCTGTCAGGCATGCTTTGGTTGTATATTCTTGCATGGCAGGATGGGATTGGACTAGATGGCCCTTGTGGTCTCTTCCAACTCTATGATTCTATGATTATCATCACCAACACCACCATCCACTTGTGTAACAGTACTTGTGCCAGTGTAAGTCACTAACAGGATTCTAGCTGCAGTGCACTATTGATCTTAAAGGAGGTTGTGATGGACTTGTGTTGGGCTCAAGGCTTTTGATAGTCCCTCCATCTTATGGAAACTTCTGGGGTGGCAAAGTCATGCAAGATGCTCCTCAGCACCCAGAGGAAGGCATGCCAGAGGTGTGGAGTCCCCCACTGTGTCCAACTTTCCCCCTTTTTTCACCACACCTCCATTTTGTGTACAAACACATTATATCTACAGACACATGTTCAAAAGTTGTGCCAACTCTCTTTTCTGGCACGCTCAGATGATACACACCCTGCTCAGTCCTGCACACCATCAAGGCCTGGTTCAGGATCGCTTTTCCCTGGGCATGCAAAGGCTTCCCAGGACTGATGCTTTGAGCCTTTGCTCGCCGAACACACACACACAACCCTGCCATCCAGACTGCTGCTTTGATGCCCAGGTGCTGAGACCATCTGTGCCTCCTGCGAGGATTGGATGAAGTCCAAAGACAGCTTTGTGGCACCAGGACCAATGTGACAGACTTGGCAGGAGTGAGCAAGTAAAAGAGAGTGATGGAGGAAGAAGGGGAAAGGACGAGAGGGAGGGAGGGGGAAGGAGGGAGGGAGGGAGAATTTAGAGCATCTCTCCTCTTTTCCTCCATCCAGTTAGTGTCCCCTCTGATCTGGGCTCCATCTGGCATCTGTATGCTTCCTCCTCCTCCATTCGGTGGGCATCACAGCCTCTGATCTGGAAGGAAGGAGTGGATGCTGCACCTTGTCTACCCCCATCCTCTTGCTGCGAGCTCTGAGGTTGAAGCAGATGGTGATTTTGAAGATCAGGGCTATGACAGAGCCACAGCAGCAATACCACCAGCTGGGGATGATGCTCTTTCGTGCCATTCCCAGGTACGGCATTGGCATGCAAAGGCCTCTCCCATCGGAGCGAGTCACCCGTATTTGCAATTTGTGCCAGCTGGGGGGATTAGTGCACTAGCAGATGGCATAGCTCTTGGCAAGGGCTCAGCTACCAAGCGTGCTGCGCTGCCTTGTCTCTGAGCTTCTGAGACGCTTACATATTTGGACTGCCACTCCCAGAATTCCCTAGCCAGCATGGCCAGAGGAAGAGCAGTAGTCCAAAAAAAGTGACCTCTCCAAGTTCGGATCTCTTTCCTTTGTCTGTGGGGCGTGTGCCAAGACTGTGGCTGGCATTCTGTTAGTGGCGTATGCAGGAACACATTGCACTATGTATGCAGAGATTTTGTTGGGGACACAAAATGATAGAATCATAAAATCATAGAGCTGGAAGAGACCACAAGGGCCATCCAGTCCAACCCCATTCTGCCATGCAGGAACACCCAAAGCACCCAAGACAGATGGACAAAGAAGGAGACTCCATCACACTCTGAGGCAGTGCCTTTCCTGTCCAAACAGCTCTTACCATCAGGAAGTTCTTCCTAATGTTTAGGTGGAATCTCGTTTCCTGTAGTTTGAACCTATTGCTCTGTGTCCTAGTCTCTGGAGCAGCAGAAAACAAGCTTGCTCCGTCCTCAGTATAACATCCCGTCTAATTTTTAAACATGACTATCCTGTCCCCTCTTCACCTTCTCCAGGCTAAACATACCCAGCTCCCTAAGCCACTCCTCATAGGGCATAATGGTGTCCAGACCTGAGTAAGTTAGTTGCACGAGCAAGTATTTCTCTCAGCCTATTTGTGTGAAGACGGTGGCATTCAACTGCCAGTCAACACAAGGGTTGCCTAGGACACTTAATGAGTCACTGCACATGCAGAGATTAGGCCGGGCAACCCTGATGGAGAATCTCAGGCCTGCTCATAAAGATGACTCTTACAGGCCCCTATAAGTACATGCCTGGATAGCTTCTGCTCTGTGTGAATGAAACTTTGTGGGCCTGCCGCTGGATGCTTGTCTTGGATGCACAGAGTAAATGAAAAAGCATCCTGGTGAGACTGTCCAACCACTTCTGAATTTGGGAGGCTGAGATGACAGTGGCAAGTCCTTTTAGTTCCCTTCTGCTTCATTATCCAGAGGCAATGGCCTCTCTCCTACTCCCAGGGCAGCGGGTGTGAGAGAGCAGAGTCTGTCATACCTCACCCTCTGGAGTTGGAAGATTTAGACTAAGGGGAGGACTCAGACTGTCAAAAACCTGCAGCTCTTGAAGTGGGTGGTCTCTGAGTGAGAGGAGCCAGGGGTTGAGGCAGTGGTGGCGGGGGTCCTGCTTCCAAGCAGGAGGTTGCAGACCCTGGACCCATTGCCATCATTCATTGAGTGATGAAGAGATAAGGAGAGGTTGCATCATTCCCAGAAGTTGTTAAGTAGGAGATGCTGACCTGATTAGGCACCTGGTATCTTGAAACAGTTGCCCTTAAAGCTCCCTGGCAGGTTTGTGGCTTTCAGCCCTCCTTGTTGATGACCCATCTATGGGGGGGACGACATAATGCCCTGTTGTAATAGCAAGTTGCAGCAAGTGTGACTTGTCTTAATGGTGGTTTTGTCCCCAGCAGCCGCCATAAGCTTAGCATCCCAAATGACAGCTGAGGAAGGGAGAAGAGGGTGAGAAGAGCCCTCCCCTATTCCTCGGCCCCACAGGGGCAGGTGGGCGGCAGCAACTTTGGGGAAACCAAGGAAGGGAAAAGAGGGTGAGAGAGCCCTCCCCCCTTCCTTGGCCCCACGGGAGCGTGCACGTGGCAGTGGCGATGGGGGGATGGGGGGATAGGGAACTGGGGAAGGAAGAAGAGGAGGAGAGAGCCCACCTCCCTGCACTGATCCCTTGCGGTGGTGGGAATGGTGGCAGTGGCGGTCAGTGGGTGGGTGGTGGTTGTGAATGACAGCCACCCTCCCCTTCCCCATCCCAATTGCTTGGGGGGGGGGAATGGTGGCTGCAGGCACTTGCCTTGCTAGCAAGCCCCCCCCCCGGACTATCACACTTCCACACCTTATATATGCTTCAAAAAAATACTGTTTGGCGGCGGCAACTGGCAACAATAAAGACATGAATAATTCACTTGTGCCCATCATCTTGATTTACAGGCATGCCTGTTTGAACAACAAACACGTATGGCTTTGCATGCCTGTGATCTTGAAAAAAACAACACGGAGACAAATGAAAGCTGCAGCGAATTGGCATTAGTGAGCAGCAATCCACATTTTATAGCCTCTTATAGACAAGCCCTGGAGAGGGGGGGGAAGAACAATTGTACCTAACAATTAAAAATAGCATGATTGAAAGCACTGCAAAACTATTGGGGGAAAGCAGGACAGGTAGGTATATGTGTGTGTTTGTGAGTGACAAAAAGGGGGGGGGAGAGAGAAGTTCACAGGGACACATGTAGCCAATTGGTGTTGTGTACAACTAATTTCTGTTGCAATTTTCGGAACCCTTTTACCTACCTGATTTGGGCCAGAGAAAGAGAATGATTACCTTTTTCTGGAAAAGAATTCAGGATGTTGTCTTCTAGGGCGTCCACACTCTCAAATACACTTCACGCTGGCACACAGCCTCACTAGTAAGTGTTTGTGAGGATGCCTTCTTGCAAGACAATGAGAAGGAGCTGTGAAAGATTCTGAGGTCACTCCATGTAGCTTAGGAGAGTGTTCTTTTCTCCCTCCTGCAACCTCAGTGGATCCCAAAGTATGATTTAATTTGGTTTTGCCTCTGCAAACAACACAGCAACCAATGCCAGAGGTCAGGGGTGCATAGTGTAATTCTCCACATGATCAGTGATGTGTTGATTGTGCTGTGCAATGCTTCCAGTGAATGGCAATGTTGTGCAACTAATGCACAACCAAATGTGCAGCCAAATGCACAATTGAAGGAATATTATAGCCAACTTTACTCTGGGCTGATGGATGCTCATGGGCTGAGAATGTGCAATAACTAATAACTTCACTTTATCCAACTGCTGCCATAGCAGAATTTATTCATGCATTAAGACACCAGCAGGATTCTGACCAATGTTTACTATATTCATGATGCAACTTGCCACAGAGATGCTGTCCCACAAAGAAGGAATGTGGATGACATGCCCTGCCTGGTTATTGTTTGGCCTGTGACCTTTAATAATGCTGTGAAGGCAACTGAAGACAGGAGAAATCCAATGTCCACTTGCTTTTGCAGCACAATGCTCTCCCTAGGGCTGTGCTCTCATGTGGCCAGCAGGGGGAACCCAAGCACCAGGCAAGAAAGGCTGTGAAATAGCCCAACACACTCTTGACTTCCTAGTCTTCCCATTGAACCCAGTAGCTAGACTGGAATGCCACTGTGCCATCCTGAATGCAAATGCACCCGATCTCATCTGGTTTTGGAAGCTCTACAGGGCTAGGCTTGGTTTATCCTTGGATAGGATACTACCAGGGAATACCGGGGATCTCTCCAGGTAGGTCTAGGAAAGAAACCTGGCTAGAGTAAAGCTGCGACTGCGAAGCAGAATTAGCACTACTGGGCTAGATAGACCCACAAGGGCCTGGCACTGTCTATGGCAACTTCCCATGTTCCTGATTGTGTCTGGATTCAGAAAAGAAGCAGGGACAGGCCTGGTTGGAACTTCATACCCTCCTAAATTTCATAGATGAAAACCGGGATGTGTGTGGACAAGCCACATCAGAGTGTGGTCAAGAGGGCAAAAATTGCGAATGGGAAAGAGCAAATAAGCGAGGAGAGGCTGCAGCAGTTGGCTTTTGCCTGAGCCGACTGGGAAGGGCAAGGCTCTGACCCCCTCCCCTCCTCTCTCTCCTGCTGAGTTAATTAACGGCCAATGACTTTTGCACTCTAAAACTCAGTTTGCAGAGAGTGATGTGAGCTGCGGATGAAGAGGGGAAGTGGGAGCAGAAGAGAGAAACTGGGATGTTTGAAAAGCAGCTGAAAAAATGGGTGGCGGAGGATTAATTAGGACTATCCCTTCCACATTGGGAGAGCTGGAGGGTAGGGTACTTGAATGGGGAAATAGCAGGAAGGTAGACAGGGCTCTCTAGGGGCCAGTCTAGACGGTGAAATAAATGCTCTTAGAATCCGGAGGGAATCCCATGTGTCCAAATGGGATCCTGCAGTGGTCCATCGTTTTTGGAGGGAGGGGACCAAAATTCGGGAAAACTCTGCAGGAAAATCCTTCACAGCTTTTCCTGAAGTTTAAAAAACAAACAAACAGATGAAATACGCACCCCTGCATGTTGGGACAATGGATCATATTGAATCACATTTCTGGATAACAGCACCACAGGAAGCATGTGACAACAGAGGCGGTCGATCACACATGCGCAAAGTTGATTGACAGTTTTAAAAAATAGTGCAAAGCGCACACCCCATTGGGATGGTAAACACAGTACAGTAATTTACCCTTTCACTCCATCTTGAGTCACTTCCCACTCCATTTAGACAAGAAAAAGACAGGCCGCCTCGATTTCCCACGAGTGGTCCAAAATACCCTTGAGACATTGAGTTCTGCTGTGCATTTGCAATAATGCGCTTGGATCGGGAGTATAATTCCTCGTGTGGACTGGCCCTAGGTTGGGATAGCAAAGGGCTCTCTAGGTTAAGCTGCTTCAGCTGCCAGTCAGGAGTTCATGATACTGGGACAGTATTTGTATTGTTTTAAATATGTTGTTAGCAGCCCCATTATTGGGAGAACGGCAGAATATAAAGGAACAAAATACTAATTATGAATTTGCCCCAGGAGGTGGAAAGGTAAAGATTCTCTTCTCAGGGATGAGATAAAGCCAGAAGGTGTATTTTGAGGAGAGTTAAGAGGGATCAGAGGAAGAGACTCCACCAAGGAAGCCACCATGGCTGCTGCCCTGAGTCTGCAAGACCTGAGTAGGGCTCTTGAGGACAGGGGGACTTGGCGGTCTCTCATCCATGGGGTCGCAGTGGGTCAAAGATGATCTGATGACGGAACAGGAACAAGAGAGCAATTCAAGCCTGAACTCTCCATAGAAGCCAAAACAACTCAATTGAGGGTATTGCATATGATGGACATACCATGAGAAGACAGGACTCACTAGAAAAGCCAGCAGTCATGCTTGGGAAGGTAGAAGGCAGGAGGAAAAGAGGGAGACTCCATCAGGGAAGCCACCATGGCTGCTGCCCTGAGTCTGCAAGACCCCCTGAGCAGGGCTGGGGAGGAGAGGGGACTCGGAGGTCGCCCATTCATGGGGTTGCCATAAGTCGGAGTTGACCTGATGGCAGTTAACAAGAAGCAGAAGATTCAGGAAGACGCTCAGCCCTCCCTTGGTATGGAAGGACGACAGAGATGGACCCATCCACATGTGTCTGCATTTGAGGAGGGAAGGGGGAGAGGGAGAAGGAGGGTGTGTGTGTGTGTTTGTGTGTGCACGCGTGCTTGGGGCCCAGGGCCAAGGCAACAAATCACATTTAAAGGCCACTGGCTGTGGTGCGGCTGTCACATCCGATGCCGTCAAGTGGATCCACTGATCTGTACAGGGCGGCTAGTGGCGATGCCATCTTGTCAGCCCACATATGCCCATCACCCTGTGATCCGAAGAGTGATGTGCAAGACAGTGCCAGCCAAGCGGGAGGCATATGGGAAGGGCCCCCCGGTGGAGCTGTACCTACAAGGTCCTCATCCCCCTGTCTTTCTTTTTCTCTCTCTCACACACCCTGGCAGTCAGGCTTTCTAGTTTTTGAGACTCAGTTTGAGCAGGAAAAGAAAAAAGCAACACCAACAACGGAAAAGCAAAATGGCTACATGAACAAAACAGAGCTTGGAAAGAGTCTCTTTCTCTTGTTTTGGACTACAACTCCCAGATGAGGGTTCGAATTCCTGACCTTGGGTAAGTCACACTCTCTCAGCTTCAGAGGAAGGCAGTGCAGCAAACCTCCTTGGAATAAATCTTGTCAAGAAGACCCTAGAATATGGTCACCTGAAGTCAAAGTTGACTTGAAGCCATAGAACAGCATTATGTACGCACTGAATGGTTCTTAAAATCCTGGAAATTCTGGCAATTCACACTCTCTCAGCCTGAAAGGAAGAGAATTGCAAACACTCTCTGAAGAAATCTTGACAAGAAAACCTTATGATAGGGTCACTATAAGTCAAAGTGGACTTGAAGGCACATAGCAACACCAACAGCCCAAGGCCAATTCCAACACTCTAAATGCGACACCACACAGACAAACAGACAGGCAGGCACACAATGTTTTAATTGTTGGAAGCCGCCCCAATTGTTTTTAGCAGAGGGGCGGGGTATAAATAAATATTATTATTATTATTATTATTATTAAATGTTTGGTTGTAGACTGCTTCTGAATGTGGGGGCTCCACATGAATAGCCATTAACAGTCTCTCCTCTACAAATCTGTCTAGTACCTTTCAAAAGCTATTGTAGCCCGTGGTCAACCCCCACATCTCAAAGAAATGGAAAAGGTCTAGTATGTTTTGGAATTTTTGACCCCACTCCTTTTGGCCACATCTGCTGCTGGAATGGGGATTTCAACCCTGATCTCCCAGAGTCTGAGTCCAACACTCAAACCACGAGACCACGCTGGCTCTCTCGAGTTTCGTATTATCTAGTTTCCCCTCTATTTGGTTTGAACTTTGATTGTGAGCATCCTTGGGTCCCATACCGGGAGAAAGGTGGGATATGAATTAAATAAGCATCAATCAATCAATCAATCAATCACTATGCCCCTGCTCAGATCAGAACCAGGACAACCTTTGGCGCTCAGAGGCAAACAGAATGCTTTCTGCCCAGCCTTGAAGTCTCCAACTGGGGAGCTCAAGAAGAGTGTCATTGGGGGTGAGCGGAGCTTGCTCAGAACGCAGCACAACACACCGTGCATGCATGTGCCCTTACCAGAAGAGCTTAGTACCACCCTCAAGTGTTTCCCAAACCCACACGTGTGGGCTTTCCCGGTCAGAACTCTCTCAGACTCTGAGATTCCAGGGCCAAAGTCTGAAACTTTTTGCATGTGTGTGTGATGTCATGGGGGCAGATCCTGGTGTCATTGAATATGTTTAATTAGGCATTGACACAGTTGTATAGAGTATGTACCCCCTCTCTCTCTGGCTTTTCTTCACAAATGAAGATTCAGGAAGGACACATCCTGCGCTTTCTGCAAGCGCGCTGATGACTAAAAAGGCCAATCCGAGATAGACAAGCCCGGTTGCAGAAAGCACAGCAGAAGGTCTCCTTGGGTGATGTTTCTGGGTTGTGATTCTTTCTGCGTTGTCGTTTCTCTTCAAGACTTGTTCGGCGTGAGTTCTCAAATAAGGCTGCAGCATTGTGGATAGTGCGTCTTCATGCCTCCTGCTGTGAGGCCAGGGCGGACCACTGTTGGTGATCAATTTGGCCGAGCCTGAGATGTTGCTTCAGGGAGTCCTTGTATCACTTTTTTGGAGCGCCCCTCTTACGCTGACCCGTGGCGAGTTCATTCACTGTAGAGTAAAACACCAAGTCTAACAATAAAGGACCCCCACACACAGAGAGTTTTCAAGGCAGTGCTTTCACCCGGAGCTTCCTCCCTGTTGCCCAGAGGAATGGAGACTTAGGGTCAGGCCAGATCTGGGAATTCTGCTCTTGTGCCAGGCCCTGGGCATTCCCAATCCCAATGTCAGCCATGCCAAGGAAGGAGAAGTGGTGCTGTCTGTGCCCGCCATCCGTCATTGCTGTCCTCCATGCACGTACATGCTGGGGTGGAAGAGACAGACCTGTTCTGTCTTCTTGGGTGGCTTTTGCTCCTGTGGCCGACAACGGCCTCTCCTCTCCTTGATTAGCTGGCTCCAGTGTCTGACCCTAATGTGCTCTGGCAGGAGGGCAGTCGAGCAGATGGTCCCTGCCACTGGCACCCTGGAATTTGGGTGAAGTGGGTCAAGCTGGGGTGGCATGTTGGGAGAATGAGCGGGGAGATCACACATCAAATCATCTTTGACATGGGAAGGAGAGGGGCACACACTCAACCGTGGAAACAGGGGCGAGGAAAGCATATTTTCTCTGTCTTAGCCCCTGGCTCGCTCACTCATGTGGCCATGGTAGGATGCTTATGTCCGGGATCGCAGTCAGAAATGTGGGAGGGCAGGGGCAGAGGGAAGAACCCAAAGGCAGCGTAGAACAACAAAACCCTAAAAGCAAGATGTCGGATAGGTTTTTTTAAAAAGTGTTTATACTTTATGACATTGGAATAGAAGTCAAAGAAGATCAAGCACTTGTCAATCATTCTTGTGCCATTGCTCTGATTAGGCAGAACACTGGAAGGCGGGAATGCTCCTTCTGCTTCTTACTTCACCATTGGGTAAAATATAATGCTTGCCTTGTTCCTTTTAGAGCTCTGCCTTATTTTTCTGCTGGAAGGAATATAAATGCACCAACGCCTCACCTTTGCCTGGCCACATGTGACATGCAAAGGCGCAAGTCCAGCCTCTGCTTGCATGTCCCTTTTTATGGTTGTAGAGGGAGGAATTCATTACCTCCTGTATGCAAGCTCCAACCCCTCAAGACTCACCTTCCTTCTGGAGCCATTTAGCAGCCAATGGAGAGCAGGGGGGTGTCCGAGAAGTCTCTGGCTGCATCCCTGTTGCCAGATGCAGAATGACAAAGGCATCCTCTGGGACAACACAGGGGTTCTCCAGAGGTCATAGAATCATAGAGTTGGAAGAGACCTCAAGGGCCATCTAGTCCAATCCCCCGCCATTCATGAATACACAATCAAAGCATTCCCGCTAGTTGGCCATCCAGCCTCTGCTTTAAGACCTCCAAAGGAGGAGACTCCACCACACTCTGCGGCAGCGGCGCATTCCACTGTTGAACAGCTCTTACCGTCAAGAAGTTCTTCCTAATGGAATCTCTTTTCCTGAAGTTTGAGTCCATTGCTCCAGGCTCTGGTCTCTGGAGCAGCACAAAACAAGCTGGCTCCATCCTCAATATGACATCCCTTCAAGTATTTAAGCATGGCTCTCCTGTCCCCTCTTCACCTTCTCTTCTCCAGGCTGAACATGCCCAGCTCCCTAAGCTGCTCCTCATAGGGCATCATGGCTTCCAGACATCTCACCATTTTGGTCACCATCCTCTGGACTTATTCCAGCTTGTCCCTATCCTTCTGGAATTGTGGTGCCCAGAACTGGACACAGTATTCCAGGTGAAGTCTGACCAAAGCAGTCTAGAGTGGTACTATTACTTCCCTCGATCTAGACAATATACTCCTATTGATGCAGCCGAGAATTGCATTGGCTTTTTTAGCTGCTGCACCACACTGCTAACTCCAGAGGATCATGTCATCATTGTGGGACACAGCCAGATGCCTCTGCCCTTCACTGGGGGGTGGGCACAGGAGGAACGTGACTCCTGAGGGTGGGTGGGGGAAAGAGAGGGCATAATTCAGCCTGGGCAGAACATTACGATACCTCTCCCAATAGGGGTCTAGGACGTTTCAGCGTGGCCGGTTCAGCGTGGTGTGGTTCTGCTTGAGTATCAATTTATTTGTGAGCTGCCTGGGGTCCCACTCTGGGAGAAAGGTAGCATATAAATACAACAAACAAACAAATAATAAAATAAAAAAACCAGACTACTGAGAGGAATTATCGTGGGAGAGTCAAGATGGGCAAAAGATCCACAGATCAAGGCTGGCCCAGTAAACCCACCGAACCCTTCTAGACACTCCTTGCTCCTCCCAGCTGGGGTGTGAGTGACTGAATGCCTTTCTTATATTACACACCTCACAGCAAATCCCAACACTGTTGATTCGGTTCCAGCAAAAACAAACCAGTGGTGTTTTGCATTCAGGCAAAGACAGGCGACAAGCAAAATTACAGATTGCAAATGGGATTCACAGGGCTTCTCTGTTCTTCACAGCACTTAGCACTCTGTTGGCACTGAATAAATACAAAAAGCAACTCCCTCAACATCCCTCAGATATGTGGCTGTGCTCCACAGAGGACAAAAAGGGGTGGGCGGGGAGGGAATAAGCTCTGTGACAAGTTATATCTGAGCTTTCTGAGGCTGATGTAGGAATGAGAAATACCTTCCTGTGGTTACAACCAAACATGTGCATTTCCTACTGTCCAGAGTTTCCAGATGAAAATGGGACCTTTGTGGCTGAGCCACAGCAGAGTGTGGTCAAGATGGCAAAAATTAATAATAAGGAAGAACAGATAAGCTAGGAAAGGCTGCAACAGTTTGTTTTTGCCTGAGCCTACAGGGAAGGGCATATCATAAGACATGACACTGAATGGGAGAAAAACAATAATGCTTGTTAAGGTGGAAGGCAGTAGGAAAAGGGGAAAACCCCATCACAGGTGGATTGATATCATCTGTTGAAAGTGCTTTGACTGTGTCTTCCTGCATGGCAGAATGGGGTTGGACTGGATGGCCCTTGGGGTCTCTTCCAACTCTTTGATCCTATGATTCAATGAAGGAAGGCACATCTGCCCTGAGTCTTCAAGACCTGAACCAGGCAGTGGATAACAGGGGCTCTTGGTCTCTCATTCTAAGGGTTGCCCTAAGTCAAACTTGACTTGACAACAAATGACAACAATTTACTTTGGACATATTATGAGAAGACTTGACTCACTGGAAAACACAGTAATGCTAGGTAAAGAGGAAAGCAACGTTACAGGTGGATTGACTCAATCTAGGAAGCCATGGCTGGCCTGACTTTGCAGGACCTGACCAGGGGATGCTGGAGTTCTCCTTCCAGAGGGTTGCCAAGTCAAGCCTGTCTTGATAGCAAATAACAACAATTTGCTTGAGAAGATCTGACTCATTGGAAAAGACAGTCGTGCTGGGTAAAGTGGAAGCCTGTAGAAGAGGAAGACTTTGATTGAAATGGATGGGCTCCACCAAGGAAGCCATGGCTGCTGCCCTGACTCTGCAAGACCTGAGCAGGTCTCTTGAGGACAGGGTGACTTGGAGGTCTCTCACTCATGGGGTTGCCATGAAGCCAACTTTATGCCAAACAACAACAACAGATCCAGATTTCTTTAAGGTCTGGTTACCTTCCCCAAACAGTTTTATGCCCCCTTCCCTGCCCAAGATCTCTTCCCTTTCCTCTGCCTCGTCCAGCCAAAAGATGCTGCAGGTTCACAGGCAGTGAGTAGACAGGGCTACTTCTTTGTTGCATGTGAATAATAGTAACAATAAAATAACAACAACAACAATAATATAATGATGCAATGACATAAATGAATGACCGAAGGAGGCCTCTGTGCAGAGCTAAGCGGTGAGGTGGGGGTTCTCTGTTAGCCTTATCTGAGGGGTGACGTTGGTAAAGGCAGGGCGCAAACTACAACAAGAGGAGTAGGGAACATGTTAATGTGAATGGCATGAATTGTCAGCATTGTTATAATTGGTGTAACAAGGTATTACTGCAAGGTTACGAGATCTGTCTATTAAATAACAAAACTGAGTTTCTACCTTTCAGACAAATCAGGGGGGACTGATTGTGAATGCTTGAGTGGTGACATGGAACATGTCTGAACCTGCATGACAAACAGTAACACTCTCAGCCATTCAGTTTAATTGGCAGTCATTGTTGAAAGCCACTGTGTTGTCAGTTGTGTGCCAAAAAAATGCTAAGTTTAAAAGTTGAGCAATGTGACATTCTCCAGCAACTTGAGATGAACCCAAACCTTTTCTTAAAAAATCATCACTTTTGATGAAACCTGGATCTTCCAGTATGATCCTGAGACAAAATGACAGTCAATGCACTGGAAAACGGCATCGTCACCAAGAATGAAAAAAGCACGTCAAAGCAAGTCCACATTCAAAGCCATGCTCATTTAGGGGGGGGGTTACATCAAGGGTGTAATTTTGACAGTATTTTGGCAGAATGGGTTCCAGACGGCAGAGCATTATTATAAGGAAGTTTTGACAAAGCTGAGAGAAAGAGTCAGGGGAAAAAAGGCCAGAACTGTAGGAAAATGGTTTCATTCTTCATCAAGGCAATAATGCCTGCTCACACAGTACTTTCGGTTAAGTAGTTTTTGGCTGATGAACGCATTACTACACTTGAACATCTTCCATATTTGCCAGTATCTGCAACTTTTTTCTTTCCCCTAAAGTGAAATTAGTGCTTAAAGGAACACATTTTGAGTCAATTGATGCAGTAAAGAAGAAAACGGCAGATACGTTGAAACAGCTGGCAGAAACTGATCTGCTCCATGCCTTCGACCAGTGGAAAACATGACTGCATCGGTGTGTAAGTGTGAACAGGGAGTATACTGAAGGGGACAAGCATTAGAATTGTAGTGCATATAAATAAAGATGGGCTATTGTATCAGTCTCATTATGCACCCTAGGAACCACTGGTCTTTGCATCAGTAATGTAATATTGCTCTTTCTCCTTGTGTAACTTTTTGTAAAGTTACTTTGTTATCCCCTTGTTACTAAAAAAGGAATGTGTTGCAAGTAACTACAGTTGTCCCTCCATATCCATGGATTTGTTATTCACGGATTTAAGTATTCACGGCTTGAAAATATTCTTTAAAAAATAATGCCATCTTGTATAAGGGACACCATTTTGCTATGCCATTGCATATAATGGGACTTGAGTATTCACGGATTTTGGTATCCATGGCGGGGTCCTGGAACCAAACCCCAGGCAATATGAAGGGAGAACTGTACATTACTTCTAACAAGTTATTTCCAAAGCTCCAGATAGCAGAACTTTTACTACAGAAAGATAGACTGCAAAGTGGTCAGGATGTTTATTTCTTGTTATTTCAACTTGCTTATAACAGCTAAGAGCAGGCACGGTGTAGTGGTTGGACTTGGACTCTGGAAGACCAAGGTTCAAATTCCTGCTCAGCCATGGAAACCCACTGGGTGACCTTGGGCAAATCCCATTCTCTCAGCCTCAGAGGAAGAAGGCAAAGGCAAACTCCCTCTGAACAAATCTTGCTAAGAAAACCCTGTAATAGGATTGCCTTAGGGTATCTGTAAATTGGAAACAACTTGAAGGCCCACAACAATAATAACACCTGAAAGCAAAAACACATTTTCCAAAAGTTTTTAGCTTGATTGTACCATCTGTGGATGTCACAGAAACCAAAGCAGGATGGGAAATAGAAATAACGATGAAAAATTAAAGAGGTTAATAATAACATATATTTAAAAAAAGAAATGAACAGTACTGAAATGGTTAGAGAGACACTATGTTTTCTCCTGCAGTACAGAAGCTCACTGAGGCAGAAGGAGACATCCAGGAACGGGGACCCAACATCCAGAGCAGAACCCACTGACAGGGAGAAAGAAAAGAGACCCCCGGCAGCCCCTCTCTGCTCCACCCATCCACACACACAACTGTACAGGAAGAGATGCGCCATTCTTGGCAGTCATCAGAGCCCTGGCACTGAATTCCAAAGCAGCAGCAGCAGCAGCAGCAATAAAGGCACCGGAGCCTAGGATTTTATATGGCAATAAAAGATAATGTCAGCTATAAAGAGTGCAGGCAGTTCCCAGCACTGGAAGTGGAGGGAGGTGTTTCTCTCTGTGTGTGCACTTGTGGAGATGGCTTCCCTTTCCTTAGTGCTGATAGAGAAGCCATAAGCAGCTGGAATGAGAGGATCAAATCCATCTACAGTATTTGGGGCATGGCGTAGGCAAGCAGAATTTTTTTACAGCTGAGGAATAGGTATATCCTTGGGAAGGGTAGGAAAAACTCTTGCATTCACTGTGCAAGATGGAGGGAAGTTACTATCACTGAATTTAGCTTTGGTCAGACTCAGGTTCACTCAGCCTTCCATCCTTTCGTAGGTCGGTAAAATGAGTACCGGGTTTGTGGGGGCAATTAGCTAACACACATTGAAACCGCTTAATGTGGTGTAGATGTGTAAATTACTATTGCTTAAAAAAACAATTTGTAAGCCACTCTGATAGCCTTGTGGCTGAAGAGCAGGGTGTAAATAACTAAATAATAAATAAATAAATAAATAAAAAAGACCTCATCTGGAATATTGTGCCCAGATCCTCTTTCTCTTTCCTTCCTTCCTTGCTGTTGTTGTGTGCCTTCAAGTTGTTTCTCGCTTATGGCGACCTTACAGCAAACTTATCACGGGTTTTCTTGGCCTGATTTCTTCAGAGGAGGTTTGCTTTTGCCTTCCACTGAGTCAGAGAGAGTGGGACTTGCCCTAGGTGGGATTCCATGACCAGGCAGGGATTTAAACCCTGGTCTCCAGAGTCGTAGTCCAATGCTCCAACCACTACACCAGGCTGGCTCTGTATCCCACCTTTTGGCCAGCTTGGGACTCAAGGAGGTGTACAAAACTTAGAACAAATACAGGTAAAACTTCACATCGTACAGAAGTTAACAGTGTAATGAAACTACAGGTTGAAACTACTCCCTTATCCGGAATTCTGAAATCTAAAATATTCCAAAATCTAAAATTATCCACATGGTAGCTGAGATAGTGACACCTTTGCTTTCAGGTGGTTCCATGTACACAAACTTTGTTTCATGCACAAAATTATTAAAAATACTGTGTATAAAATTACTTTCAGGCCATGTGTATCAGGTGTATGTGAGACATAAATGAATTCTGTGTATAAACTTGAGCCCCATCTCCAAGATATCTCATTAGGTTTATGCAATCTGAAAAATCTGAAATATTCTCAAATCCAAAATACCTCTGGTCCCACGCATTTCAGATAAAGGAGACTCAACTTGTATCAATACATTTATAGCTAGTTAAAAACATAAATCTTTAAACAACCACAACAACAAATAAGAATACTGTATAGAATATTATAAAAGGCCTGTTTCCCCTAAAAATCCCGTTTTCAAAAGCCTGCCAGAATAAAGAGGGTTTTACCTGCTTGTGGAAAGACAGTAAGGAAGATGCCTGTCTCACCTCTCTCGGAAAGGAGTTTCAGAGTACTGGGAGCAGCCACTGAGAAGGCTCTGATTCCTGTATTCCCATGAAATGTACCTATGAGGGTGGTGGGAGAGAACGAAGGACCTTCCCAGAAGATCTCAAGACATGGGCAGGTTTTTACAGGAAAAATATGGTCCGTCAAATAATCTGATTTACTGACTGGCCAACTTGTTTATTTAATTTTTTCCCTGCCTTTTCAAACTGATGCACAACAAATTAAAACAAAGTACTGCAGAGCTAAAGCCTTCTACAAAAGTCTAAAAGCCTATTAAATGAACAATTCTATTAAAAGCCCTATGTTAATACAGTTTAAAATCATATTTGAAGCATACGAGTAACTTAAAAAGAAAGAAGCACAGTGCATCACATTAAAAGACCCTTTTGCTATAGTTAAGAGCAAAGGCCTGCCTGAATAAAAGGGTCTTTGCCTGACAGCAGAAAGAAAGCAGAGATGGGGTCAATCAAACCTGCTGTGGGAAAGAGTTCCAGAATTTGGGAGCAAGCAATCACCAAGAAAGTTCTTTTGTGCCCTTGGCCAAGATACCTGTGATGGTGGCAGGATGGATCTCCTCCAAAGATCTAAAAAGCTGGGCAGGCTCATATAAGGGAGATACAGGCTGCATCTACACTGTACAGATAATGCATTTCGATGCCACTTTAAGTATGTAGCTCCATCCTATGGAATCTAGGGATTTATACAAGGCCTTTAGCCTTCTCTGCCAAAGAGTGCTGGTGCCTCACAAAACTACAGATCCCAGGATTCTGTAGGATGGAGCCATGGCAATTAAAGTGGTATCAAACTGTATTATTTCTACAGTGTAGATAGATGCACCCTCAAAGTTTGTGATTTGCTCATGGTCACTCAGTGGGTTTTCATGGCTGACTGATTCAGGCAGGCTATCATTTCATTGAGAGCTCATCAGAACTACAAGAAAGCCAGTTCTGGGGTTCTTTTAAATGTGCCGGTTGAGAACTGCAATGCACCCTTGGCACTCTTTGCAAGCAAGATTCACACAGGAGAGATGGGGGTCTTCCTCACAGTGGAAGTTGGGGAGGGGAAATTTGTATGGTGCTGTTTTGCAAATGGTGAAGATGCCAACTCCCCACATTTCTCCCACTCCTGCCAAAGCAACCTCAAAGGAGCCAAAGCCCAGAGGTGCTGTACTCATGTATGCCTGATGTTAGGTACGCTGGGGAAGAGTCAGTTCAACTTCACTTTGGTCATTTTATCTGTTGCCAGCTGAAAAGTTTCAGGGGCTGAGCACCACTGGATCCGTGTAGGTCTGGGTTTGGGGCTCCCACCCTCATCCTCACTCAGTCAATAGTGGGGGGGACCCATGACAAATTTAAGAGCAAAGTGTGCCGAGCAGGTGTATCCATCATATTAACGATCCATCCTGATGCAATCAATGGCCAGGCCCAGGGAGAGAGGGGGAGAGTTTCTCTCTGCCTGCCTCCCTCCCCAGTCTCTTCACTCATCTCTCTCTCTCTCTCACACACACACACACACACAAAGGAAAGGCTCTTAAAGATACCTCACCGGCCCACCCTTTGCAGCTTGTAACTTCTGGATATTGTCACAAGAGTTTCCTTGTTTATTTATTTCATTTATATGCCGCTTTTCTCCCAAAGTGGGACCCCACTGAGGAAATGTAAACAGCAACACAAAGGGAAGCGGATTCCCCCCAAATGTCTCTTCTCTTGGCACTGGTAACACTGTCCCACCCATTGCATCTGAGGAAGTAGGTCAAGTCTGTCAGGATTATGGGGTCTGCAATCTGATAAATTTATGCTGTAAAGAGCAAAAGAGCATGAAGGTCAACATATTGACCTACAGGGGGCTAACACTGAACACGATCCGCAGCTGACCTGCGTTATGGTTTACAGGCCTGAGAAAGCAGCCTTGAGACGGAGACACTATCTGTCCTGAGAAATGTAATCTACATGGGAACTGTATGTCTCTGTAAGCAGTATGTTATTGAAAATGCAATGTGACTTTGTATTTCAGGCGCTTGCTGTTCTGGGTCTATGCAGTACCAGAACTGTGTCTTTCCTGATGACTGGGAAATGTAGTTTGCAGGGAGGATTCTCTGTGACACTGTATATATTTTATATATGTTCCAGTAAAGACAAGTGGAATTAGACACTACATTTGTGTCTGTTTGCTTTATTTTCTTCACCTGGATGATGGACACTCTGCTAAAACTTTTTGCTGCCTGGAACTCTTAACATGCACAGGGTCTCCAGTGCGCTAATGTGTCAAAGTCTATGAAAGCTTAGGCTACCAACATCTTTCTCTCAGTCTCAAAGGTGCTACAAAATCCCTTTGCATACTGTTATTCCAGACTAATACGGCCACGTCTCTGAATTGCCCCACTCAGGCAGAGAGTTTAGGAAGACTGAGTTCAAACATTCATTGGCAAAACGCTGAAAGGCTTTTGAAGCTCCCCCATCCTCTTGGTTTAAAATAAATAAATCAGGAATCCCCAGAGGAAAATGGCACACATCCCCTGGCTCCCACCCCTCTGGCAGAGCTCACATCCCTCACCCAAGCGTGACAGGCAGCTGTTTTACTGTATTTGCTACCTGTGCTCATCCATCAAACCCATCGATCGGGCAACGGCAGAGTTTTATTAATGATCTTGTCAGTGGCCCCGGTGCAAGGTGCCGGGGGCTTGTCGGGAATGATAGATCGTGGAGCGCCGGGGCTGCTATTTATTCTCCAGTGACCTTGTCTCTCCCCATTGTTGCTTGCTTAAGAGTTATGAATGTGAGACATGATAATTTGATATTGATCTATATGGTAAGTGAAAAAAATTTACTGCGTCAGTGAGGCTTTAACAAAGGAGACGGCATCATCCCTTCCCCCAATCCCCTGCCCCCTGGGGTGCTCTCAAAGGGCGTGCTCCTTCCTGGCACCCATGGCGAAGGGAGTGGCCCCATGGGGTAAGTGGTGTGTGTGGCACACCTGTGGAAGAGTCCTGGGTGCCTGACCATCCCTCCCACTTCCCATAATGTGGCAGGGACTGGTGGAATCTGGTTTAGCTGGTCAACAGGATTGCAAGTCCTCCCATAGGGGCAGGAGACACAGCTTCAAGTTTCCCAGAAATGGGTTTCTTGAAGGAAAAGAAAAGGATTGATTAATTGATTGATTGGAAAACATTAGCAACGTGGCGCTCATTTGAGAAACTGTTTGGAAACTGCAGCAGATCCAAAATTCGTTGTTGTTGTTAACTGCCTTTGAGTCGACTTCATGGCGACCCTGTGAAAGAGGCACACCCAAGACCCCCTGTTCTCAACCACTCTGCTCAGGTCTTGTAGACTTAGAGCTGTGGCTTCCTTGATGGAGTCCATCCATCTGGAATACAGTCTTCCTTTTTTTCTACTGCCTTTTACCTTGCCAGGTATTATTGTGTTTTCTAGAGAGTCCTGTCTTCTCATGATATGGCCAAAGTACAACAGTCTCAATTTAGTCATAGAATCGTAGAATCAGTTGGAAGAGACCTCAAGGGCCATCTAGTCCAACCCCATTCTGCCCTGCAGGAATACACAATCAAATCATTCCCAATGACAGATGGCCATCCAGCCTCTGTTTAAAAGCCTCCAAAGAAGGAGACTCCACCACACTCCCAGGCAGTGCATTCCATTGCCCAACAGCTCTTACAGTCAGGAAGTTCTTCCTTCATCTTGGCTTCCAGGAAGGGTTGAGGCTTGATTTGCTCCAGGACCCATTTATTGGTCTTTTTGGCAGTCCATGGTATCTGTAGCAGTCTTCTCCAGCACATCTCAAATGAGTTGATTTTCTTTCTATCAGCCTACAGATCTCCCTTCTGTACATGGTGATGGGAAATATGACAACTGACTTTAGTGTCTAGTTTTATATCTTTGCACTTTAGGAATTTGTCTAGTTCTTTCAAAGCTGCCCTTCCCATTTCTAGTCTTTTTCTGATTTCTTGACTGCAGTCTCTGTTCTGATCAATGATTGATCCAAAGTATGGGAAATCTTTATTTCAATTTCCTCATCATCTAGATTGAATTTATGTAGGTCTAAAGAGCTGCAGGAAAAAAGGGAGATACACCTCCAAGTGGTCAGTGGATAGTGGTTTTTATTTTGGAAAACCCCTCAACGTGTTTTGGCTTATGTAGATATTTTAACAGGGAATTCATCTCAGTGTTTGGTTGGAACAAACTTTCTTGTAATTTGAATCAGTTAGTTGAGGCCCTTTCTTCTACAGCAGTGGAAAATAAGCTCATTCCATCTTTTACATCGGTGGTTCTCAAACTCTGGTTCTCCATAGGAAGTCCTAGCTGGTATGGCCAATGTTCAGGAACTATGGGAGTTGAAGTTTCAAACATCTAGAAGACCAGAGTTTGAGAACCACAGTTCTACATGGCACCTTTAGGTATGCAAAGATGACTATCCTATCATCTTTCCATCTTCCCTTCGCCAAGCCATACACTGACAATTCCTTAAGTTGTTCCCCACCTGGCTTGATGGTTCTCAGACTTTTTACCACTGACAAAGGACCAAGTGTATAAACCCCAACAGAGGCCATTCCTAAGAGCTTTTTAAACTACAAACTCCAATGTTTCAAATCTCCAAACCTGTGCCAAGGTTTTTCAATTAACACAAACCCCCTCAAAACTGATATACAGATACATCATTCCTAGTAAATACCCAAAACCAACATTGTCTGATTCACTCCAACACAGGTTTGGAGTGAATTGGATAAGGTTGGTTTCTTTGGGGAGGGGGATGTTTATTAGATGACATATCTGTATCTCATTTTGCAAAATGTGAGGAGTAGTGGGTTTTTTAAACAAAATGTTGCAACACAATTGCAAAACTTTAGCGCAGGTTAGGAGGGGATTCCAAATTTTGAGGTTCATAGTTAACAAAGCTCTTCCTAGGCATAACCTTGAGGGTCTTTGGTGGAAGGGACTCACCCAGGAAGGGTTGTGGGTAGAAATGCAAAGATATTGTGTGTGTGTGTGTGTGTGTGTGTGAGAGAGAGAGAGAGAGAGAGAGAGAGAGAGAGAGAGAGAGAGAGAGAGGCGTGCCTGGGTTATTAAGAGAGGCTGGCACTTATTTGCTCTTCTCTAATGTCTCCCCCCTCCCCTCCACCACCCTGCATCTGTAGTCAAACAGAAGGAATGTGTGGTGGAGCATGCAAAAGGACAGATCGCAATTTACAGCGGGTTATTAGCTGTCCCCGTGTTGAGATTACAGACTCCCCTAATGAGGGGCTCTTTTACTGCACCGTAAAAATAAGGCAGGCAGGCAGAGGTTGGTGCAGGGAGGGAGATGGGGAAGAGAAGAACCTTAAAAAATAAAGAGAGAGATAATGAAAAGCAGGAAATGCTGCTAGGAAGGACTGGAGGGAGAGGCAGGCAGGACCAGTTGCAAAGCACCGGGCAAATTGTATGTGTGTGTGTGTGTGTGTGTGAGAGAGAGGGGGTGGCAGGTGGATGCCAAAAGAGATATTTCACCTGGGACTCAGCCCCACACAGACTGAAGGTGAAGCAGGGCCAGGACAGAAGAGATGTGAAGACAGAAAAAGAGCACCAAATGGAAGCATCTCCCATGGGCCTGTCTTTGGAGGATGAATGGGAATTCTGTAAAAGCATTTTAAAGCACATTGTTCAAAGTGATGAAATCTCCAGTGATGCTCATTCCACAGCACAGATGATGGCTATGATTTCCCTGCCCCACCCCCAATCCCATGACAGTCCTGGAGCCCCACTTAGAGAGCAAAAACTTTGCTGGGCCTTGTCCTTTTGTCTGTCAAGTACTGCTGGCTGAGATATCCAATTATACCAATGAGGACAAGCTGAGAAAGCTGATTTAAAAAGGAAAGGGAACAGAAGAACCAACAAGCTTCCAAGATTTGTTTTGTTTTAAAAAGAAAATATATGTTGCAACAGTTTAAAGCAAACTGAACCAGTGAATTCCAAAACACAGCCATATTAGGCTGGAATATCAGTATGCAAAGGGATTTCTTTGTAGCTCCTTTGAGACTAACTGAGAGAAAGAAGTTGGCGCATAAGTTTTTGAAGACTTGGGCTAATGACACACTGCAGAAATAAGGCAGTTGGACACCACTTTAACAATCACAGCTCCATCCTATGGAAGCCTGGGGTTTGTAGTTTACTATGGCACCAGAGCTCTCTGACAAAGGCGGCTAAATATCTCTCACAAAACTACAAATCCCAGAATTCCACAGCATTGAGCCATGGCAGTTAAAGCGGTGTAAAACTGCATTATTTCTGCAGTGTGGCAGCAGCCTAGATGATACCTTTGGTTTCTGATGGTTCAGTGTACACAAACTTGGTTTTGTGCACAACATTACTAAAAATAGTGTGTGTAAAATTACCTTCAGGTTATGTCTATCAGGTGTATAAGAAACATAAATGAATTTTGTGTTTAGACTTGGGTCCTATCTCTGAGATGTCTCATTATATATATGCAAGTATTCCAGTATTCCAAAATCATTTATTTTCCTAAAAAATATGGAGTGCTTCTGCTCCCAAGCACTTCGGATAAGAGATATTCAGCCTGTAGTAAACTTTTCAGACCTATATCTTGAATGGTGCCTGTTTGCATTTACTGAAGTCCGTCTCAGAGGGATGCACAAAAGAGTCAATGTTTTTCTCTGCAATCTCTGATAAAGAGAACTGTCTCTTACGTGAACCAGTCTTAGTCCTTCCCCAAAAGGCTCTAATATCCTCGGAAACGACCCCCATCCAACAGATGCCATCCTTCCAGAGCTGCAGAGGATTGCTGGCAGATCCAAGACTATGTCTTTTTCTTCCTAGGGGCACTGCCTGGCTGACCTCCATCTTCCCTCAACTACTGAATGGCCATGGAGGGGAGACCAGACATCAGATTGGTAAGATAACAGCCAGGAAGGCATTGCAGATAGAGGTGCTGAATACCTCTGCCTGCAACAATCAATAGTCAGTAGAAGATATTACACCTGTGTAGGTCACCAATGGGATTCCAGAGGATGCAATTAGGACAAGGCCTTCAGTGGGTGCAAAGTGGTCTCAAGCGGGGTGTGTGTGTGTGTGGACCTCCTCTTCCAAAAGCCACAGGGTTGCCTTAAGTCTGGATGTGAAGCCATTCTCTTTCCCCACCCATGACTTATAGTTTCAAGCTCTATCACTGGAAAGCCCTGGATTTGCTGTAGGAAGGTCCTACTGCCAGCTGAGAAAGAGGCCAAACAGAAGCAAGGCAGTTTTTTTTTAAATCAAACATTGATTTACAGTTATGAAAATAAATCACAGATTCAATCCCATCTTAGACATGATGATAAGGGAGGTGTGTGTGTGTGTGAACATACCAGGAAGCAGTGAGATGTTGGAAAAGAGAGCGGCGTCCAATCACCCCTTGGGAAAAACCTCCACACAGTCGTTTTGTCTCTCCCAGGGCAAGAGTGCTGATGCCCCCAAAGCTCCCCTTTTCTGCTTGTCTCCTGCCTAGAAGGAGGAGTAGAACTGCTTGAGAAGGTGCTTCTTGTCCACTTTGCCCATTTGGTTGCGTGGGATCTCCTCCACTAGGAGCAGCTCCGAGGGGATGGTGTAGGATGCCATGGACTCCCTGGGACAGAGAAGTACATTCTGGTTAATGCACAGGCACAGACTTTTCAACAGTATTCCTGCAACCTGGGACTTATGGATGGCCAGCATTATCAGATCTTGTGGGCAGATAAAGACTCATACTCCAGTGTTGGAAAGGCAAATATTCTCCATCCAGCACTTGAGCTTAACTGCTTTAGCCATAAACGAATGGGTATTCTACGGATGTCAACTCCAAGTTAAAAAACAATTATTTTGGACAATTGTACTGGGATTCTGCTGGTATGCTAGACAGATGATGGCCAGAGGAAAAAGGCTATGAGTGTAGCAGCTGTGTTGTGAGAGCAAGATGCTCAGAACTGGCAAATTTTGTCTGTTTTCCCCTTGCCAACATGGCTGTGTGACTCTGAAAAAAATCCACCACTGGCATAGGGCACCAACAGAACTGCCAGTATGAACCACAGAATCATAGAGTTGGAAGAGACCACAAGGGCCATCCAGTCCAACCCCCTTCTGCCATGCAGGAAGACACAATGAAAGCACTCCCAAGAGACAGCCAGTTGAACCCCAGATTCCTCATCCAACACTCAAACCGCTGTACCAGGCTGGCGTGTGTGTGTGCGTGTATGCATATGTAAGAGGAAGAACATCCAGACAGAGTGCCTCCAAGAAGCAAATGGATTGCTTTTAATGGGCTCTCATCAATCCTTGCAATTAGATATGGCAGGCAGCGCAAGTGACAAATTGTCAACGTAAGTGCTAAGGAGCCCAGCAAACTCCCGATGCTCCTCCACGTAAGTTCCAAGAACCTTCCCTCCTTTTTCTCCCCACCTCATGGATGTGCACATAACTCTAGTGCCAGGTATGCATGATGGGTCAGGCATCCAACAAGTGCAGTTTCTCCTTAATGCTCTCACCAGGAGAGTTGTGTAAACATGAAGCAAAGTCAGCTTGCCCTCTGCAATGTAAGAAGTGGGGGGAGTGTGTGCTTTCTCTCGCCACAGCACCAACCTTGGGCCACACCAAGCTCCACAGGCACCGTCTCCCGGCGCAGAGTCTGAAGTGACATGACAAACCTGCTGAGCATGTCAACACTCTTTTCCTTAACTGCATTCTGCACCCCCCTCCCCACCCACGGCCTCCAAACTATCCATGTCTCCTGCCATATGGGGGCCTCCAACTTGAGACCTGGTTGTCACTGTGAAGAGACTGGAGGCGAAGGCCACAAAATGACTCGCTCTGAAGAGGGACATGTGTCTCCTGCCAGACAGAGGGGAAGGCAAGTGACAGGAGGCAAGTGATGCGGAAGATAAGGAGGAGAAGCAAGGACAAGCGGGAAAGAGAAGGAAGCCCGCCAGGGGTGTGAGGCCGGGGAGGCAGAGCGAAGCGGATGGACCAAGGACCTTCGCCTGAGGTCCCCGCCTGCCGCTCGGAGAGTCATCACATTCTGACTGAGTCTTTCTTCCCTCAGGAATACAGGCGGCCTGCCAATCTTTGCTCTGATGAGGGAGAGGAGGAAGAGGAAGGGAAAATACGCTGGCACAAAGAAGGAGATGACCAAGAGGTCATGCTGATTCCGTCTTCTCTTCTTCCTCTGATGAAATGAAGGAGGTTAGAGTCTTGAAAGAAGCCTGTGCAGACACAAAGGCTGGTGTCACCCTTCCTCCCAACGGGGTCATCTGGTGCAGTTCTGGCCTCTCCGCCATCCCCTAGTTTCAACCTTTTAGAATTAGGAGGGTGGTTTTTTTTAATATGCTGATTTTTTTGGCCATAGAACCAATGTGGTGTTGTGGTTTGAGTGTTGGATTAGGACACTGGGAGACCAGACATGGAAACCTACTGAGTGATCTTGGGCAAGTCTCACTCTCTCAGCCACAGGGAAAGGGAAAGGCAAATCCCCTCTGAACAAATCCTGCCAAGAAACGGCAAGATAGGTTCATTTTAGGATCACCATAAGTCAGAAATGACTTGAAGGCACACAACAACAACAACATTTTTGGTCCCACCCCCTTTGCCTTTGGTCCACCCATCACTAGAATGTAGCCCCCAAGAACTTTTTCGGAGTTAAATCCGGCCCTTGGAATGAAAAAGGTTCTCCACCCTTGGGCTTCTTGGTGGAGCTTCTGGAACGGATATAGTAGGAAATGTATGCTGAAGTAAAGGAGAGGAAAACTGCATGTTATCAATGTACAGGTGCCCCCCCGACCCGTATTCACGTGGATATGTTCCTGGATATACCGTTCATAAGTGAAACCATGGATAATAGCAAATCCTATTAAGATAAAGGACTTCCTGTGCAAACATACCATAGAGTGTAGAGTGGAGGATCTAGCAATTCCCAGAGAGGATGCCTCTAGGCATTTCCCCATATGACACTATGGTATGTGTTCCTTTTTTTCCAGCCACAGATAACTGAAACCGGGTATATTGGTTCTGCGGATATGGGGGCAGGGGGCAAGCTGTTTTTATGTCTTCATTTATCTGTTCAATACATTTTCAGTTTTTGCTTAGGAGAGCTGTGCTCTGAACATGTTGCAAAAGCTGGGAACCAGCTTGCAAAAGAAAGAGTTTTGACTTCTCTGTGTCCTTTGGCAAAGACCCTGGCCTCCCTTCTAGCACCTGATGGCATCATTAAGAGCGAAGCAACAACCACCAAAGGCAATGCTATGCTTACCTTGCCCATTCCTTCAGCTCCTTGAGAGACAAAGTATGGCCTTGGTGGAGTTTTACCACAGCACTGACCCTCTGGCCCCACATCACGTCTGGTGCACCAATCACAGCTACATCTGGACAGAGAGAAAGAGCGTGCGAAAGAGCCAAGTAGGGAAAGAGGTAGAAAATCCTTCCTATAACCATCTACCAGGACTGATCTTTGAGGCACCAAGCAAAGGCTATCTGGGCTACCTATCTGGGGTTTGGATTATTATTTTTTTGCTCAAGTCTAGTCTGTCTTCTAAACGTAGTGGCTGTTTTAGTTTGTCCCGTAGGCTTCTGGGACTGTTTTAATTCACCCAGGCTTGCTTTACTCCATATTAGTGCTATGCTAATGATTTTCTGTAGATGCCCAATTTAGTGGGCGTGTGATTACTGATGGGTTTAATAACTTTCTTGTCAGCTCCCTCAAGCGCCATTTATGCCAGAAAAGTGGCATGAGCCCATTTAACAGGTTCTCTGGAAAACCTTCTCCAGGGACTCTTATACCATCTGAGGCGAGGTGGCTGGCAATGAGAGGAAGGCAGGCCTTTCCAGCACTGGCACCTATGCGGTAGGATATGCTCTCCGCAGGAAATTAAACAAAATCCACAGAGGACCGATACCTTTATTGGCCAACCAAAATGCACACAACACTTCATGCAAGCTTTCGAAGCTCCACTGGCTTTTCCGTCAGACAAAAGATGTTTAAAAAATCACTAGAAGAAAAGAAAAGTGACAGTGTTGGAGTCACAGGCCTATGTTTTATATCAGATGTTGTTTCTGTTGTAGTTCAGTTGGTCTGGAGAGATCAAAATGCCTGCTGGGTGGGCACTTCCCACTTTTTTGACCATGTGGGGACTTACCGTAAATTCAATTTTCTTATAGTTTACTGAATTTACTGAATTTTCCTGTTCTTTGTCTTGGTTTTCTTCTGTGTGATTTTATAACATCTTTTGCCTGATGAAGAAGCCAGAGGAGCTTTGAAAGCTTGCATGAAGTGGTTTGTGCATTTTTGTTGGCCAACCAAGGTATCGCTCCTTTGTGGATTTTGCTTTATTTTGTTAAATAGCCAACATGGCTACCCCTGAATATATTCTCTCCAGGGAACTTAGTTTGGCCACTATTCCCTTGTCTTTTAAATCATCATCATCATTGATTTTTCATGCCTCTTTGCAGTTTGGGTCTCAAGGCAGTTTATAACAGTTAAAACAAACACAGCTAAAAATCCACAACATACAAAGGTTAAAAGTATCAATAAGCAAGGGGATTTTCTAGTACCTTTGAGACTAAATGGGAGAAAGAAGTGGCCGCAAAAGCTTTCGTAGGCTCAGTCTACTTCCTCAGATGCAAGGTTAAAAATGTAATTAAACTATCAAGGAATTAACCTGGTAAACCTCCACCCCCATAAACCAATTAAAAGAAAGTAGCAAATAGAAAACACAGCAAATTATGCAAGGTTCATTCCCACTAGTAAACCAGTCCTCAAAGGCCTGCTGGGACAAAAAGGTCTTCCCTTGCTTGTGGAAAGACAGCAAGGAGGGTGCCAGTCTAGCTTTTATGGGGAAGGAGTTCCAGAGCCTGGGAGCAGCCACCGAGAAGGCCCTCTCCTGCGTTTCCTCCTGATGTACCTGGGAGGATGCCTGGATAGAAAGAAAAGCTTCCCCAGAAGATCTCACGACACAAGTTTGTAAGGGAGAATACAGTCCTTCAAATAACCTGGAACGGAATTGTATAGGGCTTCATTGGTCATAACCAGCATTTTGAATTCTGCTCTGAAAAATGGGCCAGCAGCCAGTGGAACGGTTACAACAAGGGAGTTGTGTGCTCCCTGTAGCCAACCCCTGTTAACAATCTGGTTGCAGCTCTTTGGGCCAGCTGAAGTTTCCAAGCATTCTTCAAAGGCAGCCCCACATAGAACAGATTGCAGTAATCCAAACGGGATGTAACATCATGGCCACATCTGAGGTCTGTAGAAATGAGCACAGCTGGTGCACAAGTTTTCTCTTTTTAAACACACACATACACTGCTGATTTTTAAAAACCAATCTCTTTATGTGCATCTCTAAAACTACCTGGATGCTGTTGTTGTTTTTAAGGGCAGGGTAAAAATACTTCAGTAAATAAATAGAAAACGCAGCCAGATGGCAAAGCCTAGGAGAAGACAGGGGCAGGGGAAACCTGAGTGACAAGATAAGGCGATATGCCTCCTCCTCCTCCCATATGTTTCTCTGCCTTTGCTCCTGAGAGCATCATCTCAGGCACTGATCCGGGTGCTCCTACTTCCTGAGATTCAGTGTTTGGCTACTTGTGAGCAAATCTTCTCTGTAGAAGTCCTCAAATTTGCCTACTGACTTCCTAGGTTTTGAATTCATTCAGTTTCCAGCATCAGGGAAAAGATCTTTCTGTTTTCTTGGTCCTTTTAAATTTCCAGCTTATCACTTGGTTTTACTCCAAATAATATATTTTAAAGCTGTGTTTCAAAACCGTCCTTCTTTACGCTGTTTTCAAATGTTTCTTCTATTTTTAGAAATGCTGCACTTGCTGCTTTTATGTTGTTTGTTGGTAAGTGATGTTATGTGCTCATTAAGGGCTTTGCTATGTTTGTTTTTATCATATAAGTTGCCCTGAGAGTTTTGGCTATAGGGTAACTCATGAATGAAATGAAATACATAAAAACATTTCCAGAGGCACAGAAGGAGATGCATGCAAAAAAACTGATATAACATCACAGGTTTTCCCTCAAAGTCTTTGGAGAAACACCCAGGTCCTAACTATATCTAAAATAATTGTATAATCTTCCCTATTTTAACCCTTTCATCATGTTCCTTCCCTTCTGTCATTTTTTTGGCAGTCTTATCTTTAGATTGCAAGTCTGTTGGAGCAGGGCATGGCTGACCCAAATCACCTGAGGTATTTGGCCACCTGAGATAGAGCCCAAGTGCTGCCCCATCCCATCCTCTATGGGCCAATACTTTAAGGGGAGGGAGGGCCAAAAGCGGCCCCTGTGACTTTTGTGGCCTCCAAAGTCTACCCAACGGTGACCCCAAAGCCCCAACTGTTTAATTTTTTTAAAAAAAGCTTGCTAATTTTCAAGTGATTTTCACTCCCCAAAAATGGTTGAAACAACCCAAACTCAACCGCATATGATGTGATTTGCTTCTCCCACCTCCCCAGAACTTCTCCGATACACCAAAAACAACTTTCAAAGTTTTTTTTAAGGCAGAAAATAATCCAAAATGGCAGCTGGAAGTGATACAATGTCGCTTCCGGTATGACAGAAATGTGATGGCGTAGGCCGTGTGTGTGTGTGCACGTGTGCGCATGCATGCACATGAAAACTGGTCCTCTGAAGTTGCCCAGGACTGTTTTAAGGAACCTAGCTGCACCATTTATACACCAACTCCTGCCTGTATCTTATACAGCCCACCCATCTTTGGATGCTTTGGACTATAGCCATTCCTGACCATTTGGCTCTGCTGGTTGTGGCTGATGTGGACTGGCTTTCAAAAAGTATCCAGAAAACAACAGGTCACAGAGGTCTTCCTGTAGCATAACCTGAAACAAATCCCTCCATGTCCGGGAGATGTCCAACTTTCCCATTCTTTGTAAAGTGCTGTGTACAGAACCAGCACCACATTAATGACAAAAGCCCACTCCCACACGATGGCAGTCCTTCAGATATCCAAGGATGGCTGCATCCTATCACCGCTCAGTCATCTTTTCTCAAGGCTAAACATACCCCAGTCCCTCAACTGTTCCTCAGAGGGCTTGCTTTCTAGACCCTTTACCATCTTGGTCCCCTTCCTCCAGAGACATTCTAGTTTGTCAGTTGTGCTTCTGAAACTGCGTTGCCCAGAACTGGACACAAGACTGCAAATGAGGCCTGGCCAAAGCAGAATGGGATGGGACTATGATTTCCCTTGATCTGGACACTATTGTTCTGTTAACAAGCCAGGAAACATCTACAGCTTCATGACAGCTTTCTAGACCAGTGGTTCTTAACCTTGGTGGTCCTCCAGATGTTTTGGACTTCAGCTCCCAGAATCCTTGACCACCGGTCAAGTTGGCTGGGGTTTCAGGGAGTATAAGTCTCCAAACATCTGGAGGACCAAAGGTTGAGAACCAGTGTTATAGGCCAGGGATGGGCAACTGTGGAAAGCTAGAGAGCTGCCTTAACCCCCCAGGAGACTAGGGTGGGCATCAACCTCCCGCCGTACCCATTCCAGCAGTCAATCAATCAATCAATCAGTCATCCCCACAAATGCCCTCTGGGGGACAAGACGGGTATTTTCATTATCTTTATGGACCTTCCTGGGCCATTTTAGGCCCAGGAGAGGCCTTTTTAACAACAGGAAGCGAGTGGAAGTCACTTCCTGTTTCAAAAAAAAAGTCTCCTTTGGGCTTAAATTAGCCTAGGGTGGGCCCAAAAAGTGGTAGAAATGGCCCTCACATCCACTAGAGACATTTGGGGCCATTAAAAAAAAATAGTTTGATCCTGGAGGTCCTCAAAATGTGATGGAAATGCCATCCATATCCTCTAGAGGGTATTTTGTAACATTTTAAAATTTTTCTTTAACTTCTAAGAGCCCTGAGGGTTATAAAAATGGCCCTGGAGGGCCACAGGTGGCCCAATGACTGCATTTTGCCCACCCCTGTTGTAGACTGTTTACCAGCAATACTCTGGTGGGCCAACAGATGGCGCTCCACTTCCAAGGCGCTGATTTTGTAGCCGCCACTTTTGATGATGTCAACAGAAGTCCGCCCCTTGATCCAGTAGGTGCCATCTTTATAAACAGCTGTGTCGCCTAGGAGAGACAGAGAGAAGAGATGAGGCCAGCAATCGGGTGCATCCTACATCACAATTTGCAGCAGGACAAGAACTGCAGGAGGACATGATGCCAGGGATTGGGGTGCTGGGAACTTGAGGAGAGGAGAGGAGAGGAGAAGGAAGCTGGCAACAAAAGCAATAACAGGGAAGAAAACAGGCAGAGGGCTAAGGAGAACAAGGGATGCTTGTTAAGGAATGGAACCTAAGAAACCGATGGCTTTACAAAAGCTGTTGAGTCACAGAAGGGGATTGGTTCTGTTTGTCCACCAAGAGCAAAGTCCAGGGAAGTTCTAGACGAACGCATTCCAGGGTGGGCGGGACCAAAAAATCCACCATTGCAGCTTAAAGTTCTCACTGCCAGCCAACTGAGCCAGAGAAGAGGCATTCAACCATTTAGCATAGAGCAAAAACCTACACAAAACCTAGGAAACCACTGAATGATGGTGCTATCGGCAAGGGGACATGGCTACCTGCGGAAGTTCACTGGGAGGGTCAGGACTCCAGGAGGGCCAGATTTAGCCCCAGGGCTTGATCAAGAATTTTTTCTTCATTCTCCAAATTTCTACCAATGTACAGCTCTCACCCCTGTATCCATGGAACCAATATCCACGGTTTCAGTTATCTGTGGCTGAAAAAATAGGGTCACATACCATAAAGTCGCTTTGAAAGAATGTCTAGAGAGGTGTCATTTCTAGGAATTGCTTGATCCTTCAATGCAACCCTATAGTATGTTTGTACCGGAGGTCTTTTACAGTGGGTCTTCTATATCTGCGGGTTCAATATCTGCAGATTTGAGCATCCATGGATCGCCACTGCATGCCTAAAATAGTGCTGGTGCATACCTAAAATGGTGTTTCCCATTACTCAATGCCACTCCCATTGAGTAATATGGGAGTCTACCATCTGCAGGTTTTGCTATCTGCAGGGGTGGGGGTTTGGAACCAACCCCACATGGACATGGAGGACCCACTGTATTTTAATATGGTTCACTATTATCCATGGCTTCATTTATAAACAGTAAGTCTGGGAACGTATCCCACATCGATATGTGGGCAACCTGTAGTAACCTAAAACTTCAGTTGTTGTACTTTCAAGTCATTTATGACTTATGGTGACCCTAAGATCACACTATCACAGGGTTTCCTTAGCAAGATTTCATAGAATCATAGAATTGTAGAGTTGGAAGAGACCACAAGGGCCATCCAGTCCAACCCCCTGCCATGCAAGAATAAACAATCAAAGCACCCCTGACAGATTTGTCCAGAAGGGGGTTGCTTTTGCCTTCCTCTGAGGCTGAGAGAGTGCGACTTGTCCAAGGTCACCCAGTGGGTTTCCATGGTTGCATGGGGATTTGAACTGTGGTCTCCCGAGCCACAGTCCAGTGCTCAAACCACTACACTACGCTGGCTTTAAAATACTACTGCTTAGATAGATTAGCTTTGAAAAGTACTTACAATGGTCCTTTTCACCCTAGTTGAGGCAACCACTTTTGTGTGTGTGTGTGTGGTCCCTGGCAGTATTTAACCACTCCAGTGTCTTCCAGACACTGTTCTCTCTTTCAGTCTCTCACTTATCCTTCCCACATTTTATGTGTTGCTCCCCAAAGGTCTCTCTGGGAAACAGCAGTCTGCAATGCAGGGCAAGCACACCACTTTGTGCCATCTGCTGCCAACCTGAAATGTCAGCCGAGTACAAGGCAGCTGTCTCCCTGTCCTCGCTCCCTGCAAGGGTGGCTGTCCAGAGGTATGGGGCCTTGCCCTTTGCAGGCTTTGTAATCAGGGGGCCTTTTGCCCCAGCACATATCGGGCACTTGAGCTTCTTGATTATCAAGGATGTCTATCTGGTGGCAGTGAGCAAGGAAAAGCTCCATAAAAGGCAAAAATTGATTCCTTCCATGCTGATGCCTGCATGGAAGCTTATCAAAAGCTCCTAGTACAAGCCTTGCTCCCTGAGCTGAGCATGTAGGAAGTGGCATGTGTAGAATAACACATTCACAAAGAGAAGGTAGGGTTATGTTCCTGACGTGCTGCCTGGGAGTGTGGTGGAGTCTCTTTCTTTGGAGGTTTTTAAACGGAGGCTGGATGGCCATCTGTCAGGAGTGCTTTGATTGTATATTCCTGCAAGGCAGAAGGGGGTTGGACTCGATGGCCCTCATGGTCTCTTTCAACTTTGTGATTCCGTGATTCCCCTTTCTGCCCTCCTTCTCTTGTGAAAGCAGATGGAGGTTAAAGGCAGGAGAAGGGAAAGGTGTGGGAAGATCAAGTACAATCCTTCTGCAGAGACCCGTTGTCACCAGGAGAGTTGCTGAGCTCTCTGTGTTAGCATGTTGTGCGAGGACCAGCAGCATTTCAGCGCAGGAGGGGGCCTCTGGGAAGCTCTCCTCTGAAGCTATCACACGCAGTGGCAGCAACAGCAGCTCTTTCCACTTCCTTGGTGGCTTTGCCAGAGGGATCTCAAAAGTATTTTGGGAAAGGAAGCTAATTGAGCTGTTGGTGATGGTGGGGAGGAGAACAGTTGGTGTGGCAGCCCATGGGGAGGAGTGGTGCGATGGAGGCTAGACTCCTTGAGTCATCCATGGCCCTAGAGAAGGGGCTCTCAGTACAAGCAAGAAGCTTTGAATGTAAGAATAATTGATGATGGAGTCTCTTTCTATGGAGGTTTTTAAACAGAGGCTGGAGGGCCATCTGTTGGGAGTGCCTTGATTGGGTATTCCTGCAGGGCAGAAGGGGGTTGGACTGGATTGCCCGTGTGGTCTCTTCCAACTGTATGGTTCTATGAAATATTTGAAGGGATGTCATACTGAGGATGGAGCAAGCTTGTTTTCTGCTGCTCCAGAGACGAGGACACTGGTCCTAGCTCAGAGACTAGCTCACTTCACCTTCTACACGACACCCCCTCCGATATCTGTAGATGGTTATCATATCATCTCTCAATCTCGTCTTCTCCTGGATGAACATACAGTACCACCTCCTTTAGTCATCTTATCTGGCACTGGGTTGCAAGACACCATATAGTGGAGTTGCAGGGATAAGCATGTATTTATGATCACATATTTCTATGCATCTTTCCCAAAATGTGCATTTGTTTATTCAGTTTAACAAATGTTCCCTTTTTTCCTAACAGATGAAATCGTGTTTGTGATTGTTGTTTTTTCCACTTGCACATGTTTTCAGCTATTCACACTCCAAAATTAGCTTGTTTTTTGGTAGAAAACTTTATTTCTCCAAAAAGGCTTCATAAGCTTCAGGAATTCTTGAGCCAAGGCGATGCAACTCTGCTCACAATGTGACTTGAGAATTCTTCGATTGATTGATTTTTTTAATGCAAAACATGTTTTTGTGTATGTGTGTGTGGGAACCCCCCCCCCCATGGATTTATGCACAGAATTATTTCCTGGAACACTTCATGCTGTGTAAACACTGGCTGAAAACCATAATATTCTCAGTTTTCTGTTGTTCTTCCCAACTGGGTTTCCTAAGTGTGGGAAACCCATTTTTTGGCTGGAAAAATGGCAAATATTCACAAATATTCTTTCCACTGCTGTTTGAGAGGTGCAAAAAGGCCTGATTCCCTCAAGATCAGAGGTAGGCAACTATGGAGGAGGCAGGAACCATCCCCCATCCCCCCCTCATTGGGCTGCACTGCTCTGTTTCGGGATGCCAGAAGCGATGTAACATCACTTCTGGGCATCTTGGAGTATCACAAAATTGTAGAGTTGGAAGAGACCATGAGGACCATCCAGTCCAACCCCCTGCCACGCAGGAAATCACGAGACAGATGGCCATCCAGCCTCTGTTTAAAGACCTCCAAGGAAGGAGAACCCACCACGCTCCGAGGGAGTGCGTTCCACTGCCAAACAGCTCTCACTGTCAAAAAGTTCCTCCTAATGTTGAGGTGGAATCTCTGTTCCTGGAGCTTGCATCCATTGCTCCGTGTTCTAGTCTCTGGAGCAGCAGAAAAAAATAAGATTGCTCCATCCTCAATGTGACACCCCTTCAAATACTTAAACAGGGCTATCATATCACCCCTTAACCATCTTTTTTCCAGGCTAAACATACCCAGCTCCCTAAGTCTCTCCTCATAAGGCATGGTTTCCAGACCTTTCACCATTTTTAGTCGCCCTTCTCTGGACACACTCCAGTTTGTCAGTATCCTTTCTGAATTGTGGTGCCCAGAACTGGACACAGTATTCTAGGTGAGGTCTGACCAAGGCAGAATAGAGCGGCACTATTACTTCCCTTGATCTAGACACTATACTTCTATTGATGCAGCCCAAAATCGCATTGGCCTTGTTAGAGTGTGGTGGAGTCTCCATCTTTGGAGGTTTTTAAACAGAGGCTGGATGGCCATCTGTCAGGAATGATTTGATTGTGTATTCTTGCATGGCAGGGGATTGGACTAGATGGCCCTTGTGGTCTCTTCCAACTCTATGATTCCAACTCTGCTACTGCCCTGCCCTTGGAGGGAGAGATGAAGAGGCAGGCAGAAATCCATCAGGACTGGGCCCAGCACCAGGTGAAAGGCCCTCCTTCCACCCCAACTGCTCTGGCCTTGGAAGTCTCTCTCTGGCTTTTCTTCGCAAACGAAGATTCAGGAAGGACTCATCCTGCGCTTTCTGCAAGCGCGCTGATGACTAAAAAGGCCAATCCAAGATAAACAAGTCCGGTTGCAAAAAGCACAGCAGAAGGTCTCCTTGGGTGATGTTTCCAGGTTGTGATTCTTTCTGCGTTGTCGTTTCTCTTCAAGACTTGTTCGGTGTGAGTTCTCAAATAAGGCTGCAGCATTGTGGATTGTGCGTCTCCATGCCTCCCAATGTGAGGCCAGGGCAGACCATTGTTGGTGATCAATTTGGCCGAGCCTGAGATGTTGTTTCAGGGAGTTCTTGTATCGCTTTTTTAGAGCGCCCCTCTTACGCTGACCCGTGGAGAGTTCACTGTAGAGTACTATTTTGGGGAGGCGATGGTCCTCCATCCTAGAGCGCTCTGCCCAGGGCAGCTGTGTTCTCAGAAGAATTAATTCTACCTACTGGATTTGATCCCTACCCCCACTGCCACTCCCTTTTCTTATGTGTCATGTCTTATTTAGATTGTAAGCCTGAGGGCAGGGAACTGTTAAATTAACCATTTGTAAGCTGCTCTGAGAGTCTTTGTGGCTGAAGAGCGGGGTACAAATACTATAAATAAATAAACACACAAACTATGATTTTGGCTGATTTTAGCCATTGGTTTTCCCCCCAGGAGTTGGGGGAGGTGAACAGCCACATTTATGGCTATCATATGAAAAAACCTCCCCAAATTTGATTTTTGCTTAAAAACTGGTGCCCGGGGGCTGTGCCCCCTCTGTATTTTGGGGTCTCAAGGGCCCCATGCAAGCCCACAGGCCACGCATTGTTTCCCCCATCCCTCCTTGACTGCAGCCTTCACTGAAACTGCCACCAGAGTGTTGGTGCCGCACGTTTAGAATTCCAGGGGAGCAAAGCCATTTGATAAAATCCCTTCTGTGGAAAGCAAGGTTTTGTCTCCGGCCTATGGAGAACAGGTGCGGTGGGGGGGGGGGAGGAAAAGAGCGAGGGATGACGAGCGAGGGATGACAAACAATTAGAGGGAAGGAGTAAGAGATTAATGATGGGATGGGAATCGGCTGTCCCTGCAACAGCCATGTGAGGTGTGAAGTTTATGGCACGCTCCGTGATGTGTGTACGTGTGTGTTACGGACATAAACCTCCCCACACTCCCCAAATGAAAGCTGCATCAATAGTTCCCCATCTGCTCACATATATCACACACTTCATTCCAGTTTATTAGCCGGAATAAATCATAAATATTTCATTATACATCAACGGTGCTCGACTCCGGGAAGGCACAATCCATCACCCCGATGCTCCCCGCGACCCGCCACCCAGCATTAAGCTTTCCAGTCTATTAAACAAGATTGATACAGTGTGCTAGGATGGACTAAGAGAATGTATTTATAGCACACGGGGGAAAGGGAGGGCATGGGGAACACACACGCTGCCCGGATGAGCCGGCCCTCCCCTCTGAGGGTACCTTGGGCCACACAGCTGGGAGAGAAAGTGCAGCATCCATCAAGGACCCAACGTCTCCCATGGGCCCTGGTGAATGATGGCATCGGGACAGTTCTCTCACATTCCAGGGTTAATTAAACTGCAAGGCCCACCAGCTAGCGAGCCCACTCACCCACCCCTGACCTGACAATTCTGAGGGTCCTTACTGCAAGGTAGGGGGAATATGGAAAAGAATGAGAAGGGGAAGAATCCAGGAGACCCTCCCCTGGTCCAAATCCCTGTCCTAAGTATTTGCCAGGGGATGTCTATTCATCTTTTGCACCCTAAAGGCACCAGATCCTGCCTGACTTGGAAGCTAAGCAGGATCAGCCTTGGTTAGTGCTTGGATGGGGGACTGCCAATGAATCCCAGGCACTGTAGGCTCTATTTCAGAGGAAGGAACTGGCAAAACCACCCCCAAGGATTCCTTGCCTAAGAAAACCCTACGAAATTCATGGGGTTGCCATAACTTGATAGACAACTTGAAGGCACAAATGCAGAAACATAAATCAACAAGAAGTACTGAGAAGGCACCAGATCCCGTCTGGTCATGGACACTAAGTAAGGTCAGCTCTGGTTAGTACTTGGATGGAAGACCACCAACAAATACCAGGTGCTGTAGGCTCTGTTTCAGAGGAAGGAGCTGGTCAAACCACCTCTGAAAACTCTACAAAATTCATGGGGTTGCCATAAGTTGACAGGAGACTTGAAGGCATGCGTGTGCACACACACACACAGACACAACCTTGGAGGATGGAGATTCCATAATAGCCTTCATACCCTAAAGTTTTAATAGATAGGAAGGTCGTCCATTAACCCTTCTCTCAGAGGCACTGGAGGGGGAGGGAAAACTTTTCTCCTGCTTCTTCCTGCAAATTTGTGGCTGAAGCAGATTGAAGAGCATTGCACAGGCCAAGCCAGCCAGCCAGCCTTTGCCTCGGCTCCTGTCACGTGGGCTGAGCAGCCTTCAAGCCTTTGTGGACCCCCTTTGAGGACATCCTGGCCCCGTGGGGGGGGGCACAGACCACACGTGAACCATGGACCTGAAGGATCAAAGGACCAAAGTTTGGAAACCACTGCACTAGAGTTCTTTGGCAGAGAAATTAAAATACATCATGGAACTACAAACACCAGGATTCCACAAGTTGGAGCCATGGTAATTAAAGTGGGAACAAAGTGCTATCTGTCTAGTGTGAAAAAGACATAGTTACTGGCAGTGAGAACATTAAGATAAAAACATGGCTGGTATCTTTGGCCTCCCCTTTTTGCCCTTAGTCCCACCTACCATTGGAATGTGGCCCCCAAGACCTCTCTGAAATGCAATCTGGCCCCCATGCTAAAAGGGATTCCATCCCTACTGGGATCTACAACAACCTCTCTGTTGCTTAGAAAGCCACGTTTGTCTTCTACTCAATGGAGAAGGCGACCTGCTGTTCCTGATCCACCGTAAACCTTCAGAAATTTTCATCTCTAAGTTGTTTCAGCCTCTTCTATCACTCCAGCTGAACTGTAACTCCACATGAAAGCCAGAGATGAAGGCAAGCCCCTGGGATGCCACTAGTAGGCAAGTAGGGGATCCCCTGCCCCCTGTGAGGTGGTGTCTCCTGTTTTGTGTACACATGACAAGAGTCCCATGTTAAAAACATGAGCCCCATCCAGTAAATGTGAAGTGCACAAAGAGAGAAAGAGAGGGAGGAGGGAATGGAGAAAAATCTACAGATCTCTGCAGGTGATGGTGCCTGAGACGAAGAAATTATATCACTCATCAATTTGCCAAGCTCCAGACCTCTGCGGGTGATGAGATGCCTCAGACTAAGAAATTATACATCACTCATAAATTCACCAAGATCCATTTTAATACTAATCAGGTTCTTTGCTTTCCCCTGACTATCTTTGGGGCAGGTTTTTACCTCCCCGGTGGTTCAAATCTTCATCCTAATTGTTCAATGCACATTTCCTTTAAGGTGAAATAACTCACTCCTGTCTCTGTTTGGACCCCTGCTCTACCATCCCACACCCCCCCATACGTCTAACAGTGGGTCGCCATCTACCCTCCTGGCTCTGCATGGATGCCTCTCTTTAGCTTTCATTTATACAGTGCCAACCCTGCACTTGGCACAGCATGCAAGCAAGGAACTGCCTGGAGAACTGGCAATTTCTTTTTGCTGGACAGGGCAGGGGAAGGGGAAGAGACCCCCTTGGCTGGGAAGGGGACACAAAGCCATTGGGGAAAGGCCTTGCCAGGCAAACAGACCTCAAAGCTAAAGAAGTGTCTGAATCCAATATTGTTGTTTTCAAAGAAGTACAGCAGACCCTTTGTATCAGCTGGGGTTTGGTTCCAGGATCCCCCATGGATATCAAACTCTGTGGATGCTCAAGTCCCATTATTTATAATGGTGTAGTAAAATACTGTCCCTTCTATAAAATGGCAAAATCAAGGTTTGCTTCTTGGTATTTTTTTGGGGTGGGGGTGGAATATTTTCAAGCTGTGGATGGTGGAATCCACGGATGCTAAATCCGTGGCTACAGAAGGCCAACTGTAGTTGTGTTAGTCTCTTACACCATAAAAAGGAGGAAGGAAAGGAGAGAAAAAATGTGACAGCACCTTTAAGGCTGGGTTTTTTTTAAATTTTTTGCAGGAGCTTTTGTGGATATAAACCCACTCCTTCACATGCAGTATTGAGTGGTATTAAGGCCTCAGGTATAAAGCATATTTCTACAGTTGTGGGAGTGGGATAAAATGTAATAGGATCCAGAAAGATGCAAACCATGACCCTTGCCCTAAATTTTGAAAGGGCTGCATATTGGAAACTGTTTAATGCAGTGTAGATGTGTAAATAGCTATTGCTTAAAACAATTTGTAAGCTGCTCTGATAGCCTTGTGGCTGAAGAGCAGGGTATAAATAAATAAATAAAAATAAAATAAAAACCTTTGCATATAAATATGCTTTATACCTGAGGCCTTAATACCACTCAGCACTGTACCCAAAGAAGTGGGCTTATATCCACGAGAGCTTTTTTACCCTTTGTCTGCCTATCTAAGATTCTCCTTGTCAGGGTTTCCTGATACCCAGAAAACCTTTTTTAAAACCAAATATTTTCTAAATATTTTCAAATATTCTTTCCATCCATAGCTCAGAAATAAAACAGGTTAAATGCATTAAAAATGACATAAGGCTGAAGGAGTGGGGGTTGATGAAAGTCCTTTCCTTAAAAGGAGCTTCCTTCAATAACCTGTCAATAGCCAAAAGACTGTCTGAATCAATAAAGGTCTTTGTTTGCTAGTGGAAAGAGAGCAGAGAGGAGGAAAGTAGAGTGGCTAGATCAGACCAGGTAGGTATCTCTCATGTCTGTGGGCCAGTGAAACCACTCCTGCTTTTAGTCCAAACTTCAATGGAGCTAACCAAGGGGCTGAATCTTGGCCCCCAGATAGATTTGGCTCTTTGGTTCCCTCCTTTACAAGACCAGACTGAAATTCAGAGTGGATTCACTGGCCTGCTGATGTTGGAACCTCCCACCTCCTCTGGATCAGAGTGAGGAAAGGCCAAAGGCATTGTTTCCTTGAACTACCAATGCCTTCAGAGAACAGAGGCATTTCTCTTCCATAACTGAGAATGTGGCCAGTAGGCATTAGTGTTGTAGTCCTGCTAGCAGCTGGTCCCATGCAGCCCCAAGGAAGCCCACAGAGCCCAGAGGAAGAGAGGGAAGGAAAGAAAAGCAGAGAAAGAGAGACTTCCAAAAGGGTAACAGGGCTTTCTAGGAAGAGACCATGGCTTGCCCACTGAGTGGGGTTATTTGTAGGCTCTGAGGGTGCATCCTAGAATTATAAAACCACAAGGGTTTTTGCTCAGAAACGAGAGAGTCTAAAAGTGGCCTTGAAACCTGATTCTGGAAAGTTACTTTTAAAAAGTTCATTTATTCCCATGCCCCTTTACAGTGTTTGAAAGTAGCCAATTGCTATTCCTCGTTGCAACGCTGGAAATGTTTGTGTTACTTGCTGCACTGCTTCTGCTTTTACATTCATTTCCATTACTTTCTTGAGAGGATAGAAAACACAGCTTTGGATTGCATAGAATCATACAGTTGGAAGAGACTGCAAGGGCCATCTAATTCAGCCTCCTGCCACAGAGAAATACCCAGCTCCTGAGAGATGGCCATCCATCCTCTGAGTGAAGACCTCCAAAGAAGGAGAGTCCACCATCCTCTGAGGCAGTCTAATCCATTGCTGAACAGCTTTTTCCATTAAGAAACTCTTCCCAATGTTTAGGTGGAATCACTTTTCTTGTACAGTGAGCCCTCTGTATCCAAGGATTCTGCATCCATGGATTCAACCACCCAAGTCTTGAAAATATTTCCCGCCCCCCCAAAATTCCAAAAAGCTAGGCTTGATTTTGCCATTTTATATAAGGAGCACCATTTCACTATGCCACTGTATATAATGGGATCTGAGCAGCCACAGATTTTGGTATCCATGGGGGATCCTGGAACCAAACCCCAAGGGCTCACTGTAATTTGATTTGTAACATAATAGCCTAAAACTTAAAAAAATCCTGTAAAATCACTATAAATTTTAAATTCAAAAGAAACATTTCAAAACGTTACACTGCTAAAGTAATTTCAGTCTTGTTACTTTTGAAATGCAACTTTGCTACTTCCTGCTACCTCCAAAGTAACCAATTACAGGTAACTACATTGCATGTCACTCGTTAATTCCAACATCTGTTTGAAATTTGAAAGAACACTCAGAGCTGAGTCTTCCAAGGGAACAAGACTATACAATGTGATGGTGGAAGGATTCTTGAGTGCCCTGGATTTGTTCCATTCTCCTCATGAAGATCTGGGCTCTAGCAGCCCATCCCTGGAAGAGAGGAAACTAAACCAGAAGCATGAAGGGTCGGGATCAACTTGAATCCTGGCCAGTTTGCAATGGAATTCTTATCATGCTTCGAACTCTGGGAGCATGTTTGTATTCTGCACACAGCTGCACGGAGCCTGCTATCAGAGTCATGCTGTGAGACAGGGCAAAGCCCTGCTGAGATGAAAAGAACGTGAGGCCCTGGTAGAGCCTCCCTTGGCATTTACACCTTTTAAAACACACACACACACACACACACACACAGAGAAAGAAAGAATTGGGGGGGGAGGAAACCCACTCAAGGGCATTTTGCAGAGAGCTCAGCTAATAAGCCCTGCAAAAAAAGAAAAAAAGAAAAAAAGAAAAAAAAAAGAAAAAAAAAAGGAGGAGGATGGAGTCAAGCCAAGAGATCTGGTGGGAATGCAAAAGCAGCAGTGTGTGTCTCTCTGTGTGTGTGTATACACATGTGTATGAATTAAGGCGGAAATTCTCCAGGCACCCGGTAGGCAAAAATGTTCCACCCTCCCAGTGGCAATGAAGCTGAAGCCAACCTAACTCCCCTCTCTGGTTACTAGCCTGTGATGGTAGCAATGTCCCTACCTGGAAACCTTCCTATGGGATGGGTCCATGAAAGTCAAGCTAGAAAGCTAGAGAAAGGAAAAGCTGCCTCCCCTGGGAAAAAAAAAAATCTGGCTCTTTCTTTGAGCCACAACCTTGATTCAGGTTGTGTGAACTGTGTAAGTGGCCCTCATCATGGCTTCTCTTCAAGGGTGGAAGGGACCAAAAAAGGGAATGGCTATGACAGGCTAAAGGCTGGCAAGAACTAGAATCGCTGGAGAAGGTGTGGAGTCTGGAGCTCAGACCCAGACAAGATGGAAATCTGGTACTTTGACAGGTGGAGCGATAGATACTTCCAAGACCTTCTTCCACACTCTGCCTGTACTGGCTATGAACGGCAAGGCCTCTTGCCAGTCTCCTCCTTAGCCGCAGGGCAGGATCCTTGGGAATCCATCTTCAACCACATCATTAACTAGAGGGTGGATGATGATGGTGGCGGCTATATTTATATCCAGCCCTATACAGTGTATTTGACGATTTCAGGGCACTGTAAATTAAAAGCAGTTCTAACTGTTTAAACTCATTTAAAACTGGAAGAATAATTTAAGCCTCTTGAACAGTTTCACAAGTTAAGTTAAAACAGTTTAAGGCCATTGAAAGTTATGTGGATACGAAGATTTGGATGAAATCCATTAGGTTCCAAAAGACTAAGTTTAAACACTCATCTTTTTTTCTTTTTTGGCGATGGAACAAATCAGCATTGGTGCCAGTCAGGCTCCTAACAGGGAAGGTACAGGCCAACCCCTGTATCTGTGGAGGATATGTTCCAAGACCCCCTGTGGATACCTGAAACTGTGGATAATAGAGAACCCTATTATTTTCAATGAGACAAACACCAGAAGGTGACCATAGAGTCACACTGGAGGACCTAGAAATGCCTAGAGGTAACATATTTTTTTTCGGATATGGATGAGTGAAACTGTGGATACCAAAACCGTGGATACGGGGATTGACTTGTATTCCATAAATGGGGTGCCACAGCAGAGAAGGCTGTCTCCCACATCCCACAGTGCACTGACCTGACCTTGGGGGGGGGGAGATCCCAAAAGGGCTCCTCCAGCAGACCTCAATCCTTGGGCATGCATAAATTGGCAGAGGTCATCTAGCCTTCTTTTCAGAGCAATTTGAAGGGATTTCCCCCTCAACAACACAGATTCTCAGCCTTTACACATACTGCCCTTTCCCTGCAATTGTAAAGTGGGAAAAAGCAGGTCAGGGTGAGTGCTGGGTCTGGGACAGTGCATTGCCTGTTTGGCCTAGGAGGGCACAGAAGAAGCACAACTCTTACTAGCTGACCAGAATTATGGTAAAAAGAAAATATCAACGGAGAGTTTAGTGGCACCCTGAAGAATAAGCTTCCATGGACTCTAGTCCACATCAGAGACCCAAAGTGCAGCAGTGGCTTGAGCGTTGGACTACAGCTCTGGAGACCAGGATTCAAAGCCCTGCTTGGCCATGACAACCCACTGGGTGACCTTGGGCACATCACACTCTCTCAGCCTCAGAGGAAGGCAAAGGCAAACCCCTCTGAACAAATCTTGCCTTAAGAAAACCCCATGATAGGGATGGGGAACGCATCTTCTGCTCTGACACAAGCAGAAGATGATGCAACAGGTTTCTAAAGTAAAAAGTGGGTCACTCAAAAATGGGAAGTCTTCTTTTCTTTTCTTCTCTCTCTCCTTCTCTTCTTCCTTCCTCCCACATTAGCATTTAAGTATTTATAGACATTGGTGCAGATGGTGAGGAGGAAAGGGGAAAAAAGGGGAGGGGAGTTACCATGCCACTCAGCAGTTTGAGAGGCAGAAAAAAAAGTTGCAATAACCAAGATGCAGACTTAAACACCCCTTTGCTCTCTTGCTTCTGCCCTTTGCAGAACAGCTTCGGGATCAATTACAAGTCTAGCTAAAGCAAGCCACAACTCACTCCCCAACCCCCTTTACATGTCTCTCGTGAACAAGATAATTAAATAATCCAAGGTGGTAGCAGGATGTGGAGACAGGCATCCACCCGCCCCAGGATTCCTAAACTGCCCCTTGCTTAAATAGTCCAGGAGCAGCCCCCCACCCCCCCTGCTAGAAACCCTCCCTCCCCTCTTTTCCTCATTGCTGCTTCTATCACAATGCCATTAGTTCTGAGCAAATATGTTCTCAATTGTCTTGAGTGAAGTCCATGGGGACGCTTCTGTTGAAAGCAAAGAGCCTGGGGCCATCGCTCCCAATGATGGTATCTGTCCAGGATTACAGGGAGGATGTGGAGGGAGGAGGAAGGGGTGGGAAGGACCCTTAGACTGCAGAGGGTCCTTCGGCTTTTGTCTTTTTGAAAAAAACACATCCTTATCAGCTTGCTGGGCAAATAAAATAGCAGAGCTAAATAAAAAGGGCTAAGGGCTTGCAAGGTGTTTGGCCTTGAATTGGGGAGGTGAAAGACAAAGGCACTGCCTCCAGATCAGGAATGTAAATCTACAATTATTTCCTTCATGCAGGCCAGGAGAAATCATTCCATAGTTTTGTCACCACTGAATGAGAAAAATAAATATTTCTGTGCAGTTTTCGGTTGGTATTAGCACATCCTGAAGTGTCTTCGGAAATGATTTCACTCAGAAATACACGTCGGGTTATTTTGCACCAAAATGGTCTTTTTGTGTGTGTGTGTTCAAACTCCATGTTTTTCAAGAAAAATGCACTGTTTCCAGAAATATCTTTAAAAAAAAAAAAGGACTTTTTTTGGCACAAAAACATAGCTGTACTATAAAACCCTGTGTGTTTCTTGAAACACTTTTGCTCCCATTGGGTGTGTGTGTGTGTTTTTCATCCCCCAAACCACACACACACACACAGACACACAGAGTTTCCAGAAACATGTTTTTTGCACAAAAGCATCATTTTCTGTGCACAAAAAAGTGTGCTTCTGTGTTGAATAATTTCTCCAAACACTATGGTTTATGTGAATACTGGGCAAAAATTACTGTACATAAAATTCAGAGATGAGGAGGATGAGAGAAAAGCAGGAAAGGGCATAAGAACTGAGAAAATCAAACCAGGTTTATATTTCTTATTGATGCCCCATTGTATACAGTGATGAGCAGTGGGTGTGGAGTGGCTTCCTTGTTAATGAGGTGGTGACTTTGCTCTGGGTTTTAGTCCAAACTCTAACAGAGCTCTTCAAGTTGCTGGACCCTAGACTCCAAATAGGCTCAGCGCCTCAGACAGATTCCCCCCCCCCAATAAGTTTAGCACCTTGGATAGGTCCGTCTCTCAAATAGTTTCAGCAGTTAAAACCAGAACAGATTTACCACATTCCTGATGTGAAAGTCACCAGCCAACATGGAGCTGCCCTTGGATATCTCCTTTAAAGTTTGGACTAATGTCCAGTGTGGATTCACTGCCTCATTGACATGCGAGATATTAAAGTTTGCTGAAGGAGAGGAGATGGTTGCAGGAGAGGAAATGATAATGGGGAGTGAGAAAGAGGCTTAAGAAGTGAAAGGAAATTTCATTCTGGACTACAACTCCCAGAATCTCTCAGCCCACGTAGGCACAGAGAACTCAAGAACAGAACTCAAGATGTACACCTGGGTTGTGACACTGCAGGGCTCTCACTTAAAGAAAGAGGGACTGTTGTTCTCACATCCTGAAAGCCAGCTTTGGGAACAGTAAATGTAACAACCTGAGCATATATCTGTATAGTTGTCCCTACACATTCATGGATTTGGCATTCACGGATTTAGTATTTACGGCTTGAAAATATTCTTAAAGAAATAATAATCCAAAAAGCAAACCTTGATTTTGCTGTCTTATATAAGGGACACCATTTTGCTATGCCATTGCATATAATGGGACTTGAGTATTCACAGATTTGGGTATTCACGGGGGTCCTGGAACCAAACCCCAGCGAATGTGAAGGGACAACTGTACTTGCATCAAAACATGACAGAGGCAGGATGGTGCAGTGGTGAGAGTGCTGGCCTGGGATCTGAATTCTAGTCCCTACCAAGCTATGGATCTCACCTTGGGTCAGTTTTTACTACTTCACAGGGTTATTTATTTATTTATGACAATTTATGGGGTCCCCATAAGTCAAACTTGACTTGACGGCAGGTAACACCACCAACAAGCTCTGATCTTACTTTCTAACCCAGCAGTCACTACAAAATCCTCCTCCCCTCCTCCTCCTCCCCGAAGCCTTGGGGGTGTCTATATTTCTAAAACCTGCTTGTAAGTCAGACACAACATTTGCAGGCGATGATAATTAAGCAATAATTTTAAACAACAAAAATAGTATTAATCGAATTTACAACCGGGAGAGACAATGTAAACAAACAGGGATGAGAAAAAGCATTGCAGGCTAGGATTTTAATTAAACACATTCTATTTATAGTTTGTGTGCAGCCAGCACAAGTGATTTCCATCTCAGGTGTGAATGCCCATGAGTGGAAACAAACACTCGCCTCCAATTGGGAAACACCTGCTTCTCTCCAGGGACGGTGAAGGTGCCAGGGAAAGTCATGGCTTACCCACAGCATGGCTACTGACGTTTGCCATCTGTTTACCTGCCTCTGTGCTAGGAGAAAGGGAATAGGAGAGCTGCAAAGGGCAGCAGCGGCTGGTGGCTCTTGTGCCACAGTGGGTCAATGTACCCATTCCAGGTTTAAACCAGATCTCCAAGGTGCTGAACTTATTCAGGAAAGGGGTTCAGCACCACGGAGACCTCTTTTAAAGCCTAGAATAAACCTGGGTATACTGCCTCTTGGGAACCATCAGCTGCCACTGGGAATGGGGCTTCTTCCTGCATGTTTGTCTTCTAGGGGGCTTACTGGGGGCACGGGTCAATGCACAAATATGTTCTGAGGCTCATGATGTGTATTTTACTCGACGGCACACTCTCAAGGTTCTCCACAGTGGCCACCATGTAACAGGCTCTGGACCCCTCTCCTGCTCTTGAGTAGGAGAGGGGACCCCCAAATTCTATCTAGCTGTCACCACCCACTAATTTACCTCACATGACTCAGTAACTTAGTGGGAAGTTACTGAGGAGTTTAACGTATACTCCTCCCCACCTCTGATTCTGCAGAGACTTCCCTCCACTTCCCGTGGGAGATGAGAATCCTATACACATACGTACGCAGACACCGAGCAAAGGGTGCGTGGAAAAGAGGAGGCCTTGAAAGGAAAGCTTTTATTCTAAGCAAGCAATCTGACATTAGCCAAAGGGTATCTTGTACATGAAGGTGTTACTTGGCTATAGTTACAAACCTAAGTCATATTCAGCCGAGGCTAGAAGAAATATTCGCCTTAACATGACTAACTGAACATTCCTAGTCTACTTACAAGACAGGTGGTGCTCTGGGTCTTTGGATGTTCTTGGGAAGCTGGGAGTCTGGACTCCTTTGTCCAGCTTCCCTAAGTCAGTGAGGCAAGCAGCACCTTCCTGAACTTTCCATCAGTCCCAGAGTCTCTCAGTCAGCCTCAGTCTTTCTCTTTTCACTCCTCTTTGTGCCTCATGGCACCATGTTTTATAACTGACTCCCAATAAATGTAACCTAAAACCATCACATCATTCACCCTTTGTTTATCTGGAGGAGGTAACTGTGCTGCCCAGATAATGGGAGAGTTCGGTCTCCTTCCCATCAAGGAGAACAAAATATTTGGGTGTAAGGCATGCTGCACAAATACATTCTGAGGCTCATGATGTGTACAAAGAATGCTTGTGAGGACATTTCTCCTACATGGCAAAACATTAAGGAACAGTGGTATTTTAAAAAAATAATCCCAGTAATAGTCAATAATAGTCAATGATCAAGTTAGAAGGGACCTCAAAGGCCATCTAATCTGACTCTCTGCTGATGCAAGAAACTCAGTATTACAAACCTCTGAGAGATGGTCACCCAGCCTCCACCTGATAGCCTCTAACAAAGTAAAGTCCAACTCTATGCACACTGGTGTTGTCGTGGGTATCACCCACTGGGTGCTGGAAGTGAAGAAGCATCAACATCTTACACTGGGATCAGACAGCATCCATATTTGGCTGCAGGTTGCACAGACAACATAGGAACATTGGAGGCTGTTCTTACACTGCACCAAGTCAGAGCTTGGCCCATCTTGTGCTGCCTAGCATTGTCAGCTCTACCTGGCAGGGCAGCAGCTCTCCAGCATTTCTTCCAGGCAAGATTCTTCATCACTCCTGCCTGGAGATCAGCCGTTTTCCCTGGTGCTCCTCCATCTAAGTCTTAAGCAGGCCTGGCCCTGCTCAGCTTCCCAAATCACATGAGAGCAGATACATTTAGGATGGCCTTGTGATCTTTACCCAAACAATGGACAACCATCTGCATGTGGCATCCTATAAAAATCAACGGATGACACATGCATCCCACTGAAACAATGGAATCATCTACAAGAAGAGGCATGCCTAATTTACAGCTGCAGAAAAGCAATGCTTTTCCACAGACATCAGAAACCATGGGCAGAAAAGCAGAAGACTACAGGAAGGATAGATTTTGCCTAACCCTAAGGCACATACAGTATGTCTATTGAATTAACAAAACACATACGAAACTCCCTAAGATTCCCAATGTATTGAATGTAGGCCCCACCTTTTGTGTTTGCACAGTGCATTTGTTGCAGCCTGGCATATGCAAAACCCTAATTTTGACCTATATGAAAGGCACTTGAAAGACGACCTTCATAAAAGGAATGGAACAAAAGCTCTGCATGGTAAAAAGCAGGATTTGGTTACATGCAAAAAGAGCCTCATTGATTGCATTTGTGTTTTCCCACTGCTCAAAGGCAGGGAAGCTTAACAGAAATGAGTCACCGTTTTAAAGCCCACATCAAACAAGTTAAATAACTCTTACTTTCTTAACAACATATTAATCAAACAGCATTGATCCTTGAATCAGATTCCGTCCCCAGTCAAGCCCTCTATCTTCCCAGCCCCTGATGCAGGCATTAAGGGAGTTTTATTCTGACAGATACAATATAGCAATCAATAAAGTCTTATTATATGAAGCTGATATACATGGATTTGCTCGCAGGATTTATGCACCACTTCCAAACGGCAGTATTTCATGCCTCTGCTTCAACCTGTAATTGAAAATAAATCTCCCCGAATACTCTCAAGTTCTAGCTTCCTGGATGCGTTGGCACCTGTGAATGGTGCTGGCCTTTCCTGGGAGATTACGTGGCAAGAGGCTTCTCAGTGCCATTCATGAGACAGCATGACTTTCCTTTAGGAGAGCAGTTCTTTGCACAGTGGGGAAGAGGAAGCATGTATCCACTGAAGACAAAAGGCTATCTTCAAGCCAAATTGGCCTTGTTCTCCCTTCTACTGAGCTTAAGAAGTTCCTGTAGACAGGGCCTGCTATGTGAGAGATCGTGAATACAAGAAGCAACAAATGGATTTTCCAAAAGTGGGCATGATGCTAATGTGCAAGGATGGTTGTGGTCCCCACCCCCCACACTGCTATTCCTAGCACTCAGCAGTTAAGGGAGTATGTCAAGAAAACTGCCAACACCAGCAGCCGCCAGCGTACTTATGAGCCTCAGAAACTGGTGCTTTGTTGACTTGCTTGAGCGACTGGAACTACCTGCCCTCCGTGCATATCAGACACTTTTGCTGGCAGGACACAATCTTAGTGGTGGTGTGGGTTGTGTTCATTATATTTTATTTCACATAAGCCACCAGGAGGGTGTTATTTCCCACAACTAAAATGACCTTTCAGATTCCTCACAGGAAGGCACTAGTTTGCCAACGTTCCACTGAGTAGTCAGAGTGTTAGTGAACATTCGATGGCATCACAGACACTCAGCCAATGGCCAGGAGTGTCTTGCACAGGCAGGCAGGCCTGAATGTTTATTTCTTTTGCTCATAGAAGAAGCTAAGACAGGCTTGGTTGATTAGATCAGAGGCCTCTCCCTCTCATCCCGCATTCTGTTCTCATACTGGCCAACCAGTCTTCTATGGGAAGCCAACAGCAGGATATGAGTACAACCAACTCAAGATTTCAAACCCTAGCAACAACAACAATTACACCATCCATTAAACCAGTGTTTCCCAAACTCTGGCCTTCAATGTGTTTTAGACTTCAGCTACCAGAATCCCCTGATCATTGGTCAAGGTGGGTAAGGCTTCTGGGAGTTGAAGTCTGAAACACCTAGAGGACTAGAGTTTGGACTCTAGAAAAGACTAGAAAAGGCTAAGGATCTTGTAAAATTATAAAGCCCAGGATTTAATAGGAAGGGGCCATGGCAAATAATCCAGTTTCAAACTGGATTATTTGTGTAGTGTGGATTTGGCCTTTGAATTCAGTTGTTTTTACCACTTATATAAACTTCACTGATTGAAGGGGGATTAATTTGTTTATTAACTATTTATACCCCATCTTTTCTTCAAAACTGGGACTCAAGTCAGCTTACTGTGACTAGCTGAGCCCACTGCTTTCCAGCTCTGCCTCTTGTATGTGATCCCTAGGAGGCTTGGTCTGCCTTTTACCCTGCCTTGACGTGACTCAGTTGATCACCAAGGAGCCGCATGTTATAGCATCACCATGCACTTTCCCTGCCATCCATTCTTCTTCATTTGCTGACTTGCTGGTTTCTAGGCTTGTCATTAGCAATCAGCAGAATGCTAGATTATGGCTCAGGAGTTATGAGAGGCAGAGAGGTATGCTGTCTTCAGGTTTGCTGCTGGTATCCCAAGCTGAGCACCTGCCTCCATAAGTGCCCTTGAAGAATGTCTGGTCAGCAGATGCATTGCCCGGCTGGGCCCTTCATCCAGATGAGGCCTGCGTGTGTTTATGGTCCCTTCCTGGGCTTCTGGGTAAGTTTTTGAAAGGGGGAGGTTTGGGGAAAGTATTTCAAGGTCAGAGATGTCAAAGTTCTGGGGGGAAAAGAACCCTTTTTTTCTGGAAAAACCAGAGATTTTTTGGGGGGGTGGGAAATGGGGAAAAAATGAGGTGTTGAAAGTCACTTCCTTTATAATAAATTTTACAATACTGTAATTATAAAATGATGATGATGTTGGTCATGGTGATATCAAACTAAGCAGCTGAAATCTGAAGTACATAGACCCATCACTGTTTGCACACCTGCTTTTCCCCTCAAACTCTCTCTTGGTATGTGGGAGTACCTGAGACATATCTGGAGAGGAAACAATGACGGGTGCCTGGCTGCTTGGACATTTAAGACCCTAATCCTGGCAAGTAGGACTTTGAGATCTCCCCCTCTCCCCCACCCAGTCTTGGCATAGCCCTTTTTGCAGTTGCAATCTGCTTCATTTGCATTCTTCTTCGGGAACAGGCTATGGCAGTAATTAACTCTGTTTAACTCGTTCAAATGCATCCTCTAGAACTCACTAAGTAGCAGTCATTTTGTTGCTATGCATAAAAAAGAAGAAAAGCTCTTAGGAGTAGATCTCTCCCTGGAATTCATCAGACTAAAAACTGAGGCATCATCATTTGTGTATCACTAAAATGTGGGTGTTTTCTGTGCACTTGATGGAGTGCAGAATTTAGTCTCCTGAGGACCCCCCTACTCATGTAAATGTAGCATGTATATAGTGAGTGCTCTTTGGTTTTTTTAAAAACCCAGTTTGCATACCTTATTGCTACAGAGATAAAACTTAAAACACAAAAAGAAAAAACAGGAAATACAGCTGGGGAGCTGAGCAGAACACCTCCCATGTGACATCGTCAATGGTTGGCGGTGGGCAATAGCTGCATTTTCATGCACTGTTCAAAGGTCTGGAATGGATACAAATGCACAGCTTTCCTGAGGGCTTACGGTGACATCATTAGGCTGTTGCTCCAAGCTTTACTTGAGTTCTACTGGGTCAATTATGCCTTTGGCTTGTAGACTGGCCAGTCCCTGCTTCGGTTCTGCCAGTGTGCTATGAGTAGCCTTCTTACCAAAGTCCTTACTGGTTCCTCTCTCAAGTTCCAGCTTCCCTGCCAGGTGTCTTTGTCTTTGAAAAACATCCCCCAAACTCTTTCTCAGGAGGATTGTCAGTTAGTGTGCAGATTGGCCTGTGTGTGTGTGTGTATTGTGGCATGCAGGTAGATTATGTACAGCTCTCTGGATAATTAACAAGGCATCTTGAGTTTTGCATTTCACTCCTGATCAAACAGCACCATCCCTGGAACTATATTGTCTACCCAACATTTTCAAAAGATTTATCCCCTTCGCCCCCTCCCCCCTCCCAAAAAAAGGAGACAGGAGGAAAATCAGGGTGTGCCATCACTCTCTTCACATCCCCATCAAATGAGATTAAGAAGGGAGAAGCAGAGGTCTGCTCCCCGGATGTCCCCAACTCACCTCTAATCCAGAGGAAGTATCATTCTAAAACTGCCCTGCTCCCTGCCAGCATCTTCGAGCTTGGAAGTTAAAATTTGTCATGTGAAAGGGTTAACTTTAATTTATACTGATTTCCATTTAATATCATTCTCTCCCCGTAGGAGCCAGCAGCTGTGAGCTGATTGTAGTTTCTCATTATGCAGTCTGTATCGCTAATGGTCTGTGACAAAGGCATGCCATCTTCCAGGCCGTACCCCCGAGAGCCAATTAAACACACATACCCCCTTCCTGTTTGCGGTGCATTACAATGAAATTAAACCGAATTTCAAAATCATTTTCTCCTAAAGACATCTCTTTACAATAATTAATGCATGCTATTCCTTTGCATCTGAAATATTCATCAGGAGGGTCAATTTTTTTTTTAAAAAAAAAGTTCATTAAAAAAAACACCAGCACACCAAAATCAGAGTGCCCATAACTCTGAGTAGGCTGTTATCATCAAGATGGAAAATCTCACCACTCACTAGAGGACGGCATGAGCAAAACTTGCCTGGCTACAATTTTCATTTTACCTTTAAAAAATTTCTAATGGAGCAGAAAAAAAACATAGCAAGGCCACAGAGAGGTCACCAGAAAGTCAAATTGAGAGGGATGGGCTCAGACACAACAGCAAGCATTTATACAGCATTTCAGTGTTCAAAATGCTTTGCACAACAACATAGCTTAAAGATCAAGTGTTCCTTCCCTTTCTATTCCTCTGCCCAGTTTTGTAATATCTTACCTGATGAAGAGATCTGAAGATCCCAAACGCTTGCACACAAGCTTCTGGGCCCTTTTGGGGGGGGGGAGCTAATAAAAATATTATTGTACAGTAATATGGATTTTGGAACATATTGTCTTGGAATCATTACAACTCCTGTGTGGCCGGAGATTGGACTAGATGGCCCCTGTGGTCCCTTCCAACTCTAAGATTCTATGAAATCCTACAAATAGACAGATCAGAATAATTAACACTCCTCTGGCTTTTCTTCGCAAACGAAGATTCAGGAAGGACTCATCCCGCGCCTTCTGCAAGCGCGCTGATGACTAAAAAGGCCAATCCGAGATAAACAAGTCCGGTTGCAAAAAGTGCAGCAGAAGGTCTCCTTGGGTGATGTTTTTGGGTTGTGATTCTTTCTGCGTTGTCGTTTCTCTTCAAGACTTGTTCGTCGTGAGTTCTCAAATAAGGCTGCAGCATTGTGGATAGTGCGTCTCCATGCCTCCCGATGTGAGGCCAGGGCAGACCACCGTTGGTGATCAATCTGGCCAAGCCTGAGATGTTGTTTCAGGGAGTCCTTGTATCGCTTTTTTGGAGCGCCCCTCCCACGCTGACCCGTGGCGAGTTCACCGTAGAGTAGTATTTTTGGGAGGCGATGGTCCTCCATCCTAGAAACGTGCCCTGCCCAGCGCAGCTGTGTTCTCAATATCATGGCCTCAATGCTGGTGATCCCTGCTTGTTCAAGGACAGCAACATTCGTCACATAGTCAGTCCAGTGTATATTTAGGATTGTGCGTAGACAGCGCTGATGAAAGCGCTCGAGGAGTCGTAGGTGGTGGCGATAGGTAACCCATGTTTCAGATCCATAAAGGAGGATAGACAGTACGATGGCTCTATACACACTGATTTTTGTGCTTTGCCTCAGGTGTTTATTGCTCCAGACTCTTTTGTGAAGTCTTCCAAATGCACTATATGCCTTTGCTAATCTGTGATCGATCTCTTTGTCAATCTTGGCATCTGAGGAGATGATGCTTCCCAGGTAGGTGAACTGCTGAACGGACTTGAGCACTGATTTGCCGACGGCAATGTGGGGATGGTGGTGTTCGTCCTGTGGTGCAGGCTGGTAAAGAACTTCTGTTTTCTTCAGGTTGACTTCTAGCCCAAACAGCTCTGCAGCTGTTGCAAAGCAGGACGTTAGGCGCTGCAGAGCTGCTTCTGTGTGGGCAACAAGGGCAGCATCATCGGCGAAGAGCAGCTCACGGACTAGATAGTTTAGAGTCTTAGTGTGAGCCCTCAGACGGCTTAAGTTAAACAAGCTACCATCAGTACGGTAGCGTATATAGATGCCGTCGTCTTCTTCAAGCTCTGCCATAGCCCTTTGGAGCATCGTGCTAAAGAAGATTGTAAATAAAGTTGGTGCAAGAACACAACCTTGCTTCACTCCATTAGTTATTAGAAAGGGCTCTGAAAGAGCACCGCCATATCTGACTTGACCACGCTGGCCCTCGTGTAGCAAGATAATCATTTTAAGGAATTTGGGGGGACATCCTAGTTTTTCCAGGATCTGCCACAGACCTTTTATACTTACAGTGTCAAAGGCTTTGGTGAGGTCGACAAATGTTACATAGAGACCCTTGTTCTGCTCCCTACATTTTTCTTGCAGTTGCCTAAGGGCAAATACCATGTCTGTAGTACTCCTATTGGCTCTGAAGCCACATTGGCTTTCAGGGAGAAGTTCTTCTGCAATAGCAGGAACTAATCTGTTCAGGAGTATCCTTGCAAGGATTTTTCCAGCAATAGAGAGCAGTGTTACGCCTCGATAGTTTGAGCAGTCGGATTTTGCTCCTTTTTTCTTGTACAGGGTGATGATGACTGCATCTCGGAGGTCTGATGGCAGTTCCCCTTTTTCCCAGCAATTCACAAGGAATTCGTGGAATTTTTCGTGGAGTGCATGACCTCCGTGTTTCCAAACTTCAGGTGGGATTCCATCAATCCCAGATGCCTTGCCATTTTTCATCTGCTGTATGGCCATAAGGGTCTCTTCCAAAGTGGGAGCTATGTCCAATTCATTTTTCATTGGTTTTTGTATCATATATTGGATAGCTGAGGCTTGGACTACTCGGTTGGCGCTAAAGAGACTTTGAAAATGTTCAGCCCAACGATTTAGGATGGAGGCTTTATCAGTAATTAATGTTTGACCATCTGTACTGTATAAGGAGCTTTGGACCTGATAAGTAGGTCCAAACACTGCTTTAAGAGCTTCATAAAATCCTCTATGATCACCCAGATCTGCACAGCGTTGTGTCTTTTCTGCTAAATTGATCCACCACTTGTTCTGCATGTCTCGGAGTTTTTGTTGTAGTTTGCTACATGTGAGGCGGAAAGCTGCTTTTCTTACATGACAGGTTGGCTGGGCGAGGTATGCCTGGTGAGCAGCTCTCTTCCTTGCCAACAGCTCCTGGATCTCTTGGTTGTTTTCATCAAACCAGTCTTGATTTTTCTTGTGGGAGAACCCGAGGGATTCTTCTGCAGACTGGAGGATACTGTTTTTGATATGTTGCCAAAGCACTGTAGGAGAAGGCTCTGTAGGATGGTCTTCAAGTTTCGTTTGTAGGTTTGCCTGGAAGTTGTCTCTCATGGTAGCTTGTTGAAGATTGTTGACTTGGAGCCTCTTCTTTAAGATGCCACCCCTCTTAGGTTTGAACTTAAGATGAAGATTTAGTTTACATCTGACGAGGCGATGATCTGTTTGGCATTCTGCACTGGGCATCACTCGGGTATGACGGACATCACGAATGTCTCTCTGACGGACTAGAACGTAGTCAATGAGGTGCCAATGTTTGGATCGGGGATGCATCCAGGTTGTCTTCAAGCTATCTTTCTGCTGAAAGATTGTGTTTGTAATACTCAGCTGTTGTTCTGCACAGAACTCTAGCAGGAGGCGTCCGTTATCATTGCAATTTCCAACACCATGCTTGCCTAAGACACCTTTCCAGGCTTCGGAATTCTTTCCTACTCTGGCATTGAAGTCACCAAGTATAATAATTTTATCTTCTACAGGGACTTTTTGTATGAGTTGGCGTAGGTCTGTGTAGAATTTGTCTTTCTCTACAGGGTCGGCTTGCATAGTTGGGGCATATACACTAAAGAGAACAACATGTGGGAGGCGTAAGGAAATAATGCGATCAGAGTGTCCTGTTGGCAAGGTTTCGAGTTTGGAGGCAATGGAGTTTTTAATCATGAAGCCTACTCCTGAAAGATGTTTTTCGGTTTTGGGTTTGCCAGACCAGTAAAGTGTGTAGCCGGCGCCATGTTCTTTAAGGCTGCCTTCCTCATGGAAGCGAACTTCACTAAGAGCAGCGATGTCAATATTAAGCCGTGATAGTTCAAGGGCTATTAGGGCAGAACGACGCTCAGGCCGTCCACTATCTTTAGAGTCTTGCATGGTTCTGATGTTCCAGCATGCAAGTGTCAGTTTATTTACACCTTTGGAGGCCGGTGTGTGCCTTTGTTTCTTTGCCTTGGTTTGACCGCATCAGAAGATTCCCGTTGGCCGCGGCTAGCCAACCAGGTAGTTGGGGATGAGCTTTCTTTAGGCCACCTTTTCTAGGCCCCTCTCCATATGGAGCAAGCAGTGCTCTCCTTAAAAAAGGCTGCTTGGTCGTTCAGAATGCTGCCGAACAAGACTGTCATCTCCCGGGTCAGGCTTGAGCGACCAATGTCCTGAACCGCCTGCATGCAGGGTTGGGGCTGCGGCTTCCAGTGCATCTTTACACATGCCGGTTTCGTCCCTCGCCAGTCGCTACAGGGCTTTTTTGGAAATGGATTTGTCCTTCGAGCCTGTGCAATGGATTTTTCTGGTGGAGCGCAGCGTGCACAGAACTGGCCTCACCCTTTAAACCAGAGATTCATCTGCCGTGGCCTTGCAAGCATGGACGTGGCAGCGAGGTCCTCGGGCCGTAGGTTTGATTAGAGTTTCCTTCTCTTAGATGGTTGACCTTACAGGGTTGGACGAGCACCATCTGCCCGGGTTTGGGATTAGAGTTTTCCTTCTCCTAGGACGGTTGCCATAAGGCTAGAGAGCCCATCCTGCCCTTTGACGCTCTTTGTCAGACCCTTCGGTTTTGACCTGTCTGGCATGGGAGACCCTACCGGTGGCTATTATGCCACCGCCAGCATAGCTCAAAACGTCATTAGGGTACGCAAGCCTCTCTCCCACGACAAGGGGGCGTCAATGGAGAGGAATTAACACTACACTGCAAATAAAAGGTGTGGATGACACCATCAGGTACAGAGAAAGAACTTGATGAAAACTAGTTACTGCAGAGGAGAAATTTGAGCCAGGGATGTTCTCATTAGTACCTCTGTTCCTTGGACTTAATGAAACATCAGCTCTCTTTCTCTCATAGTGCTTCCTTAGCCTGACTGAAGCTGCATTTGCATTGCAGAAATAATCCAGTTGGATACCACTTTAACTAACATAGCTCCATCCTATGAAATCCTGGGGTTTGTAGTTTGTTGTGGCACCAGAGCATTCTGACAGAGAAGGCTAAATAGCTCACAAAACTACAGAACCCAGATTTCCATAGCATTGAGCCATGGCAATTAAAGCCATGTCAAACTGGATTATTTATGCAGCCTGAGATGAAGTAACGCAGAAAAAGAGGCATCCCTGTGCAAATGCAGGGGACTGGGGTGGAGGATGAGAACTGGCTGAAGGAAGGTAATGAAATTAATCGGATGCCCAAGTTTGTTTTGTCTCTCAGATTAATGACAAACTGGACTGAGCAAAGAGAGGACGTGCAGCCCTGTGTATACACACTGACTTATTCAAACTGCCCACCACAGCTAATATGATAATGGGGAAGGAGGCAAACAGAGCACCGGGTCAACAAGCTGAAGAGGCCATAACAGGTCTTGTTGCATTCCCAGGCGCAGACAGCTGGCCAGGGCTTTCCTCATGCAGTCCAGTGTGGAGGTAGAAAAAGTTAGCAGGGTGGGGGGCTTGGACTATAACTCTGGCTGGGGGATTCTAGGAATTGTAGTCCAAACTCCAAGTGCTGATTAGGTCACTCAGGGGGGATGCTGCAATGTCAAGTTCCAGCAGTTCAGAAATCCAAGCTTCAGAGTCAATTCAGCAAACCTCTATTGCAGAAACTGCAGCAAACATTATCCACCGACTTTCATTGTCAGGACTGGCCAGTCCTCATTAGCACAATACACTTAAGGCAGAGCAAATTCAAACCTCTTGGCAGGCTATAATCTCATTAGTTAATTCAGCAAAACATTCTTTTTTCTCAGACTATCTATCTTTTGTTTCCTACCACCAACCTTTGCGTACCAGAGCTAGACTAACAACCACTATACTACTACACATCCCATCATCCCCACACAATAACTTACATGGCAGGCATGCTGGTTGTACCAGCATCTGACATATGAGCAGGTTGAAAAGTTTCACTGTGGCCAACCAGGTCTCTTTAGGAAACCTGACAGCCAGGGTAGAGAGAGCTTCCAATGTCAGTGTGGTGGGACTGAATCTGTTCCAGATTTTAGTGTAAATTGTAGTAACAGCTATGCATGGCGCTGAACCTATTTTGGGCAAATCCACTCCAAAGTTTTACTCTAAACTTGAAAGGATCTAGTCAATGTGCTGAGTGAACCCCATCATCCCCAAAACAAATTCGACACCTGGGATAGTTCCCTTTAAAGTTCAGACTAGAAACTGGAGCAGATTCACTCCTCATCCACAATGGGGCCATCAGACTCTACACAAGTGCAGGAGCGGCCTCCTACTTGTGAATCGCCAACACCATGTATACTCAAGAGTCACACTTTTCACTATTAAAGGTCATTGCTACATCTTGTGCTACTGGATCCCACGTTTCCTCCAAAAAGTTCAAAGCAGCAATGCAAGGAGCTCTTCCTCTCCTCCAACTCTGATTCTATGATTCTATGATACCAGGTAGAATTCAAAGACATTGCCGTGTTAGTCTGGAATATCAATATTCAAAGGAATCTTGTAGCACCTTTGAGACTGAGAGAAAGAAGTTGTATCCTAAGCTTTTGTAGACTTAAGTTCCTCAGACACATCTCAGGAAGCAGATTAAGTCTACGAAAGCTCATGCTACAACTTCTTTCTCTCAGTTAATCTCAAAGGTGCTACAAAGAGATCCCTTTGCATTCTGTTAGGGAGGTCAGGCTGAGAAAATGAGAGAGGGAGAAGGAGAGATCAGACCAAGGCCACACATTAAGTGGCATGGCTCTGTGGAAAACAGAACCTGTTCAACACCCTCACCACTACACAACATTGATTCATTTTTAATAAAAGGGAAAAGCCTTTTTAATTATTGCCACTTTCATCTCCTTTTTGTTTCTCCCTAAATCTCACAGTGTTTCGTTTCACTGGATGACCCTGGGTCTGAATATTATATGACTGTATTCCTGGGAGTGAGCTCAGCTGGCGTGCATACCAACAGCAGAAATCCCAGGGGCAGAACCTCATCAGCAAACACTGTACACCCATTTCACGGCTGTAAGCAGAAGGCAAGAAGGGTCCCACTTGGACTTGAGTTCAAATCCCTGGCTTGATGGGAACTGGCAAACTGAAGTGTATACACAAAACAAGCAGCTCCACCAATCAGCTTTGCTTCCCAACCTTGGCCTAGAGCAGGGTACCTGTTTTGAACCAGCCATCAGGAGTAAAAGCATCCCTGGTCTCCTTGGGTTTGTTCCAGTATTCCTGAAACACTGTCGGTCCCTTCACAAAGAGCTCCCCCTCTTTGTCATCCAAACCTGGGGTCACCTGGGGAAAAAAGAGTTGTCATGTAATCCAACGGCACAGCACTTGTTTGCAGCTGTTCTTCTAGCACCCCAAAGAGCGACACCCTCACAACATACACAACCATGATGACTAGACCCTCTCCCACAACAGCCTGGATTGGGGTGGGAGGAACCACTTTCAGCCAGATTTCTTTGTGGTGGGGATGGCTGTATTCTGCGGTGGGCATAGCCAAAGAGAAAAAGGGTAGGGCTAAAAAACAAACTGGTTTTTAGCCTAAAGCTCTAACTCCCAGCCAACAAATCCTTCTGAGAGTCACGGTAAGCTTTTAGAATGGGGAAAACCTGGGATATGGTCAAACACTGGTATCACGTGGAAGGTAGTGGGAGCATGGGCAGTCTCATATAGGGATATATGGTTTTTCAAATAGTCTGGACCAAGCTGTGTAGGGCTTTAAAGGTCACAGCCAGCACTTTCAATTCTGCCTGAAAATGGATTGGCAGCCAGGGGAGTTGTGCTCTCTATAACCTGCACCAGTCAGCAGCCTTGGTCACAACATTTTGGACCTGCTGAAGTTTCCAAAGAGTTTCCAAACACAGCCCCACACAGAGTGTGTTACAGTAGTCCAAACAGGATGTAATCAAGGCATGTGTCCTTCTTTAAATGGATATATTTTAAATGGTTTTATTTCTACAATGTAACACCATTTTAAGCCTAATTTTATATGCTTTTTATCTACATGTGTTTTTACTTGTATTTTGCACTAGGCATGTTGTACCTTTTCTACTAAAAGGGAAAGTTCTCTTACAAATTTTATCCCCAGTTCTTTCAAGTGATACAATTTTATTTGTTTGTTTGTTTATTTATTTATTTATGGTATTTGCTCACCTCTTCTTGGAATGCACAAAGGATAAAAATACTTACAAAATTAAACACATAACTAAGAATCATTTTAAAATGCCCTCAAACTCCTCTTTTAAAACTTGCTCTAAATCCAGACAATTAGAAACAACTTTAAAAACAGCCAGAGCGGATACTCCTAATTTTAAAGCCCAGAGACCAGGCAAAATAGTACATCCAAAGAGATGGAGCCAGACTGACATTCCTTGGGAGACAGCTCCCCAGTCGGGGTGTAGCTACAGAGGAGGTCCTGCCACATTCCACCCACTTCCACGGCTTTGGCTTTGCATTCTCGGGCCCTGCCTGGCAGTTGCCAGCTTCAAGAATTTACTACCCTGCATGGCAAGGAGTGGCATGATAGGAGTATTTCTTCCTTTCCTTTCCTTTTTTTTTTTTTTTTTTTGCAAAAAAAAGGAACGCAAAATATTGGGGTTGTCTAAATGGTGAAAATACTCCTCACGGAATGCGAGGAGAATCCTTCCTGTCTTAATGGCATTCCGCATCATTTCACCATATTGGGAAGGAGGGGGGCCCAAAATGTCAAAAACGCTGAAGTAAATCCTTGGTGGCTTTTCCTGGAGGTTTTTTTTTAAACAGTGAGGGGGATGCGTATTCCTGCTCGTTGGGACAAGCAATTCGATATGAATCGCTTTCCCAAAGGAGAGGAAGCTCAAAGCTGATTGGTTGGGAGAGCGTGGGGGGTGGAGCTTGCTAACAAGGCAAGTGTCTGCTGCTGCCATGTTGGATTTTCACCTTAGTGAACGAGTGTTAAGGTGAGAAAAAGGGTTGTTTGTTTGCTTGCTTGCTTTTCTGTTAAATTGAAAAATTGCTCTATCGCACCTTGGACACTTAAAAAAAAATGTTCAGCAGCAGCAAACGGAGATAAGTACAAACGCGAGTAAATCACTCATGGCCGCCAACTTGCATGCGAAGCTTATGGGGGCAAAAATACCATGAAGACAAGTCGCAGCTGTTGTGAAATGCCATTACTGCAAGACACTCTGTGGGTTGGGTTTTGTTTTGTTTTTGCCTCATATAGACAAGCCCAGTGTCCCTTGGGAAAACGGTGGGGCCGGCTGCAGTGTACATTCCCAACTAGGTGAGTGAGAGTTCTCCAGCACATGCAAACCCAGAGGGAGGGAGTGGGAGAGAGATTGAGAAAGGGAGCGCACTCCTGCCAATGTGAACCACAAATGGCTGGATGGGCTCCAAATTCCTCTGTCACCTCAGCTCGGGATCCTGGCAGCGGCTCAACCTCTTATCGAGAGCGCCAGCTCCTTGGCGGCAGGCGCCTCCCTGTTGTGCCATTTCGCGACTCCGCTACTGGCTTGCAAACAGTAAAAACAGAACGCCTGTGAAGTTATCTTAATAGGATTTTGCTTCCTGAACTTGCAGTGGGGCTGGTTGTGCTCCCCAGTGCCCAGGGAGCATGTGGGCTAGTTTGGCATTATCAGCTGGTAGTGGCTGAACAGCAGTGTGTTAAAATGCAGGGCAAGAGAGGCTTCTGGGCTATACCTGTTCACTTACTTCACTTGCACAAAGTGAACATAGGTGTTAACAGCACCTTCAACCACCACCCTGCCCCAATTTAAAGACATTCCTCACTCCTGATGGAGTTATTTCTCTGCAACCAACTAGCTACCTCTCCTTTCTTCTGCAAAATCTCCAAGGTCCTCCCTTTTGTTGATACACCGGATCTAACTTACAAGCAGCTGTTGAAAGCATCAGATGGCTAATTGCATAGATATCCTATTCTCCAAGTGCCATATTTTAATGCACATTTCAGCTGCTTTAATGCGTTCAAGCAACTTTAACATGCAGACACGGTGTGCCCTGGAAGGCTGCCGTTTGATAGCTTTCCGCCACAAAACGGATTCAGCAAGCTGAGCGAGGCCAGCCGGCGCACCAGATAAGATTACATTTGCCACGCATGAAAATAAAAAGGTTGTAATAAACTCTCTGAAGGAATAAATCCGGGTGATTATAAAATGCATATTTTCAATGCTTCAATTTTACCTCTCTATTAGTGGGCAGGCAAGGTGGGCTAGTGGAGGGATGGAAGCTGTTCTCGGATACAATTCCTTTGCTCCCAGAGCAGGGAGCCGTCATTTAGGGGGTCACTTCTAGGATAAACCAGCCCTTAGGCTGGCTGCCCATGACAAACTATGGCAAGAGCTTGTGTGGGACAGTCACACTGCTGGACCAAGCGACCTTCAACGAGACCCCACAAAGCAACTGTCACATTTTTGACCTGAATAGGCTTTGCTTTGCAACCTCACACTTGAGGAAGCCATGGCCTTGATGATATGTGTATGTGCCTTCAAGTTGCTTGTTGACCTATGGCAACCCCATGAATTTCACAGGGCTTTCTTAGGCAAGGAATCCTCAGAGGTGGTTTTGCCAGGTCCCTCCTCTGAAATGGAGCCTATAGCCCCTGGTATTTCTTGGCAGTCCCCTATCCAAGTACTAACCAGGGCTTCCCCTGCTCAGCTTCTGTTATATTCAGGGTATTTAGGCCTCTGTTTACCAGAGCTATTTTAATACCTATCCCTTGAACATGGGAAACTAGGATACCTTTGAAAGGAAGGGTGGGGAGCCTATTTCAGCCTGAGGACTGAACTCCATTTCAGAGAAATCCATCAGGGCCACATTCCAGTGATGGACAGGGCCAAAGGCAAAAGGGATGAAGCCAAAATATCACTCATATGTTTGCTTAAAGGTCTCATCATAGGTAACTAAGCCACAGAAATAACATTTTAAACTTTTTCAGAGTGGAAAAAAGACACATAAAAAAGCTGGAACTGGATCAGATCCTAAAGTGCAAGACAGATAATCAAATGCCAAAGTCAGAACATTCCATGACAGTCAAAACAATCCATGTCATAGTATTTCTGATTCTTATGTCTGGTTGTGAGAGCTGGACAGTGAAGAAAGCTGACAGAAAGAAGATCAACTCCTTTGAAAGGTGCTGCTGGAAGAGAATTCCACAGATACCACAGACTGTCAAAAAGACCAATAAATGGTTCTAAGAGCAAATTAAGCCTGAACCATCTCTAGAAGCCAAAATGAACAAACCGAGGCTATCTTTACACACATCCAGAGATGACATGACTCACTGGGAAAAGACAATAATGCTTGGTAAAGCAGAAGGCAGTAGGACAGAGGAAGAAGACCATATTACAGGGGGATTATCTCAATCAACGAAGACATGGCTGCCCCGGGTTTGCAGGACTGCAGCAGGGCAGCTGGTGACCAGGGCTCTTGGAGGTCTCTAACTCATAGGGTTGCACTAAGTCAAAGCTGACTTGATGGTCATTAACAACAACAAATGAAAGCAGAGAAACGACCAAAAGGTAGTGTCACAGGCAAAGGAGGTGCAGTCATCCCGTGAACTCCAGAGGGCTGGATTGGGACTTTGAGAGATCTTGAGGTTCCCCATCCTTGCTTTCAAGGTTACAGGAAGGATACGGGTTACAGGAAGACTCTTATTCTGGCTGTTCAAGTCTACAACAACGCTGCAATATTTACAGCACTGCTGACACGGTCATCAGATGCCCGAGTCCTTAATTTACCAGGAAGACTTGGAAGGGAACTCAAAATTCATTCTCTACATTTAAGCTCACTTCCCAGGGATGTTTTGGCGGGGTGGGTGGGTCAGAAATGTTCTTTTTAAAAACCAGGAAGTAACCAGCTTACTTCTGAGAGAGCATTTTGCCATTTGTACGATCACAATGGAGGAAGGTATGGGAATAAAGGAAGCCTTGGAGGCCATGCTGGGAGCTGCAGATGGCCAACAGGCTACCTCCAATTTCCTCTGCAATCCCTCTCAAAATGGCTGTTGCCTCTAGCAAGCCCAAATGCCTTGAATTTCCTCTGCAGTCACTCTCAAAATGGCCATTGCCTCCAGCAAGTCCAAATATTTCCAATTTCCTGTGCAGTCCTTCTCAAAATGGCAACAGCCATTTTGAGAGAGACTGCAGAGGAAATTCAAGGCATTTGAGCTTGCTGGAGGGGGTGCAACCTGCAGGGAGCCTGAGGGGATGGAATTGGTCCCTGTCCCCCAAGCAGCTTGCAACCCCTCATTTAGGGTCTCAACGTGTCTTGCTTTCAGTGTCTGGAAACACTGCCACTTGCCCCATGAAAGCACTGGGCTTCTTATACAGGCACATGGTGGTACAGTCAAATGGAAATGTAATGTAGGTAAATAATGTGAGTATGGTATCTTTATGTGAATGTTCTTGTTACTGATGACTATTGATGATTATAACTACTGGAAAAATGAATAAAATATATATTGAAAATGAAATCACTGGGCTGAGGTAGAAGGTCAGAATTAAAAAGAATCAGCATCATTTAAATGGAATCTATATAGGAAAGGGAATGTAGTGTCCTTGGACAGATCATGGGTGGGATCAGACCAAATTGCCCATCTCCTCTTTTCTCCTTTGCTACCCACAAGAAGACATTTCATCATAGGAGCCCTCATCTTTTGCTCCAAGGGAGTTTGGTCAAGAGGCATCTCTTGCTGGATCATGCCCTTGCTCTAGAGAAGAATCAGACATGGGCATTGTTACATGGAGAGCAGCATTCTCCACAAGAAGAAGAAGAAGAAGGAACAAAAAAGTAAGCTGAAGCAGCAAAAGTTTTTTTTTTTGAAAAAAAAATGCTAATCTTTCTAGTGGGACACGGTTGTAAACGAGCCAGCTGTGCTCTCCAAGATCACCAGCGGCAGCATGCAGAAAAAAGCAATAAAATTTAAATTTTAAAGAAGCATTTCCAGAATGGCATATTCCCACTTCCACCATCATCACCGCCTGGCACTGGTTAAAAATGCAAAGGGTTTGCCCTGCTGCTTTATATTTGCAATTAAATGATTACCTGAATCAAAGTACTTAAGGAATACTAGGGAAGCTTCTTCATGGCTGGGGTGGTGGGGTGGGAAGTGTTAAGAAGGAGGGAACAAAATAATTTCCGCTCATGCTGTCTGCATAAATTGAGTTATTTTATTAATCCATTTGCTTAACAAAAATCAGAAATCTGAATAAACAATTTTTAATCAGAGTGAAAAAACAGTAGGTGGCTCTTAGCGGGTGCCCCCTCCTGGTTTTTATACTGACACACGGTACTAGCCGCACAGCATTAGCCACACGGCAGGACACACTCACACACAGGCAGCCATGTATGCACCATTACCCACACCCTAGCAATGCCAAGGGCAGTCAGCAGTGTAGGGCTAGAGGAAAGAGATTAAATTCTTGCTCATTGCCATTCAACAAAGCAGAGTTCCTTATTGCCAGCACTCCAGAAGCCCACATTCTTAAAACAACTTCCATTCCAGTAGTTGGTTTAAGAATCTGGACTTTTTGGGAACTTGTGCCTTCCACTGAAGACAAGAGGAGGATCTCTGAGATGTATTTTCTGAAACACCCCTGTCCCCTGCATTTCCTCAGCATGTCCCAGCACCCACATTGCTAAGGAGTCTCTGCAGTCTCCATCTCTACAGATAGCAGGGTTACAACATTTGGCCAGATTTCTCCATCTCTCTGTTTCTTCCTTCCCTGTGCCTCTCTGGTTTTTATACTGCTTGGCTGGGATGAAGAGTTCTGGAGAAAGCTTGCACATTCTCATAAAATTTTAGTTGGTCTGAATAAAGATATTGCTCATCTGTGGATTTTTTTTTTTATTTTCTTCTCTTCTCAGCTACCTTTGTTTCTCCATTCCAAGAGTGCATGAGATTAACTTATGAAATTCACTGGCATGGGACAGGATGGTAACGGCCCCTAATGTTAGAGGTTGTTTTTACAGGAATATGGATGATGAATTCATAGAGGTTGAGGTGGTAAAAACGTCCATCAATGAGTATTAGGAGAAAAGACCTATGAATTGTTGCAGGTCCCTCTTCTCACGAGTAAAAAAGCTGTTCCTGTTTACTATTCCGGCTTCCAGCCAGCCAGCCAGGCCCTCTTCCAGGATGCTCCATCCCATTTCTGCTCTCTCCCCGAACCATGTCCCACTTTAACTCTAAAAAAACCCATCAACATCCCTTGGCTCTGTCCTCTTTGCTGGAAAGAGAAGTGTTGCTCCCTTAGGCTGGTCTAAAGAAACAGCATCTTTTTTAAAAAAACTTCAACTCCCGAGCATGCAAAATGTAGATTGTCTGTTAGAAGTAAACTGGGATTTAGTCAAAGGAGGGAGCAGAAATGGAATGGAGCATCCTGGAAAAGGACTTGGCCAGCCAGAACAGTAAAGTCCTGTTACCCATGAAAAGAGCAACCAGCAACAATCAATGGATTTTTCCTCCTAAAAGTCACTGACAGGCAATGCTTTTGGCTGCATTTCCACTGGCAGTCAGTTTCCTATTACAGAGGGGATTACATGTTACATGGAACCTTTGGATTTAGAGGCAACATTCCTATAAATACCAACCAGCAGGGAGAATCAACAGAAATAGAGTATCCACTGCTTGCAGGGTGTATGTTTGCGCACCCCCAAAGTACTCTAATTGGCTCTTGTGGAAAGCAGGATGCTTAACCAAATGGGCATTTGGTCTGATCCAGTTAAATTTTGTTTGAAATGCCATTTGTGTGTGTCTCTGACAAGAGAAGGTCACAGGGAATTATGGCCACAGTTCCTAGAGACAAGTAGAAGGCCATTCAGTTAAACCTCTGGTCCAAACAAACAGCCTGTGCCAGGACACTCCAGGGAAAGGTTGGTCAAGATGGGCACCTATGAAATGGCTCAGAAGCTGGCTGGTGGTTGCTGGTGTGACACCTCCTTCCAACCAGGGACTTCTCAGTTGTGGTGCCCTGGCTGTAGAACAGCAGCTCAACTGATGTCATTCTGGCACCAAGTGAAAATATGGCTTCTTTGCTCTGGGGTCTAATGGATTTCATCCGAAACTGCATATGGGCATAGTTTTAAATTGTCTTCAACTCTTTTAATTGGTTTTAAGCTGTCTTGTTTTAACCTGTGGAATTTTAAAAATATTTTAAAATATGTTTTTAGGTTGTTTAAATGTTTCTTACTGTTTTAAATTCTCTAAATTGATGTTCTTGTATACCACCCTTCCTACTATTCAGGAATCTACAGCTAAAACCCTCCTGGGAGATGGCCTCCAACCTCTGTTGAAAGACCTCCAAAGAAGGACAGACCACCATGCTCCAAGCTATTCTGTTCCACAGTTCAAACAACTCTTACCATCAAGAAGTTCATCCTAATGTTTAGCTGGACAAACTTCATTTTCTTGTAATTTGACTCTATTGGTTCATGTTCTCATCTCTGGAGCATCAGGAAACAAGCTTGCTCCATCTTCTATATGACATCTCCTCAGATGGCTAAAAACAGCCATCACATCATCTTTGTGAGAGAAATGCTTTTGCTATAAATGTTCTCCTTGGAAAAAAGAGAACTTCTTGCTTCTGTCATGATTGAACCCAGGTTCTGTACTAGAGTGATTAGTGGGATGTAAGACAGGAAAGGGCCTGGTGCTAGACCAACTCTCTGCTGGGCAGCTTCTTTGCTGACCCAACACCTGAGCTTGGGCCACCTTTCCCTCTCCATGCATGACAGGAGAGATTCCCCCAACACTAGCAGTGTGATGGAGCATTTAGTCATACCTACTCAAGGCTGGTGGGGATGGGACAACCTCCCAGCTTAATAATCTACTTGAGTTCAACCAGGAGAACACATGAATTCACAAAGCCCATCGAATACTTCCAGAAGGCAAAAACAAAGCCCTAGTTTGTCCCCAAACTGAGTCAAGAACAAGTATAATTCCAATTTCTGTGTAAGGCTGTGAAAGTTGTACGGTGAAAGAGCTGATAGGAAGAGCCACACATCTGAAATGGGGTGCTGGAGAAGAGTTCTACAGATACCAAGGACTGCCAAAGACAAATGAATGGGTCTTAGAGCAAATTAGGCTGAATTGCCACTAGAAGCCAATATGACTAACAGGTAGCTATCATATTTCAGATATATCATGAGACAACATGTTGTTGTGTCAGGTTGCTTCCAACATATGGCGACCCTAAGGTGGCCCTATCACAGGGTTTTCTTGGCAAGATTTGTTCAGAGAGGGTTTGCCTTTGCCTTCATCTGAGGCTGAGAGAGTGTAACATACCCCAGGTCACCTAGTAGGTTTCCATGGCTAAGTGGGGATTCAAATCCTGGTCTCCAGAGTTGTAGTCCAATACTCAAACCAGGACACCACACTGGCTCCATGAGATGACAGGACACATTGGAAAAGTCAATAATGCTTGGCAAAGTGGAAGGCCATTAGGAAAGGAGGAAGACCAGAGTACAGGTGGATAGACTCAATCAAGGAGGGCATGGTTGCCCCGAGGTGGTGTGTTGGAGGTCTCTCAGTCATGAGGTTGCCATGAATCAAAGAGGACTTGATGGCATATTAACAAACTGACAGCACAGCAATGCAAGACAGCATCTCTCTTCTACCCTTGGGTAACACACACACACACACACACACACACACACACCTCTTTCACCTCTGTCCAGGGGACACAAACACACCTTGGCTAATAGCCTCCTGCCAGCTGCAGGTTTTTTTTTCTTTTCTGGTTAAGTGTGAACCAAGGAGCAAGGGGCTCATTTTGAGGCCCACCAATCAGGCGTCAGGTAGCAATAAACTTTTAATCGCTGCCTATTCTGGCAGATTTGCTAGTAGTAAAACGCTCAGCAACACATTACCAATCTCCTAGGCAACCTGGTCCCACATACCCATTTGTAATTAAAAATTCCCCCATAAGCTCTCTTTCCACACAAGCAGCATTATCTCTGCTACGAGCTGCGTGTCCTGCAGCAGGCTACAGAAGGCAATTGAGAAGCTATGCCATTTCCCTCCTGCTGGAGGGAAGGCAGATTTCAGCTCCTTGGGGAGACAACACCGAGCGGATAAAAAACAACAACAAAAAACAGAGGGTGGGGGGGAAGTCACCCAAAACCCAGACTGTAATCTGCAAAAGCCACATTTCACATCTGGCTTTGCAATGGTAACTTTTCATAAAGGAGGCTGAGAATAATGTGATCAATTTGCTTTTCATTTTGGTTAGGTTTCACACTTTTAAATGAAGGGGGAAAAGAAACAAGGGAAAGAGGAAGAATAAAAGAGAGATTTTAAATGCCAGGCCCATTCTGTAAAATTATCAAGAAACAAATTACCTACTTACACAGGTGAGGTACTTGTGAGCTGAATGATTTACTGGAAATAAAAATCTTTAAAAAGTGACTCTAGATAGCTAGATGGCTAGCTATAGATATATGTAGATAGGTAGGTGGATACAGATAGATAAACAGATGGATAGATATAGATAGATAGATAGATAAAATTATGTTTATGGAGCTGAAAAAAATAGCATTTCACAAAACACTCAACATGCACAAGCGGGGTGCTAGCAATAGATGAAATGACCCAGAAACTCCTGAGCACAATTTAAATCATTGTCTATTCTGTTTTAAAGAGGTGATTAATTTTAATTCGCAAGCGTGCCTCGGAGACAGAGAGATCAGAAGAGGCACTGTCATGTTGGGAATTCAAAACCTGTATACTCCTACACCAACCTCTTTATTTTATTTTATTTACTATTGATGTGGGGTTTTTTTTTAAAGAACTACCACCACCTAGCAGCTTACAAGAGTTAAAAACAGGCAATAAAATAAAACAGAAATAAACATCCCTGGAAAGTCACTGAAGGATAGAGTATGGAAATAAATGAACAAAAGGAACGTATGCCCCCTCCCAAACCCCCAAAGAACAACTGTAAAAGCAGCCAATTTGCAACAGCAGAGCTGTCTAGCAGACTAAATCCATAACTCGAAAAGCAGGAGGAAATAACTGACTGACCAGTGTCAGTTCATAATATCTTTCTAACACTAAAGTGGGCAGCTGTGAACCTCCACATGTTTTTGGACTGTACCTCCCATCATGTTATCATTAGCTAACCAAACCAGGACACTGGTATTAGGTGTACAGACCCAAGAGTTATGGGGTGGGGTGGGGAGGGAATGAGAACACTGTGCCTCCAATAAGAATTATACCCTCCTAATGGCAGTTTCCTTTAGCTCCCAAATTTCTAGCATTACAGTAACACAAAACATCAGTTAAGTATTTAGAAACGCGGTTTCTAAAGAAAGAAGTGGCAAGCAAAGAAAAGTGGAAAGCAAAGATGCCAAGGGAATCTGGAGACACCAAATCTAAGAGTTGTCACAGAGAGAAGGGGGAGGTCTGTCCCAAAGGACAGGACCAGGTCCAATGGTTTGAAGTTACAGGAGGGTAGATTTCAAGTGAACATTAGAAGGAACTTCTTGACAGTAAGAGTGGTTCAGCAATGGAACCAATTGCCTAGAGAAATGGTGGGGGCTCCTTCTTTGGACATCTTCAAAAAGAGGCTGGACAAGCTCCCTGTGAGGATGCTTTAGCAGGAGATCCTGCAATGAAAAGGGGCTTGGATTGATAGCCCACGTGGCCACTTCCAACTCTGTGATTCTATGAGGTCTAGGTGTGAATGATTTTCAATGTCTCACTCACTGCAATGCTTGAAATTTCATTTTGGGGACCAGAATTCTTACTGGGGGCAGGAGCTATAACCTCAACCCCCCTGTAACTACACTCTCACAGAGCAGCTAAAGAACATGTTTGCCTCCCCCCCCCCGCCCCCATGCATTTGGAAAGCCTCCAGTTCCATAGAAAATGGTGACTCCCAGGAGCATTCGATCAACTTTTGGCTCCAGACCTGATGGCTGCTACTTTCAACTTCACCTTTCTAGGGGAAAGTTGTCTTCCACATAATCCACAGAACAGCTGTGTTTCACTGGGCAAAGTCCAGTTGGCTACAGGTCACCACCCGCTCACCTGGGATCAGTACCCGTGGTTTCTCATACCTGTGACTGAGGGAAAAAAAAACATCTGGAGGACCACAGAGTCACACTGGAGGTGGTTTCTCTAGGCACCAACTTCATGCTGGAGTCACGCTAGAGATGGCCTTTCTAGGCATCAACTTCTGCTGGATCTATAATCAACTTCCAGTGGAAGTTGACCATAAAGTCACATCAGATGGCTAGAGAGGAATGTCTAGGCATTTTCTAGGTCCTCTGGTGAGATTCTATTGTCTAATATGGTGGTTTGCTAGTATATGTGGTTTTGTATATCTGTGGTAAGTCCAGGAATGTACCCCCTGCAAAAATGGGGGGCAACCTATATTTTCTTCCTAGTTCTCAATAGGAAGGTGAAACATCACCCAAATTCCCTGGTTGGTTAAATATTACATGCACCTTCTGGATGGCTCTTGGAGATGCAGCTCAGTGCATTATAGCATCAGAGCTAGCCTGTAGATGCGACTGATGTGAGATGTGGAGTCATGTGTCTCTTGCCAAGGGAGAGCTGCCAAGAGGAACAGGCCCTGGAACACCTCCTTTGCAAGCAGAACACCCCAGTTTCAAGCCCTGGTGTCTTAACAGTAGATACCAGGGTCTGAAGTCTTTCTGCTTGCAAAGAAGTACTGGGGAGGAGATGATGGGGAAAAACCTCTCTCTCTCTGCCTAAGATGCTGGTGAGCCTCTGCCAATCACAATAGAACAGCAGAGGCAAAGTGATGGCCTTCAGATGTCTGGGATCAGAAGTCCTGTCAGTCCTGGCCAGCACAGCCAATGGTATGGGATTATGGTTGCAGTAGTCCAAAACTAGTGTTTCTGTGCAGAGGGCCACTGTTGAAAGATTTGAACGGGATCCTGAAGGCTCCAGATTCAATCCTTGGCAGTCTTGGAAATGGCTAGGAAAGAATTTGCAACCATGTTGAGTTGCTGCTGTCAGCTAGTGTCAATAATACTGGGTGATGTTGGATTGACTGAGTAGAAGGGAGCTTCCTCTCTTAAGGGAAGGTTCGGAGCCCTGTGGTGGAGCATATGCTTTGTGTGTAGAAGGTCCGAAGGTTCAGTCCCCAGGATCTCCAAGGAAGGCTGGGAAAAGAGGATTCCTGCATGAAACCATAGAGAGCCACTGCTGCCAGTCACTGTCTATACTATTGGGCTGGATGAAACAATGGGTTCAGCACATGGTGGCTTCCTAGGTTCTTGGCCTCTGGAGGCTAAGCCTAGTTGTCTATCCCTGGAGTAGGCCATACTGGGCCTGATGGACAAACAATAAAGGTGGCTCTAGCATATGAGAAGAGCCCGGCAAGAAATGGGACATGGTTTGATAAAGCCCTTTTGTTGCTGTTCTCTGCCTTCAAGCTGACCCTGCCTTATGGCGAGCCTCTCCTAGGGTTTTCCTGTCAAGAGGAGGTTTGTCACCACTGCTTTCTCTTGAGGCTGAGAGAGTGTGACTTGCCTGAGGACATCCAATATGGGTTTTCTCCAATGATTTCTATCACAAACTACCCAAGGTGCTGAACCCATTTTGGAAAACAGTCTGCCCAAAGTGCTGACAGGGGTCTGTCCAAGGTGCTGAATTCAATCCAGGGTTGTTTTTTTTTCCAGGAGCTCTCCAAGGTTCTGAATCTAGTATGTGGCTGGAGCCCAGTATGCTCAACACCTCCCATAGAGACTGAAATAAAACACAGAGTGGATTCACAAAGCCACTGATGCAGCAGGGCTGAACCCATGCAAAGCATGTGCTCTACAACTTAGCTAGCCTCACGCTGCTCTCTTCTCTTTGAAACACCCCCACAGCTGCCAAAAACTGCTCACTCTCAAAAATCCTTCCAAATTAAGAAACGTGGCATTGCTGTACAGCTGCAAAACTGTTTTATCTCCTGACGGCGCCCCATTGTTCCAAGTCTCAGAGTCTGGTTCTGCTATCTAGGCAAGTGTCTCTTTTCTTCCCTTTTTATTTCAGGGAGGGGGGAAGAGGGAAGAATGGTGATGGTGGGGGCTTCAAAAACAAACAAACAAACAAACGACAGACAGACAATACCCACTATGCTTCAAGAGTTTGCAGGCTCCTGCCAGCTGGGAAGCTACAGCCTATGAAATATGCATCACAGTGAACAAAGCAAGATGAACTATCCAGTGCTGGGGAACCAAAAAGAGGAGGAGGAGGAAGATGGGGAAAAAGCACAGTAACTCTTGCTTGGGTGTAATGCTGTGGTGAGAATGCATGGGGTGTAATGCAGGGGGTGAGAATGCATGGGGTGAGGATTGCTGTGGTAAGCGGCATTCCTGTGAAAGAGGAAAGTGAAAACAACAGGGATGGAAGCTGTGAGAGAGGGAATGACTCCTGAAGAATTCCTCCCTAATAAAGGAGTGGGGGGGACATATCCTGTATTGTGGAGCTCCGGAAACATTTTTGGACAATACCTCCCAGAATCCTTCAAACTCCTCCTCCCAGCCAGCATGGGCAGTCTCCACGCTGGTCAGGCAACAAAGGTGATGCATGTAAAAACAGGTCACAACTGCTCTTAGTTTTCCACTGGAGGATGTAAAGCACTTTGTGAGGCCTGACTTTGGAGAAGAATTGAAAAGGTCCAGACCTGGAGACGTCTTTGTATGTGTGGCCACAGGATGCTCCCATAGTGCAGAAATAATGCAGTTTGACACCATTTTAACTATCATGGCGCCATCCTATGGAATCCTGGGATTTGTAGTTTGTTGTGCCTCCAGAGCTCTCTGACACAGAAGGCTAAATATTTCACAAAACTACAGATCCCAAAATTCCATAGCATTGAGCCATGGCAATTCTCTCTCTCTGGCTTTTCTTTGGCAAACAAAGATTCAGGAAGGACTCGTCCCGCGCTTTCTGCAAGTGCGCTGATGACTAAAAAGGCCAATCCAAGATAAACAAGTCTAGATGCAGAAAGCACAGCAGAAGGTCTCCTTGAGTGATGGTTTTGGGTTCTGATTCTTTCTGTGTTGTCATTTCTCTTCAAGACTTGTTCGGCGTGAGTTCTCAAATAAGGCTGCAGCATTGTGGATTGTGCGTCTTCTTTAGCATGATGCTCCAAAGGGCTATGGCAGAGCTTGAAGACGACGACGGCCATGGCAATTAAAGCAGGGTTAAACTGGATAGTTTCTGCAGTGTGGCAGCAGCCTTAGACACCTAGGATTTAGCTGTTGGGCCAGTTGTGTAGTCAGACTGATCATCGACTGATCTATAGCCGAGCAAAGGGAAAGCTTGAGAGACTGTATGAAATAGGTTTAGGGTTATGCACGAAGCCCTATCCTGTTTAACGACCCCATTGCTCTAACAGCAATGAGGATTGGGAGAACACAGAAAGAATCTTTGTTTGGAGCAGCACTTCCAATGTTCCATACGAACAGTTTCACTCACTGCTGAGGCAACACTGAAATTTCTTCTTGGTACATGTATTATAAAACAGTAAAGCGTAGTGGTCTATTGCATCAGGGCAGTGAACCCACAATGGTTTTTGCAGAAACTATCCATGGTGCTGAAACAGTTTAGGGAGTAGGGCTCAGCACCTTGGGCAGGTCCCATGAAAATGCACCTGTAAAACCCAGGGCAAATTCACTGCCCCAATGTAAGGGAGGCAATGCCCGTCTCTCAGCACAAGTCAGAATAAACTATTGTTATAAATAAAAATAATGAGTTAACAACAGAGCTAGGAATTCTATTCCCATGTGCCCTCTGCTACCCGCCCCTGCCCCTAATTCTTGTCTACTAAGGGCAAAAGTATGGGATGAGGTTAATAACCACAGAAGCCAAAGAATTGCAGAATCCAAGTTGGATGCTGCAGATAGTGCCAAGGTTCATGGAAAGGTTTCTCCAGGCTCTCTAATGAAGCAAAGTGGGAGAAAGAAGGCCGAGAGAGCCAGCAAACTTCCCACTAAGTAGATTATCGATCTCAGGGTTGTGCCAGAAACTAGCTTTGCAAATTACGTCAGCTCCTTTTGCTACACCATTGCATGGTTCTTGGGCTGCCAAGCATAACTTTCAGACTTATGTGTGAAAGAATTCTCTCCACAGAATTTCATCTAGTGGCCTTTTTCTTCTGAAGTGCAGAATTGATTAGGAAAGTGGTAAACGCCACTGAGAAATTTCAAAAACAAAGCTCAGAGCAGTTAGGATAAATCCTATTGTTAAGTCTTTTTTAAAAAAATTGAGGGAGCTGGTGGTTAACAAACATTGCAAATACACAAGAGTGGTTAACATATTACAGATTGGGAGATTCCCCCCTCTGTTGTAGGAACCTAACTCTGCCAAGACAGAGGGGATCAACTCCCTTCCATGGGCCACATGTGACTCTCACTATCTATTTTTTTTGGGGGGGGGTCTAGAGCCCTCCCAAAATTACATTCAAAATAAAACCTCATGCTTTTGGAAGTGTGATGTTTGTTGTTTGTTAATTGCTGTCTTATGGCAACCTTATGAGTGAGAGACCTCCAAGTCACCCTGTCCTCAAGAGCCCTGCTAAAGTCTTGCAGACTCAGGGCAGCAGCCATGGCTTCCTCAATGGAGCCCACCCATTTGTTCTGAGGTCTTCCTCTTCTCCTACTGGCTTCCACTTTACCCAGCATGGCTGCCTTTTCCAACGAGTCACATCTTCTCAAGCAAATTGTTATTTGCTGTCAAGTCAGGTTTGACTTACGGCAACCCTCTGGAAGGAGACCTCCAGCATCCCCTGGTCAGGTCCTGCAAAGTCAGGCCAGCCATGGCTTCCTCGATTGAGCCAATCCACCTGTAATGTTGCCTTCCTCTTTGCCTACTGCTTTCCTCTTTACTCAGCATTACTGACTTTTCCAGTGAGTCAGGTCTTCTCATAATATGTCCAAAGTAAATTGTTGCCATTTGGTGTCAAGTCAGGTTTGACTTAGGGCAACCCTTTGAATGAGGAATGCAGCCTCCCTCTTTTCCTCCTGCCTTCTACCTCACCAAGCATTATTGTATCTTCTGGTGAGCCATATCTTCTCACGATACGTCCAAAATACAGATATGTCAGTTTAGCTATTTTGGCTTCTGGGAATGTTTTTGAACGAAAAGAGGGGTGTTTTTTTATATAAAAAAACTGGACTTCTGACCATATCATGTTTCATCCAGAGGGAGTGGTGTGACCTGGGAAGGGCACACAAGGGTGAAAAATTGGCCTCAGGCCCTTTGAAGCTGCCTGGCTTGTTTTAAGAAGATACCTTATTCCTGGTGTCCTTTGTCCTAAATGGGGCAGCTTAGCAGAGGGCCTTCTTCCAATTCCAGAGTATCTTTTGTAGAAATGCTTGCACATTATTTGACCTTTTAGGCACCAAGCCCAAGACATTTCAATTTCTCATGCTTTTTGCAAGAAATAATACTATCTGGCTTGCTGTTTTAATGTGCTATGAATTCTGTCTATTGAGCTGTATTTTGAGATCGATTTTTGGCCTCTAACTTAATGTAAAATTTATTGAAAATCATTTTATTCTGGACCGTAGGCCACCTATGAAGATCTTGCAAAGGAGAAAGTGGGAAATAAATTAGGCAGATCAAATAAATAACAGATAAAATGGGGTTGGGCAGAACATCAGGAGCTACCATGTGTCATGCAGAGCTTGGAAAAGTTACATTTTGAAAGGAAAACTCCCAGAATCTCCTAGACACCATGGTCACCAGTCTTGCTGGTTGGGGGATTCTGGAAGTTGTCATGCCTCAAAAATAACTTTTGCAAGCTTTGGTGGGAACACAGAAAGCTGTTTTATAATAGGTCAGTCTCTGCACATTTTATCTAGATGTGCTTTGGTCTCCTCTGACTGGCATCAGTAACTGTCTACAAACTCAGGCAGAGAAATGTTTTCCATCATTTATTTGCTACTGGATCCTTCAAACTAGAAATACTGTGGATTTTTGGCACACAAAGCAGGTGCCCTACCATTCACATAAAATCGTTCCCTAGTGTCCATATATATGGGTTCAAATGGCTGACTTAGGTTAATGTAAAGTGGTGTGCTGTATTTAAAAAAACGCTTTTCCTGAAATTATGTTTTAACTATGTTATAAGTGTTCTTAACTGTTTTTAATTATGTTCTTTTTAATCATATTGCTAACAAATTATTTTTAAACCTTTGATAATTCATGTTTTAGCCTGATCTTTTCAAAATCATTGTACGTTGCCTTGAATCCCATCTTGGGACAAAGGTGGGATATAAATGCCATAAACAAACAAACAAACAAACAAACAGCCCTGGAAATCCTAACCATCACCCAGACTTCTGGGGCCAAACCTGCAGCAATACATCCTACTGTCTTACCTTTGTGCCATTCTCATCTCCTTCTGCATGGATGGTGTAAGCTAGACCACCCCTTTGCGAGCTTTCTGTGGCAATGCGGACATTTACTCCAGACAGTGGATTCCCCACTGATCCTAAAAGAAAGAAAGGACAGGAAAATGGAAGCTGGTAACAGGAGCAGATGGACAGAGGCCAAACTCAGTGACATTCATGAAAAAATAATGGGTTAAGTACAGGATCATCTTCATTTGCCTGGGCATAAAGGGAAAGCATGTCAAGGAACAGGAGTGGGGACACATGTAGTCTGCCCCACTGGGGGCCTCCTGCTCCCCTGAATGCTCCCCACCCCAAGTGGATCACTTCCAGGAGTGGTAAGTATCCTCTTCATAGAATCATAGAGTTGGAAGAGACCTCAAGGGCCATCCAGTCCAACCCCCTGCCATGCAAGAATACACAATTAAATCAATCCAGACAGATGGCCATCCAGCCTCTGTTTAAAAACCTCCAAAGAAGGAGACTCCACCACACTCCCAGGCAGTGTATTCCACTTCCGAACAGCTCTTACTGTCAGGAAGTTCTTCCTAATGTTTAGGTGGAATCTCTTTTCCTGTAGTCTGAACCCACTGCTCCATGTTCTAGTCTCTGGAGCAGCAGAAAACAAGCTTGCTCCATCCTCAGTATCCTTTTAAACAAGAAGCAGCTTTCCCGTGTCTTGTTTTGCCCATCACACCCCCAACACAAAAGGGGTATTATGAAACTGGAAATAGATTTCCAGGCACTTCTGGTTTTATTTTTTTTTGGAGGTACTGAGACCTGTGGCAGGTTCTAGGGATGGAAAATTAGCCCCAGGACCTCTAGAGAATGCCAGTGCCTGAGACAGGTAGATATTCCTTCCTTCCTTCCTTGACTGATTGGAGTTAAACCCTGACTTTCTCCTGGGATGGGAGCAGCAAGAGCTCCCAAGGCCCAGGGTGTCATATACCGGCTGAGAACCAGCAGGAACTAACTTCCACATTCATCCTGGGTGTTGTGTCAGCAGTTGCATTCCAAAGGCTGGGATGGAGAGGAAATTTGGCAGAAACCTCATGGCCTGAGCAAAGTCAGTTTGTGAGATTATGTCTGCAGGGAAAAACAAAACAAATCAACCAGCCCTTTCACAATTGTCCAAATTAACGACTTCCTTTGGCCCACTGTGGTACCACCCCTGGAACAAAAGGACTGCTACCACTAATTCCTGGCATCTGAAAGCACTATGGTGTTGGACACATATCCAACCATTGAGGAAACCATGGACTTGTACAGGTGAACCTGATTCCCAGCCCTTGTGTGTACTCGGAAGACATGGCAGCAATGTAATTATGCTCCAGCAATGTAATGTCTCCCTTCTCCCCCGGCACTCCCTTCAGCCAAGCAAAAGTCTCCTGCACATTAATTCACTCCCTGCATTGGCAAAATAAACCCAATGTATAAAGGAACCCCCTGAAACACACACACCACTGAGAGCTGACTTATCACACTCTTTCCAGAAAGAGTCTTTTTTGATTCCCCCTCTCCTACCTGCCTTCCTCTTGTGACCAAAAATGACAAACCTTTGAAAGCAGAGGGCTATAAAAGGCTAAGAAATGCTGACAATGTTAATTATGGTGATACCAGGACAACTGTGCAATTAATGTCTTCATGCAAAGACAACGTCTTGCACTGCTGAGGGCTCCACTGCCATTTTTTTTAAAAAAAATTAACTCTGCAGAGATACCAGGGGGGGCAATTTGGCTCTAGGGTGGTACAAGTAAAGATGGAATAGAGTATGCTGATCATGAGCGTTTTAAAAAGCAACCTCCTTTGCTTCTTATTCCTGGCTGCCCAGCATCTCACCATATAAGCAGGGAGAAACCCTGGGCTTTTAGAGTCCTGCCCCCGCGCCCCCCCCATCCTGCTCCACTTGGGTTTACAAGCTCCTGGACATTTGGCAACTTGCCTCTTGAGCTGCCAACAACCGGAGACAGGCAGCCGTCAGAGAAGGGAGCAACCCTATTAGTCCTCCATTGGTCTCCCCGCTCACCCACCCCACTGCACCAGTCCTTCTCTGTTTAAGTTAGTTGTCAGCTCTTCCTTGATAAATTTAATTGGCCCTGCGGTCTGTGTCCTTTGGTATCAGGGGACCTGGATGCTGCTATGCGTGGTGGCGTCCTGGGAGAATTGAAACAGGCCAACGATAAGGTTCTCAGCACTCTCCCTGTCAACAATCTATGGAGTCCCCGCTGTAGGAGCTATTAGCCGCCTCTGATCTAAACCTCCAATTAAAGTGGTGATTAGGCCCAGTGAGGCATTCGCTGGCCATGAATTATTCATCTCCCTTCACAGTAACAACACCAGGGGGATTCAGAGGAAAGAGAGAGAGACAGAGAGAGGGAGGGAGCACTGCAGAAAACAGATGCATTTTAAGCAGGGGTTTTAACCATCTACAAGCAAAACATTCCGCTCAAAATCTTTCCTCTCCATTCCTTCCAAATGGCAGCTTGCCCTGTACCTTCAGATCTCAGCACCTTGAGAGCAGAAGTGTCAGGGGCCTTACAGGTGACAGGACAGAGCCTGAAGCTCGTGGTAGAAAGTAGACTAGGAGGCGGAGATGGGGAGGCAAAGATGGCAGAGGAACAAGAATGCCTTCACACATAGATACATATATACTCCATGTTATAAAAACTGATCCAGAAAGGGGGAAAAATATCCCGCACACGTGTTCACAAGGGGAAGAACTAGACAAGGGCATGTGCCCTGGCAGCCAAAGCTCTTAGAATACCACATCCTCAGTCCCACACAACAGCTTCCTTTGTCATTCCCACAGAGGAAGCCTCTCAGGGCAAAGGGGAGGTGGTACATTCCTTTGCAAGTGGAGACTTGCTCCTGAGCCACCTGTACAGAGGTGAATTATCTCAGATGTTTGCTGGCCAGGTTCCCAAGAGGGATCAACTGCGGGCAAGAGCTGAAGTATCTCTTCTCGTTATCTCTTCATCTGTCTTCCAAGAGGCAGGTGAAGTTCAGGCTTACGAGCCTGTGCCACAGAAAAATAGACATACAAACACCGTCATGATGAAAGCAAGCGCTTTCATGGATTGCTATGAATGGTGGCTGGTGGTTCCCAAGTCAATAGGGCAATGATTCCATTCCAGGTCTTACTCTAGACTTTAAAGGAATTATCCAGGGTGCTGAAGCTTATCATCCCAAATAAGGTCAGCACCATGGACAGCTCAATCAAAACTATCCAGAACCCAGAGAAGATTTACAATCCCAGTGAGATGGGAGCCACCATCTGCCACCCACTTCCACAGAGGAATGTGGAATAGGATCTTAGAGGTTTAGGTCTATAGACACCATTGTGTGCTGGGATCAGAGTGAAACTGGATGCAGAACATACTGACAGTGGCAATTACATTATCAACACCACCCATTAATAAAATGACTGCTAATAACATGAGTATACACATGCAGAAAGGGGATGTAGAACTTAAAGAAGCAAGAGATGGTGCGCATCTGTTGCAAAGCTCTCTAGGAAACAGCCTCGGTGTTGGGCTTTCTTGTTCTGCCTGCTGACTATGTACCCTGCAGTGCCAGCTGTCCAGTCCTGAAGCTTTGGGCTGTTCTAATTATTCTCTTTTGTCTGTGTTGTGTCAACCTCAGCATCTCGTTTCCTTTTCATCTTTTCCATCCCCTAGGGAGACTTTTGGCATACATCCTGCTACTAACATGAATGCAATGGAAAGAGTAACATGGTGGCAACAGAGGAGTTCGATGGCACCACTGCTGCTGTTGTCTCAGAGCTCCTTGAACTTTAGAGGGTGAACCCTTGGGATTAAAAAGAAGTAACTTTTACCTCCTGCCCTGTCCAATATCTCTGCTTGCATAGTCTTGTTTGTGCCTAGTTATAATGAGGTGAGAAGGAAAAAAACCACTTTGCTCTAATAGGCAGCATTCAAAAGCATTTCAACCTCTAGCATGAGAGAGCTTGCAAACTCCCTCCAGGCTCTCACCTGGGATCCGAGGGCCATGCAGCGGATTGGAAAGAGCCATCCCGATCTCTGTCATACCGTATCTCTCCAACAGTGTGTGCCCAGTGATGCTCCTCCATCTCTCCAGGACAGACACAGGTAGGGCTGCCGACCCAGACACCATCAACCTGCAAGCAGCAATGGAAGCCAGGGCTTAAAAAACACTTGAAAAATGCAATTCTAGATGTAATGTCAAAACATCTGGGTCTCCTTCACACCACACAATATGACAGCACCTTGATCCCACTTTAATTGCCATGGCTGCATCCTATCAGATCCTGGGATTTGTAGTTTGGTGGGGCACTAGAGCTGTCTGGCTGAGAATTCTACATCCCCTAAACTGCAAATCTCCGGATTCCACAAGATGAAACTTTAGCAATTGAAACGGTGTGAAACGGTTGCAATTGCGCAGTGTGAAAGAGACCTTGTTTAGATACGAATGTGGGTAGTTGCAGGATTTTGTTTTGAGAAGTAGTACCTCAAAGGGTGTTGCTCAGAGTCATGGACTTCTCTGCCCTGCACTGGATTTCAACAATCACAGCAAAGCCTGCAGGAAGTGCTATTTGGACGTGGATGCAGAACAGGCTCTGAGCCAATAGTGGGGAACCTCTTTTAGTTTAAGAGTTGAATGCAACTTTAGAGAAGTTCTCTGTAGGCTACATCCCAGCAGTGGGCAGCTCAAAAATTTTATTTTATTTTATTTTGGTATTTATACCCTGCTCTTCAGCCACAAAGTCTCTCAGAGCAGCTTACAAATTGTTAATACAGGGAGGAGAGTTGGAATCACAGCTCTGTTCTGAAGATGCAGTCAGGCCCCACCTACCGAATATTATTCTGGCAAACAGCACGAATGAAATCCTGGACATGAGGCTGAGAGAAATGCTGGTTGTAATACTCAGTCAGTTTGGCGTAAATAGTCGGCACTGCCATGAAGACATTGACCTGATGTCTTTGGGGGTTCAGAAACGTCTCCCAAACCTGAAATAGGCAAGCATATAATCACAGAGTTGAAAAAAGACTATGAGAACCATCTAGTGCAACCCCCTGCCCTATAGGAACATACAATCCAAGCCGTCCTAACAGATGGCCATCCAGCCTTTGCTTAAAAACCTCCAAAGAAGGAGACTTCACCACACTCCCAGGCAGTGTATTCTTACAGCTCTTACTGTTAGGACGTTCTTCCTAATGTAAGAATACACTGCCGGGGAGTGTGGTGGAGAATCTCTTTTCTTGTAGTTTGAGCCACTGCTCCGTGTCTTAGGCTCTAGAGCAGCAGAAAACAAGCTTGCTCCACCTTCAATATGACATCCTTTCAAATAATTCATAGAATCATAGAGTTGGAAGAGACCCCCCAGGGCCATCCAGTCCAACCCTCTTCAGCCCTGCAGGAATACACAATCAAAGTATTCCTGACAGATGGCAATCCAGTCTCTGTTTAACGACCTCCAAAGAAGGAGACTCCATCACACTCCCAGGCAGTGCATTCCACTGCCGAACAGCTCTTACTGTCAGGAGGTTCTTCCTAATGTTTAAGTGGAATCTCTTTCCCTGGAGTTTGAACCCAGGTCGTAGTCTTTGGAGCAGCAGAAAACAAGCTTGCTCCCTATTCAATATGACATCCTTTCAAATGTTTAAATATGGTTATCGTGTCACCTCTTTAACCTTCTCTTCTCAAGGCTAAACATGCCCAGCTCCCTAAGCCGCTCCTCATAGGGCATAGTTTCCAGACTTATGCAGGAAAAAAAAGAAGTTCTTGAAGGGTTATCCCAACAAAGCTGACCAGTGTTGCCTGCAGACGGACTGCTATTGTTGGGATCATGGCTGGTTAAAGGTCCACTCAGCTGGGGGGCAGGGGCTGGAAGAGTCTGCTTGTTCTCATCTTCCCACAGATTCAGAGCAGGTCTTATGTCATTCTGAGCATTTGTGCATATCAACCAGACATCACTGAAAGCAGCTCTTTCAACTCCTCTCCAAAAGGAGGAGGAGAAGATTCAAATAGGGAGGATCTGTTAATGTCCTAAGTAAAAGCAGAACTGGGGTGCATTGGGAAGAAAGCCTGACTGGTTCATCACACCCAAACTCACTGGGTATCTGAACCATGACAAAAAGCTACTTTGCAGCCCAAAGGAGGAGGATTGGGGGGGGGATATACAAAGATCTTGCTTGCCTAACGCCCCGTAATGGACACAAAGTGGGTCAAACTCTCCCATCTGGCAAATCGGCTCCAAGGTCTTTGGGCCTCAATGAACATTCCGCCCCAGGAACGTTTAGGGGGTCAGGTAGCATGATGAATAATTAACCTTGGCTAATTTGCCCCCAATGCTCTCATTCTTCTCTGCCCCCCCCCACCAAAGCCAGAGGGACAAACCCCATCAATAAATTAAAGCCTCTTCCTGCTCTGTTATGGCAGCCCTCTCCTCCTCTTCTTCTCGGCTCCTACTATCTACCCTGTTGCTGACAAATCTATTCCCTAACAGTTGGTGACATTGTGGTGCCTCCCCGACTCCCGCCTCCACTCCCATCCACAGCTCAGCATGCTGCTGAGGTGCACAGAGGTGCATGCAATAAGGAACCAAGGAATGGAACAACTAGAGCTCAACAAGGCACTCTTCTTCATGCAGTCGCTGTGGCTTCACTCCCTTAGCCCTCTGCTTTGAGCTACACTGCCATTCCAGGGCTACCCACTTAACAAAAAAAACCACTTCATTTCTTCTGTTGCTGCCTCCATCAATAGGAATGCATAAGATCCAGAAGCACTCAGCTCTGTTTCTATTGCAGGAGGGCACATCCAAGAAAGCTATGCCTCCCCCAGTTAGGGAGAGCTATAGCTCTATTCAGATGTCCCCACCAGCTGGGCTGAAGGTCTGCCCATTTCCAATGGTCCAACCCCAAGGGATCACAACTGACATATGAACACAGGTTTAAAGGACCAATCTCCTGGGTCCATCTCATGTTGAGATATCTATCTATCTATCTATCTATCTATCTATCTATCTATCTATCTATCATTAGTTTTCACACATCTTATACAACATTACATTATATTACAAACTAAACATATTGCTTACATACATACATTTGACACCTTCACATTCAGTTTTTCAGATACTGTCCATGTGCCCACAAGCCCCATCTCTAAATGAAGAATAGACTGCCCCACTCTGCCTATCTGTCCCTTCCTGTTCTTCTGCAGCAGCCTCTCCTCTCTTACAGCACTTCTTTTAGAGCACAGGTGGGCAAAGTACGGCCCGTGGGCCACATACATCCCCTAGTCCCTAGCCCAATTTTTGCAGCCCCTCAATTGGTGTGATCTGGAGGTGTTTTACATCTGAAAATTGCACAGAGAGCTTCAAAACTGTGCAAAAGCTCTCCCACCCCGCACAGAAAGCCCACCCAGAACCCCCCAGCATACCCAAATAACTCTTCTACTTTAGTCAGAGTCCTTCTCAAAATGGTGATGTCACTTTCAGCCACCATTTTGGGAAGGACTCAGATGAAGATAGAGGTATTTATGAGCACAGTCAGGGATATGTGGCCCACAGGTTTCGGGGGGGGGGGTTGGCCCCTGGCCCCCATGCAGTTGCCCAACCCTGTTTCAGAGAAATGGACACTGCCAAACCATACTTTTAAGAATGTTTATTTATCCCAATGTTTTCTTTGGTGTTCAAGGATTGTAAAACATAAGCACCAACCAAGTGTTCCCTTCTTCATTTGGGCTTCCCTGGCTCTATAGGCATCAGATTAACTGGAGTCTGAATCCATCTCAGCTTTGTTCTATTACTGTGGTCCTCCAGATGTTGTTGGACTGCAGCTCCCATCAACATAGCCAATGGGGAGGAATGCTAGGCATTGCAGTCCAACAACATCTAGATGGCTCCATGATTTCTACCCATTCTACTGGATTTTGACACTTCTCTCACACTGCCCTCTATATATATCCACATACATTTGTTGTTGTTCATTACTCTATCCTATGGTTTTCTTGGCAAGATTTACTCAGAGAAAGTTTGCCACTGCTTTCCTCGAACGCTGAGTGACTTGCCCAAGGTCACTCACTGCTGAGCAAGGATTCAGACCCTGATCTCTTGGAGACCTACTCCAGTGTTCAGACCACTATACCACACAGATTCTGTTCACACTACACACTACCAGGCCTCAAACTACAAACCAGATCTTAAACTACAAACTACCAGGCCTCAGATTCCAAATTACCCATGCTACCAGGTGATTGTGTATTCCTGCAAGGCAGAGGGCTGGACTGGATGGCCCTCGTGGACTCTTCCAACTCTATGATTCCACGATCAAAAGACAAACTAGGAATCACATCACAAACTTGGTTGTTATGAGCTGACTCCAAATGTGGTTATTATGAGCAACCTATCGTGGTGTTTTCTTGGTAAGGTTTACCCAGAGGTAGCTTGCCACTGCCTTCCTCTGAGGCCGAGAGAGTGTGATTTGCCCAACGTCACCCAGGGGCTTCAATAGGTGAGTGGGGATCCAAACCCTGGTCTCCTGGTGTCCCAAGCAAACCATTATGTCATGTCGGCCTAGTAGTGAAAAGATTCGCTATTGCCCTCCTCTTAAAACTGTGGGAGTGTGACTTGTCCAAGGTCGTCTAGCAGGATTCTCTGTCTGAGCAGGGATTTGCACCATGGTCTCCTGGAGTGCTAGTCGAATACTCAAACCACACTGGCTCTCTCATATGCATACATATACATATTCATACCTGGCTCTAAATTTTGGAGCATTTTGTGCACACTCACAAGACAGCACAACAGTTGACCAAGCACCCCCTTAATCAAGATGTCTCTTTTGTCATCCTATTTCCATTCAGTCTTTTCCTCCACATTCCCTCTTTTAATCCTTGCAGTCTTTTCTCCAGGAGAATTTGTAAATCTCAGTCAAACTTCCAATTAAAACTAAAAAGGTAACCGCACCCTCAGTCCTGCCCTGATAGATAACCACATCTCAGCACAATCCACAAGGGCCTCTTTGGTAAACCAGATGCAAATTGGAGTATCAATCCATTTTGTTACTGAGAAAGGGAAAAGGGTCTGTTCGCAGGCAACAATCTTTCTAATGCATGTTAAATCATCCCTTTACTTCTCTCTTTTGATCTCCAAGGCAGCTTTGTGTTCTCATCTTGACTGACAGGGTGCTGGTTTCATCGCTAGCAAAGAAAGAATGCTGCTATGCCTGCTTTTCCCTTGTTATCCAGTGATAGGGTTGCCAGGTGTCCCTTATTATAAGGGACGTCCCCTATTTAAGGGTCCCAAGGCTTTTCCCTTTATATACGCTGAACAATATGCCACCCTCCCCCAACAAACCCATATTTTTGGCCCCGTCCTTGCTCTCCTTCTGGCGGCAGGTTAAAACATTTTTGGGCCGCCTCGTTTTTACAAACATATATTATATTTACACTGTTACTGTATGTTTACTTTTGTATTGTTTTTAACTTGCATTTTTAAAAGATGTTGTTAGCTGCCTTGAGTCCCATTGTTGGGAGAAAGGCAGGATATAAATGAACAAAATAATACTAATACTACTAATAATAAATAACTTCCAAACCAGACCAGGTGTGTCCAGGGCAGGGCAGTGGTTTTCGCATTGTGTTTGCAAACTTCCCAGTGGAATCTGCCCAATCAACCGCTCTTGGGAAGACCTGATGTTGAATGAGAGGGGGAAAGTCTCTAGCTTCCATTGACATGGATGAAGCAGGCAATTTCCAGCAAGGTGAAGGGAAAGAAGGGCGCCTTTCTCCATGGGCAACCAGGGCTCTTGCTGTGTGCTATGCCCTCAAACCATTCCTGTGCTCTGCATGGCTCTATTTTAATCACTTATTCATCTCAAGCCTCTGCATCCTAGGGTACTGCTTTTAAACCTTCACTACGCTGCAGGCATGCTGAAAGGAGCAAACACTTTCCCCAGGACCTGAGAATCTAACAAAATATGACAGGCCCTTGTGTTTTTTTTTTTTTTAAAGTCATCTCTCTCCCTTCCTTCCCCTTCTCTACTTTACACATCAAAAGGCATTACTCTGTAACAGATGCTGAGGACAAATGGCAGATCTGGCAAGAAGGAAAGCTGGGTGGGGGCATGGGGGATGGACCCTGATAACTTTTTTTTAAGTCCAGGTTTGCAGAGAAATGGATCTGGCTGGCTGACATGAAATGCCCATCACTGACCCGCCTGTCCTATGCTCTTTCTGGCATCACCTTTGAGCCAGTTTAAAAAAAAAGATGAGTTGATTTTAAAAGCAGTTAAAGGAGAAAACCAACACCACCTTTTTCCAGGAGAAAAAAAAAACCACCCAAGCCAAAAACTAGGAAAGTGCTTCGAAATAAACAAGACCTGACTCCTGAATTGGGTTGAGTCCCCCCCACTGCAATGAGCACAGAAGACTCTTGTGTGTGGGTTGGGTGTGTGGGGTGAGGCAGCTGCCTTCTCCAGGAATATGTATCACTGAGATCGCAATCCTAACTGACCAAGAGGGCTAATGGCCAGCAGAGCAGACACTTGGCCAGCTGATATTCTGCTGAATCCAAATCACACAACCCAGCCTGGGAATAAGGAATACCCTTGCTCTGGCCAGCATTGCAACTGCGGCGCTGGACTGAAGGAGGTTTGGATCTGGTGTAGTTCAGCTCCTCTTTTCCCAACCCACCCCTTCTCTGCCCCCTCTTTTGGTTCTTCTGATAGCAGAAGAGCTCTGCCACCTGACTGTCCTGTCAGCAGATCTCTGAACTCATCAGGTACAATGAAAAAAAGAGAGCATTTCTGCCAGCTGAAGAGGACAATGAAGTGTCCAACCCAAAGACCTTATGTCCAGGGGCTTGTTTATATGAGGCAAAAAGAAGTGGATTGTTCTACAGTAAAGGCAACTCACAGCAGCTGCGATTTGTCTTAATGGTTTCTTTGGGGGGGGGGTTGGCAGATCACAAGCATGCAAAGCTATCCGTGCCTGCAAATCAAGATGGTGGCCGTGAGTGAATTACTCGCATTTTTACTTACCAATTTGCCGCTGTCAAATTGTATTTAAAAAAAAAATCCCAAGGTGCAATAGAGTGATATTTTGCCTTAACAGAAAAGCAAAAAACAAACCCCTGTTTTATTGCATTAGCACTTGCTCGCTAAGATGAAAACCTGACATGGCAGTTCCAGGTGCTTGCCTTGTCAGCAAGCCCCACCCCCTGCACTCAGCTGGCCAATCAGCTTTCAGCTTCTGCCCATATGGGAAACCGAATCGAATCGAATGTCCCAATGCGCATTTCCCCTTTTCAAAAATTCTGGGAAAAGCCATGAAGGCTTTTCCTTCGGAGTTATTGACGTTTTGGGCCCCCCTCCTTCCGAATACAGTGATATGATGCAGGATGCCATTAAGACAGCTTGTATTCTCCTTGCATTCTGTGAGGAGTATTTTTGCTGTTTAGACAACCCCCAGTGCAATTTTGAGTAAGGATTCCACTGCCTGGCTTCTACCAGGCCCAGAATGAGATATGTTTGGGAACTGGGATGCACAAGAGCACACAAAGAAAGAAACAACCAAACGGCAGGATCTACAACTGAGATCAGCCCCAGAGAGAATTACTCCCAGCCAGTCCTAGTGGAAGTTCCTGAGTTGCTGCTGCTTTTTCTTTTTTTGGAAAACAAGAGGTGTCTTTCAGGTGTATTTCCTGTGTCTCCGTAGCTCTATATGCTGGGAGACTAAGTGCATCATGAATCAATGGATTTGCATTCAGGGCTGGTGCCACACCTCTCTCCTCTGCCCTGCGAACAGCCTTTTTCTAAGGCAAACAACGACCTACTTCTTTAAAGCCTTATTTAATCACAGGAATATGAAAACCCACATTCCTCCACTTGACTCTGACTTAATAGTGACATTTCTAGAGATCATCCAATATATCTATCTTTATATAATTAATAATCTTATCTTTTTTTCATGTTTTATTACATGGCTAATTTTGGTAATGTTGCTACAATGCCATCCCATCCCATTTTACTCTATTTTGCATGCTTGGATAATATATTTTTAAGCTATTTTCAAAGAAAGAACCTTGTTAGCCTCAACAGAAAAAGGGAAGGGAAAACTAATCTTATGACACTTGTAAGAATAACTCATTTATTTTAGCATAAGCTTTTGTTTTAATATGCTTTCTTCAATACTGGTTATTGAATGTAATATAGGTCGATCCCTGTATCCACAGATTTGGTATCCATGGTTTCACTTATCCGCATCTGAAAAACTATGCTCTCTCTCTCTCTATTTATTTATTTATACCCCACTCTTCAGCCACAAGGCTATCAGAGCGGCTTACAAAAATTGTTTTTTAAGCAATAGCAATTTACACATCTACACTGCATTAAGCAGTTTCCAATGTGTGTTAGCTACTTGCCCCCAACAAGCTGGGTACTCTAGGCATTTCTGTGTCCTTCAATGTGATTCTATGCTCAAATTCCGGTGTTTGTCTCATTGAAAATAATAGGGTTCCCTATTATCCATGGTTTCAGGTCTCCATGGTGGGGTCTTAGAATGTAGCCTCTGTGGATACAGGGGGCGACTTATAATTGATCCACATATTTAATGTCCTTTTCCCATGCACAACATACAACGTTGATTACTCTCAGATTCAGAGTATGGCCAGGTTCCATTTATGGACTGCAACTCCTAGAATCTCCATCACGGCCAGCCAAACAGCATCGATATATACAGTACTCCCATCTATCCATTGCCTTATTGATATCCCGCCTTTATCCCAAACTGGGATTCAAGGCAGCTTACAAAAAGGTGGAGAATTACCATAAAATACATACATTTAGCTGGGAAGTACATCCCCAGTGAATGCTGTGGGGTTACTTCCAAGTAATTATGTGCAGGATTGTGCTCCACAGGGCACTTTGGGAAGGTGCTCTTGCAATATTCCCTTCTCTGCCTCCAGGAAATGAGAAGGCCATGCCGGTGAGTGTGGAACTGCCCCTGGTACAGCAAAGCCCTGCAGGAGCACCTAGTGGGCTTTGTAACTACCAGACGGCGAGACCAGGCACACGTGAGCCATGGATAAACCTTTTATTAATAAATGATTAATGGGAAGTAATATCCTTTAATAACTTCCAATAAAAAGGATGCTAGAAAAAGCTTTAGCGAGACTCTCCTAACAGATGGTGCTGCAAAGTGAATTATAACACGTATGCCAGCAAGCGAGCAGCCCCACCTTCCTTTAATAAAGGATGCCTGGTGTCACAAGATGGTGTTTGCACAAGGGTAATGTTTGCACCTTAATAAGTGGCCTCTGCTTGCTGACACACCTCTGCATTTTGCCTGGAGCTGGGGAATTCCAAAGCCATGGAGCAAAGGGACCGGGAAGTTACCGGGGCGCTTTGTACAGCAAGGACTGGACAATGCCGCAAAAGCCCAGAGAGCTGAATTGTTATTACAACTACATCCTTCTGGTCCCCTACTGAGCTTGTCTGTGCTTCTCTCAAACGTGAAATGCTCCTCATACTAGCCTTGATTTGCTCTCTAAAACCCAAACAAAACAAAGCCTTGCCCTTGAACCATGTTATACCAACTTGGCTTGCTGCTGCTGCTGCTATTGTTATGATGTACTGTCAAGGTGGCTTTGACTTATGCTGACCCTAAGAATGAGAAGGAGGAAGGTGGGGAGAAGGAATGTAGCAGCATCTTTAAGACTAACTGGTTCTAATTTTATCACGAGCTTTCATGGATATAAACTCACTTCTTCAGATGCAGTAGAGTGTGATATTAAAACCTTAGGTATAAAGCATATTTATACATATTTCTAGATCCTATAACATTCTATCCCACCCCCACAACTGTAGAAACCTGCTTTATAACTGAGGCTTTAACATCACTCTGTACTGCATCGGAAGATGTGGGTTTATATCTACGAAAGCTCATGCCAAAATAAAAACCCGTTAGTCTTAAAAGGTGCTGCCACAGTCTTTTCTTTCTTTCTTTTTCTCCTCCCTCCCTCCCTCCTTTTTATGCTGCAAGAGACTCACACAGGTACTTTATTGAAAACAATGAATAAGAGACCTTCAACAGCCCCTGTTATGAACAGCTCTGCTCAGGTTTTGCAAACTCAGGGCAGGTGCAGCTTCCTTTAGGGCACAAGTGTGCAAAGGGCTGCCCGTGGCCACACATAACCCCCGGGTCCCACTTTTGTGGCCCCTGAAGCCCCCCACAGCTCCTTAATTATTTTTTAAAATGGTGTTTCAAGCAATTTTTGCCCCCAACAAATCCCTAACAGCCCTGTCCTGCCCTGGCAAATACCTCCATTTTGCTCTGCAGTCCCTCTCACATTGATGTCAGGAAGCAATACAACATCACTACCTGTCACTATTTTTTATAGGGTCTGCAGAGGAAAACAGAGGCACTTGGGCTTGCTGTAGACGTGTGGGTATGGCCAATGGGGGGGATTAGCCCCTCGCTCCCTTGAAGACCCTTGCTTTATGGAATCAATCCCTCTTATAATGAGCTCTCATACCTTTCAACATTCCAGAGATGAAAACCAGAACACGTGTGGCCAACCAACAAGATAGAAAGGGGGTCAAAGTGGACCAACAAGGCAGTCAAGATGTGGGGGGGGGAATCAGAGAGAGAGAGAGAATAAAATTATTTATGAGGAAGGACAGACAAGGTAGGAAAAGCTGCAGCAGCTTGCTTTTGCCTGAGCTGGCTGGGAAGAGCAAGTCTCTGCTCCTTCCTCTCCTCCCTGTTGTGTTAACTGAGTGCAAACTACTTTCCACTTTGAGCTCATTTGCAGCTACTGAAGTAAGCTGAGGTTAAAAGGGGACGTCAGAGGAGGAGAGAGAAGCTGGGACATTTTAAAAGATGCTGGGAAAGTGGGATGGCGCAGAGGAGTCATCTTCTCCAATCAGTCATGTCTTCTCATGATATGTTCAAAGTACGGCAGCCTTAATTTGGTCATTTTGGATACCGTCTGGCCATAAGTAAAGATTTGGTGCTAAGAAAGATGTGTAGCCTTAACCACAGCTGGGGGAGATTGGTAACGTTTTTCTAAACCCAAGGGCATCATTCTGTTGGGATCCTCACTCTGCTCCCATTCTCCAACAGCACAGGCAGAGTGTAGTCCCTAAAAGTCTCTTTTTAAAGGTGCCCTTGGTGTTGCCACTGGACCCATGGCGAGTGGCTAGCAGGGAATGATGCTCTCCCAGTGCCTGCCTATGAGGCCCTAGTCTGAGTCTAAACTACAGCAGATCCGTTACATTAATGGGATCTGCCTACAAGTCCAACAACTGATTAAACAGCTACTCTAGTTTGGACTAACTGGCCCCTGTTGTGTCGGTCCCTAAAAGAAGCGTGGCCTGTTGACAAAGGCCAACCAAACGCAGACAGCCACCTGTATTTTCCCCCTGTAAAGGCATGCTGTGAATTAAGCAATCTAATAAACACTATAATAATAAAGTATTTATTAGGTATAATGAAGTGTTAGTGATTAGAAAGGTTGGGCTGACTGCTGCGGTTTCTTCCTGAACCTGTGCCAGTATCACTCAAGGCTGATTTTGGCGGTGGCGGCAGCAGCAGCAGCTTCGGTGGCAAGTTCCTGGCTTTGTTTTGATCAGCTTGTCAAGCCCTTGAGTTGCCATTCAGGTTTCTTTATATCACCCTGTAATTGACTGCTCTCTCGAAGTGCAAAGGAACAGAAATACAAAAGGCAAGGATGGAAAAAAGCTCCAGCTCCTCTTGCGAAATCCACCACTAAAACTGCTGCTTTTCCAAGAGCTGATTGCAGCACCAGAGGGCATTTTGTAAACAGCTGGTGAAAATAAGACTCGAACTCAAAGGTGGCTGGTGTTAAACTCTGCAAGAAAGTCTGATTTACCCCTGTGCACTTTCTTTGCCATTATCAATCAAGCTGCTTCCCTTGGGAGGCCTTTTACACACTTGCACACACACACAGAGAAGAAATAATAGCAGAGGGGGAAAGTAAACAAAAATGAAAAAGGCATGCCAAGTTCTCCTGAGGCCTTTACTGCACTAGAGAGAGCTTGTGGGAGAGAACAGGCCAGGCAGCTGGTGTCTGGCTAGTCGTTCTTGGGGTAAGGACACAAGTTAGGGCAAGCAAAAAGACCGCTGGTCCCTCTTGGATGATGCCCTCTCTTGCCTTTGCTTGTCCCTCCCTGCTGAGCTCTTTCTGCTTAGCACACATCAGTTTAGGCTCCTTTTAGTCCAACGGAGTGTGGCTGATACCTTCAATCTGTGAGTTCTGTAGGTGTGCAGAGAAACCTAAGTGTATGAGGAGCCATCAGTTTTCTGGTGACATGGGATGTCAGTATACACAGGGGAGTTTTGGGTGGGCTTCCTTTGGAGACACCATTCTAAGCCTGTTTTTGGAGGTGAGATGGAGGCTAGAGGGTAGCTATCAAAACTAGAAGTGCAAATCTGTGGCTCTGTGCACACTAGTCCCCTGTGATGTGTTGCCAGGGTTAGAAGCAGGAGCACAGAATCATAGCATTGGAAGACACCACAAGGGCCATCTAGTCCAACACAGATGGCCATCCAGCCTCTATTTTGAAACCTTCAAAGCAGGAGAGTCCACCATACTCCATTTCCTTGAGGCTTCCCTGCACTGCAGCATGTTTGTCCACCCAGGCTGGCCATTGGCTCTTCTCAGCAGGAAGGGCTATTAAAACTTCATCTTCAGCCTGGGATTCTACCAATGATATTATTACCTAAGCCTGGCTTATTTGAGTATTCCCCATCTTGAATATTTGCTTCTTTGCCGTTTCTAATTCTCACCCCAGTCTCCCAGCATGACACTTCCTGGCCTATAGCTCCCACATGATGGTTGGCTACTGCCCAGTCCTGAGACAGGCAAACCTCCTTCACTATCAGCTGAACATGCCCAATGTATCCATTTAATAGTCTTGAAAGGATTTGACTTCAAGACCCTCTTAATCACCTTTGCAACTCTCCTCTGAAGCCTGCCTGATTTGTCAACATCCATCTTAAGAAATGATACCCAAAATGGAATGCAGCAAACCAACATAGTCCTAGGACTATAAAGCAATGTAAATATTTAACTATTTCATCCACACAAGTGTGGACAAATGATTTCCAACATTTTCTTTCTACCTCAGAGAAAACGAACAAATTTGCCCAGTATATGCACATTCCAAATTGTTTCAGAAAATTATTCTGTGCAGAAACACATAGGGGACTTTTTAGCATGAGAACTGTGTGGCAGGGGTTGTGCAAAAAGTGTGTTTCAAGACAGCCACATGTGTGTTTTTTCCACAAAATCCAACAATCTTGCACCAAAAAAAACCCCTTATGTGGCTATCTTTGTGCAAATTTTTTAATGTGTAAAATGGCTGGGTTTCACGTAGAAAACAGAAATCTTGCAGAAAGAAATCTACATGATGGCTATCTGGAAACAGTGGGATTTTTGCACAAAATAATGTGAGGGTTTTTGTGGGGGGGGGGTACCAAACCCTACAACTGTCGTGCAGTGAACCAACATACATATTTGAGCAGAATAGTTTCCTGAAAAACTTTGGGATGTACAAATATGGGGCAAAAACTGTGCAAAATTTTCTCCACTGTGTTATTCTTCCCAACTGGGTTTCCCAAGAATTGAGACACCAATTTTTCAGCCAGGAAACAAATAAAGTCAAATACTCTTTCTGTTCCTACTGGATATTGATAAGCAGAGCAGTAAACCCTGGGTGAATCTGAAGGAAGGATAAGAGGACAATACTGAGACCCACAGGGAACAAAGATGAGTGCGGCAGGGGAACCATGGTCCCAGAATTCCTGTTTCCTCCACTTGCACACAGCCAGCTTTGTCTGAGAATGAAGGTAGCAGGAATACAATGGGGTTTCCACCTGACAAAGACAATTCATTTTAAAGAAATGATGCCCTCCTTTTCTTCCCTCTTAAACAATCCAGGCTGATGATGAGGGTGGGCTTCCCAGCATCATGTTGTTCCCAAATGCTCTGGCTTCTTCAACTCCTTTGTTACCATCTCACATCACAAGTGCTGACGATGGAGCTGATGCTGTGCTTTTCATCTGCTCCATTGCGGCCCTGTCTCCAGAGAGGGAGCACTCATATCAAAGCTGTCTCCTCTCACAAAGCTGTGATCTCAGCATCTGGCATGGAATTTATTCCGTTGTCCTTGCAGAGATGGGTGTGGGAGAGACCAGCCACCACTGCAGGGCTTTCTATCAACAAGCCACATCCCCACAAGGCATGGAATTGGCTAGAACAATATTAAAGTATTCCTTAAGATCTTGTCTGAAAGGGTGGGGAAGAACAAAGTTTGGAGAAGTTCATCCAAGAGTGTTGTTTGCCTCCTTCCGTTAAAAACAAACAAGCAACAAAAACAGAAAATGTGAGGAAGTTTGCTGCAGAACAGTATCTGCACTTCAGACCAGAGGAAAGCAAAACTCAACAGGGTGCTACTTGTACCACATTGCACCTAAGAAATCAAGAACAGCTGGACTTCATAATACAATAACTTGCATTAGACCCACGAAATTCCTTTATATACAGGTTGCCCCTCATATCTGTGGAACCAATATCCACAGTTTCAGTTATCCATGGCTGAAAAAATAGGGACGCATACCATAGAGTTGCAGTGGAAAATGCCTAGAGAATCGCTAGTCCTCCAATGCAACTCTATGGTATGTTTTAACCGGAAGTCGTTTATTTTAATAGGGTTTGCTAGTATCCACAGTTTCACTTATAAACAGTAAGTGTAGGACTGTATCCCCCATGGCTATGGGTGTTAATGTGACCAGTATTGTACAGTGGGCCCTTGGTATCTGCTGGGGTTTGGTTCCAGGACCCTCTGTGGATACCGAAACCTATGGATGCTCAAGTCCAATAATATACAATGGTGTGGTAAAATGATGTCCCTATAAAATGGGGAAATCAAGATTTGCTTTTTCAATTTATTTATTTATTTATTTTTGAATATTTTCAAGTCATGAATGGTTAAATCCATGGATGCAGAATCCATAGATAGGGAGGGCAGACTGTATTTATTCTCAATAGTTATATCCTGCCCTTCTGCCAATGACCTTGAGGCTTCCCAGTTTATTCTCATAACCCCATGAGGCAGGGCAAGCTCAGAAAGAGAGAGAGAATCTTGCCTCAAGAGCACCCAGTGAGTTCCACAGCTCAGTAGGGGACTTGAACCTGTACCTTCCAAGCCCCAGTCAAGCGCTCTAATAAACTACACCATGCTGGCTCACCACTTCTTACTCTTAACATGGTCAAACCAATCAACACTTCAGAGCCTGAATGAAAAAATTACAGACAATCAACTAGTCTCACATAGGGGCAGCAAGAATGCCAAAGGCTTTTGTGACACAGCACAAACTTGCCAGATCAAAAAGAGCAGTTTAAAGAGGAGACCACTGTACAGAAAGGTAGCAGATGCTTGGATAAAGCAAAGCTTGAAGAATTTGCTAGTTCCCTAGGAATGTAGTAAGTGCAACTATAGAACACAGGATATTTGCACCTTTTCTTCTGCTTGTCTGAAAATGATAGAATGGATGACCCAACTGTGAGCTTCCCCTAGCATTCTCTGCCACACCCTAAGAGATCCCAAGTGGCGCTTGGGATTTGTGGGTGGGGAGTCAGGGGTGAGGACAAAATGTCTTTGGGTCGATCCTGCTCAGCACACATGGAAAGTCCACGCCATTTTGAAGGGTGCTGTGCAAGTCAAGTCTTTAATAGATGCTAGAGAAGGAAAGATGGGAGTGCATTATATGGCAGGGCACAGAGAGGAAACATTGAAAGGTACACTGACTTACTGTTATTCAGAGAGAATGTGGACCTGGTTTTAAACTGTCGGCCCTTTTTAACCTGGTTTAACTGATCAAATAGAGGACTAAACTTTAAAATGACACTGAAGACTTTTGTGCTTGGGACACATCATGCGATTATACAATTCACTGGAAAAAATGATGATTCTTGATAAAGTGGAAGGCGGTAGGGAAAGAGAGACTGCATTACAGGTGGACTGACTTTATCAATGAAGCCACGGCTACCCTGAGTTTGCAAGAGCTGAGCAGGCTGGTGGATGCCCATGGGCTCTTGGAGGTCTCTCATACATAGAATTGCCATTAAGTCGAAGCTGACTTGGCACATAACAACACCTGGTTAAATTGTTTCATATATACTTTTAGTCTCAGTTATTTTTTATTATTTTAAACTGCTTCAATCAATCAACTTCACTCACACATCACTCTGAGATCTCGTGAGATAGGAAGAGATACAAATATTTTAATAAACAGAATAGTACAGTAGGACCCCCGTATCCACTGATTCAGTTATCTACAAGACACAAAACAGCACAACTACCATAGAGTCTTCCTAGAAAATGCATCCTCTCTAACCATTTTCTAGGTCCTCCAAGGAAACTCTATGGTATTTTAAACCAGAAGTCCCATTATTTTCAATGGTGTTCATTGTTATCTGCAGTTTTTGGTATCCATACGCCCCCCACCCCAAAACTAATCCCCAGCAGATACAGGGGTCCTACTGTAAGTTAGTTTTAGTCGTCATATGGGGGGAAAGTCTATTGGTTGCTTCTGAGGAAGAGCCAGCCCACTCAAAATGCATGCACCCATGCTCTGGCAACCGTGTTCTGGGCATCTTTTAAAACAACTATGTTTTATTAAGAGTTTCTGAATACACTAAAAAGTACAAACATAGCCATACATACACACAAACATATAAATGAAAACCTCCAAACAAGCATGGGCTCTCTCCAACTTTTAAGCTTTCGCAACACAGATAACAGATCAGGAAGATTTTCACAACATTTTTACAATACTAACAACCACTTAATTGAAAACAAATGCAAACCTCATCTCCTCTCAGAACACCCACAATGAGCACCTGGCAAGCTTACCGTCTGCGCATTGAACTCAGGGAGCATGATGCATGTGGCTCCAACCCAGAGAGGACACAAGAGTTTGTTGACCACACCATGGACGTGGTGCAAAGGAAGCACATGGAGAATCACATCGTCCTTGGTCCATTCCCATTTGTCAACCAACCCAGTGATCTGCAAGGGGACATTTGCACAAATCAATAAAATGGCATAGAAAGAACAGAGGCTCCACGCTGTGGTTACTGGTGCTATTTATTCAAAAGGGGGAATTCTTCAGGTTGCTCCAGTTGTGGCTGGGGTATAATTGGGAGCTGTAGCCTTTAAAAATTACTTTTCCAAGCACTGGCTTAGACCCAACTTGGTGCCCTTCTGAGGTTTGGGTGACAACCCCCCTTCTCTTGAGGTTGCTACTCCTTCTCTTCCTCTTCCTCCGCCTTATTTATTTATATCCGGCTTTCCCTCAGCCCTGGACTCAAAAATTAACACAGATAAAAATCCACATCACTAAAGCATACAAAGGACAAAATATAACTAAACTTTCCATAGAATGAAAAGCAATTTATAAGCACGCCCACTAAGAAAGAGCAAATACAGACAACACAGTCAGGGCCAAATACCGTGTGTGGACGTAGGGCCTTCTCTGCTGTGGTACCCAAGTCATGGAATACCCTCCCCTTCAGAGCCATATTGCATCATTTCAGCACCAAGTAAAAACACCATCATTTACTATAGCTTTTGGGATCTGTTTCTGGGGTCTTCATCCAAATTTGCACACACGGGAGGTTTTAAAGTGTTTCAACTGCTTTCAAACTGTCCTACTTTAAGTGTTGAATGGTTTACCATGTGTTTAACTTTTAAATTATTTTTACTATAATGAATCATTATAAACTGTTCGAACTGGTTTTATTGCATGCCATCCTGTGATCTTCCGATATTTTAATAAACAAATGAACACAACACATGATTTAAAAAGCCCTTTCCCCATGAGCACATACTTCCTCAAAGGCATGTCAAAACAAAACAAAAAAATCTTTGCCTGTTGCTGGAAGGACATCATGGAGGAAGCTTTTTCCAAGTACTGGCCACACAGGCTGGGGATGAGAGGGTTTGTAGTTGTGCTTCAAAACTCCCTGTCTCTGACCCAAGACATCTTTCTACAGGTCTGGGCCTCCCCTCAGCCTTTGCCAACATAACCAGAAGTGAGGAATTGTAGTCTAGCAATATCTGGAGGGCCCTGTTCTAGAGATACATGGTGGTAGAGGAGACCAGTTCTGTGGTTTAAAGAAAGATGGTGGCCATCCAGACATCCTGGACTCCCCACAGTCCCTTTACCATTGGCTATGATGGGTGGGAGGCTGGTGGGTATGCTAATCCAGGAGAAATGAAGGGCTAAGAGGTCAAAGCTGGGCTGCAGTATTAGCTACTCTAGGTTTTCCTCAATTTCTTTGGAACCAGTGCAACATCCTCATTCTTTATTTATCCACATTTCCTTTAAGGTGGAATAAAAGAAGAACAAATGAACAAACTGGGCATCACATAGTGCTTCTCAGTGGCCAAGGAGGCAGGACTCGATGCTCCACTGCCTTCCACCCAGGGAGGCCTGGCTATTGAGCCTGGGCGTTTTGTCCCTCTAAGAGAGCAATTTGATCCATTGCTGGCTTGCACTGGTGTAGCAAACTTCTAACTCTTTTTGGTTCCGGGAGCTAATGGGTTTTCCCCCACCATGGGGATAATCAGCTAAAAAGGAAACAGACTTTGCAGGATGCCTTTGCATTCATTTCGTCGCAATGCAAATGGCCAAGAGATGCAATGTCTCAGAGATGAAACAGTTTGCTTTGCTGGCTGGGGGGCGGAGAGGGGAGAGCATACAGTGAACAATATGAAATGTCTTAAAAATAAGGGATCTGGGGTTCTAACCCACCTGAAAACATCTTCATGATCCTAAATGCTGCCAGGCTAGGTCCTTTTGACAGGTTGGAGCAGAAGGTTGTGTTTTGTTTTGTTTTTAAATGGGGTCTGCTGTATTTTTTTGCTATGTTTTCAATGTTCTTTTAACTGTTTTAATATTTTGATTGGATTATTTACTAGCTTTCGTATTACACATACATACATATTCTTTTAGCTATATTTTAAATTATATATTGTTTTAGCTACTTTTCATTTTAGCTTATATTGTAAGCCATCCCATATTGGGAGAAAGGTGGGATACAAATGAGACAAATTAAAAATAAATATGAAGTCAAGTGCTTTCAAGGCCAGCATCCATAGGTTTTCTGTGGGGTTTTTTCTGGGCTGTGAGGCTGTATTCTGGAAGAGTTTATTCCTGACATTTCACCTGCATCTGTGGCTGGCATCTTCAGAGAATGTTTGGGTAAGGGTGTGTGGGGTTTATATACTGTGAGTCCCCGTCAGAGAGGATATGTAATATATATATATTTACATATCCCCTCCAACAGGGACTCACAGTATATAAACCCCACACACCCCTACCCAACAATTCTCTGAAGATGCCGGCCACAGATGCAGGCAAAACATCAGGAATAAACCCTTCCAGAACATAGCCTCACAGCGCAGGAAAAAAACCACAAAAAACCTATAAAAATAAATAAATATATACAGCCTTGAATGAGCATCATGAGAAAACATGAGTCATTAGAAAAGATGACAATGCTTGGTAAGGCAGAAGGCAGTAGGAAAAAAGGAAGACTGCATTTCAGATGGATAAACTCCATCAAGGAAGCCATGGATACTGCCTTGAGTCTTCAAGATGCGAGCAGGGCACTTGGAAGTTGCCATAAGTCAAACGCTCAATGGCAATGAACAACAACAATTATACACAGAGGGAACAGCGTTCCTCATATGCTCTGAGGTACTCTTCCTTCCCTTCTTTAAAATTATTTCCAGTGCTCTCTGCTCCTTAAACCAGGTCCTTAAATGAACAGGAGCTGAAGTATCACTCACCACAGCTTGGAGATTCTGGTGGGTGCTGAGGACTCCTTTGGGTCTCCCGGTTGTACCACTTGTGTAGATAATCATGGCACACCTGTCCTTCCACTCTGAAATGGAACAACCAGCTTCTAAAAGGGATCCATCTGTTGCCAAGCCAGACTTCCCAGACTTGAGAAGGGAGAGCACGGGCACTCCAAGTTTCTCTGCACTCGGTGCGATCTTTTCCAAGTACCCTTCCTCTACAACAAGGAGAGCACTCTGAGAATCCTGGATGAAATACTCCAGTTCTGACACAGGATGGTTTCTGTAGAGAGGAACAGCAATGCCTCCGCTCATCCATGAAGCCCACTGGGCTGTTACATAGGAGACATCATTGGGGCACAAAAATGCAATCCGTTCTCCCTTCAGGTCTCCACTCAAGTTCCCCAGAGTCTTACAGATTTTCTGGGAGAGCTGGAGGCTTCGAGTGTACACGTCTTGGTAGGTGTGCTCTCCGTTTTGGTCAACAATGGCCGTTTTCTCTCCAAACGCCAGTGCCCTGGTGAAGACAGGGGAAACTTGCCCATGGCTGGATATCCTGCTGGAATGCAGACCTTTGAAGATGCAGAGGGCAGTCCTGAGGCCAGGGCACTTCCATCCTGGAAGAGAACAGCTGCAAGCCAGCAATCGGATCAGGGAACCCCTTTTATAAAACGTCAACATTTTGCTGATGCTGGAGGAGGAAACCAAAGAATTAAGTCAATATGCAGCACCTGTACTGTAGTATGTGGGGAAATAATCATTGTAATGTAAAAGCAATCTTGTGTACCTCATTCACATCCTAAGATAAGTCTAGGGTTTTTCCCTGCATGCATTTGTTCTCCCAAAATTCCCTTTCTCTTATTTCACTGGGTACTTCCAGCCAACTGGAGTGCTGGGTCATTCCACACATGACCTAATTTAAATTTTATTGCTCTGTGTAAGTTCTCTTTTAAGTTTGAGTCTCCATGAGGCTGTAGCCATCTTTCCTGTAACCATGCTATGATGTTTCACCATGCAGCCTTCTACCGCTTTAGGCTGGTGAGTTTTCCTACCCTAAATACCACTAGTCAGTTAGGAACCTCTTTTTTAAAGTTTGTTTCAGTATGTAGATTGAGACTGATATACCTTCAGTAAACTTTTGATTTGCATTTTAAACTGACTCCTTTGTTTTGTAATGAGTCTAATTTAACTGGGTGATCCCAGACCTCTGAATACACATTTTAAATGTTAATTGAGCTTAAGTCAGCATTCTTAAGTGCACTCTGCATGAAGTTAAAAGTAAATGAATGATTTTTAACTCCCTTTTTAAAGGAGATAATTCTTGTTGCGTTTAAAAGGACTAGATCCTGGAATTTTTAATACAGTTTTATTTTTTAAACTCATTACTCCTACATATACCCAGAACTCAAAAGACAAAGGTTGATGTGCTTTCCTTCTTGCACTAAGGCAACCCTACAAGTGTATTTTTTCAGTTCACAGACTACCATGCAGCTTTTCTGTAAATGAAAAACCAAACAGTGTTCTGCTAAACTAAATGACCCTTTCTCAACTAGGCAGAGTTACTAGTAAAATATCAGCAGGAGTCTAACTTAAACACTGAAACTCTGGTCTCATAGCTGCAACAGCCCCTAGAAACAGAAGAAAAACTCAAAGATTGGGTAAGAAATATCTTTTTCATTTAACAGACCTCTAATAAAGTCAGTGTGGTGCAGTGAACTAGTGGTGTTGGACTAGGGAAGCAGGAAAGTTGGGCTCCACCATTCTGCACTAGCAAACTCCAAGATGATGTCGCCTAGCAGAAAATGTTGCCATGAATGAGAAAGCAATAATGTGTGGCCCTTTCATGGATCCACAGGATTCATCTGGGGGACAACAATTATGCACAATAAGCCTAGAGAATGGAAAGGAGGAAGATGGGTGAAAAGAGATCTCTCTTTACTAATGGACTGATGGTTCCATGCCTTATGTGTACCAATCTGTATCTAGCTACAGCTCTTTATCATTTATTATTTTGGCCATCTGAGCTCCTGAGGTTGTAAAAACCAGCATTGTCTAGTAGGCAGATCAACATCCTCCTTAAGAATATTGAACGTTTTGGTCTTTCAGGAAATGTATATTATAAGAAAATAAACACGTGGCCGTATAATTCTTTGTATATTTTGTAACAATTAGCTTATGCCATTCCACACTCTCTGTGGAGGTTCATCATGTCTCATACATTACACAGTCTAGCCATATTATCTTTCATACCTGTAAGGAACTTCATATTCAGTGTTATAATAAATTCAGTGTTATAATAAATTATGAAAAGAGAATGTAATCTAAAAGAATGTAAGACATAAGGCAAAGAACCATCCACTGTCAGCTGACAGGAGCTGAAGGGATGTGTACGGTTGTTTATGACTTCTCCCCAAATTAAAATTAAGCTCAAAGGGAAAAACCTCCAAAGATTCCATTCATTAGGAACATGGTGGTTCACAAGCACCCACAAGAATACAGACTTATACACTGCCCAAAGTACTTAGGTTACAAGGCAGTTAAAAAGTGTTTAAAATGAAATAATAGTTTTTTTAAAGGTTTTATCCAATCTCTCTCTCTCTCTCATCTAAACTAAAAGTCAGAAGGTTTTTGCACATTTGCATCAACCTTCACCGCTTTTAAAACCACCATGAAATAAGCTGCTGATTTTGCGTGGGAAGGGCTTTAATCGAATGTGTCATACACCAATGGAGAAGGGAAAACACATCTGATGACAACAGCTTGCCCTCTTTCCATTTCACACATTTATCTCTGGAAGTGCAATCAAAAAGAGAGAGAGAAAGAATATGGAGGGTGGAACATAGATTGTCAGCAAAAGCAGAATCACTTCTAGCTTCAAAGTTGCCCCCCTCCCCTAGCTTCTCACTGGTGAAGGTGCACATGACAGCCACTGACAGGAGTGCTAACTGGGAATGTGTGCCTCTTCCAGAGAGCCACTATGGTGTAGTGCTTGGAGTGCTGGACTAGGATTCTGGGAGACCAGGGTTCGAATCCCTGCTCAGTTACACAAACTCATCAGGTGATCTTGGACATGTCACATTCTCCCAGCCTCAAATGAAATCAATGATAAACCTCCTCTGGATAAATCTTGTCAGAAAATCCCTAGGATAGGGTTGCTATAAGTCAAAGTTGACTTGATGGCACCTAACAAAATTGCCATCTTCCAGATGCGCAGAAGCAAGCAGTAACTGTCCACATATTCCACTAAGACATGAGCTGCTCCAGTGGAACGGTAAACTCAAAGTACAGGTTGCCCTCCTGTATCCATGGAAGCAATATCCACGGTTTCAGTTATCTGTGGGTGAAAAAATAGAGACACATACCATAGAGTCACACTGGGAAATGCCTAGAGGAACTGCTAGGTCCTCCAATGCAACTCTATGGTATGTTTATATCAGAAGTCCTTTATTTTAATAGGATTTGTTATTATCCATGTTTTCATTTATAAACAACTTGTATTGCCATCAGTTTCATGTATACCAACAGCAAAAAAAATTTGTTTTGAGTGTGGTCATTTGCTATATATGCTGCAAAAAGCAGTTTTGGTAGTTCATGCGGTATTAAGCCAAATAGAATTGGGACATTTGTTATATTTGTTGTTAATACATGCTGTATTAAGTCAATGAGGACCATTATGCTGTGTTAAGCCATTTATGTTTGTAAAAATAATTGTCAAATTATTTATGTTGGAACAAGCTGTTTTTCATGCTGAAATATTAATAATATTAATAATAATAATAATAATAATTTCTATCCCGCCCCTCTGCAATGCAATTGGAGCGGCTTACAGTATAAAATTCCATAATTATATCAATACCCTAACCTACCCACCCCTTAAAATAATATTAAATTAGAAAAGGTTAAAAAAAACAATAAAAATAAGCTACTTTTGTGGATTATATTGTACTAAATTGAACCAATTATATTGCAAAACCATAATATATTGTTGTATATCAAATTAGATTTATAATTAGATACAGTATATTAACAAACTAGTTACATAATCTTATTATTAGTATACTCCTTTTGTTGCTTTGGAGTACCAATCTGGGAACACCATGAAACACAAATGCCAACAAACTGAGTAAAAAGTTACAAGTAATGTAGTTACATGGAGTGTGCTACTTGTTTTGGCAATGAGGACATAACAAAGTTACATTTCAAATGTAAAACAAAGAGAAGGAACCATGTCATTCTATTAGAGCAATAAGTAACATTTTCTATTTACTTTTAAACATTACCTTGTAAGAGTATTTTTAGAGGCATTTTGACAGAAATTATCTATGTTTTATGCTATTCTCTTATAAATCCTCAGGTTGCCTTTTAAAGAAACAAAAACCAATGGGAAAAGATAAAAATAATGCAACAAGTTACTGGTTAATCACAGCAATGAAAGGAATAATTTGGCCACAAATTATTATTTTTTAAAAGTAAATTTCTAAGTTCCAATTGCTGGGAATTTAAAAGCACCCACTCCTTCCCCCTCCACTATCTGACACCTTGGCACCCAGAACAGCAAGGATAAAAGGAGATGTTTGCCACTTATATTATAGAATCATCGAATCATAGAATTGCAGAGTTGGAAGAGACCACGAGGGCCATCCAGTCCAACACCATTCTGCCACGCAGGAAATCACGATCAAAGCATCCCCGACAGATGGCCATCCAGCCTCTGTTTAAAGACCTCCAAGGAAGGAGACCCCACCACGCTCCGAGGAAGTGCGTTCCACTGCCGAACAGCTCTTACTGTCAAAAAGCTCCTCCTAATGTTGAGGTGGAATCTCTGTTCCTGGAGCTTGCATCCATTGCTCCATGTTCCAGTCTCTGGAGCAGCAGAAAACAAGCCTGCTCCATCCTCAGCGTGACACCCCTTCAAATACTTAAACAGGGCTATCATATCACCTCTTAACCGTCTTTTTTCCAGGCTAAACATACCCAACTCCCTAAGTCTCTCCTCATAAGGCATCGTTTCCAGACCTTTCACCATTTTAGTCGCCCTTCTCTGGACACACTCCGATTTGTCCATATCCTTTTTGAATTGTGGTACCCACAACTGGACACAGTATTCCAGGTGAGGTCTGACCAAGGCAGAATAGAGTGGCACTATGACTTCCCTTGATCTAGACACTATACTTCTATTGAAGTATATTCTACTGACACTTCCAGGAACCTGCTGTGGAAGAGAGGATTGGCATGAGCAGAGGGAAGTTAAGCCAAGGCTAAAATAATGGATGAGCTATTATTGCCTTGGAACCACAGTTTTCCAACTACATGAGCTGCACTCTCATTTCAAAAGGCTGTTAACTCTTCCATTTGAACACTGTTAGTAAAAACCACCCTCTTAGTTTATCATGTGGAAGTCTGGCACAGCTTCAACAACCAGACTTGACACACCGAGCGCTTGTAAAAACCTGCAGGGGGATCCATTTCTTTGTGGTCTAGCGGGTTCACTGGTTTTGGAAATGAGAGGTAAGAGAAGGAATGGGAAATGTTCCCAATGAAATGACCTATGGCAGCAGATACATCTCTTGCATCCAGAACAATGTCTGCTAGTCAAAAACCTTAAAGGACTTCTAAAGATGTCAGGGTGGTGTACAATAAAACCAATCTGAGCAATTCTTTAAAAAAAATGTATAAACATTAAAATAATTTTAAAAGGCTAAAAATACATAAAACAACAAGCTTTTAAAAGCCAGTTGAAAACCAATTAAAACAGTTTAAAACAATTTAAAACAACCCACATATACAGACTTTTATAAAACCAATCAGGCCCCAAACAACCATGTTTTTACTTGGCACCAGAATGACAACCTTGATGCCAAAGTTGGGCCTTTAAGAGGAAGGTAGGAGAATACAGATAACTGAGATGAGGCCAGTTTGTTCAGGGCTTCTCTGAAAGACATGGCAGAGACTTTTTTTGGTGGGGTGGGTGGCAAGGGGAGTGCTTTTTTTAGAGTGCTTTCCCACACACTTTAGAGGCAAGTAATCTTGCCAATTTAGAAGCTAGACAAACACAGCCCATGCATGACAATTAATTGGCATATCAATTTCCTGTGTGGGGAGGGGTTTAAAGAGCAGCATGGACATGCTAAATATGTTTCACTGAAGCTTCTCTTCCATGCCAGTTCTTTCCTTCTCCACGCCATCTTTTTCCAGAATAGGGGGAGTGGAGCGCAGTCTAGCACAGAAGTGAAAGAAAAAGGAACCATTTAATGGCTCCTCAAGATGATAAAGCTGTGCTTCCAATGCAATCCTTTACAGAAAATTGGCAAAGCTGTGCTGGAACACAGAAGCTACACTGCTGGAACATCTACTGACCCTAAGAAGGGGCAGTTGGTTACTTGCAAGCAGAAAAGGGAGGCAAAGTTTGGTTTAACATAACAGCACAGCTATAGCTCATCCTTGGCAATATGAGGTTTCCTCTTTTCTCCCTGGTCCTTTTTCTGTGCCTTTATCAGCATCCTGGCAGCACAGGTAAAATCACTTTTAATTTTCTTCCCCTTGAGTTTTTTTCTGGTTACTTTCTACTCCTTGAAGCAGGGCAACAGGGGGAGAGCTGTGCATCTTTCCAGCTTAGTTGCTGCATCTTCTGTTGCTTTAGGGGCTTTCTTGTGGTGGCGGTGTTCCTTCAAGTCATTTCTGACTTATGGTGACCCTAAGATGAACCTATCATGGGGTTTTCTTGGCAAGATTTGTTCAGAGGGGATTTGCTTTTGCCTTCCTCTGAGGCTGAGAGAGTGTGACTTGTCCAAGGCCACTCAATGGGTTTCCATGGCTGAGCGGGGATTTGAATCCTGGTCTCCAGAGTTGTAGTCCTGTGCTCAAAACACTACATCTTTAAATCATATCTTCTGTATATCCAGGAGTATTGGAGTTGCCACCTCCCACCCTGCAACCCTGATTTTTTAAAAAGTGCCTTTTAGCAGCAGCTTAGCAGCTCAAGAATTTAGCAGGTGAAAGGTTTCTCCCACTTTGCATCAGCTTCACCCAAAAATCACCTGTGCAGCCAAAAGGTACAGAAGTAGAACAAGTGAGAGAGGTGGTAATTCTACTACCGAGCCCATTTTGGACTGGAGATGGTGTGAAACTAAGACTGCATCTGCACTGCTGAAATAATCCAGTTTGACACTGCTTTAACTGCCATGGCTCAATGCGATGGAATTCTGGGATTTGTAGTTTTGCGAGACACTTAGCCTTCTCTCTCAGAGAGCTCTGGTGCCACAACAAACTACAAATCCCAGGATTCCATAGTATGGAGCCATGGCAGTTAAAGCAGTGTCACACTGGATTGTTTCTGCAGTGCAAATGCAGCCTAAGAAAGAAAATAAAGCCATATATTTATTGATTATACAAACAATGGTACACATCAGCTCTGACCTCCGGTGACCCAATGTGGTTCTGTGGCTAGACACCTTCTCGAGACTTCTCTGTTAAGCTGACTGACTGTTCACGGCAGATGCCATATCCCTCTCACTGTCGCTTGGGTCGATGGACCTGCTTCTCTTTGCCTTGAACTCCTGAAAAGCAGTAACAAGCAAAGTCAAATTAATGTAGACTAGAAAATGATGCATCCTGTTATGTCCATGTTGTCAAGTGTTTTCTTTACTTTTGATGTTTTATTTATTTATGATGTACATCTGTTTTGATATTACTCTTTATTCATAATAAAAAGTATGTGTGTGTGTGTGTGTATATATATATATATATGTCTGGAAGAAAACCAAAGCCTGTCTACCAATGTACCTAAGAAGGAAGAAATTTGAGGAACGTGTCCAGAGGAGGGTGAGAGGTGGGAGACTGGTGGGAGGTCTGGAAACCATTATGTCCATTGAGGAGCAGCTTAGGGAGCTGGACATGTTTAGCCTGAAGAAGAGAAGGTGAAGAGGTGACATGATAGCCATGTTTAAATATTTGAAGGGATGTCATACTGAGGATGGAGCAAGCTTGTTTTCTGCTGCTCCAGAGACTAGGACACGGAGCCATGGGTTCAAACTACAGGAAAAGGGATTCCACCTAAACATTAGGAAGAACTTCCTGACAATATGAACTGTTCAGCAGTGGAATGGACTGCCTGGGAGTGTGGTGGACTCTCCTTCTTTGGAGGTCTTTAAATAGAGACTGGAAAAAGCGATACAAGGACTGAAACAACATCTCAGGCTCGGCCAAATTGATCACCAACAATGGTCCGTCCTGGCCTCACATCAGGAGGCATGGAGACGCACTATCCACAATGCTGCAGCCTTATTTGAGAACTCACGCCGAACAAGTCTTGAAGAGAAACGACAACGCAGAAAGAATCACAACCCAAAAACATCACCCAAGGAGACCTTCTGCTGTGCTTTCTGCAGCCGGACTTGTTTGGATTGGCCTTTTTAGTCGGATTGGCCTTTTTAGTCATCAGCGCGGTTGCAGAAAGCGCGGGATGAGTCCTTCCTGAATCTTCGTTTGCGAAGAAAAGCCAGAGAGAGAGAGGGATGGCCATCTGTCATTGGGAGTGCTTTGATTGTGTGCTCCTGTAGGGCAGAATGGGGTTGGACTAGATGGCCTTTGGGGTCTCTCCCAACTCTATGATTCCATGAGGAAGCATCACTTAGCTTGATGGAATTGGGCATGTCACATGGCTGAACTACAATTCCCAGAATCCCCCACCAGCATAGCCATGCTTTCCAAGTTGTATTCCAAAAAGTAACTTTTCCAAGCTCTGAAGGGCAACTCTCTTCTCATCTCTCCCCACAAGCCTTTCAGGAGCCAAGAGAGGGAAAGAGAGAGGGGGAGTAGGAAAGCACGGATACACCTCCTCCACTTCCGCTCCCCCCCAGGCTGCTGGGGGCCATTATTTCCCTTTCCTCGGAAAGAAGAGCCCACCCTGGAAGACAGAAGCCTTTGTCCTTTCCAAATATGAGAGACCCCCCCCCCAAAAAAACCCCTTCTTTCCCACCACTTTCTTGAGTTCTCACCCACAAGAAGAGACGGTGCGTCGGAAATTGGAGCCCGAGTACCAGTCCGTCCGCCAAAGATGTCCCCCGCGGGAACGGGGACCCAACGCGGAGGTTCCGGGCCACTGAGGTTCCGGGCGGCGGATGGCTCGCGTGCGTGACGTCATTCGCGGCCGCAACCCGCTCACCCGATGACGTCACTCCGATGAAAGCGTGGCGGGTGGTCATTTTACAGTCCTTCCTGCTGAAGTCAGCATGGCGTCACTGCTGTGGCCAGGGTGTGATGTTAGGTCATCCATCCCAGTTCTTGACGTCATTAGCTAACATCAGCCATGACGTCATTGGATAACATCAGCCATGACGTGCGCCTGTTACTTCATGAGTGGCACGCCTTATAAAAAGGGAGGGCTGTGCTTTTCAATAACTTCCCAACCTTACAGAAGTGACATTTGATCCCTCAATTTGCAATCATTTTGATGCGCAGCCAAAATTGATTTGTCAAGGGTTGTCTTAAAGGGTCAAAATACCCCTCATGGAATTATCTGTCTAAATGGGATCCTGAATCAATCCACAGTACTCGGAAAGAAGGGGCCCCAAAACGGCAAAAACACCACAAGAAATGGGTTCGCGGCTTTTCCTGGAGTTTTTTAAAAACAGCGAGGCGGTGCACATTCCTGCTCATTGGGACAAGCAATTTGATATGAATCACTTTCCCATAGGAGAGGAAGAGCAAAGCTGATTGGCTGGGCAAGCTCAGGGGGGTGGGGCTTGCTAACATAGCAAGCGCCCGCTGCCGCCATGTTGGATTTTCACCTTAGTGAGTGCTACGGCAAGAAAATGGGGCATTTGTGGGTTTTTTTTGCTCTCTTGTTAGCTCGAAATCGCCCTATTGCTCAAACGCACCTTAGACAAAGGTTTGTTTTTTTTAAGGTTGGCAGCTCTCTCTCTCTCTGGCTTTTCTTCGCAAACGAAGATTCAGGAAGGATTCATCCTGCGCTTTCTGCAAGTGCGCTGATGACTAAAATGGCCAAACCGAGATAAACAAATCCGGTTGCAAAAAGCACAGCAGAAGGTCTCCTTGGGTGATGTTTCCAGGTTGTGATTCTTTCTGCGTTGTCGTTTCTCTTCAAGACTTGTTCGGCGTGAGTTCTCAAATAAGGCAGCAGCAAAGTACTAATGCAAATAAATCACATGTGGCCACCATCTTGCATACAAAGCTTCTGGGGCCAAAACCACCATTAAAACAGGTTGTTGCTGCTGCGAAATGCCATTACTATGAGATACTCCGTCCCCCCGCCTTTTGTATAAACAGGGCCTGTAGTTTTTTCTAGGTACTGAAAAATAAAAGGAGGAAGGCCACTCTGTTTCCCACTGTTATCTCCTCCTGCAACTGGTCTCACCCAGACCTAAGAGGGAGTGTGGGAGTGAAGGTTTAGAACAAACCAAAAAAAATGTTGCAGCTAGGTTTAAACCAGACACTTTCTAGGACTTACATCCTGCTAAAGTCTCCCAATTTCATCTTAATTTAAACCCCTTCGTTTCTGTATTCTGCCTCTCGTTTCAACAAGGTCTGTGTCAGGCCCATCACGGATGCAGAGAACAGCTTGCAAACCTGACTGGAGTACAGACCCTCAAGGCTCTAGGAATGAAAGCTCCAATTAAGCAGACCCCAAGAGCATTGCGGTATAAAGGGCTTGTGATCTTTAAGTCAATGTCATTATTTTCCCCCCTGGAGGTGTGATGTATAATTGATCAGCTTTTGGAGACTGCCAAACACACGTTGTCCCTTCACACACCTGTGCAACACCCTGCACTTTTACATCAAGCCTCGCTTTGATAACGCAGCAAGAATGAGGTAAGGGGACACAGACTGCCCTACTTCAGTCTGATGATAGCAGCAGCTTTCCTATTTGAATGTTCCCCTGTATTAAGGACTCCAAAGGAAGAAAAATAGTACACATACATTACTCTCCAAGGGCCCAGATTTAGCCTTTATCGTTCTACTTTTTCAGCTGCTTTTAGAATGTCCCCCTCTCCTCCTCTTCCTCTTCCCATGTCCCCTTTGTTCTCAGCTCACTTTAGCTGCTGCAAACTGAGTTTCAAAGTAAAAAAAAAAAATAGCTTGCACTCATCTACCTCATCAGGGGGCAAATGGAGAGGAATCTTGTCCTTCCCCATAGGCTCAGGCAAAAGCAAACTGCTGTAGCTTCTCCTAGTTTATCTGTGCTTCCTCATTAATAATTTTTGTCATCTTGACCACATGCTGATGTTACTTGGCTGCACATGTTCCAATGTGAAATATTAGAGGCTTTGGTATTGCCACCAATCCTCCCTTGCTTTTGTTTTTAGATTTATGGGCTGCTTCAGATGGGACAACTGTGTTTGGAGCTTGTGATATTTGCTGCTGTAGTCCTCTCTCTCTCTCTCAAACTATTCAAATCCCATTTCTGTTATTCCAGACTATTTTCTGACAATTCCATCACCAGTTGCAACATTTTATTCCCATCCTCAAGCGGGGTTCTTTTTAATTATGAGACATATCAGAATGATATAGTATCTTTTACACCTTTTTCCTTATATTTTTTTTAGAATTATAGTTCATCAGCAAAATGACCCTATTGTACCATAGTGTTATAAAACTAATTTTTTTTTAAGTCACAGATGAAAAAAAACAAACACATATGGCCACCTCAGCACAACTACTCCTCAGTTTTAAAGAACTCCCACGGCAGACCCAAGAAATTGCTACAGACAGAAGAATGGAAGGAGTGGAAGTGGAGGGGACAACAACTGGCAGAAGCCAGCAAAACCCTAGCCATTCTGTTGTGAGAAGTCACACTTCTTTAGACCAATCTGGAAGAGCCTTGTGTTGCATTTTGTGTTTCTGTTATTTATTTTTGCTTCAGAACTGTAACTCACCCTGAGAATTCAAAACAGCACTGCAGAACTCACTGTTACATTTTATGAAGTGCCAGATACATTCATGCATGCATACACACCTCTTCGATTTGTTGTTGTTGTTGTTTTGTTATCCCACCCCTTTTGCTTTTGGCCTTTCTCATCCCTGGAATGTGGCCCTCAAAAACTTCTCTGAAATTGAACCCGGCCCTCAGATTAAAAGAGGTTCTCTTTGCTCTATGGTTTGCCCCAGATTTCTGGTATTTTCAGCTAAACTGCCTTTCTGCATTGAGGCTCCACTGTTTAGCCCAGTGTCTAATGAAAACCACAGCCATTTTCCCAATGTCAAGAGAAGTCTGAGCCTTTGAACCCTGGGGAAAGGAGGTACTAACCATCACGGTCTGACTGCCACATAGAAAGTTTCTTCTTCAACTGTGCAAAAGCTACAGAGGATTCCTGCTGCATCAGAGCATGCGTCGCACATGGCAGACGTGAGCATCCTTGGCACAGCCCTGCGCTTTTGAGACACGCGGCATGTCAGGCACATCTGTCGGCTCCAAAAACAGCTGCAAAGGGAACTGTTTCTTCGCACCCACACCCACACACCCCTGCCTCCCTTCTGCACTTCAGCTGGGATATCTGCTAGGCTGGGTTAAAACTTCAGCAGCAACCTGTGGCTTCAGTGTCAGGCCGCTGGAAAACTGGAGGTGTTTCCAAATAACAGTGCATGCTTGCGAGCATCTTTTTCCACTGATTTGGTGTACTGGTTGGCTGTTTTTTAAAATACCATGTTTCAGGTGCCGATGCAGGGGTGGCACAATTCTTTTCATTATTTGCCAGTGCTTCCTACTCCTCTAGCAATGGATGTGCATAGTAGATGTCTGAGAGATCAAGGGAAGTCATAGTGCCGCTCTATTCTGCCTTGGTCAGACCTCACCTAGAATACTGTGTCCAGTTCTGGGCACCAGAATTCAAAAAGGATATTGACAAATTGGAACATGTCCAGAGGAGGGTGACTAAAATGGTGAAAGGTCTGGAAACGATGCCTTATGAGGAGAGACTTAGGGAGCTGGGTATGTTTAGCCTGGAAAAAAGACGGTTAAGAGGTGATATGATAGCCCTGTTTAAGTATTTGAAGGGGTGTCATGTTGAGGATGGAGCAGGCTTGTTTTCTGCTGCTCCAGAGACTGGAACATGGAGCAGTGGATGCAAGCTCCAGGAACAGAGATTCCACCTCAACATTAGGAGGAACTTTCTGACAGTAAGAGCTGTTTGGCAGTAGAACACACTCCCTCGGAGCGTGGTGGGGTCTCCTTCCTTGGAGGTCTTTAAACAGAGGCTGGATGGCCATCTGTCAGGGATGCTTTGATCGTGATTTCCTGCATGGCAGTGGGTTGGAATGGATGGCCCTCGTGGTCTCTTCCAACTCTACAATTCTATGATTCTATGAGAGCCTACCTGAATTTTAAGCTCTACAGGGCTTTCTCTCCATCCCACCACCCTCCCATGGTTGTTTGGTGAAGACATGGGAGAGAGCTTTCTCAGCAGCTGCCCCTAGGCAGTGGAACTCCCTCCACAGGGAAGTCTAGTTGACCCCCTCTCTGCTCTCTTTCTGCTCATAGGCAAAGGCATTTTTATTTAAACTGGTCTTCAGCCTTTAACTGTTTAAAAACCATTTATAATAGTACTTTAAAGCAAAGAATAAAAGCAGCACCATAAAAAATGCTTTTTTTTTTGTAAAAACAATTCATTCTCAAAAGATTGCTGGAATAGAAAGATTTCCACCTAATATAAGAAGGCAGTTCCAGAGTCTGGGAGCAGCCATAAAAGTGGCCATCTCCTGCCTTCCCACCAAACATTCCTACAAAGGTGGTGAGACTGAGAGGGTCTTTCCAAAGATCTTAGAATTTGGGCAAACATGTATATGAGGGTACGGCCTTTTGGACCAGAGATCTTGGACCTGAGCTGGAAGGGGCTTAATAGTTCATAAGCAGCACGTTGAACTGTGCTTGGGGAAGAATTGGCAGCCGGTGGAGCTGTTGCAATAGGGAAATTGTGTGTTCTCTATAGTCAGGGGTTGTCTAAATGGTGAAAATAATCCTTGTAGAATTCAAGGAGAACACATGTTTTCTCAATGGCAACCCACAGCGATTTGCCATATTCAGAAGGGGGGGGGAGCTGCCATATACTGTGCACTAGGAGACTTCATGGTTTTTCACAAATTTTTAAAAATACTGCATGGAAAATGCACATTCCCCCTTGTTGGGACAAGAGATTTGATATGAATCACTTTCCCATAGAAGAGGAAGCTCAAAGCTGATTGAACGGACGGGGGTGGGGACAACTTGCTAACAGGGAATTCAGGCCCTTATGTAGTGTGCCATGAAACCATTACGAAACTCGTATCTCTATTCATACCTCTGCAAATGAACTGGAATTTGTGAAGATTTCCCAATTCAGCTGTTTCTTTTTCCAGTCTTGTAATATTTTGTTGTTGTTGTTGTTCTTCAGGAACCACCATCTATAAATCCAATGTTGTATTTTCAAGGAAGGTTGAAATGCTTTGCCGCTGGTATTGCCATTTCTAATGTCAGAGTTGTGTCCATTTATTCTTTTGTGTACAGACTGTCCTGTCTGTCCAATGCAGAGTGCAGGGGGGCATTGCTGGCCTAGGACAGCATAGATCACATCAGAGGATGCACAAAGAAGTGCACCTCTGACATTGTGGGTGACATTGTTAGCAGCTGTAATGTTGTAGCCAGAGTAGATGTGGGGACAGAATTGGCAACGGGATTTATAGCAGGGTCTAGTCTCAGGAAAGTCGAAATGGTAAGTAAAAGAGAGAGGGGAGGGAGAGAGAACTCTTTGTAGCCATAATTGGTGGCACAACCCTTCCAACCAAGGAGGCAGCGACCACCAAAGGCAGCAATGCTACTGGGACATCTGCAGTAGATTAACCAGATGGAGATGGAATACCCCACCATCCAGTAGAGGGCAGTAGTGTTCAAAGACAACTCCCATCGTTAGGGACCTGTTGTTCCGATGATGCTTTGATTGGCCAGCTGTCCTTCTTTGAAAGATTTTAAGGACTATTTTCCTCTCTCTGCCATGGCTGAATTTGTTCTGATTTGCTCTGTTCTTTGCTCACAAATGACTGTTCCAGGCAGTGGGTCCAAGGCTGCCAAACATTCTCCCTGGGAGTCAGGGAGGAGACACATAGGAAGGTCTAGCCAGCTCAGGATCAAGACCAGCAAAGGTCTGAGATTAGAGGAGCAGAAAAGGATCAAGCCAAAGACACACTCAATAGCTGTGGTTGTGTTTGACCCTATGACTGAGAGACCTTCAAGGGCTTTGGTCAGCCATTGCCCTGCTCAGGTCTTGCAGACTCAGGGCAGCAGCTGTGGCTTCCTTGATGGAATCAACGCACCCGTAATGCAACCTCCTCTTTTCCTACTGCCTTCCACTTTCTCCAGAATTACAGGCTGAGTATCCCCTATCCAGAATTCCAAGATACGAAACAGTCAGATCCCTGTATCTGTAGGGGTTCAGTTCCTGGACTTACTGCAGATACCAAAACGGGCAGATAACAACAAACCCTATTTTTAAAAAGGACTTTCTGTAAAAACGTATCATTGAGTTGCATTGGAGGACCTAAAAAATCCATAGAGAGGATGCCTCTAGGCATTTCCAGTATGATTCTATGGCATGTGTCCCCTATTTTGTGGATAACTGAAAACATGGATATTGCTTCTGCAAATATGGGGGTCTGACTGTATTCCAAAATTGAAAAATAGTCCACATGGGTGGCTGAGATAATTACATCTTTGCTTTCTGAAGGTTCAGTGCACACAAACTTTGTTTCATGCACAAAATTATTAAAAATATTGTGTATAACATGATCTGCAGGCTATGTGTATCAGATGTATATGAAACATAAATGAGTTGCACGTTTAGACTTGGGTCCCATCTCAAAGGTATCTCATTATGTATATGCAAGTATTCTAAAGTGTGAAATATTCCAAAATCCAAAATACCTTTGGTTCCAAGCATTCCAGATAAGGGAGACTCAACCTGTATTGTCTTTTCCAATGAGTCACATCATCTCATGGTATATCCAAAGTACAATGGCCTCAGTTTAGTCATCTTCAAGTTGGGGATTACTTGCCGAACCTCCATCTCAGGAAGAGTTAGGGAGGGTCAGAAGTGTTGGTCCACCTCTCATATTTACCAGGGCTCCTCCCCACCCCAGATGAAACTCAGCTGTGATGATTGCTGACTTTTACTCCCAACTTTAAAGGAGATCATCAAGGTAATGAGCCCTTCCCCTCAATATGTCTAACACTTTTAAGATCTTAGTTAACGTTGTTCTTGTTATGTGCCTTCAAGCTTATTCTGAGTGATGGCGACTCCTAGGATTTTCTTGGCAAGGTTTGCTCAGAGGAGGTTTGCCATTGCCTTTTTCTAAGGTTGAAAGAGGGTGACCTGCCCAAGAACGTGACTTCCCCAAGGTCCCCCAGTGGGTTTCCGTGGCTGAGTAAGATTCAAACCTGGGTTTCCCAGAGTCCAAGTCCAATGCTCAAACCACTACATTATGCTAGCTCTCTGTATCATATTTACCAGGATTTTTCTCTGCAGATATGGGAACTCAGCAGTGTCAGATGGTGTTTTCTGCATCACTGCGGTGGTGAATTGACTCTGCCTGTTAGTTCTGTCATGGATATTGGGACATACAGTTTAAGTAGATTTATTCTGTAAAGAGCTGAGATGCAACAATCTGCAGAGTGCAGCAGTGTAAGCTAGCAGCAGTTTGCAGAAGCTAGCTGATGTATCATTGTTGATGAGCTATCAGCTCTGGTGCCAAACTGTTATTTTAAATAAGTTGTTCAAAGAGTGGATTCCTGCCCATCAATATGCCCAGCACCTTAGAGATCTCCTTCAAAGTTCAGCTTAAGAGCCATGGTGGATTCATTGGCCTGCTGGGATGGATGGAAACCGAAATCCATCACTGGGACAGTGTGGGTGTTCTGGAGGTGGAACCATGTCCCTGTGGAGTCGTGGCTAGGGCGTGGGTCTGTCTTCCTTTCCTTTCCACCCGCCACCTCTCTGCCATGTGTGTGCACTTGCAAGACAAAGGTAAAATGATCTCGGAGTCCTGGAAGGAGAAGGAGGCTGTTAAGTGGCAATGATGTGTTTGTCAAGTGGGAGACAAAACATTTCAGTCAGAAGCCAGCATTGTCAGTGGGGGACACCGAAGTGCCAGGCTTTCCTTCTGCATGGCTTGGCGCAGAATATTAACATGCAGTGTTTCCATGCTGCTGCCACGGCACCAGCATCCCCTGTAAAAAACAACCACAACCACAACAGGGATCCCTCCCCTGTAAAAAAAAAACAAAACCAAACCAAATAGGAATTCATAATGGGGATTATCAACAATTCACACCAACATGAAGGGTACAGGAGCCAGGGTGGTAGTGGATATGGGATGGGGGAAATGAATGCCTTTGCAGTCCTGTAGTGTGATAATGTCCTTTATTCCACTTTCACTGCTCTGGCTGCCTCCTGTGGAATTATGGGGGCTGTAGTTCAGTGAGGCCGAATTGCTCTCTGGCTGAGAGTTCCAAATGCCTCTCCCTAAACTGCAAATCCCAGGAGTCCAAAGGAGGCAGCCAGCGCAGTGGAAGTGGAATCATAGTGCTATAGCAGTGTCGTGTGATATTCCAGGTGCCAGCAAAGAATGTCAGGTACATGGAAGCAGCACAGGAGGAGAATAGTGGAAGTGGGGAAGGGGCTGAAGCGGTGCTTTGGGTTCAAATTCGATGGTTTCACTTAAGGCTTCCCACTTGGATGGCCTTAAAAGGGGACTGGATATATTCATGGAGGTTAAGCCTATCAGTGGCTATTCCCGTCTTTAGATTTTCCTTGGGGTTTTTCCGGGCTGTGAGGCCGTGTTCTGGAATAGTTTCTTTCTCATGTTTCGCCTGCATTTGTGGCTTTCTCTGAGAATGCCAGCCACAGATGCAGGTGAAATGTCAGAAAGAAACTCTTCCAGAACACGGCCTCACAGCCCAGAAAAAAACCAAGGAAAATCTATGGATGCTGGCCATGAAAGCCCTTGACTTCACATATTGTAAACTGCTTAGGGAGTAGATTTCCCTTGGGTTTTTTTCTGGGCTGTGAGGCCGTGTTCTGGAATAGTTTCTTTCTGACATTTCACCTGCATCTGTGGCTGGCATCTTCAGAGAATGTGGAGTTTATATGCTGTGAGCCCCTGTTGGGGAGTATATGTAAATTTGTGTAATTGAATAGTTATTTTTGGGGATATAGAAATGCAAGGCTTGTTAGTGTCCGATTGGCTAATGGTTGGTTGATGGGCCATTATCTGCTGGAAATCTATACCCAGAAACTAACCATTCAAATACACAAATGTACATATACTCCCCAACAGGGATTCACAGCATATAAACTTCGCATACACTCCTACCCAACCATTCTCTGACGATGCCAGCCACAGATGCAGGCGAAACGTCAGAAGGAAACTCTTCCAGAACACGGCCTCACAGCCCGGAAAAAAACCAAGGAAAATCTATGGATGCTGGCCGCGAAAGCCTCTGACTTCACACATTCCCGTCTTCTTTCCCTCCTCCTCCTCCTCCTCCTTTGTTTTACCTTCTTCCCTTCCTCTTTATCCTCTTCTCCTCTTCTTGCCTTCCCCTCCTCCTCTCCCTCCTGCTCTTCCTCTTCCTTGTCCTTTTCCTCCTCGTTTTCCTCTTCCCTCTCTCCCTCCTTCTCCTTTCCCCTTTTCCTCTTTATCACCTCTCACTCCTTCCGCCTCCTCCCCAACCCTCCCTGTCCTCCTTTTCCTTCCGCTTCTCCTTCTCTTCCTCTTCTTCCCCCTTTTCCTCTTCCCTCCTCCTCCTCCTCTCACCCCAAATTCAGCCTTCTGGCTCATCCTGGAGGCTCCCTAATGAACACTAAGAGGTCACCCCTGACCTGGTTGCATATTAAGCCTCTGTTAGAAAACACTAGCTTTTATGCTCCGGTTCGTAATTACTTTTTTAAAAAATAAAGAGGGCAGTGTCACACTAGTAAACTCCGATGCAATAAAAGCCTTTCTCCCTCGATCTATAATTAATCAAGGAGCTACTTAATGTAAGGGAAAGAGAGGGAGGAACGAGGGAGAACATAACAGCCCAGGGCAAATGTGTTAAAAACACACACAATGATACTGGAGGCATATTGGGGGAGGGGGTGCAATTGAATGCATTCAAAACAACCCCCCCAAAAAAAATCCACTTGCAGACCTAGGCATGTCTACTCAGAAGTAAGACTTGGCAGAGTTCAACAGGACTTATAACCAAGTAAATGCTATGCAATGTTAAGAGGGGTTAATATTTTTCTTCTTTGCAAAAAAATAAGGGTAACTGTGAGGCCTATGAAATGGATCCATAGCACACCATTATTTACTCTTGCAGCACCCAAAGACAAAGCAGTGGCAATTGGCAACTTCTGCATCCATGGGGTTGGGATAATCCATTCTGGGCTTTAATCCCAAATGTTAAAAAAAAACAAAAACTATCTAAGGTGCTGAACCTAATTTTTGTTTGTGGGGGGGGGGTCAGAGTTCAGCACCTTGTAGAGCATCTTTGAAATTCAAACTAAAATGCAGAACAGATTCTTCTAACCCACCTGCCCCCCTGCGAAATCCACCCGCCACCATAGAGAGCAAGGCATTAATGGTGGCTTGAACCCACCCACCTCTTCAGGTACTTGAAGGCCTACCTGCCTTCGTGCTGTCTCCATCAAGAATCTGGCCAATGCTGGGCTGCAGACTGACCTTGTAAAAGCTCACCCTGCTGCTCTGTTGGTTCAAGCTGTCACCAGCCCATCCCTTTGCTGCTGATGACCCACAGGTCTCTTCTCCATCTAGAATTTCATTTATATCCCATCTTCTGCCCAAAGCTGGGCCTCAAAGCACCTTACCAATGTAGTCATGAATAAAAATGTACAAAAGTTACAATGAAAACAGTATCAAACTGTCAACAGAATTATGGTCATCCCTCCACATTTGTGGGTGAAGCATTCACAGATTTGATTATTCGCAGATTGCTGTATTTGCTGTTCCCTTCGCATCTGCCCTATACATTCTCTTTCCATAGAATCCATAGATGTTCCCTATACATTCTCTTTCCATAGAATCCATAGATGTTCCCTATACATTCTCTTTCCATAGAATCCATAGATGTTCCCTATACATTCTCTTTCCATAGAATCGTACTGGAGGACCTAGAAATGGCTTGAGGGAATGCTTCTCTAGGCATCTTCTAGATCTTTCCATGTGATTCTATGGTCAACGATCCAGCAGGCCCACATCACTGGCTAGAGGCTTGGTGCAGAAGGCAAAGGGTTTCTCTTGCTTCTTCTTCTTCCTCACTGACTTTCCAAATCTCCGGATGTTTCTCTTACTGTCCCTATTTTGTGTGTTACAGTCATCCTTCCACATTTGCGGGTTAAGCATTTGAAGATTTGACTGTTCATGGATTACTGTATTTGTCCTGGCCTCTGCCACTGCCTTATACACGACCAGAAAAATATGTTCACTCTTGACCATAGAATTGTGCTGGAGGACAAAAGTGCATTTCCCCCTGACAGAGAATGACTCCTAATTTGCTAAGATTCTTATCCATCCAGGATTCTCCTCATTCTGCTTCCTGTCACCCAGGAAGCCCATTTTCATCTATTACAGGTCAACCCCCATATCCACAGGACCAGTATCTGCAGTTTCACTTCTCCATGTCTGAAAAAAATGTGCCATCTCTAGGCATCTTCTAGGTCCTCCCGCATGATTTTATGGTATATTTCTACCAGAAGTTGGCCTGCAAGTCATTCATTTCAATAGGGTTTGCTAATATCCATGGTTTCATGTATCCATGGTAAGTCTGGAAACATCTCCCCTGTGGATATTGGGGGTCAGTGATCTGTATTTGAATTTTTCAAGTATTATTTCTATCCTTAGCGCCTCCTTTCTTTTCTTTCTGATAAATGTGGAATGGTTTTTCTCTCTCCCATCTCCCACCCATGGATGCTCCAATCCTTTTCCAATCCAATCCAAATTTTAGGATGTAAGCCGCCCCGATTGCATTGCAGAGGGGCGGGATAGAAATATTATTATCATCATCATCATCATCATCCTCAGGGCAGCATTTTTCTCCTTTCCAAGCTGCCTGGGTTGAGGAAGGGACAGAGAAAGCCCAGGTTCATCTAGAAGGACCTCACAAGGGATTCCAGATGGACGAAGCTCAACCGACAGGTGCACAGACGTGGAGGATGGGATTTTCCAAGCTCTGCAAATGGCCGTCTGTCTGGCAACCAACTAACCGTGGGCCAAGGGACACAATCTGTCCCGTTAGCAAAACACTGGCCTCCGTTACCACCCAGAGCATCTGTAGAGGCCAGCTGATAGGAGACAGATGGGGGGAGGGGGACCGCTTAATCCAATTAATCAGAGATTGTTGTTCCTTGCTGTGCCCAGGAACTGGCTGGGTCTGGTGCCTTGGGGACCCAAGCATAAGCCCGGCAGGGAAGGACAGAAGGAGGGCACTCTGGAACTTGGTAGCAAAGCCTAAGATCTGGGCATATGAGAGCCAGGGTGGCGGAGTGATAAGAGGATGGGACCTGGAAGGTCCTGGTCTCTACTGAGCCATGCAAACTGACTGGTTCAGTGGTTTTCATGGCTTAGTGACTGTGGGCTAGTCGGTCTCTCTCTCTGATCTACCTCACAGGGTTGTTCTGAGGATAAAATATAGGGAGGAAGAGAGACCATGTGTTGCCTAAAGCTCACAGCTGGAATGGTGAGCTATGAATGCAACTAAAGAATGAGTAGATCTCTAAAAAGAGGGAGAGGATCTGACCTCCTCCTCCTCCTCCTCATCTCTCTGGCTTTTCTTTGCAAACGAAGATTCAGGAAGGACTCATCTCGCGCTTTCTGCAAGCGTGCTGATGACTAAAAAGGCCAATCCGAGACAAACAAGTGGAGCCCTGCTTTGCAAGCCAAAAAGGTTTAGTCCCTAGAAGCATCTCCACATGGGGAATGCAACAGGATCCCATAGGGAAGCTCACTGAAGGCACCACCACATCTAACAGTTTGGTAGTTGAGTGCCAGGGAACTGTCTTTCTTTGCATGACCTTTCCTAGGTGTTTACAGTCCATGTTAGAGGCCTTATTCCATGTCCTGTCCACCCCGCTATCACAGTCTGAAATTAAGTAGAGGGTAACAGCCCCACATCTGAGAAATGCCCTTCATTAAACAGGGTGACTGTCTTGGCATGAAACCTGAAGCTATTTTGAATCCAGGCAGGTTCTGTCATTGGGGTCTTGTGCTGATTGTATGTTTACCTGAGATGTATGGTCTGTTTTTACTGTGTGCCTATGTGCCTTCAAGTCACCTGTTGACTTATGGCAATCCCATAATTTTTTTTTTTATTCAGTTATTTATATCCCGTTCTTCAGCCACAAGGCTATCAGAGCAGCTTACAAATTGTTTTAAGCAATAGCTATTTACACATCTACACTGCATTAAGCAGTTTCCAATGTGTGTTAGCTTATTGCCCCCACAAGCTGGGTACTCATTTTACCGACCTATGAAAGGATGGAAGGCTGAGTGAACCTTGGAGCCCGCTGGAATTGAACTTGCAACGTGGTGACTTGCAGGACTGGCATTTAACCACTGCACCATAGGATTTTTTTAGGCAAGGAATCCTCGGAGGTGGTTTTGCCAGTTCCTTCCTTTGAAAGAGAGCCCACAGCACCTGGGATTCATTGGCGGTCTCCCATCAACCAGGGCGGAGCCTGCTTAGCTACCAGGATCAGACAGGATCTGGTGCCTTTAGGGTATTTAAGCCCTCTGTTTTTACTAGCCAATGTCTTATTTGTTTGACTCCATGTTCTTGTCTTTATTGCTCTTATCATCTTCTGGTATACTCCCCTGAGAGTTTCTTACTTGAAGACCAGCACACAAATATTATTTTAGAGCTAAAAAAGAAACTAACTCCCAAAGACTTGCAGCTGATGCCTTGCAAAGTGACTCGTTCCATAGCTGTACTCTTCATCTCCTTGGGACATGTGGATCCAGCTGGCACTTGGAAGAAAATTACCCACTGGGGATCAGTTGTCCAAAACAATAGCAGAACTTCTCCAATTTTGGGACCTTGTAGCACCTGGACCTTCTTTTGCATAGATACTCTGTTCATCCCCCCCCCCTTCTAAAGGGATGGATTCTTTTCTTTTTTTGGTGTTTTTAATAAACACAATGATGCAAAATACTCTCTCTCCTCCCCACCATCTGCCAAGGGTTCTTCTAATCCTTAATCCCACCCCAATCTGTCCCACCAAAGGGACTTGTGTCCAGCTGATATCTGGGGTCCCAACAGCTCCCCCTCCTCATAAAGCAGTGGTTTAATCAGAAAACATTGGCACCTCATCTGAGGGTGGGAGTCAATGAAAGCAGGGAGTGGGAGAGAGGAGGGAGAAAAGGGCCCAGCCGGCCATATGGTATGAGTCAGGAGAAACCCCATTAATTCCTCACAGCTACAGCTATCTACAGCTCGCCTTCCAGCACCCAAGCTTTGTGGATTTAACTCCTTGGCTTATGTTTTGTGTCTATCTGCAAAGAAGGATTTCATGAATTAATAGATTATTTTCCCCCCTTACTCTTTGACATTTTATGCCAATGTTTATTTTGGAAAGCAAACAGGATCTCAACCCCCCCCCCAATCTCTGAAAAAGCATAAAAGAAAACAGTCTAATCAAATTGATAAACCCAGTCTTTACAAACAGCAATGGAACCAGTACAACAAACCAGTGGAAACTTGTAGCTTTGATGTTGGTGTGTCTGTGTCTGTGTTTGCTTGTTTGTGTTTGTGTTTTTGAGGAATCCACTCCAGGTTTCAGGTCAACCCAGATCTAGCCATGGTGCTGAACCTTATCCCTCCAATGAAGGAGCTGTCCTAAGTGCTGAATTATATACTGCAAATAGGTTCAAATAAACAAACCAGGGCCAATATAAGTCAGTGTGGTGTAGTGGTTTGAATATTGGACTAGGACACTGAGAGACCAAGGTTTGATTCTTCACACTGCCATGGAAACCCTACTGGGAAAATAACACTCTCTCAGCCTCAGAGGAAGGCAAGGGCAAACCCCCTCTGAACAAATTCTGCCAAGAAAACCCCATGATAGGTTTGCCATAAGTCAGAAATGACTTGAAGACACACAACAACAACAACAACAACAACAACAACAATATAGGATACTTCCTATATTATAGAAAGGAATAGTAGGTACACTGCTAGATTGCATCTAATGTTTATTGTGTTGCACGATGTTTCTTGGTTGCCCTTTTCTGGAAAACAACATTAAAAAATAATTTTAAAAAACTCCAAACCAAACAAAGGAAAGCAGCATTTTTTAAAAAAAGCAAGCTTCTAAAGTCCCACAAAGAATGAGGATCTTCAGATCTCCTTGAGGGGGGAAGGCATTGTGGGTTGGTTTCAGAAGATAATTTCAGTGCCCCCGGGGCTGCCACAGTGAAGTCCCTGCTCTTTGCAAAGGCTAATCTATCCTCTTCATGAGACACAGAAGCAGCAGGGTCTCCTAGAAGTGGGAGACTCATGGAGAGAGACAGAAACATATCCTGACATAATGGAGATCTAAGGTACACCAAGGCTTAGAGGTCCACAAACCGGCCCAAATTTTAAGATCCTTGGGAAGGGCTTCGTCTCAGCTTTACCACCATCATGGGTGCATTTGGTGAGGGCCTTTTCCATAGCTGCTCCCAGGCTGCATAACTCCCTCCTATGGGAGGTCTTATTAGCCCCTTCTCTTCTCTCTTTCTAACCACAGGCAAAGAGGTTATTAAATTCTGGCTCTTAACTCATGGGGCAGAAGGGTCTTTTAATGTGGTTTGCTGTGCTTTTATCTTTTAAATTATGTTTTAAATGCATTTCAAGCTGCTTTAATTTTGTGCTTTTAATGGAACTGAATATTGAAAAAATCATTTATATAATAAGATCACAGCTGAACTTTGTTTTAATTGGATGGAAGTCACCTTGGGTCCCTCTTCTTGTTGTTGTAATTGTATGCCTTCAAGTCCTTTCTGACTTATGGTGACCCTAAGGGGTTTTCTTGGTAAGATTTCTTCAGAGGAGGTTTGCCATTGCCTTCTTCTGAGGCTGAGAGTGTGTGACTTGCCCAAGGTCACCCAGTGGGTTCCCATGGCTGAATGGAGAATTGAACCCTTGTCTCCCAGTGTTCTAGACCAGCACTCAAACCTTTATACTACTCTAGCTCTCTCCTTGGGCCCCATGTAGGGAGAAATGTGTGTTATAAATTAATTAAATAAATATGTAATAAATAAGCAAAACAGAACTCTGAATTGGACCTGGTGTGGTCGTAGATGATGCCGGGCTGGATGGAAAGATGGAATTTGCCATGCTTACCAGCTCAGAGGTGTGGATTCCTTTAGCCTGCCTGGGTTTGGAAGTGGGCAAGCATCCCTTCCATTTTATAGCCACAATCCCCACATTTGGGGAGGCTTTCTGCCTGGCTTAGGGGCAAAAATTGCCTGGAAATCACACTCATTTTTAATTTCTGGGGATGGGGTGGTTTGAAGGGACTGCTGGGGAGCTTCAGCAGCCATGAATGAGGGCCACACTATGCTCACCCTTAGACTAGAGAAAAGAAGAGCAAAATTAATTTCCCTAAAAGGAGGATGAGACAGTTTGGCCTGAGCTTATTAAAAAAAAATGTAAAAAAAAAAGTGTAAAGGGATGTTGGTGCAGCAGAAGCAAAATCAGCCCTGAGAAGTAAGAGAACAAGAAGTCTGGCCTGGTTTTCCTGGAATGTCTGTTTTTGAAAATGAGGTTTGAAAAGGGAGCATTTAATAGCTTAATTTGGAGGTGTTGCATGTGTGGGTGTTGAATGAGTTAAATCTGACAACTGCCCAGCTCTCTGTAATGATTAGCTGAAAGCAATAATAATGCCATTCCTGACAGAAGGAGAACAAAAGGAGCTGGTTTTCCCTTCAAACACGGGGAGATCAGGCAGGTCCTTTAGCTGACAGTCTCTTCCTAGCTTGGTCAAGATGGCTCTAGCAACATGTATGGCGCAGCAAATGCATTTCAGAGAGTACCATAGATTTGGGAGTGCTGGGGCAGGCCTGTGCAGTTGGCAATGACCCAAGGCAGAGGCAACCCTTCTTTTAAGGGGGAAAGGGCGTGCCTCCGATCCTTCCTAGAATCCTATGAATTTGACATAGTTGGAGTTCACATTTCTTACCACTTTTAACCAGAGGGGGGAAATTATTCTATATCTCAGGTGTGTAACACAAATCTCTGCATGTGAAGTTACACATTAAGTCTGCTACACAGCCCTTGTGCTGGATCAAAAAACCAAATGTACAACTAAATGAACAACCAAATGCACATGCACATATGTGCATATCACCACTTGCACAACTTTGCTACTGCAACCTTGAACTGAATACAGATGTTCCACATTGGTAAAAAAAAATGTCTAACTTCTTCCTTAGGACAATTTGTACAAGCATAAGACAACAACTGGATTCTGGCCATTCCTTTTTTGGACTGCAACTCCCAGAATCCCCCAGCCAGCATACTAACTATGCTTCTAACCCATGTGTTCTTTTAAACCTACCCTTATTTTTTTCCTTTCTGCACCCCAAAGGGAATGTTTTCATCTCTGTCCTCTCTGTGGTCTAAATCCAATTGGGCAGAAGCACTGAATCAATGGGATTTGCATACGTGTTGGCTTACCATTCAGTGCTCTTTGCTTTGCTTTCCTCTAGTTGACTATGAATTGGGTTTGGGCATGTATAAGCATGCTTTGGTATCTCCCTTGGCAATTTCTATCAGTTAATTCCCCAGATGTGTTTCCCTTCACTCCATAGGGATCTCTACACTCTTTCTTTGGAAGCCTTCCTTCTCAGCATGCACCCTATCTCTGCACTGCCCCAGGTCTGCAAATGCATCTCTGTTACCCCTTCCATGACCATGCTTAGCTCCACTTAGCTCCCTGTAGGGATCTCAGTCTTTGCTTCTTTCCTTCTTGCATGGGAGAATGAAACATTGCAAAAGTTTTCTCCCACATGGGTGAGGCTACCTGGCTTATTGTACATTTTTCAAAGACACTTTTGGGTGTTTGTTTTGCATTTCAGAACTTTTTTGGTGAAAATTTCACAAAGTGCCAAACCTAACGTTTTCATGCAAAAAGTCATCCTTTTGTTTTATTTTCTTTGTGCTGCTGATAGTGAGAGTGAAAAACAAAGCTATCTTTTTTGCATTAGCACAGGATGCACATGTTGGCAATTTGTTTACAGGTGCCTTGACTTGATGAGAGACCCTTTCTCACCAGGGGCAAGACAATCTTAGACCTCTAGCTCACTTCTCACTGGGGGCCCATCTGGTCATTTTGCCTGCACTTTCTCTTTGGGTTTCTCAACACTATTTCTAAATGCTCAGCAGGAAGTTTAAGTGACTGCAGTGCTAAAAATGTTGGACTGAAGGAAATTTTCATTGAGGGATTCAGAAATCCTCATTTGGGGGTTCAGTGTCCTCATTTGGGGGCCCTCTGTAGCTACACCCTGCGTGTGCACACACATTTGGGGACATAGCGGCTTTGAGCGTATTCCCTCCAGTTTGGGGAATCTGGCTGCCATAGTATAAGGAACAGTTTTTCTCTGCTCTCAATTTCAGGTACAGCCATAGAACACCAGTAAATCTGATTTTGCACCAGTGGCTTTGCCTCTCCATGATCACCCTTGAATCTATTGTGGCATGATAGCCCAATTGGGCCCTGATCCATGACCACTGGGCAGAGGAAGGCACCCCCATTTCCAAGCACTTTCATGGGTGCTCCTGAGGCAACCCCCAGATTTGAGTCTCTCCTTAGATGAGGTGCAGCTGCTGCCTCAGGCAACCAACTTTGGCTGTCTCCATTCCCAAAAGGCAGCCACTGGTTATTTAACATGTTGTGGTTATACTCTTAGTGCCAACAATGGGAGAGAGATGTTTTTATGGGATGCTTTTCTGTCTGGAGTGCCAAAACTAATTCAGCTGGCTTTAGCTACTACCCACCTTCTCATAGGCTTGGAAGGGGCCCTATGGGCCCTCAGGGCCAACCAACCCCCTGCTCAATGCAGGATCTCCACCTAGAGAATCCCCACCATTTCAGCTGCCCAGCCTCTTTTTGAAGATATCCAGAGAAGGAGACCTCACCACCTCTATAGGCAATTGGTTCCACTGCTGAACAGCTCTCACTGTCAAGACGTTCCTTCTCATGTTCAATTGAAATCTGCTCTCCTGTAACTTCAAACCAGGAGATTTGGTCCTACCCTCTGAGGCAGCAGAGAACAGACCTCCCCCCCTCCTGTCTGGGACAGCCCTTGAGATATTTAAAGAGCACAATCATGTCACCCCCCAGTCTTCTCTTCACCAAGTGGAATATGCCCAGCTTCTTCAACCTCTCCTCCTATGTGTTGTTCTCCATACCAGTGGTTCTTAACCTGTGGTCTGGGGACCCCCAGAGGTCTGCAATGTCCTCACAGCAGGTCTCCGAAGGCTTGAAGGCTGCTTGGACCACCTCCTCCCTGCACTGGAGTTGCCACGTGACAGGAGCCAAGGCAAATCCTGGCTGGCTGGCTTGGCCTGCGCATTGCCATTCAATCTGCTCCAGCCACAAGCTTGCAGGAAGCAGCAGGAGGAAAGTCTTCCCCCCCCACTCCAGTGCCTCTGAAGAAAGGTTTAATGGATGGTGTAATTGTGTTCTTGTTGTGTTACGTCTTGGGGGTCCATGGCAACAAAACATATTTAAAGGGGGCCCCTGGTAAAGAAAAGGTTAAGAGCCACGGCTCCATACCTCTTATAATCCTTGTTGCCCTTCTCTGAACCAGTTCAAATTGTCTACAGTTGTCCCTTCGCATTCGCTGGGGTTTGGTTCCAGGACCCCCCGTGAATACCCAAATCCGTGAATACTCAAGTCCCATTATATGCAATGGCCTAGCAAAATGGTGCCCCTTATTTAAGATGGCAAAATCAAGGTTTGCTTTTTAGATTACTGTATTATTTTTTAAAGAATATTTTCAAGCCGTGAATACTTAAATCCATGAATGTCAAATCCATGAATGTGGAGGGACAACTGTATATCCTTCTTAAAACAAGGAACCCAGTACTGCAGTTCTGGGCACCTCATTTTAAGAAGGATATTGACAAGTTGGAGCTGCTAAGAGAAGATTGTAAAATTTGCAACATCCCCTGCAAAATGTCTCCGTTGGAGTGAGTTCAGAGAAGGGCAAAAAGGATGATAGGTGTCATGCTCTGCTTCAGGCATCAAAATACCTGAGGGTGGCTCTGGATTCCCTGTCCTTGGCCTCCTCACCCCCCCCCTTTACTGATAGCAGAGAGGTGGCCTCTGACCCTAGGCTATGATAGTGCACAGCCTGAGCCTTCCACCTGTCTTTGCAAATGCCAGCCCCTTTCTTAGAGAGGGGAACAACCAAGTTATCAGCGCGGCTCCCAGGAGACCAGAGCACCTTGGCTTAAAGTGCTTGCCTGAAGTGGCTGCCACATCACTGTGAAAGGGGAAATAAGTGCAAAATAGCCCCATTATGGTAATTTTGCAAAATGATGATTGATGGAGATTTAGTACTTTCGTTCAGGGAAATCAGATGAATGCATTTGGTACTAATGCCGGGATCTTTGGAGCAAAATGGAGCCACACAGAGCCATGGAGCCATGGAAGGCAAGGAGGAAAGTTTCTCTTTTTGGAGGGTGGGTGGAGGCAGGGGGCTCAACTCCCAAAACCTCCCCCAGTTGGCATGGCCGCAAGGTCTTCAGGTCCCTTGTCCCTCAATTAAGCCCAAGGTCCTCACACCACCAGAGTCCATAGTTGTGACCTTTGTCCATCCAAAATGACCCGTGGTTGTGACTAGTGTCTGGTGGCTCCTATGGAGTGGAGTGGTGAATCTTCTCTGGGTTTCAGTCTGAACTTTAAAGGAGCTAGATGCTGAACCTGTTTTAAAATAGGATTTGCCCCCCCACCACCCAGATAGCTCCTTTAAATTTCATACCAAAACCAAAAACAGACATCCTGCTCCATTAGCGTGGAAGCTGCTAGTTACCACTAGTTGTGACACATGTTTCCAAAATAAAGATTATTGAGTATCTGTGAGTTCTTCAGTGTGGGTCTCTTCTTATCTGTCTTCACAAGTTTGGCAACTATAGTTTCATGCTTAGAGGATATACTGTATCTTAAGGGGCAAACTTAGCTACCTGGTCTAACCCAGAGATTAGATGCAATCAATTTCAACCCATAACAAGTTTTTTTTCCCTTTTGTAACAAGTATTTAATGAAGTCACATTCCAAAAATAGCATAAACGACGTTACCTTTTTGGTGTAGCAAGCAAGTTCTAGCTATTTCAGAAGATTATTTCAAAGGGCATTTAGGCATTTTTGAGACCTTTTGTCAGGGATGTTGCAAATTTTATGCTCTTCTTTTCTCAATCCCAAAGTTTTTGTTGTTGTTTTTTAAAGAAAGAAAAGTAACAAGATATAACAGAAAAGTAAAGTGCAACTAGTAACACAGCAAATTACGTACTTAACATTGTAATGATGAATGACACTGAATTATATCTGAAACACCATGTCAGTTTAATGGGAATGAATTGTTTATATTAAGTAAATTTCCAGGTCCCCCCCCCTGTCTATCCAGAGATCTTAAGATGCTCCCTAATGTTCTAAATTGGGTCCATATCAGTGAGTCATAGAGTCAGAGAATTGGAAGGGGCCTTATGGGCCATTGAGTCCAACCCTCCGCTTGATGTGGGATATATTTATTTATGTTATTCATTTATATCCCACTTTTCTCCCAATAATAAGACTCAAGGCAGCTAACAACATATTGTTAAAGCATCCCCAGTAGCAGGGAGCTGTCCAGCCTCTTTTTGAAGATGTTCAGAGAAGGAGACCCCAACACCTCTCTAGGCAATGGGTTCCATTGCTGAACCACGCATACTGTCAAGAAGTTACTTCTAATGCTCAATCGAAATCTACTCTTTTGTAACTTAAAACCATTAGACCTGGTCCTATCCTCTGGGGCAGATCTTCTCTGGGGCAGATCCCCTTGAAGTATTTAAAGAGTGCAATCATGTCACTCCTCAGTCTTTTCTTCACCAGGCTGAACATGTCCAACCTTTCCTCCTGTGTTTTGTTCTCTCATCTTTTTCCCACTCCAAATGAATAGGAGGGAAACCAAAATGGAGGAGGGGGATCAAAAACCTTGGTGCCCTGTTCATGGAGACCCTGAAACCCTTCCATGGATGCCCTTAGGAATACAGACAACCCAAGTTAAAAACCTCTTGTTTTGATCCATACCAACTAAACATGGACAATATAGGATGAAATGCTCTGGCTGAATCAATGAAAAGATCAAAATTAAAATTGATTTCTGTTCTTTCTTGCATCACAACCAAACTAGCTTTGTCCAACCTGGTATCCTTCAGGTCTGCTAGAGTACTAGCATTCAATATGGTGCTGATAAGAGTTGTAGTCCAACACAGCTGGAGGGTCCCAAGTTGGGGAAAGGTATTCCAAGACAATAGGAGCCAGGGGTCCTCAACATTCTTGTGCAGGTGGTAAAATTGGTCCCTGTTGTAATTAAAATACTCTCAGTTTTTGTTAATGAACTCCGAGGCACTGTGGATGAATGGGTCACTTTGTTTGCATACTCAACAACACCTCCAGGCATTGGCTAGCAGGGGACTGAGGAGAGGTGGAACAGTGTCAACTGGTTAGAATGGCTCACGTCCAACCTTCTAGAAGATTTGCCAGTGCCTTGACTTAGGGTGGATCCAATGTGTTTCTGTCTCTACGTGCACACACCCTTTAATGAAAAGCCTCTCTGTGCCACCTTCCTCCATCTGCCAAGGGTTTCTGCAAACCTGGGGACTGATTGATAAAGGGTGTGTCTTAGGGAGTTCCTTTTGCAATGCATCAAGAGGACTGAGGTTTGTTTGTAAAAGTAGCTTGGGGATCAGGGCAGCACGATTTCTACATCCACACCCTCTCTACTCTTTCCAGACAGCGGAAGAGGAGGGCAGAAGAATGAAAGCCATGGGGGCAAGCATTCCACTCAAGAGCTTGGAAGGTCTTGGCTGGCCTCCATGCTTGAAGGAAGGAGAAAGGAGAAGAGTCTGCTAGATCAGAGAAGGACAGTGGACCTTCCCATTGAAAATGTGGGATGCGCAACATTGATCAACGTTCCTTTTCCTCCTTTCCTCTCTCTCCTCCTCCTTTTTCTTTTTCTTTTTGGCATGAGCAGGGAAAAGCAAAGTCAATCTGCTTCTCCCTGGGACACGGCTGCCAAAACCCACCGCAGCCCTGAACCCCCAAGCCAGCCGAACTCTGGCGTTCACTCCAAAAACCTGAATGGCTGGTTGTTGCGTGTGCTTGGGCTCCTTTCTCCCCTCTTCTCCCCATCTTTTCCCCCCTTTCTTTTTTCTTCCTTCTCCTCCTCCAAAAATATGTGGTGAACAATCAGCTGGCAAGAGGAGATCTCTGTTCTCCGGGTGTATTTCCCTGCCAATTTCTCTGAGAGCTGGAGCTGGCACTGCAGGCGGCTCCGGTGGCAACCAAAAGGAAGAAGCCGGGAGGGCTGGATTGCAAAGGAGGAAAAAATGGACCCATGCCATCGACGGAGAGCAGCGTGTGTCTGCCAGGATGCCAGAAGGCAGCATGGGGCCAAGAGGAACATACGAGGCTCAGAAGCTGGCAAGCCCACTGCGAAGCAGGTGGCAGCTGAGTTGGCAGAGGTACCATGGAGGATGGGCTGCCGAGATGCAGCAGCCAAGGCAAAAGAGAGGAAAAAGAGAGAGGGAGGAAGCAAGAATGAACACACGAACGAACGATGCAAGGAAGCTGGAAAGGCATGGCAGGTAGCAAGCCGGTGGTGAAACCTGGAGGAGGAACAGACACACACATACACAGACACCAACAAGAAAGGTAGGTCCCCTTCATTTGTTTTCCCAAGAAAAAAAAACAAGGGCCATTTGTGTGCCTGTGTTTTTGTGTGTCCATTGCTGTGCAGTGTGCCCGGCTGCTTGCCTGCTGGCAGCGAATGGAGTGCCATGACGGTGTGCCTTTGTGTGCGGTCATGCCTCTCTAGCAGATCAGAGTCTGGATCGGTCTGTGTTGGTCCCACAGAAGAAATGACATTACAACAGCATGCCATCTCATTTGATGCTTTTGGCCATCTTTCTGCTTGTGTCCATGCCCACAGAAAGGACCCATGGGATGTTGAGTGCTTTTGTTTAATGCCCCTCATTTCCTGGGTACTGTCTAAATCTGGGCAAAGGGTTGGATATGGCGTTCCCTTCTGTTTTGGGCCTCAGGAAAGCCGAAAGACTGCTTCTCCACCTGAGGGAACAGAGGAAAGGACGCGAATGGTGCAACCTCAGTCCCAGTGTGTTCATTCCTCTTGGTCCTGCAATGAGAGTCTGTTTAAAAGGCTGGGATCATCCATTCTCCAGGCTCCAGCTACATAAAGGACCAACATGGCTATTCTGCACAGGGTAGAGTTGAAGGCTCACATTTATGAGGACAAAACGAAGCCTAGACAATGGACGCATCAAGGGTAGCAAGCTCTGCCCGCTGGAGATGATGCAAAGATAATGAACCCAAATCCCAGCAGCATCACCCAAAGGTCCAAGGCTTGGCTTTCTGCCTTGAGCGGAAACACCAATTTGCATGCAAGCGTGAAGCAGAACAAAAATTTCATAGTTCCCAAAATTTTGCTTTTGAAATTCAGTACCAAGTATCTTTTTTTTAAAGGGGAAAAAAGGAACACTTCTAATCTAAAGTTGGCTAAATTCAATGCTTGTTTTGTCTGAAACGCCTAAATCCTCATGGCCATTTGTAGCTGGGAATGCGGAAAACTCTTTTAATATGTGGAATGTTGAGTCTGTCTTCCCAAGGTTTTTGCTTGAACATTTCTTCCCTCTCTACCCTGACACATGGAAGATGTGACCAAATGATTTAGGAAATACTTTTCCAGCAAGCAGTCCTCCTGATGTCTTGGACTACAACTTTCATCATGATGACGGGCTTTGTGGTCCAGCATGCAGGTTAGGAAAGGTGTTTTAGGAGGACAGCAACTGGTGGGGGCTGGACAGGGTCATGAGGCTAAGTATGAGACGTTGGAAGACCTACTAGACCAGGAACTGGAATGGGGGAAAGCAGTGAAATATGGGCCTAAGTCCTATTGTTATTTCTGACTAAAGTCTTTGGATCTGTGGGTGTTACCATCATGTTGACCTTCACCATCCAACAACTGAGTCATAGGGTTTACACTAGTTGGGACTAACCAACGATTCCAGTCATGCTCATTTCCAATGGTGCATGTACACAATATTTCCCCCTTTGTCCTCTGTTTATTTCTATTGTTTCAAACTGAGTTCAAAGTGCAAAAGTAAACTCAGTGGGGGCAGAATCTTAGCCTTCCCTGTATGTTCAGGCAAAAGCAGACTGCTGCTGCCTCTTCTAGCTTGTGTATTCTTTCTCATTAATAACTTTTGCCACGTTGACCACATTCTGATGTTGCTTGGCCATGCATGTCCTGCTTTTCATCTATGAAATGTTGCAAAAGCCATGTACTGTAAATGCTGCCGGATTAATAGTTGGCCCTGGCTTGGCCTAACCCTGAGCTAGCACTTCCATCCTTTTGGGATACTGGAGAAGATGTCAGGTGGAAGGGATCCCCAGAGAGCTTGCAATGAAGGCAAGTTGGAAGGGGAAACACTATTACTGGATCTTCAGTCCAGACCAGGAAAAATGGGAAGAACCTGACCTTTTCAATTGCTCCATTGAAAGGTGCAGGTAGACATTTTCTCACTCCCCCCACGTGGAGGAATATCAAAAGATAACATTGGTTTGGAGTGAGGGCTGGAAAGAAGCCAGCAGCTACTAGTGTACATTTCAAATTATTTCATGGCTGAGGACTTTATCAGACATGGCAAAAATCCAGGATTATGATGTCATGGTAGTGTGAATGGGCCCTACTATCGCACAATGTTGTCATCTTCATATGGTCACTCCATACTCCAGCTGCGAAAAAGGCGTTGCTTCTAACTGACAGGACAAGCCATCAATAAATCCTCAATATTGCCCTTTTCATGCTATTAAAGGCATACAAAACCACGTCTTGTAATTGCGAGATTGCAGCGTGAATAGGCGGTCCTCAGTGAGAAAACATCTGGGTGAGAATATGAAAATGAAGCACAGGACACTCTTTTTATGAACTGTCCTGTTTAGTTTCAACATTTTTAGCTTTGTTTCAGTGCTGGTGTGTTCATTTACTTTGTTTTTTAAGGTGTTTTTGGAGTTTTAAGCACGCTTGCGTCTTCTCATGAGAACCACCAAAATCTCACCCATGCTAAATCGAGGAAGTAAACTCCCATTCTTAAAGCGCTAGTGGTTGTCATGCGATAATTCCATGGCAGTTCTTTTGCATGATTACAATGATGCACAATATAAGTGTAATAATGCCATGATGTTCCTGCTATCCTCATTCATGGAATTACAGCGTTTTTAGACTCTCGTCTGATAATGTCCTTTCAGTCATTAAGGACCATGACATTATGGGCCTTATACTGAGGTGCAAAATTGGAATCACACTATTGCATTTGTTTGTGTATCTGAATTTGTTTGTCTGTTTGGATTTAGATTGTTTGGCCTGCTGGCTGGGGGCAGCTGAGATCTTTAATCTCCTTCCACTCAAGTTAGTCTTCCAAGCTCTGCCTAGAACTTAGGACTGATTACATCAGTTTGCAAAAGCCAAAGTATGAAAAATATCTCTGGGGAAAGAAACAGGCTGCATATAAAACAGATAGATACCCAATATGAGAACAAATTCATAGCTAATCCTTGCTCCCAGTCCCAGTTTAAAACTCTGGAGAGAGGAAAAAAGCCACCAGCCTCTGTGTTTCATGGTTTGCATTTCAATTCCTCCTCCTCCTTCTCCTCTTTCCCCATCCCCACCTTCCATCCCTCCCTGTCGTATTTATCTTTTTTTCTTCTTCAAGGTAGTTCTACTTGGAAGTTTCCCATGTAGGTGCCCTTCCTTACAAGCACCCATGTTTTGAGTTTAAAAAGCAACACAGTTCTGAAATGAGGTTCAATGATAGCTGCACCTCTTTGCTCATGCTTGCTCTGCGCACACCCCCAATGACTTTGATGTTGCGGGCAAAGAAAGGTAGAGGATCTTGAGATACCTCTATGAGATCAAGAGGCAGCGGTTGTCGGAGGTCAGAAACAGTCTCTGGTCTCCTCCCCAAAAGAAAGTCGCTGCAGAAGGGAGACAGACACCCAATAGGGAATGGGTAAATTCTCACAAAATTAGCTTTAGACCAAGAGTAAACAGGGACCAAGCATCATTCTGGGGTGCAGACTGTACAAACTCATGGCATCCCAGCCTTCTCACACTGAGGCCACAATCCTTCATTCAGTACCTGCAACCTCATGTGTGTGGAAAAAGTTTGTTTTAATTCTGAAATTATATATAAATTATATATATATATATATATATATATATATATATATTCAAGGGGAGGGCTGTTTTTACTATTTCTGTTTAATACTCATATCCAGCTGAAGATGCCTATGAGGTTTTTTTTTTTTTTTAACCATTTTGTAACTTTTGGATAAGTAATAAAGGGGTTAGAGAGCCAGTATGGAGTAATGCTTTGAGTATAGTTGGCCTTCTGTATCCATGGATTCTTTATCTACGGATTCAACCTTCCACAGCTTGAAAATATATATTTTTTTAATTTCCCCCAAAAGCAAATCTTGATTTTGCCATTTTCTATGAGGGACACCTTTTTACTATGCCATTGTATACAATCAGACTTGCGCATCCATGGATTTTGGTATCCACAGGGGGTCCTGGAACCAAACACCAGCAGATACCAAGGACCCACTGTATTAGACTAGGGGCCTGTCTACACTGCAGAAATACAGCAGTTTGACACCACTTTATCCACCATAGTTCTATCCTAAGGAATCCTGGTATTTGTAGTTTGGTGAGGCGCCAGAGTTCTCTGAGACGAAAGGCTCAATACCTCACAAAACAACAAATACCAGGATTCCTTAGGATAGAACTATGGTGGATAAAGTGGTGTCAAGCTGCTGCATTCATGCAGTGTAGGCAGGCCCTCGGTCTCACATGGGCCTAGTTTAACTGCCCAAACCCCCCTCTTTCAACTCTAGAGGAAAGGACTTAAACTGGAGCCATGCCCCAGATGTTCAGTGCTGCAATTCAGAATGTTGCTTGGGATTGCTTTTGACTGGATCCAAAAGATCTATGACAACAGATGCACAAACACAAAGAAATATGTTCCTGGGCATATCTTCTATCATGATTTGCAGCAGAGGGGGGGAATGTTGTGGTTTGTGGGCCCCATGGAAGCCCCATTTCTGAAGGAACCCAAGTCTCCAGCTCACCCTCTAAGCCCTAGTTCATCTCCCAAAATAATAATAAAAAAAAACCTGGGTGCAAAACCACCCCAAAGTAACTGAAACCAATACAGTGTAGCGTACAAGTGTGGCAGTTCACTTAGTTTGGCACCCCCAGTCCCAGCCTCTCCCCCCAAGTGTCTGATTTTCATTCAAAAATGAAACCATAAAGTCATGTGCGATCACTTCCAAGCTGCAGGAATTAGCTGGTGTAGCCAGCCATTCCCCCAATGCAGTTGCCTATTCTGATCTCTTCTTTATTCCCAAGTTTTCATAGAATCATAGAGTTGAAAGATACCATGAGAGCCATCCAGTCCAACCCCATTCTGCCATAAATGAATACAAGTCAAACCCCATATCCACAGGGGATATGTTCCAAGACCCCCCAATCATATCTGAAACTGTGGATAATAGGGAACCCTATTATTTTCAATGAGACGAATCCCGGACGTTGACAATAGAATCGCAATGTAGCTCCTAGAAATGCCTAGAGAGAACATATGTTTTTTTGACGTGGGTAAGTGAAACTGTGGATACGGAATCCATGGATATAGGGGTTGACCTGTACACAATCCAAGCCCTCCCGACAGATGGCCACCCAGCCTCTCTTTAAAGATCTCCAAAGAAGGAGACTCCACCACACTCCCAGGCAGTGCATTCCACTTCCAAACAGCTCTTACTGTCTTCTCCATACAACAGTTCTCAAACAGTTCTTTTCCACAGAGTTGGAAGAGACCAAGAGGATCATCTAGTCCAACCCCATTCTGCTATGCAGGAATACCCAATCAAAGCATTCCTGACAGATGGCCACCGAGCCTCTGTTTTAAAACCTCCAAAGAAGGAGACTCCCCCACACTCCTAGGCAGCTCATTCCACTACCAAAGAGCTCTTACTCTCAGGAAGTTCTTCCTAATATTTAGGTGGAATCCTGTAGTTTGAGTCCATTGCTCCATGTCCTAGTCTCTGGAGCCGCAGAAAACAAGCTTGCTCCATCCTCAGTATGACATCCCTTCAAGTATTTCAACATGGCTCTCCTGTCCCTTCTTCACCTTCGCCAGACTAAACATGCCCAGCTCCCTAAGCTGCTCCTCACAGAGCATGGCTTCTAGACTTCCCACCATTTTGGTCACCCCCCTCTGGACATGTTCCAGCTTTTCAATATCCTTCTTGAATTTTAGTGCCCAGAACTGGACACAGTATTCCAGGTGAGGTTTTACTTATGAAGAAAAACGTAAGGAAAAACAGGAGATCGGAGCAACTCCCTCTAAACCTCCCATTCTTTCTCTCTTTCTACCCTCTATGTGGTGAAAGGTTGGCAGTAATGTTGGCTTTAGAGTACATAACCAAATGGGAAGGGGGAGTCCCTTCCCCAAAGACAGAGGCCTCCAAGCAGGACTGCACGGCTAAACATTTCTTGTAGAATCCATGCATCTGAGGAAGTAGACGAAGTCTGCAAAAGCTTATGCTACAATTTCTTTCTCTCAGTTAGTCTCAAAGGTGCTACCAGATCCCCTGGCTTACCGACATCTCTTGTAGCGTGTGCAGAACTTTTCAAAGTGCCAGGGAGGCACCGTGTGAGTCTTCCATTGTGTCACCAAACATGCACTGGTGGGACAAAAACCAATGGATTCAAATGGGAAGAGAAGAGATTCCTCTGAAATGTTGGGAAGTATTTCTTTACTGTGAGAGCTATTTGATCCTGAATAGACTGTCCGAAAGAGAGCCAGTGTGGTGTAGTGGTTTGAGTGTTGGACTATGACTCATCCATGGAAACTCACTGGGTGACCTTGGGCCAGTCACACTCTCTCAACCTCAGAGGAAGGCAAAGGCAAAAAACCCCTCTGAACAAATCCTGCCAAGAAAGTCCTGTGATAAGTTCACCTTAAGGTTGCCATAAGTTAGAAATGACTTGAAGGCACACAACAACAAGACTGTACGAGGAGATGGTGGGCTCTCCTTCCAGGGAGGTCTTTAAAAGATGTTATGTGTTAAGTGTTTTCTTTCTGGGGGGGGGGAGTGGTAGAATAAGTGAGGGGGGTTAGATTAGGTGAGGGGAATTTTGTTTATTGCCTATAATTTTTTATATATTTGTAATTCATTCTTGTATTTTTAATTTTTTTAAATGTTTGTGTTTAATAAAAATATATTTTTTTAAAGAAGATGTTGGATTAGCGCCTTTCAGGAGTGCTTAAGTTGAGTCTTCCTGCATGGCATGGGTTGGACTAGATGGCCCTTGTGGTCCCTTCCAACTCTAGGATTCTAGGATTCTATGAAATGTTTGTGTTACATGAGGTGGCCAGTGATCCAGAACTTGGAAATTATCTTTTTCAGGAGCTGTGATGCTTTAGGAATGGTCCCTAATTCCTAAACTCCTGCGGGTGCATCTTTGGCCCCCAGAAATGTAACCCAGGAAATGCCACCATGGGGGCAGGTAGCTACCACCATCATGACTCCGCTAACTCTTGTGGCATGGGTGCCGCTGGCGCAGGGGATGGGAGACTCAAGGATGCCAGGACGGGGCCATACAGAGCTTTGTTGGCTACAAACAGAGGCTGGATGGCCATCTGTCGGGGATGCTTTGATCAAGATTTCCTGCGTGGCAGGGGGGTTGGACTGGATGGCCCTCGTGGTCTCTTCCAACTCTGCAATTCTATGATTCTATGATTCTATGAAATTCTCCTTCCCCCATTTCTCCTCCCAACCCACCCCCCCTTTCTCTCTCTCTCTCCCCCCTTCCCTTTCCATATTTCACAGTTCCTGCTTCCTGCATAGTGCCTGGAGGTCTCCAGAGACCCCAGCCAGATGTTCTCTGCAGAGCCACACATTGCTTCTCTAATGAAATATTCATAGAGCCTCCCTGCCTTTTTGACATGGAAGCCTTCTGCAGATTCCCAAATGATGGAAACCAGCCCTGCACGGAGGATGCATTCCGATAAAGGCACGCGGGCTCCTCCCCCCACACCCTGCCAACACACACACACACACACACACACACACACACACACACAGGCTACTGGGCTCTCTTCCCTTCTCTGCCTTCCCTTTCTGACCTTGGAGGCAGACAGAAAATTCCTTTCTCTCTCTCATCATTCCTACTGACATAGAATCCTCCCCATGTGTGTGTGTGTTCCTTATGGTGACCCCATAAATTTCATGGGGTTTTCTTAGACAAGAAATCCTCAGAGGTGGTTTTGCCAGTTCCTTCCTCTGAAATAGAGCCTCCAGTCCTTGGTAGTCTGTCTGACCTCAAAGAAGGTTCTTCTTTTTGGACTGCCACTCCCAGAATCCCCCAGCCACTCCCCAAAGGCACCTTTTCTCATTCTCCGGACATTTTAGCCTGCAGTGCTTGCAAAAAAGGAACCAAGTCAGATCTTGTAAATGTATATGCTTTCAAGTGGCCTGCTGACTTATGGAGACTCCATGGATTTCAAAGGGTTTTCTTAGGCAAGGAATCCTCCGAGGTGGTTTGGCCAGTTCCTTCCTCTGAAATAGAGCCTCCAGCACTTGGGATTCCTTGGCAGTCCTTCTGGTTTGGGGAAGGTTCTTCTTTTTGGACTGCCACTCCCAGCATCCCCCAGCCAGTATAGCTGGCTGGGGGATTCTGGGAGTGACAGTCCAAAAAGGCACTTCCCCCCATACTTATGGTGACCCCATGGATTTCACAGGCTTTTCTTAGGCAAGCAATCCTCAGAGGTGGTTTTGCCAGTTCTTTCCTCTAAAATATCACCTACAGCACCTGACATTCATTGGCAATCTCCCATCCAAGTACTAACCAGGGCTGCAAAATCAGACAGGATCCACCTGGTGCCTTCAGGATATCTAAGTCCTGATATCCTCAGGTGTGCCAGCATGTTGTTGTAGTTTGAGTGTTGGACTAGGACTCTAGAAGATCTGTGTTCAAATTCCCACTCAGCCATGGAAACCCCCTGGATGACTGGGCAAATCACCCTCCCTCAGCCTTTGGGAAGGCCATGACAAACCTCCTCTGAAGAAATCTTGCCAAGAAAACCCCATGACAGGTTCACCTTAGGATCACCCTAAGCTGGAAATGACTTGAAGACACCCAACAACGAATCCCTAGGTGGCCTGCAAGCAAATGGGTAGGGTTATTTGGCCTACAGCAATTTAGCATGGCATAGTGGTTTGAGTGTTGGACTACAGCTTTGGGGACCAGGGTTTTAATCTGTGTGCAGCCATGAAAACCCACTGGGTGACCTTGGGCAAGTCACACACTCTCAGCCTCAGAAAACTCCATGATAGCGTCACCTTAGGGTCACCATAAGTTGGAAATGACTTGAAGGCACACAACAGCAAAAAGTTTAAAAACAGCAAACTGACACCCACTCACACTCAGTTTACCTTGCAGAAATGAATGGATTTTTATGAGCTCTACTCAATGCTGGTACTTTCAACAAAAATCAGCTTATTCCAATACACTTCTTGGTGCTTTAATCTAGCATAACCAGGGGTTATACTAACAGTTCTACTTTTTTTGACATTCTGTAAGGAGGTTACTGATAACCTTCAGTAACAGTTTTCCTTGGTAGCAGGAGAGTGGCTGCCTCAATGGTGCCTGGTTACAGGGACAGTACAACTCTCCTGTTAAAACAGCTGCACCGGCTGCCAGTCTCCTTGCAGGCCCCATGCCAAGCACTGCTTATAACCTATAAAGCCCTATCTGGCTTAGGTCCAGGCTGTCTGGTAGACTGTATCTATAAGCCTGCCCAGGCCCTCAGGACTTCAGGAGGGGCTCTTCTCAGAGTCCCACAATCTTCACAGGTACAGCTGGAATGTGTCCAGAGGAAGGCAACCAAAATGGTGGGAAGACTGGAAGCCATTATTCCCCATGAGGAGCAGCTTAGGGAGCTGGGCATGTTTAGCCTGGAAAAGAGAAGGTTAAGAGGGGACATGATAGCCATGCTTAAATATTTGAAGGGATGCCATACTGAGGATGGAGTAGGCTTGTTTTCTGCTGCTCCAGAGACTAGGACACGAAGCAATGGGTTGAAACTACAGGAAAAGAGATTCAACCTAAACATTAGGAAGAACTTCCTGACTGTAAGAGCTATTGGGCAATGGAATGCACTGCCTGGGAGCATGGTGGAGTCTCCTTCTTTGGAGGCTTTTAAGCAGAGGCTGGATGGCCATCTGTCATTGGGAATGATTTGATTGTGTATTCCTGCAGGGCAGAAGGGGGTTGGACTGGATGGCCCTTGAGGTCTCTTCCAACTCTGTGATTCTATGATTCTATGGTGGGGACATGAGAGAAGGCCTTGTTACCGACCTTCCTGGGGAGCCACCTCCTTGCTGTCCTTAAAATATATATATATATATATATATATATATATATATATGAAAGGATTTCAGAACAGAAGGTTTTTAAGGCAAGGGCTTCAAAGAAGGCACCGTGCTCTTTTAATTATACTCCTTTTAACTGCTTTTTATAATTTTCAAGTGTATGTTTTCAATTGTCTTAATATTGTGAATAGTTTCATTCTTCAACTTAATGATGATCTTTTGTAAGTTTCTACCTACGTTGTACTCATTTCAATTTGGAAGCTGCATTGAGTCCCAGTTTGGGGGGGGACGAGGGGTATAAATAAAGTTAGTAATAATACAACTCACAGAATCCCCTGCCCTGTTTTGCAAGGACAGTTCTGATTAATCCTCTGTCATCTCACTTTTTCAGCTGCTTTTAAAATGTCCCAGTTTCTCTCTCCTCCTCCCAAATTTTCCCTTTGTTCTTAGCTTGCTTCCACTGCTGCAAACAGAATTCAAAGCACAAAAATACTTTGCATTCAATTAATTCATCAGGAAGGAGAGGAGAAGAGGAAAGGTGGAATCTTGCCCTTCCCTATAGGCTCAGGCAAAAGCAAACTGTTGCAGTCATTCCAAGCTGGCATGCTCTTCCTCATTAATAATGTTTGCCATTTTGAATACACTCTGCTGTTGTTTGACCCCAAGTCTCCCAGTTTGGGTATGGAATCCCCCATCCAGCCTGGTCAGTAGCTCCTTCCAGCTGTGTGTGTGTGTATGCCTTCATGTCACCTGTCAACTTATGGTTAGTACCGATCAGTTGGTACTGACGTGTGAAAGCAATAAATCTGCTTACCAAAAGTCAGATTCCTTGGGGGGTAAAATCTTTTCTGGAAAGAGTCCTTTTGTTATGTGTGCAGAGGTGAGGACTTGTGTATTAATACACACGTGTGCATGTGCTTTCAAATCACCTGCTGACCTATGCTGGCCTATGGTGACCCCATGAATTTCACAGGGTTTTCTTGGGCAAGGAATCCTCAGAGGTGGTTTTGCGATTCCCTTCCTCTGAAATACAGCTTATAGAACCTTGTATTCCTTGGCAGACCTTCTGGGTTTGGGAAAGGTTCTTCTTTTTGGACTGCCATGCCATAGCTGGCTGGGGGATTCTGGGAGTGACAGTCCAAAAAGGCACCTTTCCCCATTGTCTGGAAGTTCTAGCCTGCAGTATTTGGGGGAAAGGGATCAAAATCAGATCTTGTGTGCATATGTGCCTTCATGTCTCCTGCCAACCTATGGCGACCCTGTGAATTTCATTGGGTTTTCTCATGCAAGGAATCCTCAGAGGTGGTTTTGCCAGTTCCTTCCTCTGAAATGGAGCCTATAGCACCTGGTCTTCCTTGATGGTCTCCCATCCAAGAACTAACCAGGGCTGATTTTGCTTAGCTTCTAAGATCAGACAGAATCTGATGCCTTTAGGGTATTTAGCTGGTGTGTGTGTGTGCACCTTCAAGTCACCTGTTGACTTATGGCAACCCCATGAACTTCAGAGGGTTTTCTTAGGCCAGGAAAATGCAACAGTGGTTTTGCCAGTTCCATCCTCTGAAACAGAACCTCCAGTACCCGCTATTCATTGGTGGCCTCCCATCCAGGCACTAACCAGGGCTGACCCTGCTTAGCTTACAAGATCAGATAGGGTCTGGTGCCCTTAGCTCTACTCGAAAGGAATACCTGCAACGAGGAACCTTTGAATAGTGATAGTGCTGATGGCTTCTGTACCCACAGCCTCCAGTCCTGGGTCCCTTCTGCTTCCAAGCAGACAGGATCAACCAGGGAAGGGGAGACGGCTGCAACACACAGTCTAATTTTCAAAAAGGGGCTGGGAGTGATGATGAAGAAGAAGCCCTTGTTTGCCTGTCCTTCCTCCTCCTCACGACAGATTGAAAAAGGGATGCAAAGTAGGCGGATGGGGGGATGGATTTGATGGGCAGGCCTGCGCTATGCTCCCCCCGCCCCAACGGCGCAGACTCCCCCCTCACCAAGTTGGCCGGCTGGTAATAAGCTATGCATCTCGTGTAGAAATAAAAACATGTTCTGGAGAACAAATGATGTTAATTTGCTGAGAGGCTCCGAAGCTGCGTATTAGTGAGATGCCTTGCGGGAGAGAAGGAAGGAGGGTGCAGCAGCTGTGCTGGAATTAATGGCAGAACACCAAATTAGCTCCACCATGCATCATAGTCAGAGGGAGAAATACCAGCTGAACAAGGAAGGGGAGGGGAGGGGAGGGCACGATCCGCCAGGAACTGCTCCTATGCCAGCCCCACTGAAAGGCATCAGAGATCACGCTTCATATTTTATAAACAATATGAGTTTTCTTGTGACAGAAATCCAATACTGGCAGGGATCTCGCATCACTTCAGCATAACGTAAATTTCCACTGGCAGTTACATTACGCAACCCCTGTAACTGACTGCCAGCGAAGGGTAATGTATGTGGATCAACAGTCAACGCGTGTGGCTCACAAGTCTTTGTGTCATTGCAGTGTTCAATGCACAAAGACAATGCATAGAGGCAATGTGTACTGACATGCTTCTTTGTGCACTTTAATGTGCTATTGAACGCAGAACAATAATCGAATCATAGAGTTGGAAGAGACCAAGAGGGCCATCTAGTCCAACCCCAATCTGCCATGCAGGAACACGCAATCAAAGCCCTCCCGACAGATGGTCATCCAGCCTCTGCTTAAAAACCTCCAAAGAAGGAGACTCCACCACACTCCCAGGCAGTGCATTCCACTTCTGAAGAGCTCTTACTGTCAGGAATTCTTCCTAATGTTTAGGTGGGATCTCTTTTCCTGTAGTTTGAACCCATTGCTCCGTGTCCTAGTCTCTGGAGCAGCAGAAAACAAGCTTGCTCCATCCTCAGCATGACATCCCTTCAAATATTTAAACATGGCTGTCATGTCACCTCTTCACCTTCTCTTCTCCAGACTAAACATGCCCAGCTCCCTAAGCTGTTCCTCATTGGGCACAATGGCTTCCAGACCTCCCACCATTTTGGTCGTCCTGCTCCGGGCACATCCCAGCTTGCCCACAGGCACAGCTCCAGCTACACTGCTGTTGGTTGGATACGAACATTGTGCATTGTCCAAACAAACCAAACCTCACTCAGCATGTGTGGTACAACTTGTGCCTGCTTATGTCATTAACAGGTTGACAGCCATGGAATGGTACATGAGATGGGATGCCTATCCGGTTCAATCCACCAGCCATTACAGGGCTGATCCATACTTGACCACTTCCCCTTCCTCTAAAATAGACAAAAACACATTTTAGGTAGCAGTGAAAAGGAAGGGCGGGGTGAAAGGGGGGAAGAAGAGGGAAGATAAAATGGTCATCAGAGCTGGGAATCAGTGGCTGAGTCCCTATGTCATGCTTGCATCCTGTAAATCTACTATCCCGTAGTGACATGGCGATTATGCTACACCAGTACTACTCAATGTGATGGTCCTTGGACCAGTCCCAATCCATGAGCCATCGGCCACTGGTCTCTTTCCAGGAAAGAAAGGAACAACGGTAGTCAATGGGCCTTAATATGGTACCATATGGGATACTGGAAGAAAAATTACTGTTCCTCTGCATCAGATAGCCTGAGAAGCACTGCACTATGCTTCACTTCTACCAAATACCAATGTTGTGCAACTGATGCTGTATCTGACCATGTGCCTCCTGCTTCTTACTATCCTGTGTAATGAGGAATAATAATGCACAGTTTCTGTAAACCCAATGAATCAAGTGGTATATTGAAGACACGGACCACTGGTTTTGCTGTTGCTGCTGATGCTGTTGCTGTTGTGTGCCTTTGATTTGTTTCCAACTCATGGCAACCCTAAGGTGAACCTTTCATGTGGTTTTCCTGGCCAGATTTGTTCAGAGGGGGTTTACCCTCACCTTCCTCTGAGGCTGTGACTTGCCCAAGGCCACCCAGTGGGTTTCCATGCCCAAGTGGGGAGTCCAACCCTGGTCTCCAGAGTCATAGTCCAATGCTCAGACCACTACAGCACATTTACACACCATCAAATGGACAACTAGGTCAGACCCACCCGCCTCGTATCTGCAGAACCAATATCCACAGTTCCAGTTATCCATGGGACATAAAATAGGGGGCACATTCCATAGAGTTGTGCTGGAAAATGCCTAGAGAAGTGTCCTCTCTAGGTATCTTCTAGGTCCTCCAACACAACACTGTGGTATTTTCCCCCCCAGAAGTCCTTTATTTTAATAGGTTTTGCTATTGTTTGCAGTTTCCAGTATCCACAGTAAGTGAATCTGGGAACCAGCACCCCCATGGATACAGAGATCTGACTGTAGTCCCACTGAGAATAGACCCATTGAGCCAATTGTTAAATGTTGAATCAACCCGTAGGTCAATTCAGGTGATTCAATGGCTCTACTCCAGTTGCAACTAAGAATAGGATTTAGGCCCAGGTAAAATTGCTGTTTGTGGAACTCTTATTTACCCAGCCATGAACTGAAAACAGAAAAAAATAAAAAAATAAAATAAAAAATTACACCCACACATGTAAAGGAACTTACATGGAGGTAGTATTCCATTGCCTTTTTGCGACTATAAATCCCAGAATCCTCCTGGGAGACTCTGGGTGTTATAGTCCAACTCTTGCAACATTTCCCAGCTCTAGAGGTGAGGCTACATGCAAATACCCTCCAGCCAAAAGCATGGGGCCTCTTATGGTGTCACAACACATTTCCTATTTGGGGTGGTCCGTTTACACAGGCCAGGTTGTTGTCAAATGCTTCCACCGCAGTCATTGCATGAAGGACATGCACTTGTGACCGAGCATTGCATCTAGAATTCTCATGTCTAAATCTTATTCTTTTGGTTTCTCCTGCAGCTCACTGTGTTGTTGGATCTTAGAAGTCTCGTTGGGGTTTTTGCCCGAGCCATCTTGCTAAGGATATAATAAGTGCTTTGCTGGCTCCATCAGAAACCACCCTCTGGAAAACCACCATCAGGGCATAAGAGAGTCCCTCTGCTTCGTTGCCTACTTTTTCTTTCCCATCAACAAAGCTGGAAAGATACTGAACAAGCCTCTTCAATGTCTTCTGTGTGATCTATTCCATCCCAAACCACTTCATGGGTTACTCTGAGTTCATCCAAGTTCCATCTGTCATCTCCTTGGGAATGTAGAGGGAGAAATTGGGCAAAGGGAACAGGCTGGAGAAGGAACCTTTCTAAAGGGCTTCAGGTCAGGTCTATAAAAACAAGAGAAAATGTAGATTACTCCTTGGCCTGGGAGAACCCCATGTTCTCCAACCAATGAAAATCTTTGCAAAGATAGGGAGGAAATCCAACTGAATATCTGGAAAGTTTTTTTAAAAAAACTTTTTGGAGGGGAAGGAAAGATGCAATACCGTTATGGTCAAGAGATGATTTCCAAAAAAGGAAGTTCTACGTGGTTTAAAGAGATGCATATGAGGAGGGTTGGGCACCACTACAACACCTGATCAAATTGTAAAAATGGGCAGGAATTGCCCAAACATTATGGAATTCTAGCTACTAAAACAAACAAACAAACAAACAAACAAACAGCTATGTCCCAGTTTAATATTCTCATGCTTCCTTCATCCAGCATTATCCATGTCCCTCACATGCCATCAGACATGAGCTGACTTCAGGGGTGACTTTTATTTGCTTTCATGAAAAAAAAAACACAACAGGCTTGTCTATAGGAGGCTATACAATGTAGATTGATGTGCACTATTCGCAGCATCTTTCATTTGTCTCCACCGTCTTTTGGCAAGATTGCAGACATGTGAAGCTATCAATTTCCGTTGTTAAAATGGCTTGCCTGAAAATCAAAATGGGGGGTGCAAGTGAATTATTTGCATTTTTATTGTCACCAGTTGCCACTGGCAAAGAGTATTTTTTAAAAAAGTAAATCCAAGGTGTGGAAGTGCGATCTTCCACTTAAATGAACAGGAAAAAAGAGAAAAAAGGCTTTTGTTGCCTCAATGCATGGTCGCTACGGTGAAAATGCAACATGCTGGTTCAGGGCACTTGCCTTGCCAGCAAACCTCCTGCGCACGTCCAACCAGTCAGCTTTCCACTTCCACTCTATCAAGAATGAGCATCCAAGCAAATCAGTTGTACCAACATGCAAGAATGCCCATTTCCTTCTGAGTTCTATTTTTTAATATGGGAAAAGCTGCAAAGGTTTTCCCCACAGAATATTTGGCATTTTTGGCCCCTCTCCTTTCAAATACAGCAGATTGATGTGGGATCCCATTTAGACAAATCACATTCTGCTCCAATTCTATGAGGAGTATTTGCACCGTATAGACAAGCCCCAAATCCCGCCCCCAGTTCATTGCATAGTATACAGCAGCTCAACCATTTGCTACAAAACAAATTACTAAAAAAGAAAAAAGAAAAAAAAAGCACATCCAACCAAATGGGTGTATTTGTGAAACTGGTGACTTTTCATAACCGAACCATTGATCAATGGAAAGAGCTGTATTCATTCATTCATTCATTCATTCATGCCAGGTATTGTGCATGAACATCTGGGTTTATAAAAAGCTTACCCTCTGAACTAGAGGCAGCAAAGTTTTCTTGGAGCCTTGGAATTCTATGAGCCTGCAAATGTCACCCGGTTGATAATTAATGGCGCTGAAAGGCAGCAGCACCCCACATGGATCAGGGGTGTCATTTTCTGTGTCTTCGGCAGCTGCGTCTTAAGTGCCATGGGGCTCTTCAGCATGCATTATAGCAACTACTTCTAGATGTCATCAAGGACATACTTGTGGATTTTTTTTAACAGATACTGGAACAAGGAAAGAGAGAATGGGTTTTTCAAGCAGGAGTTGATCCAGGAAGGCTGACTTGTTGGCGATGATATTATGATAACGTGATAATGCTGTGATACTATTCTACCAGGCATCAGACTCTACGAGAGGAATTGGGGGCTTCTCGGCAACCCTTGGAATAATAGGTGCATCTTGGATCACACCAATTGGAATTAAAAAAGCAAAGTGTATTATTCTATTGGAGAATGGGGGAGATCTAATCCTTCTTTCCATTTGCACGCAGAGATTCCTTCCTTCCTACTTTCTCTCTTTGTTCCACTCCTGTTGCATAGCAAAGTAACTCAAGTGCAAACTTTGAGCCTGCAGATTCATGGGGAAAGGAGGACCCATCCAGTTTTGCAAAACACCAGTGCATCTTGCTGCTCTCAACATTCCCCCCTCCCCGATAAATTTGGGAGGCCTTGGCCTTGGGAGGATGATGTAGATCAGTCATCTCTTACTCATGTTTTCTTGGGTTGCTCTGTTTTTGAAACTGAACTTGTCACAACAAGGAAATTACCAACAGTGGTGGCTTCCTTATCTCCAGGCTTTCTTCAATCTGGACATCATGCATCTACAGAGGATTATCTTGCGAAGAGGTGCCAGCTATAGATGACACTTGTTGTTTCGATCAGGGCAAGAAAAGTGACAAGAGGAGATGATTTTACTAGGGGTTTTCATGTTGGATGTGTGTGTGAAACTACTCCAGGTTTTAGTCCAAATTAGCTGTTCACAGTGCTGAAATTAATTTTCTTCAAATAGATCCAGCATCTTGGAGACATCGCTGGGTTGCTGAGGTCAGGAATTTACTCCAGTGTTTTGATCCAGACCTTAAAGGAGTTATCAAAAACGCAGAATCTATTTTATGAGGAATAGAGTTCAGCACTTTGGATACCTTCTTCAAAGGAGAGTATCACACTACAGTGTTATAGTGCTATGATTCCACTATGCTGGCTGCCTCCTGGGATTTGAAGTTTAGGGAGGGGCATTTAGCATTCTCAGCCAGAGAGCTCTTAGCCCTTACAAAACTACAAACCCCAGAATTCCATAGGAGGCAGCAGCCAGAGCAGTTAAACTGGAATAATAGCACTATAACAGTGTAGTGAGACTAAAACCTGGAGTGGATTCATAACCCCAGTGACCTTGGAGCCAGCAGTTACCACTGGTGAAATCTCCACTCTTTGTGGGTACTGACATTCAGAGCCTCACACACAACAACAGATGTGCTGAAAATAACCATCCCTCCATTCAATAAGTGATTATAGAAAAAAATCAATTCTCCAGAGATACAGAGACACTTCCCAGTCAGTGTCCTTCTCTCTGGAACTATGTAAATATCTGTGTTCTCGTCCACCCTTGCACACTTAGAGCAGGAATTCTGGAAAATATGTGTGGGTGTGCCATTGTACACAAGTATGCCAAAATGAAGAGCATGGGATTTTCTACAGCTTCCAGAAATGTCACAGCACAGATGTTTGTGTATATGTGTGTGTGTGTGTGTGCACATGACTGAGTGTGCATGCATATACAAAGGCATGTTTCTTGCTGGTGGCCACCACATGGTTCCATGTGCCAGGCTATGCCAGAATGGTGCCAGATGCATAGGCAGCGCCATGCAGGAATTTAAATTTCATCGGCTCACAATCAGTTTCAGCCGCTCTCGGTGCTACATTAATGAAGCCTGCTTGTTTGAGTGCATAATTAGCCTGAGCCTTCTACTTTGCTAATTTTGAAGCAGGAGAAGAGGGTGGGGGCTTGGAATTTGCATATTAATTTAGCAGAAGGAAGAAAAAAATTGTTTACCACTTGCTTCTCAGTGTTGATCACAGAGGACTTAACTCTTTCACGGGTGCCATCTGGAAGCAGTAGCGCCAGGCAATGCCTGTGCAAACCGCCTGTGGAAAGTGTGTGTGTGTGTGTGTGTGTGTGTGTGTGTGAAGGGAGAGACTCAGAGGATGTTGGAGATCTCCAAGGGCTTCAGGCAAACCCATCCAATCATCTAAGGAGGGAGAAAGAGAAGAAGGGTTTTTAAATGAAATCACCACCACAACCATTTGGCCATCCATTTTATAGCATGCTGGAGGTGGAGTAGGGATTGAAAGAATTTTCAAAAATATGGTAGGAAAAATGGTAGGAAAACCTGACATGGAGAATCCTGGACTGGTGAGAATTTTCACTGTTTGGCCTTTCTTTCTTTCCTTCTTTCTTGCTTTCCTTCTGTTGCCTAAACAGAATAAGGTTCCCAGGTCTTCTTCGGTTCTCAGGGCAAAGGAACTGGGTGGGTGGCGTGGGGTGAGGGGACCTTGCAGTTTTCGCCTCTCTGCCTCTGTGTGTGTATTTTGAGGCCCATACTGCTGTGGCCTGCTTAGGTGTGTCTACTGTAGACTGTTCTCTGTTCAAAGCAGAGCTTGGAAAACTTTCCTTGGCTGGACGACAACTAGCACTTGTTCTTGAAAGTCGTGCTTGTAAAGGTGTTCAAAACAGAGCTGGGAGAACTTCCTTGGTTGGACTACAACTCCTGTGTTGTTGTTGTTGTTTTAAAAAGCAATGAATATAAAAGTATTCAAAATGGAGATGGGAAAATTATGTTTATAGGTTTTCCGTGTTTTTTTTCCAGGCTGTGAGGGCATGTTCTGGAAGAGTTTATTTCTGACATTTCGCCTGCATCTGTGACTGGCATCATCAGAGGATATATATATATATATATATATATATATACATATATATATTCTGTTCAATGCAGAGCTTGGAAAACTTAATTTCCAACCAGGGAAAGATTTTCTCTTCTGCTGGACATCATGCTTATCATTTGAATGGCATGCTCTGAGCACATAATGTCTCATGCTTAATGAAAATACCAGGGCTTGCCCCATGACATCAATAGAGGGCACCCATGGATTTAGGTTCTGGCCCTGAGATAGAAGGGACTGGGATGCTCTTGACCTGGCAACCTAAAGTCTTTCATTGTCATAAGCAGCAGCAGCAGCATTTGTAATGATCTTTAGTATCTATACAGCATCTTAAGAATCCTCAAATGGGTGCTGCAGTTTTGGACCTTCTATGGCCAAATCTGCACTACACAAATAATCCAGTTTGAAAACTGGACTTTTTTTTGCCATCGCTTCTTCCTATGGAATGCTGGGACTTGTAGTTGGATGAGGCACCAGCACTCTTTGGCAGAGAAGGCTAAAGACCTTGTAAAACTTTCCATAGGAAGGAGCCATGGCAAATAAACTAGTTTCAAACTGGATTATTGATGTAATGTGGATTTGGCCATAAACACACATCAAGTGTAAAGCTATATCATTGAATACTAAAGTCAGGATTGCCCATGCCATCATATTTCTGATTTCTACATATGGTTGTGAAAGTTGAACAGTGAAGAAAGCTAATATGAAGAGAATCAACTCATTTGAAGTGTGATGCTGGAGAAGAGTTCTGTGGATACTGGGGACTGCTAAAAATAGAAATAAATGGGCCCCATAGCAAATCAAGACTGAACTCTCCCTGGAAGCCAAGATGACTAAACTGAGAGTGTCATATTTTGGCCCTATCATGAGAAGACAGGACTCACTAGAAAAGACAATAATCCTTGGGAAGGTAGAAGGCAGGAGGAAAAGAGGGAGACCCCATGTCAAATGGAGAGACTCCATGAAAGAAGCCATGGCTTCTGCCCTGAGTCTGCAAGACCTGAGCAGGGCTGTTGAGGACAGGGTGACTTGGAGGTCTCTCATTCATGGGGGTCGCCATAAGTGGAAGTTGACTTGATGACAATTAATGCCAACAACCATGAAACTCACAAGCTCCATCCTGCACACAATGAAAATGCCCTGCGTGGTTTACAAATGGCCAGGCAATCTGTGTGAAATTTGTGGGCACTTGGAAGGTTGCCATGTCACGACTATCTCAGGCCCTAAGATTTGAGGCGTCAAACCTGGAACCTAGGGATAACCCCTTGTGAGGTCACACACCCAGATTCAACATCACAAGGGTGATGTTAGAAGGAGGAGGCCCTAGTGAGGCCATTTAGCATGAGACATTAAGCATCAGCTAGAGTGGCACAGAGGAGGTCAAAGAAAAACACCATGTCTAACAGGAATACAAATACACACACAGTCACACACATTTTGGAAGGCAGCTCTCTCACTCTAAGATTCTTCCACCTCACCCTGAGGGCAAGAGACAAAGGACCAGGCCCTGAGACCTAGAACCCTAGGAGAGCAGGGATGCACCTGAGGTTCAGAAATGGCACCTCTGTTGCGCATTGCAGAAGAGAGACAAAGCCCAGCTTCCAATCTAGGGCTGTTCTGAACCGGCTGAACAGAGTGAAGCTGGTTTGAGGGAGCAGCGGGGAGTAGGGAAAGAGCACAGCAGCTTGTCTCCCAGCTCCCCCGCTGTCTCTTGCTCATCCGAGTGAGCCGAGATGGCTCCTTTGTTTGGAAGCTGTGGGCGTCTCGAACCGGGCTCAGCAATAATTTGTCTGTCTCCTGCAGCTGGCTGTCATTTCACATCTGCGAACCAGTTTCATTTGCACCGTCATTAAAAAAAAATCCCCCCAGGTTTGACAGGTAGTAAAAAGAGAGCTTCATTCGCCCACCACCACCAGCACCCCCCAGCTCTCCACATCCCCCTTCTCTTGCTTAGCTGAGCAGAAATAGCTCAGGGCATGTGGTGGGGGGACTGGGGGAGAGTCCCCCAGTCCCCACCTGGATATTGGGCTAGGCACTACACAGTGGAGGTGGAAAGAATATTTGTTAATATTCATTCCCGTTGAAAAATTCCCAGGAAGAATGACAGATGGGTGTGAATCTTATACCATTTCCTCCCAGTATTCAAATGTCCCAAAGTGTTGCAGAATAATTCTTCTGTATTTAAAAAAATGTAGGGTGTTTTCCCCCTGCAGAAACAGGTTTCACGTGTACCTTTTTTTCCTCTGTCCAGAAAACAGGGACTGGCTTCAGAGAGTTCAGTTACAGCTTTGTAAAGAAGGGTTAACAGTTCCGTAACAGCTCTGTTTTCAATAGTAACAGCTCTGTTTTCAATAACGTGACACAGTCACAACTGTGGCACGATTGCCACAGTCATAAATGCCCCACCTGAACAGCTAGCAGGTGCATTGAGTAACCACTGCCAATCAGGGTGCAAAGATTAGGACATTTCCAGCCCTCTCCTGCCAGCAAGAGAGGCTACAAGAAGGAATTCAGAGTGGGGTTGTGCTTCTGATTGCGCAGCCTTAGTTGGTGCTGGAAGAAGGATGGAAACCGGCCCCTGCCTTGCACCCCTATCAGCAGCTAAACTGACCTCCTTCACTTGGAGCCCCTGCTGGCTGTCAAGGTGGCCTGGGAGTGGGTGGGGAGGTTGGGCTGGGAGACACGAATGACTTAGTTCATGCATTTCTACCGGTAACTAAGTAGCTGATGCAGGATATTGGTGAGGATTTTTATATGAAAAAAAACCACATGTTTTTTCTCTGCACAGTAATTCTTCTACCATACTTTGGCTGCTGCCACACTGCAGAAATAGTGCAGTTTGCACCGCTTTAATTATCATGACTCCATCCTATGGAATCCTGGGGTTTGTAGTTTGTTGTGGGCACCACAGCTTTGAGACAGAGAAGGCTAAATATCTCACAAAACTACAAATCCCAGAACTTTTTAAAAAAAATTTATTTATTTATTTATTTATACCCCGCTCTTTAGCCACAAGGCTATCAGAGCGGCTTACAAATTGTTTTTAAGCAATAGCAATGTACATATCTACACTGCATTAAGCAGTTTGCAATGTGTGTTAGCTAATTGCCCCCACAAGCCGGGTACTCATTTTACCGACCTACAAAAGGAGATCCCCTTGCATTGTCCATGTCAGTTAAAGCGGTGTCAAACCAACTTATTTCTGCAGTGTGGCAGCATTGTTGGGGGCATTCAAACAAAGGGAGAACACTGTGGATGAATATTTGTTTTCTCCTGCAGTGGAGGGAAAACTGTTGTAATAATTTGCATCTCTACCAGGCAGGGTAAAGAGAGGTGGAACTTTGGGAAAGTACTAAATGGACATGGCCAACCTGGAAAAAGCTAGGATAATGATGAGACAAGGAGGAGTAAGAAGATAAGGAAGATGAAGAGGAGGACAGCTTCAGACGAATGTCATCAAGGAAAATATCGATAGCAAATGTCATCTATGTACAGAAAAAGATGGAACGGTAGACTGCCTGACCAGATTGTGGAGCAAGATTGCACAGACAAGATATCTGTATCTATCTATATCTATATCTATATCTATATCTATATCTATACTTATAGCTATACCATGATGAAGTGGCTGCAATAATACATTGCTGGGTGGGGGGAGCTATAATTTACCATCAACAAAGAACTGGTGGGAACCTTTGCCTGAAAAAGTTGCCGAAAATCTTATGAGACTCTGAGGTTCAAACTAGAATCACAGAATCCTAGAGTTGGAAGAGACTCCAAGGGCCATCCAGTGCAACCTCATTCCGCCATGCACAAAGATTTCTCATAAAAAATGAGACCATAGTATGCCAGACATGCATGCCAGCCAGCCAACATGGAGTAGTGGTCATTTCAGACTTATACTGACCCTAAGGCACACTTATCACAGTTTTCTTGGCAAGGTTTACTCAAGAGTGGGTTTTCCTTTGCCTTCCTCTGAGGCTGAGAGAGTGTGACTTGTCCAAGGTCACCAAGTGAGTTTCCATGGCCGAACAGGGATTTGAACCCTGGTCTTCCTGAGTTCTAGTCTAACACTCAAACGGTTACACCATGCTGGCTTTTGCATGGGAGACCTTAAAGTCTCAAGCCCAGAACCTTTACCTGCAAAATATCTGCTTTGGCACTGAGCTGTGGGTACCTTCTGAGATGGCATGTGCCCTTTTGCAGAGGATAAACCTGGCACAAGAGAAGGTGGGCTCTTGATATGCAGGCAAGAGAATTTTAAGAGTTGCTGCTCTTCTCAGCCCTGCAAAGTGGGGGTTCAACAAGCTGCACCCACCAGGAAAGATCCCATCTTTCTCACCGTTGCTAGGAATACCATTGCCTGGTCTTCTGTCACATCCATTTCCCCTTTTATCACAATTTCCAAACTGCAAGCCCTTCCCTGGTTTGAGTAGCCCCCTCTTTGTGACCTGCCCTCCTCTCTCTCTCTCTCTCTGCTCCATTGCAGCCTCACTGGCAAAGCCTTGGCTTCAGGTTTCTCTCGTACCCAGGCGGGCAAAGGGAAGGTCTGGGTGCTGCCCTGTTTGCAGGGACTCCACCCGCCAAGGGTTAACCGGTGATGACTGCCTTTGTCTCTGCATCAGTGTACATAATGCACTACTCATTTGCATACTGCAGTGTGCACTCAATTAAAATGAACTTTTAATTTCTTCTAAGTAAATTACTTCTTCCCGGTACGTGATGCGCACAAATGTCAGAATAATGGGAGAGCTTTGATGAGCTCAGGAGGCAGAAAAGAGCAGGGATGCAAACTGCTGTAAGGAAAGATTGGGGGGGGGTGCTCTTCCCTTTCTACGCTCACACTTACACACACACACACACATTTACACATACTCTCACACACTCTGAAAAATTCCTGCCATGTGAAGTTGGGAATCAAAAGGTATGAGCAGCAGTGAGCAGATATCTAAATTTCCCACAAAGAATTTAACTCTCTGGTATGCGGCTGTCACCTGCTTGTATAGGAATATACTGCAGAGTGGTGGGAGAAAATGATGTCTGATTGCATGAACATATGTGCCTGCCTCCTGCAGGAATTCATCCCCCCCTCCTTCTGCAAAAAAGCAAAACAAAAACCCTCACAGGATAATTTCAGCATATTTCTTTCCACTCACCCATAGAAAATATTGCTGCTGCTATCTCAAGGAAGGGTTTTGGAAGGGAAGGAAGGATCCGAGGGATTGTTGAAAGGGCGAAAATACTCCTCACAGAATGCAAGGACAACACCATCTGTCTTAATAGGATTCTGCATCACTCCACCGTATTTGGAAGGAGGGGGCCCAAAAATGCCAAAAAGTACACTGGACAAGCATTTGCATCTTCCCTCATATCTCTTTTTAAAAAGCTTTGTGGGGAATGCACATTCTTGCTCGTTGGGACAAGCGACCAAATTAAATAATAAAATGGGGGGGTGTTTTTTATTAAAGCAAAAGGTCACTCTTTTGAACCTTGGATGGGTCTTTTTTTAAAAAAGAAAATATACTGTCCAGCGGTGGCAATTTCAGATAAAACGTGAGTAAAAACATGAGATTTCAGTAAAAATGTGAGTAATTCGCCTCCATCTCAGAGCCCTGCAGTTCATACGATGCAGGGCATTTGCCCCGTTCTTCCCCCAGGCAGTCCTACCCCCCCCCCGGGGCAGATATAGGGCTCAGACTGGGGGAAGACAGGGTAGTGCCCAATAGACCATTTTTTAAAAACAAAATCCTGTTTAACTCCATTACAGGTGGCAGACAATGGACTGGGTCCCGTGGGTCCACAGGAGCCATTCCAAGCAGGCCATCCCCTCATTCCAGCAGCCAGTTTGCCATGCCCTGCCAGGTCCAAGAAGGAGTCCTACAGCATGTGAACAAGGCTGGTCACATGGAGGTGGCCTTGGTCAAATGTTGTGGCCGGCTTCCTTGATGCCGAAAGAGCACAGAAGATGGAGGCAACCCTGGCACCTGCAGTGACAGAGCCGGCGTGCCCGTCAGGACTTCCTCCTATTTTGTGGAGGGAACAGGGGGACGATGGGGCTGATAATAGAATCATAGAATCATAGAACTGTAGAGTTGGAAGAGAGCATGAGGGCCATCCAGTCCAACCCCCCTGCCACACAGGAAATCACGATCAAAGCATCCCTGACAGATGGCCATCCAGCCTCTGTTTAAAGACCTCCAAGGAAGGAGACCCCACCACGCTCCGAGGGAGTGCGTTCCACTGCCGAACAGCTCTGACTGTCAAAAAGTTCCTCCTCATGTTGAGGTGGAATCTCTGTTCCTGGAGCTTGCATCCATTGCTCTGTGTTCCAGTCTCTGGAGCAGCAGAAAACAAGCCAGGATTTGCCAGTGGGGAGCCTGCATATCTGGCTCATGTAGATGAGCCCTAGAACAACAACCGATGGATTCAAATGACAAGGAAAGAGATTCCACCTGCTCATGAGGAAGAACTTCTTGACTGTAACAGGTGTTTGAGAGTGGACTGGACTGCCTCAGCAAGCATCATCATCAGCAAAGAGCAGCTCACGAACTAGATAGTTTAGAGTCTTAGTGAGAGCCCTCAGACTCGAATGCTTTCATCAGCGCTGTTTATGCACAATCCTAAATACACACTGGACTGATTATGTGACAAATGTTGCTGTCCTTGAGCAAGCAGGGATCACCAGCATTGAGGCCATAATATTGAGAACACAGCTGCGCTGGGCAGGGCACATTTCTAGGAAGGAGGACCATTGCTTCCCCCAAATATTATTTATTTATTTATTTATTTATACCCCGCTCTTCAGCCACAAGGCTATCAAATAGTACTCTATGGTGAACTTGCCATGGGTCAGCATGGAAGGGGAGCTCCAAAAAGTGATACAAGGACTCCCTGAAGCAACATCTCAGGCTCGGCCAAATTGATCACCAACAATGGTCCTCCCTGGCCTCACATTGGGAGGCATGGAGACACACTATCCGCAATGCTGCAGCCTTATTTGAGAACTCAGAAAGAATCACAACCCGCAAACATCACCCAAGGAGACCTTCTGCTGTGCTTTCTGCAACCGGACTTGTTTATCTCAGATTGGCCTTTTTAGTCATCAGCGTGCTTGTGGAGAGTGCAGGATGAGTCCTTCCTGAATCTTCGTTTGCGAAGAAAAGCCAGAGAACAAGCACCTTGATTGGGAATGCAGTGAGTATCATCATCATCATCATCTTTATTTCTATCCCAGTTTTTTCCCAATTTGAGACTCAAAATGGCATTTAAAAAAAAATTGCAACAAAAACAAGGCATTACTTAAATACTGTAATGAGTAACAAAAGTGAATTGCTTTTTAAAAGGAAGCTTCCAAGCTCTGCTACTCAAAGCAACACCTTGGATCTTTTAAACTCTGGCTGGAATCCCATTGGTGGGGTCCACTTAGAGTAGACCTATTAAATCAACTGGTGGGTAGTGAGTTAGCAACCTATAAAGCAAACCCCAGTGAATCTACTCCAGTCAGAACGAAGAATAGGATTGAGGCTGCTCTCTGTGCTCTTAGCCTGAGCCATCAACCGGGTTGGCTCTCAGCCATGGGAGCCATTTGGGGGTTCTTGGGGGTCTGAGGGTGAGCTTCTGACTCCCCCTCCCCTCGGCTTCATCCCGCCCTGCCATCAGGCCCCATGTTGGTGCCCAAATAGGTGCCAGATGGACCCCGAGTGTCATAGACCATCTGATCCCATCTCAGCTGCTTTTGGCAACAGCTCTTCGCTGGCTTTGGGGTTGTTCCTCTCCCGCTCTTGCTCGCTTCACTCCAGGATTACCCAGCTGTTCTCAGAGGTGGCTGAAGGGGCAGCTTCCCTTGGAAAGGTTCCATTCCAGAGGATTATAGATAATGCATCTGGAATGCCATTCGCTCATCCAGCCTTGCGATTTATCTGGAAATCAAATTCCGGTAATCTCCCCTTGCCATCTGGTTTCTTGTCTACGGTGCTCAGACAGCACACATGTGCATATGCGCACAGACAGTGGAAGATAATGTCTCCCATGAATCCACTCTGGGTTTAAGTCTGAACTTGAAAGGAGATGATTGGGCATAATATGAGAGGCTCAGAGAATCATAGCATCATAGAGCTGGAAGAGACCACAAGAGCCATCTCGTCCAATCCTTTGCCATGCACTTCTGAAAGATGTCCATCCAATCTCTGTTTAAAGACCTCCAAAGAAGGAGCGTCCACCACCCTCTGAGACAGTCCCTCTCTCTGGCTTTTCTTCGCAAACAAAGATTCAGGAAGGACTCATCCCGCGCTTTCTGCAAGCGTGCTGATGACTAAAAAGGCCAATCCGAGATAAACAAGTCCAGTTGCAGAAAGCACAGCAGAAGGTCTCCTTGGGTGATGTTTCTGGGTTGTGATTCTTTCTGCATTGTTGTTTCTCTTCAAGACTTATTCGGCGTGAGATGTTGCTTCAGAGAATCCTTGTATCACTTTTTTGGAGCTCCCCTCCCACTCAAACAAAAACAAACAAAGCACAACCTCCCCCGACCTGTTCTAACCCCCTTTCTATTTTACCCCCAAACCACACAACAAAAAATAAACTACACTAACAAAAAAAGGAATTATGTAGGTTCCAGAGTATCAGCTAAAAGACTAATATAAAATGTTATATCAGCTAAAAGACAATTATAAAATGTTATATTTTCCATCACTTTTTGAAGTAGGAAGAGAGGATTGGTAACAGAACACAGGTCTCCCCTATAGCCCAGAACCAATATCCACAGTTTCAGTTATCCACGGCTGAAAAAACAGGGAAACATACCATACTCTCTAGGACTTGCTAGTTCCTCCAATACAACTCTATAGTATGTTTGTAGAGGAAGTCCTTTATTTTAATAGGGTTTTCTTTCCTTTCTTTCTTTCTTTCTTTCTTTCTTTCTTTAATTTATATGCCACCTTTCTCCCAGAAAGGATCCAAGGTGGCTCACAAAATTATATAAAATACAATTTAAAATCATTTTTTTAAAAAACCCTCACAATAAAAAAATTAAAAGGTTAAAATAAGCGGAGTCAAAAAATATATGTATATAAAAAACACCACAGCAAAACCGCCATAACCCCAGCTATGTATTAAAAGCCTGCTTGTATAACAATGTTTTTGCCTGCCGGTAAAAGGAAAGCAGGGAGGGATTTCACTTATAAACAGTAAGTCCTGCATCGTTTGGACAGCAGGGCTCTGGAAGGGGGGCAAGCCAGGATAAATCGCCCATGTAGATAAGCCCAAAGACTGCTGGTTCCTCAGAAAACTACCGTATTAACCCCGGGATTCTGTAGGATGAAGCCATAGCAATTAAAATGGTGTCAAACTGCAGCATTTCTACAGTGTGGATGCATCCTGAGTGTTCTCTCATGATGGGTCCAAAGTACGATAGCCTCTCACTACTCAGTTTGGCTTTGAGGGAGAGTCCAGGCATGATTTGCTCTCAGACCCAGTTATCTATCTTTCTAGTGGTCCATGGGATTCCTAGAATTCTCCTCCAGCACCCCATTTCAAGCTATAATATTATCAACACACTACAGGGCAGGTGGAGAATATCCATCACAATTTGACTTTGCTTTGCATGATTACTTTTCACTCTGGCTCAGACTCCTTGAGCACCCAACCAAGAGAAGGTCAAGGGGGGGTGGGGGAGAAGACTCCTAAAGGCCTCCAGGGTTGCAAACAGCTCTGCTATAATGATCCACATTGCAGCACTGTTAAATCCTGAAGCTGTTGATCCATCAAGTCATAAAACTCTATCACCTCACTTTCACTTTATTAATCAAGCAATGAAAATTGCTCCAGGTAGTCTGCACACAAACAGAAAGTCTGCTTGGGGAAGGGGTGATTTCAAGGTTTGGCATCTGAAGGGAATCCCCACAGGTGCAATTGCAATTCGGAAGCTGGAGAGATCCACCACGCACTGGGATGTGCAACACAGCTGCATCATCCTACGAGAACCATCATCTTCGTCACCTCTTAGGAAAATCATGTTCCAATGCCTAGAGAGGAGGATCGAGAGCTTTCGTTAGCCATCTGAGAAGGGAGAACAGAGATGGGGATGGGAGGGAGGGTAAGAGAACTTATAAAATATGTCATTGCGTTATCTCAGGTAAAAAGACAATTTAATCAAAAGAACCAGACCGTCACCCTGGTCACAAAAGACTGTATTAAATGTGGAATCTCTGCTTAAGGGCTCTGAGAAACCACAGGGGAATAGAAGACGAAAGGAGACAGTCTACACCTCTTCAGCATTGGAATAAAGGGAGCAAGCAGGCAAGATAAAGGAAAGAAAAGAAGAGAGGAGATTAGGAGTCACCACTCAGCAATTGGGTTTTTTTTAAAAATATGGCTTTAATGATCAAAAAGACCTTTGAAAGGATATCAAAGAAAGGAGAGCATGATTGGATGCTCTCAGGTGAGCTGGAATCATTCCTTTCTCCTTCCTGATTCGGAAACGCAAGTGCAGGCAATCTGAACGAAGGCCTGGGTTCTGCCTATTGACAACCCCATAAAACAAACTTCTTGTCAACTTTCAGGAAATCTCAGCTGAGCAGGCCCTGAGTAGAGTTAGGCCCTGAACTTGGGAAAAGGAATTTGTTTGGGGATTTCAGTTTGCAGAATCTCCCAGACAATAATATAGCCCTGTTGTCTGGATAATCCTAGCAATTTTAACCTCCCAAAGTAATTTCCAAGCTCTGTCTCTTCCCATCCTTGGAATAGCCGAGAATCCACATGGGGGTTGTGTGGCATGGCCTTCTGCATGTGGAGTTATGCATGGATTGGGTTATGCAGCCCTTGCTGTGTTACATGGGATGGCTGCACAACTGAATGTGCACCCACAAGTCATGTGTATTTTCATGGACATTTGCCTGGGCGTAGATGTCTCTGCAGATTCACTTTGGCAACCTTGAACTGAATATGGACAGTCCACACTAAACAAGATGCCCAGAGACTTCCGGAGGAGAAGTTAATGCATATGAAAGTCACCAGCAGGATTGTGGCCACTTAGGCACAAGCCCCTCTCTCATCTTTCTCCACTATATAGTGGCTCTCAGGCATCCCACCTCCCATTCTGCCTCTCAAAACCAGTTACCAGAGATGCATGCCAACAATGGATGGTTGGTTGTCACAGTTATGACTTGTCTGTAGACATCCAGAGGAGCAGCAAATAAAGGGAGAAGTTGATCTGAAGAAGATGGAAGGGTCTTCACCTGTCTAGAATCACTGTGGAATCTTTTTTGATTGATAATTACAGGAAAAGAGATTACACCTAAACATTAGGAAGAACTTCTTGATGGTAACAAGTGTTCAACAGTGGAATACTCTGCTGCCTTGGAGGGTGGTGAGGTCTCCTTCTTTGGAGGTATTTAAAGAGAGGATGGATGGCCATCTGTCAGGAGTGCTTTCATTGTGTATTCCTGCATGGCAGAAGGGGGTTGGACTGGATGGCCCTTGTGGTCTCTTCCAACTCTATGGTTCTACGATACTATGATTCTATGAGTAAGAGCTGTTTGACAGTAGAAAATGCTGCTGCCTGGGAGTGTGGCCAATTCTCCTTCTTTGGAGGTTTTGAAACAGAGGCTGGATGGCCATCTGTTGGGAATGCTTTGATTGTGTGTTCCTGCAGGTCAGAATGGGGTTGGACTAGATGGCCCTTGGGGTCTCTTCCAACACTATGGTTCTATGATTTGACTCTCCTGGTCTCTTGATCTCTGAGCAAAGAAATGCAGAGCTTGGGAACTCAATCCCCAGCTGAATGGGGATTTGAATTCCTGGAAGCCTCCTCCAGCACTCCAGCTACTGCTCCAGACAAGACTAGATCACACCAGAACTAGACTAGAGGCTCATCAACACAGGACAGAAGACACCAGCTCCTGGACAGTGTATTCCATCCATGGTTCTAGCCCATCCCTCTCACATTACCACTGCCCCTGCCCTCCACGTCACACTCTTTGACATCAGGAAACAGGCCTACTGTACATGACCAACCTTGTTCACACGCTGCTGGCCCTCTTCCTGGCTATGGAAGAGCAGAGCAGAGGGCAGCTACAGCCACGGGTCAGAGGGCCTAATCCATTTTTTGCCAGCTGGAATGTATTTTGCTGGGCATTATTTTTTTAAAAAAATGCTGTAACGGGCCCTACCCTGTCTTAGCCCCATCTTTACCCCAGGAGTCGTAAGGACTGCCCAGGGGCAAAATGGAACAAAACCCCTGTGTTGTCAGGACTGCCAGGCTCTAAGATGGGGTAAATTGCCTTAGGTCTGCTAAAAACGCCTGAGGTCAACAGTCCCCATTTTTATTTTTATTTTAGTAAAAGCTCCACAGTTGGAATTGGTGGCTTCCTTACCCTCAGTATTAATCTGATTTACAGTGTTTATAGTAGTGCTTGGGAAAGTTACTTTTTTAGAATACAGCTTCGAGATACTGCCAGCCATGACATAGTGAATGCTTAGGGGATTCTGGGAGTTCTCAACCAGAAATGTAATTTCCCCAAGCTCTGCTGTAGAGTCTAAATGTTGGCCATGAAGTTATTTATTTGGACTACAGCCCCCTAGGATCCTCCAGAAAGCATGACAAGTGGGAGCTGCAGTAATTTCCCAAAGTTCTTATGTGCAATCAGTTGTTATGAACTTTCTGACAGTAAGAGCTGTTCAGCAGTGGAACACACTCCCTCGGAGCGTGGTGGGGTCTCCTTCCTTGGAGGTCTTTAAGCAGAGGCTGGACTGCCATCTGTCAGGCATGCTTTGATTGTGTATTCCTGCATGGCAGGGGGTTGGACTGGATGGCCCTCGTGGTCTCTTCCAACTCTGCAATTCTATGATTCTATGATTCTATGATTCTATGATACATCCTAATGTCAGTTAACAGTGGATCCCTTTTGGAATTCAGCACCAGGGTATGTGGACAGCTCCTCTCCCCTTAACACTAAGCAATACATATGATCTTCTCATGCTTTTTGCTGAAGACAGAATACAATATGGAAATCATAGAGCTGGGAGCAAACCAAAAGGCCATCCAGTCCAACCCCCTTCTGCCATGCAAGAACACACAATCAAAACACTCCCGACAGATGGCCATCCAGCCTCTGTTTAGTAACTGCCAAAGAAGAATACTCCACCACACTCCGAGGCAGTGTATTCCACATCAAACAGCTCTTACCATCAGGAAGTTCTTCCTAATGTTTAGGTGGAATCTCTTTTCCTGGAGTTTGGATCCACTGCTTTATGTCCTAGTCTCTGGAGCAGCAGAAAACAAACTTGCTCCTTCCTCAATATGACATCTCTTCAAATATTTAAACGTGGCCATCATGCCTCCTCTTAACCTTCTTTTCTCCAAGCTAAATATACCCAGCTCCTCAAGCTGCTCCTCATAGGGCATGGCTTCCAGACCTCCTACCATTTTGGTCACCCTCCTCTGGACACCTTCCAGCTTGTCCATATCCTTCTTGAATGGTGGTGCCCAGAACTGGACACAGTATTCCAGGTGACATCTGACCACAGCAGATTAGAGTGGTACTAGTACCTTGCTCGATCTAGACACTGTGCTCCCATTGATGCAGCTTAGAATTGCATTGGCTTTTTTTAGCTGCCACGTCACACTGTTGGCTCATGTTCAGGCTTGTGGTCTACTAAGACTCCTAGATCCCTTTTGCTTGTACTGTTGTCAAGCCAGGTGACATCCATCCTATATCTGTGAATTTCATTTCCCCCCGGCTGAAATTCATTTTGTTAGTTTTGGCCCAGCTGCCTCTGGGTTATTAGCTATCCTCCCTAATTTCATGTCCTGTGTTGCTCCATGCTTTGCAAATTTCATAAGCAAATGTCACAATTGCAGATCCAAAGGGACATTTCTTGCTGATGAAAGCATTTCCATTCACATTATTGAGCATTTTAAAAGTGTAGACATTTTCAATGACCAGGCATTTTACTGCAGTGCTCAGCTTAAACAACAACAACAACAACAAACCCCCCACATTTGCTGGACAAAATGGATGCATGAGGATGAGTGGGGCTAAGTGGAATTAAGGCCAAAATCCATTTGTTGCTGTTATGTGCCATTAAGTCAGCTTTGGCTTACGGCAACTCTCTGAATGAGAAGGCCTTCAAAAGCCTCTCTTATGAACAGCTCTGCTCACGTCTCACAAACTCTGGCCAGCAGCCGTGGCTTCCTTGATGAAGCCGATCCACCTATCTTGTGGTCTTTCTCCTTTCCTGCTGATGTCCTCTTCCTCCAACATCATTCTTTTTTTTCAATGAAGCATGCCACCTCATGCTATGTCCAAAGTACAATAGCCTCACTTCAGTCATTTTGGTTCCTAGAGAGGGCATAGGCTTGATTTGCTCTAAGACTCGTTTATTTGTCCATTTTTGGTATCTGTAGAACTCTCTTCCCACAGCCCATGTCAACTGAGCTCATCTTCCTCTCAGCTTATTTCATGGGCCAGCTTTTGCATCCATACATCAAAACTGGAAAATACCATGGCATGGATTATCTGACTTGGGCATCTAGTGATAGATATTTAGATATTTACACTTTTCAGGACTTTATCTAGTTCCTTACTCATTGCCATTCCAAGCCTAGAGTCCATCCACATGATAAATACCAGGGTGCTGAGGGAGAAATCTAAGGCCATGACCCTCCCTTTAGATGGAGCATAACTTTAAGCTCATGGAAATATGCAGTGATTGCACAACACCATTTTGTTAGTTGTGATACTGTGCAACTGAATGCATGCATCCTAAATGTGTGTGCACACCTACATGCACATTGTGTGTAGGACTCCATGTAGCATGTACATAGGCATCCATGTACAATGTGCAACCAGGCACAAAGGCATGACATGCAAGATCCATTTCTGCAATCTTGAATTGAATATGGGTTGACCCCTTTATCCACGGGGGATATGGTCCAAGACCACCACCACCACCCAGATACCTGAAACTGTGGATAATGCAGAACCCTATTATTTCCAATGAGATGAGTACTGGAAGTTGACCATAGAGTCGCATTGGATGACATAGAAATGCCTAGAGAGAACATATATTTTTCATATGTGGATAAGTGAAAGCGTAGATACTGGATCCATGGCTATGGAGGTTGACCTGTATTCAATTTTGCATCAGGCCTCAGCGCCCGACCACCAGACCTGATGTGACAAGGAACAACTCCAAACTCCCCATCTGTGCATTGCTACTCCACACAGTGTTAAAGTCATGGCTTTCTGGTCAAATCTTTCTTTCTCACCATTGTTCCCCAATGGCTTTTTAAAAAAGTGATATGTGAGCAAGAGAGTCAACACAATTCAAGATAATTTTTTAAAAGAATGAAATGCTTAATAGGGTCATCTGGGTTTTTTGCCATCTTTCTGCAGAGCACTCATCTGGCTCCCTGTGGGTAGCGCATTGCAGGCCATAGATCAGACAGCGCTGGGGCACTTTCTGGCTTGATGTGGCATTCTCAACTACATTGCAACCTTCACCAACACACGTATGCACCCCTTCTGAAATCCCTGTTGTTATCCTATCACCTGTCCCTGACCCCCCATTCCTACTGGAAGAATCTTGGAAAATTCAGCCCCTTCCTCCCTGCACCAGGAAAAAGAGCTCCTGGCCCTTTAAGAGGATGAATTATTTCTTTCCCATTTCCTCTCCTCTCCTTGTTTTCCATGCCAGTCTCTCCCCCTGGATACCTTCTGACAATTACCACTTCCCCGGCAGCTGGTGTGTGCTGTTTTGTGTGTGCGTGTGCGAGTGTGTGCACATGCTGCTATCTATGCGCAAGAGGTGATTGGAGCCATGCTTTTCCCCCCATCGCTGAAATTTACATTGAACCACAAATTAATTTCATAATTTTTTCCTCTCTAATTATGCCAACATCTGCTGGAAAGGCAAGCTGTGTGCATGCATTTTAATAGCTTGCTTTCCCTGGGTTCCTTCCCTCTCTTTCTCTCTCTCTCTCCTCCCTCTGCTCTGAACTTTCCAATAATTATCACCAGGAGAAGAGCTTTCTCTTTCAGTTGCAGAAAGAGTGAGGTGGGGGGGGGAGCCCAAAGGAGGAAACCTTACTCTTCCCAGAGAGGACAGCAAGGGGGAAGGAATGGGTTCATCCCTTTCCCCAGTCCTGCATCCCACTAAGGGGTCTTGGCTGCGGGGGCCCTCAATCAAAAAGAGCCCCATTGAGTCCAGTCCGTTGTGGGAGGTCCGTACCCAGCCGTGGCAACCATGGTAACTAGTAGCTTCCATGTCCGTGGAGCACGGAATCTGCTCTAGGTTTTAGTCCAAACTTTAAAGGAAGTACAGTTGTCCCTTCACATTCGCTGGGGTTTGGTTCCAGGACCCCCCGTGGATACCAAAATCCGTGAATACTCAAGTCCCATTATATGCAATGGCATAGCAAAATGGTGTCCCTTATATAAGATGGCAAAATCAAAGTTTGCTTTTTGGATTATTATTTTTTAAAGAATATTTTCAAACCGTGAATGCCAAATCCATGAATGTGGAGGGACAACTGTATATAAGTTTCTGAAGCCATTTTCTGAGATAGGGCCTAGCACCTTGGATAGCTCCTTGAAAGTACAGAGTAAATAAGGACTTTATCACACTACACTTGTTATAGTGCTATTATTCCACTTTAACTGCTATGGCTGCCTCCTGCAGAATTCTGGGCTTTGTAGTTTGGTGAGGCCTAAGATCTCTCTGGCTGAGAGTTCTAAATGCCCCTCCCTAAACTGCAAATCCCAAGATTCCACAGGAGGCAGCTATTGTAGTCAAAGGAGAATAATAGCGGTATAACAGTGTAATGTGATAATCTCCTTATAAAACTCTGAGTGGATCCATAGCTCCACTGGCATAGAACCACCAGCTGTTATAGAATTCATTTGTGGCAAATTTCAAGTCTTGGCTAGTTATTCTTTGATTTCTTAACATAGCCATGACAGAAAAAGAAAAAAACAGGCCATTGGCCTTGCTGAGCTCCTTCCATGGTAGGTAAGATGCTGTGTGTTAAGATACTGCTGTCCTCTGAAAACAACTAGCAAGTACAATATGGTAACACTTGACTCTTCTGCAGATCTTGGGAAAGCTACTTTTTAATTGATTGATTGATTGTTCTTAAATTTTAAATTAAATGTTCATTCATCCACATTTAATTAATTAATACAAATCAATTAAATAATTGATGGCCCTTGTGTTCTGTTCCAACTCTATGATTCTATGGATCAAATCAATTAGGGCCCAAAGGCTTGAATAAGCAGTCAAGTTTTGATTTGGCACCAGAACAACACCAACATTGGTTTCAACCAGGCCTCTGGATTTTCCATAGCTGGGATGCCAAAGCAGAGATGCCCTCTTTCCCATCCTCCAGTATTGGAAATTTTTGGACTACAACTTCCAGAACCACCTGGGCAGAATAATCATTGCATGGGGGGGGGGGTCAGAGGCATTTTTTTGCAGGAGGGTACTACAAAATATTTTTGTATTAGAGTCCCCAGAATTCTCAACCCAGAACAATAATTGCAGGTTCGAGGCTCCCATACTGGCTGAGGGATTCTGGTAGCTGCAGTCCTAAAAGGTGCCATTTTCGTGCCCTGCCCATCATCAACATGAACAGGTGGGGCCAAGGACCCTCCGTTACAGCTGCCGTGGATTCATGTCCTATTTGGGGCTGGACTAGATGGCCTTGAGGGCTCCTTCCAAATGTCTGATGCTCTGATTCTGTGATATGGCCAGACCTGTTCTTTCCACCCTCTTCCACCCAGCCATATGTTTTTCCCTTTACAGGTGCCAGAAGCCAGGGCTGTCCTGTCATTTGTCCAGGTGTCCACTAGGGACTAGGCTGAGACCATACAATTCACTCCTCCAGCTGAAAGCCTGGTTTGCAGATTCTGTAGCTGTCAGGCAGCCTTCTGGGCTAAGGAGATGGAAATGGCTGTTCTGCTCTACAGGCCTTAAGAAAATTTGCTGATTTTGTCATCCTTCATGAGAAAAGCTCTCTTGACTCACAGTTTGCCTGTCAAGAATATGTTTGACCATCACAAGAATGCCCCCAAAATAAATAAATAGTGTTTCCTTTGCTGGTACTTTTCTCCCCATCAAGCAATGGGGCATGAAATAACAGAAACAATTTTTTTGCATACCAAGTGCTATGCAAAAATGCTGTTTCCTATACAAAAAGTGCTATTATTTTACACACACACACACACACACAAACCATATGTGAATTTTGTGCAGAAGAAGTCCTGAGCTGTGAAAATAATTCTCATACCAGGATTTTCTTCATCTGGGGTTCCTAGCACTCAAGAAATGTGTTTTTCAACCATTATACATACTCTCTCTCTCTCTCTCTCTCTCTCTCTCTCTCTCTCTCTCTCTCTCTCTCACACACACACACACACACACACACACATGTTTCCAGAGGTTTTTTTTCTTTCCCTACAGGAGCTTATCCATAAGCAAGGATATAGTCTATGTGAAAGCCCGTATTTCCAAATACAAGCTTACCCATGTTTTAGGATCTTCAGATCTTTCTGTCTGTCCCACCACCATCCCAGGAACGTATGGTGAGGACATGAGGGAGATCCTTCTTGGTGGCTGTTCCCAGGCTAGGGAATTCTCTTCCAAAAGACATTTGCTTGGCCCATTTTCTGCTGTCTTTTCACCAGTAGGCAAAGACCTGCTGCTATTTAAACAGGCTTTCGGCTGTTAACTAGTTGGGGTAGTACAAAGAGTGTGCTGACTTTCCATGTGTAATAATATTTCAAGGGATGCCATATTGAAGAGGGAGCAAGTTGGTTTTCTGTTGCTCCAGGAAACAAACTACAGGAAAAGAGATTCTACCTAAACATTAGGAAGAACCTTCTGACAGTAAGAGCTGTTTGGCAGTGGAATCTGCTCCTGCCTAGGAATGTGATGGAGTCTCCTTCTTTGGAGGTTTTTAAAGAGAGGCTGGATGGCTTTGGAAATGCTTTGATTGTGTTGTCCTGCATGGCAGGGGGTTGGACTGGATGGCCCTCATGGTCTCTTCCAACTCTATGATTCTATGAAAGAGAAGTCGCACAGAGTTCATGGTTTAGCAGGTATTAACATCTCAGAGCTCCCCAATGCAAGTCACTCCACTAGTTCGCCAGATTACCTCGGAATTGGCCAAAACATACCCAAGTCTTATCTGACTCTTGGAAAAGGTCCCCCTTTCTTTGGATTACAGTTCTCCAAATCCCCCACTCCAACATGGCCATGGACCATATTAGTTGAGAGATTCTGGGAGCCGTAGTCTCCTAAAAATGAGCTTCCCCAGGCTCTATACTGCAGGCAGGCATGAGAAAGACTGGGGATGCTGTGGCTCTTACCAACTCTGTGGAACAAAAAATCTGAAAAATGACGTGAACAGGATACAGGGAAACATCTCCACTTCGCACCCTGCTTGCCGGTGGCATTCAGAAGAACCTCTGAAGTCTCTCGTGAACCCTGTGCCATTCTCTGCAGGGGCAGGGGAGGAGAGGAGAGAAGGCACAGCCCCTCCATCAGTCCATCCCTTGAAAGTATTGGTGGCACTTCCTTGGGGAGCTTTGCCCCTATCATTCCAGAAGGCAAGAGCATTGGGAGGCGCAGGGAGAGAGAGAAAGGCACCCTCCCGCCTTGGCCCAGTTGTCTCATTAATAGTTGATTCTGCTAAGAGCTTCTCTTAATGACTGTACGTCTTTCTTATAAAGTAAAGCCTGGTTGGGAGAGATACATCAAAGGGGGCAATTAAAGACGCTATTTAAGCCGCTCAGTTCAGTGGAGGGAAATCATTAGGGTTGTTAATGGCTGGTGGGAGAAACCGGCTGAGAATTGGAGTGGGCGGGGTGGTGGAGTGGAGAGGCAAAGGCCAAACTCTTCTGACCAAAGATGGGGGGTCAGTTGGTGGGGCTGTGGAGCTAGATAACCCCCTACCCCTGCCCCTGCCAAGGCCATTCCCACTCAGTGATAGAAAATCCCAGAAAATGTGCAGCTGACGGATTCTGAGAGCTGTAGCCTGGAAAAGGAACTTCCTCAAGCTTTGGAGAAACAGGGGGCTTGCCAACACCTCTACCTTGGGCTCATCATCATCATCATCATCATCATCTCAGATTCTAAAGGATATCTCCAAGGTGTGGAATCCTTCCTCCAGCATTAGGCTCAGCACCATGGAAAGTTCCTCCTCCTCAAGTAGGTTTGATACCTTGGATAGCTCCAACCCCCAAACAGATCCACTCCCTTTTATGTACTGGTATGTACATGCCTCCAAATCACCTGTCCACTTACGGCGACCCCATGAATTTTTCATAGGGTTTTCTTAGGTAAGAAATACTCAGAGGTGGTTTTGCCAATTCTTTCCTCTGAAAGAAAGCCTACAGCACCTGGGATTCCTTAGTTTGTGTGAATATGTGCCTCCAAGTTGCCTGTGGACTTATGGAGACCCAATGGGTTTCATAGGGTTTTTTAAAGCAAAGAATACTTGGAGGTCATGTCACCAGTTCCTTCCTCTGAAACAGAGCCTACAGCACACCTGTAGTCCTTCTGGACTTGGGGAAGGTTCTTCTTTTTGGACTGCTATGCTGGCTTGGGGATTCTGGGATTAACAGTCAAAAAAGGCACCTTGTCCCATATTCTGGAAGTTCTAGCCTACAGCATTTCAGGAAAAGGAACCAAGGTCAGATCTTGTGCATGCCTGGGCCTTCAAGTCACCTGTGGACTTTTGGCAACCCCATAAATTTCACAGGTTTTCTTAGGCAATGAATCCTCAGAGGTGGTTTTGCCAGTTCCTTCCTCTGAAATAGAACCAATAGCACCTGGGATTCCTTGGCAGTCTCCCATCCAAGGCTGGCCCTGCTTAGATTCCAAGTCCAGATGGAATCTGGTGCCTTTCAGGTATTGAAGTCCTTCCCATACCCTTTTATAGATCCTTTAAACAGTATGGAATAGAGAACAGATTCACTCTACTAATATGGAAAACATGTGATGCTGCTGTGCTTGTCTGCTGCCTTTGAAAGCATGTATGATTATTCATCAGTCCCACTGACTTTTGTTCTCGCTGGACAAAAAAATCTACTCCGCACCCCCCTCCCAAGGTGACACCAGATATGAAGACTATCAGCAAAGAGGCTCACAGCACCTTAAGGATGAGCAGATTTATTACAACAGAAGCTTTTGTGGATGGCAATACACATCCAATGACTTTCACATTTCATAAATCTACTAATAAGAGAAGAAAAACAGACTGGCTGCTGTTGGATCAAGAAGCCAGGATTGAGGTTTTTTGCTCAGATAACCAGAAGCATCCCGGAAGGTCAAAAGAGACCAGCAATAGATATGGCTATGACTGGGTTAGGGGAAGAAACTTATCCAAGCAAGCTGCATCACTGGCTACTCCCAAGCCATAGAACCATAGAGCTGGAAGAGACCACAAAGGCCATCTAGTCCAGCCCCTGGCCCTGCAGGAACAAGCAATCAAAGCACTCCCAACAGAAAACCTCCAAAGAAGGAGACCCCACCATGCTCCAAGGGAGTGTGTTCCACTTCCGAACAGCTCTTACTGTCAGGAAGTTCTTCTTAATATTTAGGCAGAATCTCTGTTCCTGTAGTTTGTACCCATTGCTCCGTTTTCCAGTCTCTGAAGCAGCAGAAAACAAGCTTGCTCCATCCTCAGTATGACATCCCTTCCAATATTGAAGCGTGGCTATTATGTCCCCTCTTAACCCACCACCTTTGTGAATGCCATCCTCCAAGGTCTACACACCTCAGTGCTGTGTCAATGCACTCCAGGTGCTTTCTGGATGCCAGTGTGCATCAGCTACCACCTGTCTACCCCGTCCCCACGCCCAGCCCTTGAAGTGCCTTTGCCCTCCCATCCTATCTGAAAGTTCCCTTTAGAAGAAGGACCCAGGTCACTTGGGAAAGGGAGACAATAGCTCATGAAGCCGGGTGGTGGGAAAGGCAGAGGAGGCGGGAAGGCGAGGAAGGGAGGGAAGGAGAAACGTGATAAATTGCAGAGCTATTGAAGCACTGAGTAGTAAACTCCATATTTTTAACGCCATTTAAATGCCTGCAAGCAGATTAATAAGGTCTAGGTAATAGCAGAAGCAGCCTATATTTATTCTATCTTAAATGCCAGTTTGTCAGGCTGTATTAACATTGATGGTAAGACTTGGATTGAGGACAAGCAGAGCTGGGACTTGGCTTTATCTCTGGCAAACAGGCAGCCCGAGGACCCTTTATCAGTCTTCGGCTTTCGCAGCAGCTGCCTCTTCAAGGGTTGGAGCGCATCCCCTCCACCGTCTCCCCCCTTCCCTCCTCCCTGCTCTTTTTAATCAGAGGAGAAGAAGTTCCCGGCTTGATCGTTCCATTTTTATCTCTTTTATTTACTCCATTTTAATGTCTTTCAGTGCATATTTTATTCCCATCAAGGCAGGGCCATTGATAGCTGATTTCCCCCCCTCCCATTCTTTCTTTGCCTCTTCCTTCCCACTCCTCGCTGTTCCCACATTGCAGGCAAAAAGAAAAGGATGAGAAAAGAAGGGGGGAAGAGGAGGAGAAGAGAATTATCCTGTCAACTGCTTTACTCTACCTTGGTTTCTTTCTCTTCAAGGTTGGGTAGAGCTGAATGCCAGGCCCTGTTCCACATCCACCACCTTCCCCTTCTCTAAGTGCGGGAAAGTTCATAGCAAGCTTTGAAGGAAGAGGGGTGAACACAGGAGGTTTCAGGTGGGCTTTGGTGTTTGCTTACAGGTGGATTCTGAAGCATAGGAGCATATTGACAGAAATCAGACTTTGGGATTGCATAGTGTAAATCTCTAGCATGCTGAGTTAGGCACCAATTGTACTGTGCAAACTTTGTGTTGAATGGCAACCTTGTGTGACCGAACCAAGACATTTGATGTGGGCAGAATGCACAACCAAATCTGCCTGTCCACTTATGCCCAGTCCAATTCATGTGCAATGATCCCTCATGCTCAATTCTACTTCTGTAAACTTGAGCCGAATAGGACTGTGTCCCATCAGGCCAAAATGTCCAACCGCTTCTGGAGGGGAACTTCCAAAAGATACCAAGAAACTTCTCTGGTGAAGGCAGTTTAAAGGGACTGGGGCTTTGAGGCAGTTCCAAAAATCAGGCTCCTTTTGTCCAGACGTGAGAGTGCTCTTTAGGGTGCAATGGCAGAGAAATCAAGTCAATAAATATTTGAACGAACAATACATAAAAAGCCAAGTACAGTACAATGGACAGAAGACTCCTGTTGGAGTCCACTTCCAGCCCTTCAGCTTCATGAGACAAACAGCCTGATCCCCAGCTCAGACAACACACTCAAGCCTAGACCCTAAATTGTTAAAAAACTTTTCTGTCATAGGAATAGAAAGAAAAGAAAAACATGCAACAACACAAAAGAACAAACACACACCAACAAAAATAAAGGGGGAAAAATAAAATAGTAACTTCCAACTTTTGTACTGATGGTTAGAGGAGATACAATGTTTTACTTCCTCTGTCACAAAACATCTTATCATAAACTTCTACAACATTATTGAATCCTACAAATCTTCGAATCCCACTGTCAGTAATTTTCCCTTTTGCTCCTGCAAAAAGCCCATCACCGGTTCCCAATCCTTCTTAAAACTTTTCAATGACTTTTCTCTAATTAAAGTAATGTATTCACCTCAACAAAGTCAACCAGTTTCATCAGCTGATCCTCTTGTGTCAGAGTATAGCCCAGATCCTAAACGGAGGATGTACAGAGAAAGCCACTGCAGGCAGAGTTACACACAAAGGCTACAATCCAGCATCCCCTCAGCATAGTGTAAATGCCAGCATGCAAAGATATGCTACACCAGCACTGTGCAACTCCCACCCCCTGCAGCACAGGCCAATGACGGGGTGCCATCTTGCATATAGCACAGTACATATAGCACAGGCCAATGACGGGGTGCCATCTTGCAACATACCATTGCTGTATGCACAACTCTGCCTCCACCACTGTAACCAGAATACATCTGTTGCACCATGAAAATAATTTACCCTGCATGGGTAGACTGACTTATGCTGGTGTATATCAGCAACAAGTGGCAGCCTAATCGCACTGTGCAATGCTTGTTTCGAATGGAAAACTTTCACAACTGAACTAAGACATGCAAACAAATGCACAGCTGCACATAGAATCATAGAATCATCATGTTGGAAGAGACCATGAGGGCCATCTACTCCAACCCCATTCTGCCATGCAGGAATACACAATCAAAGAACTACTGACAGGTGGCCATTCTGCCTCTGTTTAAAAACCTCCAAAGGAGAGTTCATTGCACTCCCAGGCAGCAGCGTATTCACTATCCAACAGCTCTTACCATCAGGAAGAAACCTTCTTCCTAAGGTTTAGGTGGAATCTCTTTTCCTGTAGTTTGAGTCCATTGCTCTGTGTCCTTGTCTCTGGAGCAGCAGAAAACAAACTTGCTCCATCCTCAATATGACATCCCTTCAAGTATTTAAACATGGCTCTCCTGTCCCCTCTTCACCTTCTCTTCCCCAGGCTAAACATACCCAGCTCCCTAAGACACTCCTCATAGGGCATGGCTTCCAGACCTCCCACAATTTTGGTTGCCCTCCTCTGGACACAGTTCAGTTAAAGCATGTGGTGTATCCATGCACAATGTGAACACATATCCAAGAACAATGCACATCCATCCATGATAGCACCACATGCACAACTCTGCTTCTGCAACCTTGAACTGAATGCAGCCATTCTGCGCTGGAGAAAAATCTCCAACTGTGGTCAAAATCATGTTCTTACTCCTCACTAGAGTAAACCCTTTGAACCAATAGGATTTACTTATGTGTTGGCTCCCCATTCAACAACTGATTCAACGGGTCTGCTGGGAGTAACCAACAGGATTCTAGCCCAGTTTTGCAGGGGAACTTACACTGTAAGAAACCAATAGGATTCTGCCCCAAATGTTAGTAATAACAGAAATATCAGGAGCTTTAGGAAGTGATTGGGGAAGAGAGGAAGGAGGCTAGTGCCTTTCCTCTTCACCACTGGTCCCTAGCCAATGAGGGGCCTGGAGCTCTTGGACCAATTGAGTGACCGATAATCCAGCCCTGTCTGCTCAAACAGACTGAAGGCCTATCTAGTCCAGCACTCCATTCATACGGTGGCCAACCAGTTGCCCCAGTGGAAAGGCTGCCGCCAGAAGGACATGTGTTCCACTGCATCCTCCACCTTGCATTGCTCAGCAACTGATGTACAGAGGCATACTGCCTCTGATATTGGGCTGGGAGTAGACTGAGTCTGAACCAGGGAGCAGTGACCAACTTCAAAGGTGGTGTGTGGGTCCATTCCTTTGGTGGTGGTGGATCCATGTTGGATTTTAAGGGAGTCGTCTTGTCAGAGCTATCCATGGTGCTGAAATTGAGTATAGTGGGCCCTTGGTATCTGGTGGGGTTTGGTTACAGGGCCCCGAGTGAATACCAAAATCTGTGGATGCTCAAATCCCATTATATACAATGGCAGAGTAAAATGGGGTGCCTTATATAACATGGCGAAATCAAGGTTCGCTTCTTGGAATTTTTTTTTTTAAATATATTTTCAAGCCATGGATGGTGGAATCTATGGATACAGAGGGCCAACTGTACAGTTCAGCACCTTGGATAGCTCCCCTGCAACACTCCCTTGAAACTGGAAGTACAGGTTTTCAGGGGATTGGCACCCATGGTTTCACTTACCCACTGTGTGGGGGGAGATCTCTCTAGGCTTTTGGAGGACCATAGAGCTGTGCCCAAGGTGGTCTCTCTAGTCATCAGGAGGTCCTCCACAGTGACTCTATGATCAACTTCCAGCAGAAGCTGGCCATAGAGTCTCACCAGATGCCTAGAGAGGCATCCTTTTGAGGCATTTTCTAGGTCCTCCAGCACAATTCTATGGTATTCTTGGCGGTTCGCTGTTATATGGGGTTTCAGGTACCTGCGGTAAGTCTGGGAATGTATCCTCCACACATATGGAGGGCAATCTGTACCTTCTGCAAAAGCCAATGTGGATTAACCACCCTGGTGCAATGGAGTCACCCACCACCTTTGCCTCACTTGCCCTAACAGACCTGCTGGCATGGAGGCCCCACATTCCTTGCCTGCCTTGTTTTCCACAGAAGCTGCCTCCCCCCCCCAAAAAAAAAGCCTTTTGCACACTGCAAATCAATGATGGCAGGAGTCCCCTCTCCTCCCCACCCTCGCTTCTTCCTTCTGCCACCATCATCAGCCTGTAATAATTTGCCTCCTGATCAGCCGGAGGAAGCCCACTTTAGGGGGAAAGGTCAGGTGCTGGCCTGGCTCTCCTCCTGGCCTTGGCAGGGAGGGGAGATTTCTCCAGACGCAGTCAAGTTTCCCCCTGCCAACAGCTGCTGGTCTCCAAGGCCTAATCCCTTGCCCTATAGCCCCAGGAGGAGGAGACGCAACCTTTTCAGCAGAATAATGATTTTAATGGTGCAGTTACTATACATTTTCTTAATGCACAGTCATGCCAGCAACAAACAGAAGGGACAGGAGGGGTTGAGCGTCTCCTCTGGACAGGCCAGAGAGGCTAAAAGGGTAAAACCACTTCATTAGACAAAATCAATTCCTTGCTTGCTCCTCAATGCCTTCTCCCTCCCTCTCCTTCCCTCTCAGATCCAGGTGACTGCCTTCACTTGCTCTTAACCAAGGGAGCTATGGGGGGGGGGGAGAGGAAACCAAACCATTTTAATTGAGTAGCCATTTGCCTTCCAAACATCAAAGGGAGGAAAAATGGAAATCCTCATTAGCTAATAAAAAGCCCATTCCTCTCTCTCTCTCTCTCTCTCTGTAATATAATTAATGGCAGCCAGCACTTCAATTAAAGCTTCTGCAAACTTCATTCCTTCCATGATTATAACCCCCTGGCCACGTGCTCCTGTCTGTCTTTGTAACCCTCACATGAATTTGTCAGCTTGGAATAAGTGTGGGAGTCATCCCAGGGATGTCCTAGTTCTAATTCCCCATTCAGCCCCCAAAGCTTGGCAAACGACCTTAATCTACCTCACAGGGTTGTTGTGACAGTAAAATGGGAAGGAGGGTACACTCCATGTAATCATCTTGACATCACTGGGTTTTCTTGGCAAGCCCTAGTCCAATGGTTAAACTAATACACCACACTCGGTTTTGTATGTCTAAGACTTCCACAAAATTCTGGCCTTTGTATACACTTCTTTCCTTACATCTCAAAGGAGTCAGTTTTTACAGCATCCCTGCTCATTTCCAAACAAACAGCAAACCTCCAGCTTGGTCAAGTTGGGTTTTCTAGGCAGAAGGCACAACAAGGGAGAGATGCAGATGGCAACCTCTTTGGAGAGACAGTAGAAGAAGCCTAATCCCCTCTTTCCCCCACCCTCCCAGGGGGCTGAAATTATCATCTCTCCATCGTGTGCAACTCCTCTCTTAGGGTAACTAATCCTAATCACCCTGCATCACACAAGGGGCTACTTCAGATGGCGTGGCCATCTCCAGACGGACCCAAGAGTCATGAGCCCTCCTGGCTGACATATCTGCACAGCCGCACTGGGGCCGGAGGAGTGGCAGAGAGACCCTATACCCCTGCAGGGCTGGGATGTTCCTAATCCCCCCCCCTCTCCCCATGAGGGCTGCATTTAAAAAGGGATTACCGGCATTTATTCACTTCATGGTTTATGGGATCGTTACGGGGTCACCATCTGAGCTGGGGGATTCACTGTCCAACAATGACAAAAGTCACTCGAATGTGGTTTCATGTAGTTGGCTGGCAGACAGGCAGGTTTTCAGCTTAAGATAGAGAGCAGCATAGAAAGGGGCCTTGGCTGAATGGGACAGATGACATTTCCCCCCAAGGTACCCAGCAGAGCTTGGGGAAACTGATCTTTTGGACTACAACCCCCAGCATTCCCCAGAGAGCATGGCCAATGGCTAATCCTAATCATGCCACACCAAAGGCAGGTGTGGCCATACTGGCTACAGGAATCTGGAAACTTCAGTCCAAAACCGTAACTTTTCCTAGTGCTAATGCTACCCAAATGCAATCTAGCAGATGTTGTTAGGCTTGGGTGGCCCTAAGTCAAGGACAGCAAGGCTGACCACCACTACCAGCAGCTGGCATGGCACGCTTGCCAGCACAGAAACTTCTCCTACCAGGTATGGCTTGGTTTATTTACTCATTAGAGTTTTATTTGGGTTTGTCTTTCCCAGAGACTCCTTGGAGCATCACCGGGGTTCCCCCCCCCACCACTATATAATGAGTGACACTGATGGAAAAGAGGTCAACCCAATGCATTAAGCCAGGTTAATGGACCTGCCAGGCCCAGGAGCAGTCTACCTTTGAATATTAACCTGTGATGCCAGGAACACCAAAGTAGTGAATGACATAGAAAACTGCCTTTTGTCAAATCAGTCCATGGTTTCATTTAGCTCAATATTGTCTATGCTGCTAGACCACAATGATTCTCCAGCATTTCTTGTAGCTTTACCTGGAAATACTTGGGGCTGACTATAAGAACTTCTGCATGCAAAAGTTGAATCTTGGTCAGTCCCTTGCACAGGTTGCCCACCATTTATGCACAGGATACAGTCCTGGGCTTACTGCAGATGTGTGAAACCATGCATAATAGCAAACTGCCATATTAGACCATAGAATTGTGCCGGAGGACCTAGAAAGTGCCTAGAGAGGATGACTCTCTAGGCATCTGGTGTTACTCTATGCCCAGCATCTAACAGAAGTTGACTTTAGAGTCTCTCTGGAGGACCTCCCAATGCCTAGAGAGACCACTCCAGCATGACTCTATGGTCATCCAGATGCCTACAGACGTTTCTCCCCAATCACAGATAAGTGAAACCACAGGTACTGATCCCACATAAACTGAACATAGGAAATTCCCTAGTGTGAGGTTGGACCCTTGGGCCATCTGAGCCAGTGGCTCTTTGCTTGGTCTCAGGAAAAAGTCAGCTCCCTGATCCCATAATCCAGAGATGTCAGGACTGATCTGGGAGTGTGCCAGCAAACTAGGTGTTCTACTTCTGAGTTATAGTCCAATATCCTCCAGTATCTGCTGGTTGCTTCCATGCCAATGGTCCAGTGAATCCATTCCAGGTTTTTGCTTGAATTTTAAATGAACTATTCAAGGTGCTGAACCTGTTTGGGGGATAGGCTTCAGCACTCTGGATAGTTCATTGGAAGTCTGTAGTGAAACCCAGTGCCTCACAGGAGTGGCATTTCGCAGCAACTGCAACTTGTCTTAATGTTGTTTTTGCCCCCATATGCTTTGCGTGCAAAAATGGCAGCCATGAGTGATTTACTCGCGTTTGTACTTACCTCAATTTTCCGCTGTCAAACTTTTAAAAAAAAGCCTGATGTCCAAAGGTGCAATAGAGCAATTTTTTGATTTAACAGAAAAGAAAAAGAACAAAAAAAACCCACCTCGTTTTCTTGCCTTAGGGCTCACTTGCTAAAGAAAAAATCCAACATGGTGGCAGCGGGTGCTTGCCTTGTTAGCAAGCCCCACCCCCTGCACTTGCCCAGCCAATCAGCTTTGCGCTTCCTCGCCTATGGGAAAGCGGTTCATATCGAATCACTTATCCCAATGAGCAGGAACGTGCATTCCCCTTGCTGTTTTTTTTTTTTTTTTTTAAACTGCAGAGTTTTTGATGTTTTGGGCAAACTATAGAGTGAAACAATGCACAATGCCATTAGGACAGGTCAGATTCTCCTTGCATTCTGTGAGGAGTATTTTCACCACTTAGTGACAACCCCCCAGTGTGGTTTCACTGCAATTTCATTATGTTTTGGCATTGCTTTTAAAGTACTTGCACCAGAAAGCTGGGATAGAAATTCTGCTGTATTTATATACATAGGTACTCATGTGAATTCCCCTCAGTGCAATGGCACTCCTGCCCTAGTTTTGTGGGCTTTCAGCTGGAATATCAGCTTGGCTGCTGTGGGAATGGAAAAACTGTGCTAGGGAGGCCTTTGGCCTGATGCACCTCCAGGGCTGCAGAAAGAAGGATCTGAGAATGATGGATCACCAAGCAGGTTTTTTGACACCCAGAGTATGAATGGGTGCTTGGCTGTCTTGGGATGAAAAGACAGAGAACGTTTCTAGACAGCACCAGCAGCTGAAACTTAGTAAGTGCTTCGATTGACCTTTGCCACTTAGTGGTTGTGAGCCTTCAAATCTACAGTACTTGGATTTCTTGCACAGTGACTTTATCCCAGAAGTGTTTTGAGCAACGTTTATACCAAGGAGGTTTGCCATCCTCTAAGGCTGAGAGAGTGTGACTTGCCTAGTTTAATACTCAGGCAGTAGACCACGCTGACTCTTCTTGATGCTATCACCCTGTTGTTGTTGTTGTTGTTGTTGCTTCAAGTTGTGTGCCTTCAAGTTGACCCCCCAACTTTGGGCAACATTTTGAATCCCATCTTGGGAGAAAGCTAGGATATAAATAAATAAATAAATAGGGTATTCTTGGCAGATTTCTTCAGGGGAGGTTTGCCTCTGTCTCCCTCTGAGACTGAGAGAGTGTGACTTGCCCAAGATCACCCAGTGGGATTCCAGGACCCAGTGAGGATTTCAATCTCCCAGAGTCCTAGTCCGACACTCACATCACTGCACCACACTGGGTCCTCAAAAACTTTGTTCTAAGGAGGTTTGCCATTGCCTTCCACTGAGGCTGAGAGAGTGTGACTTGCTCCAGCCCTCCCTCCTCCGTTGGGTTTCTGCAGCCGGGCAGGGATGTGAACCTTAGTCTCCCAGTCCAGCACTCAGACTGGTGGACCATACTTGGGTAGTAGAAAGAACCAAATCCATTGCAGCTGTGGGGAAGGAAGGCACCCTCCCCTTCTCAACCGCTGGCTGGCTCCAGGGTGGGGTTTGGGGCGTGGGGTGGGGCCGGGAGGCCGTTGGGAGGAAAGGGGCCTTGAAGAGGAGGGGTTGGAGGGGGGAAGGAAGGAAGGAAGGAAGGAAGGAAGGAAGGGGGAAAGAAGGGAAGGAAAGGAAAAGAGGAAGAAGGAAAGGAAGGAAAAGAGGGGAAATAGTGAGGAAGAAGGAAGGAAGGGGAAAAGAAGGAAGGCAAGGAAAAGAGGGGAGGGCAGGAGGAAGTAAGGCAAGAGAGAAAGGAAAGGAACTAAGGAAGGGAGGAAGGGAAGGAATAGAGGGGGAGGAAAGAAAGGAAAGAAAGAAAAATGGGAAAGGAAGGGGAGAAAAGGAACAAAGGGGAAAGGGGAGGGAAGGAATAAGAAGGGAAGGAACTATGGGTGGGTGGGAGGGAGGGAAGGAAGGAACTAAGGAAAGGAGGAAGGAAAAAAGGAAAGGAAGGGAAATGAAGGAACTATGTGAGGGAAGGAAGGAAGGAAGGAAGGAAGGAAGGAAGGAGGGAGGGAAGGAAGGAAGGAAGGGAAAAAGAAGGGAAGGAAAGGAAAAGAGGAAGAAGGATGGGAAGGAAAAGAGGGGAGGGAGAGAGGAAGAAGGAAGGAAGGGGAAAAGAAGGGAAGGGAAGGGAAGGAACAGAGGAAGAAGGAAGGGAAGGAAAAGAGGAAGAAGGAAGGGAAGGAAAAGAGGGGAGGGAGGGAGGAAGAAGGAAGGAAGGGGAAAAGAAGGGACGGGAAGGAAAAGAGGAAGAAGGAAGGGAAGGAAAAGAGGGGAGGGGGGAGGAAGTAAGGCAAGAGAGGAAAGGAAGGAACTAAAGAAGGGAGGAAGGGAGGGGAAGGAATAGAGGGGGAGGAAAGAAAGAAAAATGGGAAAGGAAGGGGAGAGAAGGAACAAAGGGGAAAGGGGAGGGAAATAATAAGAAGGGAAGGAACTATGGGTGGGAGGGAGGGAGGGAAGGAAGGAACTAAGGAAAGGAGGAAGGAAAAAAGGAAGGGAAGGGAAGGGAAATGAAGGAACTATGGGAGAGAGGGAAGGAATAGAGAGGGAAGGAAGGAAATAAATTAAAAAGGGAGGGGAAGGGGAGAGAAGGAAAGGAACTATGAGAGGGAAGGAAGGAAGGAAGGAAAGAAGGAAGGAAGGAAGGAAGGAAGGAAGGGGCAGAGAGAGAAAAGAGACAGAGGCTGGGAGGCAGGAACAAAAGGCAAACCCCCAGACACATTTTCAAGCCATCGCCTGCAAAGACCTCTCAAGGCCACTGTGACTCCAAAGACTTCATCAGGCTTGATCCCAGACGCGGCGGCCCTGCAGAGACTCCAAAACCAGCTCTCCCATCCTGCCTTTGACCACTTTCTACTTCCAGCCTTTTCAGCCCTTTCATGCCTCCAGTTTCTCCTCCTTCCCCTGATGTGCAAGTGCCAAAGCCCTGCAATGTCACTGGAGGGTGTGCTGCCTGCAGTAGCACCGGGTTTCCCAGAGGTGAGGAGCTCCCATTGGGCAGCCCCTGGAACATCCTTGGGGATTACAGATCAGCCATCCTGTCCCTTGCTTGACTTTTAACCTCTTGTCAGGAGATTTATGCTGAGCCACTGGTAGGAAATGAGGGATCCTTAAAATTTTAAATTAAAAGGGGAAAGAGATGTTGCATCGTATTGCCTTTGCCTGCAAATTATCAGAGTTCCAGGAAGTCACTTTTGTGGACATTGAGCATGTTGGGTGGGAGGAGAATTCTGGGAGTTGTAGTACAAAAAGTGCCAATAGAATATGCAACCAATATGCACAACTGAAGAGGTGCTACCCCCAACATCAGCCAGGGCAGACAAATGTGCACCGACTGGGGACCTTTCCAGACTCCACAATTATAGCATTATGATTCAACTTTAACTGCTGTGGGTCCATACTATGTGATTCTGGGATATGTAATTCAGGGAGCAGTACTTAGAATTCTCAGGCAGAGAGCTGTAGTGCCTCCTCAAACTACAAATCTCAGGATTCCATAGGAATGGAGCCATGCTGGCTAAAGTGGAATCATAAGCCTATGACAGAGGAGTGAAAGGGCCCCAAAAATACATACCCTCCGACTGTCCCAATTGGGTAGAGACACTCCTGATTAATCCTCTGTCGCATTTTTCTTCTGCTTTTAAAATATCCCAGCATTTCTCTCTGCCTCCCTCCTTCCCCTTTGGTCTCAGCATACTTCAATTGCTGCAGACTGAGTTCAAACTTCAGAAGTAGTTTGAACTCAGTTAACTCAGCAGTGGGGAGAAGAAAAGCAGGGCATGGGATCTTGTCTTTCTCAGGAGAAGCTATGCTTAAGGAAACTATGCCAACTGCAGGACCTTACCCCTGCATTGTTCAGCACCATGGTCAGCTCTGTTAATGTTCAGAGGAAATCCTGGAGCAGATTCAACGTCCCCACTGACACAGGATCTCACCCTGACCCACTACTGCCTTCTCCCACAAAAAAAAAAAAGAGCCAAAGGGAATCAAAAGTGCAAAGCGTTTAGTGGATCACACAGGAGACCTGTGCCTTCTTTACCCTCTTTTCCCCAGTGGCAAAAAAGCAGCTGGAGTTCATGGCCGTTTAGTGGTTTATTGCTCCTCCATCGCTGGTCTGGAGAGAAGCAGGGAGAGTGAGAAGGCAGGGAGCATCATGCGCTCCAAGCTCTTGGGCAATGGGATTAAAGGCAGGCCAAGCAGCCGTGCTCAAGAGATAATGTAAGCCCCGTCCACCAATGTTCACGCATCTCCCTTCCCAGGGCTCTGAGGGCTTGTGAAGCCAGGACACCTTGTTCTCTCTCTGTCCTCTCTCCTCTCTCTCTATCTCTGTCAGTAACAACCCCTGGCCTGACAACAGCACATAAATCCGGAAGAGGTTTGATGATAAGAGGATGGCCTGTGCTGGAAGATGAGAAGCCCAGATGGTGAGCCGAGTGCTGCTCTCCTTGCTTTGATCTGCTAGTGCCTCCCTTCCTAACTTGCCTGGGAGGAGTAGCCTGGAGGGGGGTGATGCAGGGGTGAAACTGGAGCAAAGCAGTCACAGGTTGGCTGACATCCTGTTGGTGACATTGTGTATGTGTGTGTGCCTTCAAGTTACCTGTCGACTTATGGTGACCCCATGAGTTTCCTAGGGGTTTTCTTAGACCAGGAATCCTCAGAGGTGGTTTGGCCAGTTCTTTCCTTTGAAATAGAGCCCAGAGGGCCTGGGATTCCTTGGCAATCCTTCTAGGATTGGGGAAGGTTCTTCTTTTTGGACTGCCACTCCCAGAATCCCCCAGCCAGCTATGCTGGCTGGGGGGATTCTGGAAGTGACAGTCCAAAAAGGCACCTTTTCCCATCTCTGGAAGTTCTAGCCTGCAGTATTTGCAGAAAGGGAAATCAGATCTTGTGTGTTTCTGTGCCTCAAAGTCAGATCTTGTGTGTTTCTGTGCCTTCAAGTCGCTTGTTTACTTATGGCAAACTCATGAATTTCAGAGTTTTTTTAGGCAAGGAATCCTCAGAGGTGGTTTTGCCAGTTCCTTCCTCTGAAACAGAGCCCTAGAACACCTGGGATTCATTGACAGTCTGACATACACAACTGTAAATTACCTATTTGTCTGCAGATCAAAATTTGCACCATTATGCAGCAGAGGTATTCATATTTCAGGTACAGCAGCATAGTAACTATTTCACATGGTGTGCATTGCATATAGGTGCACATAGTGCATAATTATGCATTGCACTCTGTGCACGGTTGCACATGGAAGTGCATAGTGCATTGCACTTGGATGCACATGGCACATCCAGGCACAAGGCACATTTAATTGTGCAATGCCACAATTCACTAATGAGGTAGCATTGCACAAGTGCCATGGAACTCAGTGAGTGTAAAGCTATGTTCTCCTTCCTTGATGAAAGATCTTGGCCATTATGTCTGTGTATATATTCATACATGTGCAAATAGGTACACACGTGCTAAGCACCAGCAGGTACATGCAAACAAAACTAAACCCTGAACTGGGTTACCAGGTTATCAAAACTGCAATGATGGACAGCCAAAATTCATGATATGCAGGCTTAACAATCAGGAGGTGCCAATTAACAAGTGTGTGTTCCACCCAGATACCAAATGAAAATATTCCAATTTGAGTTCACTTAGCCATGTTCTCTATAAAATTAACGTACTGTTGCCATTCATAAATTGCATGATACACACACTTCTGTCTTCATGAAGGGCCCCCACCCACAAATACAAGTTTTTGGGGGGCATCTCAACATGTTGGGTAAATCACACTTGATTCCATGGGCCTACTCTAGCAGGAGAGAGCCAGAGTGATGCAGTGGTTTGAGCGTTGGACTATGACTCTGGAGATCAGGGTTCAAATCCCCGCTCAACTATAAAAATCCACTCAGTGACCAGGGGCAAGTCCCACTCTCTCAGCCTCAGAGGGAGGCAAGGGCAAACCCTCTCTGAACAAATTCTTCCAAGAAGACCCTGTGAAAGTTTCATATTAGGATCACCTTAAGTCAGAAGTGACTTGAAGGCACACAACAATTGGGAGGGGGGAACAACCTGGAATTTGAAAACGGAGCACTACAGGGCATTGTCAAATAAACCACTTGAAAGGAGGGTGATGAGATATCCTTTAGATCACGGATGGGGAGGAATGCAATTTCAGAGAGGTTATCAAGAGCCACATTTTACTGGTGGATGGGGCCAAAGACAAAAAGGGAGGATCCCAAATGCAGGCATATTTTAACATGAAGCTCTTATAGGTCACTAACTCAGCTATAGGAGAGATAGTTCAAGCTTTCAAAATGGGGAAAACCCTTATGCAAAACACTGAGAAACCATGGCATCACAATGCTCCCCTGGTACCTCCAAACAGAGGGGAACTTGCTCCAGATAACTCTGTGAATTGTAACCCATTTCTTTCCAACTCTGGCACTCAATGTATGGCCCACCCCACGAAGCAAACGCTTAACCCAGTGCTGGGCCGGACAGCCTTGGACATGGTGGTCTCTAAAGCACTTCACCACCCTCCCACCAGAGTGGGGTATGGAGCTTAACCATCAGCTTTGCACCAACTTGGGACCCAGAACTGAACCACACTGGCCACTGGGCCCGGCTCTTCCTTGAGTTCCCCTACTACTGTTCCCTCCTTCCCTCCCCCGCCCCCCATCTCTCTGAAAATTGATAATTAACCTTTTGTCCACGTGGCTGTTGTGTTTATTCGGTTTGAGCGGCTGCAGGTTGCTGATATGGAAATTGCTGTGCGCAGCCAACACCTCATCCCCAACGCAATCTGGAACTGCGCACAGCCGTTGGGCAGAGATAAGCAGGTGCTTATTCACCCGGCCTTGCGGCAGCTGCAAAGACTCCACTACCTGATCGCTCCAATCTTGGTGAAAAACTACTCGAGGCTGGGCTAATGCGATGGAGAGGGGTGATATGGGCCCCGTCGGGGTGCCACCTCGGCTCCCCTTCCTCACCACCGCCGCATGCTTGCTCTTTTCCTCTGGCTTTTATTTCCTTCCCTCTCTCCTAATCTCGTTTCTCTTTTCCTCTCTTACCCCTTCTGTCTTCTCTCTTATCTCCCACTCCATACCTCCCTCTGATTGCTTTTTCTTCTTCTCCTTCTAAAAAAAAAAAAAGGGGGGGAGAAATAATTTATTTGCACTTCTTCTTGAGTCCCTTTTCTGGCCCAGGCTTTTCTTTTTGTAATGACTTCTCACCCTTTTCTCCCTCAGCCCCCTCCCACAGTAATTCTTGTCTTCAAGGGTGACTTTGTACCTCTCAGATTTCTGGGGGTGGGATCATACTGCGATGGCTGGGAGATTAGGAAGGACATGATGCTTTGGTCCAAACGTCAAAACAGGGCGTCCTTGCTGGAGGGGGGGGGGCGACAGCTGTCAAAGGCACTCGTAGGAGGGGAGAATTCTTTCTTTTTTTAATGTCACAACAATGATCTGCCACTTGTCCTGTCCCTGGGGACTCTGGTTAGGTTTCCTACATCAGGGTTACATGGCGTAAATCTCCACCCGCAGAGCAACACATTAATTGCACTGTATGGCTCTCAGTTTGAATGGCAAGGTTGCACAACTCCAGCAAGGCATCAAACGTGCAGCTGACTGCACAACCAAAGGCACTATGCACATCCATGTGCAATGTGTCTTCATGCACAATAGCACCACAACCACACCTCTACTTCCACAAACCTAAGTTGTATGTGGACTTTTCTCATCAGATGAAAATGTCCAACTGCTTCTGTGGGAGGCGGGGAGGCTAGACCTGCATTAAGACACCAACAGGAGTCCGGTGCAAGTGTTTTTGCCATCTGATCCCCTCCGAAAGGAAGACCAGAGGACCAGAAGACCAAGAAATGCAGCACAGTGGAGATTCTGGTGCAGAATGTGGGCTCCTTTGAACCTCTCTCAAAGATAACATTCTCAGTATTTTTGGCTTAGCGTTCAGTTGCCTGGCTCAGAATTCTGTAAACTGCTGCTTGGATGTGAGTTTGCAATACTACTTTTAGGAAGAAGTCCAGGGACTTTTCTAAGAAGGGCTAGGAAAGAATCCTGCCTGAAATCCAAAAGACCTGCTGCTGCCAGTCAGAGTTTAGCAATACTGGGATGAAGTGCCTCGAGGATCTATCTCAGGAAAAGGGTCGCTTCCCATGTTCCTGATCTTGCCTGAGTTTGGAAGCTAAGAAGGATCAAGTGCTAGCAGTATGAGGATGGGAGACCATTAGGTGAGAAAACCAGGGATCTCTCCACGCAGAGCTAGGAGAGCGTTCTGCCTGAAAACTGCTGTCAGACAGAGGTTGGCAATACTGACCAAGATGGCTCCAAGGGTCTGACTGTTCCTGCAGTCCTGAAAATGAATATAACAACATGGGTTTTCTGTGGGTTTTTTTCGGGCTGTGAGGCCGTGTTCTGGAAGAGATCTGGAAGAACACAGCCTCACAGCCTGAAAAAAACCCACAGAAAACCCAGAGATGCTGGCCGTGAAAGCCTTTGACTTCACAAACATAACAACATGCAAGAACCATCCATAACAAAGCACTGGAAGGAAGGAAGGAAGGAAGGAAGGAAGGAAGGAAGGAAAATAATAGATTGAGGATAGATAGATATAGACAATAGATAGATGACAAATAGATAGTTGACAGATAGATAGATAGTACTCACCAGGGCTGACTCTGCTTAGCTTCACTTTCAGGATCATAATAAATAATAATAATAATAAAATTTATTTATACCCCGCCCCTCTGTTAAAACAATCGGGGCGGCTTACAAAAATTAAAATACAATACAGATAAAAATCCCTAAACACCACCCACCCCACCCACCCCCATAAAAAGATATTAAACAAATATAAATTAAAAAGCAACTACTCTAAAATCACATTTAAAAACAATAAATACAATAAATGGCCAGCAGACTAAAAGAGGCCAGGAGCTCCTAAGGCCGGGATCTAATTAGGAAAGGCCTGCCAAATGAGATGGGATCAGATGGGATCCTGAGTCTTGAGGATATTTAGGCACCTTCCTCACCAGACAACTCCTATGAAAATGCACCGGAACACTGAAGCATTGTTGTTGGTGTTTTGTTTCAGGTCAGCTTGGACTTGTGGGGACCCTTTGAATGAGACACCTGTTCTTAACAGCCCTGGTCAGATCTTGCAAACTCAGGGCAGCCATGGTTTCCTTGATGGAATCATAGAATCATAGAATCATAGAATTGCAGAGTTGGAAGAGACCACAAGGGCCATCCAGTCCAACCCCCTGCCACGCAGGAAATCAAGATCAAAGCATCCCCGACAGATGGCCATCCAGCCTCTGTTTAAAGACCTCCAAGGAAGGAGACCCACCACGCTCTGAGGGAGTGTGTTCCACTGCCGAACAGCTCTTACTGTCAAAAAGTTCCTCCTCATGTTGAGGTGGAATCTCTGTTCCTGGAGCTTGCATCCATTGCTCCGTGTTCCAGTCTCTGGAGCAGCAGAAAACAAGCTTGCTCCATCCTCAATGTGACACCCCTTCCAATACTTAAACAGGTAGAATCATAGAATCAATCCCCCTTCCCTTCAGTCTCCTTCTTTTCCTCCTGCCTTTCACTTTCCCCAGCATTATCATCTTTTCCAATGAGTCAGGTTGTCTCATGATGTGTCCAAAGTACAATAGCCACAGTTCTGGCTTCCATTTTGGCTTCTTTGGAAATTTCAGCCTGGATTTGTTCTTGGACTGATTTATATTTGTCTTCTTGGCAGTCCATGGAATCTGTGGAACTTGAATAAGTGCCCAATCAAGCTATATATCCCAGAATTCCACAGCATGGAGCCAGGAGAGTTAAAGTGGTAATAAACTACTATATTTCTGTAGTGTGGATACACCCATTTTTATACTACTCGACAGAGGGGATTTAGACAATGTCTGCTGTTTCTTATTCTGGCCTGCACGTGTTCAGATAATAGCTCGGAAAGGTTACCTTTTGGACTACCATTCCCAGAATCCCCTGGGAATTATATTCCAAATATAATTTCCCAAGCTTTGGTTCAGACAAAGATCTGACAAACAATCCATACTCATCATTTTAAAAATAAGGGGGAGCCAAGCTGTTTATTTAAAATGTTTGTTTTGCAACCTTTCAGTTTCAAAGGAATGTGCAAAGCAGCTTCCAGGAAACACAGCAGCCAACATTTAAAATCCAGTAAAATGAATAGACAATAAAATGCACTGGACAGAAGTACACAGTATAAAACAGTAAAACCAACACAGCAGTAAAATCTCAAAGCTGTTCAACTTTGGATAAACACATGCAGGCAAATGAAATAAAGACCATGAAAACTAAGGCCTGGATCAAACCTGTGAGAGGAGAAGTGATCTGAAATACCCCACAGCTGTTTTGAAGTGGAGTAATGTAGGGGGTGCCCCCTGTAAGTTGTGTTCCCTTTTTGCACCGGGCTTGGCCAAGAGGATGTGAGAGTAGCTTCTCTCGGCTGGGAGGGATCCCCCCTCCACACACACACCCATTGTGGCTGAGAACAACAAAATATCTTCCCCACTTTGCTCATAACAAAACTAGTGCTGACTCTGTGGTCAGGGGGTGGGTTAGGCTGGGGACTCCCCACCCACATGAACAGTCTGGACACGTTGTGTGTATGTGTGGACAGGATGCCCAGTTTCTATCTCAGAGGAGTCACTGGTGCATACGAAATGAGCATCTGTGGCAGGGAGGCAGACGCAGGTGTGGGATCTCTACTGACTTAGAGATGCACGTTGATCAAGGTGGTGCAGCTGCTGACAGAAAGAGCGGCAAGGCGGAAGCCCAGCTGCCTTCACCTCCGCCCAGTCCCTTGAGTTCATAGCCGCACTTGAAAGCCGACCTAAGGTGGCTCCCTCCCCAGGGGCATAGTGTGCGGTAGGGGCTGCAACACTGCAACGTAACATGGGTGTATCCAAAATACACACTTCTATCCACTTGGTTCCACTTGAATGGCCAATGAAGGACAACTGCACTGTTCTGTGGAATCTTGGAATTGGAGGTTTGGGGGAAAGCTACAGACAGTTCTCTGCTAGACAGCTTTTTCACGGCTATGGAGCAGTGGTTTGTTGTTGTTTTTTAAAGAAGCAATTATTTCAACTTCACAAATTTCCCTGAAAAATGTTTTTAAGGGAATATAAAGTGCAAGATAGGCATAAGGCAGAAAAACAAGAGTATTGTAGAATCCTAGAACTGGAAGAGACCACAAGGGGCATCCAGTCCAACCCCCTTTTGCCTGGCAGGAATACACAATCAAAGCATTCCCAAAAGATGGCCATCCAGCCTCTGCTTAAAAACCTCCAAAGGAGGAGATTCCACCACACTCCCAGGCAGCAACATATTCTACTGATGAACAGCTCTTACTGTCAGGAATTTCTTCCCAATATTTAGGTGGAGTATCTTTTCCGGTAGTTTGAGTCCATTGCTCTGCTGGAGCAGCAGAAAACAGGCTTGTTCCTTCTTCAGTATGACATCCTTTCACATTTCATAGAATCATAAGAGTTGGAAGAGACCATGAGGGCCATCCAGTCCAATCCCATTTTGCCATGCAGGAATACCCAACCGAAGCATTCCTGGCAGATGGCCATTCAGCCAACCCCCACCTCCACTGGATGAGGACGTGAAGATTTCTATGCAGTTCCCAATTGCCATTTGCGCAGAAATACAAATAAATTTTCTGTGCAGGAGAAAAGTTTTTTATGTGCAAAATATACTATTCCTCATGCAGGAAACATGTCCTCTGCACAGAAAAACCACATCTATTTTTACATAAAGAATACATGCCAAGAATCTCACAGCAGCTTCATGGCCCTTGGGGTCTCTTCCAACTCTACAATTCTATGATTCTATGATTCTGTGGCTGCCTGTATTCCTCCGGAGAGGATTGCCTGAGAGACATGAAGACCCTTTCTCAGCCAGGAGGCCAATAATATGGAAGATTCTTTCTTTCCCGACTCCCCAAACTACAAATCCCAGGATGAAGCCATGGCAGTTAAAGTGTTCTGGAAACTGCATAGCCCATGTGCATTCCTAAATAGCTTTAAGGAAGGGCGAAATGATGGCTGAGGTCCTCCATTGGGGTTGTATAGTGTAAATGTCTACATGCAGCGTTACATATTAAACGCACGATGCAACCCTTGTGTTCAATGGCAATGTTGTTCAACTGAACCAAGACAGCAAATGTGCAACTGATTCTCAACCAAATGCACCTAAACACCCATACATAATGCTCATCCATGCACATTGGCTCTGCATGTGCAGCTCTGCTTCTGGGAACTTTTGAACTGATAGCATCTGTTCTGCATTGGATAAAAATGTCCCACTGCTGTAATTTTTAAGGTGATACTCTTGCCCCGAGCTTCCTCCTTTTCATGCTGAGGACTGGAGGAGAGGGCCCAGGCCTTGAGACTTCAGACAAGGCTTTGAGGTGTGGGAACCCTACACACAGTTCAGTGACCGATATGAAGGCAATACCTCTCACATTTGCCCAGCTGTGACATGGGAGGAGGAAATTGCCCAGGGGTTGCCAGTCCTTTGCCAGGCACCTTGGACGGTTGCTGTGTGGGCCCCACAACCCCTGGCCAGCCCATACCAGCAGCCCAGCCTTTGTACTGTGTCCAAACATGGGGAAATACAAAGGGGAAGCAGTTCGGAAATCAGTCCGGAACGGCTGGTAGGGCAACGCAGAGCCAGGTTCCTTAGCCAGAGACAGATGGTTCCTGTTGAGCGAAGGGGAAGGGTGCAGCTGCCTTCCCTCTCCCCACCCCAGCCTCCTGCACTATCTCCAAGGCACAGGCAGCTGCTTCACCTTCCCCTCTCGCTATGGGACATGACCCACTCTTTCCATCCCATGCATGACCAGCCCATATCCGTGGCAAGAAGAAGCAGCGGCCGGGGTGGGTGAGACGGGGTGGGACGGTGGGGGGGGGGCTTCTATAGGGACTTTGTGAAAGACAGAAGGTCGCCTTTGCTTTTAGTGTGACAAATCTGCTCTGGGTTTTAGTCTGAACTTTAATGGAGCTATCTAAGGTTCTGGATCTATTTGGGGAATACTCAGCCTCAGATGACCCTTTTAAAGTTCAGACTAGAAACTAGAGGGGACTCTGGCATACTGACATGTGAGAGTGTTTTGTGCTTTATGCCCTTTAAAGTTCAGACTAAAATCCAGAAGAGATTTGCCCCCATCTCCCCAATATGGAAGCTACCAGGTGTTACTGCCGGCCTGGCCTCCACCGCATGGAGAAGTAGTGATGGGGGGAGGACTCCTCCTGTTGAATGTCAGCCTGTCCAGGAATCTCACCCAGACTGCATTGCTGGTGATGGTCCTTTGCCCATCCTCCTCTGTATCTGGGGGCCACATGGACTGCCAAAGATACAAATAATAATAATAATAATAATAATAAGAAGAAGAAGAAGAAGAAGAAGAAACCAGAAGTAATTCTACAGCTATAGATTTTCCTTGGGTTTTTTTCTGGGCTGTGAGGCCATGTTCTGAAATAGTTTCGGCCTCACAGCCTGGAAAAAAAAACCCAAGGAAAACCTATGGATGCCGGACGTGAAAGCCTTCGAATTCTACAGCTGTGAATAAATATTTGAAAAATGGACATTTCTTGTTTCAGGGGTGGGAAGAGAATGGACTTGAGACCAATTTAGAAAGTAAATCACAGTCCCTGGAGGCTTCCAGAAACTGCAATACACTATTTTCCCCTGGGAGGGAAAGCCTACCATTTTTGGTGGGGGAACTTGGGAGCCAAAGAAATGGCTCTGAGGGCTGAATACAGTGCCTGGGCTGTACATTTTGTACCTTTCTATTGTGAGATGGTGAAGGTGACAGAAGAGACCAGCTCTGATTCTACGTGCACACACATACAAAGACACACACTCTTTCCCTCTGAGCATCACACACACACACACACACACACACATTTCCCTCTGTTGACATATGTAGAGACAAGCTGTTGACTCATCCCAAATATCAAACAGGAATTCAGAGCCAGGGGAGGGGCTGTTCCAATAAGCTAGACAGGTGTCAATCGAAAAGGAGCCGTCCAGGACAAACAGGGCAGGCAACAGAGCTCGAGGGCCAGATCCTGTTGGCAGAGCAGCTGGGAGATGGGCCTATTTCCCCAAGGGGTGGGGAACAGGGGCAGGAGGGCATGCATGGCGGCAGGGGGAGGGGAGAAAGCAGAGTAGGCCAGTCAGACACACCTCCGCAATGGGAAAACATGCTAAAATGCTGGAAAGCCAAGCCAAGTGAGCGGTGGAAGCACACTGTGAGAGCAAGGTGCCCTCGGAGTGGCAGGAAGGACAACATTGTGCCAATGGAAGGGATCTAGTCTGATCCCCTGCAGTAAGTCTTGGAATCATAGAGCTGGAAGGGGCTGCAAGGGCCATCTAGTCCAACCCCCCGCCATGCTTTGTGTTCTAGTCTCAGGAAGAGCAGAAAAGAAGCTTGCTCCATCTTCTATATGGCATCCTTTAATAACAGCTACCACCTCATTGGCCTAAATACCCTAAAAGGCACCAGATCCCATCTGATCTTGGAAGCTAAGGAAGGTCAGCCTTGGTTAGTACTTGGATGGGAGGTGGCCAATGAAAAGCAGGCACTGTAGGCTCTGTTTCAGAGGAAGGAACTGGCAAAACTTCCCCTGAGGATTCCTTGCTTAAGAAAACCCTATGAAATTCATGGGGTCATCATATGTTGATAAGTGACTTGAAAGCACATACACACAAAATATAGCACAGGGCATAAATACCCTAAAGGCACCTGATCCTGTCTGATCTTGGAAGCTAAGCAGGACCAGCCCTGGTTAGTACCTGGATGGGAGACCACCAAAGGAATACCAGGAGCTGTAGGAATTATTTCAGAGGTGGGAACTAGCCAAACCACCCCTGTCTATTCCTTGCCTTAAAAACCCTATGAAATTCATGGGGTCACCATAAGTCAACAGGTGACTTGAAGGCGCACACACGCACATACAAACACAACATCATCATCACTTAACCTCTCAACTTCCCCTGTTCCAAGAGAAACATCCCCAGCTCCCCAGAATTGGTTTTCTGACATTTTACCATCTTTGCTTCCTTAAATGAAGTCCTGAGGCTGTAATTCATCTATTTGACTAAGGAAAGGACCATTGTGTGTGGCATGTTGAACTTGGACCATGGGACACCTGAGTTCAAATTCCAACTCAGCAGATAAGTTCATTGGATGACCTTGGTTCAGGCACTATCCTACTTGATAGAGTTGTGATAAAACTGGATGATAATGCGTTCAAGTTATTTCTGACTTATGGCAAACCTAAGGTGAACCTATCAGATGTTTTTCTGAGGCTGAGAGTGTGTGACTTGCTCAAGGTCACCCAGTGGTTTTTCATGGCCAAGCAGGAATTCAAATCCTGGTCTCCAGAGTTGTTGTCCAATAATACTGTACTGCAAATGGTAACAGGTGTTCAACAGGGGAACAGCCTACCTTGGAAGGTGCAGACTCTCCTTCACTGGAGGTTTTTAAACTGAGATCAGATGGCCATCTTTGCAGGGTGCATTGGCAGTGGACTCCTGCAAGGCAGGACTAGATGGCCTTTGGGATCCCATCCCACTCTGTGATTCTATGGTTTCATGCTCCAGCCCTTGCCCTGTGTGGACAGGCAGGGGTAAAAAAAGAAGAGAGATGCTTTTTAAGCAGCTGCTGGCAAGAAAAATGTTTGCTTTACCAGCCGGGTAGCTTCGTAAACTTCCCCGTTCCCCCTCTTGTTCCTTGGCAGGGATGTATTTCACACCCTGGTCCACCTTTTGCCCCAGCCACAGTACAGAGAAGCGTGTTATCTCCCGGAGCACCACCGGCACAGGCCGGGTGGGGCTAGAAGAAAGGGAAATGGGCTCACACCGGGAGAGCCACCCCTCTGCCACTGATAACAAAGGGACTGTTTTTAGCCTGGGAACTTGGGAATGGGGCAAGTGGCCAAGGCCAGGCCGGGCCTTGGCTGGCTTCCCAAAATGCCTCTGTTCTGTTCCATTCACAAAAAACACCCTCCTCCCACTAAACTAAGGGCACACAAAGGCCAGGACATCTTGCAGGCCTCTAACTGCAGAGCAGGGTGGCCATCTCAGCTTGCATGTTCTCCGAGTTTGGGAAAGTTATCTCTCTCTCTTTTTTTTTTAATTGAACTACACCTCCCAGAATCCTGTTGGCCATATTCGCTGGAGGATCCCAGGTGTTGAAGTCTGAAATGTTAATGTTTTCCAACCTCTGGTCGATACCCTCCAACAGTTCACAGATGAAAACTGAGATGTGTGTGGCCAAGCAACCTCAGAGTGTGGTCATGTTAGGTAATTTTGTGAGCCACCTTCTGGGAGAAAGGAGGCATATAAATTAAATAAATAATAAAAATGAGAGTAAAACAAACTGTCTTGGAGGTAGAGGGAACACTCCTTCTTTGGAAGCCTTTAAACAGAGAATGGATGGGCATCTTTGAGGACCGCTCTAGTAGCATATTTCAGCCTATCGGGGTTATTATTTTATTATTTTATTATTTAGTTATTTATACCCCGCTCTTCAGCCACAAGGCTATCAGAGTGGCTTACAAATTGTTTTAAGCAATAGCTAAATACACATCTACGCTGCCTTAAACAGTTTCCAATGTGTGTTAGCTAATTGCCCCCATAAGCCGGGTACTCATTTTACCGACCTACGAAAGGATGGAAGGCTGAGTGAACCTTGGAGCCTGCTGGAATCAAACTTGCAATGTAGTGACTTGCAGTACTGGCATTTAACCACTGTGCCACTAGGGTTGGACTAGATGGCCCTAGTGGTCCCTTCCAGTTCCATTCTGTAACTTTGTGTTCAGTTTGTGGTCTGCTTAGAGACCTAGATCCTTGGCCTAGGGGAAGGGGGTAGAGTGGAGCACAGAGGCAAAACACCTGCTTTGCATGTGGAAAGTCCCAGAAAAGAGAGCAAAAAAGGGGGAAAGGCTGAGGAAAGCATTTTTAAAAACCTTGGTAACAAACAAACCAGCAACAAACAAACCAGCTTTGGGGGTTGGGGAGGGGGGAGACCGAGAAGGGACTGGCAACACAACAACAACAGCAACAACAAAACAATGCTTTCCCTTTGCTTTCCCGGCCAACACAAACACACACATGCACAGACTTTTTTTTCTTAAGAACTGGCGAGAGAGGAACTTCCTGGCTCCTTCCAGATGTCACCCAGGCGGATGCAGCTGCAAGTGGCGATAACTTCCTCAGCCCAGTGGCTGCCTCCAAGTCCCTTATCTCCACTGCACATTCCACCCTGAATTAAGGGGAGGGGGGCAGAGGGACAGGAAAAAAAGCAGCTGAGAGAGAGCGAGCAAGCTTCTGTTTCAAATGAAATTAAAAAGGCAGCCACATGCCCTCTGCAGCCTGGCTCCTGGGATTAGCTGCGAGCTGGATTTAGACGCCGAGATTAAGACAAACGCGCCCAGGCATCAATGGGGAGAAATGTGCCGCCTTTGGAATACCAATGGCCCACCTAGGAAAAGTACGCGAATGAGTGGGTGGGTGTCTTTCTGCATGGGGGGACAGGACAGTTGGGCCATCTCCACGGTGGCACAGTCCTGAAAGTGAGTTGTGAGTGGGCGTGCATCGATGTGCACACAAGAGAGTGTCTCTGTAATGTTTTCCCTTGCGTTCGGCCCAAAATGGGTCTTGCAAAATCAGGAAAACCATGGCCAGTATCCTGATGGTGTCTTACGCTTGCATGAGTTCCACAACCAAAGTGGTTGGACTTTTGTGTCCACTGCAGAATGACCAAATTGAGTCCAAAGTTAGGAAAGCAGTGTTGTACCTGTGGTGGTGTTGCACATGGATGCTCATGTACATTGTGCATGGGTGCACACGCACATTGCTGCACATTGTGTATGGGTGTACTTTGCACCCTGCTCCACAAACTGAATGTGCTCTGAATGACGAAATTCTCTCAAGATACAGAAATGCAGTTGTCCACTAAAACTCAGGGACTGGAATCCTGTTGGTGTCTTGTGCGTGTATAAGCTCTCAGAGATGCTCATGAATGCATACCACATGTTCAGGGATTTGTAGTTTTGTGAGATCTTTGGCCTTCTCTGTCAGAGAGCTCTGGTGCCACAGCAAACTGCAAATCCCAGGATTCCAAAGGGTGGAGCCATGATAGTTAAAGCGGTGTCAAACTGCATTATCCCTGCAGTGCAGATGCAGCCAGGAACACCTGGTGAGAACATAGGAGACAGGGCTTTCTCGGTGGCTGCCCCCAGGCTCTGGAACTCCCTTCCCAGAGAGGTTAGACTGGCTCTCTCCCTCCTTGCCTTCCACAGACACGTGAAGATCTTTCTGTTTCAACAGGCCTTTGAGGACTAAACAATGTGCTGGACTTTCTGTCTATTATTTTTGTTGTGTTTTTTTAATTTAAATAGTTTATGCTTTTAACTGGTTTTAATTTTTTAAATAGTTTTAATCATCTTTTAACTTTTGTATTTTATGAATTTTAACTATGTGTTTTTTATCTGTTGTAAGTTGCCTTGAACCCCAAACTGGGGAAAAGGTGGGATCATCATCAGCATCAGCATCATCCAGCTCCCAGTTGCCAGAGGCCATGCTGTCTGGGGGATTCTGGGAGTTGTTGTCCATAAAAAGGGAACTTTTCCAAGCTCTGATACAGACAGTTCAAGCATGAAATGTCACAATTTCTGTGGCCCTAGGGTTGAAGAAAGAGTTTGTAAAAGTTGCTTTTTTGGACTACAAATCCCAGAATCCCCCTGGCCACCATGGCCAGTGGGAATTGGCAGTGGCAGCTCATGGCCTCCATGTCAGTGGGGCATTGAATCCATTCTGGGTTTTAGTCCAAGCTTTAAAAGAAATGTTCCAAGGTGCTGAACTCTATCGCCCCGATCAGGTTCATCCCCTTGGATAGCTTCCATAAAGTCTGGGCTAAAATCCACCACGGATTCATCATCTCCTCCCACCTGCCAGACATGGAAACCACCAGACACCCCTCCTCCTGAGCAAAATATTTTGGTTAGTGAGGCTGACTCCAGGCATCTTTGCTCTGTAGATAATGGCTGTACCTCAGGCTTCAAGAAGTCTTCTCCAAAGATCCCATGCAGAATTTCAGAAACTTCCTACGAGTTGCTCCCAGATGTTTAGGACTTGAAGGGTCAAGAAGTTTCTTTGCATCTGACTCTGGCAACCTTTGAGCGTCTTTCCTCTCCGCACAGCTGTTGATCCCACCCAAGGAGTGCAGCTGTAGCATCTCCCAAATTCATCAGCTATGGAAATACAGGGCTGCTCTTCGCCACAACGCTTCCTGAATCCGGGTTCCTCTTCTCTGGAAATCTCTCTCCAAATAATGCAACATCTGTTGTAGTCTAAAGGTCTAGGCCTTCTCAGCTCTCTATGGCTGGAACTCTGTTAGTGACATATATCAAGGAAAACCCACCTTAAGCTTATGTGTGTGTTTATTTATTTATTTTGGTCATTGCAGAGGTTGGCATTCATTCTCTTCCTCTGTCCCCAACATCCTACTCCCACCCACCCTGGACTCACCACTGCACTGGAGAGCACAATGTGGTGTCAGTTCCTGTTGCCATTTTGAGAGGGACTCCAGAGGAAAATGGAGGCATTCGAGCTTGCCCACAGGGGCTTGGGGGAATTGGCCCCTGGCCCCCAAGCAGTTGCCCATCCCTGATCTAGAGGAATGGGGAGAACCCGATGGTTCGACAAGTTTTCAGGCTCCGTCTTAGGACTTTGGTCTAAGGTCTGCTCCTACGGCTTCAACATCCAGCCAGGATGGCTTGGTGGGGCTTCTCTAATTCTGCCCCCAGACCCAGTCGGATGAAGAATAGACCTGTAGGACTCAAGGCTCAGCTTTTTAATGATATTTTAGCAGCCCAAATGAAGGCACGACCCAACTCTGCTTTTTTGGGATTTCACTCATAGACCACGTGACTTGCATTTCTTTTTATGGTCTGAATCTTGTTGTTAGTCTTAACTAATGATGGGGTTAATCTATGCATGGACCCAATAGGCCTCCTTTAATTGGGACTAATGAGTGGGATTCAGCCCTGTGTTTTCCCTTTTGCTGTGTGACTTCCTAGTTATTTTTATGAAGTAGTACCAGTTGGAGGCGGGGGGGCTCTGGATTTTTTTGTCCATACTTTCAAGGAGCTACCAAAGGTCTCAAACACAATTCCCAAAATCAGTTCAGCACCTTGGTTAGCTCCTTGAAAGCAAGGACTAAAACCTGAAGTGGATTCACCGCTCCACTGACATGGTACCTCCCAGTCATCCCTGTTTTTACAGTTCTCTGGTGTGGTCTCAATAAATGTTGGAGGAGGAAGATCACACGGTTCATGTGCTGGCTGCTATTGTATATCTCGTTTCTGCCTCACTCTCTGCTGGCCCTGATTAGCTTCTGAAATCAAATGAGATCGAGTGTGTGATCCGCACATATGAAGAAGGGCTTCTTATAACACCCCTTATTCTTGTTATGAGTTTGGTGATCTGGATCGCTCTTTCACAGAAGCTGGCCATGCTCGGTGAACAAGAGAAGGACTTCTCTGAGTGTTGTTGTGCAGTAGGAAGTGTGATAAATTAATGCCACAGGCGGCAGCTTCTCTTTCTTCTTCAAGAAAAGCCCATATACTTATGAGCCAGGGAAATGCCACTTGAATACCAATCAGCTCTTCTCTGTGTACTCAGAACTCTATGATCTCAGCAAACAACTCAGAGCCGGAGCTGTCAAGGGAGTAAGAAAAATTAGCAGGCAAGAAAAGAAGAAAGGAAAACAAAAGGCACAGAAGAGACACCGAGTGGCAGGTTCTGGGGGCGAGAATGGGAAGGGCCTTGGGTTGGAGGGGGGTCCTGCAAGCGCACACGTGTGCCCTCGCACACACAGGTGGGCACATTGGCCCATTGCTTCTTTAGAGGCACAACCTCCTGTGTCTGGAAAGAGGTTGCCCAGGATGGATGGTCCCTGAACCTGAGATTTCAGGTTCAAAACCTGAGACCAGGGGCTTGTCTCTACAAGGAAAATAACAACAACAACAACAACACACACACACACACACAAATGGAGTGCCTTGCTGTAATGGCATTTCACAGCAGCTGCGACTTTTTTGGCCCCATAAGTTTTGCATGCAAGATGGCAGCAGTGAGTGATTTGCTTGTGTTTGTACTTACCTCAATTTGCTATCGCCAAACTTTTTTTAAAAAAATCCCAATGTCCAAGGTGTGATAGCATGATTTTTTGATTTAACAGAAAAGCAAAAAAACCCCAAACACCCTGTTTTATCGCCTTAGCACTTGCTGGCTAAGGTGAAAGTCCTACATGGTGGCAGTGGGCACTTGCTTTGTGAGCACTCATTCCTGCACTCACCCGGTCAATCAGCTTTGTACTGCCTCTCTTATAGGAAAGCAATTCATATTGAATGGCTGGTCGCAATAGCAGGAATGCACACTCCCCTCGCTGTTTTTAAAAAACTCCAGGGAAAGCCATGAAGTCTTCTGCTACTGAGTTTTGATATTTTGGGCCTCCTCCTTCCCAATATGGTGAAACAATGCAGAATGCCAAGGAGTATTTTCACCATTTAGACAATCCCTAAATATCATTCCCACAAGGAAGAATAAATAATTTTATTAATTTTCTCCTCACTGCCAAGAACTGCACAACTTTCAAAGACAACTTGCTGTTCAGGCCTTATTCTGTGCCAAAAATGTGGGGGGGGGGTTTGTGTGTGTGTGCGTGCAGAAAACAACATTTCTATACAGAAAGCAGTGTTTTTGCACAGAAAGTGCTGGTTTCTGTGCAGAAAATGTTGTTGTTATTATGTTCAGGAAATGTGTTTTGCATCATTTTCTGCATACACACACACACAAACTGCATACCCATTTTTCATGCAGAGTATTTCCCAAACTGCAAGGATTTTTTCCTATCTATGATGCTCCTTATCGGGAGTTTTCCAACACTCAAGAAACTGTTGGTTTGTTTGTTTGGTTGGTTAGTTGGTTGTTTTTCAATATTTGTGAATATTCTTTCTATCCCTACCTGGAACCTCCCCAACCCAATGTTAACCTCCACAAGACAGCAGTCTCCTCTCCTCCTCCATGTCTCTCTCTCTCTTTCTGGCTTTTCTTCTTTGCAAATGAAGATTCAGGAAGGACTCATCCTGCGCTTTCTGCAAGCGTGCTGATGACTAAAAAGGCCAATCCGAGATAAACAAGTCCGGTTGCAGAAAGCACAGCAGAAGGTCTCCTTGGGTGATGTTTCCGGGTTGTGATTCTTTCTGCGTTGTCGTTTCTCATCAAGACTTGTTCGGCGTGAGTTCTCAAATAAGGCTGCGGCATTGTGGATCGTGCGTCTCCATGCCTCCCGATGTGAGGCCAGGGCGAACTATTGTTGGTGATCAATTTGGCCGAGCCTGAGATGTTGCTTCAGGGAGTCCTTGTATCGCTTTTTAACACTCATAGAATCATAGAGTTGGAAGAGACCACAAGGGCCATCTAGTCCAACCCCCTTCTGCCATGCAGGAAGCCACAATCAAAGCATCCCTGACAGATGGCCATCCAGCCTCTGTTTAAAAACTTCCAAAGAAGGAGACTCCATCATACTCCAATGCAGTGTATTCCACTTCCAACAGCTCTTACTATCAGGAAGTTCTTCCTAATGTTTAGGTGGAATCTCTTTTCCTGCAGTTTGAACCCATGGCTCCGTGTCCTAGTCTCTGGAGCAGCAGAAAACAAGTTTGCTGAGGCAGGACATCCCTTCAAATATTTAAACATGGCTATCATGTCACCTTTTCACCTTCTCTTCCCCAGGCTAAACAGACCCAGCTTCCTAAGCTGCTCCTCCTGGGCCATGGCTTCCACTCAGCATCCCTCCTTGTCTGGATCATGATGTTCTTAGGACTGGCAACTTGTTTGCTGTGGGTGGGCACAAACCCTGATCCTTGGAGAACACTGTCTCATCTTTTCTCTCACCGGCTGCAGTTGGGAGGTGGACAGATGAGGGAGTCTAGGGATCTGCTTAGTATTAAATGGATCTGCTGTACACAGCCAAGAAACACCTCCCAAAGCCCCAAAGCCCTGCTGAGAGGCACCATATGTCCAACATGCTTGTTGGAAAACAAAATAAAACACAGGCCGTCGCAGCAGCAGCAAACGTCCTTGCAGGCTGCAGTGACAGTGGGGGGGGGGGAGTCCTGAGGTAGTCCTGGTTGACACACACACACACACACCACACACACACACTGCCAAAGGGGAACTCCAATACAGCCTCATCCCAGTTCCGGCTTGTAAGAAACAAATTTTATTTCTTGCTTCCTTTTCTTCCTTTTAGAAAAGACAGAAGCTTTTGTTTAGATAACAAAGAAGTGGGTTTCCCCCTCCCCTTCCCAGCTGTGTGTGTGTGTTTGTGTGCATGTGTTTAATATCTTTGTTTCAATGATTTGCATAGAGGGAGTAAATTTTAATGCACACTGCAGCACTGAAGGATGGTGGAACTGAGAGAGGCTGTCTCTAAAAAAATGTACAGTAGGAAAAAATCCCTGTATCCACTGGGGATTGGTTCGGGGGGGGGGCGTGGATATTGAAAACTGTGGATAATAGTGAACACCATTGAAAATAATGGGACTTTCGGTTTAAAATACAATAGATTTGCCTTGGAGGACCTAGAAAATGACTAGAGAGGACACATTTTCTAGGAAGACTCTATGGTAGGTGTGCTATTTTATGTCCCGTGGATAACTGAATCAGTGGATACTGAAACAGTGGATACAGGGTCTTACTGTATATTAAAATACGGCAGGGGGAGAGGAGTAGGAGGAGAAAGAGAAAGAAGTTGACAGAACATGGACCCTTAATCCCCCACCCACCCAGAACAAAATCCATGCAAACGGAGCTATCAGTCATGTGCCGAGGTGACTGGTAGAAACCCATTAGGATGATCTCTACCCACCTTCCCCTGATGTCTTTTCTGCTGGACCTCTTACTGCCCCAGGTCCCTTGATGGCTGGTGGGACTGGAAGAGAAGCAGGAAATGCTGAGAGAGAGAGTGTGCAAAGGAGAGGGAGGGAGGAAGAAGGGAGCCCGGTGGTAGGGAGAAGCCCCAACCCTAGGGCACATGCCTTGCATTGGGAAGGCCCAGGTTCAATTCTGCCCCAATGTGGCAAAAAGGACTGAGAATATTAGATGGAGTCTGTGGATGGAGAGACATTCGTGGGAGGCAGGCGGGGGTAGATTTTAGTCTGTGCTGAACTTCAAAGGTGCCGTCCAGGACAGACACTGAACCAAGACGTCGAACCATTTGAAGTTCAGGCAAAAACTCAGAGTGGATTAACCACCCCACGGACATGGGAGCCAGCGGAAGAGAGGATCCCAGGTAAGGCAGAGGGACCATTAATCGTAAGGCCCTCGGTACTGTTTACAAGTTTCAGTTTATTTTTTCAGAACTTCAAGTGGATTTCCAACCATTTGGGTTTCTTTTTTTGCTTCCTCTCCTACCCCATTTTGGGGGCATTTTTGGCAGTCTATATGGCCCTGGGAGGATCTTGTGGCCAAAAAGTGAGTCCTGGATACCCCATATTTGCCCACCCCAGCTAAGGGTAAAATACATCTGTGGGCTTTTTTCCTCCCACAGCTAATGAAAAACATGCAAAGGTTGGGAAAATTACTTTTTTTGGGGGGGGGCATGCTAGCCATGGGATTCTGTGGGTTGTAGCCTTCCCCTCCCCACAAAAAAGGTAACGTTTGCAACCTCTGCATGCATGTGAAGGTGTCCATGGGTTCAAGAGAAGGGCCCATTCAGCTCAGGGCTGCCTTCTTTGCTGATCAGCAGTGGCAGTGGCATTTCAGGGATGCATTCACACTGCACACAACTGTAGCTTGTCAATCCCTCCTTTGACTGCCAGAGCCCCGTCCTATGGGATTTGCAGTTTCAGAAGGAACATTAAATTCTCTAGCCTTTTCGCTCCCCTGAACTACAGCATTAGAACTTGCTGGGATTCTAAGGGCTTGTCTGTACCACGAAAATATTGCTCACAGAATTTGAGGAGAATACAATATGTCTAAATATGTACAATATGTCCTGCATCAATCTTCTGTATTCAGAAGGAGGGCCCCTCAAAATGCCAAACACTCCATGGGGTCAGCCTTTACAGCTTTTCCCATATCTTTTTTTAAAACGCTGAGGGAAATGCACATTCCCACTTGTTGGGACAACCAATTTGCTTTGATGCACATTCCTGATAAGAGTGGTAAATGGAAAGCTGATTGGTCAGACATGCACAAGGGGCAGAGCTTGCTGGCAAGGCAAGTGTCCTGAACCGCCATGTTAGATTTTCGCCATAGCAATCATGCCCTGATGTGACGAAACACCCCCCCCCCCCGTTTTTAAGTGTTTATTTAAATGGAAGATTGCACTTCTACACTTTGGATTTGCTTAAAAAAAAATAAATACTGTTCAGTGGCAACAACTGGTGACAATAAAAAGACGAGTAATTCACTCGCACCCATCATCTTGATTCAAAGGCATGCTCATTTGAACATCAAATGTGGATAGCTTTGCATGCCTGCAATCTTGGGGGGGGGGGAAATGGAGGCATGAAAACTGTTGCCAATTGGCATTAACGTGCACCAATCCACATTTTATAGCCTCGTATAGACAAGCCCAAAGTCACTCACTAAAAGACAAATCCTGGGATGCCATAGGGTCAAATCTTAACAATTAAAATGGGCTCAATGCTCTACAACTATGCAGTGTGGATATACCCCAGGACCCAAAGTAACTCTCTTTTCCAGCACCTGCTTCCAGGGTTCCTTCTACTGACTGTCCAAAAGTGTGCTCTTCCATTGAGCCTTTCCTCCTCCTCTTGATTTATTCTGCTCTGGGGTGATACAACCTATTCCTACAGATGGACAGACAGACATGCATGGACGTAATGGAGCTGGCTGCTTCCTTTCAAGACTCACAACTACTTGAAAGCAGCTGTTTCTCTGCTCAGCGCTCAGTGTGTGGTTGGGAACTTGAGGTCTGTGCTTCCTCCCCCCCCCCCCAGCTGTTAATATTCTTTTCTGTTCTACCTCATTCTGGGAGCACTGGAACTTCCTTCCAAAAATGCATTAGGGCCATGCAAAGAACATTTCTCCCCTGTGGATGATCATCAACATCTCTCTCTTTGCCTTTCTTCCCGAGGGGAACCAAGTGCACAACGAATGAAGCTTGGGTTGGCAAGATTTGATGGGGAGCGAGTAGGAGAACCATGTAGGTTTCCAAAGCTCCATCAATCCTACCAGTTTGCAAGCACCAACACTGTTATTACTTCACCCTGGCCTGTGTTGCCCTGTCCCGCAAACCCAGCCCCAAATAAAGATGTGAAGATGAGAGCCAGCCTCTTGTTAGTGAGTTATAATGACAAAGGTCAGTATGGTGTCCTGGTTTGAGTGCCAGACTAGGACTCTGGGAGTCCAGGGTTCAAATCCCTTCTTCGCCATGGAAACCCACTAGGTGACCTTGGCCAAGTGACTTTCCTTGGCTGAACACGGATTCGAACCCTAGTCTCCAGAATCGTAGTCCCAAACTCGAACCACTACAACTTTCCCATTTGCCATGGCGCTTTGCCTGCCTCTTTTCTTTGGACACCTAAGCTGTACAATCAGAGCCCTGCATCATCAGAAACAATACCCAGTTTCAGTTATCTGTGGCTGAAAAAAATAGGGACACATACCATAGAGTTGCACTGGATAATGCCTAGAAAGGTGTCCTCTCTTGGCATATTCTCACAACTCTATGGTATGCCTGTACCCAAAATCCTTTATTTTAATAGGGTTCACTATTATCTGTGGTTTCCGGTATCCACAGTAAGTCTGGGAACTGAACCCCTGCAGATACAAGGGTCTGACTGTATTTCTAGAAATTTGGGGAATGAAGACAAATTTCATAGGGAGGGCAGAATTCTTATTTGGGAGCAATGGCCTGATTTCTCTTCCCCACCCTCCACCCCGTTAGCTATACCCATGGACCCTGGAGAACAGATCCAGGGTTGGTCCCCCTGGGTTCAGGCCAGGCCATGCCCCTGCTCTGCAACCTCCTCCCCTCCCCATTCTCGGGCTCCGTTACAAGTTCTTCTAGGGAGCTTCCCTTTGCTCCATTCTGCACAGCAATATTTTTTTTTCTTAAAAAAACCTTTATCCACCCCTGGGTAAAAGCTGTGGTTAAGCTGCAATTGAACCAAGGCGGTCAGTCTGGCATTTAACATTCCTCCACAGCCATTTGGAAAAGGGGGAAAAAACCAGTTTCAACAGACCTTTATTTCTCCCAGTAGTAAATTATGACTTCCATAGGCTGAAATTACAGGCCTTGTGCATAAATCAGGGAAGGGAGACCTTGGCTGCCCAAACTGACATTCAGGGGGCAGCGAGAGGGGCAATGTACATACGGGGCCAGCACATCTCTTTCTCTGTCAGCTGCACTACAGTTTTGTCTGTCATCCACCCAGCTACTTCCATGGCACCCTGCTCAGAGCCAGCTGAGCCTTGGAGTAGGTGATATGTGGATGCCCAGCCTTCTGCTGGTAGCACATCGGGAAGGAGTTCTTACCTTCTGCACTTGACAAAGCCTTTTTGGTGAGGCTGTGCCTGAGTCGATAGCTACTCCCAGGGTGGCGGGAGCCCTCTGCATCCTGTGGATATCAATCGCAAGCCAAGCCAGTTGCTCCATTGCTCGAGGAGATAGACGATGTGGGTTCTTCCCTCTCCCAGCTGCACATATCAGGGCTGTGCAGACAGAGGTGGAATGGGGGTGCATGCCCAAAGACCCGGGGCCCACAAGGAAGGCCCAGTCAGGGTGCAGCTCTTAGCTGTGGGGACATCTCCCTCTTCCGCTGCTCTGTCATCCAAGCGACCACCTCCTTTGATCCACTGCACAGGGAGGTGGAATTCTGTTCAGGGCTTATGCATGCACAAGTCACACTACATATGCTGGGGCAAAAAGCCACCATTCCATGATGGATATATTCTGCTGATAGTGGCAGAAACAGAGCAACGCATACAGCATGTTGGTCTGCGCCTTGCCTTTGCAGGTTGTGCATTGGACATTTCATACTATGGTTGCACATCCTATACTTTGCATTGTGGTTGCATATACTATGGTTGTGCATTCTATACTTTGCATTGTGGTTGCATATCCGGCCTGTACTTTGCATTGTGGTTGTGGATTCTACACTTTGCATTGCAGTTGGGCATCATGTGTTGTGCATTGCACAACAGCACCCAGTCATCAACCTGTGTTGTCCAGTGTTTCTATTCTGAATGGGTTTGCTTAGTGTTCACATAGTGTGCCTCTGTGTGCATGTCTTTAGGCTAAGGGAATCTTGAATTGAGGCCACTGTGTTTGCACTCAACCACTCCTACAGCACTATTGTAATGTTCCTGGGAAAGCCAGCATGGTCTAGTAGTTTAAAAGCTAGTCGAGGACTCTGAGAGACCAGGGTTTGAATCCCTTCTTGGCCATGTGGGAACCTACTGTGACCTTGGGAAAGTCACACTCTGTCACCCAGAGGAAGGCCAAGGCAAGCCTCCTCTGAACAAATCTTGTCAAGAAAAAACCATGATAGTCTTGCCTTAGGGTTGCCATAAGACATAAATGACTTGAAGGCACACAACAACAACCGAATCTTCCCAGAGGCCCATGTGTATAAGGACAATGTATTAAACAGACGTTCAACATAAATATTACTTGGTGTAGAGAAACCTATGGTCACATAATTCCGACACTTAGTTGTTATGTACTGTTACTTGTTTAGAACTCATCTAAATCCTAATTAACACATCTCAAGGAACCTTCTCATAATCTAGCTGAACCTCTCTAACTGCCCTTAACTAACCCACAACACAAAGTCCTTTCTTTCACTGTCTCATCTTCCACTCTTCACTGTCTCTTCTCAAATTGATTCTAACTTGCATCTCCAGTTGAGTCTAATTCCTAACCATGACTGGCTCATCTCTATCCCTCCACACTCTTCACTTTCTCTTCTCTAACTAGCTCATTCTAATTCCTATTCCTATCTGACTCATATCTCTGACTAACTATCATACACACCAGACTTTTAAAAATCCCAAACATTCAACCAACCAGCAGTCAGCCACAATATTCCAAGCTCTCATCCTCTCCTAGCAGACCACATACCTTATTACATATGCTATACACCACATACATTACCATACCTTACCCTAATTTCCTCTAATAAACACAACAACATTTATTTAACCAAAGTCCAGAACATCACAACCTCCCTTCCTTGCTTTTGGCTGCAATCATGTTGGTGTTTTCTCTCTGATGGGGAATGACCAAGGCTGCAGAAGAGGAGCTGTACATATAGTACCAATGCTCATGGATGAGCATTGTGCATGAAGGTGCAGTGCACATCCATGCACATTATGCATAGCACATGGAGGCACATAGCACATTTGGCTGGGCACTCAGTGGCACATTTGTTGTCTTGGTTCAGTGATGCCATGTTGCAAACTTTTGGTTCTTGTATTTTAGGGTTCTTTGCTTTAATCCCCTCCGCCCCAGTACCTGGCAGTTTGGCTAACATGGTCTGCACCCTCTAGGAATTTAAGATCTACAGGCAAAGGATTGCTGTCTGTTCCCCTGATGCCCACGGCTCTGTCAAGGCTGAGACCCTTTCAAAGTCCTGGCTCTGCATTTTGTGGAACGGTCTTCCTTTGGACCCCTGGCTGGAGAAGGATCTCATCCATTTCTGTAAGGGGGTCAAAGACTTTCCTCTTTTGATTCCCTGGATTAAGCTGCTGCATTGTACTAGAGGGTACTGGGGTGACTGGTGGGATGCTGGGAGTTTTATGTATATTTATAGCATTATGTTTTATTGTCACTGTCTTTGATTGTATGTGTTTGATGTTCCATCCTTTGTTGGGAAAGGGCATTATAAATAAACTTTGTTGTAGTTCTTATTGTCATTCTTATTGCCATTCAACACAAGAGCTGTGGGTAGCACAATTAATGCTGAACTGTGCATGCAGAGATTGCTACACATCCCTAATGAGAAATCTTGACCCTTTATTGTAGTTGGCTGAGCAGTATCTCAGGCCAGCCCTTCAGGCCTCTGCATGGGGCAAGATCAGGCAACAGGGACCAGTGGAGGGATGAGACAAAGGGGGACATAAGAGAGTAGGACTAGGTCTGTAAGCCATGTTGCTTGGATGTTGCTGGGTGAGGGGCTGGAAAACCATTTTGACAGGCCTGGGGGACGAACATTTCCACCCACTACTGGACACAACAGTTAAGACAACTGAATAAGCTATCCCAGTGGTTCTTAAGCTATAGTCCAGGGACCCCCAGGGGTCCACAATGTCCTTATGGGGTCCACGAAGGCATAAAGGCCACTTGGCCCAACCAACCTCTTCCCTGCAGTGGAGCAGCCATGTGGCAGGAGCCAAGGCAAAGGCTGGCTGGCTTGGCCTGCACATTGCCATTCAATCCACTCCAGTCACTTGCAAGAAGAAGCAGAAGAAAAGTCTTCCCTCCCACTCCAGTGCCTCTGAGGGAAGAAATTATTGTCTTTATTATCATTGTTGTTGTTTTAAATCTTGAGTTATGTTTTGGGGGATCTTGGCAACAAAAGATATTTAAAGGGAGTCCCCTTTCAAGGTTAAGAACCACTGACCTATCCTGTTAAAAATAGCATTAACTGAAAACAGTTTTAAGCTATTTAAAACAGGGGTGGGCAACTGTGTCCAGTCCAATGCAGTCCAAAATCCTCTAAAGGGACCAGACATCCATGTCGGGTTCCAAAAAATGGCTATTTTTTTTAAAAAAATGTTAAACCATACAGGGAGGCCTTGCCACTTATCTAAAAGGCAAACTGGTCTACAATGAGCCCGACTAATCCGCGAGCACCAGATCCATGATGTCAAGTAACCACAGATCATCACCTCCTATACTTAACATGGCGGCAACATAAACATGGATGCGCTAAAGCATCCATGTGCAAATTGCTGCTATTTAATTATATTGGACACGTTCGCCCACGTATTTTGTCCTCTATAGGGAGGCCAGGAACCAAACCCATGCAGAACTGGAGGGCCCACTGTACTTCGCTTCTTCTATTTATTTTTTTCTTTTTTGGCCAGAACAAAACCAATCTCCAGGGATTCAGGAGTTGTGAAGGACAAGAAAACCATCTGTAGGGCTCCACATGCAGTCCCAGAGCTTCACTTTGCTGGCCTCTGATTTCAAACAACATACTGAATCATAGAGTTGAAAGAGACCACAAGAGCCATCTAGTCCAACCCCCTGGCTGAAAATAAAAGGACAGCACCCCTCCCTTTTTTTTTTTTTAAATAGCCCTTTTGCAACAACCAATTTGAGTTTTCCCAGCCTTTTTGTTAGTGATGTGGACTCCAGATGGGGAGAAATTTGATTGACAGGCCTCTCTCAAGTGATGTCCACAGACAGTGTCTGCTGTCAAAACCCCAATTCCTACCAGGTAAAAAAAAAAGCTTGGCACACACCATCCTGGTGGGAGGATCCCAGCAGTGGCACGGGCACTTTTGATCCGAACTGCAAGGCCTGGATCAGAAAGAGATAGCTTTCTTTGCAAGGAAACAGCTGATAACTTCAGAGCAGGGCAGCCATGAATAAGTTATCCGTCTCCTGGCTGGCGGGGAGATAAATGTCATATCAGGCCAAAATCATGGCTGTGCCCCAGTAGCATTCACAAGTGACAGAAGGAGACCTGCCCAGGCCTTCAGACAAAAGCTTTCCTTCTGCCTTTTCAAGAGTTGGGGGGGGGGTCAATGCACAGGGAAATGTCATCTCCCTTTCCCCAGATGGGAAATGTCAACCTTCCCATCGGCCTAACCTTGCTGCTCGCCTTCAGAAGACGAAAAAAGGAGAACTTTAAAGGGGAGCAGAGTGCATGGCTCTAAGTAGCTAATAATCTCCCTGTTTTATTTTGCTTTTAAATGCGGGTGAACCTTATCTTGCAATAGGGGTGGAAGGAACATTCATTGTGATTTGTTTCTGAGTTTTAAAACAAAACAAAACAGGGCTTCTGACTGTCAGCAAACCCTGTCAGGAAGAATAAGACACCAGTGAGAACCATGCACCATTTTCTACTTGTCTTTGAATTTCCCGAAGTGTCATGGAGGAATTATTCTGCAGAGGAAAACATGTTGATGATTATTCAATCGTTTTGCACAAAAACCTGTCTCCTGCACAGGTTTCCTGTGCAAAAAACAAACAAACAAAAACAACAACAACCAAACAACCAAACCCCCCCAAAAAACACCCACCCACCCCCACCTTCCTAAGTATTGTGCACAGAAAACAGTTTCTTGCACAAAGGCTGGCTGGCTAACTTGGCCTGCACATTGCCATTGAATCGGCTCCAGTCACAAACTTGGAGAAAGAAGCAGGAGAGAAGTCTTCTCTCCCCCTCCAGTGCCTCTGAGGGAGTGTTTCAGGGATGGTGGAAATGTATCCCAGGTATTATTATTGTTATTATTATTATTATTATTATTATTATGGTTTTAAGAGTTAAGCCTGGGGGGGGGTCCAGCTAAAGAAAAGTTGAAGAGCCACTGCGCTGGAGCACTTTGCTGCCCTTAACCTTAGCTGTAGGTGTCGGGGTGACAAAGATCCTGGCCTGGGCTCCCCCTTCAAGATGGGGGGCATGTCTGGGGGTCCCTTGGCCAAGGAGAGGGGGGACGCTACGGCCTGGCTGACTCCACCTGGAGGGACCCATCAATAGAAGTACAGTGTCCAGATCAAGGGAAGTAATAGTGCCACTCTATTCTGCCTTGGTCAGACCTCACCTGGAATACTGTGTCCAGTTCTGGGCACCACAATTAAAAAAAGATATTGACAAATTGGAGCATGTCCAGAGAAGGGCAACTAAAATGGTGAAAGGTCTGGAAATGATGCCTTATGAGGAGAGACTTAGGGAGCTGGATATGTTTAGCCTGGAAAAAAGACGATTAAGAGGTGATATGATAGCCCTGTTTAAGTATTTGAAGGGATGTCACGTTGAGGATGGAGCAAGCTTGTTTTCTGCTGCTCCAGAGACTGGAACACGGAGCAATGGATGCAAGCTCCAGGAACAGAGATTCCACCTCAACATTAGGAGGAACTTTCTGACAGTAAGAGCTGTTCAGTAGTGGAACACACTCCCTCAGAGCGTGGTGGGGTCTCCTTCCTTGGAGGTCTTTAAACAGAGGCCGGATGGCCATCTTTCAGGGATGCTTTGATTGTGTCTTCCTGCGTGGCAGGAGAGGGTTGGACTGGATGGCCCTTGGGGGTCTTTTCCAACTCTGCAATTCTATGATTCTATGATTCAGAGGCTGGATGGCCATCTGTCGGGGATGCTTTGATCGTGTCTTCCTGCGTGGCAGAATAGGGTTGGACTAGATGGCCCTTGGGGTCTCTTCCAACTCTGCGATTCGATGCTTCTATGACCCCCGGAGCCTGCCGGCTGTCCAAGGGGCGCTGCCCACTCCCTGGCGCCTTGGGGGTCGGGGCTGGAGAGGGGGAGGAGAGGTGGGACCCCGAGGCGGAGGGGGCTCCCCTGGCCTGGCCCTCGCCCTGCTGCCCGCGCCGTCGAGGAGCCCGCTTGGCGGCGGCGGAGGGGGCGCCGGGGCTTGTAGCGGGGGTGGAGCGCCCCCTGCCGGGCGCAGCTAGGCCAGCCTTCCTCCTCCTCCTCCTCCTCTTCCTCCGCCTCCGCCCGGCATTGGCGCTCTGGCCGCCAGGCGCGGCAGGATCCCGGGCGCCCGAGCAGAGCCGCCGCAGCCCCGCACGCGCACGCACCGCCGAGGAGGAGGAGGAGGAGGAGGAGGACGGGGCTCCCTCGCCCGCCCGGACGGAGAGGCGCCGCCGAGGACGAGGAGGAGGAGGAGGGAGAGGCGCCGCGCGGGAGCCCCGTCCATCCGTCCGCCCGCCCGCCCGCTGCTCCGACCGGCCGCGGAGAGGCTCTCTGGCCCGCCGAGGGAGGGGGCAGCCCCGCCGCCGGGCTTCGCTTGGACGGCCGCCCCCAGCCCCGGCCGCATGGAGGGGCGCCGGGGTCCCGGGCCGGGCCGAGGGCGGGGGCTGCCCTGAGGGCCCGGGCGAGGCGTGGGGGCAGACGGGGCCAGCCCACCCAGCCCCCCGGAGCCCGGGGGCCCGAGGGCGCGGCCAGGAGGCGATGCCCGGCCCGGGGGAGGCCTGGGCGTGGGCGTCGGGGGGCGGCCGGGCCGGGCAGTGAGCCCCCACCCGCCCAGCGACCACCCACCGGAGCCGCCCCGCCGGCCAAGCCCCGCCAGGCAGGCAGGAGCCGCCGCCGTCCAGGACTCTTGTTTGGGGGGGACCGCGGCTTTGGCCCCCTCCCTCCCTCCCCGCTCCCCTTGGCCCCCCGAGCCCACCCGTGGATTAATCGGCTCCCCGGTTGCTGCCGCCGCCGCCGCCGCCGCCGCTGTGGGGGGATCTGCCCGGCGCCTGGCCGCCCCCCGGGGCCCCTCCTGGCCGCAGCCGCCTTACCTCGGCCGGCCCGCCGCCTCCGGACTGTAAGTGCCCCCCTTCCTCCTCTTCCTCCGAGCCGCCGTGGGGGCCCCCCCGGGTGGGGAGGGCAGAGGGGAGGGAGGCGCCCCGGCTTTGGGGGTGTGGGGCGGTGCAGTCCTCCCTGGCCGTCGGGCCGGTTCTGGGGGCGCCTGGGCTGCTGTGGGTCCGGGCGGGGGTCCCAGGGCGGGGGGCCTGGGGGGCTCGCCTGTGCTTGGGGCGTGGGTGTTTGGGTGGGCGGTGGGCGCTCTCCAGGGGCGCCCCGGACGGGGAGAGAGAGAGAGAGGTCCGTCCCCCTCCCCATCTGGGAAGGGACCCCCTTGCACAGCCCCCCCCCCCAGCCCGCCCCACCGACCCAGCCGCCGCTTCCCAACAAAGGCAGAGGAAGGGCAGGCAGGCAGGCAGCCGAGGGAGCGCCCGGAGGGGCTGGGCTGGGCCGGGCCGGTGGGGGGGACCCCGGGCACTCTCCCCTCCCCAGCCGCCGTAGAAGTGGGGGGACCTCGGTGCCCTGGGGCGCGCCCCCTCCGCCCGAGACCCGCCGGTCGAGCTCTTCCCAAAGGGCGCCCTGGGCTGGGGGGGGGGGGCCTAGATCACCTTCCCAGACCCTTTTCGGCTCCCTTAAAAGCACCAGGTCCCCGCTGAGCTTGGCAGCTAAGCAGGGTCCGCTCTGGTCAGGACCTGGAGGGGAGACCGCCCACCAATCCCAGGGGCTGGAAGTCCCGTTTCAGAGGAAGGGACTAGCCAAACCACCTCGGAGGAGTCCTTGCTGCAGAAAACCTTCCAAAATCCAGGGGGAAAGGTGCCTTTTGGGACTGTCACTCCCAGAATCCCCCATCCAGCATTCTGGGAGTGGCAGTCCAAAAAGAAGAATCTTTCAGACTGTCAAGGAATACCAAGTGCTGTAGGCAATATTTCAATGGACGGAGCTGGCAATACCAGCTCTGTGTATTTTCCTTGCTTAAGAAAACCCTGTGAAATTCATGGGGTTCCCATAAGTTGACAGGCGACTTGAAGGTGTGTGTGTGTGTGCATACACACACACGGGACACCATGGCCTCTAAGGCGACCCAGCCACTTGGGTCCCAAACCCAGCTTGAAAGTACCAACGTATTTGGAAGCTGTGTGGACCTGCACCCACTGAGATGGGAAAACTCCATCCCCTTACAGCAGTGTGACTCCAAAAGGATGGTTTCCATGAAAGAAACCATTGCAGCCAGTGGGCATCAATTCGGTGCTGGCACCTTAGAGAACAATAATTGCCAGTACCCAAGAATGTGAGAAGCACTGCCTTAGACCACAGCCTTATAATGGTGGTCTCTTGGACGGGCGCTAATTCTCAAGCCCTTGGCTACCAGTCCCCTGGTGAGTTTCCAGGAAGGAAAGACATGCCTGTACCAACAGGCACAAATACAGCGTTGAGTCCCTGGCAGATTAGAAAACAATCATCACCAGTCCCCCCATATCAGATAGTCTGAGACGCACTGGTTTGAGGGATGAACCCCAAAGTTCCCTTCTAAAGTGAGAAGAGGCTTCAGTGCCTACAAAGAAGGTGCCCCAGGCAGCCTTGATAGCCAAGATGTGGAGCCCCATGGCTCAGAATCATGGAATCATAGAGTTGGAAGAGACCCCCAAGGGCCATCTAGTCCAACCCCCTGCACTGCAGGAATACTCAATCTAAGCATTCCTGACAGATGACCACCCAGCCTCTGCTTAAAAACCTCCAAAGAAGGAGACTCTACCACATTAGGAGGAAGTGTATTCTACTGCCAAACAGCTCTTACTGTCAGGAAGTTCTTCCTAATGTCTTTTCCTGTAGTTTGCATCCATTGCTCCTTGTCCTAGTCTCTGGAGCAGCAGAAAACAAGCTTTCTCCATCCTCAATATGACATCCCTATCTAATTTAAACATGGCTATCAAGTCCCCTCTTCACCTTCTCCAAGCTAAACATACCCAGCTCCCTAAGCCACTCCTCATAGGGAATGGCTACCAGACCTTTTACTATTTTGGTCACCCACCTCTGGACATGTTCCAGTTAGTCCATATTCTTCTTGAAGTGTGGTGCCCAGAACTGGACACAGTATTCCAGGTGAGGTCTGACTAAAGCGGAATAGAGTGGCACTATTACTTCCCTTGATCTAGACACTAGACTCCTATTAATGCTTCCCCAAGGGTGGCTTCCTTTGTCCTGTAGCTGTCAGATCAGGGCTCCTGGTTTCGCTGGGTAGTTAGTTCTGCACCCTAAATATATATCCCCGTGCAGATAGGCAGGATTAGATTGGGGAGAAAGTTCCTTAGGAAAATTCATGGGTGTGGTTGAGACAGAAGGAGCGTAGGGCAAGGTTTCGACCCAGACCTACTGGGTGTCTCTCTCCTTCCGGCAACAGTGGGGTTTGGGGATGGGGGAATGGAGTTCTAATGATTTGAATTCTAATGACCAATCGTCTTTTTCAAGAAGGGAATTTTTCTTGGGGTTGGGAGTGGATGGGGAGGAGGAGGATGCGGAGTGCAATTGTAAACTAGTTTGTAGAACCGCAGATGTGACTGACTTTGGGGTGTCATGTTCAGGACGGCCCAGAGGTGTTGTGATGGAAAGGGGAATGCAGAATAGCCTAGTATTTGTAATTTATGTTTATATCTTGCCTTTCCTGAAACAAAGCATCCTACCTGGTTTTCCTCTTCCCCACTTTTCGTCTTGCAACCATCTTGCAAGGTAGGACAGGCTGAGAGAGAAGGCCTTGTCCAAGGTCTCCCATGAGTTTTCAGAAACTATTGTAAAGTCTTGGTCTAACATTCTAACCAGCGCACCACGAATTGTATTTGAGGGGGTTCTTTGTTCCTTGGTGAAATACTCAGGATGCACAGAAGAGCTCGGTGAAATATATGGGAGCCACGCAAAGCTCCCATTGGTTAAATGAGACTTATGAGTAGCACTCAAGATGGTCAAAAGTCTACAATCCAAGCCGTGTGAGAAATGGCTTGGGGATCTGGGTATGGTTAGCTTGGAGAAGAGACCATGGAGAGGTGATAGGATAGCAGTCTTTGAATTTTTTTGGTTTGGTTTTTAAATAGAGGCTGGTGGCCATCTGTTGGGAATACTTTGATTATGTGTTCCTGCATGGCAGAATGTGGTTGGACTAGATGGCCCTTGTGGTCTCTTCTAACTCTATGATTCTACAATCAGGAGATGTTGCATAGAAGAACAAGCTTGCTTTCTGCTGCTCCAGAGACTAGAACATGAACCAGTGGATTTCAGTAATGAGAAAAGAAACGCTACCTAAACATTAGGAAGCATTTCTTGATTGGAAGAGCTGTTTGAGAGTGGACTGGACTGCCGCAGAGGGCAGTGGGTTCTCCTTCTTTGGAGGTCTTCAGACAAGAGTTTGGTTGCCCATCTCTCAGGAGTGCTTTGATTGTGGATTCCTGCATGGCGAGGGGATGGACTAGATGGCCTTTGGGTGTACCTTCAAAGTCTATGATTTTATGATTCTCAACTGGATTCATTGCGCAGAAGCACTTCCTGACACATGTGGCCCCTCAGTCTGACTTCCCTGTCTCTCGATCACTTCCTGGCAACCGAGATCTTCAGCTCCCTGTGCCTGCTTTCTCATCATACGCCTGCCTCTGGTTATACTTGTTTCAGGCTCCAGGGATCCAAGCTGGGTCCAAAGAGTTGAAATTCTTAGAGAGTGGATGGTGAGTGTTCCAGAGAGGTTCCCTGGCTGAACAATGGCCCAGTCCATAATAAGATGTGTTGGGGGTGTTTTGTTTTGCTTTTAAAGGGTTCCTGCTCTACCCTGTCCAAGGAAAGTACAACCATACCTCAGTTAACAAAACTCTCTGACAAAGACATTCCTTTTCACAAAGTTTCTTTAAACTCAGCCAATCCCCCCACTTTTCCTCCTCTATCTAGCTGGAAGTTTGTAGCAGCATCAGCACTAGGGGCATGGTGAACGAAGGCTGGAGAAACAGAGATGTTCAGTGTTGAGTTGCAACCGTGTGTCTGCAGGAAACCATGCAAACAAGCTAGAGCTGGGAAACTGCAGGGTGCTCCTTGAGTTGATCCTACTGTGGCCATTGTGTGTTTGCCTGTAACAGGTAATAAAAACAGCAGCTGCCCCCAGGATCCCTTACTGCAAAGGCGTGAACATCAAAACAGAGAGAAATGGGGAGAACAGTTCACCCTGCCTCACCAGCTGTCCCCCAGCATGTTTAAAGAGAATAGATCTCTAAGTTTTGCCACAAAAATAGAACTCCTAAGAGAAATGGATGCTGTTGAAAGAAAGAAAGAAAAATCATCCAGGGATGCTATTTGGAAGACACCTTCAGGTGGTCTCTAGAAGGTTCAAATTTTTTTTGTTTACTTTATTCAAGATTAACCTGATTTGGCTGTTTCATTTCACTTGTGCATAGTGTTAGCATTGGATAAAAAGCTGGCTGAAACATAGAATCCTAGAGTTGGGAGAGACCACAAGGGCCACCCAGTCCAACCTCCTTCTACCCTGCAGCAACACACAATCAAAGCATGCCTGACAGACGGCCATCCAGCCTCTGTTGAAAAACCTCCAAAGAAGCAGACTCCACCATACTCCGAGACAGTGCATTCCACTTCCAAACAGCTCTTACGGTCAGGAAGTTCTTCCTAATGTTTAGGTGGAATCTCTGTTCTTGGAGTTTGAGTCCATTGCTCCATGTTCTAGTCTCTGGAGCAGCAGAAAACAAGCTTGCCCCATTCTCAGAATGACATCCCTTCAAATATTTAAACATGGCTATCATGTCCCCTCTCGACCTTCTCTTCTCCAGACTAAACATGCTCAGCTCCCCAAGCTGCTCCTCATAGGGCATAATGGCTTCCAGACTTCCCACCATTTTGGGCGCCCTCCTCTGAACACCTTTCAGCTTGTCCATGTCCTTCCTGAATTGTGGTGTCCAGAACTGGACACAGTGTTCCAGATGAGGTTAGACCAAAGCAGAACAGAGTGACACTATTACTTCCCTCGATCTAGACATTATACTCCTATTGATGCAGCCAAGAATTGCATTGGTTTTCTTAACTGCTGCATCACACACTGCTGATGTTGAACTGGTCTTCTTTTTTGTAGTGTAGGAACCTATAGGAAGCTATTCTTTCTGTGTTATTTCTGTGTCTGGTACCAAATCTTCTCTGAAAGAAGTCATGCCCCAGGTACACATTGACTTTGTTAACTGAAATATACCGGTATGTGCAATAGGAGCAAACCATGGGGTGTTCACATAGCAAAATTTGCTCCGGGCTCAGTATGTCAAGAATGCTATACCTTTGACCATGTGCACAACTCTCCTGGCTTGAAACACAATTCTCAAGGCTCAGGGAGGGACGTGGGATTTCCAGATCCCAAAGCAGGACTTCCAGAGTGTTGTAAAGCTCCTTGCGTTTCTTATTTTGGAAACCAGCAGTCTGCTGCATATGAGTAAGAATCTGGAGAAGAAACTGAGCAAAACCACTTTGGAGTGTGAGCAAGATGAACCTCTGCAATTATGACTTGACAGTGTTCATGAATCAACGTGTTTCAGACATCAGAGTGCGGTCGCAGGCATGTGTCTGTGTGTGTGTCTGTGTGGTCATATCACTTCCATCATTGTCAGTTACCCAAACGGGCAGATATGGAGCCCCAAGTGATGGGGGGGGGGAACGTGTCCTGTGATCCCATCATGCCAGGCAAGCTGGTTGGCTGTATTTACTCAGTGGGACGAAGGGTGCCTTTCACCCATGCTCAGCTGTACCTTTGTTCCTTGTTGTTGTATCTGGGGTTTCTAGCACAGAGACGCAAGGTCTGGGACAAAGCAGTGGTGGAGTGTAAAACACCTTAGGTTCATTCATGCAACCTGGCTTTCCCCAGAGCAAGCTCCCTTCAGATCTAGTGGGACTACAGCTCACATCACCCCTCCCAAAAACCCTTTGGTGGCACTTCCTATATATGATGGGTACAGTTCTGCATCGGGAGGTAAAGTTTTCAACTGCTGCCGCTGTTTTGGCCTCCTCCTCCTCCTCTTCTTCTTTACCAGTATTCTACATCAGCTACTTAATTAAGTATACAATGCCCCCCCCCTTTTTGTGGGCTAGTCATCTGCAGATTGGACCTCCTGCTGATCACCCCGCCTCATTATAATCAATAGCAGCGCATGCATGTGGCTGCACCAACATAGCCGTGCCCACATCACTGCCCATTGACTACAATGGGGCTTGAGCATGCATGTTTTTTCCTGTCTGCCCCCCACCCCAGAACCAAGTCCCAGTGGATGGGAAAGGCCCACTGCAGTTAACAAAGTGACCTTTCCTAGGCTGACCCTCTCCCCAAACCTGGCAGAAAGGTTCTTCCCCTGTACTCTGATTGCTGGCAGGATGGAGCTCCTTTTCCCCATGCAGCTGATGCCCACTAAAGCAGCTTGGGGTGTGTGTGTGTGTGTGTGTGTGTGATAATCATGGCAATAGTATCACAGTTACGACTAAGTAGCAATCGTGAATACGGAACAGTTAGGAATGAATAAATCTACTTAGTATACTTAAGTAAGGAGAGCCAGTGTGGTGTAGGGCTTTGAATGCTGGATTGCCACTCTGGAGACCAGGTTTCAAATCCCCAAATCAGCCATGGAAACCCACTGGGTAGCTTTGGGCAAGTCACATTTTCTCAGCTGCAAAAGCAAACCCCTCTGGAAAAAAAAATCTTGCCAAGGTTCACCTTAGGATGGCCTTCTAGCAAAAATGACTTGAAGGCACACAATACACATGCTTAAATAAATAGCTGATGTAGAATATTGGCCCTTATTGTATGAACAGATCATCCTTCAAAGGCTTTCATGGCTGGCATCTATAGATTTTCCTTGAGTTTTTTCCAGGCTGTGAGGCCGTGTTCTGGAAGAGTTTATTTCTGACGTTTCGCCTGCAGGCGAAACGTCAGAAATAAACTCTTCCAGAACACAGCCTCACAGCCTGGTAGAAAAACAAGGAAAATCTATAGATCATCCTTCCTTATCAGCTATGCCCAACATGTTAAGAAAGCATAGATCCGTAAATGTGGCCACCAAAGTGGAAATCATAAAGAAAATGGAGGGTGGTGAAATAAAATAAAATCATCCCTGGATGTATTTTGGAAGAAGAGGTTTTCTATCAGGTGTTCTCTGCAAGGTTCGAAATGTTTTTGCTTACTTATGCAAGATTTGCTTGACCTGGTTGGTTCACTGCACATGTGCATATTATTAGTTTTGAATAGAAATTCAGCTGAGATGTGCTGAACTGCTCTTCTTTTCATGTTGTTGGAACCTAACTCGATTCTTTGCATGTTGTTTCTACCTCTGGTACCAAAGTTTCTGTGAAAAAAGTCATGTCCAGGAACAGGTCTGCTTCATTAACTGAGGCATACCTGTATTTGTATGCAAAGAGAATTCTGCTTTCAGCAAACTCAATCCCTGTCACCATTGTCTGTAACTTATATAGTTCCTTTCAGTCTTGTATAGTTAAAAATATGATAAAAGTGGTCTTCTTCCTCCCTCCCCCTGATGTTGGGGTTTTTTTGAAAGAAAGTTTAAAAACTCAAGCTTCAGAAGTTTGCAACTTTTCAAATAGAATTTAGAATTCTGGGTTGTAGAAAAATATATCCTATTAGGCATGAAAATAATGATCAGAATCCTGTTGGTGTCTTTTTGTGTGTTGTGTGCTTTCAAATAATTTCCCTCTTATGGAGACCCTAAAGTCGACCTCTCACAGGGTTTTCTTGGCAAGGTTTGTTTAGAGGGGGCTTTGCCTTTGCCTTCTGCTGAGGCTGAGAGAGTGAGGCTTGCCCCAGGTCCCCCAGTGGGTTTCCATGGCTGAACAGGGATTTGAGCTCTGGTCTCCAGTGTCGTAGTCCAGCGCTGGCTCTCATCGATGTTTGTGTTTTACATGTATGCAAGCTCCCCCATGGAAGTGGTTAGACATTTTTGACCAATGCAGAACATCTGCATTTGGTTCAAGATTGCTGAAACAGAGTGACACATGCATTGTCATTGCGTGGGGGTGTGATTGCGCACAGATGCATGCTACGAATGGATGTGCATGCACATTTGGTTGTGCACTGAGTCGCACATTTAAGGTCTCCATTCAGTTGCACAATATTGCATACCACAATTCATGGGTAGCTACATGGAGAGAGAGAAAGAGAGGCAAAGCAATTGCTAGGTAAAATCCTGGCCAATGTTGTCCACATTCCCTCCCTGCAGTGATGCAAGCCAAGCCCTTCCCCCACCACAATCCAGAGCTTGGAAAAGTTCATTTTTTTGGACTACAACTCCCAGAGCCCCCAAACTGGCATGGCCAGGGCTGAGTGTGTGTGTTTGTGTGTTTTTTTTTTTTTACAGAGGTGGCTCTGTCTCAGTTCTCAGGGGCTTCTTTCCAGCTGAGGCTAACCTCAGAAGCTGCCCATAAATGTGTCCTCAGCATCTTAGCAATTTGGGGGAAGGCAGGATAGAGCCGTGAGACCAAGCCTGCTGCATTCCGCTGATTTATTTCGTTTCCATATGTTTCCAGTCCCACGTTGGGAAAACAGTGTTTTGCTTAATTCCGGACATATGGTTCAGGAACAGAACTGCCTGTGGCGGTGAAGGAAAGGGGAAAGGGGGGCAAGGGAGGGCGGGATGAAGGGAGGACATGGTGTCACCTTTGGGCTCTCGTGGTTATGTGCTCTGTAGTTCCACCATAATGTAAGCATCTTGCATGCAGAGGGACTCAGGTTACTTTTTAAAAAAAAAAATATTTTTTTTTAATTCAACATGTACAAAAAGGCATCAAAAGTGGGATATGGGTACTACAAGCATTGGAAACGATCCATTTAACACTTTATAGAAAGTGCCAGCTTAAAAAAAGTCTAACTTACAAATTAATGGATTTGTTAAAACATGCTTAGTAACATTGCATTCTCAATTTGTTCTTTCCCCCTCTTTTCCTTGCAAGGAAAAAAAAATCAGAGGTAGAGCAATGTGTTTCTAATCCTGCCATTATCATACTATAAACCTGAGCTAAAAATCCCTTCTAGCATGACAGGCTTTCTATGACACAGTTCTGCAACTTACTAAAATAGGTGTGAAGGTGAGCCATGCTGAACTAGACACCGATCAAGAAACTTTTCTTTCAAAAGGGAAGAGTCCTCATTTCAGAATACTCCTTTGCAGAATAAACTTCACAGAATCAGGTTACTTTTAAAAAGGAATTCATTCCTGTGACTCATGGTGGCAGTCTGGAAGTGATTCTTTGTCATGCTACTTATCGTGATTATTTAAAAAGTAACCCACGGGTTAGGCTCATTGCTTTTGCTGTGAACTGCCTTCAAGTCAGCTTCAACTTATGGCGACCATATGAACCAGATACTTTCAAGAGAGCCTGTTGTGAAAAACCTTGCTCAGGTCTTGCAAACTCTGGGCAGCTGTGGCTTCCTCCATGGACCCCACCCATGGAGAGGTCATCCTCTTCTCCACTTGACTTCCACTTTACCCAGCATGACTGTCTTTTCCAATGAGTCAGATCTTCTCAAGCAAATTGTTGTTATTTGCTATCAAGACAGGTTTGACTTACAGCAACCCTCTGGAAAGGAGACCTCCAGGATTCCCTGCTCTGTTCCTGCAAAGTCAGACCAGCCATGGCTTCCTAGATTGAGCCAATCCATCTGTAATGTTGCCTTTCTTTATGTTTCTTAATGTTTCCACCGTTTAGTCACTGTGGCTTCTAGGGAGAATTCGGGCTGAATTTGCTCTAGGACTTACTTGTTTGTCTTTTTGGCAGTCCATGGTATCTATAGAACACTCCTGCACCACCACATTTCAAATGAATTCGTTCTCGTTGTTTTACCATTATTTTTTGTGCCAAGAGCTTAGGGCTGATAAGAGAATGATATCAAACATTAAAAACTTTGGTCAAAATGCCCCCCCCAAAGTAACTTTTTTTAAAACCAGAACTCTAAGATGTGAGGTGTCACACCTATAAAGTGATAAAGGGATCTTGTAGTACCTTTAGACTGAGAGAAAGAAGTTGGTAACATTAGATGCATCTGAGGAAGCAGACTTTCTTAAAGCCAAAACCACACAACACAAATAATCCAGTCTGAAACTGGATTATTTGCCATGGCTCCTACCTGTGGAATCCTGGGATTTGTAGTTTGGTGAGGCACCAGCACTCTTTGGCAGAGAAGGCTAAAGATCTTGTAAAACTACAAATCCCAGGATTCAATAGGAAGGTGCCATGGCAAATAATCCAGTTTCAAACTGGATTATTTGTGTAGTGTGAAAAGTTTATGCTACCAACTTCTTTCTCTCAGTTAATCTCAAAGGGGCAACAAGATCCCTTTGCATACTTAGTTGGATCTGTAATGGTAGAATAATAATTTTTAAAAAATCATTATTATTTTTAGTTCTCTTTTCATTACAGTTATGGTTTGGGGGTTCAGAGCCCTATTGTGTTGAAGTTAGATATCTCTCTCTCACCCCACTTTTCTTCTCTCTTGCTTTTCTAACTTTTTTTCTGAATGCATTTTTTGAATATATACTACTTTGATTTTGATTGAGAATTAGTTTGTTTAGTGTCAAAAATCAATGAATCTTTTTTTAAAAAAAGATCCCTTTTCATATTGATCCAGACTAACATGGCTACAGTATGTCTGTGATTTGCTTATGTTACTTTTGAGATGTGAGTTTGTTGCACACTTATTATTAAATATATAAATACAGTACAGGTTGCAGGGTCACTATATTACTGGTAGTTGGCTGTTTCTCTGAGTCTTAGCTGGTGAGAAAGGTGTAGAGCGCTTGACTCCGACTTGGAAGGGCTTAAGTTCAGAGCTAAGGTCAGTCTGTCCGCTGGTGGCTGCAGGCCAGCCACACACTCTCTGCCACAACCTACCTCATTAATACTCTCATGGACACATACATGCACACACACACAACTGTTGCTCCAGGGCAGTGGTTCTTAACCTGTGGTCCTGGGACCCCCAGAGGTCCGTGATATCCTCACATGGGGTCTGTGAACGCTTGAAGGCTGCTCAGCCCGCCACCTCCCTGCAGTGGTGCAGCCACATGACAGGATCCAAGGCAAAGGCTGGCTGGCTGGCTTGGCCTGCACATTGCCATTCAATCCACCCCAGCTGCAAATTTGCAGGAAGAATCAGGAGAAAAATCTTCCCTCCCCCTCCAATGCCTCCGAGGGAAGGTTTAATGGATGATGGATGATGATGAAGCGGTATTATTATTATTATTATTATTATTATGTGTTGTTGTTGTTAGGGTTTTAAGTCTTCAGAAGTCTTGGGGGACCATGGCAACAAGAGATATTTAAAGGGGATGCCTGGTAAAGAGGGAGCCCTGGTGGCGCAGTGGTTAAATGCCAGTACTGCAAGTCACCACGCTGCAAGTTCGATTCCAGCGGGCTCCAAGGTTCACTCAGCCTTCCATCCTTTCGTAGGTCGGTAAAATGAGTACCCAGCTTGTGGGGGCAATTAGCTAACACACATTGGAAACCGCTTAATGCAGTGTGGATGTATACATTGCTATTGCTTAAAACAATTTGTAAGCCGCTCTGATAGCCTTGTGGCTGAAGAGCGGGGTATAAATCTCTGGCTTTTCTTCGCAAACGAAGATTCAGGAAGGACTCATCCCGCACTTTCTGCAAGCGCGCCGATGACTAAAAAGGCCAATTCGAGATAAACAAGTCCTGTTGCAGAAAGCACAGCAGAAGGTCTCCTTGGGTGATGTTTCTGGGTTGTGATTCTTTCTGCGTTGTCGTTTCTCTTCAAGACTTGTTCGGCGTGAGTTCTCAAATAAGGCTGCAGCATTGTGGATCGTGCGTCTCCATGCCTCCCGATGTGAGGTCAGGGCAGACCATTGTTGGTGATCAATTTGGCCGAGCCTGAGATGTTGTTTCAAGGAGTCCTTGTATCGCTTTTTTAGATTGCCCCTCTTACGCTGACCCGTGGCGAGTTCACCGTAGAGTAGTATTTTTGGGAGGCGATGGTTCTCCATCCTAGAAACGTGCCCTGCCCAGCGCAGCTGTGTTCTCAATATCATGGCCTCAATGCTGGTGATCCCTGCTTGTTCAAGGACAGCAACATTCGTCACATAGTCAGTCCAGTGTATATTTAGGATTGTGCGTAGACAGCGCTGATGAAAGCGTTCGAGGAGTTGTAAGTGGTGGCGATAGGTGACCCATGTTTCAGTATAAATAACTAACAAATAAAAAGAAAAAAAAAGAAAAGGCTAAGAGCCATGGCTCCAGGGCATTGCCTCTGTTTTCCAGCCACCCTGTCCAGACCTGCTCTGCCTGCTTGTGGCCGGGTTGGATTGGATGGTGCCAGTCTGTTTACTTACGACGGTCACGGAGGACATGCTGCCTCTCTGAGCCCAAGGCAGCTGGTAAACAGCGGTGCTGCGTTCATTTGCTCACTGGCCAAGCTGGTAGCCGGCTCCTTTGTCTAGTGACAAGATCATTAAGGGCTCAGCTTCCCACCTGTTCTGACAGGAAGCGGCCCAGCTGCCCGGTCTCCCGTTTCCTAGTAACTGTAGTCTTTGCAAGATGGTGGAAAGCAGGGAGGATGCCTCTCTCTTCCAGTGAGACTGATGTCAAGCAGCCAGGGTTACCCAGCCCATGTTCTGCGCCAGCATTGGTCCCCTGAAAACAGACCTACAGTATGTGATTCCCACGACTGGAGCTCCTCTTAGTGGGCTATGGTGGCACTAACAGGGTGATGATGTCTTTATGGTTCCCAGGCCTCAGGGTTTGGCCTTCGGCTCTGGGCCTGGCTCTTCTTCTCCAGGCCTCAGGGCAAGGGGGAGGAATCTCAGGGCAAGAGTGCTGCCTAGGAAAAAAACAGTGTCTTTGTGTGTGCACGCACATTCTCCTCTAGATTTTCCTTGGTTTTTTCTGGGCTGTGAGGCCGTGTTCTGGCAGAGTTCCTTTCTGACGTTTCGCCTCCATCTGTGGCTGGCATCTTCAGAGAATGGTTGGGTAGGAGTGTGTCTGGGGTTTATATGCAGCAGATAATGGTCTATCAACCAACCATAAGCCAAACAGACACCAATGAGCCTTGCATTTCTATACCCAGAACTAACCATTCAATTACACAAATTTACATATCCTCCCCAACAGGGGTTCACAGTATATAAACTCAACACACACTCCTACCCAACCATTCTCTGAAGATGCCAGCCACAGATGCAGGCGAAACGTCAGAAGGAAACTCATCCAGAACACGGCCTCATAGCCCAGACAAAAACCAAGGAAAATCTATGGATGCCAACCGTGAAAGCCTTCGACTTCACATTCTCCTCTGCTGACCTTTTAAAAAAATATTTGCATGACATACTTGGAGCACCTGTCCAGAGGAGGGCAACCAAAATGGTGAAAGGTGTGGAAGCCATGATGCCCTATGAGGAGCGGCCTAGGGACTTGATATGTTTAGCCTGGGGAAGAAAAGGTGAAGAGGGGACATGATAACCATGTTTAAATATTTGAAGGGATGCCATACAGAGGATGGAGCATGGCTTCCAGACCTCCCACCATTTTGGTGGCCCTCCTCTGGACACATTCCAGCTTGGTCCAGTCTTGGTCTCAGGCAGCAGGTTTGGGATGCTATGAAAGGGCATCAAATTGTCTGTTCTTTTAATACACTGTTGTTGTATTTTTATTGCCGGATGTAGGTTTGTGGAATTTCCTGCTTTTTGCCCCTCTCACCCCAAGAATTAGTATCCGTCTTTGGAAACTGTGTGCCTTTACTTAGGCAATGGTGTGCTATTTGCTGCTTTGCCTCAGGCAGCAAAAAATAACTTGGCCAGGCCCTGATAGCCCACAGGCAAGTATCCTCTGTTCCCTAGTGACTCCTGGGAGTTGTCCTCTAACCAGGGGTGGGAAATTCCATTGCCTCTCGCTAAAGAAAACTGTTCCTTGTTTTTGTCTGTTTTATGGAATGTGTCGTATTTCCCCTCGAAACCAGAGCCAAGACACCAAAAGAGGGCATGGGAGAGAAAGAAGGGTTTGGCTTTCTTCTGGCTGTGCTAGCAAAAGAAAACCCGAGAAGCTGGCTTGGGTCTCCTGTGCTTAAAAAGCTCTCCGATTTGGGGCAGCTGGAATCCAGCTGGCTTGGGACCGACATGTCTTTGCTTTGTTATTGCTTTTTGATTGGATTAGGGGTAGATTCTCAGAGTGTTAGCTCCTTTCAGGAAAAGATGAAGAGCGGTTCAATGAAGAGTCAGTCTCCATCAGCAGGGTTCATAAGGGAAAGTGCTGGATCTTTTGAGTCCTTCTAAGACTAGCAAAATAAAGCAAGCTGGTAGTGTGGAAATTAATTAACTAAAAACTTTGCTCATTACATTGAAATATACATTCAGGACATACATACATAGATTGCCTAGGCCCTGACTGAGCCACGCTACACAGTTTCAGCGTGGATTATTTGACATGGCTCCTTCCTATGGAATCCTGGGATTTATAGTTTTACAAGGTCTTTTAGCCTTCTCTGCCAAAGAGTGCTGGTGACTCACCAAACTAAACATCCCAGGATTCCATAGGAAGGAGCCATGGCAAACAATCCGGTGTCAAACTGGATTATTTGTGTAGTGTGGATGCACCGTAACTAAAGGAAGCTTCCAAATAGAGAAGGAGCTCAGCAGAGCTGGCATTCACCATCTTGAGGGAGGAAAGATTGAGAAAGAGAGAGGAGTCTTCATGTGGTCATAGACACATCTGGACACATCGGTGGCCACATGGTGTGTTTGCTTAGACACATGGACACATTAATGGCCATGCATTGCAACTGGTGAATGGGCAAACAGGGAGGGCTCTAGAGAGATAGTTTTAGAGGGTAGAGGCCCATTTAGTTGTGCATTCAGTTGCACAATGTTGGCTGAGCTCTTACCCAGGGTTTGCAAAGCAGTATCAAGCCATAACTGCACCTGGAGAACTATACTTTGCAAATCCCGTGTCAGATCTTGGCCAAGACATTTCAGAACGTCACACCTCAGTATGCCTTAGCTGTGGCTGCATCTCTGTTATGGAAGAGTAGAAAGGAGTTGAAACACGTCTAGGGGCTGAAAGATGACCTCTAGGGTGTATAGCTGCTTGCAGGAGTGTTATGCAGAATTTGGGGCAAGACAGTGGTGTCACTAGGGTTGGTATCACCCTGTGCGGTAACTAACGGTGTCATCCCCTTGGACCTCCTCCCATACCAAACCATACAGAATTCTTAATTCCAGCAACCTATGTAATCTGCATGCAATTTTGAGAGTTACCAAAAACCTAAACATAGGAGAGGAACAAGAAGGAAGGCTTTCCTGGCTGGACATAGCACCAGGGATATTTTTTATTAAAGACAATAAATTTCTGCTGAAACACTGCACAAACATTTTATAGACCATCATTTTGGTGCCATCCCCTCTGATGGTGTCACCCAGTGTGGTACGCACCTCCCACAACCCCCTAGTGACACCACTGGGACAGGATGTGCCCCTGTGACTGCTGCTATATTACCTGTTGTGAAAATAATGGGGTCTCCTTTCCTTCTTGTTTTCCTAGTGAAACAGCAGACTGCCTCAGAGGGGGGCAGACTCTCCCTCTTTGGAGGTCTTTAAGCAGAGGCTGGGGGTCATGTCTCAGGAGTGCTTTAGTTGTGTGTTCTTGCATGGCAGGGGGGCTTAGACTAGATGGCCCTAAGATAACCCTTCCAGCTCTAAGATTCTATTATTTATTATTACAACTGCTCAGGTTCCTGCAGCCAACCTGACAAGTGGCTATGTCATCTGCAGAGTTCTGGGAACTGTAGTCCAAAAAAGTAACTTTCCAAGCTGTGTTCCTTTCTTCTTTCTAAGAGTCACTTGGCTTTGGGAGGTGACTTTCCCCCTTGACTGGCCAACATCTCTGCTACGTGCAAAGAGAAGCAGGTGTGCATGTCTCAAATATTTCCCCATGTACCTTTCTCTGCTGTGGGAGCCTCTCCTTATCTATATCCCTTCAAGGTTCCACTACAAAGCAATAAACCCCCAATCCTGGGGGAAACACACATGCCCAGAAGGGGGGGGGAAACCCTTGCTTGCAGAAAGAACTAAATAAAAGATCCTCCTTTCTCTCCTTCCCACTTAGTGATGCTAGGAACGGCTAGAGCTGTGCTCCCTTCTTTCTCCTTCCCACCACTCTCCCCCCCCACCTGCCTCATGCGCGCGCGCACACCCCATTTCACCCGACTCCAACTCCTCCATCTGCTTACTTGGAACGCTTCCCACAACCAGGATGCATGCAAGCAGGGGAGGATTAGGGCAACCTGGTCCCACTGAGCCGAGAGGCAGTGAGATCGCCCGGCAACACCAGCAGGTGTGCATGTCAAGGTGGGTTGCCTTGAACTGGAGTGTAAAATAACCCTCCCCTGGTTTTTCCTGCAGTTTCCCTAGGTGGGGAACCATACAGCTGTGTAATTTTTATTTAACTCGTGGAATCATGAGAGTCAGCATAGTATCACGGTTTGAGAATTGGACCAGGGCTCCAGGAGTTGTTGCCAACTTATGGTGACCCTAAGGGGTTTTCTTAGCAAGATGTGGTCAGAGGGGGTTTGCCTTTGCCATCCTCTGAGGCTGAGAGAGTGGGACTTGCCCAAGGTCACCCAGTGGCTTTCCATGGCTGAGTGGAAATTTGAACCCAGTCTCCAGGGTCCTAGTCCAACACCCAAACCACTATGCCATGCTGGCTCTCTCCACTGAGCCATGAAAACCTACTGGGTGACCTTAGGGAAGTCACACCCTCTCAGCCCAAGGGAAAGGCAATGGCAAACCTCCTCAGAATAAATCTGGCCCAGAAAGTCTCAGGACAGGGCTGCCATAGGTTGGAGCCAACTGGAAGGCACACAACAACAACAACAACAACAACAACATCTTTTCTTGCTCACTGTAGTGCAAGTGAGGAGGAGATGCCAGGTGTGCTAGGGCAGGGAAGTCCAGAAGGCACTTGGGCTCAGGTACAAAATCTGCCATGCATGTGCTGAATGGTTTGGGTTAGACCCCATTGTGTCTCAGAACCACATCTGAGAAACAGAAACAAGAGCAGTTACCTGAGCCACTGGCAGTCTCTTTGCTAGCAAATTTCAGAATCAAATTAAATTATCCGACTATTGTTTGTTTGCTGTCTTGTTGCATGACACATTTTAAATTGCTTTAATATTGTGAATAGTTTAATTCTATTTTAATGTTGATTTCTATATGTTTTTAGCTATGTTGTGTGTGTGTGTGCACATGTGTGCACATGAATGCACATGCACACACACACCTTCAAGTTGCCTGTCGACTTATGGCGACCTCATGAATTTCATACGGTTTTCTTAGGCAAGGAATACTCAGAGGTGGCTTTTGCCAGTTCCTTCCTCTGAAATACAGCCAACAGCAACTGGGCTTCATTGGCAATCTCCCATCTAAGTACTAACCAGAGCTGACCCTGCTTAGTGTCCAAGATCAGAGAGGATCTGGTGCAGTATTTAGAGTATTTAGACCCTTAGCTATGTTGTACCAGTTGCAAAATGTAGACCATTTTAAGTCCCAGCCATGGGGAAAGAAGGGGTGGTGGTGAAGAAGAAGGAGAAAGAGAAGAAGAAGACAATGATGGTGGTGCAAACCTTGGCAAGGAAGAGATTTGACACAGTGGCGGCTGCTTGGCGTCCATCCCATGCATGCCCTCTGTTTTCCTGTGTGAAACCTAAAGGCGCTCTCCAAGGTGCTGAAGTGCCTTTTGAACTCTCCCAAGGCTTTGTACAGAAGATGGAGCAAGCTTGGTTTTCTGCTGCTTCGGAGGGTGGGACCTGGGTGGATTCACATGACAAGAAAGGAGATTCCAGATAAACATTAGGAAGACCTTCCTGGTGTTTTAAATTTATTTTTATAAAAGTTTTTCCAAATACATGTAAAGATATGTGCATTTAAAGAAAATAAAGCAAAAGAAAAGAACATTAATACAGAAAAAAAAAGATAGTAAAGAGTGATAAAGGATTTTTTAAAAAGAATATATATATGTGTGTGTGTGTGTGTGTATTAACTTCCAACTTTCCCTAATGATGATGATGCTAACCTAAATAAAATATCCTCTTCCGATACGATTGCCATATATGTATTCCGACTGCTTTAAACAATCTATTAATCTACTAACTATCAAAATCTGCAGTCAGCATATTGTTCTCATTTCTCTGTGGGGGGGGGGGAACAATTAAAACTTCCTGGGCTTTCAAAAAGGTTGCCAATGATTTTCCTCTGTTCAGGGCTTTTAATTTATCCATTTCAGCTCGGTCCAACAATGTCAACAGTTGTTCTTCACTTGTTGGTATATGGTATCATACATAATAGAACCATAAAATCATAGAGTTTGAAGAGACGTAGAGGGCCATCCAGTCCAACCCCATTCTCCCTTACGGTCCCTATAAGCAAACTACATGAATCATAGAAATATAGAGTTGGAAGAGACCCCAAGGGCCATCCAGTCCAACCCCCTGCTATGCAGGAATACACAGTCAAAGCATTCCCAACAGATGGCCATCCAGCCTCTCTTTAGTTGGAGCCTGGAAGACTGGGAGTGGTCATCCCTCAAATCCAGCCTCTGTTTAAAAACCTCCAAAGAAGGAAGAGACTCCACCACGCTCCCAGGTAGCAGCGCATTCCACCAAGCAGAACAACTCTTACCATCAGGAAGTTCTTCCTAATGTTTAGGTGGAATCTCTTTTCCTGTAGTTTGAGTCCATTGCTCTGTGTCCTAGTCTCTGGAGCAGCAGAAAACAAGCTTGCTCCATCCTCAGTATGACATCCCTTCAAATATTTAAACATGGCTATCATGTCACCTCTCAACCTTTTCTTCTCCAAACTAAACATGCCCAGCTCCCTAAGTTGCTCCCTCTTAGGGTGTAATGGCTCCCAGACCTCCCACCATTTTGGTCACCCTTCTCTGGACACGTTCCAACTTGTCAATATCCTTCTTGAACTGCAGTGCCCAGAACTGGACATAGTATTCCTGGTGGGGTCTAACCAAAGCAGAATGGAGCATGTTTGCAGGGGCGGGGGGTCTTGATGCCCAGATATCTTCCCCTCCCAAACTGCAGAGCAGGGTTTTGCAGCTCTCCTTCCAGATGACTCCAAGCCATCTCCCCATCTGAATCCATCATGAGTTGGGCCCATTTCTGAGCTGAGCCAGGAGTGCTTTGACCTGTCTGTGTGTTTGTGTGTGTGTAGGGAGGGGTACATTGGAAGGGGAGGGGGCTTCCCACTCGCTTGCCTGCTTTCCCTGATTCCCATGCCATCCTTGCTGCTGCCTGTGTGTAATTAACAGAGTAATTAAAAACAGGATGAGTTAATTGGTATTCATTTATGTGGCAGATGTTTTTAATTGCGATACGAAACAATTTACCTGTTTATATAAACAATGGTGAGGGAAGGCTTGTAAAACAGTGCGTGGGTTTCTTCCTCCGCCTTCATCATCTTCCAAGCACAGTGGAAATGGAACATTTTCCTGGTTTCTTCTCATTAAGCACCAAGGGAGGGACACCCCAGTCCCCCTCGGGAACTGGGGTGCTGTTCGAAGGATATGCTGCATCCCTTTCTTTATTCATTCTCTCCAAGGTACACCCAAGGGCTCTGATAGGGAACTGGGACCTCCTTCGCTAGGCAGGAAACATCCAATCTTTGCTCCCGGGGTAAAGATGTAATGTTTCCAGAGACCTTGAAGCCATTTTGTTGGAGGAAAAACTGGACATTTGGGGGGAAATTGAAAAATGCAATATTAACACACCCCTCACCCATTACAGATTGAAAGTCTTTGGTTGTTGTTGTGTGTCTTCAAGTTGTTTCTGACGGATACAAGAAACCGCAGATAATAGTGAACACTTTTAAAATAAAGGGCTTCTGGTACAAACATACCATAGAGGTGTGTGGGAGGCTCTAGAAGATGCCTAGAAAGGGCACCTCTCTAGGCATTTTCCAGTGTGGCTCTATGGTATATGCCCCTGTTTTTGCAGCCGTGGGTAATTGAAACTGCAGATATTGGTTCTGCAGATATTGGGGTCCGATTCTATATGGAAAGCTATGTTAAGTAAAAGGTGGTATTGGATTCTGGCAAACTAACAGTTATTTATTTATTTAAGATCTCACCTTTCTCCCAGTATGGGACCCAAGGCAGCTTATAAAAAAATTAAAACTAAGCACAGCTAAAATCTTATTATACCAATTTTATTTATGCATTAAAAAAGAAAAAGAAATTAAACACAGCTGGACCTCTGTATCCATAGGTCCTACATCTATGGATTCAGCCAAGCATGGCTTGAAAATATTCAGAGGAGGGGCCAATTCCAAAAAGCAAACCTTGCTGTTTGCCATTTTATATAAGGGATGCCATTTTACTCTGCCATTGTATATAATAGGACATGAGTATCCACAGAGTTTGTTATCCACGGGCACCCTGGAACCAAACCCCAGTGGATACTGAGGGCCCACTGTAAACAGTTCTGTTAAGAGCGCAAAGTTAAAATAGCTTAAAACAAATACAGTATTGGGTGGTTGTTGGTTTTTTACTTAAGTGTTTTCACCGGTTTTGAAGAGAATGTTTTTTGCCTAGTGTGGGTCGCTTGGGAGTTCGGGAGTGAGCGAGTGCGTGAATAAAGCAATCCAACACATGAGAAGGGTTCGGGATAGCCGGCTGGTGATCTACAATAATCCTGTTGTCCCTGTTTTGCAGTACAGCTCCATGCTGGCTACTCTGGCTGTCTAAAAGAGTAACTTTCCCAGGCTTTAGGCCTCGCCTGTAAGCCCTCTCAGTCCAAAGGGATGGCAGCCGGATCTTTTTGGGTTTCTAATGGTTTCCTTGCACAAGCCTTGGCAGGCTTCCGGCAGAGAAAACAGATGGCTGGAAGCCCAGCTGTGAGGGGGAGAGGCAGCTGGCCTGAGGTGTGCGGAGTCCTTGAACAGTCCCGGACAGGCAAATAAATAGTAAAAAAGAAAAGGGGGGGGTCAAGGTGAAGCATCTTTGCTTCTGAACACCACCATTTTCCATTTCATCAGGGTGCTCTTGAAACCGACCCACCAGCAACGGAGGCAGAGCATCTACTCATAGCTCTGTGGGTTTTGAATTCCCTCTGGAAGGAAAGGAACATGGTGGAGGGCTGTCTTTTCTCCTCTTCCCCCCCCCCACCCTGCATCCCCTCCTTTATAAGCATAGCCATGTCATTATGGCACAGGCTAGGAGAGAAAATTTCTGATACTGTACAACTTCCAGGGCTGACCCAAGGCCTTAGTTCTACCTGCGTATTCTCTTTTCTTATCCTTTCTTTTCTTCCTTTCTTCCTTTCATTTTTTGCTCTGCATGCCCCCCCCCCCACTCCACCAAAAGGAAGGTGTTCAGAAAGTCTTGCAGATGTTTTGGGATGTTGTGTTTCTTCTGGTGACAGGAATTTTTCTGGAGAGAAAAAAGAAGAAAAGGAAAGGAAAACTTTGCATTAGATATTACAGGTCTGAGTGTATATTTGTATTCTTCATTTTACACACACACACAATCACATGCATACACATGCACACACCTATTGCTGGATCCCTGTTGGCGTCCTACACCTGAGTAAGTTCCTTTCCACATGCAGTTATACTTTTTTGGCCATTGGTGGTATAAGTGAGGTTCCACAAGTGTAACTCTTACATGGGACCAGGGCCAAATCCACACTACACAAATGAGCCATTTTGAAACTGGATTATTTGCCATGGCTCTTTCCTATAGAATCCTGTGATTTGTAGTTTGGTGAGGCATCGGCACCCTTTGGCAGATAATGTGGACCATAGGTTAATTACCACTGTGTTATTGTTACAGCCTTTTGTGGTTGGGTATATTTTTCAGTAGAATGGTCTTATTCCAATAAAAAAAATCCTAATCCCCCCCAAAAGTTCCTAAAGGCACCCGATCCCACCTGATCTTGGAAGCTAAGCAAAGTCAGCCCTAGTTAGTACTTGGATGGGAGACTGCAAATGAATTGCAGGTGCTGGAGGCTCTATTTCAGAGGAAGGAACTGGCAAAACCACCTCCGAGTATTCCTTGCCATAGAAAACCCCATGAAATTCTTGGGGTCGCTATAAGTTGACAGGAGACTCGAAGGCACAGAACACACACAAGATCTGACTTGGGTCCCTTTGCCCCAAATGCTGCAAACCAGAACTTCCAGAGAATGGGGGAATGTAGGGGATTCTGGGAGTAGCAGAATCATTTCCCAAACCCAGAAGGCCTGCTAAGGAATACCAGATACTGCAGGCTCTGTTTCAGAGGAAGAAACTGGCAAAACCACCTCTGAGTATTCCTTGCCTGAGAAAATCCTGTGAAATTCATGGGGTCGCCTCTCCATAAGTCAATAGGCCACTTGAAGGCACATACGCACAAGGAGACAGGCCAGCCCCCCTTTCCTTCCTCTCCCCCCCAATCCCCCTTCACCCTCTGGCTTTTCCCACACGCTCACTCTCTGCAGTTCGCCTCCAGTTTGCCGCCAGCGCTGATGGTCCCTCTGCCTAACACGATCCAGATGGAGCAGCTCTGTCCCTGGTGAGCTTATCGGCAAGTTGTTCTTGGCTCTGCTGACACCGGCAGCTGAGAAGAGCAGGAATGTGCAGCCTTTATTTGGAAAGAGGCAGGCAGCAGGGCCAGCTCCCCACACCTCCTCCTTCTCCATCGGCATCTGGGTTTCATTTGGAGAGCATGAAACCACTGGGATTTCAGGCCATGCCCTGTTTTAACCCTTTCCTCTTCGCTCAGCCACCGCCCTCCAAGGGGGCAGGGAAGAGAAAGGGAAAGTTGGAGCAAAGTTGGTGGGGTCTCCTTCCTTGGAGGTCTTTAAACAGAGGCTGGATGGCCATCTGTCGGGGATGCCTTGATCGTGATTTCCTGTGTGGCAGGGGGTTGGACTGGATGGCCCTCGTGGTCTCTTCCAACTCTACAATTCTATGATTCTAAGATGATGCTCCTTTTCCAAAGACCAGGGGTGGGAAATGGTCTCTGTCTCTCTCTCAATCATGTGCTGAGCATCTCTTCCACCACAGCTTTTCTCACATGCCAAAAAGGTCTGGATATAACAGCCAAGTTCCTACATCAGGATTACACAGCATAAATCTGCATATGCAAAGGGAACACATTGGGGCCAAGATCCTAGATCGCTCTAACATACAGTAAATATCCCCCGGCGCGCTCATGTTAAGCTTACGTACTAAATACGTAGTGCACATATGTGGACCAAGGGTAGCTACCCATGGCTGAAAACCTGTTGTGCAATTGCCGTGTGCATTGTGTGGAGGAATGCACATTGGCATGCTATTCTGTGTACTTGAATGTATTGCTGCATGTGCAATGGTCCCATGTGTGGAGCTTGCTTTTCTCTGGGGCAGCGACAGCCTCCCACAATTCTCCAGCCAGTGTGGGTAGCTAGAGTCTGGGAGCTGTGGCCACCAAGCTCCATATCAGTGGGTCAGTGAAAGCAAAGCACGGAACCTGTTTGGGTCCTTTTGATAGCTCCTTTAATGTGCTTCAGTGCCCTACTGACATGGAAGCCCTACCTGTCCCGGAGGCCAAGGGAAGGATGCTGACTGGTCCCTCGCCTCAGGCAGCAAAATGTCTTGGGCCAGCTGTCAGATCTCTAGGCCCACTCAAGACTCTTTGTGGTGTGTATGTGTGTGTGTGGGGGTGAGTACAGCTTCCCAGATTCCTCTAGCCTGTGTGGCTAGTTGGAGGCTGGGAATTGTGTTGGAGGCTGGGAATTGTGGCAGGGTGGGTGGGTCCTCCCGAATCAGTGAATCAACTGCATCCTTTATTCCAGCTTGGAAAGTAGATGTCCAAAACACTGGACTTGTTTGGCTACCTTGCATCAAGCTAAAAATTGGAGTGGCTTCACTACCCTGCTGGCATGGAAGCAAACAGCTGCCACAGGGTTGGGGGGGAGTTGGGGATACCATCTTGTCCCTGGCTTCAGGCAGCAAAGCATCTTGGGCCAGCCCTGACAGCCCTTTCACACAGTGTCTGTCAGATGTTGCTCTAGGGCCTAGGCATTGAATGCACATCTGTCCTCTATTTAAAGCACTGTGTGGACACACCCTCCTGTATCCCTGTGAACTCCGAAAGGAGCCCAGAGGAGATTGGCTGGAGGAGCAAATTGGAGTTTAATTGGGATGGGGGGTAGGAGGAGACCTCAGGACCCCAGCTTCCCATTCGCATTGGGAGGTGCAGGGTCTGGATGGGCAGCCTCCCTCCTTCTCTTGCCCCCCCCCATGTCAGACCACAGAGAAAAAGAAAAGCCCTCTTTCATTTTTAGATCCTTGCTTCTTGCCACTCAGCCCCTGATGGAAAACAGATGTCTGAAAGCAGACACACCGCTCTCTCTCGCTGCAGTTGGGACAAATTATTCCACTCCCCCCCCTCCCTTTATCCTTCCATCCTTCCTCAGCCTCCCTCCCCAAACTAATTCCCTTTCCCACCCCAAGGAAAAAAAGAAAAGAGAAAGAAAACATTCATTCCTGCATCTTTGGAGTCATGGAGTTGGAGGGTGTGTGTGTGACATTTATAAGCTCCTGCCTGAGCAAAGGAGAAGGGAGACCAGTTCCCAGACTCCCACTTCCAAATATGGGGGGAGAGCCAGTCGCTTATTTATGTATGCATGTATTTATTTTGGCAAATATCCACTCCACACACAAGCACAGGCTTTCTGTCCTGCATCCCTGCTAAACTCACCCTGTCTGTGCAGGAACAAGTAGGATTTGGCCTGGGCAACGGGTAAACCTGGGGCTGCATGTCTAGTTCTGGGCACCACAATTCAAGAAGGATATTGACAAGCTGGAACATGTTCACAGAGGAGGGCGACCAAAATGGTGGGAGGTCTGGAAGCCATCATGCCCTATGAGGAGCAACGTAGGGAGCTGGGAATGTTAAGCCTGGAGAAGAGAAGGTAAAGAGGGGACATGATAGCTATGTTTAAAGATTTGAAGGGATGTTATACTGAGGTTGGAGCAAACTCGTTTTCTGCTGCTGCAGAGACTAGGACACGGAGCAATGGGTTCAAACTACAGGGAAAGAGATTCTACCTAAACATTATTAGGAAGAACTTCCTGACAGTAAGAATTGTTCAGCAGTGGAATGCACTGCTGCCTGGGAGTGTGGTTGAGTCTGCTTCTTTGGAGGTTTTTAAACAGAGGCTGGGTAGCCATCTGCCGTGAATGCTTTGATTGTTTATTCCTGCACGGCAGGGAGTTGGACTACATGGTCCTCGTGGTCTCTTCCAACTCTATGATTCTATGATTCTTTGTGAGGCTACCAGCCTCTCTAGACATCCTAGACCCCCCCTCATCCTGGCCAAAGAAGTGCCTCTCCCTGGCTCCAAGAGGAGCGATTCACCTTTTCAACTGGTTGCAGGGCTTCCCTGTGCTGTTTAACCTCCACAGTTACTTAGCAGTCAAAAGCTGAAGTGGCCTTTTGAGACACTTCTATTTGTTGTTCTGGTTGTGTGTCTTCAAGTCATTTCTGACTTATGGTGAACCTATCTCGGGGTTTTCTTGGCAACATTTCTTCAGAGGGGGTTTGCCTTTGCCTCCCTCTGAGGCTGAGAGAGTGGGAGTTGCCCAAGGTCACCCAGTCAATTTCCATTGCTGAATGGTCTCCAGACTTGTAGTCCACTGCTCAAACCACTACACCATGCTGTCTTATATATTTCTATTTCCCCCAGCCATCATTTTGTCATTTTTGACAGTCTGTGCATTCCTGGAAACCTGCTACAGTTGCCAACCCCTGGCTGAAGGGGTTGGCCAAAGCCAGAAAATCAGTTTTTTGGACTACAGCTCCCAGCCTCCCAAACCAGCATGGCCAGAGACTTGAAGGTTTTGGCCAGAGCCAGTGTGGTGTGGTGGTTTGAGCATGGAACTATGACTCTGGAGACTAAGGTTCGAATCCCCATTTGGCCATGGAGACCCACTGGGTGACCTTGGGCAAGGCACACTCTCTTAGCCCAGAGGAAGGCAAAGGCAACCCCCCTCTGAACAAAATCTTGTCAAGAAAATCCTGTAGTAGTTTCACCATAAGTCGGAAATGACTTGAAGGCACACAATGAAAACAACAAGCAGAGCTTGGAAAATGTGCCCGTTTTTGGACTGCAGTGACCAGCATCCCCCAACCAGTGTGGCCAGTGACTGGAAGGATTGGCCAGAGCTTTGGAAACTTGGCTATTTGGACTTGAACTCCCAACATCCCCCAGCCAGCATGGCCAGTGACTGAAGGGCCAGTGCCTGGAAAACCTGACCTTTTTTTGAATGGCAACTCCGAGTCCAAATTCACCCACATGTTGATTTGGGGATGCTTGGACCTGCAGTACTCAAAAGCATGTTTCCTTCTATCACTATGCACAATCGTGGTGGAAAGAGAGGGGCCAAAGATGCTCTTTTGTGCCAAGGAGCTTTAGTAACATCCGACATGCTCCAACACTTTCATGCTGCACAATTACCTCCCAGTCTTCCCACTCTGACTGCCATGGCCATATTCTGTGGAATCCTGGGCACTGGAGCTCATGGCTGAGAATTGTAAACACCTCTCCCTAAACTGCAAATCCCAAGGGTCCGTGGGAGGCAGTCGTGCCAGTTAAGAGTAGAATCCCAGTGCTGCAGTTGTTGTAGTGTGAACCAGCCCTGAGCCACCAGAGCTGATGCCTCCGGGTTGGCCCTGGGCATTGACTGCCTGTAGGCACTTTGTTTCCACCCAGCCAACTTCAACCTATGGTGACCCTATAAGTGAGAGACCTCCGATTCTCCTTCTCCTCGAGAGCCCTGCTCAGGTCTTGCAGACTCAGGGCAGCAGCCATTGTGGCTTCCTTGGTGAAGTCTCTCCATTTGTATTGCAGCCTCCCTCTTGTCCTCCTGCCTTCTACCTGCTACTTTTCCATACACCCAGACTGTCCTGTCCCACCAAAGCTGTGGCTTTTTCCCGCCTGCATTCCTGCTCTGGGATGTCTTTGCAGTCTCTCCCACTAGGATGACAGCAGTCTGGACGTGCCAGGACTTCTGCGTCTCTCCCATCTGCTGTCTCTCCCAGCTGCTGTTTAGCCGCTAGCTGTCACTCAGGAAGATATGGGATTTATAAATAAATCAGGAAGTGGAAAGGTGGGAGGGGTGGGTCAGCAGTCCCCCCACACCATGCCAGGCTCCGTTCTCAGGCATCAACAGGCGCAGGAATGCTGTCATCAGTCAGGGCAATGCGCAGTATTTCACATGATGCTTCTCACCCCTCAACACTTCCAAAAACAGCACAGGGAGGATTGGAAAATTTATAGGAGCAAACAGGCTGGTCTGGAAATAAACAGGGATCTGGGCCCAAGAAGGGCTTTGCAAGCCACCAAGGATTCAAGCGCTGCAGCTGAGCCCTGGGATGCCTCTTAAACGCACTTCCCGGGGGCCTCTGAGGAAGTGTAGAATGCCGCATCCTCCCTGTGCTGTTTTAAATGTGTTTCTAATAAATTTGTTCATTTAATTGCTTTAAAACTTTCCTAGCAATTTGATTTTAGCTGTCGTGTTGTATTGTTGTTGTTGTGTGCCTGCAAGTCATTTCCAACTTATTGCTAACCTATCACAGTGTTTTCTTGGTCTGGTTTATTCCAAGGAGGTTTACCATTGCCTCTCTCTGTGGCTGAGAGAGTGTGACTTGGCCAAGGTGACCCAATGGGTCTCCAAGGCTGAGTGGGGATTCAAACCTGGTCACCTGGAGTCCAAGTTTAAGACTTTTGCACCATGCTGGCTCTTCCATATTATGGTCAGAGGAGGTTTTCCACTGCCTCTGTGGCTGAGAGAGTGTGGCTTCCCCAGGGCCATCCTGTGGATTTCTTTGGCTGAGTGGCAATTATAATCCTAGTCTCTCCGTGTTCTAGTCCAATGCCCAAACCACTTCCCCTGTGCTGGCTCCTACCTTCAAGCAGACCCTGACTTACGGTGACCCCCACCTAGGGTTTTCCTGGCAAGATTTGTTCAAAGGGGGTTTGCCATTGCCTTCCACTGAGAGAGTGTGACTTTCCTGAGTTCACCCAGTGAGTTGCTATGGTTGAGCAGGGATTTGAACCCTGGTCTCTGGAGTCGTAGTTCTACACTCAAACCAAAACTGGCCACACTAACTGGCCGCACTGAAACGTCCTAGACTCCTGGGTCAGTGGGTCTACTTTAGTTGGAACTAACAATAAAATGTAGGCCACGAACAATGAAAGGCATCGGCTACTTTCTTGCTAGGATAGTGGTTGTAAATCACAATTCTCATTTGTTTCCAAAGCTTGGAAGAGTTACTTATTTTGGACTACAACTCCCAGACCCACCTGCAGCCATGTTGGCTGGGGATCTTGAAATCTGTTGTCCAAAAGCTCTGTTTCATGGCAATAAGTGTTTGTGTTCATTTTTGGCATTTTTAAAGTGTTATAGAAGCAGACCGTTTATGACAGCATTTGTTTTTATTATTCACTCAGAAGAAGTGATGAAAATTATTTATTACACAACACAAACACTACTGATCTGTGTAACGGGTTTTTTTACACCTTCTTTGGGGGGGGGTATTCATCTGTTTAAAGCTGAACACCAAAATGTGTCAAGCGTGAACATGACAGCCTGGATTTATAGAAACAACTGGATCGTCCTAGCAGGACTTGGGAAGATTACATCCTTGGTACTACAAGTCCCCAAATCCCCAGCCAGCAGGGAGTTACGGGAGCTGTAGTCCCCCAAAAGTCCTTTTGCCTAAGCTTTGCATCTCAGTGTGTAAGCCATGGTGGCTGGTCTTTTCTGTTTCAATAATTCTGGATTTTAGTCTGCTGTGCTCTGGGTTTTAGTCAGAACTTTGAAAGAGCTAGCCAAGGTGTTCAAGCCTACTTTCAAAGCAGGTCTAAGCTGATATGTGGATTGACTTCCCAACTGGGATGGGACCCACCAGCTTCCAAAAATCAGAGCCAGAGCTGCCTCGGGAGTTGATTTATCACCCACAGCGCTTTCTGGCTTTCTGGCTCTCTCGTATTTGTTGGCCCAAGCTCAGTGGCTGCATGCTGGGAATGGTGAGGGAAGGCGAGCAGGCTGCCTCCGCTGGGGCAATGGAGGTGCTTCTATGGGTGGCAACCAGCCAGAGCTCTCTCCACAATGCCTCCTCGTTCTTTGGAAGGGGGAGATTCACAGCCTTCTTTCATGGAAGAGGCCTCTTCTGTGCAGATATGTCAACCAGCTTGGGAACCTGAATGCATGACACGTTACGGTGGGCATCTGTTTTTTGCATTTCTAAAGTGACAAGTTCTGGTCTCCAAGGAATCCGGCACTGGCAGGGGGGCTTCCCAAAGGCCAGATGAGGGCCATGTCTTCCCTCATCTGACTTGGCGGCTCCAGTCTGGGTCTGGAGCCTTTCCTGTGAATATGGCATCAATCTTTGGCCAAGACTTTACATGGGGCTGTGCAGCATAAATCTCTGCAAGCAGTGTTGTGCATTGTTTGGGCGATGCTACCCTTGGGTTGAATGGCAATTTTAGGTAACTGAGGCATAGTCCAATGTGCAACCCAGTACACGAATGAATGGCTATGTGCCTGCTCATCTGCATGAACATGCACATCTGTATGAACATGATCCCGTGCATTGATGTGTGCATCTGATTGCAGAGTGGCACCACATGCGTAACTTGTTTTATTTGACCTTGAATGGAATGCAGGGGTTCTGTATCAGACCCAAATGTCCAACTGTTTCTGTAAGGGAACTTATACATATGTAAGACACCAACAGGATTCCTACCGATGTGTGTCATGACTGGGAGAGAGACATTGCAGGTACAGCTGTGTGACAGAACTCAGAACAGTTCCGGCTGGTGAATTCTGGGAGTTGTTGTCTGAGAAAGGAATTTTTCCCATGTTCCAATGTTCTGAATCCTTTTTAGCTATATGGTGGAGTGAAGGACAAAAATACCCTGCAAGCATTTAGGATCTCCAGCACATCCAAATGAACAACATTGCAAGTCTCCCTTTCTAGTCCCATCCATCCCATCATGAGCAGAGTATGTCTCTAAGCCAGGAGTGGGCAACTGAGCTGGTGATGGGGTTCCTTTTGAGCCCCTAGGACTCTCAAAAGGGTTGCACAGATTGCCAAAAATGCCAAGATTTTTTTTTTAATGGAGCCAGAAGTGGTTGGAGTATACGTCTGGATTTGAAAACCGGTGTATTTTTGGTGCATGGGGAACCTTTGACTGATTTAAAAGATCTGTCTCAGCTCCTGAAGGCTTACAGAAGCACTAATTTATCTTCGGGGGGTGGTAGAGTAGAAGGTCCAGAGCCACAGAAACAGCCTTGGGGAGTGCATTTTGGCCCCCACCACTGTAAAACATAAGCAAGCATTTGGTTAATGATATATACACAGGCATAGGTTATGCTATGCATGTAGTATTTTTTTTGTAACAACGCACAATGCTCATACCCCCACGGATGACAGCACAAGTGGAGCTTTGCATACACACGGGGCATTCAGAGAGTTGTGTGCAAATGAGCATTGTCTATGTGGTTGCTCATTGCCCTGCACATTGTGTGTTGTGCTACATGATGAGAGGTTCCAATGTGCATCCATTGTGTTATGTTGCTCTCCAGTATATGGGTTGCATAATGGAACTGGAACATAATTCTGCTGACTGTTATTTACGCTATGTGGCACCAGCTTAGGATCTCAGCCATATTTGCCATAATTATTAAATCACATGCAAAGGAAGAGGGGTCTGCACATGTGTGCATCACAGAGGGAACATGTGTCATGTTGGGAATGGTTAGTTCAGGTCCCTTTGCTTTTCATAAAGAACTCTCTGGCTTCTGCACTTGTGGCATGGAGAGACCCTTGGCTGAAACCCTGGAGACATTGCTGCCTACCAGTAGAGATGTCATTCTTCCCTAATGTTATTCTCAAAGGAAGCAATGATTAATTTCAGCCATTTTCTCCTTGCAGTGAGAAAGTCTTTGAAAATTGCCTGGTGTTCAGGGATCATTCACATTTTGATACATGGGTTGCTGCCCCACTGCAGAAATAATGCAGTTTGACACTGCTTTAACTACCATGGCTCAATGCTATGGAAGTCTGGGATTTGTAGTTTTGGGAGAGATATTTAGCCTTCTCTGTCAGAGAGCTCTGGTGCCACAAAAAACTACAAATCCCAGGATCCCATAGGATGGAGCCATGATGGTTAAAACTGTATCAAATTGCATTATGTCATCAGTGTGTCAGCAGCCTTATTCCGTGTGAAAAAATGTTCATGCGGTTGCTTTATGCAAAAAACCCCAGCACTTTCTTCACAGAAACAGGCTGCAATACTCTCCACAGAGTCCAATGCATGGAAAAACATTGATTTCTAGGGAGTAGTGTTTTCTCAACAGAAAAATGCTGCTCTCTGCACAAAACAACCACATGTGAATTTTCCCTAGAATAAGCCTACTTTTTGCACAGAAAACACACTTTTGTACCTTTAAAAACATTTCCAGATACCCCACACATTTTTGCAGAGAAATTGTGTTTTTTGCACTAAACCCCATTGTTACAGCATTGAAAGCACACGTGTTCCTGCGCAGAATGATTTCTTGAAACACTTCAGAATATGCAGATAAGGGAAGGAATATAATGGCTATTAGCTAGTAAGCATTATAAGCTATATAAAAGCGTGCATTATGAGACCTATGTTTCAATCTGTGGAATATGTAATTTTGTTTGTTATTTTGGAATGATAATTCATACAAAAAGGAAATCCTAGTATCTGATGGGGGTGGGGAGTCAGTCTAGAATAATGTGTCTCATGTTTATAGTAAGAATTTATAAGTTCATCTGATCTTTATTATAAGAAACAGAGTTAACTACAAATGTTTTTAAACAAACAGTTGATCCCCACAAAGAAGATATGAGTATATTGTGTTTACTGATTTACAGTTGTATATTGTCTGCTTATCCCTTTGTGGGAAAGAGTTGTTTTATTTGTGAATAAATGTGTATATCAAAATAAAAAATGACTATGCAGATACCAGCCGAAAACTGCACAGAAATCATTTCATTTCCATTTTCTCCCAGAGCAGGAAGAAAAGTATGGGAATTATTCATCCTCCACATACAAGAGTGAAATAGTCAAAGATTTGTATCTGTAGCTGAGAAATGCCTCCCTGGGTGTCTCATGCACTCCTGATCCCCTTGCATGGCATCCAACTCCACAGAGCTACTTTCGGGCACTGCTTTGAAGCCTGGCTTCACAGCTCCCTGCAGAATTTCAGCATCTGACCTCTGTGACAAGAGAGCCTATATTCTATGCACTTCAACTCAGTCTAGGCTTAGGTCTCTGTGAACCCCAACAACATCTCCTTTGGGCTAAGAGCACAGCTTTCTTTAGCCTGGATTGTGTTCTCCCTCTCTCTCTCCTCTGCGAGGTGCAATTAATTGTGCAACAGTTGTAGCCGATTAAGAATGTGCCACAGATCAGAGTTTTATTAGCAGCGCCCGCCTGTTCCAAAGCTCAGCTGATCTTATGGAGGCGGTGTGACTTTGAGGAGACGCTGGGTGACCCCAAACAGGGGCAGCAAAGGGGGACACTTTCCTTCTTTGGTTCGCATCGGGGTCTTGGCACGGCACGCTGCCCGCGAGGCTCTGTATGACGGAGTGTCACAGCTGCAGACGCACTTGCGTCCATCCGTCAAGCTCACATGCATCCTCTCCAATGGAGCAGAGAAGGAGACAAACTTAGCGGGCTCCAAACTGGGTGGCAGGTGCCTCGGCAGAGCTTGGGCAGCTGCCTCCGTTGATGGGATGCCCTTTGGCATCCACACCCTCCAGTGCCCCTCTCACCCCATCCTGATATCGCTCCATGGTAACTCAGGCATCATCGCCCAACAAACTTTGGTGTCTGTTCAGACCCTGCAGTCTCAGAGGGAGTATAGCACTGAATATTAGATCATAGAATCATATAATTGTATAGTTGGAAGAGAACACAAAGGCCATCCAGTCCAACCCTCTGCCACGCAGGAAATCACAATCAAAGCATCCCTGACAGATGGCCATCCAGCCTCTCTTTAAAGACCCCCAAGGAAGGAGACCCCACCACGCTCTGAGGGAGTGTGTTCCACTGCCGAACAGCTCTTACTGTCAAAAAGTTCCTCCTCATGTTGAGGTGGAATCTCTGTTCCTGGAGCTTGCACCCATTGCTCCATGTTCCAGTCTCTGGAGCAGAAGAAAACAAGCTTGCTCCATCCTCAGCGTGACACCCCTTCAAATACTTAAACAGGGCTATCATATCACCCCTTAACCGTCTTTTTTCCAGGCTAAACATACCCAACTCCCTAAGTCTCTCCTCATAAGGCATGGTTTCCAGACCTTTCACCATTTTAGTCACCCCTCTCTGGACACACTCCAATTTGTCCATATCCTTTTTGAATTGTGGTGCCCAGAACTGGACACAGTATTCTAGGTGAGGTCTGACCAAGGCAGAATAGAGTGGCACTATTACTTCCCTTGATCTAGACATTATACTTCTATTGATGCAGCCCAAAATCGCATTGGCCTTTTTAGCTGCCACATCACACTGTTGACTCATGTTCAACTTGTGGTCTACTAGGACTCCTAGATCCCTTTCGCACGTAGTCTCGTTCAGCCAGGTCTCCCCCATCCCATTTTCTGCATTTCGTTTTTCTGCCCTAAGTGCAGTGGAGGGGGAGACAAGTTGTATAAATGCCTTGTTTATATCTATTTGGAGAAGCAACACCAAAGGTTGGGAAAAATTACTTTTAAGACTGCAACTCACTGGAATTTTTCTTTTTGAGCCACAACTCTGAGGCATACCCATTGTGGGGATGTAAAGACAGAGCCAGGAAAGGGTTACTTCTTTGGACTACAACTCCCAGAATGCTGGATGGAGAATTCTGGAACTTGTGGTTCAAAACAGTCATGTTTTTCCCCCAAGCATGGAAGAAATTACTTTGTGAACTGCAACTTGAAGAATATTTGGCTGAGGAATCGTGTCAGTTGGTTTCAAAAAGTAACTTTTCCAAGCTTCTGAATGGCAGCTTGCAGAATGCTGGCTGAAGGATTCAGCAAGTTGCAGTTCCAAGCAAGTAACTTTTTCTAAAAGTACAAAAAGTTACTTTTTCTGAACTACAACTTGAAGAATGCCATTGGAAGGATTCTGCAGGCTGCAGTTCCAAAATTAACTTTTCCAAACTCTGAGCAGGATGCTGGACTAGATAGTCCGGCTTCAGTTTGTGCCGGCTTCTTTTTCTGCTCTTAGCCATGCAGCCGCATCAATGCATGCTCAGTCTTACCTCTTGATTCAATGAATTCCATAAAGGTATAATGCAGGAGTGGATAATTATAGCTCACAGTCTACATGTGAGTCCCCTGACTGTTTCTGAATCCTTGCTCCCTGCCTTCCCCAATTTGGTGCTATGCTACCTAAATTGGGTGGTGTGGCAACCAAAAAAATGCCACTGTTTACTTTTAAAACACATTGCACATGGAGAATATGCTTGTTTTCACACCAGGTGGTGCTCCTAGAAACTGCCTGTCAATTCTCCCCGCTTGAAAACAAGGCGCATGAAAGTGTCATGAATACCTTGTGATCCTCTCCAGCTCTTTTATCCCAAGCGTCTTATTTCCCCCACCTGCTTGGCTAGGTAGTGCCTTCATATCTCATTGTCCTGACATCTCTTTCCTCCCTTTCTTCCTCTGTCCCTTTCTCTCTACTTTGCAGGTAGTACGGAGAATAAGGCAGCAACAATGCCGGACTCACCAGCTGATGTGAAGACGCCGTCCCGGTCCACGCCGCCCAATATGCCACCGCCCTCACCAGCTGTCACGCAGGGAGCGACGCGGCACCCCACCTTTACACCAAACCCCAGTGAGTAGCCAAGTTCACATCAAATGTTCGGATGGGTATGGAAGCCAGCAAGGAATTGGGACAGGGGTGGAAGGTGATATATGGTGCACATGATGGTATGTCTGCTCTGGATGAAGGATCCTTATGCTTGTGTCCCTTTCCAGTGCGCAGTGCAGCAACCGCTGGTCTTTTCTTTAAGACTCATGAGTGCAGATGCTGCACTGACACTTTGCTCTGGGTGCACAGCCATCCTGATTGATTTGAGTCCATTAGTGCTAATTGGGCAACGCTAAAGTGCAGTGGAGAGCTTTGGGTTGAGAGAACTGTCACCTTACTTGACTCTGCTGTGTAGTTTGGTTAAAAGAATGGCAATCTTTGTGTGTGTGTACGTGTGTGTGTGCATGCTCAGAGGGTTTGCCATACAGCTAATGAAGGTGAAAAGGAAAGAGAAGCAAGATATCCTTGCAATTGCAAAGACCAGGCAGAAGAAACCAGAGCTTGGGGATGTTAATATTATTATTTTTTAATGGACTGTGGGATGTAAGTGATGGCTGAGAGTGGCTTTAAGAGGGAATGGGATACCTTCCCATGGCAGGATGGCCCAGCAGTGGCTAGTAGCCAGGTTGGCTAGATGCAGCCACCAGCATCAGAGGCCGCATATGGCTCTTCACATGGCGGGGTGGGGCATAAAACAGAGTGTACAGTTGCATTCAGGTCCTTCCAGTGAGATTCCCATAGGCAACCATCTGGCCACTGTTGCAACAGAATGCTTGACTTGAGAGGCTGTGGGCCTGTCTATACGAGACAAAAAAACAACAACCCCAGAATGCCCCACAGTAACGGCATTTTGTAGCAGCTACAACTTGTCTTAATGGTGTTTTTGCCCCCATAAGCTTTGCATGCCAGATGGTGGCTGCAAGTGATTTACTTGCGTTTGTACTTACCTCAATTTGCTGCCACCAAACTTTAAAAACAAACAAAAAAAACAAAAACAAAACCAATGTCCAAGGTGCAATAGAGCGATTTTTCAATTTAACAGAAAAGTAAAAAAACAACAACACCCATCCCAATTTCTCTATTTAACGCTCATTTGCTAAGGCGAAAATCCAACATGGCAGCAGTGTGCGCTTGCCTTGTTAGCAAGCAATTACTTCCTCTCCTATGGGAAAGTAATTCATATCGAACCACTTGTCCCAAACCATTCTACCGGTTTTCTGCCATTCTGGTCCCGTGGGGGACCGAGGTAAAACTGCGCCTTTTTGCTAATGGGTTTTTCCAGTTAGCAAAAAGACATGGTTTTACTACAGACCCAAACAAAAAAAAAAATAAATGATGATGGCATGCGGGAAGACAGCATGGAAAACGGAACATTCCTGCTTCCTTGCTGCTTTTCCTTGGAGTGCAGGAAGCCCCAAAGGCTATATAGCACAATTCATGCATAAATTCCTAGGTGGAGATGTATGGTTTGCAACCTGGATGTAGGATTATGGCCCTTACGTTCTCGTGCAGGCTGTTTATTGCCATTCCTGGGAGGATACGATCCAAACATTGGATGTGCTCAGAGTTCTGCTCAAGTTCTATAACCAGACCTAGTTCCCAATTTTATCAGCATAACCGCACCACTCAATGCCGTGCCACCCACTCCCATGCTGTGATGGTTCCGGTTCTCCTTAGACCCGGAGCTGCTTCGAATGCCAGGCTGGGTGGGCTTGGATGATGTCCACCTCCACTTGTGTCGCTTTCTCGCATCTTCCTCCGGCTGCCTCTGCTTTCCAACGAATGGCAGTGCCATATGGCATCACATTTGGAGTGCCAGGAAAGCAGTAACCTCCTTCTGCTCTCGACCTCTTTTGCGGATGCCAGCGCTCGCTCTCTCTGTCTCTCTGCACAAGCTGTTTTAAGAGCAAGGGTAGAAATCACTGCTAGGAGGCCGATCACAGAGTGAAAAGTGGGAGGACAGCTTGACCCTGGCAACTAGCTGAAGGGGGGGGGGTCCAAACAGACCATGAAATCAACAACTGCAGCTTAGGATTAATTTCTCAAATGAGAGACGGGTCATGGCCCAAACCTTGTTAGAACCCTGGGTCTCTAATCTCAATTATTTGCCAGTACACTGCCTGTTTATTAAAGCCATGAAAGGAAACCACTCTGCATGTGCTCAGAGGAATGGTAGCTTCACATGAATCACAGCCCTGGAAAAAGAGGCCCCCAATGTTTGAAATCAAGCACTGGAGCAAAGATTTTCCTTGGTTTTTTTCCAGGCTGTGAGGCCGTGTTCTGGAATAGTTTCTTTCTGACGTTACGCCTGCATCTGTAGCTAGCATCCTCAGAGAATGGTTGGGTAGGTTTGTGTGTGGAGTTTATATGCAGTGAACCCCCGTTGGGGAGTATATATGTGTGTGTATATATATATATATATGTATGTACACACACACACACACCTACCCAAGGCAAAATGTCAGAAAGAAACTATTCCAGAACACAGCCTCACAGCCCAGAAAAAACCCAAGGAAAATCTATGGATGCCGGCCATGAAAGCCTTCGACTTCACTCTGGAGCAAAGCTTTGGTGATGGCATATGTGTATGTGTGTGGGAATCTTCCCCTTTTGGGACTACAGCTCCCAGAATCCCCTGAGAAGCTGGCTGGAGATCCTAGTAGCTGCGGTTCCAAATAAATAAATAAATAAATAAATAACACTGTTCTAAATTCTGGTGATGGCTCAGCCAGGAATGTAAGAGTCTTCAGTACCGTAGCAACTACAACTCCCATGCTGGATGCAAGAGGCCGTGTGTGTGTGTGATTCTGGGAACTAGCATCCAAAATTATGTTTTCTGAGCTGCATTGGTATTGAGCTAAGGAATGTGACCTCTACAGTTACAGTTTCTTTGCTATCTGGGGGATTTTGGGAGTTGTTGTCCAAAAATAGTTTTTCTGAGCTTTGGTGGTAGTTGAACTAGGGGATGCAGCAGACGTCAATACCAGCAATAACTACAATTGCCATCCAGGCTGGGGGCTTTGGAGGGTTGTCGTCTAAAAAGTAGCTTTTCTGAGCTCTGGCAAGGGATGAACTAGAATATACAACAGACTTCAAAACCTTCAGCCACTACAGTTCTCTTGCTGGATTCGAGAAGCTCTAGCCCAAACCAGTAACTTTGTTTTTTAAGCTGAGCAGCTGCACAGCAAACTCCAAGTACCAACCAGTCGCATCTCTGCGTGATTCATGCCATAGAAAATCGGCTGTGGAATTTGTCATCACTTCTCTAAGTGATAATAGGCCAGGTTTTGCCATTTCTGTTGAAGCCTTTCCGTGTTCATCCACCCCACCTCTGGGCTGTTCTGCTCCAAAGCAACTAGAAAGCAAATGGTGTGAAAAGAAACACACGTATTTTCCATAAATCCTTCTGCTTGCAACATCTAGTCTCCTTTGATTTGCCACCCTCACAAAATGAGAGTGGCTGGTAAGGAAAAACGGTTGGAAGAGAAGGCCAGAAAAACATGGAAAATAGGGCAGGGAACTCAAGAATAATAAGGTTGGAAAGAACTTTCAAAAATATCTGGGAAGTGGCCAAAGTAGGGGGTTTTCATATGTCAGGAAACCTTGAGAATCCTAGATGAATGACATTTTTTTTCCAATTCAGGACTTATTCTGCATGAAAAATACCATGTGGAGAAAACTGCATTTTTTTGCATAGAAAAATAACATTTCTGTTCAGTAAACAAGTTCCCTGCACAGAAAACAACATTTCCAATGTAGAAAATAACATTTCTGCAAAGAAAACCAGTTTCCTGCATAGTATTTTCTATGCAAAAAAATAACATTAACATGCAGAAAACAGCATTTCCATGCAGAAAATGAAATTTCTGTGCAGAAAATGCTGTTTTCTGTATTAAAAATGCCTTTTCTGCACACACAAAAACCCCTGTGCTTTTTTTTTACACAGAATAGTTCCTAAATAATTAATAGTCATTGAAAACTGTTTTTTAAATACCTTTCTTACAGTGAGGTAAATTTTTTTTTGTAAAATTATTCATTCTGAGCAAACAACATTTACATGCCTACTCTAGAAGCATGGCAGAGATGTGAAGCCTCTTTTCCCAAGTCCACCTCCCTGAGTTTAGAGGAAGGCAATAGCAAGGCAAGATTTGAATACAGGTCGCCCTCTGCATCTGTTGAACCAATATCCGTGGTTTCATAGAGTTGCTTTAGAAAATGCCTGGAGAGGTGTCTTCTCTAGGAATCACTGGGTCCTCCAATGCAATTTATGGTATGTTTCTACAGAAAATCATTTATTTTAATAGGGATTGCTATTATCTGCTGTTTCATTTATACACAGGGAGTCCAGTAACATATCTCCTGCGGATATGGAGCGCGGGGAGGAGACCTATATGTCATGCCAAGAAAACCCTAGTGTAGGATCACTATGTATAGGAGTCACCTTAACAGAACATAAAAACAACATCATCTCATTCAAAGTCTGATCTAAAATCCAGAGCAGATTTCTCACACCATGAACATAGGAGCCCCAGTTGTCCCTGCATTAAGCAGGAGCAGTGGTTGGAACATTTCTTGGACTGGGGAGGTAATATTCTGAACATTGGGCAGGGACAATCGCAATTAATCCTATACCATCCCACTTTCTGAGCTGCTTTTAAAATGTCCTGGGGCATGGCTTAATGGTGAAAATAATCCTTATAGAATCTGCTTAGAATCCTACCTGTCCTAAGGGGGTCCCACATAATTCCATTGTATTCAGAAGGAGGGAGTCCAAATCCACTGTAAACTCCTTGGGGAAAGCCTCCAGTTTTTGAAAAACACCGTAGACAATGCGCATCGTTTATGATTAGGACAGGCAATTAGATTCATCTGTATAGTCTAAGAAAAGTGGAAGTAAAAAGCTGATTTGTTGGACGGGAGCAGGAGTGAGGCTTGCTTAGAAGGAAAGCATCCCAGCACCACCATCTTGGATTTTTGCTTTAGCGAGGGAATAATCATGCAATGAAACAATTGTCTTCTTAAAATTTATTTAGGTGGAATATTGCACTATCGCATTTTCGCACCTTCAATATGCCTTTTTAAAAAGAAAATACCATTTGGCAGTGGCAACTCGCAGGGGGAAAATGAGAGTTGCTGCCACCATCTTGAATCACAGGCATGCCCGTTAGGACAGGAAAAATGGATAGCCTTGCATGCCTGTGATTTTGCCAAATCACTGTTAAGACAGCTCGATCCTGCTTCGAATATGCATGAGTTTGCATGAATACACATTTTTTCCCCTCGTATAGACTGGCCCCTGGTGTCCTTCTCACATTTTCCCCTTTGTCCTCGGCTTACTTCAGTTGCTGCAAACTGAGTTTTCAAAGTGCAAAAGTACTTTTTGGCAATTAACTCAAATGTGGGGAGAGGGCAGAATCTTGACCTTCCCAGTCAGCTTATGCAAAAGCAAACTGCTGTAGCCTCTTCTAGCTTCTGTGTTCTCCCCTCGTTAATAACTTTTGCCCTGTTGACATTTGTCTGATGTTGTTGGGCCCCGTGTGTCCTGGTTTTCATCATTTCATCTTTGCAGTCAGTATTGGCCTTCCAAAGCTTCAAGGAATCCTTCTTCCATCTCTGTATTATGCATAGGGGTTCAGTGTTGCCATTCTCCCTTCCCACCCACCCCCATGTTAGCTTTCCACTCCGCTCCGTCCACCACTCCAGATTCTGAGCGGCAGATTGAAGTCCATCCCAGCCTTGCCTTTTAGGAGCCAAATGTCCTCTAATTAGAAATGGGATTCAGCCCTTGCAATCTGGTGGGGTTTGCTTTTAATCGTTTCCCTGCAGCAGATGGACGGAGGAGGCTCTGGAAGCGGATTCTGGAAGCTTTCTGGAAAGGCTTGCTTCCCATGCTCTGCAGCCCTGCTCGGAAGAGCTGACACCAAGCCTAGCCCCCTCCTGCTGTCTCCCACCCCACCCCACCCCACCCCACCCAGGGATGTTGTGGGGAAGCATTTAAAGTGCTTAGAGGATCGGGAAAGGAGCCGGATTGGAAACCGTGACTTTTACACATAATTCAAGTGGGTATTAGCAAACAGCTGGCAGTGTTGCCCAAAGAGCCCAGCTAAGATGCTAAACCGATGGCTTTCATAACCATCTGGCTGGGGGGCTTGAGTGCCTCCCCAGGGGTTGTGGCAGGGACTCTGGCTTGGCAAGGATCTCCTGCAGCCAGATGACCAAAGGCCAGTGCCAGCATTTAAAACCAGGCTGCATCTTTGCCCGTGTCCGTGCAGAGGTGCGAGGCGAGGGCTACGGGGTCGGCAGTGAGGACATTCAGTATTCTGTCCCCCAATGAAATTTCCTTTCAGTCCTCAAATTTCTAGCATTGCATAGTTTAGGCATCCAAAGGAAAGGAGCAGGCAAAGAAATACCAAGGGAAAGCAAACAGTAGCAAATAGAAGAGTTCTACGTGTTGAAGGGTTTTCAATATCTCACTCTCTACAAGGCTACAAATTTGGAGAGTAGTGAAGGACAGTTTCATTGGGGTGGGCAGAATTCATATTTGGGAGGGGCAATGTCTTCATTTTGCTGCTCACCACACCGTCACGACATCCCTTGTTGCTGTGTGCTTTCAAGTCATTTCCAACTTATAGCGACCCTAAGGCGAATCTATCACAGGAGTTTCTTGGCAAGATTTGTTTTGGTTACATTTGCCTTCCCCTGAGGCTGAGAGAGCGTGATTTGCCTAAGGCCACCGAGGGGGTTCCCATGGCCAAGCGGGGATTTGAGCTCTGGTCTCCAGAGTTATAGCCCAATGCTCAAACCACTATGCCACACACAGATATATTATATGTGAAATGGCTGAGATGCTAGACTGAGGAGATGAGTGAAATGTTATGCTCACAGAGTTATGCGACAGTTGTGAAACAGCATCTCATTAATTAAGTGGAGGATTGCATGACCAAATATGCCACGAAATACGTACGTGAAACCATCTGCACAATGCACCACCATGCACAGCAGCTTATGTAGGGAAACTGACTCGTGTATAAGACACAAACAGGGTGCCGCCAGTGTGTTTCTGTGTGCATATGTATGTGTGTGTGTATTAGATTCTTAAAATATGATTTTAATGCCTATTCTTTCTCTCTCTGAGCTCTGTCCTCCCCTTCTCTGTTCTTTACCCTGCATTTGGTTTTTAATTATAAGCACAGTGTACTTTGTACTTTGTAAATCACTATGTACATTAACAGAGATACATAATGTATATGTTTGCAGATAGGTATATGGAAAGGTATGTGGAGAGGTGTCTGAATACCCTAAAGGCAACAGATCCCGTCTGATCTTGGAAGCTAAGCAGGGCCAGCCCTAGTTAGTACTTGGATGGGAGACTGCCAATGAATACCAGGTGCTGGAGGCTCCATTTCAGAGGAAGGAACTGGCAAAACCACCTCTGGGTATACACACACACACACACACACACACACACACACACAGAGCGTAAATACCCTAAAGTCATCAGATCCCATCTGAACTTTCCCGAGCATGGGAAAAGTTGCCTTTTTGGACTGTCACTCCCATCATCCCCCAGCCAGCATGAGCTGAACCGCTGAATCGATTCTTGAATAGTGACTCAGCACAGATGTGCATCCAACTCATTCAAGGGGAAATCCTACATTTTTTTCAGGAGTCAAGTGAAGTTGCTGCCCAGTCTATTTTGTGCTGCTTTGAGAAAACCTTTATAATTGGGTGGGGGGCACTTTTTCAGTAGACTGTTGCTGTTGTTAAGAGGGAGGAACTGGGGCGGGTGGGGGGGGGAGATAACTACTAGTGTTGCTAGGCAGATTTCAAATCTGGAAAACTTTGAAATGCAATGATGCCCATTCCTCCATGGACTTTGCTCTGAGGCAGCAGAGGCAGTGCCCATGTTCCACCCTCATACTGACAGATACAGGAGAGAAGTGGAAGGGAGGAGGCGTCTTTTCTTCAGTGGGCCAAATGGTGACCCTTTGCAAGCCAGGTATGGCATGGAGGCTTCTAGTTGCCGACTGTTTGTTTGTTTTAAGAGAACATGAGCAGGTTAGCCACATTAAGACTGCCATGCACACATTGCTGAATCAGTAAGGGGCGTTCCCAGAACCTGCATTACAATACATGGTGCTACTCTAGAGAAAGTGGGACATAAGCTAGGCATTGCACTCCCTAGCCAATGGTGCGGGGGGGGGGGGATCCCTGCTAGGAAAATGGAAAGGGGGGTTTCATAGGGTGCCTTTTCATGTTGCAGCTAAGTTTGCATATTGGAAGAGAGCTTCCTTCCCCAGCTGCATAGTTTAAACTTGGGTCCTACCAGGAGGTACCTAGCTACTAGGAGTGGGGCAGTCCATCCCAGCCTGGTCCCACTCCACTCAGGGGTTTTGGGAAAAGCGCCCTGCCGCCTCTGGTCTCTCCTGATAGCGTATGTTTTATTTTGCTTGCAGATCGAGATGCTGGGCTGCCGATGTTTCTGCCCCGCGGCCGTTTTCATGGTTGCTTGAAATGGTCCATGGTGTGTCTCTGTAAGTAAGATGAAACGTACCTGCCAGTAAGAGAGAGAGAGAGAGAGAGGCTGGGTAGCGCAGCTTTGCTTCCCATAGATCACATGGGGAGGAGGGGAACCCCCAGGGCCACACCAGTTTTGCTCTTGACCTGGGGGTGGCAGAGTGGCCCCTATGTCGGTAGGGGGTGGGTGGTGCAGGTGGCAAATCTGTTCCGGATTTCACTCTGAACTTTAATGGAGCCATCCAAGGTACCAAGAGCTTGCTTGCTTGCTTGCTTGCTTGCTTATTTATTTATTTATTTATTTATTTATTTAATATTCCACCTTTCTCCCAGCATGAGATTCAAGGCAGCTTTAAGGCTTAGGGTTCAGCACTTTGGATAGCCCACTTAAAAGTTCAGAGTAAATCCAGGAGCGGCTTTACTGCCCTGCCACCCTCCAATGGTACAGAAGCCTTCATCATCCTGACTCTTATGCAGGAGTGGGTGTAGATAATGTTGTCTGTTGAGCCCGCCTGCTTGGGTGGGCAAGAAGACCCTCACCTCACCTTATCCTCCCCATCTGTTTGGCTATTGGAGATTTCCAATCCAAGAGATTTGCTTCTTTTCCCTGCTTCTTTTTCCAGGTCCTTTGGGTCTGTCTCTGTTTACCCTTAGGGCTCGGCAACAGGCTGTTTTTAAATGTGCATGCAATTAGGCTGATTTAGCATTTGCAAATGAGGACAGTGCTGGCTGATGGCTCAAATGTCAGTACAGATTATTGGTGAATCTGCTCCGGGTTTTAGTCTGAATGTGAAAGAAACTTATCCATCGTGATGAACCTATTTGGGGAGGGAGGTTTCAGCAGGTTGGAGAGTTCCCAGAAGGCACACAATGCCACAGTGGAGGAATGTCGTTCCTCAGGAGAGACAAACACTTTTGACATGCTCCAAGGGCCCTGTCTCTTTCATTATTATTTCACATCCGAAGCCTGCAATCAAAGAATGGGCCAAAACTCACTTTCTCTATTTGCCCCTTTCTGGTTTTGCTTCAGTGCTCTTTTCCTTGGGAAGTCCATGGCCAACTTTGCTCCAAGTCTGTCCACCATCTTGTCTCTCCACACCGTGCCCCCTATCTATCTTCCCATCATTCTGGGATCATTCCCTGTTTTTATCCTGCCTCCCAAATCTTGTCCTGCCCCTTAAAATGTGTTTGAAATTTGATTGCTAGCCAAACTGGCAATTTACTCTTCCTAGAGAGAATCTGAAAGGCCCTTGTGGCCTCTCTGTGATTCTATGATCCCTGGAACTGTGTCCATACAGGCAAGCCTTCCTTCTTGTTCTTCCTCCGCATGTAGGTTTTCGGTGACTCTCAAAGTCGGGTGCAATTGCGTAGATTGCAGGGATTACTAAGGTACGGAAGGAGGTCCATGGGGTGACACCAACCCTAGTGATGCCACTGCCTATAAGGAACACGATTTCTAACCCTCAAATAATGGACATTTTTTATAATAAGGGACACCTGTCAACCCTATAAGGGACAAAGTTTTTTGGGGGACCAAGTAGGGGATGTCAATTATAGTAAAGGATGGCAACCCCAGTGTACAGCTTGGGAAAGTTGTCTGTGGGGATTCTGGGACTTGTAGTCCCCAAAGTAACTTTTCCAAGCTCTGCATCTCTCAAGATGACTTTGTCATCTCTGTGCTGTCAGTCCCCTGGTCTCCATTCTCTAGGTAGCCTTGTATAAGAATACCAGCAAAGTCCACAGTGTTGCTGGTGATCCCTGGGAAACAGAGAGAAAAATATTGGGGATGGAGTAGGTGGGGGAGCGTGAGCAGAATGCAGAAAGGGAGAGTCAGTAAATCTGTCCTCACCCACGTGATCTCTTGGAGACTTCCAAATGGCGAAGCAGTGGTGTATTGATAGATTTTCCTTGGGTTTTTTTCCGGGCTGTGAGGCCATGTTCTGGAGTAGTTTCTTTCTGGCCTCACAGTCTGGAAAAAACCAAGGAAAATCTCTGGATGCTGGCTGTGAAAGCCTTCGACTTCACAGTGGTGTATTGCTTGGGATGGGAGAGAAGGAGTCTTGCATCCAATGTTGGAAGTGAAGAAGCATCCACACTTGTTTCCATCGCTGTGCGTGTGTCCCTGATCTGTGTTTACTTCCGCTTGCATGCAGAGGTCACTTTCCCCCCTTTGCTCCAAGAAGTTTTACTGTTTTACAACCTTTTGTCTCAGAAGCAAAAAGCTAGCAACCATCACACACACATGAGAGTCACCTTAGGGACTCTTTTACCCACAGCCAGATAACTATCATCTATCTATCTATCTATCTATCTATCTATCTATCTATCTGTCTTTCCTATCTGCTTTATAACTTTACTGGAGCATCATGCATGTTTTATGTCCTGTTTTGTACCGGAAGCTCATTTTGTACTGGGGCTCTGCCACAATTTGCTCAGTATAAATAACAAAATATCCTACATCCAAGGCCAAGACTTGGGAAAGTAACGTCTTGGAACTACAAACCCCAACTCAAGATCCCCTAAGTGTCATCTGAGAGTCTGGAAGTTCCTATCTCCCCGAGTAATTTTTCCATTCTCTGCACCTTCTGTATAATGGTGCACTTTCTCTAAAAACTGAATCTAGAGTTTTGTATCGAGATTTATTAATTTTTTTGGAAGGAGCTTGGAAAAGTTATTGGAATGAGGGAGGGACTCCAACGTCCAAGAAGTCCCCCAGCCAGGATGGCTAGTTGGAGCCTGGGAGACTGGGAGTGGTACAGTTTCCCAAGGTCTAGTCAAGGGCACGTCACAGCTAAAATCATCATAAACATCAGCATCTGAGGTTTCACAAATCAAGGTTGTTTAAAAAATAAAGATGATGATGATGAAGAAGAGTTTGGATGTATCAGACCAAGGTGAGCCCAGGGCTTAAGGAAAGTAACTCTTTGGACTACAATTCCCAGATCTTCTCCCCCCTCCCCCATTTGCTGAATTCTTGGAGCCATAGTCCAAAAAAGTTACTTTGCCCCAACTCTTTATTGTGCCTAGGTTAAAAAGTAAGCCCAGGAGGTCCATCCGCACTACTCTAGTGTGACTGAGTCTCATGCCCTCCAACTGTTAATTAGGACAATTAACAATTAATTAGGACAGTTCCAATTAATCCTCTGCCATCCCACTTTCTCTGCTGCTTTTAAAGCGTACCAATTTGTCTCTCTTCCTCTCACTTTCCCTCTTTGTCCTCAGCTTGCTTCAGTTGACGTAAACTGAGTTCAAAATGCAAAAGTAGTTTACAGTCAATTAACTCAGCAAGGGGGAGGGAAGAGGAGGGGAAAGAGTCTTGCCCTCCCCAGTAGGTTCAGGCAAAAGCAAACTGCTGCAGCATCTCCTAGCTTTTTGCTATCTTAACCACATGCTGATGTTGCTTGGCCACAAACGTCCTGGTTTTCATCTGTGAAATGCTGGAGCGTATGCAGTTTCAAACCACATTGATTATCATAGCTTCATCCTAAGGAAGCCTGGGATTTCTAGTTCAGGGGAGTAGGCAAGAGCAGTGACTTTCTTAACCTGTGGTCAGTGGACCCCCCCCCAGGGGTCTGTAACGTCCTCACAGGGGATCCGTGAAGGCTTGAACGCTATCCGGCCCACAGTGGAGCAGCCATATGACAGGAGCCAAGGTAAAGGCTGGCTGACTTGGCCTGCACATTGCCATTCAATCCACTCCAGCCACAAACTTGCAGGAAAAAGCAGTAGAAAAGTCTTCCCTCCCCCTCCTATGTCTCTGAGAGAAGGGTTAAAGGATGGTGTAATTGTATTATCATCATCAGGTATTATTATTAAGGTTTTAAATCCTGAGTTAAGTCTAGGGGGTCCATGGCAACAAAAGATTTTAAAATGGGGTCCCTGTTAAAGAAAAGGTTAAGAGCCACTGGGCTAGAGTTTTCTAGCAGAGCCTTCTGAGAGCCTCTCCGACTGACAAACCACAAGGTTCCTTAGGATGGAACTATGGCAGTTGGAGTGGTGTGAACTATGTTACACAGATACATCCTGTTGAAATACAATCATATAAAATAACAATGGAGCAACCTGTGTGAGGAATGCAAACTAATTAATGGACTGACCTGTGCAAGTAATAATTAATGTGCAAAAAAAAAACGGTTAATGAAGCAACTTGTGCAAAGAATGCATGATCATTAATGGTTCATGTGCTTTGCTTGGTTCTGTTTGCATGTTTTTTGTACAGGGTGGGGAAGGAGGACAGAGCTGATGCAGAAAGCAAATGAGTTCAACTGTCTCTCCACACACACACAAGCTTACCCATCCCACCGTAACCCCTGCAGCCCTCCATGATGCATTTCCAGGACCGAATCTCCATGGCCTCCCAGGTGCCGTGGTTCAGCCCCAAATTCCCAAACTTCACCTCACTCTTGCTGCCGCCACCTTCAGCTGAAGGGGACCCAACGACTACGGCGCAGCCTCCTCCGTCCCCAAAAACGTCAGAGACAAGTGTGCGAGTTTAACTTAGTAACACACCTGTCACTGGAATAAAAGCAGTTGTGGGCAGGCGGTTATTTTCGGCACCTCTTTAGCAAGCAAGCGTCTCCCGTCCTGCCTGAGAGAGAGAGAGAAAAGCAGGAGCCCCCGGGGAAACGACCCAAAATCCTAGAGAGAGGCCACTGCTTTCAAAGGGAGCACCAGGAAAAACCAAAAAGCAAAGGATTGTGGCAGGTAGGGATGAGAAGGAGGCATGAGAAAGCCATGGCCTCAAGGCTTTCTGGAGAGCTTGGGGTTCTTGATGTTTTCCCCCAAGAAGGATGCTTGAGTTTGTAGGTTCCTCTCCAAAGCAAGGGGAGAGGGTCTTATTTGGGGTGTGCCAGCCCCATCTATTCCCCAGAGAGCTAGAGACAAAGGCTTTGTCTTCTCACTTTGGAAAGGAGAGGGTGGTGGTTTGTCTCTCATGGGGTGAGGGAATGTATTTCCAGGAATTTGTGTGGATTTCCTTTTTGAAAACCTGCAACACCTGTTGGACAGGAATGACAGAGCATCGGAAGAAGTGTGGGTGTGTATGTGTGTGTGTGTACAAACACACTCATGCAGAGGCTCTTTTGCACTGGGTTCCAGGGCTGTTTGCTCCAGCCAAAGGTCGTATGCAAAGCAAAGGGTTGGAGGACAGTCTTTGCAACCTGGGGAGATGTTTATCTCCGTGTAATATGGAACGCTTTGTGGTTTGTGGGCAGAGCTTTCCACTGCTTGTTTACTGCTTTGAGGTGGGAAAGGAAAAAGACCATGCATGCACATACACTAAGAGAGAAAAAGAAAAAGAGAGAGGGAAAGAGCTGTCTGGCACCCCAAATTTGTACATGTTTGTGCTTTTAAATTGCTTGATCCTGGTTATAGCTGTGGGAAAGGGCAAAATGAGGGCACCGCCCCCACAAATAAGAATTCTGACACCCTGCCCCATGAAATGTTTAAAAAACAGTTTTGCTCATTTAAAAAACTTTTTACATAATACATAGTAAAATGAGTACCTGGCTTGTGGGGGCAATTAGCTAACACACATTGGAGACTGCTTAATGCAGTGTGGATGTGCAAATTGCTACTGCTTAAAAAAAATTGTAAGCCGCTCTGATAGCCTTTGTTGCTGAAGAGTGGGGTATAAATAAATAAATAAAAAAATCATATATAATCCATAGTTCATAATATACATTATTATTATTATTATTATTATTATTTGCTCCCTTTCCTCCTTCGCACAAATTGCTAAACAGAGGATAAACTCTGCATTTAAATTTAACAATCCTTCTCAGCGATCTGGAATATCTCCTTCCGTCCCCAAATTTCTGGCATTACAGAAAACAAGATGTGGAAAATTGTTGACATCTGTTCATGTTGTCATGTGCCTTCAAGTCATTTCTGGATGATGGCAACCCTAAGGGGACCTATCATGGGGTTTTCTGGGCAAGATTTGTTCAGAGGAGGTTCACTTTCCTCTGAGGCTGAGAGAGTGTGACTTGCCCAAGGTCACCCAGTGGGTTTCCATGGCTGAATGGGAGATTTGAACCCTGGTCTCCAGAGTCTTGATCTATGGCTCCAACCACTATGCCATGCTGGCTCAGTGTTCACATCTCAAATGCTTCTGTGTGCTGTGTTTGCATTCCCTGGGTTGTTGGTTTTTTGCTGCTTCCGCACTGTAGACATAATGGAGTTTGACACTGCTTTAACTATCCTGGCTCCATCTTATGGTATCCTGGAATTTGTAAGTTCGTTGTGGCACCAAAACTCTCTGAGAAGAGAAGGCTAAATATCTCACAAAACTACAAATCCCAGGATTCCATAGCATTGAGTCATGGCAGTTAAAGCGGAGTCAAACTAGATTATTTCTGCAGTGTGTCAGCAGCCTTTGCCTGCCCCTTTCCTTGGGATGCCTAAACTATATTTCTAAATACTCAGTTGAAGTTTTGAGTATCTGCAATGCTAGAAATATGGGAACCGAGCAAAAAATGAATGGGGGGGGGGACAGAATTCTCATGTGGGGAGCAGCCCCCAGATGTTGTTCCCCCCATAGGTACACCCCTGTTTTAACTGCTTTTAAACTATCCTATTTCATGTTTTAAATGGTTTAATATGTAAACAAGCTTTGAATTACTCCCATTGATTTGAATTGTTTTTAAACTTGAAAATGATTTCAATGTATGCTTGCTTCCCTAAGATCCTCAACTATAGAGTGGGATATAAATATTTTAATAAAATAAATTACAGTAGGACCCCAGTATCTGCAGGGGATTAGTTTGTGGCGGAGGGGGGGGCGTGGATACTGAAAACCGTGGATAATAGCGAACACCATTGAAAATATTGTTTATTTATTTGTTTGTTTGTTTGTTTATACCCTGCTCTTCAGCCACAAGGCTATCAAATTGTTTTCAAGCAATAGCAATTTACACATCTACACTGCATTAAACAGTTTCCAATGCGTGTTATACTTCTGGTTTAAAATACCAGAGACTTGCCTTGGAGGACCTAGAAAATGGCTAGAGAGGACACATTTTCTAGGAAGGCTCTATGGTAGGTGTGCTGTTTCATGTCCCGTGCATAATTGAATCAGTGGATAATGAATCAGTGGATACGGAGGTCCTACTGTAATGATTTATCTGCAGCTTGTGCATGAAGGAAATGGAAGTGATATGGCTCATGCCAGAGAAAGCTCACCTTGGAATATTCTAGGGTGTTTGGCATGCAGCTGGCTGAGAGAGAGATTTACTTATGGGGCAACATGCAACCGTGCCAGAGCGTGTCATCATTGTTTTTCATGGACTGCACCTCCTAGAATGGTGCAGCCAGCATGACTACTGGCCATGGTGACAGGGGGATTCTGGGAGTTGCCCAAAACGGGGACTTCCCTTAGATTTAACCAGTACAATCCTAAGCATATTTACTTGCAGGTAAAGCCTCGCTGCATTCAAGGGGGCTTACTCCTACATTATCAGGGCTGAACTAAATGACCCTTGGGATACCTTCCAGCTCTACAGTTCTGTGATCCTATGTTTTGCTGCTTTCTAGCAAATGTTTTTTGGGGATTTTCATTTGAGAATCTTCCAATCTATCATGTTTTCTAGAGCAAAACCAGGCAAAACTCAGTCCATCCTTCCTGCCCTACTTTCGCAGGTTGTCCCACGGAGGGGGCCAAGCCTGTTTTTACAGTTGCCTTCCTTCCCATCCCAACACCGTCTGCTGCTTTACGTCTATTAGGGTGCATCCAGACTGATTGAAATGTCCCAGGTTTTGTTCCCGTTCTTTCCAATTTTATACCGGCTTAACATAAACCAACCTAAGGGCTGCTGCCACACTGCAGAAATAATGCTATGTGACACTGCTTTAACTGCCCTGGCTCAATGCTATGGAATCCTGGGAGTTGTAGGTTTGTGAGATATTTAGCCTTCTCTGACAGAGAGTTCTGGTGCCACAACAAACTACAAATTCCAGGTTTCAATGGAAGGAACCAGATTGGAGGCACCAGATTGGATGGTTTAAATGTACAGTTGTCCCTTCACATTCGCTGGGGTTTGGTTCCCCCATGAATACCCAAATCCGTGAATATTCAAGTCCCATTATATGCAATGGCATAGCAAAATGGTGTCCCTTATATAAGACTGCAAAATCAAGGTTTGCTTTTTGGATTATTGTTTTTTAAGAATATTTTCAAGCCGTGAATACTTAAATCCGTGAATGTCAAATCCGTGAATATGGAGGGACAACTGTATTCATACTCCAAATTGCCTGCCTTCAGAGACAGAGGGGTCACACTGGTTGGGAAGCTTCCTCTGCTCTATGTGCAGTATATGTGTGTTTGTGTGTGTGTCTGTCTGTCTTCAAGTCACCTGTTGACTTCTACATACCCGCCAACATTTCACAGATGAAACCCGGGACACATGCAGCCACACAGTGTCAGAATATGCCAAGTATGCGCCTCTCTCCCCTGCTGAGCTGATGGAGGGCAAATGACTTTTGCATTTTTAACTTAGTCTGCAGCATTTGAAGTAAGCTGAAGAGAAAGGGAGAAAGGGAGAGGAGCAGAGAGAAATTGGGACATTTTAAATGCAACTGAAAAAGTGGGATGGATTGATCAGGACTGTCTCTGCCAAACTGGGACAGTTGGAAGGTACACTTATGTCAACCCCATGAATGTCATCATAGGGTTTTCTTAGGCCTTGTCTACCCAGGCGGTAATACCCTGGGTGTAGCCCCAAGACTGCAGCATCCCCCCCATTTCCTGCCCTTCTGCCATGACAACAGAGGGGTATCCGCACACCTGTGGCCTGCATGCAAACTAGCGCTTCTCTTCCCCGCGCTGGCACATTTTATGAGACCAGGAATGAGGTGCATGGCTGGGTGCCTCGCGGTGACCTCAGCAGATACAACACGCATGACCCATCCTGGAAGTGGCTGTGCCGGGCACCCACTGCCTTTGGACATCCAGATTTTTAATGTCTTCCTAGGTCATTTCCACTTGTTTTTTCCCTGCCTCTAGTTCTCATTTCGAAAACTGCTTGGCTTAAAACCTATCAGTGCAACAACCTCTTTCGCCTTGGCTACAACACTTCTGCAAAACCAGTCCCTGTGTCCCAAAGGGAGTTGTCGGCATTCCATTTTTGACCAGACCTGGCTGGTTGTAGGACTGTGTGAATTGTATATTCTCCAACATTTCACAGATAAAAAAACAGGACATGTTTTTGGCCAAGCGGCATCAGAGTGTGGTCAAGATTTATGGGGAAGAAGGCAAAAGTTAGGACAGGCTGCAGTGGTTTGCTTTTCTCTGAGCCTACTGGGAAGGGCAAGACTGCTCCCACTCCTTTCCTCTCCCTCCCTCCCTCTGACTTAATTGAGTGAAGACTCCTTTTCCACTTTCAACTCAGGAGATTATCACACCAGCTTCTTTTTTACAACAATGGCATTAGCAAAGCAAACAATAACATACCTGTTTGAAACCATTATTTGCCACACTGTTTCTTCAATTGCACTGAGATTATGGTGCTTTGCCAATCATCTGTCCTTCCATCCTGGCTCTGTAACCCCACCTTCAGTACATATATACCTTATTTTTTTAAAAAAATAAATGCTGCAACTGGGCATTTACAGGGAAACGGTATTTTTTTTTTAATTTTGTCATATTCCTGCAATTGTACAATCACAGCAAAAAGAAAAAGGAAACCAAGACAGGCATGGAGAAAAAACAATCTTGGTCAGTTTAGGAATAGTGAGAGGGGAGAGAGGAGGAGGATAACGCCCCCTTGTGCCACGTGACCTCCATCCTACCGTTACTGCCATGGAAGGGACTTATTGCACGAAGGGAAATGCTGGCGTGGCAGTGGTATTGAGAGCCATTGATGGATTGCCTCTGTCAATGAAGAGGTACGCTAAATAAATACTTGGAATGCAAACTAGCAACGGGATAGAGGTGACACTGTGCATAAGTACTGGCCAAATTCGCTAATACCTTGGTGTAATTCTGGAATAAAGCCTTGCATGATAATCTCCTCAGTCTGCAACAACTGAAGAAAACTGAGTACAAAGGAGGAAAGTTGGAGGAGGCAAGAGAACTTGGGACATTTTGAAAGTGGCTGAAAAAGTGGAATGACAGAGGATTAAATTTTTAATTTAATTTTTAATTTATTTATTTATACCCCGCTCTTCAGCCACAAGGCTATCAGAGCGGCTTACAAATTGTTTTAAGCAATAGCAATTTACACATCTAACTGCATTAAACAGTTTCCAATGTGTGTTAGCTAATTGCCCCCACGAGCTGGGTACTCAATTTACCGACCTACGAAAGGATGGAAGGCTGAGTGAACCTTGGAGCCAGCTGGAATCGAACTTGCGACGTGGTAGCTTGCAGTACTGGCATTTAACCACTTAATCAGGACTGTCCCTGACAAATTGGGGTGGTTGGAAGGTATGGAATTGTAATCCAAAATTACCACTTTTCCAAGGTCTGCAGCTGACCCATAGTCAGAATATGCACCAACACACCTGTACCTTCCCTCCCCTTTCTTTCTTACCAATGTTACCATCGCTCCGGCTTTCTTCTGTCTTAAAATGTAAAATTCGGGTGTTTTCTTCCAAGACTGCATGCCTCCTGGACTTGGACTGACTTTTTTAGCGGGCGGCAGCAGCAGCCTAGATTCAGGCAAAGGAAACATTGGAAGGCTGATTTCACATTCCCCTCCCCACACACACACAAACACCAGTGGGTTTGCAATCCTTCCCAGTTTCTGTCCAAGATGCAAACTGGCAGATCTCAGATTGCCTTCTCCTTCTGCACCCCAGCGGCCGCCTACCCCTTGGGTGATTCAGCTTCCTCGAGCAGATCCTCCGGCTGTATCGTGGGAGGAGCAGTTTGCTCCTTGCATTCGTCAATTCTTCCCCAGGCGAAAGACTTCAAGATTTCAAGTGAATCTCCAATTTTTTTAAATGTAGCAAAATGATAGGTGCACCATGTGGAACTATTAGGGGTGTTCCACATGGTGCACCTATCATTTTGCTACATTTTTGCAGCTCTCAGAATCCTACAGCCAGCATAGCTGACAGGGGGTCTGGGATCCCTCCAAAAAGTGATATTTCCAAGCTCTGGGCATAAATCAGTGGAGGTTCAGACATCAGGCCATGCTTCTTGCAATCCATTCCAGTGTCTACCAGCAACTGGTAGATATTGATGTAACCCAAAAGCTACCAGGCAAATGGCGTTTTCTTGAGGGTGTCCCACAATCCTGAATTTCTGTGATGCTACAAAATACACACACACATATACACACACACACACACACACACCTACTACTTCTAGCATGCCCTCAAATTGTCCAAGTTTGGCAGGAACAGTCCCAATTAATCCTCTGTTGTCCCACTAATTTCTGCTGCTTTTAAAATGTCCCGGATTCTTTCTCTTCTTCCCCCTTTGTCTTCAGCTTGCTTCAGTTGCTGCAAACTGATGTCAAAGTGCAAATGTAGTTTGCACTCAATTAATTCAACAATGGGGAGAAGAGTGGAGGGGACAGAACCTGCCCTTCCTTGTCATCTCAGGCAAAAGCAAATGACTGCAGCCGCTCCTAGCTTGTGTGTTCCTCTCCATGAATAACCTTTGTCATCTTGACCACACTTTGATGGCGCTTTGCCACACATTTCTTGGTTTTCATCTGTGAAATTTTGGCAGGTATGAGACATCCAGTGAAGTTCTAAGGATAATGCCAAGCCACATTTAGAGAAACTTCCTTTTTTTGCTGTGGCGCTCCACACTGGCTGTGAAATATTTTTGGAGTTGTACAAAAGAGTAACTTCTGTTCCAATTTTCATTTGTGAAATGTTGAAGGATATATTTTAGTAGATGCAGCCATTGCCTGTTGGTAACCCACCACCTGGGACAAATCAATTATTCCATTGGTATAATAGCTACAGGTCCCTCATGGGGGGGAGGGGTTAGGATGTTTCAGTGTGGCCAGTGCAGTGCTCCCATTTCAGTGTGGTGTGGTTTTGCTTGGATATCAATTGATAACTGATAATTTTGTCAAGAAAATGCAATCAAAACCATTGCTGTTTGGTTGGGATTGTCTTGCTAAACCATTTGGGTAAGGGTTAGCATTAAGGCAAGGGTTAGGGTTCGGGTCACATCGGGAGGCATGGAGACGCACTATTCACAATGCTGCAGCCTTATTTGAGAACTCATGTCGAACAAGTCTTGAAGATACGGTAAATGACAACACAGAAAGAATCACAACCCAGAAACATCACCCAAGGAGACCTTCTGCTGTGCTTTCTGCAACTGGACTTGTTTATCTCGGATTGGCCTTTTTAGTCATCAGCGCGCTTGCAGAAAGCGCGGGATGAGTCCTTCCTGAATCTTTGTTTGCGAAGAAAAGCCAGGGGATGATTATCAATAATCAGTTGATATTATTGATAAAATTATCAATAATCAATTGATATGCACACAGAACTACACTGAAATGGCCGCACTGAAATGGCCATGCTGAACTGGCTGCTCTGGACTGGCCGTGCTGAAATGTCCCATTCCATTCATGGGCTAGATGCCCAGAGCTGATGGTGAAAAGGTATCACAGACATCTTTTTCTTCCCAAATCATCTCCCGCATCTCCCAGCATTTATGTTCTAAACAACATTTTGTGACAACATGATGAATTTTATTCAAATTCTGCCTCACTGAAGTTGCAAGACACTGGATTCACACATGAAGATTTTTGTGCTGCTGTCTGTTGCACTTCACTTTTCACTTATGACGTACCCATGTATTTATTTATTTAATGGCTATATCACTGTTCATGGAATAGTGCTCACAGCTCCCCACAAAAGGAGAGGCTATTTTTGGAACTGCTGGGGGTCTCCAGTCCCCTCAACTTGGCCTTGCATCTTCCTGCCCACCTGCAGCAAAGTATAGCCCTTGCCTCATGTTTGTTTGTTTGGTGCAATGCTTTGTGAAGACAGAACTGTTCTCTCAAGAGACAAGCCAGATATAGCACAAGAAGGAAAGGACCCATAGCTTAATGGTACAGCATAAGTATTGCATTCACAGGGGCCTGGTTTGGCTTCCATTTGAGATGGAAGTCATATTTCGAAGCATGGTATAGTGGTATATATTTATTACAATCGACCGATCAGAGATCAAATAAACAACAATCAACTATCATAGTAACACACAAATACACATCATAAACATAAACATCATACTAGCTCATCAAATTATAAAAGTATGTGATATTAATTAGAAGTTCGGTTAGAAAATTATATTACAAAAGGTAAAATTTAACAATCTAAATATAAATAAATGAATATAAATTCATTGTAAAGTATAAATTGGTATAGTGGTTTGAGCATTGGCTTGAGCGTTATGTTCTGGTAATCCACTGTGGGAACAGAATGTCCAACTAGATTGGCCTTTGACACCATCCAGATTCAGAGCCATCTTTGAGCCAAAAAATTGAGAGGGTTACTGTGGGGCTGTCCCTGAGAATTATTTTTCTTATATATAAAGCAGTGAGTTCCCTGTATTTAGCACAATGCTTGAATAATAATTTGTCACTAAGCCTTGCTGTCCTGTTAAAAAGCAATGTGTCAGATGACATATTGCATTGCTCAAGAGTGGTTGCAAGGGTGGGTGGGTGGGAATCCCAGGTTTTAGTCTGAAATGGAAGGTGATGAATCCTACCCACCCACACAAATAGGTTCAGCACCTTGGATCTCTCCTTTAAAGTTCAAACTAAAGCCCAAAACAGAGTCACTGGGCTTGTCTATATGAGGCCAATCCCCTCTCCCAAACGGAGTGCCTCGCAGTAATGGCATTGCACAGCAGCTGCGACTTGTCTTAATGGTGTTTTGCCCCATAAGCTTTGCATGCAAGATGGCGACCGCGAGTGATTTACTCACATTTGTACTTACCTGAACTTGCTGCTGCTGAACTTTTTCTTTAAAAAAAAAATGATATCCAAAGTGCAATAGAGTGGTTTTTTTTTTATTTAACAGAAAAGCAAAGAAAAAAACCTACCCACCCTGTTTTCTCGCTCGCTAAGGTGGAAATCCAACATGGCAGCAGTGGCGCTTGCCTTGTTAGCAAGCCCCACCTCCGTGCTCGCCTAGCCAATCAGCTTTGTGCTTCCTCTCCTATGGGAAAGAGATTCATATTGAATCACTTGTCCCAGCAAGCAGGAATGTGCATTCCCCTCACTGTTTCTAAATAATTCCGGGAAAAGCCACTAAGTCTTTTCCTGTGGAGTTTTTGACATTTTGGGCCCCCTCCTCCCCAATACAGCGGAACAATGTGGATTGCCATTAAGACAAGTAGAATTCTCCTTACATTCTGTGAGGAGTATTTTCGCCATTTAGACAACTTCGCCCTGTCCCACTGGTGCGTGGGGGGGGGGCATCAGCCGCCACAGACTGAAAGCTTTCTTTGCAAAGAAGCCTTGGCCCTGCTCATTACTGATCTCGGTCCTGTGTTGTTGTTTCTCCCTTGCAGTAATGAATGGAAGCAGCCACTCCCCAACGGCGATCAATGGGGCGCCCTCCACCCCCAACGGCTTCAGCAACGGGCCTGCAACCTCTTCCACCGCCTCCCTGTCCAACCACCAACTCCCTCCGGCCTGCGGCGCTCGCCAGCTCAGCAAACTCAAGCGCTTCCTCACCACGCTGCAGCAGTTTGGCAACGACATCTCTCCCGAGATTGGGGAGCGCGTCCGCACCCTGGTGCTGGGCCTCGTGGTCAGTGCAAGCCCTGCAGTCTCTAGCAGAGACTGGGAGCGCCATGTCAGCAGGGCATTAAATCCTCTCTGGGGTTTATTCTGACCTCTAAAGGAGACGTCCTGGGTACAAAAACCCATCCCCCCCAAAACAGGTCAACACCTTGTATAGCTCCTTTATAGATCAGACTAAAACCCAGAGTGGATTTGCCACCCTACTGGTATGGCAGCCACCAGTCCTCACGTCACATTTCCCCATTTTTGTTGGAGAGATTTCTGCTGCATCTTACTCAGAGAGCCTAGGAAAAGCTTGAGAATTCTTGGCCTTGGAGAAACATTACACTAGCTTAAATGCCATTGTTGTTTTCATAATTTTTTCTCAAGCTCTTGGGTAGCAAATCTATGGGGCTGTAAAATAATATTAATAACTGCTACACAGTTCCGTTCATCATACATGATACAACTGCATCCAGATAATTTTCGGATGGCACCATCACCAGCAGTGTGTCTGGCAGACGTGCTGGCTGCAGAATTGTAGAGGTTGTGGTCCCAGAAAAGTAGTCCAAGAAAAAGCATTTTTCCTAAGCTCTAATGGTATCATGCAAGAAAGAGTCTTCTGCAACCTTAAAGCAAGGGTGGAGGATGACTGTGGTAGACCTAGGGGCCACTTTTATGTCCCTGGGATATTGGGTGGGGGGTTCCATGGAGAGTCAGAATTGCAAAGAATTGCAAAGAAAGAAAGAAAGATCTCACCTGCCCTTAAAAAAACCACACAGGTATTTTGGGATATTAAAAGTGCAAGGGACCCTGCAACGTGTTGAAAAAGTGACTTGCTAGTCCCAAAAACATCCAGGAGCAGCATGTCTGGAAGTCTGGAGAGGTGGAATCATAGAATCATAGAGTTGGAAGGGACCACAAGGGCCATCTAGTCCAACCGCCTCCCTGCAGGAATACAGGGTAGCAGAAAGTAGCCATGGGCCCCAGGTTGCATGAAGTTCCCAGCTCACACCCCTGCCTTGAAGACTAATGGATTTATCGTGGATCTAATGTCAAGTCCACTTCATGAAATACATGGGATGTTACCCTGAGATGTCAGGAAACATATTCAGGGGAAGCCATGTTGGCCAGGCAACAAAATACAACAAAATCCACCAATGAGCGATACCTTTACTGGCCCACCAAAATGCCCCAAATAATATCATGCAAGCTTTTGAAGTTCCACTGCCTTCTTTATCAGGCAAAAAAGAGGTGTTTTTTAAAAATCATACAGGAGAAGAAATTTCTTGAATGTCTCAAGAATTCTTGAGAAATCCCACTCTCTCTGCCTAAGAAAGGAGCAGCTAGCCTCACACAGGACAGGGACAACCTGGATCTCAAGGGACGTTACCCTTCTGTTGCTAATAGAGTTGAAGTAATGGAGTTGAGATGTCAGATGTGATACATACGTGCACATGCATGCATAGCTATACATTGTCATAGACCCGGACAGCTGAAACATTCAATACTTGAGGGAGCACCTCTCCCTATATGTCCCTGCCTGAGGACTGAGGTCTTTTTGCAGGGGGGGGGGACGGGGACCCTCTTCTGTGTCCTACCAGTGAGGTCAGTACACTGTGGGAGGATGTGGGAGCAGAGCCTTCTCAGCTGTGGCACCCCAGTTGTGGAATGCTCGCCCCGTGGAGACACCACCATTGGTTTCTTTCCTGCGCCAAGTCAAAACATTGGGGTCTGCTAAAGCCCTTTGGGTCTTACTGGAGCGTGTCCAGAGGAGGGCAACCAAAATGGTGGGAGGTCTGGAAGCCATCATGCCCTACGAGGAGAGGCTTAGGGAGCTGGTGTGTTTAGCTTGGAGAAAAGAAGGTTAAGAGGGGACATGATAGCCATGTTTAAATATTTAAGGGATATCTTACTGAGGATGGAGCAAGCTTGTTTTCTGCTGCTCCAGAGACTAGGACATGGAGCAATGGACTGGAAACTACAGGAAAAGAGATTCCACCTAAACATGAGGAAGAACTTCCTGACAGTATGAGCTGTTCAGCAGTGGAATACACTGCCTGGGAGTATGGTGGAGTCTCCATCTTTGGAAGTTTTTCAACAGAGGTTGAATGGCCGTCTGTCGGGAATGCTTTGATTGTGTATTCCTGCATGGCAGGGGTTGGACTAGATGGCCCTTGTGGTCTTTTCCAACTCTATGATTCACTGATTTACTCCAAAATGCTTGTGTGTGTGGTTTAAATTGTTTTAATCTTATTAACTTGCTTTAACTTGTTAAGAGGTTTAATATCTTTGTAGTCTAGTTAAATTATTTTTTTTAATCACTTTAAATTGATTTTAATCTATATTTATTGATTTTTACTTGCATGCTCTCCTGAGATCTCATGATTATAGGGCTGGATATAGACATTCGAATGAATAAATAAAACTGAAATAAATAATACGCAGCCCATGGGCCGCATGTGGCCTCAAAGTCTGTGGGTTGGAAGTGGCTCCTAAAACATTAGCAGGTGGAGAAGAAGCCAACGTGAGGAGTAATGTGTGGATGCCAGTGCAGAGAAGCCTGCTCTTCACCCGCTCCTGTTTTCTGCCCTGCAGAATTCCACGTTGACCATTGAGGAGTTCCATTCCAAACTCCAGGAGGCCACTAATTTCCCCCTGCGCCCCTTCGTCATCCCGTTCTTGAAGGTAAGTCCCTTTGTAAGTCAGCCCCTTGCCTGGATTGACTCCCACTTTGACCCCCCACAGCTTCCCTGGACCTGTTCACACGGGATGACTTTTACAGCACTACCAATCCACTAGAACTGCCATGGCTGCATCCCATGAAATCCTGGGATTTATAGTTTTTTTGGGGGGGTGCCAGAGGAGCTCTCTGGCTGAAATTTCTAAATGCCCTCCCTAAACTCCCAAGTCTCAGGATCCCATAGGACTCAACCACGGCAATTAAAGTGAAATTGTAGCGCTACGATTGGGCAGTGTGGATCAACCCACTATACAGAGTACTTTATGGTTTAGGATCAGAACTTGGAAAAATTCATTTTGATACAACCTCCAGTCCTGGATGGGGTCACACTCTCCATCCAAGGACTGTTTTCGCAGTCTGGGGGTTCTCCTGAACTCGTCACTCCAGATAACGAATCAGGTAAATGTGGCGGTCAAGAGCGCCTATTACCAGCTTCGGCTGATCCGCCAGCTGTGCCTTTTCCTGGAAGTCGGGGACCTTGAGGCCATGGTACATGCTCTGGTAACCTCCCATCTTGATTTCTGTAATGCACTCTACATGTAATGCACTCTACCCTCGTGCTTGGTCCAGAAACTTCAACTAGTACAGAATATGGCAGCCAGATTGCTCTCAGGTACATCTAGAAGAGACCATATAACACCGATCTTAAGATCGCTTCACTGGCTGCCCACTGGTTTTCGGACCCAGTACAAGGTGTGGGTTATCACCTTTAAAGCCATAAATGACCTGGGTCCAACCTATCTTCGGGACCGCCTCCTAATTTGTTACAACCTTTAAAAAGTAGGCTCTCTTCGAAATGTCTTGAGGGCATGCAACAAGAGTTATAGGGAGACACCTTTCAAGGCGGTGCTCTCACCCTGAGATTCCTCCCCCAAAGAGGGAAGAGAGGGCCCAGCCCTGAGAGGTGGGAGCCCTACCCTTTCATGCAATCCTGCTGCTTCCCTACCCAGCCTGCTGAGCGCAGGAGAGAGTCAGTGCTTCCGAGGAGAAAGGGATCTTCTGCGCACCCTCCTCCCCCCACCCTGATGCTGGTCTTCTCCATGCCTGTTCCCCTCCCTGGTTCTTCTCTTTCTCCCTCTGACACCCTGCTTCCAGCTGTTTCCACCCTGGGCTCCAGATGTTTCTTGTTACACTAATTGCAACCAGGCAGCCCAAGCAGCGCCTTTCCCAGAGAGGTTGGCCTTTTCATTTTTCTTTTTCGAAATTCAGAGTCAGGGCAGGGAAGTAGTGGTGGGGGGTGAGGGAGAGCAGTGGGACCATGGAGATGGGAAAGGGGGGACCTGGGATGGAGGAGAGAGGTCGACTGCCCTGGAATCCACAGTGGTGCATTTCATCCGTTCGTGCTCTAACATGTTCAACAGATGGGGATTTGGCTGGCGATCAGCAGCTGCCTAAAGAGGAAACGAGGGCCGGGTGACGGCATTTAAAAAAAGAGAGAAAGAAAGGACAGAAAATACTCCTTGGCTGGCTCTGGGGCTGCTGCTTAATTGCTTCTGCTCCATCTGCAGCTGGCCTGCTGGGGTTGAAGCTTTGTGAGAACCTGGTTGGGTGGGGAGTGAGTGGCAGGAGTGAAGCAGCCAGGCGAATGGGGGGGGGCTTGCTTATTTACAAACACTCCCCACTGGGAATGTTTGCAATGAGAACAACGACCCTGCGGGGCCAGGCATCGGGCTAGCTGGCTGGCTGGCTTGCTCCGCCCAGATGCCTTCCGTTGACAGACAGTGAGGCTGTGCTTTGGTGTTTATTTCAGGAACGCAGGATGCTGCCTCAATAGAGAGAGAGTCACACTGCTGGTCCCATTAGCTCTGCGCTGTCACCTAGAACAGGCGGTGGCCATAGCGCCCTGGGGTTTCAGGCAGGATTCTCACCAAGTCCACACTACACAAATAATCCAGTCTGAGATGGAATTATTTGAATCACAGAATCATAGAGTTGGAAGAGACCACAAAGGCCATCTAGTCCAACCCCATTCTGCCCTGCAGGAATACCCAATGAAAGCATTCCTGACAGATGGTCATCCAGCCTCTGCTTAAAAACCTCCAAAGAAGGAGAGTCCACCACACTCTGAAACAGCAGTACATTCCTCTGCCCAACAGCTCTTACCCTCAGGAAGCTCTTCCTAATGTTTAGGTGGAATCTCCTTTGCTCTAGTTTGAATCCATTGCTTCATGTCCTATTCTTTGGAGCAGCAGAAAACAAGCTTGCTCCATCTTCAGTAGACATTTGCCATGGCCCCTTCCTATGGAATCCTGGGGTTTGTAGCTTTCCAAGACCTTTAGCCTTCTCTGCCAAGGAGTGTGTGTGCCTCACCAAACTATAAATCCCAGGATTCTGTAGGAAGGAGCCTTTCTTGGAGACCTCTGTTCTTCCCCTTGGTGGACTCCCACCCAAGCAGTAACCAACCAAAAATCAGACTGAGTGGAAAGCCAGCTAACCCTCCAGATGTTATTCCTCCCTCTAATCTATGTGCAGTGTGTGCATGTGTGTGCTTAGCCTCCAACATTTCACAGGTGACAAATGGAACACATGGCCGAGCAACATCAGAGTGTGGTCAAAATGGCAAATGCTATTAAGGAGGAAGAATAGACAAGCTAGGAGAGGTTGCAGCAGTTTGCTTTTGCCTGAACCGAGTGGGATGGGCAAGATTTCACTCTCCCCTCTCTCCACTAAGTTAACTGAGTGCAAATTACTTTTGCACTTTGAAATCAGATTGCAGAAATTGAAGGATGCTGAGGACAAAGGGGGGAAAGGTTGGGGGGAGAGCGAAACTGGGACGTTTTAAAAGCAGCTGAAAAACTGAGGTGACAGAGGATTCATGGAGACTATCCTTGCCAAATTTGGACAGTCCAAAGGCGTGATGACCATCTCTTCATATATGAGCTTCATTGTGCTCTAAGATCTGAGCGGGAGGCTCTTTGGATGGTCCCACCACCTACCAAGGAGCAGTTGGTGGGAGCAAATAGATTTGCTTTAATTGGGTCTAATTTCTATGGATGAATTAATTGCATTTTAATAATAACTTTGTGTAGGCTTTTTATTTATGCCTTTGTAATTGTTTTAACTGTGTGTATTCTAACATGTGTAAGCCACCTTGATTCCCAGTATTAAGAAAACATGGGCTATAAGTGCATAAATACAGGTCTCCCTTCCTCATCTCTGCGGGGGATATGTTCCTGGACTTAACCTGTTTAGTCCTAAAGCACAGAGCAATTATCTCCTCTTCCTCCTCCTCTTCTTCTTCTTCTTCCTTCACCCCCTAGGCCAACCTGCCCTTGCTGCAGCGTGAGCTTCTCCACTGTGCCCGCATGGCCAAGCAGACGCCTGCCCAGTACCTGGCACAGCACGAGCAGCTGCTCCTGGATGCCAACGCCTCCTCTCCCATCGACTCCTCCGAATTGCTGCTGGAAGTTAATGAGGGGGGCAAGAGGAGGACGCCAGACAGGTACGGGCCTCAGCGGGCAGGACAGGGGCGGGAACAGGAGCGGAGCTTGGCAAGTTACTCTTTGAAAGAAAAGGAAACTGGGCAGGGAGAAGAAACCTCCAGGGCAGTGCCAGGGTTGTAGCCATGGGGAAGAGGAAAGTGCTACTACGAGGGAGGGGAATAAGCCCTTTGTAAGCCCTCGTAAGAATTCTACACACACACACCCATGAAATTTTCCGTCAATCCATCAAAGTGCTGGTTGTGACCTATAAAGTCCTATATGGCTCAGGTATGGGCAACCTGGCAGACCTTATCTCCGTATATGAGCCAACACAAGCTGTAAGATCATCGGGAGAGGCCCTCTCTCAGTCCCACCACCATCTCAAGTACGGTTGGTGGGGACGCAAGAGAGGGCCTTTTCGGTGGCTGCCCCTAGACTCTGGAACCGCCTCGCCAGGGAGGCCAGATCGGCCCCCTCCCTTTTGTCCTTCTGGTGGCAGGCCAATACCTTTCTATTCAGGCAGGCTTTTTCTGCTGTTCCAGAGACTAGGACACAGAGCAATGGACTCAAATGACAGGAAAAGAGATTCCACCTAAAAATTAGGAAGGACTTCCTGACAGTAAGAGCTGTTCGGACATGGAATGCAGTGCCTGGGAGTATGGTGGAGTCTCCTTCTTTGGGGGTTTTTGAACAGAGGGTGGATGGCCGTCTGTCCAGAGTGCTTTGATTGTGTGTTCCTGTTGGGTAGTGGGTTGGACTAGATGGCCCTTGTGGTCTCTTCCAACTCTATGATTCTATGAATCCTGGGATTTAATTTGGTGAGGCACCAGTGCTCTTTGGCAGAGAAGGCTAAAGACCTTGTAAAACTACAGATCCCAGGATTCCGTAAGAAGGAGCCATGGCAAATAATCCAGTTTCAAACTAGATATTTGTGCAGTGTGGATTTGCCCCATCTCTAACAAAGGTGGGGGGAAATACACATACACATGGGGGGAAAAAACACATTTTCCAGACAATATGCTCACCCTGAGATTCCTTCCCTCATTCTAAGGATGGGAGAAGAGGGCCTAGGCCCCAAAACATGGAGGCTACTGGTCATTTCCTTGTCTGTCTGTCTGCCTGTCTGTCATTTTTTGCCAGACCAAGTTAGCAATGCTTTGATATTTATACACCCATAAACCAGCATGAAAGGTCCCTGCCCCAAGGGGGATGTGTTTTAAAATGGGCACAAGGAAACAAATAAGAAGGCTGTTCTTATTTTTCAGTTTTAATTTTATGCTTCTCCTTTTCTTTCCTGGACTAGGACCAAAGAGAATGGCCTGGAGCGGGATCCTCTGCACCCGGAACACCTCAGCAAAAGGCCATGCACCATGAGCCCTGCCCAGCGCTATAGCCCCAGCAACGGGCTCAGCCACCAGCCCAACGGGATACCCCACCCCACCCCTCCACCTCCCCAGCACTACCGCCTCGAGGACATGGCAATCGCGCACCATTACCGGGACACCTACCGGCATCCAGACCCCCGGGAGCTTCGGGAGCGCCATCGCCAAGCCGGTGAGTGGGAGGAAGAAGGGAGCAATGGCTTGGAAATCCCATACCTCCAACTGTCCCAGTTTGGAAGGGGCAGTCCTGGTTAGCCCTCTTCTGTCCCAGTATCTCAGCTGCCTTTAAAATGTCTCAGTTTCCCTTTCCTTCTCCCACTTTCCCCACTTGTCCTCAGCTTACTTTAATGGCTGCAGACTGAGTTAAAAGTACAAAAGTAGTTTTGCACTCCAGCAGCAGGAAGAGGAGAGGAGGGGTGGAATCTTGCCATCCCAGTTGACTCAGGAAAAAGCAAGCTGCTGCAGTCTCTCCTAGCTTGTGTTCTTCTTCATAAATAACTTTTTAAAAGTACATCAGTGAGTTTCAACCACTAAAGAATCAAGTCATACATCCATGTTTTGAATGTTTGCTTAGTATTAAAATGCTCTTTCAGACCATGCAGAAGTGTGTACGGATAAAAGCACAGTTGTCCCTCCATATCCACGGATTTGGTATCCACAGATTTAAGTATTCATGACTTGAAAAAATTATTCAAAAAATAACAATCCAAAAAGCAAGCCTTGATTTTGCCATCTTATCTAAGGGACACCATTTTGCTGTGCCATTGCATATAATGGGACTTGAGTATTCACGGATTTTGGTATCCACGGGGGGTCCTGGAACCAAACCCCAGCGAATATGAAGGGACAACTGTACACATTTCTTTAAAAAGGATAAAGGTGTGGGGGGGCAGGAAATGTGGAAAATAATTCAGGTATTACTTAGCATTTGAGTTTGTTACTTTTGCCATCTTGAATACACTCTCATGTCGACTTCTTAATGGGTAAGAAAAACACAGAGGTGAAATTTTTGCACAGTTTTTATCCAGTTAAGTGTCTATCACACATCCCTACGTGTGTTGTGAAATTGTTCTTCATAAAAATGTAGGTAGATTTTGTATGTGAAAATTGTGGGGGGGGTTGTGGGGAAAAAACATGGTTTAGCACCACCACCCCAGTTTCCAGAAACACACCTTTTCGGTACATAATTGGTGTTTCTGGCACAAAAACACATGCTTTTTGTACTAAAAAAAACCCTCACATACATTTCAGGAAAAAATGTCTTTTGAGTGAAAATTGTGCAAAAACATTGTCTTCAGAAACACAAAGAATTTTGTGCAAAATTTGAACTTTTTTAACATAAAAAGACATGAATTTTTGTACAAAAAACAAGTGTGTCTAAAATCTATGTTTTTGAGTGAAAACTGGGTTTTGTGCAAAACAAACAAACAAACAAACATTGTTTCCAGAAACAGAATTTTGTGCAATACTGGTGTATGTGGGGAGAAGGCATAAAAAGACATGCTTTTAGCAGAAAACATGTGGTTTTGCACCTGTGTTTCTGCACAGAACAATTTCTGAAACACACTGGGATGAGCAAATGCCATGCGAGAACTGCAGAGAAATGTTAGTTTTTCTCACAGTGGGGAGAAAATTACAGGAATTCTTTGTCCTTGGATGTGAGGATGAATTAGTCAAAGATTTACATCTCTGCATAGGAGCCACATGTGTAGGGTGTTCTCTCTGCTCACGATGTGCCTGGTGCCCCTGCGTAAGAGGTTTGCTGCATGCCTCTGTCCTCCCCGTCTCTAATGGGCACCTTTTTCTCCCCCCCCCATCGTCCCCAGCTGTGCATAGTACCCGGCAAGAAGAAGTGATTGACCACAGGCTAACAGACAGAGAATGGGCCGAAGAGTGGAAACACCTCAATAATGTACGTACTAAATCCTGCTGTCCAAAAATTGTCAGGGATAGAACAGTCATAGAATCATAGAATTGTAGAGTTGGAAGAGACCACGAGGGCCATCTAGTCCAACCCCATTCTGCCACGCAGGAAGACACAATCTAAGCATCCCTGAGAGATGGCCATCCAGCCTCTGTTTAAAGACCTCCAAGGAAGGAGACCCCACCACGCTCCAAGGGAGTGTGTTCCACTGCCGAACAGCTCTTACTGTCGGAAAGTTCCTCCTAATGTTGAGGTGGAATCTCTGTTCCTGGAGCTTGCATCCATTGCTCCGTGTTCCAGTCTCTGGAGCAACAGAAAACAAGCCTGCTCCATCCTCAACGTGACACCCCTTCAAATACTTAAACAGGGCTATCGTATCACCCCTTAACCGTCTTTTTTCCAGGCTAAACATACCCAGCTCCCTAAGTCTTTCCTCATAAGGCATGGTTTCCAGACCTTTCACCATTTTAGTCGCCCTCCTCTGGACACGCTCCAATCTGTCAATATCTTTTTGAATTGTGGTGCCCAGAACTGGACACAGTATTCTAAGTGAGGTCTGACCAAGGCAGAATAGAGCGGCACTATGACTTCCCTTGATCTAAACACTATACTTCTATTGATACAGCCCAAAATCGCATTGGCCTTTTTAGCTGCCGCATCACACTGTTGACTCATGTTCAACTTGTGGTCTATTGGGACTCCTAGATCCCTTTCGCACGTAGTCTCATTCAGCCAGGTCTCCCCCATCCTATATCTATGCATTTCATTTTTTCGCCCTAAATGCAATGCTTAGATATAGGGCAGCGCCTCTGTTACTAGGATAGAATTTGGAAGAAGGATGGACTCAGTAGTGTAAGCGGGTGTATGATTTCAGTGGCAGTTGATGCCCCCTTGGGCGGGTAGGGGAGAGGGCAGAGACATCAGAGGGTAAGCCAAAGGGCCTACAGAGGTGGAGCCTAGTGACACCGTGGCTGGCATCCTATTAAAGACAGAGACTGGCATCCTGTTGATGACAGACGGACACATGCGTAAGCTCCCCTACAGAAGCAGTTGTACATTTTTGTCCACTGTGGAACGGCCATGGTCATTTTGAGACTACAGAAGTGGAGTGATACATTTATTAATGTATTTAAATATTTGTATCTCTCTATTCAGAGATTTCAGGCAACATACAGTAAACCAATTTGAGCATTTAAAATAGTGTGCATACAGTGAGCCCTCAGTATCTGATGGGGTTTGATTCCAGGAGCCCCTGTGGACACCAAACCCCATGGATGCTCAAGTCCCATTATATATAATGACATAGTAAAATGGTGTCCCTTATATAAAATGGCAAAATCAAGGTATGCTTTTCTGGATTTTAAAAAAAAAAAATTCTCAAACTGTGGTTGGTTGAATCCATGGACACAGAATCCGTGGATACAGAGGGCCAACTGTAATTTAAATGATTAAAGACTGAAATGATAAAACACGCATAAACACTTATAAAGAGAAATTAAAAGAGTTATATTTCATAAATTTATTTTATTGGTGCCTTTGCACATGGTGATGCATTGCACATCAATGCACCACAATACACGGTGCACATTTTGTGGCAGAGCATCGCAATGCTCTAACAATGTGGCATCGCAGAACAATTATGCTCCGCCGCACCCACCTAGGCTCTCAGCCCTAGATTACAAAACTAGGCGGTGAGGGTTTAGGGGAGCCTCGGTTGCTGCCCAGCCAAGCTCTGACATGTGGCTTCCGCCCAGCAGCTGCTGAACTGCATTATGGACATGGTGGAGAAGACCCGCCGTTCACTCACCGTGCTGCGCCGTTGCCAGGAGGCGGACCGCGAGGAACTCAACCACTGGATCCGCCGCTACAGCGATGCCGAGGACATGAAGAAGGGGACCAGCCCTGCCACCCGCCCCCACAACAGTACGGCCAGCACAGAGGCTCCCCCTATAGGTACCGATGGGGAGGGAACATTTGGGCTGCTAATAGCGCAGATATAACATGGCGGCCTCCATTGTATTGTTAGTTTCCACTACATAAGCACCATTGAATCAACAAGATTGACTTATGTGGCTGACTCCCCATTCAGTGCTTGATCAATAGGTCTACTCCAGCTGAGTCTAATCAATAAAATTTAGGCATCAGAAAGCTTGGGAAAGGCGCTTCTTTGGACTGCAGCTGCTAGCATGCTTGCTGGGTATTTAGCCCATGTAGACAAGCCTTGTGAGGTTTATTAGCATTGTAAGTCCCACACTCTCTCTGTGTTTACTTGTTTGCTGCTATTTGCACAAAGGTGTTTGGGGATTTTGTTTAAAATCAGATGGTGCATTTAATACTTCGTATCAATTTTCTTTCCCCTTCTCTCTTTTCCTTTGCTCAGATGCTCATCGCGAATTCGTATCCAGGCCTCTGTCTGGCTATATGCCGGAGGAAATCTGGCGGAAAGCTGGTGAGTTTGTTGGGAAGGACGTGTTGGATGGGGCTTGGCATGGGGAGCAGGCTCATCCCACATTTTGTAGCTGGGAGACAGATGGGGCCAGATTATCAATGGTTCAGTGGGTGCAATTGTTCCAAGCTTCTCACTGGATAAGGGCCCAGTGCTGGAGCAAAAGGATGTTGGCATCTATTGTAACCCACTTTTTCGGTCATTCCAAAGTAGGGCTGCCAAGTGAAATAAGGCACAGGGTTAGGGGTGCCAGATCTCAAGGCATGGCCCTGAGACTCTAGGTTTTTTTGGGGGGGTCATCTCCTGTAGGGAGCAAATTCTCCAGGTTTTGGGGGCTCAGCTCCAAACAGGAGGAAAGGCCTTCATGCAAAGCTCCAGCTCAGCTAACAGAGCAGCAGCTTGCTATAGTTTTCAAGGCTTAAATCATTTATTGCTGCAAGTTGCAAAGACTCTCCATAGGATCTATGGATTCATATTAGTTCATTTTCTCCTTCCCTCCCAGTGTTTGTAGAGCCAGGGCTCACCTTCTGATCTGCTCTGCATCCAACGTCTTACTATAAGCAAGTAAGAGGTTTATCGCACAAGGAAGTAAAGCAGCAGTGGAGCCAGAATGTTTTGCTTTCCATCCTGCCTTACCTCAGGATGTCACCATTTTTCGGCTGCTCTTCCATTCCAGTCCTGTGGGATACGGTGGTCTTTTTTCTAACTGGAAAAATCCATTAGAAAAAAGACTCACTTTTACCACCATCTCCTATGGGACCAGAACAGACGAACATGACTGTCAAAGTAATTTGAAAGTTACTATTAAACTGCAAAGGGGCTGAAGTTATCTCTCATCTGGGGTGTACTCACACTACTCATTTATAGCACTGTGATTCCACTTTAACTGCCATGTCAACATCCTATATAATCATGGGATTTGTGGTTTGGGTGAGGGTCTCTGGCTCTCTGGATGAGAGTTCAAAACACTGTCCCCTAAGCTGTAAATCCTAAGATTCCATAGGATGGAACCATGGCAGTTAAACTGGAATCATAGTGCTATAACCTTGTAATGTGAAAACACTCTTAAGTGGCAATCATAAAGTAAGGTAGTTAAGCCTTAGTTATTGCAAAAGACAATTTGATTCCAAGCAAAGCTTGGGAATGCCACGGCTTTGGACAACAACTTCCAGAATCCTTAGTAAAGATAGTGGGGGATTCTGCAAGACGTAGTCCAAAAATGTAACTTTTAGCCACTAACCATGCTTACTGGAGAATCTGGAAGTTAGTGTCAAAAAAGATATTTCCCCCCAAGCTTAGATCGTAAGCGTTGAGTTATTTGTAATGACCTACTTCTGAGCTCACATTGAGAACTCTGGAATTTTCTGGACACGCTGACCCCACGCCCACCCCAGGCCGGTCCTTGTTTGGCCCCCCTCCATGATTTCCGCCTCGCTCTGTGCTCTTCCTTTCAGAAGAAGCTGTGAACGAAGTGAAGCGGCAGGCCATGTCTGAGCTCCAGAAGGCTGTCTCCGACGCAGAGCGGAAAGCCCACGAGCTGATCACGACAGAGCGGGCTAAGATGGAGCGGGCCCTGGCCGAAGCCAAGCGCCAGGCCTCGGAGGACGCCCTGACCGTCATTAACCAACAGGAGGACTCCAGTGAGGTAGTGACACCCTCTCCCAACCTGGCGCTTGGCAGGAGAATAGCGGGCTGGAAACCATAACCAATGACTTGGCGGGGGGGCGCTCACCAGGCTTGGTGGCCATGCCCCCCTCCGGTCAACCTTTTTCTTTTTTTAATCTTTTTTCCTTGCCCCTTTTCCTTAAAATATTATGAATTGATTGAGCTTGATCCTGGACCCGAGCCACAGCCCATTGGGAATCCGGCCAAAGGGAGCAACCGCCTGCGCGTGTCCGGCGGCCCCAGTGAAGAGTAGACAGTTGAGGCTGTTAGCCCTGCTTTCCGCGTGTCTTTCGCTACGCCCTGACCCTGTGTGCTTTCGCCTTCCCCTGCAGAGCTGTTGGAACTGCGGGCGCAAGGCGAGCGAGACCTGCAGCGGATGCAACACGGCCCGCTACTGCGGATCTTTCTGCCAGCACAAAGATTGGGAGAAGCACCACCACGTCTGTGGGCAGACGCTTCAAGGACTCCAGGCCACAGCTGGCGGCGCGGCCTCTTCCACAGGGGCTGGGCTGGCTGTGGCATCGGCTCAGCCAGACGTGGTGGTTGCAGGGACCTCCATCGCTGGTGTGGCTGTGGCGGCGGGGAGCCCCAGTGATTCCAGCTCAGCCGCGGCTTCACGTTCCGAGACACCGGCCACGCCGGTTCCTCTGGACACAGCATCTCGCTAAGAGAGACCAGAGGGGGAAAGGAAGCCGGGAAACTGACCAAGAACAGTCGCTGCTGCTGCTGCTGCTGCTGCTGCTGCTACCAATTCTCTCCAAATGAAAAATAAAAATAAAGACACAAAACTGCATTCAATGCAAATCCTCAGCTACCTGACACGTATTTGACCTCCAAAACGACCTCTATCTCTCACACGAAATCCTCATGACTTCTCAAATCTGGGCTTTAAGTGGAGCTAAGGCAAAGACCAACCTGCTCCGTTCACTCGTCAATTTTTTTTTTAAAAAAATAAATACTTATGATGATGATGACACTGATGGTAGATAACGACGATACGTCTTATGGATATGATTTGGGGGAATTTATGATTTGATTCAATTTTGATTTGATTTTGATTTTTTTGGATGAGGAATTTGTCTGCAGGTATATACCACACATCTGGACTCAGGGGTGGGGGAAGGACACCACGAAAAAGGATAACTTCCGTCTGCCTTTCTGCTGGCGTTGTATTCGAGAAAAAGGAGTGAAGGGAGAAAACAAAAACTTTTCCCTGAAAGGAGAAAAGGGAAGAAGGCGGGGGAATTAAAAAAAAAAACGCAAATGATTTCAGTTACAAAAAGCAAGATTTTTTTTCTTTTTTGTAAAAAAAAATAAAAATAAACAATAAAAACATCAAACTCTTTGGCTTTAAGTAAAACAGAAAAGGAAAAAATAGAAAAATCCAAAAAAGAACCCGACAAAACCAAGTGAAGGAAGCTTACCTGTAAACTACCTTGCTAGTTAGCCAAGAAGATACCAGATTCACCTCTGTTCCAAAGGAAATCCAAAAAAAAAAAAAAACCCAGAAAAAAAATATCCAAACTTTTTTTCCACTGCCAAAGTTTCTTTTTCTTTTTTCGTTTTCAATTGTTTGTTCATTCGGTTGCTTTGCTTGGTTCCTTCTTTCCCCTCTTTACTGGAGGGAGTGGTTGTTTTTTTAAAAAAATATATCTATATATTTATTCTTTTTTTTTCCTTTTTTTTTTTTTTTTTTGCAAACCGAGGAGTAATGCATCTTAGAGACCCGGCAGAGCGACAACAACTTTCTACCAACGACGGCATTTTTTTTTGCTGCTGGTGAAATTTCAACTCCTTGCGGTTCTTGGATGCGGAGGGGGGTGGCGGGAGGGGGCTGCGTGCACTTGGACCTTCACCAAATTCTGGTGTATCCTTGAAGGAGGACAAAATGTGCAAAGAAGGGGATTGGAAGAATTTTTTTTTTCTGTAGAATAAAGCAAAACAAAAAACAAAAAAAACCACCAACACCCATAACATAAAAAAGAGAGATCCACCACTTTTGTGTCTGTAAACGTGTGTGTGTGTGAGTGTGTGAGAGAGAGTGCAAGAGGTGTGTGTGTGTGTGTGTGTGTGTGTGTGCATGTGTGTCAGAAATGACTCCTCCCATTCCCTCCTTGGGTGGATTATAAAGCTTTTGCATTTTTTTAAAAAAAAAGTTCAAAGAGCATTAAAAAGAAAGCTAAAACGCCACTGCCCAGCCAACCAGCCTGTTCCAGAGAGAGCACTGTTCCAGAGGTACCTGTGATAACCTTTTACCTGTCCTCCATCGCTCCCTGCTCCCCTCCAGCTTTGAATGTGAGCGGAAGGTAACTCTACCCACTAGGACTTTCTGCCTGGAGTGTATTTTTTTCACCACTACCTCTCTCTGCTCTCCATAACCAACCAAATTCCAGGCAGATTTTCACCCTGACTTCTTCCAAGCACCCCCTTGAATCAAAAAGAAAAAGTGTTTTGTCATTCTCTGTCCCTTTTCCCAAGACTCTGTTGGCAACCTGTAAATATACCCCCTCCCCGCCACTAGCTTTGGTGTCATGTCTTTCCACGGTCTTCTCCACAGGTCCCACATCTTCCGAGGGTTCATCTGTTCCTACCACGGCTCCCCGTCTGTGGTCTGGCTTTTCTTCTCTTCTTGTCCACTATGGTCTTCCGTTCCCATCAGGTTTTTGTAATGCTTTCTGGGAGGAAACGACAGGTGCATGTCTAGGGGAGACGATGTATGTCCGTTGTTCGCCTTTCTTGCATCGGTGTACAAAGCGCTGAGGACGGGAGTGCAATATATGGGGAGGGGGGAATTGGTGCGGCTGCAGGGAGGGAGACCCCAGACACACTGCCCAGCCATGGGCTCAGGGCAGGAATTGGGTACCAGTAATGTGAATGTATATAGTATTTGCAGAGGTCCAAAAATACTAATAATTATGATGATAATAATAATAATTATTATTATATGGATGATGATGATGATGTTTGCCAAATAGTAGAACCAGATAAACCACTAAAATATGTAAAGGTTAGGAAACTAGCTTTCAAACAAAGGCATATTCATGTGGCTCCTTTGGAAATGTAGTTTTCTGGAATTCACAGAATTCTTCACGTTTTTTGGATTTTTATTTATTTCCTTCCTACTCTTTAAAAAATGGGGGTGTCTAGCACTCGTCACTGCTGTGAGCACCTGACTGGGGAACCCAGAGTAAAACTTGGAAAAGTTACCTTTTGGATTACAACTCCCAGCAGCCCCCAGCTAGCCTCAGCCACGTTATTCTGGGAATTGCTGTAAACCAGAGAACCAGAAGTGTTTGTGACTCTCCATATCTGGCCCTCCAAACATTTCAGTTCCCAGACCCCATGACCGTATTTTCAATGCCCAGAGCAGTCCAACTGGAGCATTTGCAGACTAAGCTTTTACGGTGAAATCATCACAGTCTCATTCACAGAATTTTACAAGAAAATCTCCAGACCTTGTCACCTTCCATCTGTAATCCTCTCACCTTTTCCCACCACCTTTGGATTGGGAATGCTCTGAGCTGTCTCCCTAGAAATCACTTAGGTTCGTCTACCATTGGCTCCCGTGTTAGGGTGGTGGTGGTGATGGTAAATCCACTCCAGATTCTAGTCAGAACTTGAAAAGAGTTAACCAAGGGGCAAGACCGTATTGCCACAAAATAGATCTAGCACCTTGGATGGTTCCCTTTAAAGTTCCAACTAAAATTGGCCTCGCATTCACCGCCCTTCCCTCCTCCAGTAGCCACGGCTTGGCAGTTTCTTTTATATCCTGGTCTCAGCGGCTGCCTTTCTGATTAAGACAGCAAAAGGAAGGACTCTTTCCATCTTTAGCCCATAAACTCCTTTTCCCCCCCTGCTAGCGTTTTTGTGCTTTACCCTAAAAAAGTCTCTGGGACAGCCACAGTGATCTGACATTGCATTGATTGGGTATTCCTGCCAGGCAGAAGGGGGTTGGACTAGATGGCCCTTGTGGTCTCTTCCAACTCTGTGATTCTATGATTCCATGATCTTGCCTGTTTGTGGAGATTCTCAGCAGGAGAGAACTTTTATTGGTGAAAATGGAAGAGGGAAGGAGCATACAAACTGACCAAGGGGAGCTGTCAACTTCAGCATGCTTAACTCTTTGCTGGGAATCCGCTTAGATACACAGGCCTGTCTATACGAGGCAAAAACAAAAAGTGCCTCGCAGTGATGGCATTTTGCAGCAGCAGCGACTTGTCTTAACAGTGTTTTTGCCCCCATAAGCCCCCATAAGCTTCGCATGCAAGATGGCAACAGGTGATTTACTCATATCTGTACTTACCTCAATTTGCCAATGCTGAACTTAAAAAAAAAACCCTGATGTCCAAGGTGCACTAGAGCGATCCTTCGATTTAACCCTGTTTTATCACCTTTGCAATCACAAGACCCATTCCCCACACTCGCCCAGCCAATCAGCTTTGCATTTCCTCTCCTATGGGAAAGCGATTCATATCGAATTGCTTGTTCCAATGAGCAGGAATGCACACCCCCTCGCTGTTTTTTTTAAAAACTCCAGGAAACACCGCAAAGGCTTTTCCTGCATTGTTTTTGCCATTTTGGTCCCTCCTCCTTCCAAATACAGTGGATATATGTGGGACCCCATTTAGACAGATTGTATTCCACAAGGGGCATTTTCACCATTTAGACAACCCCAGGGTTTTACCATGCACTCCTCTGCCTGTCTGCTCAGAAGTAAATCCCATTGAGTCCAGTAGGACTTGCTGGATGAGATCCTACAAGGGGGCAGCTAGCATAAATCTCCACATGCAAAATCACACATTAATTGTGCTGCACAACACATGTTTTGAATGGCAATGAACCCAGATGCCAACTGAATATACAACTCAATGTGCATGCATGTTTGTGCACAATGTGCACCCATGTGCAATGCACATCTTTATGCACAATGGCACTGGATGTGCAACTCTGCCTCCAAAAGCTTTAACTGTCTGTGGATGTTCCACGTTGGACAAAAATGACCAACCAGTTCTGTAGGAGACCACACATGGTGGTAAGGGTCCACGTTAAATGTGCATAGCAGGAATAGTCAGCCCATGGGATTCCAAAATAAATGTGCCCAGAAGGGATGGTCAACTTATGGTCTTCCAGAAAATGTTGGACTGCAAGTCCCATTATTCTCCACCATTAGTTATGCTGGCAAGGGCAGATGGGACTTCCAGTCCACCAGCATTTGCAGGGCCGCATGTTGCTCTCCCCTGGTGGGTAGCAATGCATCCTTGCACTGCAATTCTATTCACACATTCCTGGGGATAAGCCCATTGAATCAATTGGGGCTCACTTCTGATCAGACACGTCTGGGATTGCACGGAGAATCACGTGGAGTAAAAACGCAGCCAAAGATCTCTTAATGGGACCAATCCTTGATCCTCTGTGCATCTGTTTCTTTCCTCTTGTGCAGTGTGGGCCACCATAGGAACACTTCACGGAGCCATTTGACAGTAGAGCTGAGAAGGGTCCCAAGGGACATCTAGTCCAACCCCGTGGCAGTGAAGTTTCAGAGCATAGATTGAAGTAATGGGGGCAATCCCCTAAGGTTTTTCCTCACCCCACCCCCACCCCCGACATCAAGAAAATTACTTTTTTTACTCCCTCCAGCAAATTTTAGGAGTTGTAGTTTGCAAAAGTAACTTTTTCTGAACTCTGTCTCCCCCCCCCCCTCTTAGTATGTGGAACCCTTTGGTGTCATCTGGTGTCCATGAATTGGTAGTGGGCTGGGGGCAGAAGGTAATGCTCTTTCTCTCACACACACATGTGCACACACAAACACCTTCCATCACCTGCCTCCTTTTTAGGTGCTTTTTAGGTGCTTTAAAAACTAACAGAAAGCATAGCAGACCCAAATTTTTGGCATTGCCAGCGAGAATGAGAGTTCCATATTTCTCACCTGGTATCCGTATATTGTTTCTTTCTCTTATTGTCATGAAAAGAAGCACTACAGCCTCATCCTGCTATTCTTTTTGTTTGCTAAACTTGCTCTTGTACTTTGAATTTTACAGAAATTGGTAACATTTCTTTTTTTAAAAAAAAAAAGGGGGGGGACTGCAGCTCCCAGAATTTGGCTGTGCTCTGAAGAATATTTTTTTCAGGGGGAGGCAGGGTTATAGCCTTTCAGAATAACCTGTCCATATGTTTGGGGATTTTAGCAGCTTTTGGTGTTTTCTCACTTGCCCTGTATCTAGACCTTGTGGGACTATTTCCAAATGGCTGAGAAACCATAGACAGATGGGAATCCTTAGGAATTAAGCAGCATGCCAGGAGATAACGATTTTTCTGTTTTTAATTGTTATGTTCAGATCAAAAGCTAAGAGGGGGAAAAAGGAACTATAGGAAGGGACTCAGGTTCTTGGAGATACTTTCTTGAATCTGATCGCTTTGATGGTATCCCAGTGTGGCTGCTTCCTCTCCCATTCCTCCTCCTAAAAACTTTATCCTTCAAAATGACGCCCCCCCCCCTTTGACTTCCAAGGAGCAAGCAAAGGCATCAAAGAACGCACAACCTAGGCCTTCATCAAAGGTGCACCCCTTCAAATATCATGGAACTGCAACTCCCAGCATTCCTTACCATTGGCTATGTAGGCTAGGAACAGCTGGGACCTGCAGTCCCGCAGCATCTGGGAGGCTGTACGAGTCCCACCTTTGGCCTAAATTCAGTGGCTAATACCAACTGGAATAGGCCTATTGAATCAATGGACATAAATTCCCCTTGACTCAATGGGGCTACTTTAGGTGGAACTAACAACTGGAAGTAGGCCATGAGGCTCCAGTCTTCCATGATCCAAACCAAGGGAAATGTGCCTGTGGTCGAATGAGTAGGTTTGTATTCATTGTTTAAGGCAGTGGTTCTCAGACTTTGGTCCTCCAGATGATTTGGAAATTCTCCATCTTTTTTGCTCCACGTATGTGAGTGGCTCTCCATCTTTGGTCCTCCAGATGTTTGGGAGGTCTCCATCTTTGGCCCTCCAGAGGTGTTGGTGGCTCTCTACCTTGGGTGTTCCAGATGTTTTGGTATTCTCCATCTTTGGCCCTCCAGATGTGTGTAGAGGTGACTCTCCATCCAGATGTTTCACCTCTCAGAATCCTTGGCCATTGGCCAAGCTCTCTGGGACTTCTGGGAATTGAAGTCCACAACACCTGGAGGCCTAGAGTTTGGGAGCCACTGATTTAAGGAAATCTTGCATTGCTCACCCTTGGCAGTAGGTTTGCTTTCCAAATGTCTTGGTTGTGGTCGATGCTCACTTCCATACCTCATCAGCTTTGCCTTCTGTACCTCCCTGTTCATGATGCTGTCCTCCATCTAGCCCATTGCAAAACCAATATTCCCTCTGGCCCATCAAACAGCTGGTTGGGCTGAATCATAGCTTTGGGCAGGGGGGATAGATCCTAATGACTTCTGAGTTGCTTGGTTCTTTTTTCTTTCTTTCTTTTTTTAATGGGCAAACCATGTGGTTTGCACTAGTATTCTTAGATGCATTTCAGGGACTAAATGCAGCTGCCAGAAAGTTCCTAGAACTCCAGTTTTTACAAAGAGTGGAACAATGGCAGTGTCTCTCAGATTGTGAGACTTGCCCAGCTGGAAAACCTCACTTTGGAGGTGTATGGGGGGGCATCCCTGGGAGAGGGAGATCCTGTATCCGACTGACTGAATTTTCCCTAGGAGTAAAGCTATAGCGCTATAGCTACCATCACAGTTCTGGAGGCTACATCAGACAAGGAATATGGTGGACCTACAAGTACTGCTCTTCTTCCTGCTGCCTCCTGTGGATGGCTGCTTTAAGATACCTCTTCTTACCCTCTTTTAATGGTAGTGATGGGTTAGCATCCCAGTCTACAGATCTTCCTTACATGCAGCCATATGCATGCAGGTGGTTGCAGAGCTTCTCAACAAGTCTGAGGACTTCTAAATTAAGCTGCAGGAATGCATACCCTTCAATTGTCCTGATTTGGCAAGGACAGTCCTAATTAATCCTCTGTCATCCCATTTTTTCAGCTGCTTTTAAAATGTCCCTTCCCCCCCCCTCTCTTTTTCCTGCTTTCCCCTATTGTCCACAGCTTACTTCAATGGCTGCAAAATGAGTTCAAACTCCAAAAGCAGTTTAGACTCTATTAACTCAGCAGGGCAGAGAGGAGAGGACATAGCTGCAGCTCTCCTAACAAGTCTTTGCTGTTCTCATCCATACGGGTCAAAGAAGCACAGGTTCTCACAACAGAGCACCTGGGCTTTTGTGAGCTTTTGTGAGGTTTTGCCAGTTCTCACCTCCACTTCCACTTATTGTAGTGACATCTTGTGTCTGCACTGGAGCTTAAAAAAAAAATTAAACGGGGCATGATTTGCTGCAGTGGTCCTATGGTCTGAAGGAAATTTTTTTCCCTCTGTATTATTTTTTTTAAATAGAGTTGTAGTACTCCAATGCAAAAGTGTCATTTCACTGATCAACTAGCACATTATAATTATGTTTTTCAAAACTGAGAGACAAAGCAGCGCAGGAGACTTTTGTCTTCCGATATGTGTTGGAATGAAAAAGAAACCCACTCAGGAGTGGGAACGAGACATTGCAGCTGGTGCCAGGAATTGCCAGAAAATTGTCCAGGACAACAGAACTGTCATTTGGATATTAAAAACAAACAAACAACCAAACCTGAAAACTACAGCAACAAATACTGCAGCCTCCTAATACATTTGCCCCATCTGGAGGAGACCAGCTTCATCCTCCTTTACTTCTGTTCTCTTCTCCCAGTACCCAGCCATAGGAAGCTGGCACCTTTGTTTATGGCTGATCCAATGACTTTCTCTCCACGTGAGACCTTCTTGGGCTTCATGTGCAGTGCAAACCAGCAGGAGAGAGAGCCATTGTTCTCAGTGAGCATGCCACTGACCGATGCAGTTCCTCCAGAGTGTGCCACACAGAGATGTGCTTGGAAGGTTCACACTCATGGTTCAATGTGTGCAAAAAGTGCCAATAGGAAAAGTAAGCTGTGCAGCCCATTTTCTTTTGAGTGAGGACTCTTTTGGTGAAACGATCTGGAAGGAGGGCCAGCTGTCACAGGTTGTTCTCTTGCAAGCAGATGCTCTTCCCATGTTACATTTTAAGACACATTAAGACATAGACATGGAATTCTCCTCTGATGTGGCTCTTCATCTCTTGGGGCAGAACCTTTGCTCGGAGCATTGAAAACAAACGGGAGGGAAAGGAAAAGGAAAAGACTCACACGGGAGAGAAAAATTAATAAACAAACCGACTGCCAATCTAGCTTTAAGATTTTGCTTTTGAGCTCCAGCAGATGGGTGAATTCTGGGACCTTAGCCAGTTCCAACTGTTCTATAAAGTCCTCAGCCCTCCAAAACGAAATAATAAAGAAATTAAAAACTGGCTCAGGAGCAGAATTTGGTTCTGATCCTTCTAAAACACACCCGTGACCTTGGCTGGCCTTTGCCGGCCTTTCCTTGGAGCGCTTGTGGACCGACAGCTGAGGTCTCTTTCACACTGCACAACTGTAGCACTATGATCTCATTTCAACCGCCATGGCTGCATCCAATGGAATCCCTGGGATTTATAGTTTGGCAAAAAGCTCAGAATCCTCTGGTCTGGTTGTTCTCTAACTTTGGTGTCCTCTAGGTGCCTTGGACTTCACCCTCCAGAATTCCTGACCATTGGCCATGTTGCCTGGGACTTGAGGGTGTTGAAGCCCACAGCATCCAGAGGACCAAGGATGGAGTCTACTCCTCTGACCTACAGCACAAGAGCTCACTGAACGAGAATTTGAAGCTGGAAACCTCAGGATTCCAGAGGATGGAGCCATGGCAGTTCAGGTGATATCAAAGTGCTATAAGAGCGTGTGAAAGAGACTGTTGTTATTTGCTGTCAAGTCAGCTTTGACTTACAGCAACCCTCTGAATGCGAAACCTCCATGAGTCCCCATCATCCACAGCCCTGCTCAGGTCTTGCAAACTCAGGACAGCAGCCGTGGCTTCCTTGTTGGAACCAATCCATCTCTTTCCCTAATGCCTTCTGCTCTAACAGAGCATTATTGCCTTTTCCATTCAGTTGTGTCATTGTCTTATGACATGTCCAAAGTACGATAGCCTCAGTTTAACTCATCAAGTTTAGTTTTGACTTGCTCTTCGGCATTTTTATTGTCTTTCTGGCAGCCCTTGGTATCCACAGAACTCTCCTCCGGCATCCCATTTCAAATGAGCTGATCTTACTGTCAGTTTTCCTCGCCGTCCATTGTCAATGTGATTCTGGGGGGACCATATGCTCTTTCTTTGGCTGACTTTGCTGGCTCAAACACCTCCAGGTTGGGGTCCCTTCCTGGTGGGAAATAAAGCTGCCTCCAGACCAGAGATGGCACATTCTCAGGTCTGATCTCATCCCTGGAGTGGTTCTGCCAAAAAAAGAACCCCCCAAAGTTGCCAGCCATGCATGGCACTGCCCTGTCCCCATGCTCTCAGGGTATTTGAGAGGCACGAGTCACACTCTTAGAACTGTGCAATACTTGAATCGGAGGGTGTTGAGGGGAAAGGAGGGAAGGAACAGATATGACTTGTACAGACCAGCATGCATGTGTGGGTGCGTGGGTGTGTGTTTGCAAAGAGCTTTTAAAGAGAGGAGAAAAATAGAAATTTAAGCAAATCAAAACGAAGTTTTAAAATACCCCTTGCCCGCCCACCCACCTGCCCTGCCCCTCTTCCCCTGGTGTTTGTGGGGGGGTTTCCTGTGGCCATTCCAGAGAATTGATGAAGTGATAGGAGGGTTGTTTTGGGGTGTTTTTTTCCTTTTCAGTCTTCTTTTGGCATGCTGTCCCCCCTTTCCCTCGCTGTTTCCTGCTTTCTCTAAGTGTACTGTATGTTTGACCTGTGAAAGATGTAAACATTATGATTCAGGTTGCGTCTGTTCTTAACTCTGTATCCGTGTAATAAAGAACATTTAATATCACCCATCTGGATCCTTTTCTTTGGCTTCGTCTTCCTTCTGCCACATAAGGCTGCTGGTACTCAAGGAGGGATGCAAATTCTGCAGATGAAGTTGGATTCCAAACGCCAGCATCCTTCACCCAGGCTTCTGCTGGCTCAGGTTGTCAAACCTTAGGGCCTGGCTGCGAGTCTCTAGTTTTTGTGGGTTACCTCCAGGTGGGAGACAAGGATGCAAATTCTCCAGGTTTGGGGGGACTCAGCTCAGGGTAAGAGGAAAGGGCTGTGTGTAAATCTCCAGCTCACCAAGTAGAGCAGCAGCTTACTAGATTTTACAAGGATTTCTGGTTGTAACTTGCAAAGTCTGTCAGGTGGGAGAATGGTCTATGTATTTACTTAGTTGGCTTCTTTGTCACTTCCACCCCACCCCAATTGTTGTGGTGCCAGGGCTGACCCTCTGCTCTGCATCCACCTGGCTAGAAGCAAGTTGGCTCCGTTAAATTGATTTATTTATTTATATCCCACCGGACAGCAAAAGATCTTTGAGCCACTTACAACAAAAATCCATTTAAAACAATCAGCAATAACAGTTTTAAAAGAGTAAAAATATATTAAATAGATGATCAATTGATGCAGAAATCATGGAACAGCAGACCCACGGATTGGAAAGTGAGTTTTATTACACTGGTGGGCCTGACTGGAATATCTTCCAAAGAGTCAGAACCCAGAGTTGTTGTTACAGAATATTTTTATACTGTATGCAAAAAGCAATTCCCCCCTCCTTCTCTTTGGTGTCAGCAGTTTCCCTTGAGTTTCCCTTGAGACAGTTTGTTGATAGTTCAAGGCAAAATAGCTTAGGAACATTTAGGTACAGTTCAACCGTTATTACAGAAAGAATTTGTTTACATCATATGTTTATGGAACATAGGGTTGATTAGTAAGAACATTGACTAGGCCTGAGAGTTAAAGGAAAAAGACTTTGCAGACTTCCAGGGTCTCATGGGCTATCTAGTCTGACCCCAAATAGTAATTGTAAGTAACAGCATTCAGCAAATAGACATTAGAGTCTACATGGCCACTACAAATTTAAAACCAGATAATTTAAAACTGGTTAAAACCATTTTAAATAGTAGAACCATGAGACACGTGCAGCCTGGATAAAATCAGTTAGGACCCAAAGCTTGAATAAAAAGCCAAGTTAGGAGTTGCAATCCAATCTGGAGGACCACATGATCCCCAATAACCAGAGTCATACTCGCATCAATCTTCCTTCTCCTGGCTGGCTGGAGACTGATGTGTACGCAGTCCAACATCTGGAGGGTCACATTCCACTTACCTCCCCATCTACCTTAACTTGTTGTGTCTGTTCAGGTTTTTAAACAAAGGTTTTCTCATTTCGCTGGGATTGAATTTGGCCCTATGAGGTCATCTGAATGCAAAGCAGGTGCTCTATCCCAGAATTACATTATCGGCCTAAGCCAGAGGAAGGAGAATGGCACAGCACAGCATTTGCATTCTTTACAGCTATAAAGATAACAGTCATGTTCCTGTAGCCACTTACATATCCTTGTACTGTCCCTACAATCATGTATTCTGTTAAGGAGTTGAGCTTGGATACGTTACTTTTTTTTTTTTTTTTGGACTATGACTCTCAAAATCCTGCAGCCAGCCATGAATCATAATGCATAAAAGATAACTTTCCAACTCTGACTTGTCCTGTGAGCAAGACACACGGGAATCATAGAATCACAGAGCTGGAAACGGCTTCAAACCAGTTTGACTTATTCTTAAAGAAACAAGCATACGAGAGACAGGAGGAGCATCAGGTTCCCTGACAACAGATCAGATTTTTCTAGAGAACTGGTACTAGTAGTACTGTTTATTGCTTAGTCCAAAGACCATTGCAAAAAATAAAAATAGTACAAAACATCCAAGTTTTAATACAATTACACCATCATAACTAAAATTAACTAAATAAAATACAGTATATGCCTAAATTTAAAATAACTACAGTTGTCCCTTCACATTCGCTGGGGTTTGGTTCAAGGATCCCCCATGAATACCCAAATCCGTGAATATTCAGGTCCCATGATATGCAATGGCATAGCAAAATGGTGTCCCTTATATAAGACGGCAAAATCAAGGTTTGCGTTTTGGATTATTATTTTTTTAAGAATATTTTCAAGCCGTGAATACTTAAAACCGTGAATGCCAAATCCGTGAATGCAGAGGGACAGCTGTAGCATGCGTTATGAAACATGCCACAATGTAGTAACAAAGAAAGAGTATCCTTTAACTTTCAGTTGGAGAAACAAAGGAAGATACATTCCACGAAATGGGGGCCAAGCAGAAATCAGGGTTGCCAACTCTTTCCCCATCTTGGCCCCTGTGCCTTTCACAGTTGCATAGCCCATTAAGTAGGCAAGTTAAGTAGGTGAAATGTTTCTCCCCACAGCCCTGGAACCCCACATGACTCTGTACTGCCCAGTAATTAGTTGCTGCTAAGGGTTCAAGGAGCCAGGCAGCAGGCCAGCAAGACCAAAGACCGGGACTGGCCATCAGGGGACGGGTGGTGGTGGTCTATTCAACCAGCAAGATACAAGTTTATCATCTCAAACTCTACTAATGCTCAGAGATTAGGAAATGTACCTTTGGGAACGGTTGCTTCCAGAATATCCCCGGCTAGCTGGCTGTTGGGATTCTGGAAGTTGTTCTCCCTCACACCCCAAAACACAGCCTCCCTGATTCTGCTCTGGTTTGAGGACACACACAACATCCAACAAACATGTCCCATCCTGTACCCACTTTTATTTAAAGGCCCAAAGCAGTGACCCAAGTCCACTCGACTTAGCTTCAGTGTTGCTTTCTCTGGCTGGCAGCAGTTCTCCTTCCTCTTACCCAACCGCTCTCTCTCTCTCTCTCTCTCTCTGGCTTTTCTTCGCAAACGAAGATTCAGGAAGGACTCATTCTGTGCTTTCTGCAAGCACGCTGATGACTAAAAAGGCCAATCCGAGATAAACAAGTCCGGTTGCAGAAAGCACAGCAGAAGGTCTCCTTGGGTGATGGTTCCGGGTTGTGATTCTTTCTGCGTTGTCGTTTCTCTTCAAGACTTGTTTGGCGTGAGTTCTCAAATAAGGCTGCAGCATTGTGGATAGGGCGTCTCCATGCCTCCCGATGTGAGGCCAGGGCGGACCACTGTTGGTGATCAGTTTGGCCGAGCCTGAGGTGTTGTTTCAGGGAGTCCTTGTATCGCTTTTCTGGAGCGCCCCTCTTACGCTGACCCGTGGAGAGTTCACCGTAGAGTACAATTTTGGGGAGGCGATGGTCCTCCATCCTAGAAACGTGCCCTGCCCAGCGCAGCTGTGTTCTCAATATCATGGCCTCAAACAGTCCTTTAAAACTAGAGACTCTAAGAGAAAGGTATGTTTAGCCTGGAGAAGAGAAAGTGAAGAGGTAACATGAGAGCCATGTTTAAATATTTGAAGGGATGGCACACTGAGGATGGAGCAAATTTGTTCTCTGCTGCTCCGGAGACAAAGGCCAAAGCCACACTACACAAATACAGTTGTCCCTTCATATTCGCTGTGGGTTGGTTCCAGGACCCCCCATGAATACCAAAATCTATGAATCCGCAAGTCCCATTGTATGCAATGGCATAGCAAAATGGTGTCCCTTATAGAAGATGGCAAATTCAAGGTTTGCTTTTTGGATTATTATTTGTAAAAAAATATTTTTAAAGCCGTGAATACTTAAATCCATGGATACCAAATCAGTGGATATGGAGGGACAACTGCAATCTGGTTTGAAACTGGGTTATTTGCTATGGCTCCTTCCTATGAAATCCTGGGATTTGTAGTTTGGTGAGGCACCACCACTCTTTGGCAGAGAAGGCTAAAGACTTTGTAAAACAACAAATCCATGCTCTGGATTCCATAGCAAAGACATAGCCATGGCAAGAGTATGGATTTGGCCTAGGACATGGAGTAATGGACTCAAACTCCAGGAAAAATGATACCACCTAAGCATTAGGAAGAACCTCCTGACAGTAACAGCTGTCTGATAGTGGAAACATTGCCTGGGAGTGTGGTGGAGTCTCCTGCTTTGGAGGTTCTTAAATAAAGGCTGGATGGCTACATGCTGGGAGTGCTTTGTGTATTCCTGCAGGGCAGGAGGTTGGACTAGATGTCCCTTTGGTTTTTTTCCAGTTCTATGATTGTATTATTCTAAGGGTGGGAAATGTGCAATTCTCTAAAGGTGGATGAACTGCAAATCCTTGGGTCCCATTCGGGTAGAAAAGTATTAAACAAATTTATTTATTAAATAAATAAATAAATATTCAAGCATCCCCTAGCCAGCATAGCCAAGGAGGAGGAATATTGGAAACTGCAATCCACTCAAACCTGTAGAGCCACCTGATACCCTTATAGGTGTTTCTATGCCCCGCCTCTATCAAGGTAGACCCATCCCCTAGGTCAACCTGGGCATCTGATTGGCTGTTGATGTATCAAATGGAACACCTGAGGCACCTCCCTGCTTTGTTGCTCTTCCAAGCTAAGCGGGCTTCCTTTCTTTACCTGAGAAAAAACAGGAGTTGGGTTTGCTTGGCTGACTCTTTAGCCACCATGTTTGGACTTGGGGCAAGGTAATGTGTGAATGCTTGTTCTTCTCTGAACAAATCCCTGCAGCTTCCTAGCTCCGCTAGCATCTTTACAGAGCATGCATGTGCAGTTGCATGACCTATGGAGTGGTTGCATTACTGTTTCTGGTGGGTGCGTGGGTCTGCTGAAGGAAAGGATATAAATACCTAATTAAATTCAAAATTTTAAAAAAAAATTAAAAGAAGGTGTGTGCTAGGCTAAAGCATAGCCTGTTAAACTTGCTCCCTTTGGACTACAATTCCCAGAATCCCCCAGCCAGCTGTGTTGGCTGGGGGATTCTGGGAGTTGCAGTCCATAAAGCTAACTTTCTCGTGCTCTGGTGTAAAGTACATAAAGTCATAGAATATTGAGAGTCAGGGATTCTGGGAGTTGCAGTCCAAAAACTAACTTTCCTGTGCTCTGGTGTAAAGTACATAAAGTCATAGAATCTTGAGAGTCAGGGATTCTGGGAGTTGCAGTTGAAAAACTAATTTTCTTATGCTCTGGTATAAGTACATAAAATCACAGAATCTTGAGAGTTAGGGATTCTGGAAGTTGCAGTCCAAACCCGAATTTTCCCATGCTCTGCTATAAATACATAAAGTCATAGAATCTTGAGAGTTAGGGATTCTGGGAGTTGCAATTCAAAAACTAACTTTCCCGTGCTCTGGTGTAAAGTACATAAAGTCATAGAAACTTGAGAGTTAGGGATTCTGGGAGTTGCAGTCCAAAACTAATTTTCCTATGCTCTGCTATAAGTACATAAAGTCATAGAATCTTGAGAGTTAGGGATTCTGGGAGTTGCAGTCCAAACCCTAATTTTCCTATGCTCTGCTATAAATACATAAAGTCATAGAATCTTGAGAGTTAGAGATTCTGGGAGCTGCAGTCCAAAAACTAACTTTCTCATGCTCTGGTGTAAGTACATAAAGTCATAGAATCTTGAGAGTTAGGGATTCTGGGAGTTGCAGTCCAAACACTAGTTTTCCTATGCTTTGGTGTAAGTACATAAAATCATAGAATCTTAAGAGTCAAGGATCATCTAGTCCAACCCCTTCCCATGCCCGAAAACACAACATGTCCTCTGATTCTGGTAGCAAAACGCCAGCGTGTGGGGGCCGGCCCCACTTTATAGTGAAATTGCAAGCCTACGTGCTTTCCTGAGCAACTTCTCCTGGCTACACTACAACTCCTCCATGGAGGAGACATCTTAGGCTAATGGTATTAAATGGCTGCTGGTGGCAACAATTAATGGCTGTAGCTGCTAGGCTGGCTTGTACAAGGAACATTTTTTACGATTAAAAAGCTAATTTTTTTTTAATTAAAAAAAGGAGAAATGAGCTATATAAATGAGATATATATAGGATGCCTTGGTATATTTTTCAGACAGACATCCATCTTTAAAATACCACTTCTTTTGTAACTTATTGTGGGCTTTCAATGGTTTCCTTCCACCCCTCCATGAAATCTGAAGTTTTGGCCATATGGGCAAGTAGCCACACAGCAATAGCCTTTTTTAAAGAAGGGAGGTTAGGGTTGGGCTAGTGGTGAGAGGTTTGCCACTCAGCCCTTGTATGAGGTTTAGCCACACTACACAAGTACAAGAGGTTGATATCAGTTGAATGGTTATGGCTCTTTCCTATAAAATCCTGGGATTTGTAGTTTGGGGAGGTACTGAAACTTCTCTGGTAGAGAGCTGTTGTCTGCTTCTCTGAACTTGAGCACTACAGCTCTCCAGCATCTTGTCAGACTACAAAACCCATGACAATTAAAGTTCTATCAAACTCTATGATTGTGCAAATACAGAGACACCCTTCTGGTCCCTGCAATCCACAGGGTGGTGGCTTGCCTTTGCAGATTTTCTGATTCTTTAACTATAGGCTAAGTCTCCCTTATCCGGAAATCTGAAAACCGAAATACTCCAAAATTGTCCACATAGGTGGCTGAGATAGTGACACCTTTGCTTTCTGTTGGTTCAGTGTACACAGACTTTGTTTCATGGACAAAATTATTAAGAATATTGTGTATACAAATTACCTTTAGGCTATGTGCATAAGGTGTATATAAAACATAAATTAATGTCATGTATATTTAGACTTAGGTCCCATCTCCAATATATCTCATTATGTATATGCAGGTGTTCCAAAACCCAAAAAGAAAATTCAAAACACTTCTGGTCCCAAGCATTTCGGATAAGGGATGTTCAACCTATATATGACAAATGAATCGACATGACTCCTGGATTTTGCTTCTTAATACAGGCCGACCTCCAAACCCACAGGGATGCATTCCAAGATCCCCTGTGGATACCTGAAATCGTGGATAATAGGGAACCCTATTATTTTCAATGAGCTGAACACGGAAAGTTAACCATAGAGTCACAATGGAGAACCTAGAAAAATGCCCAGAGAGAACATATATTTTCAGATGTGGATAAGTGAAACCGTGGATATCCAATTCATGGATATGGGGGTCAACCTGTGTTATGTAGGCAAAGGATATCATTTAAAACACACACACAGAAGCACACAAGCTAAGCAAACTGTTCCTCTCCTTCTCCCTGCCATTTGAACCAGGGACAGACCTTGGACATGTGTCCTTATGAGCATGTGCAAAACATCTTTAATCCTAGGAAATCCACCGTTGGCCTTTAGTCCTTCGGGATTTAAAGGCACATACTAGGATTAAAGAGTGCCAATGTGTTGCGGTGGCTTCAGCATTCGACCAGGGCTCTGGGAGAGCAAGATTCAGCTCCCCACTCAGTCATGGAAACCCACTGGATGACACTCTCTCAGCCTCAGAGGAAGGTCATGGGAAACCTCCTCAGAATAAATCTTGAGAGCCAGCGTGGTTTCCCAGGGACAAAAGAGACATGCTCAGAAACACATGTCCAGGATCTGACCCTGGTTCAAATGGTGGGGAGAGAGAGAGAGAGAAACACTCTGCTTAGCTGGTGTGTGTGTGTGTTTTAAATTACATCCTTTGCACCCACAATATTAAGAAACAAAATGCAGGGGTCATTTCAGTTAATTTGTTGGACTAGGATTCTGGGACACCGGGGTTCAAACCCCCTCTCAGCCATGGACAACCACTAGGTGACCTTGGGCAAGTCACATACTCTCAGCCTCAGAGGAAGGCCATGGCAAACTTCCTTGGAATAAATCTTGCTAAAAAGTCCTAGCATTTTGTTGCCTGTTAGAGCCAGTGGGGTGCAGTGGTTTTAAGTGTTGGATCGCAACTGGGAGACCAGGGTTTGTATTCCTGCTCAGCCATGGAAACCCCACTGGGAGATCTTGGGCAATCATACACTCTCTCTCAGCCTCAGAGGAAGGCAAGGACAACCCTCCACTGAACAAATCTGGCCCCAAATGCAGCCCTGTGATATGTTTGCCTTAGGGTCCCCCAGAAGTCAGACATGACTTGAAAGCACACAGAAAACTAGGGATTGGAAGGAATCTGCTTTCCCAGATAGTGGAAGAGAACAGAGCTTGAGAATCTTAAAGCCAAATCCACACTACACAAATAATCCAGTTTGAAACTGGATTATTTACCTTGGCTCCTTCTGATGGAATCCTGGGGTTTGTAGTTTTACATGGTCTTTAGCCTTCTTTGCCAAAGAGTGCTGGTGCCTCGCCAAACTACAAATCCCAGAATTCCTTAGGAAGGAGCCATGACAAGTAATCCATTTCCAAACTGGCTTATTTGTGTAGTGTGGATTTGGCCTCAGTTGGACTACAGCTCTCAGAATTCCCCCCAGCCAACATACCCAGTGGGGAACTTTGGGAGCTGTCGTCGAAAAATAATAATAATAATAATAATAATTATTATTATTATTATTATTTCCCCATAAATTGGGTAGACATTTCCAGCCTCACCTCTTGGTGTTTGTATCTCTTCCTGAAAGCCCCCACTTTCCAGAAGCTGGATCCTGGTGGTGCGACCCTCCGCCTTTGACTGCTGAAGATTCCCCCTGGGATGTCGCTGAAATCTCTGTCTGGCAGAAGCATTTGGAAGAACAGACCGAGCTGAGTCTCCATGAAGGAGGGACTAAGGAACTTCTGCAAGTGGAGGATCCTGTGAGTTTAGACCAACTGGTCCTGGTTGGGCAGAGTGTGCAGGGATATTTGGTGTCTATCCTAAATACCCTAAAGGCACTGGATCCTATGTGATCTTGGAAGTTAAGCAAGGTCACCTCTGGTTAGTACTTGGATGGGAGACTGCCAATGAATACCAAGTGCTGTAGGCTAATATAGTATTTCAGAGGAGCAAAGCAACCCCTGAGTATTTCTTGCCTAAGAAAACCCTAGGAAATTCATGGTGTTGCCATAAGTAAATAGGTGACTTGAAGGGACACACACTTGGCTTGATCTTAGAAGCTAAGCAGGGCCAGCTGTGGTTAGTTGTTGGATGGGAGACTACCAAAGAATCCTGGGTGTTGTAGGCTTTATTTCAGAGGAAGGAACTGGGAAAGCCACCTCTGACAATTCCTTGCCTAAGAAAACCCTAAGAAAAATTTCATGGGGTCACATAAGTCAACAGGAGATGTCAAGGCACATATACGCACAAGATCTGACCGTTGTCCCTTTTCCCTAACTGCTGCAGGCTAGAACTTCCAGAGAATGGGGAAAAGTGGCCTTTTGGACTGTCACTCCCTAGCTATGCTGGCTGGGGATTCTGGGAGTAGCAGTCCAAAAAGAAGAAACTTCCCCAAGCCCAAAGACTTCCAAGGAAATTCCATGGCCAAGCGGGGATTTGAACGCTGGTCCCTCCGTGTCTTAGACCAATGCTCAAACCACTACAGCATTCTGGCTTTTAAGATTTATTCTGAGGAGGTTTACCTTTGCCTTCTTCTTAGGCTGAGAGAGTGTGACTTGCCAAGATCACGTAGTGGGTTTCCATAAGTGGAGGTTCAAACCCTGGTCTCCCTTAACTCTAGCCCACCCAATGCTCAAACCACTATACCACGCTACACCTACATTTCTTTGGTGTTTTTACCTCTCTGGGGTGCACAGGAGTTGGAGGCTATCAAGGCGAAAGTTCGTGAGATGGAGAAGGAGGATGAATGGCTTCAAGAGCTGCAGGCGGAAGCAAAGAGTCTCATCATGAGATCGGACCCAGGTAGAGCTTTTGGGTGTACAGGTTTGGCCACCTCAAGCAACTTAGATGGAGGGACCCAAGAGAAGGGGGCTTGCCCTGGAACATGCCCTGCCAAGGCTGAGATGCTGCTGCTGTGGGAAATATTCCCCTATAAAAGGAATTTGTTCCAGTCCTCGCCACCATTTATGGAAAGCATTTATTGCCATTACTTGGTGAAACATCAAAAAATGTATCTGCTGTGTGTCTCAATGAGAAACTGTGAGCAAAGGTGGTTGCTGCTTAATGCATAATGCTTCATGACATCCCTAAGATCTGAAAACAATAATACACAGGCTGTGATCTCACAGGGAGTCCTTTTGTACTATTTTTAAATGCAGTAGCAAAGATGCTGGAGCTAGAAATCCAACAATCAAATTTGCCATGTCCTCTCACCAAAAATGTTCTTATAGCCAATTCTTAAATGAAGTAGTAGGGATGCTGAAGCTACAAATACCTCGTATAACTTCTTAGTAGATTCCTAAATGAAGTAGCAGGAAGGAAATTCCTAAGATCTGTCCACACAACATTACCAGGGGCTGCCCATAGACCTCAGGGGTTACCCTGGAAATTTCAGGACCTGGGATGATCCTGACCCTGGAAAATCCTCAATGATTCCCACCCCTGGCCTAAAACCTTAGAGAGCTGCTGCCAGTCAGTGCAGCCACTACTGGTTACATGGACCAGTGATCTGTGTTCCTAATCCAGAGGTTCCTTCTGACCTTCTTGAGCTAACCTAGTGCTCTCCAACTCCAATTGGATTCCTTAGAATGCATCCATGAGAGTTAAAGTGATAATAAAGTGTGATAATCACATTATGTGAAAGAGTGATGAGCCTGGACAGACAGACTAATTTACCTGTAGCTCAAGATCTCCCAATGAGTTTCACAGCTCAGTAGAGACATGAATCTGGACCCCACACACCCCAGTCCAATTATGTAAGCTAGGATAGGAATCATATGTCCTACTAAGTATTCCTGGGTTGCATCTCCCATCATTCCATACTGTGACCTATGCTGGTTGATGGGAGTTGCAGTCCAGCAACCTCTGGAGGGCTGCACAATTCCCACCTCTCCTCTAAACACTACACCACACTGGCTTTCTCAAAACGGGTTAGAAGTCACTAAATCACTACAAATGCCTTACCAATATGCATGTGTATTGTCTATGCCAGCCTTTCTCAACCTTTTTACCCTGGTGGAACCCTTGAAACAATTTTCAGGTCTCGGGGACCCCTGCCTAAAAGTTACTATGTCAACTGCTCAAAAAAAAGTCTATTTTTTCTCAATCTCAAAATCTTGCAGAATCTCTAGCAACCTCTTATGGAACCCTAGGGTTGCAGAGAACCCTGGTTGAGAAACCCTGGTCTAAGCTGCTAAGACCTCCTTCATCCTTATTAAGGAGAATTTTGTCATCTTTTATTCTTTCATTAAATGCAGTACAACACTTGTTAGCATTCTGCATAGGGGATTCCCATAAAAACTTGCACATCTCATGGCAGCCATGTCCTCTCTGTAGGTCTTGCTTTACCCAGGACAACTGAAGAGAAGGTGGAAGCTGACCAGCGCTCCATCTACGTCGGGAATGTAAGTGAGATGGTTGCCTAAGGGCTCTTCCTGCATCCTCAAGATAACAGTCTTGGGGTTTCCGTGCGTTTGCACAGTTGTTGCCTCTTTGTCAACTTGGGGGGAGCTGGGTGTGTTTAGCCTGGAGAGGAGAAGGTTAAGAGGTGACATGATATGAAAGGATGTCATATGAAGAGGGAGCAAGCTTGTTTCCTGGAGCCAGCTTGTTTTCTGCTGCTCCGGAGACTAGGACATGGAGCAGTGGATTCAAACTTCAGGAATAGAGATTCCACCTAAACATTAGGAAGAAATTCTTGACAGTAAGAGCTGTTTGGAAGTGGAATCTGCTGCTGCTTGGGAGTGTGGTGGAGTCTCCTTCTTTGGAGGTGGTTGGATGGCCATCTGTCCAGAATGCTTTGATTGGGTATTCCTGCATGGCAAAATGGGGATGGACTAGATGGCCCTTGTGGTCTCTTCCAACTCTGTGATTCTATGATTCAATGAAAATGTAACATAAAACAAAATGTACTATGAAGCAAAGTTTGCTCACTGGGCAGCAGAGTGCAGCCTCGGACACACAGTCTGTGATCTTTACAGGTGGATTACGGAGGAACCGCAGAACAGCTGGAGTCGCACTTCAACAGCTGTGGGCAGATCAACCGTGTGACTATCCTTTGTGATAAGTTCTCTGGTCATCCAAAAGGGTGAATGTTCTGTTATTAACTGGAGGTTAAGAAATGGGTGGCTTTGGTAGGGAGGTGGGGACAAGATACCAAAGCCAAGGCTATGCCAAATTTCTGCTTTGGCCTTCAGAACTTGGTAAAATTTCCTTTAGGTGGCCACACTGGCTGGGGGATTCTGGGAGTTGCAACCCAGAAAAATAATTTTCCCAAACTTGGGAAGTTCCTCAATAATTGTAGATCCCTGCAGGTGGATGAGGGACTAGATCACTTGCCATCTCTTTTTTGGGCTGAGCTGCTCTATCTTATAACAACTGCATAACAGATAAATCCAACAGGTGCTGCTCTTTGTGTTACAAAGCAGAAAAGCTGCACCTGTTGAATTCTGCATGCTTCAGTTAAGAATGGAAACTCTGCCAGGAAAACCAAGCAGCGCTTACTATAACCTGGAAGAAACACAGCTTGGACCACTCTGTAAAAATCAGTGCCAGGCACACTGATGAGACAGTAATAGCTTCTAAATGCAGTTGTGCGCACTGGATTTGCAAATTGGTATTGGAAATGGTGCTGTAAGTAAATTCTCTTTTTAAATTCTTCCCGATTAACTCCTCCAATTGTGAGTATGATGGAATGGTTAAGGCAGCTTTTTGGCAGTTGGGTATCCTTCAGATGTTCCAGACTGCAACCCCCATCATCCCTAGCCAGCATGAGGAAATACTGGCTCCTCCACTACCAGCCTGCCCCCAAATCTAACAGTCTCAACAGAGGTTCATCTGCAAGGCAAGGCAGATGGTTCCATGCAACAGGGCCTTCCATTTAGCAGCACCATGGCTGGGGAGGTCATTCTGGCTCCATCCCTTCTGAGTTTCTGGTGGGCAGCTAAGATGGTGGTGTGCTTGACATAGCCTTGGGCTGCCCTGGCTGTTTTCACTTGGTTTTAAAACAATTTTAAAGCAGAGTTATTTTAGCCTGTGTTAAAATGTTTTTAATCTATGTACAATTGTCCCCTCATATTTGCTGGGGTTTGGTTCCAGGACCCCCCGTGGATACCAAAATCCGTGAACACTCAAGTCCCATTATATGCAATGGCATAGCAAAATGGTGTCCCTTATTATAAGATGGCAAAATCAAGGTTTGCTTTTTGGATTATTATTTTTTAAAGAATATTTTCAAGCGATGAATACTTAAATCCGTGGATACCAAATCCATGGATACGGAGGGACAACTGTAGTTTTAATGGTTTGGATGTTTTTGCCCATTTTTACATCACCTCGCAAACTCTGGTGGGTTGAGAGGCAGCAGACAAAAGCCTTAAATGGACAATAAAGGACTGTTGATGGTCTTTTTTTCTCCTGTTGCAGGTATGCCTACATCGAGTTTGCTGACAAGAGCTCAGTAAAGGCAGCCATGGAGCTGGACGAGAGTGTATTCAGGGACCGTGTCATTAAGGTGGGTGCCTTTTTGGAAAAAGAGTAGAGCTTGACCCCCGTATCCACAGGGGATACATTCTAAGACCCCCGTGGATACCCGAAACAATGAGACAAATGCCAGAAGTTGACCATAGAATCACATTGAAGGACCTAGAAATGCCTAGAGAGAACATATATTTTGGGACATGGATAAGTGAAACCATGGATACCAAATGCTTGGGACCAGTTCATTCTTCAAAGGGAGGCCACTTGGAGGGAAAACCAAGGCTCTCTTCTTCGGGATGGGGGGAAAATACCACCTGAAAAGCCAGGGAATGTTGTGGCTGCCGGTCAGAGCTGACAATACTGGGCTAGATGAACAAAGAGTCTCACTCACTATAAGGGAAGATTCCACAGTTGGGTTGTGGGTGGGTGGGAAACAGGTTTTTAAAAAACATGTATTTATTTATTTTTGTTTAAACTGGATTTTTTAAAAACAAGGTTTGGTTGTGGTGAGGTTTTTTTAGCATTAAAACAAATATAGGGCTAAATCAGAAAATTAAGTAGCAAAATGCAGTTCAGATGTTATGGCCACTAGCATCAATAATAATAGTTCTTCAAAAAGTGCTCTTTTAAAGCAAGTTGTCTTGGTTGGACATATGTGAATTGAAGGATTTGTTCCTGAATGGCATTTCTTTCACTATAAAATGAAGTGATTAAAAAGAAGAAACTTACACTGAGCACTAATCTAACAATGAACAATTGCTAATAAACAGTTAAAGTTATAAAATGTTTAAATCCAAACTGTTACTGTTGTTTCAGTAAGAGAATTGGAAAATAGTAATAATAGCAAGGTTTGGGGTGGTTTTTTTTTTTTTTTAAATTAATGATCATTTTTTAAAAATCAGGTTTTTTTAAAAAGTCATTTGGTTTTAAACCAACCAAGTTTGAATCATCCTACCCTGGAAGATTCTTATGTTTCTTTGCAAGAAGTCCCTGGTGCAATCCCCAGTGGCATTTTCAGATCAGCTGGAAAAAGAATCGTGCCTTGTATCTGCAGCTGCCATTCAGAGCTAATAACTCTTCCTAGATGGAGCCATGGTTGGACTCAGTATAAGGCTGCTACCGTCTTTCTTCCAGGTATTGCCCAAAAGGACCAACATGCCTGGGATCAGTACTACCGACCGTGGTGGTTCCCGGGGTCACTTCCACGGTCGGGGAGCTCTGCCACGCCGTGGCGGTTTCTGCGGAGGCCAACATGCAAGGCCACGTGGAAGGGTGTACAGGTGAGTGTGCGATGAGGGAACACACAGTGATGCGGAGATCAAGAAAGGATTCCCCTGGAAAACCCAGAGGCTGGGAAAGATTTTTGGACTACAATTCCCAGAACCCCCACCCTCCCCAGCCAACTCAGTTGTAGTCCAAAACCCCCAAAGTTTTCCCAAGCTCTGGAAAATCCAAAATGTTCCAGATCTGTTATTTTTGACTGACAGGAAGATTTTCAATGTGAACTCTAGCAAAAATGTTTGGAAAAAAACTGAGGGGCAACAGGCTCTAGATCTGTGTTTTAATCCTCCCCAGCCCAACAACCCATTACTTTCCTTTACATTACTTTACAAAGCTGTGCAAAGAGGGAAACGTCCAAGTAGCAAAATGTCTGGTGCTCTCCCAAAATTGGTAGTACATTATTCAAATTTCCTAGAACGGGTGGCAGAGAGGATCCAAACAAACAAAATCTCTCTCTTGCTCATGATTAATGAACTGTATCTACCAGGGCAAATGATGGGTTTATGAAAACCTATGGGGTCCAGTGCATTTCACACTTGATGGTGTGGTCTATTGGTTACAGCAAGGATGGGCAGAATGTGACCCCTGGAGCCCTCTCTGCATTAAAAAGAACTGGCATGTTCTGGGATTTTTTTTTAACCCCAAACCACATGGAATGCTCCCCCAGAGGTACTAAAACACACCCAGCACCACACCTTCAAAATCTGCCAACACCCCCGATACCTCTTCCCCAAATGGCAACAAGAAGCAATGCAACATCACTTCTGGTCCCCATTTTGGGAAGGACTCTGATGAAAGTAGAGATATTTGGGAGCACAATGGGGGGAGGTGCAGCCCATTGGGGGGGGGACTGGAGAAGGAGACCCCCTGTGTTAGAGGCTGGCCTTGGGTTCTAGTTTTTACAACGTTTCCCTCCAGCTGAATCTTCCCTACCAGCTGTGCCTGTGGTGCTTTTCATCTAAGACAGATTCACCCTTCAGGTCCTGTTAATCTGGGGCTGTTCAGAAGTTACTCTGCATGCTGGCAAGGGCTACAAAGGAAGTCCTGCAGTTGAAGGAGACTCTCTTTCTCTTGTCCTGTCTTCCTGGGCGACTCTTGGAAACGAGTCCAGTCTGAAAGGGTACAGACTCCTGGCTGTTGCCGCCACAGCTGCCTGTCTGGTTTAACATCACCTGGGCACCTGTGAGGCCAGCAGGTTCTCTTGAGCTACATGAAGGCAAAGAATCCGACATTGTAGCAGCACCCCCTTGGCAGTGGCCTTTCATTTATTTTTCCCCGTATTAGAAGGGATAGAAGTGAGCAGCGATTTGCTACCCAGCAGCATGCCATACCTGAGAGCCGGTCACCTCCGCCTTGGCAGAGGGGAGAGCACAGCTGGTGCAGAATGTCCCTGGGAGCAAACGTGTCGCTTGTGTTGTCGCTTCAGCATCAGTGTGCCTTCTGACAGCCTTGCCCCAGATTTGCTGAAATGGAGGCTTTGCCTTCTGTGCCAAGCAGGGTGCATTGGGCTCCAGACAGACATCAGAGCTGAGGGTTCTCTATGCCTTGTATCGGAGCAGCTGTGTACGTCCCTGTGGTTCCCTACCTTGGAATAAAACAAGGGTTGGAGGGAACCACTTTCAGCCTGGGAGCCGTTGGGCTGGGCCATTGGGCAGGACCAAAGGCAAAAGAGGAAGGGCCAGTTTTACCTTCAACTCTTATTGCCGATAGCAAAGCTTTATGAAAAGCATTTCAACCAACAGAACCCAAGCAAAAACCAAATACAAATGTTGGGGGGGAAAACCATCCACAGGGAAAGAGACAAGACCAGAGGATTCATCCCCACCCCCCTGAGATGGCCCACTACTGTTTGGGAGCAAGGGTGGAGTTATTGGACTGCAGCTTCCAGCATCCCTAGCTAGGATAACCAATAGTGAGGGATACTAGGAACAGCAGTGCAATTACATCTGGAGGTAACCCCTGATCTATCCCTTGGTCCCTAGAGTCTAAGCTTAACTGTTTTGTCCAAAACTTTATATTTTATTTTTCTTCAGCCAAATGAAGCCAGCTCAGCTTAGCATATCATCAGTAAATACATAGCATGCTAAGTCTCTTGTTGATAACTGCCATCAAGTCAATTTATTGTGACTCTCAGAATGAGAGACCTCCAAGTCACCCTGTTATTGGTCTTGCAGAGTCAGGACAGTCTCTCCAGTCTCTCCATCTGGGATGCAGTCTTCCTCTTTTCCTACTGCCTTCCACCTTCCCGAGCATCATTGTCTTTTCTAACGAATATGATATGTCCAAAGTATGACAGCCTCAGTTTAGTCACCTTGGTTTCTACTGTGAGTTCAGCCATGATTTGCTCTTGGACCCATTTATTTGTCTTTTCAGCAGTCCAAGGTATCTGCAGAACTCTCCTCCAGTGCCACATTTCAAATGAGTTAATTCTCTTCCTATCAGCCTTTTAATATATATATATATATATATATATATATATTTGTTATTTTCCATGTTGAATACATAGTACATTAAATGCAATGTATTAAAACAGGGAAAAGAATGAATATATAAAACTTCAGTCACACAAGGGCATCATATGGTTTGATACTGGCTTAATGTAAATGCTACACCATATCAAATGAAATCTTCCTGGAAGCAGGCTTTTCTGCTAAAATTCAGAGTAAATAGGGGGTTGTTTTAAATCATGTTAAAGCCTAAAAGAAGCACTTTCACTTTAAAAATGGATGGACGTTGTGTGTTCCAATGCCAGGAACAAGGTAAGGACAAATTATTTTGCTCGTGTGGATCCAGAGGGATTGTAGCTCAGTGGCAGAGTCTCTGTTTTGGTTACAGAAGGTCCTGTGTTCACTCCTTGACATCTCCAGGTATGGCTAGGAATCATCCAGATATTTTAGAGTGGGTGGGGACATGAAATGCAGCCCCTGATGCTGGTGGACTGCAGCATTGTTAAGCTATGGCTAACCGGGAGTTGTAGTTTACTAACATCTTTGCCTGTGCCTTCTGCAGAGAGCTGCCAACTGTCTTGTCAGCTTAGACCATCCTATCCCTTCCTGCTGCCCTTCAGATGGACTACAACTCTCATCAGCCCCACCCAGGGAGGATGTTGCCCAACCCTGTAGAAAGAGAAAAACATTATTAAAACGACTTGAAACATGCTCTGTTGGAGCAGTGTTCAGGATGGACAATGTCACAATCTACGTGGCCGTTCATGCAGTGAGATACCAAACACAGAATACACTGGCCTTTTCTGTCCATAATGTGGTTGGTTATGCAGCCCTTAATGCAGTCTGACAAGTGTGCTTGAAATCAATTATATGCATGATAGAAAGCCTGGTCAGGGCCAGATATTGATCAACAGTCTGGGGAAAAATCTTGATCCTTCCAGCAGCCGAGAAAGCGGCTTAGATGAAGAGAGCTCGGATAAGTTTGACATCTATCAGACCTTCCTAGACCTCTCTGGGGTCTGAGTTGGTGCATGTCATCTCTCCTGATGCCAAGTGCCTGAAGAAAAGAATCCTCACTCCCATCCTCCACTCCTTTGTTTTTCTTCCTTCAACACCTCTTTGCTTTTTTAATTCTGTCCCTACAGCTAAATCCCCACTTGAGTAGACTCATTGATTTGATGGGATTTATGCATGTGTTGACTCTATATGCTTTTTGGGTCTACCAGTAGGTTTTATGCCTCAGTTGAAGTGGCATAGTTGGGACAGGTTCAGCACCTGTTGGGACAGCACTCAGCCAGTGGGAGTTCAGCACCCTGGATATCTTCAAGCTAAGTACTTGGAGGATGGGCTTCAGAATCTTGGATCTCTTTTTTAAAGCTTCGGCTAACACCTGGAGTGGATTCACTGCCTCACTGACATAGAATCTTAGAGTTGGAATGGACCACAAAGGTCATCTAGTCCTACCCTCTGCCATGGCAGAATACACAACTAAAGCACTCCTGAAAGGTGCCCCTCCCATGTTTGTTTAAAGACCTCCGAAGAAGGAAAGTCCACCACCCTCCGAGGCAGTCTATTTCACTGCGGAACAGCTCTCATATTAAAAAAAAAAAGGTGCTTCCTAATGTTTAGGTGGAATCTCTTTTCTTCTAATTTAAACCCATCAGTTCATGTTCTAGTCTCTGGAGCAGCAGAAAACAAGCTCACTCCATATTCTAAAACAAGTGCTGTGCAATAAATGCGGCAAAATTTCCAGGCATGGGGTGTTGTTTTTTGTTTTAAAAAAAACTTAATGCAAAAGTGACTGTGTGTGTGTGTGTATTTTTCCTCTGTAGGGGACGTGGAAGACTGTCTCCCTGGTACGCGCCCTACTAGGTGGTAGAATAAGAGGACCCAAGCAGCACTTCCAGATTGTACTTGGAAAAGACCTGGGGAGGAAATGTATGTGAGCCCACCCAAATGAAGACTGTTCCTTGGCCCCTTGTAAGTTATTTGTGTTGAGTTGTTGTGCCATTCCTCAAAAAAAGAAAAAAATGCTGAGAATCCTGCCTTCTTCTTCTTGGATGCAACAAAGAGGACAGGCAGCTTCAGCAGGGAAGACATTCATCGACACCCAAGGTTTGCAGACGGGCTTATGGGTGCAAAACGGATCCTTCCAATCGAATGGCTGTGTTTTGGAGCCGCTGGTTAAATTCTCTTGACAGTGGACAGAAAACCTCACTGCAGTGCCTGGGCTCCCCTTTCCTTCCTCTACCCCACTGTGTGACGTTAGGTATGTTCTTGGCACAGCCAACAAACACTTGATTCTGCTCATTGAAGGGGGTTTGTGGAAGTGGGCAAGGAGTGTGCCGAGAAGCAGTTTTATATATGCAGCAGTTCAGCCACGTAAGGACTTGGCTCCCAGGAATGATGCCAGATCTATTTCTTTGATGGAAGTGAACACGGCATTGTAGAGTTGTGGAAATCCGGCTTGTAAAATACTTGTTTTTCATCCCCTATTGCCTGCAGATGAGTGTATATAGATTCCATGAATCATACACCTAGTTCATTTTCATGGTCTTCGTGCTCCATCAACAAGAAAGCCTGTCCTTTATGAGTATAGCAGTCTCAAGTCCTGTCACAGAATGTCAGCTTTTATTGTTTTATGCAATACTCTGGCAGACCTCTGCAACCTATTCAGCCCTGCTCTTGTGGGGAACCATTTTTGCTATACAAGCCTGTTACAAAGTTTGCAATAGCTCTTGAAAGCAGGAGCGTCATTAGGCTGTGATGGTCCTTCTTTCGTACCCACCTAAACTGATGAGTCTAATTTTGAGCATTTTTAATTTCTGTTTCTTGCACAGCCTGGGAGAATCTGTGAAGGCCAAAGGAAGGACAGGAAACTAGGAAAAGAATTACCAGGAACAGTTGGCTCTGTTTTGCATTCCTTCAGACTTCGCAGCTTGGGGAATTACTTTTTTGGATATGAGCCTCATAATCCCCCCGTCAGCACATACTGGTGGGAGAATTTGAAAATTGTATTCCAAAAGGTAACTCTTCCATGTTCTGCTTTGGGTTTCTCTATTAGCATCCCCTCCTCCTCTTTTTAAACTAATATAAGAAGATTTTGCTTAAAGTTAATGAACATTAATGGTTTTATTGTTATTATTATTATTATTGTGCTGAGCTGCTGTATCTTTGTTCAGACGCTTTAATTGTTTTGTTGTTCCAGTGGGGTGAAAAAGGGAGAAAGGAAAAAAAGGCTCTGGTTAAAAAACTAAGTTGTCTTCTGCACCTTGAAATTAAAGTTATCAGGTCAAAAATCATACCTTGAAACCTGTGAAGATGGTGGAGTTTACAAAGGGAAAAAACCAATCACCTTGTCTTATAAATTGCACTATACAGACAAACTTCAGTCTTACACTTTCCTTAATTTGTCTTTCACTTCTAGTCCTCTTGCAGTCACCAAAGAGAAATCTAAAAAGGAATATATGTTCAGTTCTCTACATACCATCGAGTTTCTTCAAGCCCTATAATTGCAGAATGGGCGGTGTCCAAGGTTGCCTTGTAGCAGATGGAAAGGGCGACCTTTGGGTTTGGGCTAGTGAAAAGATGCAATGTATTGATTGACATCATTTTTTAAAAAAAGTTCCCCAAGGAAATGTTGCCTGCATGACCCCACTGAAATGAATGCGAGCCCCACAAGAACATGGCTCCCACCTATTTCAAGGGGGTTTGTGGTCAAACGTTTTCCAGGGGAGTCAGGAATAGACAGATGTTGAAGATAAGGAGAGTGAAAAGGGGCATTCTGTATTAAGGCATTCATGGGTATGAATAGAGATGCAATCTGTGATAAAGCTCTGTTTTTGTAAGATGTTAATATTTTTAAACAAAATAAATGCTTCTACTAATTAAACCAAACCCACAAAGAAAGTATTGGCTGTGGATCTGTCTTCTAATCTGCCTCTGTAGAAACTACCCTTAACAGTTGAGTTGGATGGAGAAAAGTATATATTTCATTCCTCTGCGTTTGTGGGTTCAGCATTTGCAGAATTGATTATTTGTGGATTTGATTAATATCTTCTCTCTAGGCATTGTAGGTCTACCCCAGCACCCTCCAAATTTGGGCCCTGACCAAGGATGGTGGACACTGTAGTCCACGTCATCTGGACAGGACCAAATTGTGGAAGAGGGCTCTGCTGCAGTGGTTCTCAAACACTGACCCACCAGATGTTTTGGATTACAATTCCCAGAAGTCCCAGCCAACAGGGTCAATCACAGGAATTCTGGGAACTGGAACTCCCCGGCATCTGGAAAATCACTCCTTTACTGTATTCACAAATCTCTTCGACAGATATTCGTCCCGTTGTATCAGCCAGGAAGGCCGGTGCTTTGCTTGACCTTCTTCAATATGACCATGTATAATGCAATGACTTCAGGCCAGCTTACTGTGACGGGGATTTATTTTATAGTGCATGACATCAGGGAACAACACACATTACATACAGAACATCAAATATGTACAGTGGGGTGCAGTTTTCTTAGATGAAGGAGGTGGCAGAAGAGTCAGAGGCTTCAGCAAACCTGCACCATCATAGAGGTCACCATGTTGTCAAAGGCCCTTGGGAACACACAGGTAGAAAGTGTGAGGGAAACAGCAAACATGTAGGAATAGAGAAACAACTGCAAACAGACCAACTAGTTAATGTTACGAGAGAATATTTCCCACCTCCATGCCATATGTCAGAGCTTGGAAAAGTTGCTTTTTTTGGACAATGACTCCCAGAATCCCCCAGCCAGTATGTTATCTGGTGGATTCTGTGACTTGTAATCCAAAGGAAAGCAACTTTCCCAAGCTCTGCGGTAGGCACACCACCTCTCCTGAAATTCCAAATTTCTTCCACATTGTAAGGCTCAGGTACAGGCTATCTGATATACTGTATCTCCTTTTAGGAGCCTTCTCCAGGCTCTTAAGATCTCTGGGGGAGGCTCTTTTCTAAGTCCCACCACCTTCCCTCCCTAGGGAGGCTAAAATGGCTTTTTTTTCTCTTTTGCTCTCCTGTTGGCAAAAGCAGTTGCTTTTGGCATCATGAGCAAGGTTCTAACAGCTCTAGGGACCCCCTAAAACAGATCTACCCCCTAAAAAACAAAGTGAGTGAGTATTCTCACTGCTGACTCACCTAGATTGGATCTGGTCCCCAGGGTTATAAAAGGGGTTGCACATGACATCTGTGTAAGAATTATGCAACTTCCTGAACATCTGGAAAGGGAACCATTCTTATTACAACTCTGTAGGAACCAATTTGACCTGAGGGCACAGAAGGAGCAAAGGCCTGTTAAACTGAACTTACACTTCGGATTTCATTGTCTCGGAGTGCCGTGTTGGAAGAATCCACCACCATCACAAACTTCACCTTGGAATTGGTCACATAGCCATATCTGCTTGGTTGGTCAAGGGAAAGTGTGTTGGGAACATAGGAACCAAGTGTGATCATTTAGCTGAGCCTTGTCTACACCACAGCTAGAAAACCGGTGGCCATCCAGATATTGATGGACTACAACTCCCATCAATCCTCCTCCTGGCCATGCTGGCTGGGAACTAATGGGAATTGCAATCCAGAATCATCTAGAGAGCCCCATGTTCCCTAGCCCTGATCGTACTTAATTGCCAGCATCTCTCTGAGGTTTCAGATCTGTTTTCTTCCAAATGCCTGGGATTCAACCACCCTGTCCCTTCATGAAAAGTAAATATTCTACCCTGAGTTCTGGTAATGGCCACAGACAAAATCTGTAAACAACTACCAGATTCAACCAAAACTGTTCCTAGGCAAAAAATACCTTGCCCAGATGTCATTGAGCTAATGTATGGCTGCTTTCTCTATCCTCACTTATTCTACAAGCACAACCTATACAGGTTGAGTCTCCCTTATCTGAAATGCTTGGAACCAGAGGTATTTTAGAATATTTCAGATTTTGGAAAACTTGCATATATGTAATGAGATCTCTTGGAGATGGGACCCCAGTCTAAATATGACATTCATTTATGTTTCATATACACCTTAAATGCATAGCCTGAAGGTCTTTTTATACACAATATTCTTAATAATTTTGTGCATGGAACCACCTTTGTGTACACTGAACCATCAGAAAGCAAAGGTGTCACTATCTCAGGCACCCACATGGACAATCTTGGAGTTTGGAGTATATCTGATATCGGGATTCCGGATAAGGGAGATTCAACCTGTATTAACCCACCTTCTTGGATCTGAGTTATGGGGGGCAACACATTTCAAACCCTTTCCTTCAACTGGATAGAGGTCAGGCTGTCTTGTGGGAGATGTGGACAGGAAGAGTCACACGTTCATAGAACAGTTGCCTAATGTCACTGTTTACCTTCTAAGCTAAAGATTAAAGCATACAGAACTTATAACTAACTGATTTGAGAACCAGTGTGATGTAGTCTTTAGAAAGTTGGGCTGGGACTTGGGGAGATGGGACATTCTACTCCCCACTGAATTATGAAAATCTCTCAGACACATTGAGCCAGCCACGCTCTCTTATCCTGACCAGCTTTACATGGCTGTCCAACTGCTAGTCTCAAATACCATAGATTCATTGAAGGAAGGAGACCATGGTAAGCCAGCACTTAGACGCAACTACCCCAATGAGTCTACCTGAAACTAGCATTTGGATTTAGGCCAAGGTAAGCAGGAGGAGAGCCATAATATGCTATCCTTCTGCTTGTTGGAGGAAAGGTGAAATATAAATATATAACACACTCAAAAATAAAGTGGTAGGAGATCCAAAATGCAACTTCAAGGACTGCAACACAGCTATGGTAACAATATCATCCCACCTCCCTGTAACTACTGATCAGCAAGAAGGGGGCCAGTCTAGCCTTTGTAGAAGGGAGTTCCAGATAATAAAAGTCCTCCGGAATAATATGCCACGGCTGTAAGGAGTGATCCTAAGGAATAATCTCTGCAAGCACTGAAGATACACTTTGTAGTCCTCTGTGGGGTACAACAGCCCCAGATAGAGCTCCCGCTGGTCTACAAGGGCTTTCCCCATGGCTGAAATCTTCTCATCCACAACGTCAAGGGACGTGTGCACCATGTAGTGGAACTTCAATTCATTTTCTGTTGGGATACTCTTGATGTACAGAGGATAGTTCTGGACAGAAAGGAGGGAAAATGAGAAAAGACACTAAGGGATTCAGCCATTGAGCCAACCAATATTAACTCCCTATCCTATGGGTGGGAAGTGTTGGCTTAAACAGAACCAATTTTCCAAGCAATTTTAATTCAGAATTCCTAATGGACATCTCTGTAAAGCCATTTAGGACAAGGTTGTAGTCCCTCCAGATGTTGTATCACTGCAACTCCCAGCAGTGCTAGCTAGCATAGTCATTGTTGAGGAATCATGCACTGTTTACTTAGAATTACTTGGGTGATTTTCCCCCTTCTATGGAAATGTATGCCAATTTCATCCAGTTAATTCTCAGTCAATTGACTGAGAGTTTTTAAACTGAGTGCCATCCCTAATCCTTGCCAGTCATGACCTCTTTAATTTTCTCTGACGGTTATTTATGATTTTAATGGTTCTTGCCTCATTCCTGCTTGTGTTATGTTGGTTCGCTTCACACTTTGAGATGTGGAGTTCTGTATGCTCTGTGGCTGCTTTCATGGGAATGATAAGCCAAAATCTGAAAGAATATTGAGCTGCGTGCTCTGTAACAATATAATAATACTTAATAATAATAATACTTAGTTATTTATTACCCACCTCTCTCCTCAGAATCAGGGTGGGGTACAACATCACACAGTACAGTATACAGTAAATTCAATACAATACATCACAATGCAATTTTTAATACAATGCTCTGGTGCGTGTGTTGCTCACACATAGAATTCACCATCTTTAAAGAAGTTTTTAGTCCTCAGAATTGCTAAGATTGACCAGAGTCTTGTTGGTATGCTATGCTTTTTATTGTGTTGTTTTTAGTATTTTTAGTATTTATTAAGCATGTTTTAAATGTTTAATTATTTAATTGTATTTTAACAGGTGGGTGGGATGGAGGGGTTTGTATGAAGATTTTAATGTTGTAAGCCGCCCCAATTGCATTTTTTTTGAGCTTAGAACGTTACTTTTATTTTTTTGTATTATTACTTTTTATTGTTGCTTATACATCATAGTTATTTAGAACAAGAAAAGATAAGTTTCTATCCTTATACTTAATCCACCCATTACATACAGATATAGATTATCCAGAACAGATATAGATTTCTGGAATAGATTATCCCGGCCTCGGGAAAAAAAAAAACCCTCCTTCAGGAGAGTCCCCACAGCCTCCTTTGTTAACGGAACTGAATATCGTATGTATGTGCTTTATTAAGTGTTTTAATTGTTGTTTTCATTTGCAATCTGATTTAATAATTTTTAAGGGGGGAGGGGAGTATACTGTTTTACTTTGTATGGTGTTTTAATGTTTATTATTATTATTATTATTATTAACAGCCTTGATTGGGTTACCAAAGGGAGGTATATTTTTTTAATTTTTTTGATAATTTGATTAATTTTATAATCATACATTATAATATCCAATCAATCTCTCTGCTTTTCTTCGCAAACGAAGATTCAGGAAGAACTCATCCCGCATTTTCTGCAAGCGCGATGATGACTAAAAAGGCCAACCAATACTTATTTAGTATAACACATAATATTAATTTACCGGAGCCATTATCCTTTACCTAATCTTTCCAGAATCTCATTTCTTCTCGTGGAGGTAACCTCCCATCTACCAAAGGGAGGTATAGAAATAATTTTTATTATTATTATTATTATTATTATTATTAGATAGCTGTAAACACAACAAACTTGAATACAAAAATACAACCCAACTTCATTGTCTGTACTAATTTTTAATATCTTCCTTTTTTGCCCCGATTGCATTTTGTAGAGGGGCGGGCTATTCTGGTGAATTAATATTCTTGAAAAGAATCATAGTAAAGAATCTATGTTAACTTTTGAAATTAGTTAATAGAAAAATTGTGATGTTTATGGTAATATTATGAGTTATACTAAATAAGTATTGATTGGATATTATAATATATGATTATAAAATTAATAAAATTATTTTAAAAAATTAAAAAATATTATTATGAATGATGGGAGTTGCAGTCCCACGACATCTGGAAGGTTGCCTAAAGATTCTACAGATTCTATAGGATTGGCGTTAAAAGCGGTATGAAACTGCGTTATTTCTACAGTGTAATGCCCCCTGAGGTGGGAAGTGGCTGCCTATTGTTGGAGGCAGGAGACTGGGGTGCCTCCGCTTTCCCCCTATTCTCCCTCCCGGTCTCTGCCCCACTCCGACTCCAAATACCGCCCCCTTCCCCAATTACCACTGAGACCACCACCGCCTCCCCAAATTCAACTCAGACCTCCTTGGCGATCACAGCGATACAAACCGCCATCTTGACTACTGGCAGACTTGCTTCTCTTCCCTCCTCCTCGGAAGAGCTTCTTTTGCCCTTACTTCCGCCCACGTGAAACCCAAGAACCAATGAACACAGCCGGAGCTTTCCCCCCACCCTCGGAGCTGTTCACGTGACTCTTTTTCCCCTCTCGTCCAAGAGGAGGAGGCTGTTGTCCCCATAGAGATTGTGGATCAGGAGAGTGTTAAACTTCCGGCTTCTGTTTGATTAGCAAAACCACCATATGCGGGGCGGGAACTTTCCCCCCCCTTCCCATTAGGCTTCCTCATTGTCTCCCCCTCAAAGAGAATGATAAAATTTTGGGAAAAAATGAAGGCAGGAGCGACTCCTTAGGTTGCACATCTCTATGAGGGGCCTCCTAGCCATAGCCTTACACGGTCGATGGAGAACCGGAAGTAGTGTCACGATAGCCCCTCTGATGTCGTGCGGGGCCTCTTTACCCGGAGCCCCTTCCCCGATCCTGGATTAAGAGCAGGGAGCCGCGGTTGCCATGGAGACGGTGTTGCCGGCGCTCTGGCTGGCCTTGTGCGGCCTAGCCGACCTCAGCCTAGCTGGGGAGACCCCCACCAACGCCACCAGGCCCCCCAACCTGGTTCTGCTGCTAATGGACGATGTGAGCCGGGGAGAGTTGGGGGAGAGGTTGGGATGATGGGGATCCTGGGAATTGTAGTCCAAAAAAGTAACTTTTCCAAGTCCTGGGTCACTTCGTTACTTTGGGTAGGGGGTGAGAAAGGCTGTGCTACTTTTGTGAAAGGAGAAAGGAAAGGAAGGGGGGCTTGGGGAGGTGACCAGAACTTGGAAAAATTATTTTGGAGGATTGCAACTCCCATAATCCCCCCAACAAGCATGGCCCCTGACTGTTGGAGTCCTGAAAAGTAACTTTTACAAGTCTTGGTGAAAAAGAGGAACTCTTGAAGAGAAAGGGGTAGGAAGAGCTGTACCTCTCTGCAATAGAATTTGGAAACGTTATTTTGGAGGATTGCAACACCCATAACCCCCCCCCCCCAATAAGCATGGCCCCTGACTGTTGGGGTTCTGAAAAGTAACTTTTACAAGTCTTGGTGAAAAAGAGCGTACTTTTCTTATAAGAGGAAGGAAGAAAAAGAGGAACTCTTGAAGAGAAGGGGGTTGGAAAGGCTATACCTCTGCAATAGAATTTGGAAAAGTTATTTTGGAGGATTGCAACACCCATAACACCCCCCAACAAGCATGGTCCCTGACTGTTGGGGTCCTGAAAAGTAACTTTTACAAGTCTTGGCGAAAAAGAGGAACTCTTGAAGTGAAGGGGGTTGGAAGGGCTATACCTCTCTCTGCAATAGAATTAGGAAAAGTTATTTTGGGGGATTGCAACACCCATAGCCCCCCCCCCATAAGCATGGCCCCTGACTGTTGGGGTCCTGAAAAGTAGTTCTTGTTGTTAGTGAAGATTGAGATTGGGCTGACTGCAGTCATTGTGGAGTACTGTATAGTGTGATGGTCATGGTGGTTTATGGGAAATTTTGGCTGCTAGGAAAGGAGAGTTTAGAGTTGTATTTTTGGATTACTACCTAATATCTTTCAGCCTCATGGCTAGTGGATGAGGGCAGGATGCTTGGTGTTGTTGTTCAAAAAAGTAGCTTTTCCAGGTTTTGGTGGGGTTACAGTTGCTTCAGTTATGGGGTTGAGGGCACTGTGAGGTTTTGCTGCAGAAGTTGTAAAAAATGGGAGAGAAAGAATGAGTACATATAGAATCACAAACGTGAAAGGGTACCCCTAAGGTCATCTAGTCCAGCCTCCCCACCAGTGCAGGAATACACAGCAAACTCATTCCTGACAGGTGGCCATCCCAATGTCTGTTTGAACACCTCCAATGAAGGAGAGTCCACCACCTTCCAAGGTAGATTTTATTCCTGCATGGCAGGGGGTTGGACTAGATGGCCCTTGTGGTCTCTTCCAACTCTGTGACTCTAGACTGTTCCAAGTTCTTCCTGGTGTTTAATCCAAATCACATCTCTTTAATTTAAATCCATTAGCTCTGGTCCTATCAGTCTGGAGCAGCCACAAACTCACTCCATCCTCTATATGGAATGCCTGCAGATGCATAAAGATTACTTTCGTATCATCTCTTCCATTTCATCCAAGGCGGTCATGTTAATTCCGGCTTCATTACATTTTACCCTTACAACAACCCTGCAAAGCATTCTCTCAGCAAGCTTCTTGGCTGAATCTGGGATGTGATCCTGAGACAGCCCCACTCTGATATTCGGTTTATAACAGTATGGTGTAGTGGAAGCAGACCTTGAAAATATTACTTTCAGGGGATTCCAAGTGACCACGTTAACAGAGGGGCTTCTGGGAATTGTAGTTTAAAAACACATCCTTTGCCAGGCTCTGATCTGAATCAAAGCAGTCCCAAGGCTTTTCACCTTTATTTGCTGGCAATAAGTAAGTACCATGGTCCCCTACAGTGACCTGAAATTTTTGGCATTTCTGGAATTCAAATTCAACATTTCCAGAAATTTTAGATCTCTATCCTTACACAACACCATGTACTTGTAGCACATGCTTTCAATAGACAATTTAATTGTGAACCTTCACTGTTACTCCATGGAGAACAGCTAGCAGTTTAGACATCCTTGTTTATATTAATGAACGGAGCGGTAACTGCCATAGCAAAGTTAGAATGAAAATGAGCTGGGAATCAAGGCGTTCTCCTAGCTCTCCCATCAACTTAATAGATGGCCTTAGGCAAGATTCTCATAAGTGTTACATCATTTTTGCAGTGCTAGAAGTTTGGTTTGGTTTGGGATACTGTACTTTTATAGTGGCCTCTCCGTGATTAGGTAGCTGACTGTCTCAGCCTCCCGTCTGGAAAACAATACTGACCTACTTTTCAGGGTAATTGTAAGGATAATGTACATCAATGTTGTGTACTTTGAACTCTTGGAAGGAACTACATAAATGCTAAGTATTATTATTTCCTACTCAGCAGTTGTCCCTGGTTTACCCAGCTTGTTTCAGGAAAAGGCTTAGCATGTAGACCTGCTACTAGAATTCAGTTCTGGATGTATTTATAAGCACCTCTTGTTACCGTGATTCATCAGCCATTTTTCAGGGAAATTAATTCCATTGCTCAGCTGACTGTATTTTTAGACAAATGTTTCCTAATGTATCTCTAGCGTTTCTTTTTAGTTTGGGGCTATTACTCTTTGCACCTTGTTTTTAGTTGCCTGAAATTGTTAGTGTAATTTTTTTCTTTGAAAAAGGGCCCCTGTTGATTTAAGTCTTTCTCTGTACCCCCACAAAAAGGTTTCATTCCCCCTCCCTTTTCTTATTATACTGTATTCAGTATGTACATGTAAAAAATAAGTTTCAGCTGAGGCAGTACAGAGAGTAGTTTAGCTGCAGGTGCCAGTGAGGAGAAGCGAGGCATGGTGCCATTTTCTCAAGCAGTTGGAAGTTTCCTTGATTTTGCCCCATTTAGGTGGGATTCACATAACTACCACAAAATGATTTTGTCCATCATATGGTGCATAATTTGCCTTCAGAATTAATTGGCTCTAGATGTTGCTGTAGCCACTAGCATAAGTGAGTTTAAAAGAAGGCACTGCAGGGGGTATTGCTGTAGAACTCTCTCCCAAAGGAGATCTGATCTCTGTTTTTGCCAGCAGGCAAAGATCATCCTATTTAAACAGGTCATTTTAACTGGTTGAGGAAGATGCATGTTCAGTGGGTGTGCTGTTTTTTAAAATATGTGATATGTGTTTCATTAAAGCTTTAATCGGGCTGAGTGTTTAATGTTGTTTAAACAAGCCTTCAGTCTTAACTGGCCAGGGAAGAGGAACATGCAATTAGTTGTGCTTTAAAAAAAAAGTTATATGTATTTCCTGTGTTTAAATTTTTTAAGTTAAAATCTTCAAAGTAGTAGAATTCAAGGTCATAGCCATGGTAGTCTGGAATATCAGTAAGCAAGGGGATCTTGCAGCACCTTTGGGACAAACTGAGAGAAAGAAATTTTAGCATAAGCTTTCATAGACTTGGTCTACTTTCTTCAGATGCATGGAATCTTCCAAGGCACCAGTTCACTCCATGCATCTGAAGATGTAGACCAAGCCTTCGAAAGCTTATGTTACCATTTCTTTTTCTCAGTCTCAAAGGTGCTACAAGATCTTCAAAGTACTGTTTTAATTGGGTTGATGATTGAATGCTTTTTTAGCTTTTGTACTCCATATTGTTTTTGTTGTTTTCTGTTTTAAATTATATTGTAAGCTGCTTTTGAGTCCTGTTTGGGAAGAAGGTGGGATATAAACCAAATAAATACATCAATAGCTAGAAATTGGATCTTCCATGTTCAAAAGTAGCATATCTGTAATTGCCAGTTACTGGAAAGAGGCAGCAGAATATAACCATTTGCATTTGGCCCAGCTTTAACATTCTGCAGGGCATCTAACTGACCACTGACAGACACAGAAAACTGGGTTACATGCCTCTTTCACTGACCCAGTATGATTGGCTCTCACAATGGTGTTTCTGAAACTGGTATGAAGGCTTTCCCAGAGAGGCCTTGCCTGGGATCATGTGATCTCATTTGTAGCCTCCCTATAATATGCTTGGCTGTTTGGAAGCTTGCATCAACCCAAAATGATGATGATGATAATTTCCTTTGTACTGCACAGGGATCGGTATAGGAAACGGGAGGAATTCTCTATGCTTTGACATTCTGTGCTAGGGAATCATTTCATTCTGGCTCTTTTTGCAAGCTTTCTTCCTTTTCCAAAGTCCTTTCCCATTGAATATGTTGTGTTCATGTAACCGTCACATGAACAAAAATATGTTTGATAGGAAGTTAAGAAGATCTGCTTGCCCCCTTAGTCTGAGAGAGCTTGGAAAAGTTTCTTTTTCTCAAGCTCTGAGCCTGGAGGAGTGCTAGTCATGGTGAGACATGCTTGGAACTGTAACAGAGGTGACTGTTTTATTTTGCAGAAGCTACGTGAAGAAAAAGTAAGCTAGTTATGAATACTGATTAATGTTTGTTTCTCTTGTGTGCTTAAGCATATTTCTCTTGTTCCTTCAGATGGGCTGGGGCGACCTAGGTGTGTTTGGGCACCCTTCCAAAGAAACTCCAAATTTAGACCAGATGGCAGCAGAAGGGATGCTCTTCCCAAGTTTCTACACGGCCAACCCACTCTGTTCTCCATGTGAGTAGATGTCAGGGCTGCGCAGAAGCAGCATTGTCAAGGGGTGGGAAACTGCTTCACATCTTTCTTCTGATGTGAAGTCACAGAAAGCAAATTGACCTCTCTGTTGTTTAATGACAAGGTTACAAACCCTATGGTCAGTTAAGGCCGAGACCGTACATTCTACCAGCATACTTACACTGGAGGCCGGGAGGGGGGCAGTGGCTGTTCCTCCTTCTTCATTGCTGTTCCATGGGAGCTAGATGGTAGCAAGTCAGTGGCTAGGTGCCAATCCGAACCCTGGCCCCATCTGGCTGCTGTTCCATAGCTGAAGATCCCCCTCCTGGACTTGCTAAAGATCCAGGAGGTCAAAGCTTACTACCCTATGATATGCTTGGTTGTTTGGATGCTTGCATCAACCCAAATAAATATATACATATATTATTAACATGTTTTTCATGTTGTGCAATGACAGCTATGTGGCGCAGTTCACCCCCACACCACTAATTGGGTATGGAGATACTCCCCTGTATTGTCCGGCTATTGCTGTGCAACTGGGGAAAAGATGTTGCGTGAGCAGGTATTGGATACCTCCTGGTGCAATGCCGAAAGCCATCAAGAGAAATCTGACCTAAAAACACTCTGCTAAGCAGTAGCACTACCAGTGTGTAATAGTATAGAAACGTGCTGCTGACCATCCTGAACATGCCCAATGTTGTTTGATTTTGGAAACGAAACAATGTCAGTTCTAGTTAATACCGGTCGCCCCTGTATCTGTGGGGGGTGCGTTCCCAGACGTATCTGAAACCACGTTTAATAACGACCTGCCATGAATACCATAGAATCATGCTGGAGGAACTAGAAAACACCTAGAGAGAATGCCTCTAGGCATCTGATGCAACTCTGTGGTCCACTTCTGGTAGACATTGACCATAGAGTTGCACTGGAGGACCTCCTGATGCTTAAAGAGACCACTCTAGCATGACTCTGTGGTCCTCCAGGTGCCTAGAGAGACGTTTTCTCCCCAACAGCAGGTAAGTGAAACAGCAGGTACTGATCCCATGTAAATGGGGAGCCACCTGTACTTGGATGGCAAACTGCCTGGGAATGCCAAGGATCTCCGGGTGGAGCAGAAAAAGACTCCAGCCCAAAGGAAGACCAAGACGACTGTTGCTGTCAGTCAGAGCTGCCAGTACAGAGCCGGTTTGACTCAGTATTAGGGAGACTTGCATTCTGTGTCTGATTTCAGAAGCTTAGCATGGCCAGGCTCAGGAGCTAACCGTAGGAGGCCACCAGGGAATATTGGGAATCTCAAGGTAGAACTGAGAAATCCTGGGTGGGGGGGATTCTGCTGTTGCTGGCAAAAGCTGAGAGCACTGGGCAAGAGGGCCCACTGGTCTGGTTCAATATAAAGTAGCTCCTTATGTCCTTAAGCTCCATTAGCCAATAGCTGAATAGGAGACAATGGGCACTTTGGAAGTTCTCTAAAACAGCAAGAACTCTGTAGCTGAAATGCTCAAGTTAACAGAACCAGTCATTGCATGAAGACATATTCTCGTCACCACAGTTTCATTGCACAACAGATAGTTCTTTCCTCAAAATACCCCAAATGCTCAACAGACATATGGAAAGCAGATGGGATCAGGATTGTGGTGATCAGATGTGCTAAAGTGGCAGAATTGGGACTGAATTCAGTGGCTGACGCTGGGTATCTGACACATATACTGTATATACGCATGTACACCTCTGTGTTTTTTTCTTTTCTCTCTACAGCCAGAGCAGCCCTTCTAACAGGTCGTCTCCCCATCAGGAATGGCTTCTACACTACAAATGCCCATGCCAGAAATGGTACATTCTCTTCTGTTACAAACAACCCTTTTACTTTTCAAACCTTTCCTTCCATAGTAGGAGAGATAGTGAGATTTCATCTCCCACTATGAGCCTGCCTGACTTCTTACATCTTCGGGGCAGGACTTTCTCTTCGTCCTGCCCCCCACCATGGGTGCATTTTGTGAAGACATGGGAGAGAGCCTTCTCAGTGGCTGCTCCCAAGTTGTGGAAACTTTCTCCCACAAGAGGCTCACTTGGCCCCTTCTCTGTTCTCTTTCTTATGGCTGCCAAAGCCCTTTTTATTTGGCCAGGCCTTTGGCTCTTAACTTACTGTGCCTGGAGGGTCTTTTAATTTAGTGTGTTATGCTTTTTATCCTTTGTTTTAATGTGATTTTAAATTGTTCTAATGTAATGTTTTTATTAGAATTGTTTTAAATTTTTGTATCAAATGGGTTCTGCCAACCAAAGGCCTTCTGCATTATCCACGGGTTCTGCATCCATGGATTCAACCAACCATGGCTCAGAAATATTCAGGGGGGAACATTACAAAAAGCAACCCTTGCTGTTTGCCATTTTATATAAGGGATGCTGTTTTACTGCACCATTGTATATAAAGCAACTTGAACATCCATGGATTTTGGTATCCATGGGCGGGGGGGGGGCACTGGACCCAAACCTCAGCAGATACCGAGGGTCCACTGTAGTATGCTGGATGTAAGACCTGGCTTCTGCTGCCAGAAGGGTTCTGGTAGTAGAAGGTGCATGAACTCAATTTTGGGGGACCCCGCCTTATTGAGCTCACCTCATTAAGTAGAGCCCCCTAATCCTCTGTGTACCCTTGGAGGAGAGCTGGAAGTGCTGCCACTGGAGGAGGGGGCAAGGAAGTCCCCTTCAGGTGTATGAGCCTGAGTCTATCCTAGAACCTCCAAATGTTCTTGCTACAATGCAGATTCCAAGCATTTTAGCTTTTCAATATCTCTTTTCCCTTCCACTGCTAAGAACCGTTGCTTCATCGGATGGCCTAACTGACATTCAGTGAAAGGAAGGGGAGGAAAAGTTGCACGTTATTATTTCTAGGTTAACAGTCTGTTTCAAATTCACTCAAATAGAAATATGTTCTTCCTCCTGAGCTCGGCAAGGGCATCTGGAAAAGCACCGTTGCCAAGCTGTCCACAACGAGAGCTTTGCTCCAGCACTCTTGTCAGGAGGTGGCAGCTTGAGCTGATTTGAGGCCGATCTGGTTGTTGTTAGTGTTGTTTGTTCCAAAATGGCAGATGCTGTAGGAGACCATATGTTTTAGAGCATGCATTTACAACTCCGGATTGATGCAGGCTGCCTACTGGCAAGCGTGGGTGTTTGTCTCTTCGCTGACAGGGGAGGGTTGCTTGTATGTTAGAAGCAAACAACAGAAGACCGCGTGCAGCATTGAAAACCAGCTCGCGGTACCAGGCCAGATCCTGACACCCTCCATTTGAATGGGAAAAGGCATGCCATCTAGATGATTTGAAGGTGTGTCTTTTGAGAGCTCCATGTAGAGTTTTTAGATAGGCTATCCATTGAGTCCGGGACGACTGGTCTGCTATGATGCTTTGGGGATTTTCAGATGGAGGCAAACGTCTATCCTAGATTGGCTGTCTGCTATGAATAAGGAATGCCTAGGATTGGGTTTGGGCCTCTTCACTTGTAGGACAAGGGTGGGGGATCTTTTTCACCCTGTGTGCCAAACTCAGTTTCAGAGAAGTTCTTAGAGAGCTGTGTTTGGTGGGAGGCTCAAAGGCAAAAAGGGTGGGACCAAAAATACCAGAGCATCTTGGACTGCGAAGATTTTTCTGACAGTAACCAATTCGTAGGAGAGGCGTTTCAACCTGAAAACAGGGGGAAACCCATAGAAAAGTGGAGGAACCGTGCAGTAATACTATGGGCAAAGGAGGGTTTGCCAAACTTTGGGAGGTTAGATTGGCTTTTCGGGAGGGGCTGGATTCAGCCCCAGGGCCAGAGAATCCCCACCCTTGTTCTAGAGCCATTGAGTGACTGGGCCAGGGAGGCTCTAGAACAGGGGTGGGGAGCTACATTGGATCTGGGGGCCAATTCTGTGCCCCGGGACCCACAGGGTGTATCGTGGACTGCTACAAATGCCAAAAACAAAACAGAAAGGCACAAATGTAGTTCACCAGATGTCTGCTTCTGAGTTTTGAAAAATGGCTATTTTTAAAATCTTAAACAGAGTGCAACTCTGTGGCCTGTTTGAAAAATGAATTGCCTCACCCAGTAGAGTCCAGGAAAGACAATCCGCCCATTTCATTTCATTTTAACTTTTGACCAGAAGAAGGATGTTCTGGGGGATCCAGAGGGGCCAACTCAACCTGGGGGCCCACGTGTAGCCCCAGAGGCAGGCACCCTTTCCCCTCCCCTCTTCCAGGGCTTCGGGCAGGAATCTGCTGTCTGTGCGATGGCCCTGTGACTGGCCCCGTTACTTCAGAGCAGAGTGGATGTAGGGCAGCCCCCAGGATACCCGTGGCCCCCTGGATCCCACTTGGGCTGCTCCTGAAACCTCCTCCCAGCCCCCCAAAGTCCCACCCCAGTGGGTTTTTTTTTTTTAATGGTGCATGCGTCAGGCAATTTTTGCCCCCAGATCATGCAGAAATCTCCCCAAAGGGTGGAAAAAACACAAAAATACCAACACCCCACCCCTAGAAGCAGCCCAGGACCCTGTACTACCCTCAAATGCTTCAATTTTCCTCTGCAGTCCCTCTCAGAATATTGACAAGAAGTGATACAGTGTCCCTTTCTTTTGCCATTTTGAGAGGGACTGCACAGGCGAATGCAGGTATTTGGGGTTAGAATCATAGAGTTGGAAGTGACCCAAGGACCATCCAGTCCAACTCCCCGTCCTGCAGAAACACCCCCAATCAAAGCAATTCCCGACAGATGGCCATCCAGCCTCAGTTTAAACACCTCCAAAGAAGGAGACTCCACCATACTCCGAGGCAGCAGTGGATTCCACTGTCCACCAGCTCTTACCATCAGGAAGTTTTCCCTAATCTTTAGGTGGCATCTCTTTTCCTGTAGTTTGAGTCTATTGCTCCATGTCCTAGTCTCTGGAGCAGCAGAAAACAAGTTTGCTCCATCCCCAGCTTGTTGTTTTTTGGGGTGGGTAGGGGTGTGCAGCTTGTTAGAGACTTAAGAGGAAATTGGCCTCTGGCCCCCATGCAGTTGCTCACCGCCGCTTTAAATAGAGCCAAGCAGTTATGGGCTATCTGCAGTCCATAGCTTCTCCTCTTTGGGTGGAACAGGCTGAACAGACACCCAAGGATATGCATTAAAGCCCTTAGATGTATTCATTTTAATTCTTCTGTGTAAGAGAGGCATATTGCTTTGACTCTTGGAGGACCGTCTTAGGAGTGCACCTAAGACCCTGTTGCTGCTCCTTAGGGTTGTACCCAAGAGTCTGCTGCTGATTTCCCCCCGTCCCCCCCACCACAAGGGTTTTCCAGTCTGCACCTCAAGCTAATTAAGCTAAGTGTCTTTGGTCCGATTGAAACCTGAATGTACATGGACAATGTTGTCTTTGCTTCAACCTCTATGTGAGGTTCAGTTGTGCTCTTAGTGGATTCACTCTCATATAGTTCATTGCTATATGGAGAGCTACAGCTAGGTCGACCTGCCCAGGTGACATGCATACAAATATTCACCGCCTCTCCTGCACTCTGCGAATTGAGTGCTCTGCCTCCCACTGAGTGCAGAAGCTGCTCGGGAAAGAATTGGCTTGTGTAAGGAGGATTTTCTTAGAAACAGGTCCAAAAAGGTATCCCTGCATGAAGTGGGGTTTGTCATGCCTTCTCCATTTCTTTGTGGTGAAACCTCCCGCAATGCCCCTTCTCCCACCTTGCTTCAGGGACTCTAATTTCAGGCCAATCTCCACCGGTCCAACCAAGCCAGCTCTGTCATTCCTTCAATTGTTTGTGAGGGAGCCAGAGGGCCAATTTGCCTCTTGGTGCAGGGAGGAGGGCAGGGAGTTTGGGAGACTGGCTTGTTCCCTGCCCCTCTCCACTTTTCCAGACATAGAGAATTAATGAGACCTAGTTTCTGAGAGAGAATACAATTTTATGCATGAACCACCCAGAAACTTGTTGCAGCTGCTAGAAATGTACTCTAGTTGTGTTTGGCACAGCATAGTCTATGTGCTGCTAATCCCCAATCTACCTTTCTTTCCTATCCTGTCCCTTCCTTACCCGTAGTTCCAAAATCTCACTTAGATCTTAGAATGTCCTCGGGATAGCTCAATGCAGATTACAGTTGATGAATCCTGTTAGTGGGGAAAACTCCTGTAACCTGCCTGCTAATCTGTCTGACATCTCCTTGTCTTAATACAGCCTATACCCCCCAGGATATAACAGGGGGCATCCCAGATTCTGAACTACTCCTTCCGGAACTGCTGAAGAAAGCAGGCTACATCAATAAGATAGTTGGCAAATGGTAACAGTTCTTTTGGACTTCTTTGTGTGTGTGTGTGTGTGTGCGCGCGCGCACCGGGGGGGGGAGTCTTATATGTGGAAGAATGAGAGTTCAAGCAAGTTGGTTCAGTCTCTGATTCCTGTCTTAAGAAATCCAGATGGAGAATCTCTCTTACTGCTGCTGTGAGTAATTTCAGAGAATTGGACAGGTTCAGCCAATGCATGGAAAAGTGCCTCTTTTTTTGCACTACAATCCCCAGAATCCCCCAGCTAGCCATCAGCCAGGCTGACTGAGAGATTCAGGGAGTGAGCGATCATATCCAAGAAAGTAACTTCCCAAGTTCTGCCTTTGGTCCCTTAGGGGTGCTACTCAACTGTTAGCTCCTCCTTTTTGCTCCTGTTTGGTTTGTTTCAGAGATTTCTTCCCCTCCCAAAGGAAAAGGAAAGAAAGCAAGAAAGTAAAAGGACTGATGCTAGCCCTCTCCTGGCATCAGAACATAATCTAGATGGGCAGAGGGTAAATGGAGAGCTAGTGAACAAATATTGACCCACAATCTGCCTGTGCTGCATCCCAAGAGCTCTTTTAAAAGAGCTAAGAGTTGGATCATTGAAATTGATGACAACCCTCCATGGTGCTGCAGGCGCAGGTGTTAACAAGGGAAATGGCAAGGCCACTGAAAACAGTTCTTTTATATAAATCAGGGTTGTTAAGAAAAGGCTCACAGCAGCTGCTGCAGAAGCAAGCGTGACTTCTGAGCCACTTTGGAAGGGAATAAAAAATAAGACAGAAAGCATAAAGACAGAGGTGACTGCTCTTTTCCTTCTGCTCCCCTGTTTATTCTGGCTAGCTTACAGATTTACTGCTGAAAAAGAAATTGGGGAGGATCTATACCCTCCCCCTGCAACTGGGAGATTCTTCCAGTGATTTTTTTCTTGTGTCCAGGACTCATATTTTGGTCTTACCTTCTGACCTGAAAGCTACATCTCTTTGTCAGGTACATCTCTTTGTCAACCTAACTGCCCACAGCTGCACAGTCATCTTTAGTGGTTCCTTCACACATGGAGTGCCTTTCATTTGGGAATGGTTGGATTAAGGTGTATTGTAGCATCACACTAAGAATTCACTGGGGATAGGGTGTGTCCTTTCTCAGGCCTGTGCTGCAAGCAGCAGTCTGAAGGGAGCTAGGAGCTGCAGTCCAGTGGCAACTGGAGATTCCCATGTCAACTGAGAGATGATTCTGATCTAGACTTTAAAAGAAATCTCCAAGGTGCTGGACCTATTGGTGGGGTGGAGGATAGGGTCCGGTACCTTGGATATCACCCTTAAAATTTGTGCTAAAGCTCAGTGTGGATGCATACCCTCCCCCTGACATGAAAGGCACCAGCTGCCGTGGCAGTTGTTGGGAACAAAAGTAAGCAAAATTAAAGGTGTCCACTTCTGGGCACCACAGTTCAAGAAGGATATTGACCAACTGGAAAGTGTCCAGAGAAAGGTGATCAGAGACCTAGAGACCAAACCTTGTGAGGAACAACTTAGGGAATTGGGTGTGTTTAGCTTGGAGAAGAGAAGTCTTGAGAGGCGACATGACAGCCATCTTTAAATATCTGAAGGGATGTCATGGAGAAGTTGGAGCAGCAGTTTTCTGCTTCTCTAGATGCTAGGCCACAAACCAGTGGATTCAAATTGCAAGAAAAGAAAACATTAGGAAGAAGTTATTGACTGTAAGAGCTGTTCAGCAGTGGAGCAGACTTCCTTGAAGGGTGATGGGCTCTTGTTCTTTGGTGGTCTTTCAACAGAGGCTGGATGGCAATCTTTCAGGAATGCTGTTGCTGTGTATTCCTGCATGGTGGGAGAGTGGGCTAGATGGCCCTTGCGGTCACTCCCACCTCTGAGATTCTAGGATTTTATGACCAATCCAGAGACAGGGCTGAGGATTAAGTGAGGACTAAAGGATAGGCCAGAGCTCTGTGAAAGGAAGGAAGGAAGGAAGGAAAGGAAAAGGAAAGAAAAGAGTAAATATTCTAGTAAATATTCCCTCCCCTCTAAGTTTATTGCCACAAGAAATGCAGAGCAGACCCAGGGAAGAAAGCAAATGGGCCTAAAGCAGTGAATTATTTATTTCTAGCAATCCAACCATCAGAGTACCTAAGCGGGGCAGGGGGGTAAAGCTCAGTAGGCCGCAGGCAAAGGGATGCAGCTGAGTGCTAATGCATGCAAATTCATACACCTGGGGAAAGGAAATAAACAGCCCTGCTACAGATTGGTTCCAGGGAGTTATCTGGAAAGCAGTGAGTCTCAAACAACCTCCGAGCCTGGAAGCTAATTAAAGTCTGAGCTTGCAGAAGAAGCTGCCAATTGGACAGAGCCTGCTCCTCTTGTGTGGACCCGTTTCCGGTCCTGCCGTGAGTGCGGCGCTAAAGGAGGCCAAACAGCATCCCCTGTGCTCCACACACCTTCCCTTTGTTCTCCTCCTCTCCCCACCCAAAGAGGAGAGTGGGGTGGGGGAAGATGAATGCAAGACCAGCGGGCATGGTGCAGGTTGCATCATGTTCTTCCGGACTGAGCCCCCATAGAAATGTGAGTTCTGTGATATGTGCATTATGTGTCAGCTATCAGAGCTGGGGAACCTCATGGTCTCCACATGGCCCTTTCTCCACTGTCCTACCCTGAGCGCACCCATCTGGTTTTGGAAATGAGGAGGATGAGGCCTGGTTGATATGGGATGGGAGACCACCAGGTAATACCAGGGATCTTCCAGGTAGGTTTAAGAAGGACATCTGGCTAGAAGAAACTCTGGAAAGCCACTACCACTGGTCATATTTGACACTGCTGGGCTAGATAGGCCCTGTATGTGACAGCTTCGTATGTTCTGGATCTTGTCTGCTTTCAGAAGTAAGGCAGGGAGAGTTCTAGTTAATACTTGAAGGTGGAAGTAGCAGGCGGGTATACCAGGAATGTGTACTCCACCCCACCCCAGGGTCTGTGAGTATAAGGCAGCTTACCACATCCCTGTACAGAAGACTGCAGGTTTAATAGCTGTCATCTTCCAGGTAGGGATGGGAAAGAATTCTACCAGAAATCTTTGCTTGTGCCAGTCAGAATTGGCAGTAATAGGCTAGATGAGCCAAGGATCTGTCTCGGTATAAGACACATTTCCTCTGTTCCTATGTCTTGGCTTACAGCTCTTCAAAGCTCTGGCCACTGGCTAGCGGTAAAGGGATAGAGGTGTAGTAGGCCAAAAGATCAAGAGAGCTGAAGGTTGCCCTGTCACACCTGTGGGAGGGCCTAGCAGTTATTTTTCTCCCAAGGTGCCAGGGTCCAGTACCATATTTGTGCCCATTGGCTGCATTTATTTATTTATTTATTATTTATTTATTTATTGGGAACTCCTGAGGAACCAACAGCCAGTGGCTTATGGACTGACACCCTTGCATGGACCACCACTTTCAGTAGCATTGCCTTATGTTCTCTCATTTTGTGTCATTATACCTCTGTTCCTTCCACAGGGCCACTTTTTTTTTTCATTCCCACTGTTGAATTCCCCCCACCCAAATGCCCTTCATACATCCTGGGACAGAGGAGTTCTTTTTAAAATCACCCAGACCTTGTCTTCTCTTTATTTGCTGATATAAAAAGGATGTATTTTGAGCTTAAAAATTTGTCAGGGGAGGGATGACAAAAAATTAGGGACAACAATTTAGCAAAAAAAAATTTAATTAATTTTTTTTAAAAAATGTAAACATGTTAGGGGAGTATAGTGGGAGAGCACCTTGTAACAGTGGGCAATGTCTCCTCTCCAAGCTTTCTTATAATGCAAGAAGTGGAACTACGTCAAATGTTGTGATCCTGAACCATAGGTGCCAACCCCCTCCTTAGTGCTGGAAATGGGACAAGATGCGAATGTCATACTGTCACCTCCTGCGTGGATTTGGCAGAGAGCAAGGGACTGCCTTGAGGCCCATTTTGACAAGAAGGGCAGGATATAAATCTACTAAATAAATACAGTAAATAAGAGAGCTTTGACTTGAGGGAATGAGGATCCAGCAAGGCCAAGGAGGCAAATGACACAAAGTGGTTGATGGTGGCTCTTTGGATTTTCTGTTACTTCTGTTACAGCCAGGGACTGTGGCTTTTGTCCACTGCATCACTATTTTCAAAACAGTGTTGATGAGGCAATTGATTCCTTTCTTGGCTGCTATTTTTATTCCACTTTTTATTCCCTTCCACTTTCTTTTTCTTCTTAATCTTTTCTAGGCACCTTGGCCACCAGCTCCAGTTCCATCCCTTGAGGCACGGATTTGACGAATGGTTTGGGTCCCCCAACTGTCACTTTGGACCTTACGATAACAAAGCGGCTCCAAACATCCCTGTTTATAGGGACTGGGAAATGATTGGCAGGTAGCCACTTTTTCTCTCCCCCCCCCCCGCCATTCCTCCCTCCACCTCCCCCCACCCATCTTAATTGCATTTTGCTTCCTTCTGCATTTACTTGGCTGTTTTAAAGTTCTCTTGTAACAGAAGGCTTGGGACTCCATTACTCTTGGCTGCTCTTTCTTCCAACTGAGCATGCGGGTGTTTTCCTTCGCTTCCTGTAAGAGGTCTGGGGTTGGTGATGGGTGGGGTGGGGAGTTCCTTTAGGCTCCTGGGCCTCCTGCTTTTCCCAGAAATTCCTGCACACGTCAACACATACCAGGCACCCAAGCTGAACTGATGAAAATCCCACCTCACCAACACAACTCTGAGAGCCTACAGCCTACAAGGACCAACTGAGACTGCAGTGAATTATGAATGAGATCTCCATTAACAACTGTGAGGTTGCAAAGTTAATCATTTGGAAGTTAGGAAATGCCAGCCCTTCTCCGCCGCCCCCCCCCACCTGCCGAATACCACTCCTTCCTCTTCAACTCTAACTCTGGCTGAAATCTCCTTGCTGATTTACTCCTGAGACAATCCCTCTCAAGATTACTTTTTATTTTCTTCCCCCCTCCCCAATAGAAATAAAGTGCACCTCCCTATGCGGTAGGGAGTAGATGTGTTCCTGGGTGTCACTTCTTTTAACAGAAACTAACAATAGGCACGTGTGAAATGAAACAGTCAGCCCAGATAAGCCTTGCATGAAACGTCTAGAAATCACTTGAAAGCTCCTTCCAAAATGTATCCACAGATGACTTTTTCTTTCACCAGGTTCCTCTTTTCTTACATTTTCCATTTTGATGGCCAAATATATATAGAAACTGTGTTGACTGTTTCCATTGCTTACTGCAGACACACTGTTTCTCCAGACTTCTTTCACTCTCCTCCCAGTGCCTATGCTGCTAAAAACCTTCAAAATAGACAGAGGAAGAGTAAGGAAAGGGGGAGCAGGTAGGTGTAGAAAGACCATAAAATGGAGCTTCAGTATCAGAGGCTTTGTTAACTGAGGGATGCCTGTAAAGCAAAGAAGTTGGGTTTTTTTTTAGTTCTGCTAATTGCTTGCTTTGTGGCAAGAAGTGAGTTACTTCGTGTTTCACTGCTAGATCTATGTAAGGGAAGGGAAATCCCACAGTAGTTCATACAACGTCCACACTGAAATTAAACTCTGTACGGGAACAGACAACTCTCAGTGAGAGAAATGTGTACTGCTATATTTGAGGCAATATCTGTTGTGTGCCTAAATGGGGTACAGTCTCTTATTACTGCTGTTTCCTTGGGGACACCAAAGCACTTTAGTGGGGGGTGGGGAAGCAAAGCACTGTTGCTCCCATCGCCATACACTTGGGGTTTTTTTCCCAGCTCTGGTTTTACCTTTTAGGTATTACGAAGATATAAAAATTGATCACAAGACGGGAGAAGCCAACTTAACCCAGATGTACTTACAGGTACTGCTTATCCCAATAAAAGGCTTTAGAGACCTGCAAGCCCTTTTGGCAGCTGCTTGGTTGTATGGGCCAGTGGTGGCCATATCTGAAGTCACCTCTCTTGTCATCTCCAGGAAGCCCTCGATTTCATTAGTGCACAGCAAGCCAAGCAGCAGCCGTTCTTTCTCTACTGGGCAATCGATGCCACTCACGCGCCCGTGTATGCCTCCAGGGGATTCTTGGGCACCAGCCAACGCGGGCGGTAAGTTGCTTTTAGTGCTGATGTGTTATCATCATCACCCCATCCCCAGCATTCTCCAACACCCCTCCCCACCATTGCACTGGAGGAAAGAAAATTCAAGAGGAAGGAGAGTTGACCTGAAACAATAGAGACCTTGAATTTACAAGGACGTGTCTGTATGCATGTGTGCTTAGCGCACAAGAACAACAGGTGCTTGAGAGGATTCGGCCTCAGCACATCTCCTAAAATCTGAAATAAAGATCTTACAGAAAGAAGGAAAAGACTCTGGTATATTTGGATGGTGCAAGGTGGGAGAGTGGAAAGCAGGTCTGAGGCAGGCCTAAGTTAAGGAGCCAGGGACGGTCCATTCGCCCAAGGTGTCTAGCAGGGATGGGCAAAGTGCATGCAGCCTTTGGAACCCCTAAGTGTGTCCTCTGAAGCCCCCCAAAGCCACCAGACCCCCTCCACACCCCCTAGAGCTCATTTGGGGCAAACTTTTTTAATTCTTGTTGACCACAGAAACAGCACTGGGAGAGTCAAAATGAACTAGGGAATGAGACGTTATACCAAAAATGAGACATTACCTGGAACCCTAATATGCCTCAGTCATTGCACAACTAGTACTGTCCAGCACATTTATTATTCAGCATCTTTTGCTAAATTATTACTTGTGTTGCATGTACATGACAGTGTTATGTTGACATGTACATCCGCATTGTCTTGTGAATATGAAGAGGTTTGTTTCTATACGTATAGATTTCATGGTTACTGTTCTCAATCCTTTATTTGCACAGGTTTGATGTTGTTGTTTAATAGCACAGGTAATAGGTACGACAGCGTGTGCATATGAGTGTTACGTGAGCCCTAATGTCTTTATGGTGCCACAGGTTTTAAGAGCTGTAAGCTTTGTAAATATGTAGTTCCCAAAACAGCTTTATGGAATAACTTATTTGCCTTTCCAGTGGCATGTGATGTGGTGTGTTCACACCTTAGCACCAGAGTGCAGCCTTCCTTGAGTAAACAAAATAATAATAATAATATTTATTTATACCCCGCCCCTCTGTTAAAACAATCGGGGCGGCTTACAAAAATTAAAATACAATACAGATAAAATACAATACAGTTGGCTCTCCACATTCACTGGGGTTAGGAGCGCAGGACCCCCGCAAAAGTGGGAAAACCGCGAATATGTCTAGGCCCCCCAAACCATTTTGAACACACACAAAAGTATGATCTTTTGTCTTTGAGGCAGTGGGGTTCCTTTGCAAGGCAGAAGCAGGCAGCTGTCAGGGCTTGCTGCCGCCTTAGCTGCTGCACTATGCCATTTTTACTAAGCACTTAGACACCTCGCCACACATTTTGCAGTCTCTCTCAGTCTTGTGAGGCTTGTAGTCCCCATGGAAAATGGCTTAGGGCAGCAGCAGAGGCGGCAGCAAACAATCCACAAATAATCATATCCGCAAAAGTTAAACCTGCAGATGTGGAGGGATGACTATGCTCTAGAGCTCTGTCTGGTTTTGTAATTTTATTTTTATTTACTTATTTTGAATTGGCTGCGGCTTTGATTTATGATGACTGTGTGAACGAAAGACCTCCAAGAGTCTCGATCATCAGCTACTCTGCTCAGAGCTTGCAAACTCAGGGCAGCCGTGGCTTCCTTAATTTAATCAATCCACCTGTTGTGTGGTGTCCCTCTTTTTCCTATTGCCTTCCACTTTTCTTAGCATTATTGTTGTTTCCAGTAATTCACATCTTCTCATGATACATCCAGTGTATGACAGCCTCCGTTTAGTCGTCTTGGCTTATAGGGAGAGTTCAGGCTTGATTTGCTCTAGGACCCATTGATTTGTCCTTTTTTTTAAGCAGTCCATTGTATCTGTAGGACTCTCCTCTAGCATCATGTTTCAAATTGACTTTCTTCCTCTCAGCTTTCTTCACTGTCCAGCTTTCACAACAGAAATGGATATTACTGTTTTATATTTGTTTGTTTATTTATTGGATCTATATACCACCTTTCTCCCAAGATGGGATTCAGAGTCCACAAACACATGTATACTCTCTCCTCCATTGCTTTATAATTTCTTCTCCCTGCCTCTCAGGTATGGTGATGCGGTGCGAGAAATTGACGACAGCATTGGGAAAATCCTGAGTCACCTTCAAAAGCTGGGTATAAGTGAGAACACCTTTGTGTTTTTCACGTCTGACAATGGAGCAGCTCTGGTTTCAGCTCCTGAACAAGGTCAGTTTCCTTGTTAGTTGTTCAGATTGTGTTGGAGAATTTGAGGCTTGGTTAAGTTTTGGTACAAATCTGGAAGACCTTCTTGTTTGCAAAGACAGCTTCCAGAAGATTCCCCTTGCTTTTGGTCTTTTCAGAAGTGTGGAGGAAGTCTGCATTTCCACACTCGCCCTGGCGATGTTAAAGACATTGATCGTTTCTAAGACCATAAGGGAGGAGAACTAGACTGTTGATATCCTAGCTAACACGAGCCCTCGATCTGTGACTTCTCTGTAGCACATCTCAATAAATGCAAGTGGCCTTGCAAGCTAGTCCATTAAATCCCTCTGAAAAACTGCTAAGATGACAATTCCCTTGCATTTTCAGGTTTGTTTCATTTCACAGGTTTTTTGCTTTTCATTTCCTTTGGGCACAGTCACTGTGAATTATCACTTGCCCCTTGTATTTTCTTCAGCCCTATCTGAGGGCGAGGCAATGCACGGTCTTGTTACAGGAGCCGAAAGAGTTCTAACCCCCCCCCTTTCACCTCATCAGTGCTGTTTGTGGCCTTGGGCAATGCCTGGCTTTTCGACAGTTCAGCTGCAAAGCAAGGCCCAGTGCTAACCAGCTGCTGCCATAGAACATTACGCCTCTTTCCAGCAAGAACTTTAGCGCAGAGAGACAGGAAACTTTGCCTGTCACGAATTGGCTTGTTCCTCCTTGATATTCACAGGTCACACAGTTAAGGCTGGTGCAAATGGATTGAAGTGAACATTTGATTTGCTTCCTTGGTGATTATTTTGGACATCGAGGAACCAGCGAGAAAGCGGGCCCCCATTTTCAGCATGCACCTTCCCCCATCCAACAAATGATCCCTGAGAGAATGCAGCCTTGATGGGAAAATGGATGCCCACCCGCTTGATAGTCTTCAGCCAGTCACTGTTTCTCATCTTCCTTTTCCCCACCCATAAAGGGGAAGAGGGGGAGTCCCATCACCCTCGCAGGAAGAATTAGTGGGACTGTGTGAGAGGGTCTTTTCAGTGGCTGCTCCTTGGCTCTAGAACTCCCTCTCTAGGCAGGTCCAGTTGGCCCCCTCCTTATTGTCCTTCCATCAGCAGGCAAATACTTTTTCCCCCCAAAAGGCTTTAGAACTTAAGGTTTTTAAAGGAAGTGCTTTTAAAAGTGTGGTGTACTGTTTTAAACTGCTTTTGAATATTTAATTGTGTGTTTTATATTCTTTTTAATGTTGTTAACAGTTTAATTCTGTTTTAATGTCAGTTGTGTTTTTGTGGGGTTTTTTGTTTGCTTTTTCATTTGTAAGCTGCCTTGAGTCCCAGTTTGGAGGGAAGGTGGGATGATGATGATGATGATGGTAGCAATAATCATTGTTATCCTCCATCTTCTCAAATTCTTGAAACAATGAACCTGTTAAGGGTGGTAGAGTATGTTGCAGACTGAAAGACCAATCATTAGAACAGCCTTAAAAGGTTTTGACTAAAAGCTGTGCAAATCTAAATCCAGAATTAAGAACCCTAGGGATATGGTATAACCATGATGTTTTAATGGCATCACAGCAGTAAGACAGGTCAGTACGCTATTGCTGAGGTCTAGATCAGATTCCTAAAGATGCTTTATAAACGGAGATGGCAATTGACCTTGTTTAAAGGAGGTGAACAAAACTCAAGCTGATGCTGTCGTTTCGGAATGGGTTTGTTTCACCATTAAGTTTCCTGCAGTTCAAATGGTAGCCTTCCCTTTCTGCAGATCTTTTAGAATTACTGTTTTCTTTTCCCCCTAGCGGGTAGCAATGGCCCTTTCCTCTGTGGCAAGCAGACTACCTTTGAAGGGGGCATGAGAGAGCCAGCAATTGCTTGGTGGCCAGGACATATACCTGCTGGGCAGGTGAGAGTCTGGAATGTTTACTTCACTGTATGTTGCAAAGGTCTTTTCTTTAAAAAAAAAAAGAAGAATTCCAGTGGGCTTTGGGTTAGAGCGTTCATACATTCTGTGTCACAGCTCCTCATGAAAGATGTGTAACAGCTGACACAACACTGATTCATGAATGTCTTTGATACTGGTGAGTGCAGTCAAACTGAAGGTCTTGCAGGGTTTTGATGCCACGTGCAGGGCAAAGAGCGCTGGTTTGTTTGAAGGAAGAAGTTCCAAGTGTGGCTCAGGAGATCCTCCTACAGATTCTAAGTCAATTCATGCACATACTCCAGTGAGTTCTGCCCAAATTACCTGCCCCTTGCCACCCCAACAAAACTGGATTCGGAAGACCTGCTCTCCCCCCTGCCCCCCACAAATGTCCACTTGTATCTCCATCAATACACCTTCGGGGAGAGAGGAATGGAAATGACCCTTAAGACTTCTGGCCACTCTTGATGTTGCCAGAATGAACGAAACTAGTTTGCACTCTCCTGGGAGGAAAGAATTGCTCGCCCAGCTGTTGGAGATTTTGGGTGATGAAAAAAAATTGTGCTGTTCCCTAATAAGCTAATTCATATATTTATTTATTATATGTCCCACCTTTCTCCCACTGTAGGACCCTAGGCTGCTAGCAACCAGGTTAAAACAAAATAAAGCTTAAAACCTTGATAACAGTGTTAGAACACAATTAAACAAGTTAGTGAATTAAATGCCATTATTTTTTAAAGCATTTAAAAGCATAACAATAAGGATAAAAATGCAGCATCCCCTTTCCCCCCCAATAAAACACCCCTTTGGTACAACCAATTGATCATTAAATGCCTGCTTAAATAAAACAATCTTCACCTCTTGGTGATAGGAGAGCCTAGAAGGGAGCAAGTCTAGCCTCCCATGAAGGCAGTTCCATGGCTTGGGAGCAGCCATTAGGAAGATAATCTCTTCCAACAGAGGAAGGGTAAGGAAATGGAGATGAGGTTAAAAGGAAGAATTAATATAATGACTGTTTTGGCAGTAATCATCAAGCAATACTATTTATCTTCTACTACTCTTAACAGAAAGCCTGTGTTGTTTTGATTTTTTCCTTGAGTATACAGGGCCGTAAGACCCTTTTTTTGGACTTCATAGGGTACAGCTAATTATCTTCGATTCTCCCAAACAAGATTGTAGAAAAACAGTGTGAATACTGTAACGACTAAGCTGCTGCCAGAGGGAAAGTATATTTGGTAGCAGCCTTAGTCTCAGCCTCCCAGCATAAAACATAATATTTCATGTTGACGTAGCGCTCTCAAGTGCTTCAAAAGACTTCATCCTCATTATTTCACTGTAGCCCTAATAACATTCCTTGTAAGGGAGGTCAGTCATGTTTAATTGTGTAAGGTTGTTCTATCATTGCTTGATTGTCTGTTTCCCACCCTTTCATTCTGCGGACAGGGAGAACCATGGCTGAGAGACGACAGCTTGCTCAACTTCTCTTTGTCAAGTATTTTATTAATTAGCAAAATATGTATATCCCCATATTCAAGGATCTCGGTTAGTGGCTGGTGCCAACCCAGGTCCTTGGGCCAGGGTAGATAGTTATGACTCCAAACAATAACTATGGGGGTAGAATGCAAAGACATAGCAGTGTTAGGCTGTATTAGGTGTTAGGAATATCAGTATGCAAAGCATTCTTCCCTCAGCATATGAGTAAGTAGACTAAGTCTACGAAAGTTTATGCTACAACTCCTTTCTCTCAGTTAGTCCCAAAGGTGCTGCAAGATCCCTTTGCAAACAAAACCATGGGAGCTACACAACCAAGTCACCTCATCATCTTCCAGTTTGTTTCAGCATCTCAGACCCTCACTGTTAAGTGTAAGAACTGCAGGCAGCAAAATGTTCACACTTCTGCAAGGAAGGATGTGTGCATCTTGGTCTTTCCTCTTCCTCCTCCATCTCCTTACCATCTGGGGAGAACAGTTTGGGGAAAAGAAGCCATCTATACCTGTACAGAGCTAGGCTCATAGGTGATGCCATACATGAACCCACCCTGCACCAGTGAAGCCATCCAAGCATACCATCTCACAGCATCCAGCCTGATCTGGGCAGTAGCGGGTTGAGTTTTGGTTTGGAATTTTGTGCTTCGGCCACTGTTCTCTTGAGAGGGGGTTTCTGTATTGGGATATAGCTTGTATCCCTGCTTGCCTATGGAAATTAGTGATTCTTCACTGTGTGTTAACCAGCAGGTAGCTCTTCTCAGGTGGTGGATACCTGTGTGTGCAGGAAGCAGTCCTTTTGCTCATTAACACCAAATACAATCAAACTCTGATGGAAACTGGCATCTTAGTAAATAATGGGTGTTTTCTCCCCTTTGTGGCTGTCTTCATTCCAGAGAGAAGGGATTATTCAGGTGCTGGACCCTTTATGAAGCCCTTGTGTGTTTGGACAAAAAAACAACCACCACGATTTAGTTTCTAATTTAAATTGCCTTTCAATGGTTTTAATGAAAACAGAGAAGGCATTGTATGAACGGCATGTTGTTAAAGGGAGGGCTGCTACTCTATAGTTGAAATCCTACACGTGGGAGGGGGGTGATTTTTTTCCCCTTCTTATCCCATTCAAGCGAGTATTGCACTACTGGTTTCTGCCTGGGGTTTACCTTGTGAGTCTTTTGCCAGCCCAGATCAGCTGTTTATAGGTGGTGGGTGAACACGTATCAGCAGCCCACTTCAGGTTCTCCAAGCCTCTCTCATTGTCCTTTTGGCGCCTTATCTCTTTGGTCCTTTGAGGGGTGCCGGGCCGTTCCCCCCATATTCAAACCCTGCCCTCTCAAAGTCCTAATCCAACAAGGGAGCCCTGGTGGCACAGTTGTTAAATGCCAGTACTGCAAGCCACAGTGTTGCAAATTCGATCCCAAGGGCTCCAAGGTTCACTCAGCCTTCCATCCTTTCGTAGGTTGGTAAAATGAGTACTCGGTTTGTGGGGGCAAGTAGCTAACTGACATTGGAAACTGCTTAATATGGTGTAGATGTGTAAAGTGCTATTGCTTAACAATTTGTAAGCTGCTCTGAGAGCCTTTGTGGCTAAAGAGCGTGGTACAAATACCTAAATAAATAAATAAATAAACAAACATTCAAACCACACCACCACATGGGCTTGCTTTCTATTTTACGAATGAGTAAGTGCTGGAAGCACCTAGGGATGTGCCCAGGACACTGGCATGACTGGAAGCTGTTTACTGGGGCTGGGGGTTTCCTTCTTTGAAGAGAGGCATCTGTTCCTTCCAGCTAGGAATGTAGGAAGTGACTGTATACAGAGTCATGCCTTGGCTCCCTGTAAGCTATCTCTTCAGCCCTGCTTGGAGAGGCTGAGATTGAACTGGGGATGTCCTGGATGCAAAGCAGTGTTCTACCATTGAGCTACACTCTCCACTCCTAATTGAAATGTAACAAAAACCCTCAGTTAAACACCGTGCCTCACCAGTGCAGTTGGTGTACACAGTAGGAGCTGCTCTGATCTGTCACTTTCTTCTCTCTTTCTTTTCTCTCTCTCCCTTGGCCGCATTGAACCAGAAACAGAAGGTTCTGTTTCATGGCCCAGAGAAGTTTTTTTCTTTGGCCATGATTATTTTAACACTGATCCTCCCCCACCCCCCATTCTTTATAGAGAGTGAAAAGACAGGTTGCTGGTCCGAAGCAAGTTGCAGTCTAGAAGCCGATCCCAAAGAGGGTTGTGCCAAAGGCTTCATAGGGAAAAGCTGCAATTCAGTGTGGCTTAAGGACACTTAGTGTTCTTTCTCTTGGTCCCACCACCATCGCAAGCTCACTTGGCGAGGACTCGAGAGAGAGAGAGAGAGAGCCTTCTCAGTGGCTGCTCCCACCCTCTGGAACACCCTTCCATGGGAGGCTAGGCTGACCCCCTCCATGATTCTCTGATTTTATAATATTTTAAATATATTGTATTTTTAATCTGTTTTATGGAAGCCACCTTGGGTCCTATCTAGGGAGAAAGGCAGCATACATATGAAATAAATAAATAAATAAATAAATAATAGTGCCATATGGATCCCAAGGTCTAAGCACACCTCCTTCCTTCCCTCTCTCCTGGTCCAGTGTTCAAACCGCTATTAGACCGCGGTAGCTCCCTTCCAAAAATAAAAAAATAAAAAGAGCGGGGGGGGGGAAGGTATCACTTGGCTGTAGTTCCCAAATGTATTCATGACCAGGGAGTGAACTTTATAGCCAATTTCACATGCTGTGTCTGTCTTCTAGAAGAATCCAGCTGGCAGGGCTTTGTAGTCTGCTGTTCCTTGAATCCTCCTTTTGCTCCATGCCCCCTCCTTCTCTTCCACCGCCTCTTCCTTCCCTCCTCCCCACCCAACAAATTCCCCTTTTCCCACCTCCCTGGTTCTGCTCCCTGAAGGAGAAAAGAACATATCAACCCGAAGACAGCACTGCAACCTTTTCTTCGGTATCTCCCAAAGGGCACAAATTGAAATTGAATTAGACAGGGATATCAGGTCTGCTTGCTGTGATAAATGTAAAAGGATTTTATTTAAAAACACCCTGACATTTGTTCACCCAGTTTCAAATATTTAGCTTTCCTCCTTTCCATTCCTGGCGGGGGCAACTTTATTAATTGTCGCCTTTGATTCAGAGTTAGAGCTTGAAAGCACTGATAACGCCAGCGCTGGCTATTTCTTCTTGCGATGTGGCCCACAGCAAAACGGATTTCATTTTCTTAAAGACGTTCTGTGTATGCCAAGAGTTTATTTCATATATATGTGTGTGTGTGCGCACACACACCTCCATCCTCTTCTTAACATGCGTAATACCAGCTGTTCCTTGCTGATATGGAAAATATTTGATCTTGCTCCTCTGTTTTTCATTATTTATTTTTTGCTGGGCTGTTACTCTCTGGAATGCGCACACACGCACACACATACCACAGTTTTTGCAATGGTAATAGCAAGCAGAATGAAAGAGCACTGTCGACACTAGGAAATGCTAAATTCCTCTCCATTTCGACTCTGAAAATACTTCAAAGTTTATATAAAAATAGTAACAACCTCCTCCTCCCTTCCCCCATTTCTCTTCTCCAATGAGGTGCCACAGATAAATCCAAGTGGCTATAACATTGACGTTTAATTTCTTTTCAGAAGTTTTCTTTCCTTTACAGAGTGAATGGCGTGCAAGACCAGGGATGTAATTGGCCGTTTTAAAATGAGCCGTATTACTTCAGGCCCTATTTCAATCATGAGGGGGCAAGTACAAGGAAGTCACCAGCAGCTCCACATTGGCCTGACTTTTTTTTTTTCAACACTCTGCAGGAATCAAAGACTTTTTGAGTTTATCCAAATGTTCTGTTCTGTTAAATGTGACCTTATGCCATTCACATGCACCCCAACTCTACAGTGTGACTTACAAAACTGACGAACTACCACATTGTCCCTTAAGATCCATGTTTGATCCATCCTGGCAGCAGTATTCCATTCTCCTTTGCAGTTGCTTTGCATGCTAAAGGTTCTGCTAGGTTCAGTCCCCAGCATCTCCACAATGCTGGGTTGGGAAAGACAGCTGTTCAGAGCACCTGAAAGCTGTGGTCAGTGTGTTTTAGAATGGGGGTGTGGGCAGACTGCAGACCTCCCAGGCCCCTTGAAGCTCCCTTCCACCCGTGCATTCTGGAAAAAAATGGGGTAGGGTTTTGGAGTGGTAGAGACCATAAAGGAGGAAACTGTAGAAAACTGGCTGAAATGGTTGTTTGTTTTCTGACTGTCTCATTGGGATGCAACCAGCCAGGAGAATGGGGAGACATAACGGAAATGGTCCCCTGCTACTGATCCTGATGTAGACCAGGGATGAATACAGTGTGGCTCACCGGCTGCATGTGGTCTCTGGGCCCCACTTTTGTAGCCCCTGAAGCCCTCCACCAGTCCCCCAAAGCCCCCCAACCCCATTTTTTAAAATGGCATTTTCTCAGACAGTTTTTGCCCCCAAATCCTGCTTGTCAAAGCCTGAAAAGATGGCAAATATACCAAACAGCCCACTCCCACAAGCACCCCAGAGCTCTCCCCTACCCCTCCCAATACCTCCATTTTCCTCTGCAGTCCCTGGCCCCCATGTAGTTGCCCACCCCTGGTGTAGAGGATGCTGAGCTAATTGGTCAGGTGGTTTGAATTGGCCTAAAGCAACTGCCTATGTTCCTAAATGAGTAGCTTTTCCCCTGGCTATGCCAAGAGCGGAATCCAGGATCAGCCCAAGCTTGGAAGATGATTTGGCACTTTTCCATAAGTCTCCATTGTGGAAGGCAAATGCTCCCTCTGCTGCCAAGCTTCTGTGCTGGGTCTCTGTGAGTGTGTGTCTCTGTGTGTGTGTATATGCTCACTCCTGTACGTGTGTGCCAACGCTCTTGCCTTGTCAATCGCAGGTGAGTCATCAGCTGGCTAGCGTGATGGATCTCTTCACCACCAGCCTCGTGCTGGCAGGACTGCCGCCTCCCAGTGACAGACAGATCGACGGCATCGACCTGTCGCCTGTCATCCTGCAAGGCAAGTTAATTGACAGGTGAGCCCTGAGCAGCACACTCAATGCTTCCCACCCCTTGACTCCTCCACTTATTGGCTGGTTTATCTTTAGAGCCTCTTATTTTAGGAATGGGCTGGTGTGGGATGAGTTGAGAAGCAAGTATCTGAGATCCAGGGCTTTTGCAGGTTTTGTTCCTGGCATTCAGAAGCCTAAAATGAGGGAGCCCTGGTGGCGCAGTGGTTAAATGCCGGTACTGCAAACCACCACGTTGCAAGTTCGATTCCAGCGGGCTCCAAGGTTCACTCAGCCTTCCATCCTTTCGTAGGTCGGTAAATTGAGTACCCAGCTTGTGGGGGGCAATTAGCTAACACACATTGGAAACTGTTTAATGCAGTGTAGATGTGTAAATAGCTATTGCTTAAAAAACAATTTGTAAGCCGCTCTGATAGCCTTGTGGCTGAAGAGCGGGGTATAAATAACTAAATAAAAATAAATAAATAAATAAATAAAAGCAGCTGCCTTTTTCTAGACTCATAGAGACACCCAATAGCTCAGGTCCTTCACAAGACTCTTTAGTTAGAAGCTGTGACACTAAATCAGGTTTGAACCAGGTTTTAATTCATAATGCCAGGCTTAACTCATGCTAGGGGTGTGGAAAAATCTCACACTCGGAGAGCTGTTTGTCAAACAGCTTGTTGAGGATGGGCCAAGCCTCACAAAACAGTTCTTGCCTCCAACATCAGATCAAGGCCTGTGTGCTTTCCACCCCCCTGTTGTGTTTTCTGCAGTTTGCTAAAAAAATTCCCTGTGCAGAACAAGTACTTGCCAGCTAATTCATTCATTAATTAAAGCATTTGTCTTCCACCTTATATCCCAGGATCTCAAGGTACAGTAAAATCAATTTGAACAGTTCAAAACAATGAAAACAGGAGCAATTTAAACAAACTGAAAACATATTAAACTATCAAGGCAACTTAAAACAAGCCAGTTTAAAACCAGTTGACAATAGTGCACAATTTAAAACCATGTCCCTGCACAGGTTTGGATGAAATAAATTTGTCCCCCAAAGTTTTAGTAAAAAGTCACGCTTTTACTTGATGACAGAACAAAACCAATACGGGTTGCCCTCCCTGCCATCCACAGAACCAATATCCACGGTTTCAGTTATCTGAGGGACACAAAATAGGGGACAAATACCATAGCGTTGTGCTGGGAAATGCCTAGAGAAGCATCTTCTCTAAGCATCTTCTAAGTCATCCAATGCAACTCTATGGTATGTTTATACAGGAAGTCCTTTATTTTAATAGGGTTTTGCTATTATCCACATTTTCGCTTATACACAGTAAGTCCAGGAACTAATCCCCCGTGGATACGGGGGCGGGGGGGACAGCAACCTGTATTGGTACCAATCAGGTCTCTGAGGGTAGGACATTCCCCAATTAGGATGCCACAACAGAAGAGGTCCATTTCTTCTTCGTAGCTAAATTTGTACATGTACTCACACACACAGCAAATATGAAAGGACCAGGCGGATATATCAAGAATATGAAAACAACCCATCCTGTGCTATGACTTTTTCATAGTCCATGCCTCTCTGGCTTTTCTTTGCAAACGAAGATTCAGGAAGGACTCATCCCGTGCTTTCTGCAAGCGCGCCGATGACTAAAAAGGCCAATCCAAGATAAACAAGTCCGGTTGCAGAAAGCACAGCAGAAGATCTCCTTGGGTGATGTTTCTGGGTTGCGATTCTTTCTGCGCTGTCGTTTCTCTTCAAGACTTGTTCGGCGTGAGTTCTCAAATAAGGCTGCAGCATTGTGGATAGTGCATCTCCATGCCTCCCGATGTGAGGCCAGGGTGGACCACTGTTGGTGATAATTTGGCCGAGCAACAAAGCAACATTTATCACCATTTTAAATTTTGCACACATGTCAGTCAAGGTAAATATGAAGTGCCTCTCTGACCCCCAGTAACCACAAAATCTCATTGTGTTGCAGCACAGAATATATAAAAACAAGGATTAGGTTAACAGTATTACATTCTAATGTGTTAAACAGCTCCTAATTTTAACTGAGACCTTTCCTTGCCATGGGTGAGCCTGTGGCCTTCTAGAAGGAAATGGGGCACAGTAAAGGAGAGAGCATAGGATCCCAGCTTAGGAGGGCTTCTCCTTCCCTCTGTCCTCTGCTTATCTTCCAAAAGTTGCTGCTGTACCTTTGCCAGCAAATTGGCAGACAGAGTTTTTCTATTAGTTCAGAAGGATTATGACATCCATCCTTCCCCTATTTTTCTTTTACTGAATTCTGTAGATGGAGGGTCTGGCTCCGCCACCTGTTTTGCAGCATCCTGAAGTATTTTTTTCCATTTAAAAACAAAGGTGTGCCATAGTCCTGGTAGACTCCCAGAAACATGATTCTCCTTGAAAACAAAGTACAATGTCCTCCATGTTTAGCCCCATGTGTTTAGAAAACTAGATGTACGTTTCTAGCCACTCCTCATTTCAGTTTGTGGCCATAGCATGGCCAGTGGGAGGGGGAGTCCTGTAGCCAGGGTTGTGGGGGTGGCATTGGCTTCTAGACCCAGTGCCTGGGACTTGCCCGTTCCTGGATTAAATGAACCGGTACATCCCATTTAGATGTTACACATCTAGGAAAATGAGGAGAAGGTCCTTTAAAGCAGGTTTGGGAAAAGTGTGAGCCTTGGAGCACATTCAGCCCCCCAATGGGGTAATTTTTGCCCCCAGATGGAGTGTGAGAGGCACATTTGCACTGTTTTTTGGTTCACCTGGGTCATTTTAGATTTCAGCCTTTCCCTGTTGTTAAAAGAGGCTTCTCTTGAGCCTAAAATGGGGTGGGGGTGGAACATGGCGAAAATGCTCTCATGTCCCATAAAGGGCATTTAGGGGCATATTTTTGGCATTGGGGGAGTGGCCTTCCAAGGTCTCCTGGGGGAGTAAAGCAGCCCCCTACTCTCCCACAATCTCCTATCCCTGCTTCAAGTAGGTGAGTATTGCCAAGATGAGGAAGAAGCACTACTCCAGAATCAAAGGAATTGGCCAAAAAGTGGTTAGATGATGATGATGAGCAAATGCAGCTTTTTTAAAAAAGGAAAAACTGAAGGAAAAGGTTTCTTAATGAAGGAGCTTAAGGAGCATGAGACGAGCTAAGATGAAAGACTGTGAAACATTTGCTTAAAAGATAAGCAACGGGCAATGTAAAGGCACCCAATCTTGTCTTATCTTGAAAGACAAGGAGGGTCAGCCCTGGTTAGTACTTGGATTGGAGGCCATCAACAAATCCCAGGTGCTGTAGGCTATATTTCAGGGGAAAGAATTGTCAAAACCTGCTCTGAGTATTCCTTGCCTAAGAAAACCCTATGAAATTCATGGAGTGGCCATTAGTCAAGAGGCAACTTGAAGGCACAGATGCACGCACACAATGTGAGGATTACATGAGGTCCTCTTTAAGTAGGTCCTTACTGTCCTATGTAGAAAGCAAGCAATGAATCCCTGGTGAGGGATGACCAGTGAGAAGGCATGGGAGGAAAGGCAAACTGTGTCAGCTCCTCATTTTCTGGGAGACTTCCTGAAAATGTGAGTTAATTCAGACCTCCTGGGAGGCTTACTTACATTGCTGAATGCTGTTCAGCACCCCACTATGAGTCTTCTTTCAGTTAGCAGCTGATCCACGTGTGCATTGAAACCAGCTTGATGTCGGTTGTCAGAATGGAAAGGCATGAAAGAATTCAGCAGCATCTTCGAGACAAAGAAGACATTTCTGGTAGAAGCTTTTGTGGACGCAGTCCAATTCATCGTTTGCATCTTTTGCGCCCGAGTAGTGGACTGAGTCCAAAAAAGCTTGTGAAAAGCTAAAAAATTCTTCTTCCCAAGTAGTCTCAGAGGTGCGGCTGGATTCCTTTACAGATGTGGCTCTTAATCTTTTCTTTACCAGGGACCCCCTTTAAATATCTTTTGTTGCCATGGCACCCCCAAGACTTAAGATTTAAAACCCTCATCATAATCAACATCAGCAGCATCAATAATAATAATAATAATAATAATAATAATAATAATGCACCATCCATTAAACCTTCCCTCAGAGGCACTGGAGGGGAAGGGAGGACTTTTCCCCTTCTTCTTCCTGCCAGTTTGTGGCTGGAGCACATTGAATGGCAATGCACAAGCCAAGCCAGCCAGCCTTTGCCTTGGATTCTGCCATGTGGCCACTCCACTGCAGGGAGGAGGTGGTCCAAGCAGCGTTCAAGCCTTTGTGGACCTCCTGTGAGGATATTGTGAACCCCTGGTGGTCCCCAGGCAACAGGTTAAGAACCACAGCTTTATATATTTTGTTATGCTAGAACAGACTAACATGGCTGTCTCTTTGAGTACTACTGCAATGTCAGAATAGTTAGGGGAATTCTCTCTTTCATTGCACATTTTGCACCCGTTTTGGTCATTCTGTTTGTCATTCTGTTTCTCTACAGTTCTGTGAGCCACACAAGCATGGTTAGTGTGTGTATATTTGTGTCTGTGTGTGCCTCCAAATGGTCAGCAATTAATTTGCCCAGTCCTACCCAACACCCTCAGTTCTGAGATCGGCTTACCAGTATTTAAAGCAGGTTCATACAGCCTGGCCTCCTGTAGCCTGTATGCCAGAGATCTAGCCTCCTGGATCTTTTGCATCTCCGTTGCACAGGTGCCTCTCTCTCTCTCTCTCCTTTTGGAGCATTTTAAGTCATCAGAGTCTGTGTGAAAATTACATGGTCTGGTAGTTCAAGGATTAACAGTCGCTTGGCAAGACGACTTGCAAAGTAAGGTTTCATTCTTGCTTGTGTGAGGCAGGCTCTCTCTCTTGCCTTGATGGACGCTTTAAAAAATGTTAATTGAAAACCTTGTGGCGGAGGCTATTAGAAGGCAACCTGCTCCTGACTGATAGCTGGGTTGCCAGCCAGGCTCCGTTAAAAGTGTTTGTCTCCCTTATCTCTGCAGCTGCCAATAAAGGTGAGCGGGGGGGGGGGTCTGGGACGGGAGACACTTGTTTGGACACGTTACAATTCTCATGTAGTGGTACATCTCTTTTTGTTCTTCCTTCTCTCTCCCCCTCCTTCCTTCCATCCATCAGGCCAATATTTTATTACCGTGGCAACGAGATGATGGCAGTACGAATTGGGCTTTATAAAGCCCATTACTGGACCTGGAGCAATTCCTGGGAGCAATTCAGCCAGGTAATTGAAAAACAAACCTACCTACCTACCTACCTACCTTCCCACCCCTCCCCTCCCCGCTACCTTTTGGATCCTTGCCTTCTTTCTGCTACGGCAGGGGTAAGGAACCTGTAGCCTTCCTCCTCTCCCAATGTGCTCAGATCCCAGTCTCCAAGAAGCCTAACCAAGCCTGTAGATAAGAACGATAGGAGTTGTAGTCCAATATCTGGAGAATCACAGGTTTTCTACCCTAGTTCTGTGGAAGTACATCCATTGAAATACTCCATCACCATCCAGAAATTAAACTTGGTGCATCAAACCCCCATGTTCCGTTTACTTTGGTGCAATATGTATAGTTCTTGGGAAGTGTGATTTGTATTGTTTGTCAGGCAGTTCACCTTCTAAACTGCTGCTTAGAAGGCCCATCCACTTCCAGTGAGTGATCTATGCATACTTCTGGCTTGGGCCATGTTTCTTGCCTCTTGGTGAACTTATGCCTGTGGCAGAAGAGGCACTGTGGATTGCATTTTTCACCCAGCTTAGGGTCAGTTTTCTGTTTCTACAGTCTGTACAAATCGTGGCAGATACAAGTATGATTTTCTTTCTGAGGGACTATCTTCTAATTTGTATCACTGGGCTATTAGGTGAGCTCTGTCAGCCTGCGTCAGAAAGAATATGCTTTTAGCCTCAACCTCACCTGGTGGCCAGAGAAGTCTAGCAGCTAGAGACAGGACAGATGAGTAGAAAGATAGAGGAGGAAGGGGATGTGAACTATAGTTTTGATCTTACCTAAAAATTCAAGGTGATGGTGGAGCAAGAACAAAACCTTCACGCTTTGAGCCTTGGACTGTGATGTGCAGGAACTGGCACCACAATGAAATGATTCTGGGGAAGGTGACATTTTTCTCCCTTGCTCCCAAGTATGGAAGTGACATGTCCATTCAAGCATCTTCAGAGGCCTTCAGCAACTGCACCTGTACCCAGGATGCAGGGAGGAGAAGCTACAGGATGAAAAACGATACGCCGTAATCTCAGGAATCACCGCCACCACCACACTTGTCAGAACAAGCCATTGCCGCAGCACGATAAATCTACTTTACTTGGAAGGGTATAATCAGGCTGCCAAACTCATGGAGTTCTCAGTTGTGAAATGCCCCAGAGTTTAGAGCTTTAGTTAAGAATAAGAAAGAATAAAAGAAAAAAAATCTGGAGGGAGGAGAAAGGGAAAAATGCAAACAACTGCTTTGCTCATCCTGTGAGGGGGTGTGGAGCATCCTTCCATTTCCCCAGGTGAATAAAAAAATTCTCAGAATCCGTGTTTCTTTTTTCTGTTGCACAGAGGCAGACAAAGCACTGCATTCCCAGAACGGGTCCAGAGAGACCCTCTAGGTGTCATTGGACTGCAACTCACAGCATCCCTAGCTGACATAGTCAGTGGTGAGTAATGCTGTAAGTGGCAGCCCAACATCACTTGGAAGATTGTACATTTTCTGTCCCTGAGCTAAAGCCCTCTATCAGCTTCTTCATCCCTTTGTTGTTCACTGGAATTTATATTCCTTGCTCTGGGCTTTGTGATATGCCAGAGCTTCATCTGGACAATCTTTACTTTCCAAAACCTGAATCTTCTTTATGCTTCTAGTGGGTTTCCTCTCTTGAGCCCCAAAGGGGACCTGGCACCGCTCTTCTGGTGACCAGTATGGTGTAGTTCTGCCACTACAGGTGGAAAGGCTAGGGAGTTAACACATATGCCTCCTCACCAGCATCCCATCTCTGATAGCTAACATAGCCTTCCCCCAACTTGGCAGCCTCCAGATGTTTTGGAGTAACATCCCTTATCACTCTTGGCCACTGACCATGTTGGCGAGGGCAGATGGGAATTGTAGTCCCAAGGATGCTGTGTGGCTAAGGAGGAGTCCTGGCCCAGAGTTGAGAGCTTTTAGCTCTGTTGGGCCACCCTGTAGAAAAAGAATACAGCTCTTCACCAGCCTGATCTGGCCTGATGAGAAACCTGGTCCTCACACAACATTTCTTTCTTTCTTTCTCTTCACCATTGGCTGCTCATCTTCACTTGTTGTAGTTGTTATGACTTCCTGTTTTCAACTTTGGCCATCCCTGGCCACTCGCAGCCTTTTTCCAGCTGCACTTCCCAAATTGATCTAGCAACGGGGGATGCTTGTGTGTTATAGGAAACGTAGTATTTGGGCAAATCTTGCCAGTGTTTCTAAGCGCCCCCTCCCCAACCAGGACTTCTGCTTCTCTTCCTCAGGGCTCAATTATTTTCTCCCAAAGCCTTCATCTGCATCACCTCTTGGGACGTTGAGGAGAGGAAGGGGTCAGTCTCGGTGGATCTGCAGTTCTGGAACTAGGATGTTGAGCTGCCCTTTATACAAGCTGGAATGCATCCAGAGGAAGGCAACCAAAATGGTTAGAGGTCTGGAAGCCATGCCCTATGAGGAGTGGCTTCACGAGCTGGGTATGTTTAGTCTGGGGAAGAGAAAGTGAAGAGGGGACAGGATAGCCATGTTTAAAAAAAGGAGCCCTGGTGGCGCAGTGGTTAAATGCCAGGACTGCAAGCCACCACGTCGCAAGTTCGATTCCAGCCGGCTCCAAGGTTCACTCAGCCTTCCATCCTTTCGTAGGTCGGTAAATTGAGTACCCAGCTTGTGGGGGGCAATTAGCTAACACACATTGGAAACTGTTTAATGCAGTGTAGATGTGTAAATAGCTATTGCTTAAAACAATTTGTAAGCTGCTCTGATAGCCTTGTGGCTGAAGAGCAGGGTATAAATTAATAATAATAATAATAATAATAATAATAATAATAAAAATACTTGAAAGGATTTCATATTGAAGAGGGAACAAGCTTGTTTTCTGCTGCTCCAGAGATGAGGACATGGAGCAACGGATGGGACCCAAGGCAGCTCACAACAAAAGTCATAGAATCATAGAATCATAGAATTGTAGAGTTGGAAGAGACCACGAGGGCCATCCAGTCCAACCCCCTGCCACGCAGGAAATCTTGATCAAAGCATCACTTCCACCCTTCCTTAATGCAGAGATGTGAAGTCAGATAAGTCCAGTGGCTTCTCTTCTGTATGTTAAGAATCTTAACACAAACTTTGAAGTTGGAGAGCAAAGGAGAAGCACCTCCCTTTGACCTGAGCGTCTGCCTGTGT